>OZ007555.1:88421671-90821671 GCA_963931855.1 Philhelius festivus
TCCCCCCTGTTCCCCCCCCCCCCTCAGAAATACTTTGTCGCGCCCTTCTTGCCCAAATAAAATGCCCTAATCATGACAAAAGTCTTAAAATGCATTTTTCATAAAAAGTTGCACTACCATAACCTATAACTATCTCTTAAAACTATTTATTTTTACTCTGGAATTGGTTTAAAACATTTGTCGTACAGACGTCCGTTGATATTGTTCCGTCCATAAAATAATTTGTCGCGCCCCTTCTTGCCCCACAAAATGCCCTAAATATGCACAAAAGTCCTTAAATAGCATTTTTTCATAAAAGTTAGCACTACCATACCAAAACTATC
Organism: Philhelius festivus; assembly: GCA_963931855.1. Lineage (NCBI taxonomy): Eukaryota > Metazoa > Arthropoda > Insecta > Diptera > Syrphidae > Philhelius > Philhelius festivus. The sequence goes on from OZ007555.1 coordinate 88,421,995, forward strand.
TCTTAAAACTATTTTTTTTTACTCTGGAATTTGTTTAAACAATTGTCGTAAGACGTCTTTGAATAAGTTCCGTCCATAAAATAATTTGTCGCGCCCTTCTTGCCCCACAAAATATGCCCTAAATATGACAAAAGTCCTTAAAATAGCATTTTTTCATAAAAGTTAGCACTACCATACCCAAAACTATCTGCTTAAAACTATTTTTTTTACTCTGGAATTTGTTTAAACAATTGTCGTAAGACGTCTTTGAATACGTTCCCGTCATAAAATAATTTGTCGCGCCCTTCTTGCCCACAAAAAATGCCCTAAATATGACAAAAGTCCTTAAAATAGCATTTTTTCATAAAAGTTAGCACTACCAATACCAAAACTATCTGTTAAAACTATTTTTTTTACTCTGGAATTTGTTTAAACAATTGTCGTAAGACGTCCTTTGAATAAGTTCGTCATAAAATCATTTGTCGCGCCTTCTTGCCCACAAAAATGCCCTAAATATGCACAAAAGTCCTTAAAATAGCATTTTTTCATAAAAGTTAGCACTACCATACCAAAAACTATCTCGTTAAAACTATTTTTCTACTCTGGAATTTGTTTAAACAATGTCGTAAGACGTCTTTGAATAAGTTCCGTCATAAAATAATTTGTCGCGCCCTTCTTGCCCACAAAAATGCCCTAAATATCACAAAAGTCCTTAAAATAGCATTTTTTCATTAAAGTTAGCACTACCATACCAAAACTATCTATAAAAACAATTTTTTTACTCTGAAATTTGTTTAAACAATTGTCGTAAGACGTCTTTGAATAAGTTCCGTCATAAAATAATTGTCGCGCCCTTCTTGCCCACAAAAATGCCCTAAATATCACAAAAGTCCTTAAAATAGCATTTTTTCATAAAAGTTAGCACTTACCATACCCAAAACTATCTCTTAAAACTATTTTTTCTACTCTGGAATTTGTTTAAACAATTGTCGTAAGACGTCTTTGAATAAGTTCCGTCATAAAATAATTTGTCGCGCCCTTCTTGCCCACAAAAATGCCCTAAATATCACAAAAAGTCCTTAAAATAGCATTTTTTCATAAAAGTTAGCACTACCATACCAAACTATCTACTTAAAAACTATTTTTTTACTCCTGGAATTTGTGTAAACAATTGTCGTAAGACGTCTTTGAATAAGTTCCGTCATAAAATAATTTGTCGCGCCCTTCTTGCCCACAAAAATGCCCTAAATATGACAAAAGTCCTTAAAATAGCATTTTTTCATAAAAGTTAGCACTACCATACCAAAACTATCTGTTAAAACTATTTTTTTACTCTGGAATTTGTTAAAACAATTGTCGTAAGACGTCTTTGAATAAGTTCCGTCATAAAATAATTTGTCGCGCCCTTCTTGCCCACAAAAATGCCCCTAAATATGACAAAAGTCCTTAAAATAGCATTTTTTCATAAAAGTTAGCACTACCATACCAAAACTATCTCTTGAAACTATTTTTTTACTCTGGAATTTGTTTAAACAATTGGTCGTAAGACGTCTTTGAATAAGTTCCGTCATAAAATAAATTTGTCGCGCCCTTCTTGCCCACAAAAATGCCCTAAATATCACAAAAGTCCTTAAAATAGCATTTTTTCATAAAAGTTAGCACTACCATACCAAAACTATCTGTTAAAACTATTTTTTTACTCTGAAATTTGTTTAAACAATTTTCGTAAGACGTCCTTTGAATAAGTTCCGTCATAAAATAATTTGTCGCGCCCTTCTTGCCCACAAAAAATGCCCTAAATATGACAAAAGTCCTTAAAATAGCATTTTTTCATAAAAGTTAGCACTACCATACCCAAAACTATCTGTTAAAACTATTTTTTTACTCTGGAATTTGTTTAAACAATTGTCGTAAGACGTCTTTGAATAAGTTCCGTCATAAAATAATTTTTCGCGCCCTTCTTGCCCCACAAAATGCCCCTAAATATCACAAAAGTCCTTAAAATAGCATTTTTCATAAAAGTTAGCACTACCATACCAAAACTATCTGTTAAAACTATTTTTTTACTCTGAAATTTGTTTAAACAATTTTCGTAAGACGTCTTTGAATAAGTTCCGTCATAAAATAATTTGTCGCGCCCCTTCTTTCCCACAAAAATGCCCTAAATATGACAAAAGTCCTTAAAATAGCATTTTTTCATAAAAGTTAGCACTACCATACCAAAACTATCTCTTAAAACTATTTTTTACTCTGAAATTTGTTTAAACAATTTTCGTAAGACGTCTTTGAATAAGTTCCGTCATAAAATAATTTGTCGCGCCCTTCTTGCCCACAAAATAGGCCCTAAATATCACAAAAGTCCTTAAAATAGCATTTTTTCATAAAAGTTAGCACTACCATACCAAAACTATCTGTTAAAACTATTTTTTTACTCTGAAATTTGTTTAAACAATTGTCGTAAGACGTCTTTGAATAAGTTCCGTCATAAAATAATTTGTCGCGCCCTTCTTTCCCACAAAAATGCCCTAAATATGACAAAAGTCCTTAAAATAGCATTTTTTCATAAAAGTTCGCACTACCATACCAAAACTATCTGTTAAACACTATTTTTTTACTCTGGAATTTGTTTAAACAATTGTCGTAAGACGTCTTTGAATAAGTTCCGTCATAAATAATTTGTCGCGCCCTTCTTGCCCACAAAAATGCCCTAAATATCACAAAAGTCCTTAAAATAGCATTTTTTCATAAAAGTTAGCACTACCATACCAAAACTATCTGTTAAAACTATTTTTTTACTCTGGAATTTGTTTAAACAATTGTCGTAAGACGTCTTTGAATAAGTTCCGTCATAAAATAATTTGTCGCGCCCTTCTTGCCCACAAAAATGCCCTAAATATCACAAAAGTCCTTAAAATAGCATTTTTTCATAAAAGTTAGCACTACCATACCAAAACTATCTCTTAAAACTATTTTTTTACTCTGGAATTTATTTAAACAATTGTCGTAAGACGTCCTTTGAATAAGTTCCGTCATAAAATAATTTGTCCGCGCCCCTTCTTGCCCACAAAAATGCCCTAAATATGACAAAAGTCCTTAAAATAGCATTTTTTCATAAAGTTAGCACTACCATACCAAAACTATCTCTTAAAACTATTTTTTTACTCTGGAATTTGTTTAAACAATTGTCGTAAGACGTCTTTGAATAAGTTCCGTCATAAAATAATTTGTCGCGCCCTTCTTGCCCACAAAAATGCCCTAAATATCACAAAAGTCCTAAAATAGCATTTTTTCATAAAAGTTAGCACTACCATACCAAAACTATCTGTTAAAACTATTTTTTTACTCTGAATTTGTTTAAACAATTGTCGTAAGACGTCTTTGAATAAGTTCCGTCATAAAATAATTTGTCGCCGCCCTTCTTTCCCACAAAAATGCCCTAAATATGACAAAAGTCCTTAAAATAGCATTGTTTCATAAAAGTTAGCACTACCATACCAAAACTATCTGTTAAACTATTTTTTTACTCTGGAATTTGTTTAAACATTGTCGTAAGACGTCTTGAATAAGTTCCGTCATAAAATAATTTGTCGCGCCCCTTCTTGCCCACAAAAATGCCCTAAATATCACAAAAGTCCTTAAAATAGCATTTTTTCATAAAAGTTAGCACTACCATACCAAAACTATCTGTTAAAACTATTTTTTTACTCTGGAATTTGTTTAAACAATTGTCGTAAGACGTCTTTGAATAAGTTCCGTCATAAAATAATTTGTCGCGCCCTTCTTGCCCACAAAATGCCCTAAATATCACAAAAGTCCTTAAAATAGCATTTTTTCATAAAAGTTAGCACTACCATACCAAAACTATCTGTTAAAACTATTTTTTTACTCTGGAATTTGTTTAAACAATTGTCGTAAGACGTCTTTGAATAAGTTCCGTCATAAAATAATTTGTCGCGCCCTTCTTGCCCACAAAAATGCCCTAAATATCACAAAAGTCCTTAAAATAGCATTTTTTTCATAAAAGTTAGCACTACCATACCAAAACTATCTCTTAAAACTATTTTTTTACTCTGGAATTTATTTAAACAATTGTCGTAAGACGTCTTTGAATAAGTTCCGTCATAAAATAATTTGTCGCGCCCTTCTTGCCCACAAAAATGCCCTAAATATGACAAAAGTCCTTAAAATAGCATTTTTTCATAAAAGTTAGCACTACCATACCAAAAACTATCTCTTAAAACTATTTTTTTACTCTGGAATTGTTTAAACAATTGTCGTAAGACGTCTTTGAATAAGTTCCGTCATAAAATAATTTGTCGCGCCCTTCTTGCCCACAAAAATGCCCTAAATATCACAAAAGTCCTTAAAATAGCATTTTTTCATAAAAGTTAGCACTACCATACCAAAACTATCTCTTAAAACTATTTTTTTACTCTGGAATTTGTTTAAACAATCGTCGTAAGACGTCTTTGAATAAGTTCCGTCATAAAATAATTTGTCGCGCCCTTCTTGCCCACAAAAATGCCCTAAATATGACAAAAGTCCTTAAAATAGCATTTTTTCATAAAAGTTAGCACTACCATACCAAAAACTATCTATAAAAACAATTTTTTTTCTCTGAAATTTGTTTAAACAATTGTCGTAAGGACGTCTTTGAATAAGTTCCGTCATAAAATAATTTGTCGCGCCCTTCTTGCCCACAAAAATGCCCTAAATATCACAAAAGTCCATAAAATAGCATTTTTTCATAAAAGTTAGCACTACCATACCAAAACTATCTGTTAAAACTATTTTTTTACTCTGGAATTTGTTTAAACAATTGTCGTAAGACGTCTTTGAATAAATTCCGTCATAAAATAATTTGTCGTGCCCTTCTTGCCCAAAAAAATACCCTAAATATGACAAAAGTTCTTATAAGGAAAAGGGAACATGTTCGTCTTTACTACAATCTTTACTTCTGAATTTCTCGAAATTTTTATTCAATTAAGGTGTATTCGGTTTGTTCAATACTTATATCCCTTTTACACGAGAAATCAAACTTACGGATTTTTTTCTTAGGCTAGGCGCGATCATTCAATTTTTAGTAACACAACTCTTTTTTCGCTATACATAGAAAACAGATGAACTATTTGGTTGAATATTCGTGCAGGTGCATATAATTATATGCTACACAAAAAGCGAACCCATTTTAGGCAATCGTTTAGTTTGTGTCAAAACACAAACTTTTTAGTTGCTCGAACTAAGTAGTTGCGATATTAAAAATTGAATGTGCGCGCCTAGCCTTATTGTGAATTTAATTGTATCTGCATTTCATTGAGATGCCAATTCATATTTGTTAGATAGAGAGAAAGAGAACAAAATGCAGAAGAACTTTATTTCTGCATTAAGGGAATTTCGAGAAATTCAGAAGTAAAGATTGTAGTAAAGACGAACATGTTCCCTTTTCCTTATAAGAACTTTTGTCATATTTAGGCTATTTTTTTGGGCAAGAAGGGCACGACAAATTATTTTATGACGGAATTTATTCAAAGACGTCTTACGACAATTGTTTAAACAAATTGCAGAGTAAAAAAATAGTTTTAACAGATAGTTTTGGGTATGGTAGTGCTAACTTTTATGAAAAAATGCTATTTTATGGACTTTTGTGATATTTAGGGCATTTTTGTGGGCAAGAAGGGCGCGACAAATTATTTTATGACGGAACTTATTCAAAGACGTCTTACGACAATTGTTTAAATAAATTCCAGAGTAAAAAAATAGTTTTAACAGATAGTTTTGGTATGGTAGTGCTAACTTTATGAAAAAATGCTATTTTAAGGACTTTTGTCATATTTAGGCATTTTTTGTGGGCAAGAAGGGCTCGACAAATTATTTTATGACGGAACTTATTCAAAGACGTCTTACGACAATTGTTTAAATAAATTCCAGAGTAAAAAAATAGTTTTAAGAGATAGTTTTGGTATGGTAGTGCTAACTTTTATGAAAAAATGCTATTTTAAGGACTTTTGTGATATTTAGGGCATTTTTGTGGGCAAGAAGGGCACGACAAATTATTTTATGACGGAATTTATTCAAAGACGTCTTACGACAATTGTTTAAACAAATTTCAGAGTAAAAAAAATAGTTTTAACAGATAGTTTTGGTATGGTAGTGCTAACTTTTATGAAAAAATGCTATTTTAAGGACTTTGTCATATTTAGGGCATTTTTGTGGGCAAGAAGGGCGCGACAAATTATTTTATGACGGAACTTATTCAAAGACGTCTTACGACAATTGTTTAAACAAATTCCAGAGTAAAAAAAATAGTTTTAACAGATAGTTTTGGTATGGTAGTGCTAACTTTTATGAAAAAATGCTATTTTAAGGACTTTTGTCTATTTAGGGCATTTTTGTGGGCAAGAAGGGCGCGACAAATTATTTTATGACGGAACTTATTCAAAGACGTCCTTACGACAATTGTTTAAACAAATTGCAGAGTAAAAAAATAGTTTTAACAGATAGTTTTGGTATGGTAGTGCTAACTTTTATGAAAAATGCTATTTAAGGACTTTTGTCATATTTAGGGCATTTTTGTGGGCAAGAAGGGGCGCGACAAATTATTTTATGACGGAACTTATTCAAAGACGTCTTACGACAATTGTTTAAACAAATTCCAGAGTAAAAAAATAGTTTTAACAGATAGTTTTGGTATGGTAGTGCTAACTTTTATGAAAAAATGCTATTTTAAGGACTTTTGTGATATTTAGGGCATTTTTGTGGGCAAGAAGGGCGCGACAAATTATTTTTATGACGGAACTTATTCAAAGACGTCTTACGACAATTGTTTAAACAAATTCCAGAGTAAAAAAATAGTTTTAAGAGATAGTTTTGGTATGGTAGTGCTAACTTTATGAAAAAATGCTATTTTAAGGACTTTTGTCATATTTAGGCATTTTTGTGGGCAAGAAGGGCGCGACAAATTATTTTATGACGGAACTTATTCAAAGACGTCTTACGACAATTGTTTTAAACAAATTCCAGAGTAAAAAAATAGTTTTAAGAGATAGTTTTGGTATGGTAGTGCTAACTTTTATGAAAAAATGCTAATTTAAGGACTTTTGTCATATTTAGGGCATTTTTGTGGGCAAGAAGGGCGCGACAAATTATTTTATGACGGAACTTATTCAAAGACGTCTTACGACAATTGTTTAAATAAATTCCAGAGTAAAAAAATAGTTTTAAGAGATAGTTTTTGTTATGGTAGTGCTAACTTTTATGAAAAAATGCTATTTTAAGGACTTTTGTGATATTTAGGGCATTTTTGTGGGCAGAAGGGCGCGACAAATTATTTTATGACGGAACTTATTCAAAGACGTCTTACGACAATTGTTTAAACAAATTCCAGAGTAAAAAAATAGTTTTAACAGATAGTTTTGGTATGGTAGTGCTAACTTTTATGAAAAAATGCTATTTTAAGGACTTTTGTGATATTTAGGGCATTTTTGTGGGCAAGAAGGGCGCGACAAATTATTTTATGACGGAACTTATTCAAAGACGTCTTACGACAATTGTTTAAACAAATTCCAGAGTAAAAAAATAGTTTTAACAGATAGTTTTGGTATGGTAGTGCTAACTTTTATGAAAAAATGCTATTTTAAGGACTTTTGTCATATTTAGGGCATTTTTGTGGGAAAGAAGGGCGCGACAAATTATTTTATGACGGAACTTATTCAAAGACGTCTTACGACAATTGTTTAAACAAATTCAGAGTAAAAAAATAGTTTTAACAGATAGTTTTGGTATGGTAGTGCTAACTTTTATGAAAAAATGCTATTTTAAGGACTTTTGTGATATTTAGGGCATTTTTGTGGGCAAGAAGGGCGCGACAAATTATTTTATGACGGAACTTATTCAAAGACGTCTTACGAAAATTGTTTAAACAAATTTCAGAGTAAAAAATAGTTTTAAGAGATAGTTTTGGTATGGTAGTGCTAACTTTTATGAAAAAATGCTATTTTAAGGACTTTTGTCATATTTAGGGCATTTTTGTGGGAAAGAAGGGCGCGACAAATTATTTTATGACGGAACTTATTCAAAGACGTCTTACGAAAATTGTTTAAACAAATTTCAGAGTAAAAAAATAGTTTTAACAGATAGTTTTGGTATGGTAGTGCTAACTTTTATGAAAAAATGCTATTTTAAGGACTTTTGTGATATTTAGGGCATTTTTGTGGGCAAGAAGGGCGCGACAAATTATTTTATGACGGAACTTATTCAAAGACGTCTTACGAAAATTGTTTAAACAAATTTCAGAGTAAAAAATAGTTTTAAGAGATAGTTTTGGTATGGTAGTGCTAACTTTTATGAAAAAATGCTATTTTAAGGACTTTTGTCATATTTAGGGCATTTTTGTGGGAAAGAAGGGCGCGACAAATTATTTTATGACGGAACTTATTCAAAGACGTCTTACGACAATTGTTTAAACAAATTTCAGAGTAAAAAAATAGTTTTAACAGATAGTTTTGGTATGGTAGTGCTAACTTTTATGAAAAAATGCTATTTTAAGGACTTTTGTGATATTTAGGGCATTTTTGTGGGCAAGAAGGGCGCGACAAATTATTTTATGACGGAACTTATTCAAAGACGTCTTACGAAAATTGTTTAAACAAATTTCAGAGTAAAAAATAGTTTTAAGAGATAGTTTTGGTATGGTAGTGCTAACTTTTATGAAAAAATGCTATTTTAAGGACTTTTGTCATATTTAGGGCATTTTTGTGGGAAAGAAGGGCGCGACAAATTATTTTATGACGGAACTTATTCAAAGACGTCTTACGACAATTGTTTAAACAAATTTCAGAGTAAAAAAATAGTTTTAACAGATAGTTTTGGTATGGTAGTGCTAACTTTTATGAAAAAATGCTATTTTAAGGACTTTTGTGATATTTAGGGCATTTTTGTGGGCAAGAAGGGCGCGACAAATTATTTTATGACGGAACTTATTCAAAGACGTCTTACGACAATTGTTTAAACAAATTCCAGAGTAAAAAAATAGTTTTAACAGATAGTTTTGGTATGGTAGTTCTATGTTTAATGAAAAAATGCTTTTTTATGGACTTTTACATTTTCATGGCATTTTTTTGAGAAAAAATTATGCGAACATTTTTTTTATTTTGCGATATATTTACGACAAATTTACGACAATTATTTACGCTTTCCTTTTTATTTTGCGAGTTCATTTTACCCCATTTTGGGGGGTGGTAGTGCTAACTTGACTGTCAAGTTAGCATTACTAGGGGTAATTTTTTTAAAATTTACGTTCGTAGCCGCAGGCGTACCGCGACAAAATTTTTGGTCTTACAGCATATTTACGACAAATTTACGACAATTATTTACGCCGTCCTTTTTCTTTTGCGAGTTCATTTAACCCTATTTTGGGGGGTGGTAGTGCTAACTTGACTGTCAAGTTAGCATTACTAGGGGTTATTTTTTAAAAAAATTGCGCTACAAAATTTTTGATTTTACAACTTATTTACGACAAATTTACGACAATTATTAACACTTACCTTTTTCTTTTTCGAGTTCATTTTACCCTATTTTGAGGGGTGGTAGTGCTAACTTGACTGTCAAGTTAGCATTACCAGGGGTTATTTTTTAAAATACAAGCGCGACAAATTTTTTCGTTTCACGACAAATTTACGACAAATTCACGACAATTAATCCAATTATTACATTTTGAAAATTTTGAAGTGGTAGTGCTAACTTGACGGACATCAAAAAATCTATTTTCACAGTTTTGTCTTATGGACTTAATCTTTTTTTTTAAATATAGAATTGTCGAAAAAATTCATTTTTTTACATCCGAAAAGATAATTTGTTAAGTTTATTTAAGACTTCTTAGGAGAAATTTTATTTTATTTATATCTAATAGTGAAATGCTAAAAATCAATAATATACATACAAATACTTAAAAGGGGCTTATGTTAGGTATAGGTACTGTCAGTAATGTCTCAATTAATCTTTTAATTAAATGATACATAGATCGTAAAAATTATTATCTATTCTATCAAATTAATACGTATGCACCCATTGAATAAATTAAATAAATAAATTGGAAAAAAAAATTCTAGGAGCCGTTTTCAAGAAAACTAAGAGTTTCGAATAAAGATATTTTGTTTGAATTTTTCTGGTGGGTACAATTTATTATGTTTAGACATCAGAACAATTATGTATAGTAGGTACATTATATATTATATTATTATATGTTTTTTTTTTTTAAATTACATTTTTCTGAAAGCCATGTGTTTCCTTCTTGAAGCTCAATTCACTTGAATATACACAAATGGTACTATAGCTCTTATGTAATTTAATGAAGCTTTATTGCTCTATTTTTGCAAAGATGAATAAATATCGGAAATATTTCAAACCATATGAATAATGCACATTATTTCGTTTTCGTCCCTAAAAGCACTAAATACCATTTGTAACTTGAATATAAACAGTACCTAGTCAATAATTTACTTACTATAGAATAGATTACAATGAAAAAAAGGGTCAAATATTTTTGTTTATTTAGACAAAAATCAATTGCATAGCAATTAAGACTAGTTCAGAAAGAGCCTCCATCTACCCACACTTCGCGAACAAAGCGAAAGAAGTGTGTAATTGATATGACCGTATTTGAAAAATGGCGAGAACTTTCTGGACAGTGGAGAGATATTTTTTTTCCGAAACCTTACATTGTTATCATTGAAATTGGTATGTGGGTAGCAATGGCGTGATTGAAAATCGGTTTTTAAAAAATATTTCCAGAACGGCACGTTATTCAAAAAAAATTTGTTGATGGCTTTTGATAGGAAATTAAATAATTTTTTTTGTAATATACAATAGTTTTGGGCTTTTAGAGGTCAGGCTTCAAAAAGCATTACTCCTTAACGGTTTCTAATATGAAGAAAAACTGAAGTACATTATTATAGTAGGTATAACAAGTCCATTTTGAGACAAAAAATTATAAAATAATTTCTCGTAGTTAAAAAAGAAGTGTAAAGATATTTATATACAATGCTATATACGGCTAAAAGAAATTAATTTATTCGTTTTAGTGTATTTTAGAAACGTTTGATACTAAATACATATGTTTGTTCTACAATTTTTTTCTTTTTGATTTTAGGTCTTGTATATGCAAATATGTGCAATCGATTTTAAACTTACTTCTCAATACTAGATAATAACAAATAATAACAACTTTAAGCAAATAATGTGTTCTCATGGTTTTGTGTTGATCTTATTCATCAACTCAAAATTAAACCCTAAAGGTAAAATGTATGATATATCATTATTATGTAAATTTGTTATTACATTTTAGGCTTCAAACAAATATGAAGTTCACAAATCTGTAAACTTCGTATTTGCTTGAAGTTTTTTTAAGGATACAAATTTTTTAAAACATTTTTGAAAATACATTTTAGAACGCCAACTTCAAATATTAATTCTTGTCCCAATTAAAATTTAATTAAAAAAAAAAAAAAACAATATTGTCCCGTTTAAAAAAAAAACGATTTTTTTTTCAAAAATTCAAAAATTTTTTTTTTAGTTATGATGATCAGAAATGCAAAATTCGAAAAAATTTAATACACAATACTATCCAAAATTTTTGAAGCTTAAGCATTAAGAAAATGATCAAAATCGGGTGTACAGTTATTGAAAAAAAATCGAAAAGAAAAAAATGTTTCCAGAAAGGGTTCCATTAATTAACATTTCTTGGAAATTTTTTTTTCAAGCAATATCTGGCTTTTACTTGAAATTTTGTGAAGTTTTTGTAAAAAATCTGTGAAACAGTTTTTGAGAAAAAATATTTATGTATAAAATTTCAAAAAAATTAGTATGGCAGTTACCGTTATTTTTGGTCTTAAGAAAAAAATGTGTCTGGGGAGGAATTTAAAAATGCTATCTACCAAGCTTAAAGAAAATCCACCGAGCCAAATCTGATCAAATCTCGAGTTCGATTATAATAATATGTACAAATTTTCCATATATGTAAATATAAAGTACTTACCTAGTACCTAGATATGAACATATACATATATATGTGTCGCAAGTAAATACAAATGTATTTACATACGTATGTTTGTTAATACTAACAGATTTAGAAAACAAATCGTCGATTCTTTTTATTACATACATATATTGATAAATATGATATGTGACTACCTTAATTATGTACAATAATTGTACATATCAAAAAATTTTAAAAGGCCATTGCTATCTATAGATAGTTGTTTGATTGTTATTATTATTACAATAGTATTATTTTTGGTATTCAAAAATATCAAGTATGTATTTTTGAAGAACATAAATAATAGATAATATTGTATATGTAGTATAATCAAAAAACAAAATGTCTAACATAGCTATTAAAAATAGCTTCAAATTATGTACGTACATACAAACATTATGTACGAGTATTAAGCAACTTTTTGTTTCGCCTATAAGCTACAAGAAACGAAAAAAAAACAGTCGTTAGAAAATCAATGAGACAAACAAAAATGTGGTTCTGTTTCTTATTCTTGTCGTCGACATCAGGCTAACCGCGACCAAAGAAACCGTGTTGATACCTTTTTTTTTCTGTTACATAAAAAAGTACTGTATAGAGTTTATATATATATGTATGTAAAGTGAAATTCGAGCAAATATAACTGGCTTTGAACTTGGTAGTAAAGTTGTGATATATTTAGTGATAACCTTTCTATCAATTATTATTGTTTATTTTGGAAGTAATGAGCAATAAACGAAAAAGGCAGTTGGAAATAAAAGAAAACACTAGCATTATAATTTTTGTAGTTACAATTTTATATTTTTTTTGTTTGGTTGGACTACAAGCTAAAACTTAAACAAGAACATTCGACGAACAAAAAAATGCAACGGCTATTGGTGCAGGACCATACCGCCGGATTACTTTGTTTCCTTTCGAGCAATCCATAGGCGATCTGCAAAATTTGAACCAGGTAAATTACTTGGAATTAAACACACAAAGTACGCTTTCTCCAAGTCAAAACGGCAGTTGAATAAAATTTTTGGAAGCGAATATCTGAAGAAGGTCTCAAGAATCACAACCGGAGAACACAAAACACAATCTGAAAGAATACAATTTCACAATGCTAAATGCAATTTTCCATTGTTTCACATTTAATATGTATTATTTTAATAGAATCCATTTTGACAGTATTGATAAGGAAAATTCGTTAAATCATTCGACTTTAGTGGAACGTTCGATTAGTTATTAATATTTGAGGGCCTACACTGGTTTTATTACAGTTTTTTTTTCAGAATATTTTCCTTTTCTAGTGCAAAGTCATATCCGGAACTGATTGAAACCATAACCTATTTCATCTTCCACAGCAGCTCAATTTTTTTTAGGTTAGGCGGAGCGGAGGCCCCCGCTTATTATTGTATTAGATTCTATGTTCAATAAAACAAAACTTGAAATTTGAAACAAATATACACACGGTTTTGTCTTTTTTTTAAAGACTAAAAATAACGGTACCATTGGAACCATTTTATTTATCTTGGATTTTCTCAAAAACGGCACTATCGATTTTGATAACTTTTTTATAATAAAGCTCCCCAAAAGTTTGAATATTATTGTGTATTCAAATTTCCAAAAAAAAATACAAAAGCGCCCCAAAAGTTTGAATATTATTGTGTATTCAAATTTCAAAAAAAAAAAATGTTTGTGTTTTTAAAAAAACTTTCAATTTTTTTTTTTTCAAAACTCAATATTTCAAAAACCCCATGTTCGACTTTTTTAAACTTGATAAATAAAAGTTTCTTAATATATCTACGAGATGTGAGAACAATAATTATTTTACATAAAAGTAAAGATACCCACCAATGTTAAAAGAGGGTTTTCAAAAATCGCATTTTTCACCTAGAATTTTCATAAAATTTTTTCTTTCGATTAATTTTTTACGATCTATAATTAATAAAAAAAAATTTAAATTAAGATACACCCAGTACATTCAGTACCTACCATAGACACATTTTTTCAAATTTTTAATTTCTCATTTCGGCATAGCGGATTTTAATGAAATTATGTATAGAGAAGCTTCTAAAAAGTTTAAATAACATTGCATTCCAAAACTTTTGAATTTTTGAAAAAAAAAAAATCAATTATTATTAATACAATAATAAGCTTAAGTTGGATTAGGTACCAACGTTTATTCTTAAAAATGGTTTTAAAATTTTGTATATTAAAGGTTAATGAGCGACTTATAGTTTTTGTTCTTGCATAAGTTCATATTTGCTTAAGAAATCACATGTTTTTATCTCTCACTACTAAAAAGAGTCTAAAAATAAATTGTATGCTTTTTTTTTTGTATGCGTTTTCTCTAATTACATTCTTTTTTTAAATTCTTAGTCTTATTTGCATTTTATTTTTTATATTTGGATGTGCACTATAAATGTATTAATATTCGGAAATTTATTTAAAAAAAATAAACATAATGTTATATTCCAGAAAATCACATACAAATTAAAAATCTACTCCAAGCAAAATGAAGATCTGCTCATTAACTTTAAGACAACATTAATAGAAAATATAATTTCAACTTCTGTGTCACGTTATACTTTACGAAAAAAGTCACTGTAATTTTGAAGTAAAACAAAAATGGGTTATGAAATTTTTTGTTCAGTTTTTTTTATTTAAAAAAATAACGGTATGTTAATTTTTTTCCAAATTCATACAAAATCTGTATGACTTTATAATGAGTACATTAAATTTTATTTGAAATCTATAGTATTATTATTTCGTAAGATATTTGAAACTAACCAAATTTTTTACTTTTTTTTAAACCGTTATAGTGAAAAAACTACTCACTGAATTTTAATAAACGCCCTTTCAGCCTCTTTCGAAGTTATTATCTATTAAACAAAATTTATTTGAAGTCGATATCTTTACTCGTTCTTGAGATATCGACGACGAAAAATGGTACCAGAACGTACGGACGTACGAACGTACGCACGTACGAACGTACGTACACACACACACACAGACATCTCTCTAAAAATGATTGATATAGCCTCTAGGGACCTTGAAACGTCGAGAAATGTCAAAAATTGCAATTTGACAAATCGGACCGATTACAATAACTCCCTATGGGAAGTTAATAATATCCATATTTAAACCACCTAAAAGATTCGAAAAATACTGCCCTTTCCGAGAGATAAGATGCCTTTTCCAAACTTAGGCGTTTGCTCGGTACCTTGTAGTTGTGGTTCGTTATACATTGGTGAAACAAAAAGAGAAATAAAAACAAGAATAAAACTGAACACATAAAAGCCGTATAAAGTAAATCTGCAACAAAATCTGCTACTTTCGATCATTTTGCGCACAATGAAGATCACTTTACACTAGCGTTGCCAGACGTCCCGCTTTACCCGGGACATCCCGGATTTCAGACATAAATTCATCTGTCCCGGCGGGACAGCTTTTTTCCCGGGTTGGGACTCAAACTAAAAAATAATGCCTAATGTACCTAAATATCTTTCAGTGATAAGGAACAATCACTACATTGCGATTTAACCTTAAGAAATTACTTTTAAAATTTCAATTAAACAAACCTAACTTAACGAACAATTCATTTATGTAAACTGACATCTGTGATTAAAATTGACAAAAGAAAAATATTTGCAAATGATAAATGACAAAAAAGTCATTTAATTAGTAATTAATAAAAGAATTTATTTATTTTGATCTACACGCATTATATGATTTTTACTTGCGACTTATAGGTACTATAATGCAAGTTATGCATTTGTAAAAAAATCGAACTCGAGATTTTGATCAAAGTTGGCCGATTTTAGTTAAACCAAGTTTATGGAAAATTTTTTCCTCCAATTGTTTTTTCTTTTTTTTTAAAGACGATTTTTTTTAAAGATACGATTTTTATCTTATTTTTTTTTTTCAAATTTCGTTTAGTTAAAGCTAGGTAATGGTTAATGGTAATGGTACGACCGATTTTGATCAGTTTTTTATGTTAAAGCTCCCCAGCAGTTTAAATATTATTGTGTATTCAAATTCTATAATTTATATAAGAATTCTATAAGTTAATAAAAAAAAAAATTGAAATCAAGATATTACTGACTGTACCTACCACAGAACGATTTATTCGACTTTTGAATTTCTCATTATCGGAATAACGGATTTTAATAAGTTTTTGTAAAGAGAAACTTCTAAAAAGTTTTAAAAACATTGCATTTCAAAAATCTAAAAAAAATATTTTTTTAAATTTTGAAAAAAATCATTTTTTTTTTTTTGAAAATTCGATACCTCAAAAAGGCTCAATATCGTTTTTTGTAAATTTAATTTTTATTCGAACAAAATCAAAAACTTCAAATCGATGTACCAATATTTTATCTTAAAAATGATTTGAAAATTTTGTATATAAAAGCTTTTATTTTTAAGAAACCACTACAACGAAGTATAATTTTGTTCTTGCATTAATCAATTTTTGTTTGAATCACATGGCATCCTGTGCTTAGGTAGTTGAAGCCTGTCTTAGGAGTTATCTTAGTCATTTAAAAAATTAATTTTTCTCTAATAACATTAATTTTTAAAATTCTTAGTCTTTTACGTAACTGCGAGTTCGTGCGACCCAGTCGTGCATTTTATTTATTTTGTCCCGGGCAATATGATTAAATCCCGGGATTTTTCATTATTTAAGCCACTTGTCCCGCCGAGGTGCCAGAAAAATCTGGCAACCCTACTTTACACGCTTTTATCAAGCCAAATCAATTGCTGTGGAAAAGTTCTATGCGCCCCGAATAGTTCCAGCAGCAATTAAAAAAAAGAGGCTGGGTGCGACCCACACTGATAACTTCCCATTTGTGGTCTTGAAAACTTGTAATAACTAAGAAGGTTGGTAGGTACATATTATATACTGAATTATAGATTTCCGTGTTTTTTAATATTATATTATAGAAATTACTTTATTATTTCGGTTCCAAACATTTTAATTGAAAAAAAAATTAAAAACGAAATATTCAAATATAAAAGATATGGTTTGGTTATTGATGGAAGTGTACTTACAAAATATATCCGCTCTAAAACTAGATTTATGTCAAATATAAACCATTTGTTAGAAATTGTATTATGTATAAAATTAAATAATTGCAAAGTCAATATCATTGCTCGTTCTCAAGATATTCTAGTCGAAAAACACTTTTTAGTAGATTTTTTTTATATTTTTGTTAAAACTGTCAATTCGATACTTGTCAAAATTTAACCATATGTTAATAATTGTATTATGTCGATACCTTCCCGTAAGAATGTACTAAGCGAAACTTTTTCCGAAAATGACTTTTTGATGAGGAAATATAATATATGTTAAGGGCCACGTTTTGGCCTGGGTTTCGCCAACGAACTTTCTTCGTTTTTTTTCGTTTCCTGAAAAATTTTAGAAATGTCGCTTAGTATACATTCTTACGGGAAGGTATCGATGTATAAAACAACATACTTTAGAAGGCACTGTCGGAGTTTATTCCGAAGAAATTCGACTTGAAATACAATTTTAACTACTTTTCACTAGAATTTTTAATAGTTTTTTTATTTAAAAAAAAAAACTATTAATTCAATATTTGTCAAAATTTTACCAATTGTACAAAATTATACTATGTATAAAATAAACTAAATTAGAAGTCAATATCACTACTAGTTCTCGAGAAACTTGAGTCGAAAAACAATTTTTACCAATTTTCAATAGAATTTTATATAGTTTTTTATTTTTTGTAAAAAAACTGTAAACTGATTTTTTTTGAAATTTTCACCAGTTGTCAAACACATTTTTTTTCGTAAAATAAAATTATTTTGAGTTTCAAATTGTTTTCCGTTCTTAGAATATCTGGTTTATGAAATTTTTTTTTTCAGTTTTTTTTATTTAAAAAAATAACGGTAAGTTCATTTTTTTCCAAATTCATACCAAATTTGTATGACCTTATAATGAGTATATTAAATTTTATTTGAAATCAATAGCATTATTTTTTCGTGAGATATTTGAAACTAACCAAAATTTTTACTTTTTTTTAAAACCGTTATAGTGAAAAAACTACTAACTGAATTTTAATAAACGCCCTTTCAGCCTCTTTCGAAGTTCTTATCTATTAAACAAAACTTATTTGAAGTCGATATCTTTACTCGTTCTTGAGATATCGACGACGAAAAATGGTACGAGAACGTACGGACGTACGAACGTACGCACGTACGAACGTACGAACGTACGTACACACACACACACAGACATCTCTCTAAAAATGATTGATATAGCCTCTAGGGACCTTGAAACGTCGAGAAATGTCAAAAATTCCAATTTGACAAATCGGACCGATTACAATAACTCCCTATGGGAAGTTAAAAATGCATACAAACTGCAATAGAGACCAAAGTTTTAATCTTTCTGATGCATATATGAGACCCACTTACATATAAAGACATGACATGCACCAGCTGATACAGTATATATCAAGCTGAGAGAATATTTTCACTCACAGCGACACAGCTACTGCACAAACAAAAACAACAATCGCAGTTGCAAGCACAAACAACGCACCGCACAGTGCGGCCGAAAGCCGATTTGTGCGGCTAAAAGTCGAAAAACGTAAAGAATGATCCTCAAATTCGTATATAGGGGTTTTGGGGTCGGTGATTACCAACCTGTTATCAGAATCAGCAAATTCAAAATGACCCAAGTAACATCGTTGGAGCTAAATGTTATTTAAATGTTCTTAAATAGCTCTGAGAGAGTTAAATGCAAGGCCCTAGCTCTATTTCAAAACAGATTGCAGCTCTTGGTAAACGAATTTAAAAATCTGGCTCTATAATGGAGTTTCTTAACAATCTTTAGCTTCGTTACGTTTAAAAGCTTTCTGCTCGATAAATATGCTCCATAATAATGTTTTTATCAGCTCTCGGATTGATACTGCACCCTTTAAAATAGCTCTTAAACAGCAAAAGAATTTTTTAAAGTGTTATTTAATAGCAGCAAGTGATGTCTTCATCCATGTTTAAGAAAATGGCGAATATTTAACAATTTTTATAAAAGAACAAAAAAAACTATTTACAGTGCTGTGATGACTGCATTTCGGAAAGAATCATGAAAAACACAAAAGCTTTATCCAAAAAAGTGCACTAGCAAAATAAATATTTTTTTCTCAAGTTCAAAATTAAAAAATTTACTATCCACTTAAAATAAATTATTTTAGAAGGGCGTTGTAATGTCAACATTTTTGATAAAAATGAAATCGCACTTAGAAATCACCCCACATTGAACGTATTATGGGTTTTAATTATTACCTTTATTCATTGTATACTAATATAAAATATAGTTTATAGCTGCACGTATAAGCACGCGGCTCTATGGCAGTTTTAGAGTGTATATTAAAGCTTTTAGCTGACAAAACATACTTAGAAACAAGCACTACGAGTATTAAGGAGCTAAAAAGTGCTCTCAAACTCAATGAATAAGCTGCAAGTGGGCTCCATGTTTGCTCTAAAGGCGCATCTAGAGCGTGCTTTTGAATAAACGAGCTCTAAGATTAGCTATGAAAGCGCTTTTTAAGCATTTATACAGCTAAAAATGTTTCTTGGAGACCGACCTAATATGGCGTCATGTCATACGAAAAAAAAACTTATCAAAAATGAAATAACTTTGATAGTTGGTTAAAAAATTTTGTTTTGAGATTATTAGGGCATGTATACTTAAAATCTATCAAAAATGAGCAAATTCAAAATGGTGGAATGCAATATGGCACTATTATATAACAAAAAAAATCGGAAAATATTACTTACTATGTATTTTTATTGAAATCGAACACAGTAATTTATAAATCATAAATTTAGAAATACGAAATGCAATATAAGCAAACAATATATAAGTTAATTCGATATTTACATGAAAAAGTTTTCATTGCCCATCTCGTAACAGTCACAATCATCTACAACTGTATCTGTTTCAGAAGCGGAAGAGCTGTCGAAAGATTGTTGTTCATCTTCTGTTT
This sequence comes from Philhelius festivus, assembly GCA_963931855.1. Lineage (NCBI taxonomy): Eukaryota > Metazoa > Arthropoda > Insecta > Diptera > Syrphidae > Philhelius > Philhelius festivus. The sequence continues at coordinate 88,441,999 of OZ007555.1, forward strand.
GATTATTTACATGTGGAGGTGCAAACAAATTGATACAATCTTTAGACAAAGGTTTTTAGAGTAAATTTCCGACAGCTAGATATTAGTGGATCGGATGTGATTAGGAATCTTTTAAAAACATCGTCCATTGTCTTTTGACGATAATGGTTTCTTGCGAAATTAGCTTGATAGATTTAAAAAAAATTATTACAGGTTTCTTGTGCATCTTCCGATATTTGACCGATAGGTAGCACTGAATATTTTATTATTTCGGGGCCATTAATTAAAAGTTTGTGAACAAAAGTAGGCATACAATACCAGGGATATTGTTGTAAATAAATGTACAGAAAAACTCAACGGGCAGCTGAATTTTATTTTATTTGATACACAATACTTTTATTAACTATTTTAAATAGCTTTAAGAGCAAGATCTAGCAAGAAAAAAGTTTTCACTCAAACACATACATTTTTTGAATAAATAAATAGTGTTGACATATCTCTGTCTAACAATTTTTTAGGAATTTTTATTCAGAAATTCCTTAACTTATTTTACTCACCTACAGATGTTGAATACATTTTATTGCGATAGATTTGCTTGAAAATAAAAACTTTTACACGTGTTTGATGGAAGCGTCCATTACCCTATCTTAACAACGCTTGAATACGCTACCTTAGCAGCCACATTCAGACTGAGATTTTGGGGGGTATTTGAGGCAAGAGACTCTACTACGAACATTTTTCGTCTTCTAGGGGTCTCCTTTAGCCAACCTGATGTCAAAAAACCCCTAACTCAAAACTTTTATTTTGGACTTTTGGCCGCACAAAGGTGCCTTCGGCCGCACTGTGCAGTGTGCACAGATATAATTTTCGCAAAAGAGTTTTGCCTTTTCGAAGCGTCGCGTCGCTTCGGAAAAATAAAGAACTAAATCTATTAAACGCGGTAAGTCCGAAAAGTAAATAAATAAATAATGTTATATTTTTTTTTTTTTTTTTTTATAATCTACACGCGCTCAAGGGATTATGATTACCCTTTAAATGTTTGAACACAGCGTGGGCGTGAAGTTAAGGAAGAGAAAGAAGGATAGGAAAGATGTGTGCACGATGTTCTGAGACTGAAGGTTGTTGTCTCAGATATTTTATCTCCAGGGATGGCGGCTGAACTAAAGCAGAGAATGCCGTGTCTTAGTTCTATGTCGCTTATAATTCACATTATTTTATTCGTGTTCATCCTTGTTGGGCATACTAGTTTAACTCAATTACATGTTGTTAGTGTTATGCCTGAACAACCGCCAAAAAAGCTTAAAGCTTAAAATAGTTAACAAATTTTGAAGTAGTATCATACTTATAACTTAACACTTAGCTATTTGAAAGTTTGTGCAACTTTTTATTATTTAATTATTTATTTAATAGATAAATTACAAAATAAACTACAAACTATTTAAAAAAGGCATCTGAGCTGCAAGACCATAACGTAGTTATCTCCCATATAAAACGTTAATTTGTTTTAATTATAAGCTAGCCTTGCGAGTCATTTCTTCGACCTCCTATTTTTTCCAAAAGCTCACTTTGAATGTACTACATTGCAAGAACTCAATAGAAGATTTTTCTTTTAATAGTTAGAGGAGCCTTGTTTTTCATTGTTAAAATAATAAATTGAAAAATAGAATCCTTGCACCTTGAGGAATTTGCCATAGTGCATAAATATTCCAAACTATCGGACTAATCGGGAACACAGCCACTTGAACAATGTTGTGTTCCATAATAATTAATGGGAATGTTTACTAATGAAGCCATATATTTTTAAAAAGAAGCTTGTATTTGGCCCACCTTTTATAAGTTATTTAATTTTTTTTCAATCATAAATATACATATTAATTTGTTTGATTATAACGTCAAATTAGACAAGTAAAATATACATAAGCCTATATACATATGTACATATACAAACCTATATTAATAAAAAAGTTTTTCCGTAGATGAGAGAGAAACTGCATAGATGTTCGTAGTTGTTTTTCTATTGGTGTTTTCAATACTTTCTTTTATCGTGACTGAAAAAGTCATCAAAATCGGTTAAGTCGTTCAGATTTAAACGAATTAAGACTGCGTTTACACCAAAAAAAAAAACGGCTTAAAAGTAGGTATAGGACAAAAATTTTGATTTGCCGAACTTCTTAAAAAGAATATCGTATACAAAGTATGCTTGGAACAAAACCCAGTTTTTGATCAACTTTGACGACACATGATATGGCGGAAATTAATTGTGATTTCTCATCCCATTTATTATTTTTCAAGTTTAATTTTTATCAATTTTGTATGTATCTACCTACGCACAATTAGATATGGTTGGAGCTTTTATTCGAAAAGCAAGATTGTCACATACTGTCTTTAATACTGATTTTATTACTGATTTTTAGACTAGCTGAACTCATGGAGAGGGACAAAAACACTTTGGCCAACCTTGAAGTTATGGATAATGGAAAAACTTTCGATGCAGCTGTCTCTGATGTTGACTCTTCAATCGACACCTTAAAGTACTATGCAGGATGGACGGACAAATTCTTCGGTGATACCATTCCAGTGGCTAGTTTTATTTCTATGACCAAGAAGGAGCCTATTGGGGTTGTTGGACAAATTATTCCTTGGAATTATCCACTCATGATGTTGGCATGGAAATGGGGTCCTGCCCTGGCCGCCGGTTGTACGATAGTCCTCAAACCAGCTGAACAAACACCGCTATCGGCATTGCACATGGGTGCTTTAGCTAAGGAAGCTGGATTTCCACCAGGAGTTATTAATATTATAACTGGTTATGGACCTACAGCTGGTGCTGCTATATCTATGCACAAAGATATTCGAAAAGTTGCATTTACTGGGTCCGTTGAAGTGGGACGAATTATCATGGAATCAGCAGCTAAGTCTAACTTGAAGAAGGTTTCACTGGAATTAGGTGGAAAGAGCCCATTGGTAGTGTTCGATGATGCTGACAGTAATACTAAAAAGACGAAAAACTTTAATCGAATTATATTCTAACTTTTGTCTATTTTAAGTTGATTACGCTGTGGAAGTCGCACATATTGCTCTTTTCGATAATCATGGGCAAAGCTGCTGTGCCGGTAGTCGAACATTTGTCCATGAAAAAATCTATGAAGAATTCGTTGCAAAGGCAGTACAAAAGGCAAAAAGTCGAAGAGTAGGAAATCCTTTTGAAAACGGTGTCCTCCAAGGCCCACAAATTGACGATGAAATGTTTTCCAAGGTTCTCAATTATATTGAAAGTGGTAAAAAAGAAGGTGCTAAGCTGGAATGTGGTGGAAAACGGTTTGGAGATATTGGATTTTTCATTGAACCAACTGTGTTCTCAGATGTCACAGACAACATGAAAATAGCGCAAGAAGAGGTACCTACATACTTTTATTTATATTTTTATGAATTTTGATGTTTTATGATGCATCAGTTAGGTGCTAATTAAGTACTGCAACGTCAAATAAATTCCGCTTGGTCGTCCGAAAGCATTCCGAATGCTTCTGAAATCTTTCGTTTCGCACTAGATGTTCTTCTTCCGAAAAGAAGAGAAAATCGATTTTAGATTTGAAAATGAATTTGGATTTAAAAACAAAAGCACTAAAACAAAATCACAAAAGCTGGTGCGATCATCAGATTGGTGCGAATATTGATCTTTCAGATTTTCTTCTGTCTGGCTATAACTTAATGCCATTACTCTTTGGCCATCACGGCCTTATAATTTATGTTAGATATGATATTTCTTGCAAGAGCATTCCTTATATGGACATTGTTTTAATACGAACCTTATTTTATTGTGGCTCAAATTTACTGTTCACAAGCACATCTATTATTGTTTCATTTACAGGCGCCCAAATCTTGACAGCAATTCAACTCTTAATGAGTAAGATGCGTTGTCTGATTCCTTTTCCCGAACTGTTTTATTTTACCTTCACATTAAAGTCTTTATTGCGGGCAACTTAAATATAAACAATCTTAGTGAATAGCGGTCAGGACATACAACACCCGTAAGAAGATATGTTGAGATCTTTGCTGAGATGCACTACCTTACTCAGCTTGTTCCACTTGTAGACTCGAATACCGCTCTCGATTTGTTTCTTACTTCTAACCCTGATTAGTATGCCATAACTGTAAGCTCTCCATTTTTGGTAATTCGGACCATTATGTAATATCAGCCAATTTCACGTCTCTCATCCATCCAGTTAAAGAGAAGCATCCCACTATAGGGCCGTTTGGCAATGCGATAAGGCCAGGTGGGACGGTCTAAATGTAGTCGCTCCTGTTCTTGGGAACATAAATCATTCCGTGGGACAGGTATATTTTTCAACACTCGTACATTTGCCAGAGCCCATCAAGATCTTGATATAAATAAATCCGCTGGTCCTGGTGGTATATCCCCGATTCTTCTGAAGCGGTGCTCGTCATAGCTGGCAAAACATTGCCTAAGCTTTTCCACTGCTCTTACTGTTCTGAAATCTTCCCTGGAAAATGAAAAACAGCATTTGTCAAGTCTGTGCCTTAAAAAGGCAACCCATCTTCCCCCTCCTACTATCGACCAATTGCACTTACGTACCTTCTTTCCAAGGTCATGAAATCGCAGATCAATCATTAGCTCAAGCAATATCTCGAAGATTGAAAGCTTCTAAATAACCGATAATACGGTTTTCGCAGCAATCGTTCCACTGGTAATCTGTTGGGATATCTCACCGAGAAGTGGGACAGATCTGTACATTGTTTTGGAGAAAGTGAGATTGTTGCGTGTTAATTGTTTGATAGAGGCACCAGACTCTCTTATTGAAAAAGTATGCGTTTGGTATCAACGAAACCCTTATTCTTTGGATTAAAATTTACCCTCTGGATCGTTCAATACAATATGTTGTATTGGACCGCTTCAAGTCTGATCTTCACAAAATAAATGCTGCTGTTCCCAAGGGCTCTGTTTTTTCTCAGATTCTTTTCCTCATTTTTATTTAGGATCTCTTGTCTGAAACTTCTAATCCACTTCATTGTTTTGCTTAAACTCTGATCTTTACAGCATTTTTAAATGAGGTAACGGGTGATTTTTTTGAGGTTAGGATTTTCATGCATTAGTATTTGACAGATCACGCGGGATTTCAGACATGGTGTCAAAGAGAAAGATGCTCAGTATGCTTTGACATTTCATCATGAATAGACTTACTAACGAGCAACGCTTGCAAATCATTGAATTTTATTACCAAAATCAGTGTTCGGTTCGAAATGTGTTTCGCGCTTTACGTCCGATTTATGGTCTACATAATCGACCAAGTGAGCAAACAATTAATGCGATTGTGACCAAGTTTCGCACTCAGTTTACTTTATTGGACATTAAACCAACCACACGAATGCGTACAGTGCGTACAGAAGAGAATATTGCGTCTGTTTCTGAGAGTGTTGCTGAAGACCGTGAAATGTCGATTCGTCGCCGTTCGCAGCAATTGGGTTTGTGTTATTCGACCACATGGAAGATTTTACGCAAAGATCTTGGTGTAAAACCGTATAAAATACAGCTCGTGCAAGAACTGAAGCCGAACGATCTGCCACAACGTCGAATTTTCAGTGAATGGGCCCTAGAAAAGTTGGCAGAAAATCCGCTTTTTTATCGACAAATTTTGTTCAGCGATGAGGCTCATTTCTGGTTGAATGGCTACGTAAATAAGCAAAATTGCCGCATTTGGAGTGAAGAGCAACCAGAAGCCGTTCAAGAACTGCCCATGCATCCCGAAAAATGCACTGTTTGGTGTGGTTTGTACGCTGGTGGAATCATTGGACCGTATTTTTTCAAAGATGCTGTTGGACGCAACGTTACGGTGAATGGCGATCGCTATCGTTCAATGCTAACAAACTTTTTGTTGCCAAAAATGGAAGAACTGAACTTGGTTGACATGTGGTTTCAACAAGATGGCGCTACATGCCACACAGCTCGCGATTCTATGGCCATTTTGAGGGAAAACTTCGGAGAACAATTCATCTCAAGGAATGGACCGGTAAGTTGGCCACCAAGATCATGCGATTTGACGCCTTTAGACTATTTTTTGTGGGGCTACGTCAAGTCTAAAGTCTACACAAATAAGCCAGCAACTATTCCAGCTTTGGAAGACAACATTTCCGAAGAAATTCGGGCTATTCCGGCCGAAATGCTCGAAAAAGTTACCCAAAATTGGACTTTCCGAATGGACCACCTAAGACGCAGCCGCGGTCAACATTTAAATGAAATTATCTTCAAAAAGTAAATGCCATGGACCAATCTAACGTTTCAAACAGAATCGATGAGATTTTGCAAATTTTATGCGTTTTTTTTTTAAAAAAAGTTCTCAAGCTCTTAAAAAATCACCCGTTATAAGAAATGTCTATTGTCGTTGAAGCTAAATGAACCCCTTAAGCCATTGTCCTTGAATGGCACTTACATCGAAGAAGCCAAAAAGCTCTCTGTACTCGATATTCGTTTCAACGACGAAAAGGATGCTAAATGCTTAGGATTTCTATATCTATGTAAGAAATGTTCCACCCCTGTGAACTGGCCACAATTTGTGAGGATTTTATATGTCTAAAACTTGAGTATGACTCATATCTTTGGGCAGGTGCAGCCCAAACTTCTCTCCATTTATTGGATAAAATCCAGAACAGAGTGTTAAAACTGATAGGAAACAGAGCTATCATGGAATCATTCCCATCTCTTTGAATACCGACGCAATGTTTTATGTATTTCCTTGTTTTATCGCTTCTTTCACAGGCTTTGCTGGCTCAACGTAGCGGGTTGTATTCCTCCCCTAAAGTAGTTTACCCGTGATACTCGTTCCTATAAATCTCATCAGTTCACCCTCATCAGTTTACCCTGTACCGCCAATTATGGAATAATTTACCCGGCACGGTTTTTCCTTGCCATTTCAATTTGCAAACATTCAAAACCAATGTTCATCGACACCTCCTTGCTCTCCCCCTTCCTAATTTTCCGATTGCTCGTGCTATATTTAACATCATAAGGAAGGCTGAGTCAACATCATAATTTGTTTAAAATGAGTTCGTAATTGCCAAAATAGCAAACATAGAAAAAGTCAGATATGTATTAGATTAAGAGCCCAAATTTTTGGCGTGATTGATAACAAAAAATAATTAGCATAATTAGATAGGCCCTTAGTAGTTATTTACAAATGTGAACGTCTTACATACTCTAGTGGGAGCATAATAGTGCATCAAGTATGCAGTTCTTTCCAAAGTCTGAGGATGTTTAGACATATTCCAAAAAATACGAATTTCCTCAAAACGATCAAATACGTCAGCCAATAGCTCTGGAGGAATTTCAACAAAGCTTCATCGAACTGTTGGAAGTAATCCCATGAGAAAGCCTCTCTACCGCTTAGTTTATTTCTTTTTTTTTAATCACATGATAGGAAGCTTTCAAATTTTGGAACTTCCTTATAATAAATATCCTCCCTATCATACGGAAAAGTGGGCAATATAGTTTTAATTTCTTGGAAAACCTTTCCCATAGAAAGTTTTTCTTCCTGTGCCCAGCTTAAAATTCAGATTCCATTCCCAAACGTATGGAAACCAATAGTTCGATATCAGCATCGGACCAGATTTTGGCCTCGTATTCAAACCTGTGGATGGATAGTTATTAATTTTTTTAAAAATCATTATTTGTACGATTATAAATTAATTTAAAAAAAATTACTCACATTTGATCGTCTGCCATTTTCCTGCAAATTCAGCAACATAAGAAAAACACATTCCGAATTCCGAATAGTTCTTTCGGATTACCAAACAAAACAGATATAAATAATCATTTTTTGAAACACTTGTGTCTTGTAGGATGTACATTTATGTTATGCTTATAAAAATTTTGCAAACAAAAAAAGCTTAAAATAATATATTTTGTTTATTTTTACAATAGATTTTCGGACCAGTTCAATCTATTTTCAAGTTCAGTTCAATTGACGAAGTAATTGAAAGAGCTAACGATACATCGTATGGACTTGCTGCTGGAGTCATAACAAATGATATAAATAAGGCAATACTTTTTGCAAATAGTGTAGATGCTGGATCGGTTTGGATCAATTGCTATGATGCTATTTTGCCACAAACACCATTTGGTGGATTTAAACAATCTGGATTTGGGCGTGAATTGGGGAAAGATGGTCTCGATAATTATTTGGAGAATAAAACAATAACAATAAAAATGATATAAAAACTTATTTACCCTTGAAATATACTTTGTATTATCACGCATTTTATATTGTAAATAAAACTTCCATTTAGATGTGTCTTTTTCTATTTCAAACGTTTTGTAAATCAAAATTTACTACAATCACAAAGAACCTCATGTTTCAGTATTTTTTTTTATTCAGTTAGAATTACAACTATTTAAAAGTTCTGTTTCGTAGGTATTTTAATTTTTTTTTAGACTTTATTATAAAAAATTACAGAACCACAGCAAAACATCTTTTAATTTTAATCATTGTATATAAACCTAGGTCCTACTTTCATGAAACAGAAAAATTAGAAAAAAAACTAGCCAATAAGCTTTATTGGTGGCGCTGTAGTCGGCACAAATTGACGTTGGAAACTAAAGAATTTAGGCAGGATAAATATCGAGAATAAAGTGAAATAAATAATTATTGTATCAGCTTTTAGCGTCATGTCAATGAGAAGAATAATTAATTTAATTTTTTTTGTTCGTATTGACCTGTTACTTTGTACAAGATAGCGCAAAATCATCCAATTTTGTTTTTGAATTTTTACTAAAGCCTAGTACTCACCTTGCGTGAAATGAAAAATAAATACGTTCCAAATTACACGCGAAGAATAAAAATGAAAATAGAATAAACTTTTCCACGTGAATTTTTGATACTCACTTTGAATGAAAAAAAAAATGACAATTATTTTTAAACTGATTCGTTCTTTCTGTTTATAAATTTTCAATTTTTTGTTTTGAAACAAAATATTCAAACCAACTGACAAATGTCACAGTTTTCCACGTTGCCTTAAACTTTTTCCTGATGGTTGTACATTGAGAAATGAAAATCATAGCGTGGAAAAAGTTGTGGAACATATTTGTTTTTCCAATCCACATTTTAGTACTCACCTCTCGTTGCGGATTTCATGCCAGTGAATCAGCAGTCACTTTTATATGAAATTTTCATTTTCACTTAAACTGAGTACTAGGCTTAAATAAAAAATGATTTTGTGTGATGGAAATCTTTATTTTGGACCCTAAACTATTTTTTCTGTTGAATTGCAAAAAATGATATAATGTCAAGTGGCTGCAAGTAGCCTCAAAGAAAGGAGTCTGGGATCTGCGATCTTGCTGGCCATGCCAAATCGCCAAAACGGGAGATTACTGGATTAGGAAAGGCTTCCTTCATAATATCCACTGTGGACCGTGCTGTGTGTGCGGTCATCCAATTCCGGCAACACGACGTCGCAAGTAATAGTGACCGTATTGCCTATGGCGTCTTGAAAAATTTAATTTAATTGAAACTATGTTTATTTAACTATATAGGATATAATTTGAAATGCATGAAAACAAAAAATAAAATCTTTACTACGAAAAAGTTTCATGTTCAAACAACTAAGTTCATAACAAAAAAACATTAAGGTAAAGTAGTTTTTAAGAATACAAAATATAGGTAGTGGTGCTTATTTTGACATTCTTTTTCGTTCGAAAGTGAGTCGAATTCGTTGAAACTTAATTTTGAGACTCGGCGGTTAGAATGTTAATCGAACAAATCGAAAGTTCACCCAATCCATAGAAAGTTCATTCATTTGCGAAAGCTAATTCAATTTTGACATTCGAAAGAATAGAATTAAATGTCATTTTTGTGTCGTTTGAATTTTGGAAGGAAACCGCGGAGAAATTAAATAGTTGTGGACCACCTTCCAAGGACGGTGCTACTTGGAAAAAGGTAAAAAACTGTTCAAAATAACCAAACAAATTTCTTGCAGGTTTGGTCTGATTTCAAATCAAAAACGAAAAAAAAAAACTTTTAAATCCTCTAGTTCAAATGGGTTTAAAGCATCCACTATCCTTCTCCTCTGCATTTCTTCAACACCATCTTCATTTATAAACAACACAAATGCCATATTTTTATTTTCTATTTATTATTTTATGTTTTTATCAAAGAAATTTAAATTATTAAACAATAAACAAAACAATTACAAATAAACAAAGATTTCACTTTTTGGTTTTGACATTTCACAAACACTTCTCTTTTGTTTTTGATATTTTAGTGTGACCAAGTGTATACGAAAAAAAATAAAAATTTAGAACTCGTCATGAACAACATATTTTTTTTAAGAATAGTTTCAAAACAGCTGAGTTGACACAAAAAATGTAATGAATATGTAGTTCTTTATGGTTAAACTTTACTTTATAATTAAAAAGTGTATTATTTTTTTGTTTCTTGATTCTTTATCCAACATCTTTAAAATGTTTAGAAACAAAAAAAAATGTAAAACGGTCATACTAACTCAAATAGAAATATCGTCGCTTTTCCGGCAGTGGCATAAGTCGAAATTTATCGTTTTTTAGTTTAAAACACAGAACTGAGCTGAACAAAAAAAAACACATTTTTTCTGTATAATCGGCATTAACCTACTATGCATTCCAACTCGAAGAAAAAGAATCATTCTAACGAATAGACTATTCATGAGAATGTCAAAATAAGCATGAGTATTTTTAAGACCCGTAGAAATTGAAAACGTTCTCGCGGTAATGCCTATGTTAAGATATCGGCAATCACGTTTGTTGTTGATACACTTTCCAAATTAAAGCATCCCTCTTCGAATTTTTCACGGATGAAGTGATATCTTACATCAATATGTTTACTGCGTCGATGATATTTTAATTCTTGATTAATCGAATCATGTTGTCCATAAAGATGAAACCTGAGGTTGATCTTCATGTGTCAATGTCAACGTTTATTCCCACTTGTTCTGTACCGGATTCCATAGCAGATTGTTTCCTTGATATACATATTTCAAAATTCGCTTGAGAGCACTTTCATGTACGACCATTGGTTTTGCCATATATCTATTGGCATTCCGAATTGCATTACTTGCATTGTCTTGTAGCGATGGCCAAATATATGAGACTTCCAACAAGCTGTCTATATGCGAACTTGCTTGGTTCTGACTCCTCGAAATTCGAAAGTAATTGTTTTGGATCAGCGCGAAAGGATACTCTATTCGAGTCTTCGAAATAAAATCGATGTAAAATCTTTTTTATATATGCTGTTTGTTGTATAAATATGGAACCATCAGTCGTTCGATTTCAAAACCCAGAAAATAACCCACTTTCATTTGCATTTGCAAACTCTTCTGTAGTCTACAAATACGCCCACTATTATCATTTAAGCCAATTGGTTGCTGCATTAAAACAACTTCTCCATATCACCGTTCAGAAAAGCTATTTTAACATCGAGCTTCGTCATATGCATCTTCTTCTCGGCAACAATTGCCATAACAACTGGGCTTAATGTTTCTAAATAATTAATCCCGTACTCCAAATTAAAACCACGACATACTTATCGTGCTTGCAGCGTGCGTTCGGTTGAATCATCTAGATTCCTCTTTACTTAAAAGACCCATTTGTTGTTGATTACCTTTTGGTTTGTTGGTTTTTCAACCAAAGTCCAGGTTATCTAAAAGTTAATCGAACTCCTCCTTCATAGCTTTCAGCCATTTATCACTTTCTTTTGAATAGATTGCTTCCTCATGACGTTTTCATCCTTTTCTTTCTCTATCAGCCCTGTTCTGCTATTTACTTCAATCGTATATCCGATCCACCCATTCGATTCTCTTTCACACTGCCTTTGCATTCTGCTATCCGTCGGGTGAACTACGTTATCCCGAAGCAATTTGACATTCACGTAAACAGCTGTTCATGTGATAATCTTCTGAATCTTGAATAATTGTTTTTGAGTTTATTTAAAATTCAAGTTCAATCGCTCTACCTAAACAGAAGTAATTTTCTAATTTGTTTTCATCTTTATTATTATTATTTGTGTCCTAATTCCAAGCAGATTAATAAGAGAATCCTCCAACAGAAAGCTTCCACCTCCATAGCGAAATGAGTCAATCACCCCTATCACAGAGTCCCTCGTATCAAGTCCCCGAAAATTTTGTTACGCTACGAATACGAATAAATTTACATCACAAGCCCCGAACGAAATCAAAAAAGCATTGTCACAGAAATCCTAATTTCGGAGTTCAGCTGATATGCGAAAAAATTAATAAATTTTCGCTGTTCATCTTTTGATTGGTTTTAATTTTCTTGGTACGAGTAGTTAAAAGGGAATGTCATTGCCGTTGCAATCTTTGTAATAAATGTAGAAAATACGCGAAGAAGACAAACATTAAAAATGCAGCGTAAGATTTTAAGGGATGCTTTTAATCTATTGGAAAATTGATTTGCAGATGGTGGTGCAGATGGTGGTACCATTATTCACGAACTCCGAATTTCGTAGCAAATTTTTTTAGTACGACGGGAGCAATGATAAAAATTTTAGGGGTTCGTAGTACGAATCTATTACGACGGGGCCTGTGATAAGGCTGAATATAAGGAAAAGAGAAACTAATCGCTGGTTTGAGGTTTTTTGCTGTAGAAAATTTGCAACATGGCGTTGGGTAAGATTTAGCGCTCAGTCCACATTGCAGGACGCACTTAAAGCCCACTTATGTCCCAATTGGATTACTCTATAAATGGCGACAGAAGAAAAACTTAAAGTAAAACTCTTGTTTAACCCAAAATGTAATGTGCCTAGAGTCGTTGTGTGTTGACGGTATCCAAATTCCCATAAATGACCTTCTATCAAAACCCACATCTCTTTTTACATAAATGTATACATCAGAAAAGGCTACCACAGCCTGTTTACAATCATTCATATCATAAGCAATCGATTACCTATTAAATTGATCTGTTTGTCCTTCTGCCCCTAAAAATGTTAGTAATTTATTTTTTTACAAACAAATATTCTAAATAAGGCTATAAATCAGTTTTTACTTGCATTTTACTGAACACCAACCAGACGGACGATCCATTAAATGAAAAATCCGCAACATTTCATATGCGGATCCGATTTGTATAGAATAAACCCGTTCACGTGAATAACAGAATACCGCGCAATATTACCGACTTGAATGCAGATTCACTTCGAATGAATAGCAGGATAGTGATTAGTGAAAATTCAAGAAAAATTTCCCCCGATGAATAGCAGAATAGGACTGAATGTCAAAATTGCCCAACTTTGCTTTGATGTGATTCCAATAATTCAAAGAAAATAAAAACTATTGACAAAAAACAAAAAATTCTTGAAAAGGTCAAAAGTTATTGTCAATAAAAATTATACGAATGTTATTTTTTGAACCAGTATGTATTTCTGACTTGCAAATAGATTGTAACCAATAAAAGTTCTACATACTTTAATCTTGTTTTGATTTGTATTCTACCTAGTCAAGTCATAAATACTGATACAAACCTAAACGCATCCATATTATAATAAACTTTTTGTTGCACATTCTTTATGTTTAACGTTATTTAACCTGTTAAATTTATATTGCCGCGTAAAAGTTTTTTTGTTTCCAGTCATTAACAATCATGGAGTGGGTGACAACCAAAATCGTATTGTTGTAATTGTAAGTCCCTCGTAACAAGTCCCCGAAAATTTTTTTACGCTACGAATACGAATAAATTTGCATCATAGGCCCCGAACGAAATCAAAAAAGCATTTTCCTAATTTCGGAGAAAAAATAAATAAATTCTCGTTGTTCATCTTTTGATTTGATTTTAATTTTGTTGGTCGTTAAAAATGGATACCATTGCCGTTGCAATCTTTGCAATAAATGTAGAAAATACGCGAAGAAGACAAACACTAAAAATGAGATTCATTAGGTAGGATACCAATATTTGTATTTTATTGGCCATTCAAAAAATAAAAAATATAAACAAATTCACATGAAAACAATAATAAAAATAGTTTTTATGTATTTTATTTGCATGTCCTTTATCTTCGTTCGCTTGATTTTATTTATGTTTCGTTTTAAGTTGATCTCCCATCAAAATATCTGTTCGTAGAAAAAACTCTCAAACTTCCTATTCACTCGGGGCTAGTGATACCATTATTCACGAACTCCGAATTTCGTAGCAAGTTTTTTTTAGTACGACGGGAGCAAGGATACCTTTTTTCGGGGTTCATACTACGAATCTATTACGACGGGGCCTGTGATAAGGCTGAATATCTTTCGAATCTTGCAGCCGCTGGTATGTAACCGCAAAAGATCAGGCCGTCCATGCACTGTAAGTACTCCGCGAGCCATCAAAGCCATGCAGGCTCGAAAAACCATTAAGAAAACAGAAAATCTTATCGAAATGAGTATCTCTCAGAAATCCATGTCTCGCATCATAAAAAAGACCTGGGGCTCAGCATCCATAAAAGACACACTGGACACCTACTTACAGTCGCATTGAAGCAGAAACGTAAACAAAAGTCAAAAGCTCTGCTCAGACGGTATGCGAATAATGGTCACCGACAGACTCTGTTTAATGATGAAAAAATTTTCACCGTCGAAGTATCATCCAATAAACAGGGCCCGTATTACGAATAACGATTATCGTTTAAAATCCCTCGTTATCGTTAACTTGCGATTACGTTTTACGATACTCGTTTTTTTAAAACGATACTCGTTTTCTATAACGACTGGGCCCGTATTACAGATTACGAAACGAAAGGCAAAAAAACGGTACCCTAGAAAACGATAGTCAACACATGGACCGATTATGGTTTACGATAATGGATGCATCAAAATATTGCCTGATAAAATAAAAAAAATCTATGTTTTTAAGCGCATCCAACTTCATTCTTTCAATATTCTGTCAAAAATAGTACATGTGTCAAAACAATGAAATACGAGTGCCAAAAGCAGTCGTAAGAGAAAACGATTATAGTATTAAAAAAACGAGTATCGTAAAACGTAATCGCAACTTAACGATAACTAGAGATTTTAAACGATAATCGTAATTCGTAATACGGGCCCTGCTTTTGGCACTGGTATTGCATTGTTTTGACACATGTACTATTTTTGACAGAAGTATTCAGTCTTATTGTGAGTTTCACACGGAAAACCATTCACATGGAAAATTTTCGTTCCCACGGACTTTCAAAAGCTATTGGGAGTTTCACTCGAATAAAATTTCACATCGAATCGGAAATGACAGTTCGAAAAATAGACATGTTCAAAAAACTGAGACCTAAATAAATTTCCCTTCTCTATGATGGAAACAGAGACTGAAATCTAAATCATTTCTTCTTATTAATGAAAAAATTCAAGAAAATAATGTGGCGCTCCAATTACTTTCTAAAACTGTGCCCACTGAGTGCAAAAACACTCTTTAAATTCAACCCTCATCGACTTATATGCAAAAAAAAAAGTAACTTAACGACCACGTATACAAAATTTCCCTCTCCGTTTTAAAACATATGTGCACTGATGTTTTTAAAATGAACAGATCTTATTGCATGTTTATTTTTTTTTTGAAGACAAGTGCGAAACAAAATAAATTTAAGTTGTATTTTGATAAAAAAGAAAGTGAAATAATTATGTTTAGCATTGGAATTCGAATTTTATTGGATGACGAAGGAAAACGCGAAGAACGAGCTGTTCGAAGATCTTTAAGGGATCATTCCAATCCCTTGGAGTTGCGCGATTCCTTGTAAGTATAAAATTCTTATCTACATTTTTGTTTATTAAAACAAAGTTTTCAGATTTCAGCAATACTAAAGAATCAACAAACCAACATTTAAATTCCTCCTGGATGTGCTAACCAATGCTTTGCCGCAAACGAAACAAAAGTTTGCGATATCACCCATCGTCAAATTGTCCGCTTGTTTGCGATTTTTTGCAGAGGGTGCATATCAAAAAGGAGTAGGTAAAGACTATGAAATTGGTTTGGCGCAAAGCTCTTTCAGTCTTGTTCTTTCGGAGGTTTTAAATATTTTTGAAGAGTTGCTTTGTCCTCTTTGGATTACTTGGCCAACAACAGATGAGGAGCGAAAAATTGCACAGCAATTTTATATCAAATATAAGCTGCCAGGTGTTGTAGGATGCATAGACGGAACGCACGTTAATATAATTTCACCAGCAGTTAACAAGCATTTATTTTACAATAGGAAAGGAGCATGTAGCTTGAATGTTTTGCTTGTGAGTCTAACTGATATAATACAATTCTAAAAATAATGGATATATTTGGCAGGTATGTGACAATGAGCTAAAAATCCGTTTCATTGATGCAACACACCCAGGAGCTTGTCACGATTCTTTTATTTGGAACGTGAGTCAACTAAGATCCAAAATGGAACGTGACTATTTGGAAGATAATCGCAATGTTTGGCTTTTAGGTAATTATTTAAAACTATGAAAACCTTGTAAATTATATTCAAAACTTATTCTCTTAGGGGATGCTGGTTACCCCTTAGAACCTTGGCTATTGACACCATATAGAAAACCTGATATTGGTTCACCTCAAGCAAGATTCAACGATATTCATTCACGTTGCCGAAATATCATTGAAAGAACAAATGGCGTCCTTAAAAACAGATGGCGTTGTCTACTAAGTGCGAGAGAATTGCATTACACACCGGCGAAGGCTATTAAAATTATAAATGTTTGTGCAGCGTTGCATAATATAAATAATATTTGCATACATTTCAAAAGCGATTTAAATGTGCCTTGTGAAGAAGTTGATATCCCAGAAGTTGAAAATACACAAAGTACCGAAGTAGGTTCTACTTATCTAACTGCAGGACAGCGCATTCGAACTAGTATAACCAATAGTCTTTAGTTTTGCAATAATTGTTAATCAAATAGAATCAGACAAATAAACAAAAATTTCTTAAATATTTTTTTTATTAAAAATAGGTTAAAATCAAAAATTCACTTCATTTTATAACTAAGAAAATAAAAATAAAAAAAAACCTTATACATAAATTAAAGTCAATAAAAAAAAATTAAAAATACACTTCATGTTGAAAAAGAAAATAAAAATAAATAAAAATGCACAGGTTTTTAAAACTAATATTCACAGCTGAGGTCTTCACATCACAGATGGGTTTTCTTATCAGCTACACACCAGTCTTCAGTTTTTTCTTTCCATAACTCGAAGCTTGCACTCTTCGAGCTCTAACATTTTGGAATTTTTGTCTATTTTAGCTGCGAGCTCAGACTTGCGAAATTTTTCCATCTCCAAATTGTGACGCTTTTGTTCTTTAAGGCTTTCCTTTTTTAGTTCAGTAATGCGGTCCAGTGAACGGTATAACTTTTTAAAGCTACTTTGAACTTCTTTGTTATGCTCTCGCATTACAGAAATCCCTGCACTGAGCTCGGAACAAATTTTTTTTTTGAATTTCCAGCTCCTCTGCGACGACTTCGCTCGTGCTCATTTGGACAGCCTTTCTTTTTTTATTGATTTGAGGAGTCGGAGGAGTTGGCTGGTCATTTTCGTTTTGAGGAGTGACTTCAAGGTCATAATTGAATGGATCTGAAGATGAACCAGCCGCAGTTGGACAATATTCTTCATTCAAAACCATTTCTTCAGATGCAGGCAACCCAAAGCAGCGTGATTTGGGGACTCCTTCCACTGCTTCACTCATTCCAACCAGTTGGAATATAGTCTCTTCCGAGGGTGAAAATTTTTGTGTTTTATTTGGTCCACCTCCTGTTCCTCTTTGGTGGATTTTATTCGTTGCTGCTTTTTTGCGCACGTATCGCTTTTGGTCAATCCAAACCTATTTACAAAACATAATTTTAAACAAAAAATGAATTAGAACTACAAAACAAACTTACTTTTTTCCACTCGCATTCATTTTTAACGGGCGGGCCTGCGCTGTTAAGCTCTAATGTGAGCTGCTTCCAAAACTCCAAAACATTTTCACGACTTTGTTTTACAAAGCCTTTGGCAATTTCAGGGTTTTGTTGCATTTTATTTAAAAGCATTTCGCTTTGGGCTTTATTTAAAGTTTTGCTCCTGAAATATTGGAAAAATTCACTTTTATTTTTGGTCACAAAAAAAAAAAAACAACAAACAACTTACATTTTCCGCTTTGTTCTTCTCTCGTTCGCCACAAAAAAAAAAGTGAACATTTCAGCTGTTGAGAACGTAATATTTCACACGGAAAAAATGCTTACAATAAGGGGATTTTTTCGAACATGGGGAATTTTTTCGTCCGAAACTCACAATTAGGGAAAAGGGAAATGGGAATTTTTCCATGTGGAATCTTGTTCCCATGGAACTCACAATAGGGCTGATTGAAAGAATGAAGTTTTTTAGTACGACGGGAGCGATGATACCTTTTTTCGGGGTTCGTACTACGAATCTATTACGACGGGGCCTGTGATAAGGCTGAATATCTTCTATGAAATCTAGCTAATTAAATCCCTAATAAATAATACAAACAAGTTTTTAAAAATATTAGCGCATTATAATTTGGCATTCATTTTTCGTTGCTTCAGAATTTATGACTAGACTAGGTAGAAATTTGATTAAGTATTATAGTTCATTTCTTTAAGGTCAAGTTACGAGATTTGAGCCATCTGACTTGCAATTTGTGCAAATGCTAGAATTATTTTTTTAATTAGTCTTTAAAAAAAACAATTGTGTTTAATGGAAAATCCAACAAAGATCTTAAATGAATTGAACTTAAATCGTAATGTGTTTCTTATTTTGCTTTACAAGCTAGAATTATGTTTTACACTTCAATTGCTTTTACTTTTTATCTGATTTGCATATGTTTTGCTTTGAAATCTTACATTTTCTACTTCGACCAGTCTATTCAAAATCATTTAATAAAATTTTTAAATGATTTAATCCTCCATTTTTATAATGAATGACATTATATTATATTTCATTATATTATTAATACTTACGAAGTTTTAGCATTATGCCTAGGAGAACATTTTAAACTTCTGCAAATTCTACTACAAATCGTTCCACATTTATAAATAAAATTATTCAGTCAAATTAATATTTTTTTCAACATTTCTTCTCCACGTTTATTCCAATGAAAAAAGCAGGCCACTGTCATTATCATTATTTAAGTAATCCACTAGAACTGCGCTTTGAGTGGATTTTATTTTGTATAAATATTGGAATTATTTTTGTTCTTCTATTTCAATTCAACAACACATATTGGAGACACTTGAGAAGACACACAATTTTGTGGAACATAATTATTCTCTTCGATTTTTTTTTTTTTTTTTTTTTTTTTTGTTTATTATATTTTAGTTAAATTTTCTTCTCCTTTAGGCTTAAATAATTGAATTTACTTTCGTTTGTTCTTATTTTTTGTTTGATTACATTAAAAAAAAAGGAATTGATTTTGTTGCAGCATTTTGTTTGTTGTTGTGATTGTTGTTTTTTTTTGCATCACTTGTAAGCAATGTTAAATGAAAAAATTAAATTAAATGATAATTATTGTAATTGTAATAGCAATAATAATAAAAATAATAATTATAATTAAACATCAATAACAAAAGTGTTAGCTAAAATTTATCCTGAAATATAAACAAATTATTTGTTGCTGCAACTGCGATTATATTTTCTAGTGGATGCCATGCTGTGTGTAGTATTTTCTTGTTGAAATCCAAGCAATCTACGCTGATTTCGTCCTTTTTTCGTTTACCACCAGTGCAAACTTTACGGGGTTTTAACACGGTTTTTGGTTTAATTATATCCCTAGATGCTTCAAGTGTAACATCCTTTTTAGTGGTGCGGTCGAATACACGGAAGAAATTATTGTAGCTTCCAGTCATAATGGACGTGTCATTACCGTTCCAGCAGCACTCGAATTTATCAAAAATGCAATCATTTTCATAAAGGGAGCATAATTTTGTCCGTAGATATTCATGAACCTAAAAATTAATATAGATTAAGATTAGTGATCCATTTTACAAGACAAAAATATGTATATATATTCAGTGTCATACATTTTTTGTTTGTTTTTATAATTCAGTGATATAAAGGCAAATCCCTATCTCAAGGACATCCAAACAACGGTTCTCTATGTTTAAGTGTTAACTGAATTTATTTGCCTAGGTGCCAAAGAATTAATGTACGTGCATATAAGTTTTGAATAAACCTTTCAACACACGAAATGTTTCGGCGGAACCATAGTCTAAGAGCCGACAACAAATTTTGGGAGTATATGGGTGTATCTGTATAGGTACGTGTATAAGCGTCGTTTTATCTGATTCTAAAACCTGGCCGGGTTTTTTCACAGCTTTTGGCGAGGGTGGGGAGTTACGTACTGACTTCAACTTCAAATAATTACATAGGTCTCAGACGTTTTCCTTTCAGTTTTCATCCTGTCAAACGTCCTCTAAATTGGCAGAAAAACCACCTTCTAATAGCCGCGGTATAACCAAATATGTGATACAACCAAAATCAAGTATAGATAGGTGCCAGACATTTCACTCTCAGCTAAGAATTTTGAACATATCAATTCTCATCGTCAGACTATTTTGTTTTTCTATTATTCCTTATTTAGCTAAATACGGGCAGAGTGGGCCATCTAGTGGTTTCTTATTAAATAATAGGTTATTTTAACACTCACAGCTGTTTCCCGATCGCAATCATGACAGAAAGTCAGTATCATAGCTTATCGGAACGAAATAAGTCGCTTTACGCTTGAACTATGTTGGGAAATATTAAAAACTTATTTTCAAAGTGAGTACTGTTTAGCCCAAACAGTTCGTATTTTGAAAAGAGTTTTGCCCGAAACGAAGCACCCACCGCGCCTGCTGTACGCAAGTTTGTGAAAAAAGTTCATGACACTGGTATGCTAGTGGTCAACACTGATGGTCCTCGTCGTCGTACGGTGAGCACAGACGAGAATGTGGCTTGTGGCTGCTGTAGCCGAGAGTGTGAGACTCAATTCACGTACGTCAACGCGCCATCAATCTCAACAGCTCAACATTTCACGCACTAGCCTGAGGAGAATTCTGCACAAAGATCTCGAATTATTGACTTACAAGGTCCAATTGACTCAGTAATTGAAAGCGCCGAGGCAGTCAGTTGAACGACGTTGTGTTTCATAATTAATGGGAATGTTTGCTCTTACTAGTAAGGCCATAGTATGGACACATGGACACAAAGAAACTTGTTTTTGGCCCACCTTTATATTGTTCCAACTTTTTCTTATTTTCTAACTTTTGTAAGTTAGACTAATTCATGTGCATTAGGTTTTTGATTGCCTCAATGTATTACGTGGTTCTTCAGGTTTAAATTGTTATTCCCTAAAATGTTGTTATTTTTGTAAAGGTTTTTAATGTATATTTGGTTTAAAAAGATGTAATTACAACAAGAATATTTCTGTATCATTACATAACAAATTTATAAATAATTTTGAAATACTCGTATATAGGAATACAAATATAATTTGAGTATATGTAATAATTATTTCTCCTAGATTTTAATTATTTAACTTGAAGATACCATGATTAAATCTTATGTTGCTAAAACTATACTATATCGACCGACCTTTCTCGAACATTTTCACCAAATACAACTTTAATTCCATTTCCCAATAAACCACAGCTCACATTTGTATACACAAAAGATGGAAGGGCTCATAGAAGAGCTCAGAATGCAAAACTAAAATGGGGTAACATTTTAAATAACCTAACAATAGGACTTAGCATTTTAGTAGTCAAAAATTTGCTAAACATTTACACCCATATTAATAATGATGGTTAAGTGGAGGTTTATCGTTAAGTCCTGGACTAAGTGCGAAATTTCATTAATAAAACAAATTTTCTGTTAAGTGACGTTTACTAACTATGATTAAGGTAAACCACCGAAGTAGATGATTTAGCGAAGGAATAAGAAATAGAAATTTCAAATTCGTTTTTTTTCATCAGAAAATTAAACAAAAGTAAGAAGTTTCTAAATTAATTTTGAAAAGAAATAGTAATTATAAAAATGGCTCAAAGTTTTAACGATTTCTTGAACCGTTTGGATTTGCTGGATAATCCTAATTTTTCTATAAGAAGACCAAAAATCTATAAACCCCGATATGATCCAATAAAAGAGCTAAGCGAAGAGGAATTCCGAAAGAAATATAGGATTTTCATGTTCATAATTGATTTTTCAATATAATTTACAATTTAGCAATAAACATACACAATTAGACACAAGCAATTGACAATCAATTAAGGCAGCCACAGAATATAAATATGAGATAGCTTACTTGTTGTAGTAGATTTTTTCAAAGGATTTTTGATAAACTTCACTTAACTATTCCGCGAACATTTCGTTTTTATTAATGTAAATATTTAAGCCAGGACTTAACTCCTATTCCATGGTTTAGTTAAACCGTGGAATATAAGTGGAATAAGCTTTTTTTTTATTAATATGGCTGTTAGTAATTTACTGTTTGAAAATTTTAATCCTTTTTTTTTCGTTTTACTAACTAGTAAAATACTAATTCCCTTTTATTTAAAACAGTGCACCTGAACATGTTTTAATCATAATAGTTCGTGAAAATTAACAAAACTAAATTTGGGGAAGGGATTTAATAATTTGAAATGTCGGAAACTCGAAAAGTCAAAGGGACAACCTACAATTTATTTTGTTATTTGTTTATTTGTGACAATTTTTCTCGAAATGTTTTTTTTATTATTTTCCCCTCTCTAGACTGGACCATTCGATGTTATGCTCCTATAAGATTAATTGTTGTACATAGATATATCTTTTTTGTTCCATTAGGAAGTAAGCTTACCAGCATCATCCTCATTAATATTTCTCCCAAAACAGTGGAATGTAAATAGTACTTGCAATTTTGGTGAAATCAGAAGCCCACGGCTTGTAATTCGGTCGGATGTTTTAGGTTTTCCACCAAAAAACCGAACTGCTATCTTTCCAAACCTATAACTGGAGTAAAATTCTCCATCGTCCAGCTCTTCAAAAGGATTTGCTCCGGACTTAAAATATCGCACTTTACTGTAAAAAGCTGAGTCTTCAAACATATATATCAAAATTTTCGTTTTCCGAAAACATTTTATATTATTTTATTTACTTTTAAAAACAATTAGCTCACGAATCATACAAAAAAAAACACAATTTAACTCTTTCAAATAAAATTGCCAAGAAATTTTGTTATGAGTATGACCGCCTTACGGGAGTGGGGCCTTTTTGATGTTTTCATGAGATTTACAGAACAATAAAATTCTTCAAGATTATTGTTTTTGTAACGTGGACGGTTATGAACATTGTTCCGCGATATATTTTCCAACATATCTTTGAATGTGAATGCCACCACAACAAGAAACATAAAGAACAAAAGAAAAACAAACTAATTAAAGAAAAACGAAATATACTGGTAAACTTAGATCTGGAGCTTGATGAGCTGGATCATTCTTCAGCACTTCGTCTTAATTAGTTCCTTTGTGACGGACTTGAATATTTGAAGTACCTTCAGCCAGAGCAATTTGTGTGATTTCATTATTTTTAAGATTCGTATAAAAGATCAATATAGGTCATTAATATATCTTCAGAAATATACATATGTATATACATATGTATGTTATTAAAAAAACATTCTATCATAAGTTATATATAGCAACTCAATTGGAGCAACTGTATGGTACTATAGGATTATTATCAACAGAAATATAAATGTATTAAACACATAAACGAAAAAACAATATCTTAGTTGAGTAATTTATACGTTAATATTATTTCTTCCTTACTTACCGGGTATGTTTCAATTGGTTTTGTTTCCATATGCAAATCCCACACTTTAATGCTTAAATAATCTCTTGAGATCATATATCTGCCGGAATTACTTAACTTAACGTCACTAATCGAACTAATTATCTCACTGAAGAAACTTCGATTGGTTGGATTTTCCGGTTCCTCAAATTGTTTGCTATGCCTATCGCATAACGCCGATGATCTCATATCACATAGACGAATTGTGCCCTTACTACTAGAGTACACGAATACATTGCATTCGGTTGGATGAAATTCGGCAGCCGTTATGACTTCTGTTAATTCCTCCATATTGGTTGGCTTTATATCCACAATATTGAAACTCTGATCGGTTATCTCTAGATTCCATAGATTAATTCTCAAATCATCGGCAGAGAGATACGTCTCTTGGTCAGAATTAACAGATATCGAATTTATGTGATAGGTGTGTGCATTGGCGAAGATACGTCGTGGTGACGCCTCTACCATTAGAGGAATATGCTTAACTGAAGGAACTCGTAAGGCTGTTATACACGTGGGATCTTTAATAAGACCGTTCTCCTCTTTTGTGTTGTATCCCTCAAAGGATTTATCACGCTCGGATACCTTCCAAAGTTTGACGGTTTTATCATTTGTTGATAGCAGGAAATGTGCAGGATTTTTTCTTCGAAGCCATCGAATCTTATTAATTTTTTCTTCGATTTCTAGCGATTTCAGGTAATCGAATTCGGGTTCATGCGATTGAAAAGTTGAATAGACATTATATTCACCGCGACGGGGCAATGATGATTTCGATGTCGGGTCTCTCTATATATAAATGTTTAAAATTTTAATAAACTGAACAAATGCATCTTTTAACCAACCTGAAATATAACAACGCGACCTCCTTTGTCGCCAGTGGCGAGCAGCTCACCATCGTGGTTGAACTCAACACAGGAGATGATGTCAGCATCTGTAACATCATCATCTAAGGCTCCCTTGATTTGTGAGAAGCACCAAGATGCTTCGCCATTACCTAAAATTCAAACAAAAATAGTAAATATTTAATCGTTGTTCTAAAAATAAACACTGCTGTAATGCAGAATTGCAAAAAAAAAATGATTATAAAGCTTTAAATCACCCGATATCATCATATTTGGCAGATATTGTATAACTTAAACTTATTTGAAGAGGAATTCTACTTCAAACTTTGTTAGTAAAAGTTGAGAAATTAAGAGTTGGCGAACATAAGCTTGAGCAAGGAATCGGTTAAGGTTATTGGTCATTGCCAAATTTATAACAATAAAATGTGATGAAATTAAATATGCCGTCTGTGTACGAGATCACTAAAAATAATTCAATACTTGGCAAGATTTTGAGAGACTCAATAGTAATATAATAAACAAACTTTTGGGTTTTGTACAGGGTACGTTTTATATTCCAGGCCGATTTTATTTGGTTGTCATTATTGTATGAATGAAATTCGTCAGTTTTATTATAGAGCATCTAACGCAGCAACAACGTGTTGTAATTATTAAAACATTTTATTTTTGGTGTTAATCAGGTGCCAAGAAAGTCAACTATTCCGCGTATAAATTTCTTATTTTTGAAATATACACAGGGAGTAAAAGTAAATACTGGGCGTACGTACGCCAGAACATACCAGTAACCAGAAATTGTCTGCAAACTTTGGTTTGCATAATTTTTTTTTTTTTTTTTTTGTATACACTTGCTCTCAAGGGTATGCTACGAGACCCTTATACACACAGCACAGGCGAGGGGGAAATTAGGAGGGGAGAGAAAGGAGGTGTCGATGAACATTGGTTTTGAATGTTTGCAAATTGCAATGGAAGGGGAAAACTGTGCCGGGTAAGTTATTCCATAATCGTGTTGTGCGACTAAAAAACGAATCTCTATATCTGACGGTACGACCAAAGTTAGGCTCAAGGGTGAACTGATGAGCATTCCTAGCGAAGCGGGATTCACGGGTGAATTGATAAAGGGGAGGAATGCAACTGGCTACTTCGAGTGAGCATTGCTTGTGAAAGAAGCGATAAAACAGGGAAATACATGAAACATTTCGACGGTGTTCAAGGGATGGGAATGAATCCATGATAGCTCTGTTTCCAATCAGTTTTAACGCTCTGTTCTGAATTCTATCCAATAAATGGAGAGAAGATTGAGCAGCGCCTGCCCAAAGGTGTGAGTTATACTCGAGTTTTGGACGTATAAACGCCTTATAAATGGTAGCCAGATCACAAGGGGTTGAAAATTTATTACAACGATATAGAAATCCTAAGCATTTAGCAGCATTTTTGGCGGTATCGAGTATGTGATCATTCCAACGAAGATCGTCGTTAACACACATACCGAGTACTGAGAGCTTTTCGGTTTCTTCGATGCAAGTGCCATTTAAGGACAATGGCATAGGGGGTATATTTTGCTTCAACGACAATAGACAGCATTGAGTTTTCGAAGAACTAAACTCCACACGGTTTTTTTTACCCCATTTAACAATGCTGTAAAGATCGGAGTTTAATGTTTTAATTTGTGTTGAAAAAGTCTGTTCGTATTTACTTACTTTGGATTTGGTAAATGTAAAATATTTTATATATTTCTGAGGTTTATCCCTTATATTCGGACATTTCTATTGAAATTATATTATTTTCCTCAATTTTTCAGACCTCAGAAAATTAAAATATAAATACGAGTTTTACGTGGCAACAAAAAAGCTATCACAAGAAAAATATGATTACCACATGTGATTAACAACCATCTTACTCAGACCAAATTTGTTTATTATCACAAATTACCTTAACCGATTCCACACTTATTTAATTAATTTTTGTGCCTAAAAGGTTTGAGATCATACTAGAGGGCGGCGGTTGTTACATAGCTTAATTGACAATTGCACCGTGACCTTAATGACTATTATTTAAAAATGTAAGAAATACGAGCGTGGTATCTTAAGTCCATTGACAAACATACAGATGCCCTCAGCAAGAAATAAAATGTTAACTAAACACTTGGTATTAGCATTTTATAATACTACCTTTTATTTTACTTTCATTATCAAGTGAGAATTTGATGAAACCCTGGGGGTTGTTAAAGAATGCAATCTTTAAAAATCGTACATTGAATTCAATTAAATTAAATAAATTAAATTTTCAATCACCATTAATTTCACCTTAAAAAAGATTGCAATCCCTTTTTCCCCATTCATTAAACAGTGTCCAATTGATTGATTGCAATTTTCTGAAAATTGTTGCATTCCTTTTTATGCAAAGAATTCATTTGAAGTCTTCGCATTCTTTTTGTGTTGATAACCATCGACTAATATATTGCGCCTTAGAAGGATACGACAGCATCTAACTGATGAGCCCAAATGTCATGCTTGGACGAAACGCATATGGAGTAGAGCTCAATATAAATAAGTTTATAATAAGTTATAAAATAATGAGTACCAGTGTCAAGTTCAGATTTATAATTATTTAACACTTTGAACAAATTTTTGGATGACCTTGAAAACCTTAATTTTTATTTTGTACAATTTTTATTTGTGATATACTACTATTAGTTTACTATATGGTCAGTTTCGCATTTGGAAAAAAAAAACTCGAACTCGAGATTTTGTTTAAAAAATCAAAGATGATAGAAAACACGAAAAAAGTGGGAACCGCAATTCCGTCTCTGTCTGTATTTCTCGACCTACCGCCGCTGAAGCCATTTTCCTCAAAATTGGTATTTAAGGGTCTTCAATGAAACCTAGAGGAGAAAATAATTTTGTTGCCCCTAAATTAATAGTTTTGTATTATACAAATTAATTTATTAATAAAGATCCCCTAACAATTTTTTAAAGTTTTGTTTGTATAAATTCACTGTATTTTCATAAAGTTTTATACGAGAATATGCAATTCTTAAGTTCTTAAATACTTTTTATATAATAGCAAGTACGTTCGATCAAGTTGTGAATTTTATTTTATTAGCATTGCTTTTTAGTTATGGGCGAAATATTTTTGATTGCTTACAACAGTTTGCTATTACTAAATTTGAAAGAATATAAACGATAAACGATAAACGAATTCAAACATCTTTCACACCAATTGTAACGATAAACCATTTCGAAGCGTTACAAAGGAAAAATATGTGAAGATTATCCCAAGAAGAAGAGCTCTTAGTTAAATCAACCTTGACTTTTTGTACACTAATAACAAAAATTTAGCATTAGAACGAAGCAGGAAGAGGTCATACAAATATTTTAATTAAACAAAAAAAAAAAGAGTGAGTTAAAAACAAAAGTTTACATGACTTCGCAGTGTGAAGTTATAATATGTTTCTTCTAAGTGACCAAGTTTCTAACTAGACTTACATTTATTTTTTCGTTGCCTTCATTTCGTTTATCTAATTTTTGTCTTTATTTTTTTTTTAATATTAGGAGCACTAAAGGCATTGTGAACACTCGTCCGAGTGTTTAGGAAAGTTGGAGAGAATATATAAGGATATACAGATACATATTGTTTCTGAATATCGAAATGGGAGGTTAATATTGAGCCAGGTGAAGCAATTCGTGAATTTCGGCTGAAGAAGGAATCCGAACTGTTCGTCCTAAGTTCGGCTCAAGAGTAAACTGAATGGGCATTCTCATTAGATTAATCATTATTATTGATCCCTCCAATAAATGAAAGCACAAATTTTATAACTTTAACTATGCGCTTTCTCATTTTTTGTTATTTCCTTCAATTCAATTTATTATTAATTAAAAAACAACTTACATACATATGTACATATATTGTGCAAATGTGCTAAGATTCACCAACTAATCAGGTCCCCATGAGTCAACACAATCTCGAATATTTAGTTGTAAAATTAACAGTTTCATCTGATGAATTGACCACTGATCAGTAGATATTTGCCAAAAGAATTATTTTATTGTGAAATTGAATGTTTTCTCAATATACATATGTACATATTTGTGTATAACGTTATTAGAAAAAGAAAACGTGAGCATGTGACATTTGTAAAGTATTAATTATACAAACAAATTAAATACAGTGTGTAGTGTACTGCAGATGGTTGCATATTGATTTTTTAAATCTATTTCACTGTGCGTTTTTTAATTTTTCACTCATAGTAACAAATAATGTACGAAATGTTTTGAGACTTACCCAACCAAATCGTTTAATCATAAACCATATAATTCCACTTTTTGACAAAATTTGTTTGGAAATAACTAGCTAGAAGTCAAGCATCGGGGAGAGTATAATAACTTGTAGTGAAGTAAAATACATACAAGCATTCTTCACTATGGACGGGGGTCCAATTCACCCGTTTAGGCGGGAGAAAATTAAAAAAAAACATATATTTAAAAAATAACGATAAGACTTAAAATAAATAACTGAACCTATGAGAAAAGCCCGAAGTTGTTCATGTTATCTTATTTATAATTTTATTGATAACAATAATTTTTGAAAAATACATTCAAACTAAAAATTTATTAAAAAGACGAAATTAAGCAGATTTTTTTTTTCAAAATTGAGATAGATAGAGAAAATAGATTACTTTAAAGTTTAAAGCAAGCTACAACTAGAGACCAAAGATTTTTCCAACAAAACAATGTTAGTAAGCAACAAATAACAACAAAACTTACACAAAAGGGATAAAAAAAATGTTACATTAAAAATACAAAAAAAAAAAACAAGAAATACTAAAAGTAATATGATGAAAACTTAAAAATGTATTATTATTATTATTACTATTTATTACAATATAAATTAATTTACATTATAATACAAGCTTCAAAGCCATAACTATTATCAAAACGTAGGTAAATATAATATATTTGTTAAAGGCATGTGTGTGTATGTGGCTGTCGAAGGTTGCCGATCCAAATTTAATAATAAATAAGAGAAACAAAATTTTGTACTGGAGTTGTCTCGTTCTCCATAAATTTCGAACAGCCAAACATTTTGGAGTTTTGAGTCTTCAGCGGCGGTGGCCTAATTAAAAATATTATGATAACGAAAGCGAAGTCTCCTATAATTTTTAGAAAAAAAAAGTAGGAAAACCAGACATCTTCTATAACAAATATGTTGTTTCTTAAGAAAGTTTCCATTTCTTTAACTTTGTTTTTTTTTTACACTTATGTGCATACTTTGTTTTTCGAATTTATAGATAGTTTTTTGTTAGATTCTCAACATTCACAAGGGGAGTAAGTGAATTAACAAAATAAAATGTTAATTAAAATGACAACGACGAAAACGAGTGAGAAAAAAAAACCTTTTTTGTAGACCTTGTCTATACTACAATCAGACCAAAAACATAAATGTTAAAAAAAGAGCCAAGTTCTTCTATATACTATTATTTGATGGGTTCACTGGCCAAGTTTAAAACCTTTCGAATTGGGCATACAAAATATTCGGAATTTTAAGTTTCTGACTTCATTGGTACTGAAGATAGAGAGGGGTCAAAAATCGCCTAAGTTTGTTCCCGTAAAAAGGGTGTAGTGCCAGAACTTGGCTGGGCACTGCCGTGCCCTTTGATATTAACTCAAAAGGGAATATGTTTACATATATGTAGGTATTTTATTTCATTTTTTTTTTGCGACACTTGGATATTTCGTTTAAAATCTTGTTGCTACAGTCACTGTCTTGCTTTCACAGCGTACACTTGTGTTGACTTTACTTGTGCAGTGGTTATCTCTACAGATTAATTTTTTCGTTTATACATCTATCTATTTCCCTCCACAGGGCTTATTAATTTTTTTTAAAAACCGGGTGCTATAGTTTTTGGTGTGTGGTTAAATTGTCTTATCAATAAAATGGCCCCGGGGCCAGGAAGAAAAAAAACCGGGAACATGTTCGAATTGTTGGCGGAGCCCCAACATTCAGAACCTCTTGCAAAAAGAATAAAAAGCTCTTCGCTAGCTGAATTCCCATTTGCTCGAAATGTCCCTAATAACCTTAAGAACCCTAAATTTGTTGTTATCTCTCCTAGAATCGCATAGCAACCTTTATCCTCATTAAGCGTTTTTGTCCTAAATAAAGCCATTGACGCTGTGAGCAAAGACTATGAAAATATTTCTCAACTTAGGGATGGAAGCATCCTGATTCTTACTAAATCACATTCAATCGCTGATAGATTCCTTAAAATCTCCAATCTTGCACAGGTTCCCGTTACTGTGAAACTGCATTCCAATCTGAACTCTTCAAAAGGCATTGTGCATGCACCTTGTCTGATAAATACTCTAGAAGAAGAAATAATAAGGGAATTAAAAACACAAGGTGTATGCTGTTCACGTTCGACCGTTACCAACATCCTGTAACAATCGATATAGTCTGGTATAAAACTAAAGTTCAAGAGTATATACCAAATCCAATGAGATGCAAAAATTGTCAGATTTTGGGACATACGACAAAAGGGTGCAATAATAATACACAATGTGAAGTTTGCAGTCTGCCACCTCATGCAACTACTCGTGTTATGTGCGCGAATTGCTCTGATGCTCACTCCTCTTCTTCTATAGACTGCCCTAAATATATTCAAAACAAAGAGATCTTAACGATCAAAACCAGAAACAAGTGTAGTATGGGAGACGCCAAACAAATTTATAGACAAATGTGTCCTAATCAACCAATCTTAAAACCCCAAACAACAGAGCCCGACAACCCCTTAATGCTTCGGAGAATTCTCTCCCACCTGAAAAAAGAAAATTTACTTAACCAAACAATCAAACCAACCTTTCAAAACAACAACACACAAAACTCACCCCTTTCAATGATAACATCTAATTTACTACAAAAAGAATCTTATTTTATGTCCTCATCTGATATAGATGATGAATAATAAAAACCCAAACATTCCAAACATAAGGTCGTGGACATCTCTGGCGGGAGGGGGCACAGGATCTGCAGACATGCAGCCCCCTTGCCCTCTCTCCGGCCAGAGTTGCCCACGGCCAACAATACTTGACCAACAACAAAATTTGTCAACAACGAATACATTTCATAACAATAATAATAATCCAACAATCAACGTTAACAAAGAAATTAATTTAAAAATTCTCCAATGGAATATCCAAGGGTATTTCAATAACCTTCCACACTTGGATATTCTTATTCAAAAATATAATCCCGAAATCATCGCTTTACAAGAAACTAAAGTTCTTGTTGAAAAAGCACCATTAAAATATAAAAATTACATTGCTTATTTTAATAATAAGCCACATGATCGAAATAAAGACGGAACAGCTATTTTTATTAAATCTAATATACACCACACATACACAAGCTGCCCCAGTGGTATGTTAACCCAAACTCTGACAATCAACCTATCTCAACCT
This sequence comes from Philhelius festivus, assembly GCA_963931855.1. Classification (NCBI taxonomy): domain Eukaryota; kingdom Metazoa; phylum Arthropoda; class Insecta; order Diptera; family Syrphidae; genus Philhelius; species Philhelius festivus. The sequence continues at coordinate 88,474,074 of OZ007555.1, forward strand.
CTAACGATACAAAATATTTACAGACAATCTGACGAAATCATATCTCAGCAACGATATCTTGATCTGGTCGCAAACCAACTAACATAAAGCATTGTGTTAGGTGACTTCAACGCCAATAACATAATGTGGGGATCCCCACATGCCAATAGTGCAGGTACAACCGTAGCTGAATGGTTACAACATTCTGACCTAGTTCTCCTAAACGATGGGTCACCAACGCATTTCTCTACAAGAAATACGTTAACTGCAATTGACTGACAATTGCTTCACCATCAATTGCAAATAATGCAACTTGGAAAACCTACAACTATCTGGAAGGTAGTGACCACTTCCCTATTCTTATTGATACAGGATCACCATACACTTCAAGCAAAACATTTCAATCCCGCTTTGTTGAAACAAAAGCTGATGGCACAAATTTTCAAACAAGCCAAATTTCTAGCATAATTCCAGTGTCTCAAAATAATAACAAAGAAGCAGCAAATTTAAAAAAAATAATAAGACAATCTGCCTCTACTTCTATTCCATCTTCTCATCCACCCAATGCAAAACAACCTATTTGGTTTAACTTAGAAATAAAAAATCTCATCACCGCTAAGAGAAGTGCTTGGCTCAAGCTAAAAAGTAGTCCTACTAACACTAACATCATTTCATACAGACGTTTAGCTGCCAAAATCAAACGTACAGTTCGTGAAGCAAAAAGAGATGCCTGGGCAAATTTCTTAACATCTATTAATCCATCTATGGACTCGAAAACTCTTTGGAATAAGTTTAAAACTATAAGCGGAAATCACTCACAATGTAGCATCACCTCCATCAGACATGGTTCCATTTTAGTAACTGATCAAAGCGAAATTGCAAATCTTTTTGCAAACAAATGGGCTGGGTACAGCTCTGACGCAAATTTTCCCGAATCACATTCAATAAAAAAATGCATTTTCCATAGATCTCCCTTCAACCTCCTCTTATCCAGATATCACTCTCCCCGAATTAATGGAATCACTACGCTAAACCAAAGGCTCAACGCCCGGTTCAGATAAAATAACATTTAAGATGTTAAAAAATGTACCAGTTGATGTCATGTTAAGATTGGTTAAGCTATATAACACTATCTTAAAAAATGGAACATTTCCTCATGACTGGAAAAAAGCTAATTTGATTCCAATACCTAAACCAAACACAGATTCACAGTCTATCGATAGTTTTCGACCGATTTCTCTTCTCTCTGTTCTATCAAAGTTATTTGAAAAAATAATTGCGAATAGACTTAAGTTGGCGCTTGAAATAAAACTTAATAATGGTCAACATGATTTTAGACCATATAGAGGCACACATACTTTGCTTGATCAAACAGTGCACACAGAGTTAGCCTCACAAAACCATTCAATTCTCTTGTCCATGGACTTAGAAAAGGCTTTCGAGAAAGTAACTTCATTAGGGGTAGTAAAACAACTCAACGACTGGGGAATCAATTCGAACCTATTAAGGGTAATCCATTCCTTCATGTCTAATAGAATAATTAGAGTTGGGGTCAGTGGCTATTATTCATTTAAACATAAAATTGAAAACGGTGTTCCTCAGGGATCTCCCATCTCTACAATGTTGTATAATGCCTATGTTAACTCGCTCCTGAATAAGATAAACACTTTTGCTGATAACATATTCATTTTAGGCTCTGGTAACCAAGAAGAAGTCGCTCATGCTCTACATCATACCATTCAAACAGCTCAAGCGTGGTGTCAAAATACTGGTGCTAAATTACCAGTTGCAAAAACGGAAGTTTTGCATATATGCAAAAAAAAAGTTCGTGCTCAAACTCATCTATAAATCTTTGTGGCTCGGTTCTTCCCCTCAAAGACAAAACCAGAATTCTTGGCCTTATCTGCACGAAAACGTGGAAATGGTATGCACATGCCAAGTTTATAGCTAGCAAGCTTAATAAATCTTTAAACTTACTTAAAATTATCTGCCAAAAACACAAAGGACCGCACCAGAATACATCTATAAATATAGCCCAAGCTCTGATAAGAAGAGCCACACAACATAGTATTTCCATATATTCACACTGGACAAAAAGCAACGATCAGATTATCCAATCTAAAATCAACGCCTTATTACGAAAAGCTACGAGAGCTTTACCATCAACCCCATTGATGCATTACTAGCCGAAACTAATACACCATCTTTTTTTGGATACGAAAAAAAAAGAGCCAAACGAAAATAATTGCGAAAAGCTTCATAGACAGCAAACACCCGTTACACGAAGTATGCAGAGTTGGCTGGTCAGCGTCTAAGAAAACGAAAATCAAAAGCGCACTCTTCAATTCGATTCGATACATGGCAGCAATCAACATCACCATCCATCCTGTTCCTACGTTCAATAATACGGTCAAACTTCCCAAGAGTTCATTTAGTATGATGCCCAGGCCACGTTTGTATCACAGGTAATGAGAAGGCAGATTCAGCCGCTCGAGAAGCCATCAAAATGCCTTTGATCTTCACCATTCCCCCATTCGAATCATCTTTTGTCAATTCAATTTCAAAATATATATGTAGGTGAACAAGCAGAAAGACGTTGTGTTCGCTCTAACTCTTTTTCATGACATCACAAGACATCCTTAGGACAAGTGACCTACAATGAATCTTTGACCGGTCTGCAATCCGTGCAGCTCTGCCGAATAAGACTGGGTCATACACTTTTCAACAAAATGCATCTTTTCAAAAGCGAGCCTCCTCCGCTTTGCAGTTTCTGTGGAGAAACTCTCACCATAGATCACGTTTTACAAATATGTTCATTAACAAGACAACACTTCTCAAATAACATCCCACCTTTACAAAAGCTTCTGGACACAACTACTCATCCGGACAAATCCTTATTATTTCCAGTACTCAAAAAGCACAAAATCAATCAAATTTAAATTTAAATCTAACTTTTTCTTTTTCTTAAAATTTATTATTTTTTAATATATTTTGAATTAAAATATTGTAATCAAATATGTTTAAAATTCTAGTTATACGAATTAATTTGTTAAAAAAAGAACTACATTATGTTAAATTTATATAATTATATAAACTACAATAACAGCCATATGGGCTAAGTCTCCCGGCACAATGTATTCCGGCCGATACAAATTTATTTGTATTGTTACCTGTGATTTAAATAAATAAATAAATCTTGTTGCTACTTTTAACTATCTCTAAGAGAAACGAAAATATGTTTAGGTCGGTAGATATACCGGTCTTAGTTTTTTTTAAAAACGTTGAAAAAAATAAAACTTTAAAAATGAATCTTTTATAGAATAGGAAGGTGCTTATCTTCTGCTTTGAGTTTCCATAATCGCACATAGGTTAACTTATTTTTACCAAATTTGTAACACTTAAAATACAAATCCTTTGAAAAACTTATATATTCATCAAATTGGATTTTTGTTTTGATTTTTTAAGACCAAACATAATTGTGATAAATTTTTTTTCGAAATTGAAGAATTTTTTTTTTCTCAATAGTTGTTCCACTGTGATTGGATCGAACATACAGTGGCGACAAAATAAATAGCACACTTCTGTTAAAAATTCTTTCTTGGCCTTAAAACGTAAGTGCATTTTGAAATCCGGTACTGTAAGACCATTTTTGTTTTATATTTTGAATGTTGAGTATTATGATTTTGAATATAAAATAACGGGATAAAACTTCTCCAAAAATTATTTTATAAAAAAGTCAAAAGTGTAAGTCAAATGGTACACAAGTTGCACAGAGGTGAGGACAATTTAAATAGCACATATTGTTTCCGTTGCAAATTTAATACCTTTTTAACAAATATTCTTAACTTTTAAAAGCTTAGTGAAAAGGTTATGAGTTTTGATAAGGTTCTTAATTAAGTTGCTTCAATTTTAATTGTTGACATGTAGTATGAGAAGTGGAAAACAATCAGCACTGACGTTTAGGCTAGGGGTTTTTGATTTTATGAAAAAAGGTCACACGAAATCTGAACTAGAGCGGAAATAAAAATTTTCAAGGAAGAATAAGAATGTTATAAAAGCTCTTCACCATTGCGAAGGAGAAGGAAGTACTCAAAACAAAATTCGTATGAGTAAGACAAGAAAAATCACCCCTTGAACTGATTTTGACATCGTCTGCCTGAGCTAAGTCCCAAAATTTGAACATGAAATGAACAAGATCTTGGTGTTAATGTGTCTGTAAGTACGATTAGAAACTGTCTCAGTGGGAAAAAGCTGTTTGGACGATTTTCCAAAAAGAAAGCAGACGTCTTTACGAGCAATCTCTCACGTCGGATGCAGTTTGCAAAGGGAGGATATTTCAAAAGTTCAAAATTGGTAGAGAAATATGTTACGGAGCGATGAGTGTAAATTTAATCCTTTGGGTCAGATGGTAAAAACTACTTTAGACGAGAAATCCACCAGAAATATGACAAGAATATACACAATAGAGTCTGTTAAGCATGGTAGGGGTAGCATTCTTGTTTAGGGATGTTTTTATTGGCATGGTATGCGATCACTTCATCAGATAGAGGGTATTAAGGACCATTTATAATACAAGGAAATCCTACGGGATACAATTCTACCGTATTCTGAGGAGGAAATGCCCTTGACGTGTAAATTTCAACAGGATAACGATCCTAACCATATGGCTAAGTCTGTGAAGCAATGGCTATTCATCCAAAGAACCGCTGTTAAGTAATAAGCTAGCTTAGTCCCTAGATCGTAATTCAACTGAGTACTTGCGGAATGTTGTGGACGAAGCGATAAATTCAACTGATACTTCAAATTTCGAAATACTTTGACGGAAAGTCCAGCAAGCCTGGTACTCAGTACCTGTTGAACGATTCCGGAGTCTTCCTTCGTCTATAAAACGCCGGTATTCCGCTGTGATTAAAAATAAGGGTTACTCGACCAAGTACTGGATATTTTCTTCAAATAATGTTAAAATTTTGTTATTTAATATATTTTTTATTTGTTATTTACGAAATGTGCTATTTATTTTGTCCTAGTATACTTAAATTGTATAAATCAGTTTGTTGTAGTTTTTTTTATGAGTTCAATATACTTCATTTTATTTTTAAATCAGAGATATGTATGTTTGGTCTTACTTGCTCATAAGTCAAACAGCTCTTTAAAGTTTAAGAAAGTGGGAAAAATTAGCATAACAGAAATTTAAGACTATATGTGCTATTTATTTTGTCGCGACTGTATACGAGTATACTTACTTTTATGTATGCGCCAGTACCTACTTTGGAATTTAAAAAATGTATTTTTGAAAACGTGCATGTAATTAATGAAAAATGTATAATATTTATTTTGTTATAAAGTCTACATCTGAAATAAAGAGTATGAGGTTAAAAAACTAGAATACCGTCTGATTTCTAGAGAAAATATGATGCAAACAAAAAAAGTATGCAAATTTTAAGTATTGAGTAACATACATTAAAGGAAATAATTTCAGAAACAATCGGTCACCCGTTTTCAAGATATTGAATTTTCAAAAAAAAAAATATTTTTTTGGAAAATTTTTATAAACAATATTATTTAAAATTCAATTTTGGAAAATTTGTGTAAACAATACTCGTATTATTTACAATTCAATTTGGTCGAAATTGAATAGAAAATTTCAATTTCTCCAACCAAATACCAAGTTTAAAGAAAATCTTTTCAGCGGTTTAGGCTGTAGGTCGAGGTACAGACAGACCGACGAAATTGCGGGACCGATATTTATCTATCATCGTAATGTCAAGTTTAATCAAAACCTCAAAATCGATTTTTTTTTCTAATAGCAAAAACTATTTTAATGCGGAAATGTTTTTGGAAAAGAACTACTTATGCCACCTCTCATTATAACCATTTTTTAATGTCGATTTTCCTAAAAACGATTTAACGAATTTCAATCAAGGTTTAAACAGATGCTCCCAGAAAATGTAAATAGGTAAAATCGTGTTTTTTTTAAATAATAGAATTTGTTTTGGAAACTTAATGAACACGCTTTGAACACTCATAACTAAACAAATAATTTTATAAAAAAAAGTAAAAAAAACGAGAAAACTAATCTTGTATAAAATAGGATTTTATTAACTAGTATTTGTTAAAAATTTGTATATAATTACTTTTCATAACGTTTAACAAAACTTATTTAAACTTCTAAAGTTGTAATTTTTTTTTAATTTTAAATAAGGAGTGGGGTTTTGAAAGAGTGTATGATGAATAAATTTGTGAAGTTATTTTTCGACAGTTAAGATACAAGAAGTCGTAAGTTGAAAAAATGTAAATATTTATGAAAAAAGAAAATTTGTCACATTTGAGTGGTATACCTCGTCTGATCTCAAAGGACAATCATGGCGTCCAGTTTTCATTGAAACACTTTTTTAGTGAACAAATTGATAAATTATTAATTAAAATTAATTAGGTACATACATAGGTACAACATACATATCGGATCGACAAGATAACAAATATGTTTTTTCATATATACAGTGTTGGACAAAACTAAAGCACGAAAACATATCACACTGGAAACTTACGAATAAAAAGTGAAAACACTCGTGATACTTTTATAATTTTTATTTTCTTCTTAATCACAACATATTATTTTATAATTTACAGCTTTTAATTTGATTTTAAATCTTAAAATATTTCTAAAAAATAAAAATAGTTCAAAACTCATTAAAAAGTAGCTGGATAAAACTAAAGCACATTTTTGATTTCATATATTTACAAAATAAATTAAAAAAAAGTTTTAATGTTAGTATTTGGTGGCATAACCACTATTTTTGATTGATTGCATCACATCGATCAGGCATGGAGGCAATGAGATTGTAAATTATTTGTTTGGCGATGTTCTCCCAGGCAGTTTGTACTTGTTGTATTAGCGAGTCAAAATTGTTATATTTTGTTCGATCAATCCTCTGATCTACAATTTCCCATAGATTCTCTATGGAGTTGAGATCAGTGGATTACGCTGGCCACTTCATAACCATAATATAACCTTCATTAAGCCAATCGTTCACCAATTTAGTGGTATGTTTCGGATTGTTGTCATGTTGGAAGATCCATCGCAACGGCATATTCTCCTCCGCATACGGAAGCATTACGTTTTGAAGGCTTTCCTGGTACATGAAACGATCCATTATACTTCTTATTATATGAAGTGGCCCGATCCCTTGACTGCAAAAACATCCCCAGACATTAATGTTCCCCCCACCGTGCTTGACAGTTGCCCTGGTGTATCGAGGATTGAGGAGTTCACCTTTCGGTCTTCATACCGTACGAAATCCGTCCGATCCTTTTAAATTAAATTTTGATCCATCCGAGAATAGAACCGTCTTTCATTTTTCCCTAGTCCAGCTAAGGTGCATTTTGGAAAATTCTAATGTTGTACGTCTATTTTTACGGGAAATAAATGGCTTTTTTACAGCACGAAGAGCTTTACAGCCACTATGAACCGCTCTTCGCCGGATCGTTCTGCAAGAGATTTATAAGTCTAGTTCTTTTATTTTTTTATTTTTTAGAGGTAATATAAGGGTCCTTTTTGATTAACCTCCTTGTTCTTTTATCGCAATGCGACGTGGTTTTTCGAGGTCTACCACCATTATGCACTGTTCGAACACTACCCCGAGTACGAAATCGAGCTATTATCCGAGAAATAACCGTATGGCTTATACCACATTTATTGCCAATAAATGTAATTGATTCACCGCTTTGAATGTCGGACACTATTTTTACTTTTAATTTATTGGAATATTTATTCCGCGCCATTTTAACACGTTTTATTTAAATTTTAAATTGTGATCGTTAGCACCATCAAAGATCCGCGATTAGCTTTTTTTGTTTTGCTTAGAATATGCTTGACAAAATAACAGATGAAGGTAGTAGAATTTAAGAACTAAGCGGTAAAATTCTATAACTGTAAACAGAAATAGGGTACACGTGCTTTAGTTTTGTCCAGCTACTTTTTAATGAGTTTTGAACTGTTTTTATTTTTTAGAAATATGTTCAGATTTAATATCAAATTAAAAGCTGTAAAATATAGAATAATATGTTGTGATTAAGAAAAAATAAAAATTATAAAAGTATCACGAGTGTTTTCACTTTTTATTCGTATGTTTCCAATGCCATATTTTTTCGTGCTTTAGTTTTGTCCAACACTGTATACATACAATATTTCTTCCCAACCAGCTAACCACAGCGAAAGAAAAATAAAATGCACGACTGAATCGCACGTACTTGCTATTATGTAAAAGAACTTTTAAATTAAAAATTGTTTATAAATACATATGTACATACATATAAAAATATGGATGAAATTAGATAGAGAAAAATGTTTAAATGCATAAAATTGCCGCATGATTTCTAGAAAAGTATGAATTTATGCAAATGAAGTTTAAAAATTTGTTTATTATTAAATAAATTTTATAGTATAAGAAATTTCTTTAAAATTTTTCTAAAATAAAAATTCGAGATGTTACTTTTAAGTGTTTTATATTTTATACATATTAGTCAGAAACTAATCGTTCCACTGATTTTCAAAATATGTATTGATTCTTGAAATTTTTTTTTTAAATCCAAAAAATATTTTTTCAAAAAATTTTTCTATGGGAGGTACCGTTCATTTTTTTTTCCTAAATGTAGTCCATAACTGTAATAGTACACCTAATGTTTTATATAAGAATCGTAAGACGTCGAGGTAAGAATTGCATGACCAACTTTTTTCGTGTTCTCTATCATCGTAGTATCAATTTTGATCAAAATCTCGAGTTAGATTTTTTTCAAAGGCAAAACTTACTCTATAGTACCTACATACATACATGTATCGCAAGTAAAAATTTTAACTTTTATATCCACTGGAAACCATTTAGATTCGTCTGTTTCTGCCGACAACTATCCAACCGCTTTCTTAAGAACAAAAACAAATCCGTTATCAACATACAAACAAAAACAATATATTTGGGGTTATCTTGTTTCTCTCTAACATTCACAAGCGTTTTATATTCCATTCTATTATTTCACGTCTCTTTTTTATGAATATTCCTAAATTAACAACCCAACTGACCAAATAGAGCTCCGAGCACTGCTGTCGATCGTCACAATAATAGTTCTAGAGATTATGTATGTATATACAAATCTATTAGCGATTAAATTTGGTATAATGTTATAGATTCATGAATGGTACAATAACAAATAAAAAAAAATAACCGTTACCTATGATATTCGAGAAAAAGGACAGCATTTTCTTGGGACAGTTTTGCAAGGGCCATGATAAGAGAGCCATTTCAGTATTTTACTTGACCTAAGGTGGTTGCTTACCTTCAATTTTAGTTTTTATTTTATTAGTGTGGACTAATAAAATTCAATTAACTAAGAAAATAAAACCATTTTCAAAATCTTTTAATTATAAAATGCTCAATAAGTTAAGGGAAGGAGATACCATTGGGAAAATTGCACAGAGAATAAGAAAAAAGTATAAAGGAGAACTGAACTGAAATGTTGGAGGAAGTCCAAGAATACTAAACGCTAACGATACTCGATATGTCAGATAAACGTGCAGTAAAACAACGAGCCCTACATTCGTTCGGCTTCAGTTCATTGGAGGCTTTTTAAGAAAAATATAAAATCTCGAATTGAGCTTGTCAAGAAGTACATATGCGTACTTCTGATGATTGGAGTCGTATCATATGTTTATACGAAACAAAAAAGAAACACATATTGTACAGATGGAAGACAATGGATTTGTAAGAAAGGAGAGAAAATGAATGTAAAAAATTGTATTCAAACTGTTATACATGGATACATGGAGGGAGAAATATCAGAGTTAGGGGCTATTTGAACAGGAACGAAAAATTGACGGCATTATGAAGAAAGAAATTCATCTTGACATTTTAAAATAACAGAAACTATAGCAAGTATATTGGTACATGAAAGTGAAATAGTTTTTCAACACTAAAATAATCCAAACACACGGGTATATATGAGCTGCCGTTGGCCCGTAATGGGTTCATCCACAATCATTCGATTTTGCTTACTCTTACTCATTGCAGGGATAAGTGAACTGCCTAATTCTATCAATAGAATTCTTCTAGTTGCAGTAGTTGGAAATTATAACCTACATCACTTTCACCTTCTCAGATGGCATAGATCATCTTAGTTGCCAACGTAAGACGCCATGCTGCATCCAGGCCAACTGTTGTAACTGAAGCAAAACAAAAATTGCAATTTTCTTCCAAAAAATCGCATAAAAATGCTCTGTACCCAATATTTAGGCTCTAACACGATGTAAATCACGACGACACGATGTAACTCCCAAACGAAAAAAACAACGGATTTCTTTGGGCCTATCCATCGTCGCGCTCTGTTAGATTTTATGTATATACGAAACTGAATGAAATTACAGTAGAGTCGCGGTAACGTGAACTATTAAAAACCGAGCGTGTTCACGTTTGCGAAGTTGTTCATGTTTACGAAGGTGCAATTTTTAAAATTTTTCAAATAAATTAGACATATGTTGTCACTAAAATTCATATTTTTTTTTTTTGTGTTTCGGTTTGTAAGTACCTAATCCATTAGGTTAACAAAACAAATTACGTTGAAATAAAAAAGGAGTTATCTTTCTTTGGATTTTCTTTTTTATAAATTTCTGTAAAGGAATGATTGTTTTGTTTGTTCATTGCTTAACAGCTCTCTGTTTGACGTCCTCTAACGCGGAGGTTGCAACGTCGCGTCAAAATAATCTTACCGTCGCGTTAAAAAATCTTAACGCGGCATTGAAAACGCGTTCTGTTTGACCGAGCCTTAAGTACGCTGATATCTGTTAGACTTATGTTTTCATTTTCCGTCCATTCCAAAGATTTATTGAAAATGTTGATTGCTTCACTAGGCTCTATTCTGGTAAGTGCTCTTTCCAAAGTACTGTCCTCACTTTCTTTTTCATCACTCGTTCGTTTCGGTTGCGTTCGGAAGATCTTCAGTCCATTCATGGATATCAGCAAAAGAAAAAATAACCTACCTGGACTAACGAGCAATCATTTACGGGGGATTCCCCGTTTCGACTAACCGACAAATGCAGAAAAGAAAACTACGTTTTGTACGTTAAATTCATTTTAAATTTGTTCACGTTATAGGGCCTTCTCATAGTGTTCACGCTACAGAGTATTCAATGTAAAAAAAATTATGTTCACGTTAGCCGGTGTTCACATAAGGCGGTGTTTTTGTTAGCGCGAGTCTACTGTAAGTATAGGAAAAAAATATAATATTGAACGTCTGAAAACTAGTTTTAAGACATTTAGAGAGACCTCTAAAAATAATTTGCGAAAATGACGCAAAGGACAATTTTCACTTCAGTTTCTTTGATTACAAAAACATACGTCAATACAAATAAAGGACGCCATATATGAAAAAAAAAAATAAATAAAAACCACAAAGTACCAACAAAAAGGTACTATAAGGTAGTTTGTGTTACTAGAAGTGATGCTGATGACATTGACACGATATTAAAAGTTTGGACTGTTCACAAATACCTTATTATTTATAAATTACATACACATTTTTATATTTTCTAGTTTGGCTTTTATCAAGCCCTTATACATATGTAACTTATGTATGCATGTATGTACATGTTTTTTTTTTTTTTGAAAAAAAAAGTGTTCACTTTTTTTTGAAGATAAGATATTTTAATATTTTATTTAGTTACTTAATTTTTAAGACTATACTATTTTAGTTTCAAAATAAGAATAGTAAACTTCAATGTGGAATAGTAAACTTCAGTATGAGAATAATAAATTTCAATATGAGAATAGTAAATTTCAGCATGAGATTTTTTATTTAAATTTAATTTGAAACAATTAATATTAATAATACATATTAATATAACATACATATTTACTAAGTTAGGAACTGCAGGAAATTTATTTTGATAATATTCTGATATTCTTTAAATGTGAATATTTAAATTTGTTTCATCCATAAACAAAATATGTTTTTGTTTTGGGACTGAAATTCTAAAAGGCGTTCAACGAACTCCTCCCGCTTTTGTTTGTTTTCTGGGGAATTTTAATTTTCAGGTTTATGCCTTAAATATTTCAAAGTGTAATATAGAGAATTTAAGTTTTCTTGAAATGCAGCAACAAGTTCTGCTGATGTAAAACTGCACTTGTGCTGCAAATTTGTATTTTACAAATTTGTTGAAAACCATCACAAATAATATTTTTTTAATTTTTACTTTAGCTATTCTCATATTAAAATTTTCTATTTTCATATTGAAATTTACTATTCTCACATTGATGTTTACTATTCTCATTTTGAAGTTTATTATTCCACTTTGATTCTTTACAGTGCACAGATTATGTATCTTAATTATTTTGTTAAGGGGAAATATATACAACGTAAAACATGTTTACATTTTTATAAATATGCACTCATTTTCAAACATACAAAAACACATATGTATGTATCTTAGAGATGAGCCAAAAATCACGAACTGCTACTTATTCGCAGCTAATGAAAATTCACATTCACAACCTGTTAACAACTTGCGAATAAACTGTGAATGGCTAAACTGTGAATGAAAAAATATCTCATCGCTATTCACAACATAACATCATACATCACACAACTGCGAATAGTGAAACCGTGAATGTGAAACTACATTCGCATCGCATTCGCAACCTTGTGAATTGATATGAATTGGTTGTGTGGTTGTGAAAGCAGGAGATAAGAAGTTGAATTCGGTTGCTGTGACGACAAGTAGGTAAGATAGGTAAGGTAGAAAAAGCGTTGTAAGCTCGAAAATAGAATGTATTATACACGTGTTTGACTGGAAATTAAAAAAATGCGTTTGGTAGGTCCAGTCTATTTAGGGGTGGTGTAATTCAGTTGTAACAATATTTTGTATGATACATTCATGGTGGGTTTATATTTTTAATGGTTGCAAATTGCAATCTGTGTTTTTCGAACCGTTTGTTGCCTTGTAGGCAGAGTTGCCGGAGAGAAATATTGTAAGGTATTACTGCAGCTTAAAAAGAGGAGTATTTGGAAAAAATAGTAGTACAGACATTTTTTTAAAGGTACATCATAAATAAGTGTGTGCACCAAAATATATTTTTAAATCTTATTTAAAAAAATAATCAAGAAAAAAAAAATTCAGTTAAAAAAAATATAAATCAATAAATTAATTAATATGTATTTTAATAACAAAAGTAAAAATATCTTTTCAATTGTAAAAAAGCTGTCTTATGACAAAACGCTTAATGCATAGTTCAATTATTTTTTAAAATTAAAATTAAAAACGAAATTTAAAATTATACTTTGCTGAAAGTGTTAGATATTTTAGGTCTTTAAAAATAAAATCCACGGCTGGGTCTCAAGAACTTGCACCAATGTAATAGACTACGAATTTTAAGAACGGATGTTATTTGAGAAAAGTGTTCATATGGATACAATTATTTTTTAAATTCTTTTAGTAATAAAAGCATTGTATATAAAACTTATAGTATTATCAAGAAGAGAAATATTGTGGCGACATCTTCTAAATTTAATAATAAAATATTCTCTTTTTACTTCTTGTTTTGTATCTACTCTCCATTGTAAAATCAGCGCTAATTTCAGCTCCACCACAGGCACCACCAGAGGCTAGCGTTCGCAATACTAAATTACGCTCCATGATAATACTATAGGTTGTGTATACAAAGATTAGAGATAATAAAACAGAATGCTTTTCAAATTATGTTACATAAGACAAAAGTTATAAGCCGTTGTAGTGGTTTATTCAAAAAAATAAGCTTTTATGTATGACATTTTTAAACTAAAGTTTTTATAATTGTACGATTGAAAATTAAATTTCCAAAATAATATCGTTTTGGAAATATCGAATTTTCTAAAAAACACTCTTTTTCACAAATTCAAAACATTTTTTTTAAGTTTTTTTTTAAAGGTTTTTAAACTTCTTAGAAGCATCTCTAGATAAATTCAAAATTAGAAAAAAATGGTTTTATAGTACAAGTACAAGCTTAATTTAATTTTTTTTGTTGCTCAGGAACGGCTAAGTGCGATCGCCACATCCGTGCCTTGCTAGAGGTTGTTTTCGAGAGCTGGGCAAATTGTATCGGAGAGGAGAACCCGACTAAACAGCAGAAAAGTAAAAATGCTTCTCTTTTTAAATTGCAATTATAATTTGTCACAGTGAAGTGAATCCTGTTTTTTGTTTACTTTTAATTTCGACATACCTACTTGATTCTGGGTAAATAAAGTAACCATCGAAGCCAGCGGTTTTAAAGTTCCTTGTTTTAACTTTTTTTTTTTGTTTTTGCATAACGTTATGCAATAAATAATGAATTAACTCTATTAAAAAAAAAACTTTAATTCTCTATAATTAAATGAATTAAAACACGAAAAAATCGCTTTTTCTTTAAAAACTCTCTATTTCAGGTAAGCAGCGTCTCTATTTGTATGAGATTTTGCATGTTTTTGTTTTACTTTTCAGTACCCACTGAAAGTCACGGAATGAAATTCACAGTTTACATTCACAGTTTATATTCGCAGTGAATGAAAATTAGCATTCACAGTTATACCTGTGAATGCGAATTCACGACTCAGCTCATCTCTAATGTATCTACAATGAATAAACAAAATACATAAATTATTCAAATTATAACTCAAAATTAAAATTCCAGTGCGTCGGTCAGGGAATTGAGTCTTTTTATTCCGTTAAACTTTACAATGTTGCTAGTTTATCAGAATAACGCATTGATGGTGATTCAGATTATGCTTCGAAAATTAAAATAAATAAAATAAAATATGTTACACCTATACAACGCTACAACAAATCATAAAAACAAGTTTTTCTCTTTCCAACTTCGTGTTTTTGTTTGATAGATTTACCTTGACCTACTAGAGTTAAATAAGAAAAAAGTAGAACTACTAGCAAAAGCGAGTTCTAAGTATACGTTTTGTGTAACCAAACTGTATATAGTTCTACTAATTTAAAGTTCAATTAAAAGGACGTTTATCGTCTAGATTAAATGGCATAAAATCTTCTGCCGCACTTCCATTAGAAAATGGAGTAATCGAATTATTGTTTTACTTGTACAACCATATTCACTGCAGTAAATGTACTTCCTCTTGAAAGATTGAGGAGCATTCAACAATGTAACAGAATTAACTTGATTTTAAGAGATGTATGCGTGTATGGAAAGTACACCGAAAAAGAAACAAAGAAGGAAACACCAAAAACACAAGGTATTCAATCGAATAGATCTAATTAAAACTATTGATATCTTAGCACAATAATGTGTCAACCGCACTATTTAAAAAGTTAAGTTAGGTTAAGTATACTTTCGACCTTTCAAAGGAGCTAAGAAATCATTTACAAAACTATTTAGTTTGAATATCAAATAAAAGAAAGGTGCGTACAAAATACACTTATTGTGTTTATTTTTTCACAAGTTTATTAAAAGTTTACTGATAATTTTTTTTATAAATTTTAACACTTAAGATTTTGATCTATCAAAAACCCGATTATGGCAATTTGATTTATTTTTTTCATAATGCATAATGCCCCTATTATGGATTACAACTCAACTTAGTTGAGTTGTCATCAACACAACTCAACTCTTAGGCAACCAAACAAATTTTTCGTATTATGCAAGTCAACTAAAATCAGTTGTAATGAAAAAATACGTTGCCGTCTTTTAGGAGTCGATTTGCTGTCAAAACCAGCTGCTCAACATGAAATACATACAAAACCAAGAATAAGAAATTGTATGATGGAAAGTTCTCTCGATTTGTTTTTCGGTGGCTTGGAAGATGAAAATTTCCTTAATGTAGCCAAAATAAAAAAGAATATCCGTATATTTAATAAACTCATGTGCACTTCTATTTATAAAGTATGCATTTTTTTGATTCGAAATAGTTTTCCTAAAACAACCAACGTTCCTCAGCGATTCCACCAATTGTTAAACTTGCTACTGCTCTTCTTGGGTTTGGAAATTTTAAATTATGTGTAGTGGCAATAATTTTAATTTAGGACTGACTCAATCGATAGTGTCAGTTGAATTAAAAAAAGTGGTAGATGTGATTGAGGAACTCATTTGTGGAAAATGGATAAATGCTCAGCTAACATAGAGCAACAAGTCGTTCAAATTGTGATGGCCATGTAGTTTTCAAACTAAAATACACTCATTACATTCTATTTTTATTAAAATTGTTGTTTAACTTACTGTTTTGTGTTCATATTTTTTATCCGAATGCAGATTTTTTCATTAAAATGTTCTACACAACTGCTTCGAACCAGTTGTCTGATTTTGACGCTTATTACAACTGAAGCACAACTCAACTTACTTACATAATACGAAGAGACAACTGAAAAGCCGACCATTTTGTTAGTTGTCTGCTAATCGACAACTGGTTGTGCTTTGACAGTCAACTGGTTGTAATCGATAATACCAATTTTAAGAATTACAACTAAACTATAGTTGAGTTGTCTTCCATAATAGGGGGGTTAAAATCAATTTTGTATTTGTGACGAAAACATTAATGAAATTTGCATTAGTAAATAATATTTAAGCAATTTAAAATGAATCGATAAATTAATCAAACTCTTATTTCTTTACCGAAAATATTTAAAGAATGGAGAATTTTTGGAAATAATGATACATACTACTATATTACAGGAATATAATGACACAAGAACAATTAAATACCGTATTCCAGTCGGCGCGAAAAAAAAAATTGTATAAATGGAAAATAAATGTTGCTTGAAAGAAGTAAAGGTCGAAAAAATCCATTTTTTGGTTGGTTGAAGGGAAATTTAAAAGAAAGCTATATACATAATATACAAACAAAAAAACAATTTAAAAATTAACAATAACCTTATTTATGTAGGTATTGCTTAATTTTAAGTCTCTTGTTTTATGATTATCTAGACATTTTAAGCACAAGTCTTACCTTCTTGCATTCTTATTATACTATATATTATACTATCATACTATAGAATAAGATAGAGGAAAAAGTTTACGAATTGTGTTACTTGCGTTTAAGAACTGCTCTTCAGAAATCCATTATTCCATTGGCATAGCTTATTTGTGTACATCAAGAACTTTTAGGGCCATTTGCTGATACGAAACTTAAATATTTATGTTCAACTTAAGCGCTTATGTTCTACTTTTTCCTCTACGTAAACTGTCACATAAGAGTTTATGTGGAACATAAGTACTTATGTTCCGTATCAGCAAATGGGCCTTAGTAATTTGGCAAAGCAATATTCTCCGCATTGTTTACGTTCTTAACTTAAGGAGGAGTGAGGAGTGTTGGTAGACAGAATTGAACTGTAAACTATGTTGCAAGCCAATTTACTCTAGTGAGGTTACAGCAGAGGTGTTATGGAAGACGAAGCGAAGACCAAGAACAGGGTGCGTTTTATGTTCCAGATTGATGTTTTTTTCAAAAACTTTTAAATGAAATACAATGTCCGGTAGCAGTCACCAGTAACTCTTAAAGCATTGCGAAATGCGCTTTGTCGCTCAAAATAATTTTTCGCGCAAAAATGGCAACCAAATAAAATCAATCTGGGATCTGCCAAAAATGTATTTACAAGAGCAATTCAGTAAGGAATAAAGAATGAGTGGTTATTATTAAGTGAAACTAATAGATACACTATCTACACAACAAATTTAAATAAAATGAAAGTGAAAAATCTGAACAAAATAACGAGAACGTTAGCAACTCACATGTTGTAAACGCAGATACAACTTACGCAGAAGAGGCGATAGTCGACAGAAATATCGAATTTCTTACGCGGAAAAATCTGCAACTCGAGAAAAGCTCCTCCGAACTATTTCAGATATGTACAGGGTTTCGGTATAGAGATTTTACATCACTTGAAGTTTTCAATCTCCTTCTGAATTCTCTGATTTCTCTTTGTGTAAATATTACCAGGGTCGGGTTTTTTTGGACATTATTGAGAATTTTTTCTTTTTTTGTTGATTACATGGAAGTTTCTGAACCAACAGTGCTTTCAAGTTAAAAAATTGTTGACTTAGGCGCCTGGCGACTTAACATACCCTAAGCGGAGCAACGAAGTTGCATGAGCGGGATCAATTCAATTCAGTTTATTTAAGTAAAGGTGAGCACAAATAAGACCTAGTTTTTTATAGTAGTATAATTATTGACAATATAGGTACGTAACGAAAAAATTAAGGAAAAAAAAAAACAAATGTTGAAATTTTTTTTTTTTTTTTTACAAATACTGTAAAACAAATTTTTTGAATTTGTTTGCGCTAACTATCAATTCAACCGTAGTGGGAAGTGAGTTCCAAAGTCTGATAGCATGAATGAAGAAAAGGCGCGTAGAGTTTAAGTAATTAAAAGGGGTATTACAAAATTTCTTGTTCTGGTGGATTGAGCAAATTGAATTTTGTCAAAGAGGTATCTAAGTGATCTACTTGTTAATGGCTGTGCATGAATTGACAACATCTGACGTTCAGAAACATTTGAAAAGTGCAACCGAGTAGCAAGTGTGGTAGTGCGATATATGATCGTATATACGCAGTCCATAGACATAACTTATTGCATCGTTAAACGCTACAAGTAGTTTGTGTTGAGAGTGGGAGTCAGGTTTGCAGTACATCCTAGTTGAATAGTCCAAAATTTAAGGAAATAAGGTTTTGATTAGCCCAGTGGCGTAGCGTAGGGGGGGCGGTCCGCCCCGGGCGGCAGGCCTAGGGGGCGGCAAAATGTCGCCGGTGATGCGGTTAGAGTAGAAATCATATGTTTCATGAAAGATCGTTTGACAAGTCAACAAACAACAATGATGTAAATTTGAAATTTGCCACCCTATCTGTGATTCGTCGTTGACCGCTCTCGGTTGATTTTCGTGAATTCGTAGATGGTGAGTAGGGCCGTAAGAGTGCATTCCGTATTGTCGCGCGACTCTCGAAACTAAAACAAAACGTTCTGAAACTCTCGCGAAACTGAAAGGGAGTGTTCCGAAACATATGATATGCACATGCGAGATATAATAAGATAACTAGGATTCGACGGAAACGTTATTCTAGTCTCAGCCAGCTCAATATTTTTGCTCTCTCCCGCATCACAGAAAGTTGTTTCGATTGTGTTGTTTATAGTTTAAATACTGTTGAATCTTCTAAAACTAAACACTTAGTACTTCACTCAACCTTTGAACTAGTTTTTGAAAATAAAAAGAGTTAAAGGAAGCGGCGCGGAATACCTCAAGAAAAAGGCTAAGAAATAAGCAGACGCGAAGACGCGAAATATTTCAGTTCTAGTTCAAAAGCCATGTTAACGTCTTCGGCGGCATCCAGCAGCAGCGGAAGTGATTCCAATGTAAGTAAGATTCCTCCATCTACAATCGTGAGTGGCCTTGAATTGTCCTCCGGCCAATATTCATGGGAATGCATAACTTATTTTACAGGCAGAAGAAGAAGACGTGCAGACGAAGACGAAGTCGACTCACCAGAAGTCCTCAAGCATCTAGTCACAAGCCTGCAGAAGAAGTTAACCTCGTGAAGCTAGCTGTAAAGACGCTTAAAAATAAGTTTGGGGAAGTTCTTGAGGTACTGGAAGAATTGACGGATCAGTAGCCAGTCTTCTTCTGACAGTCATGCAGTCATTCAACTTCCTCACTTTTCTTGGCTTTTGAGCTGCAGAGCTACCTGAAGAAGATGACGCACAGATTTACCTGCAGTAACGTGGACTGAGTGTGGATAAGTGTGCTCAGAAACTCTGCGTTTTAAAAGCTCTCCTAGAGGAGAGCAGAGACCGTTTCGTCCAAGCCGCAATCGACTTTTCTAAGACTCTTTGGAGAAAATTCGGAATCGAACTCAAAACGAGAAGAATTCGCAGGAAAAATCGCATGCATGGCGATGAATCCGCAGATGCAGCTTTGTCTCACGAGCCTCATTCGTAAGGCCCGTAGAATCCGTTTATGAAACCGCTGATCCTATTTTAATTTCAATAAAAGATACTTCATTGCCTGTGAAATGATGTCCCGAAATTTAATTTTAATTTAGTATTGAATGGGGGCGGAAAAATGGGTCTCCCGCCCCGGGCGACGAGATGGTACGCTACGCCACTGGATTAGCCTTAGTTTTATGTTCACTGGACTAAAATTGGAGGATAACTAATAACCATTGGCCCCGAAAAGGGAGTGAAAACCCTCTAAGGGTGCCATCCTCAGTACTATTAAGTTAAAAAACTTTTGATATAGGTGCCTCCCTGTCGAAAGGAGGTACTGGACACATTCAGTATTATTAGTTAAAAAAAGTGAGGTTAAAACTGGAGAAATAAAATATTTTTTTTTATGAATGAACGGTGTTTCCTCACTTTATTATTTTAAATCTGTTATAATGAGACCACAAGCTAACTGTAAGAAAATCAATATTATACTCGTGCTACCTTAAAGAAAAGTCGCCCATAATTTTGTTGATTATGTACAGGGTGCGGCAACATTATAAACTTTTTCCAAAAAAAAAGCTATAAGTTGCTCTGGCGAATGACTGCAAGAAAATAAAACTGTAGCACCCCGCGTTTCAGAATGGTATCAGATTTATTTTTTTTATTTATGAGTGAAAATATTTTTATACCAGCATCATATTGAAACCACATCAAGAGATGTATGGCAAATTTGTACAAAATGTTGTGAAATTTTTTTGTAATGAATCAAACTCTTCAAAAAGATAGAGACGCCAAGGTTACCAAATCAGTTCTTTTCGTATACAAGTAAATCCGAATGTCCCTCACACCTTTCTACTGATGATACCAGTTTTGCTGACCGTTTTTGTCAAAGAAGAGCAGACAAACAATATTTGCTACAAGATTTAGAGAAGCATCGGAAAATGTTTCCAAAAACTGTTATTTATCTTCCTGTTTCTGGTGTAATTTGCGTGCTGAGACACATGGATCTTTTCTTAAATTAATTATGTATTATGTATATTATTTTTGTAATGTATGCATAGTTTTTAATGTATAATTTAATAAATACAGTTTACGATCTTATATACCTTTTTTGACATAAATATAAAATTTGTAGGTTCATTTTCCATCAAAAGAAATAAAATTATGGAATAAGAGATCTTGGAACTTAATTTTTCCACGAGTACATAAAGTACATTTAAGTTTTATTTTAGTGGTCGGTTGATCAAGCCCAATGTTAACATCGTAAGTATTTTAACAGGTTGGTTAGACGCTAATAAGATAAGTTTAGAACTTATGTAAGAAACTTACGAAGTAGTTGAGCAAACTTCAACTCTTACTACATGCCATTATGTTCATCCAGTTATTCTTGTACAAGTATAATTTGAAGATTATCTTATCTCACTCTCTAAAATCATTTGGAATTAACTTTCGATGTATTAATTTATTTTAAAACATCTTCGCATTATTTTCTTCTTCTAAGTGATTGATCAGCACCCAAGGTTGAAGAAACGGACAGTTTCACGTGCTATATGCCGATATAATTCACTTCAATAAAAAACAATTTAAACAAATTATTATTTAGATAAACCACCAATATCACAACTATTCTAAAGAAATGATTCGATATTTATGAAAAGACAACACACCATGTGGTAGATTAGGCAAGGATGGAGTTTCGTTTAACATATAAAACTAAAAACAATGAAAAAAAATTAACCAAATGCTTAAAGTACTGGAGCCACCACAAAACCACACCATTCTCAGAAAAATGAAAAAAAAAGAGTAGAAAAAGAAAGAATACCGCACATGAAGTAGAGGTAGACCAAGTGCAGAATCGAATCAGCAAGCGAAAGAGCTGATCGTCGTGAAAGTGAAATTATTTCCACTCATCACTCACCCCCAACAAATACCATGTAATCTTTAGAAATTTCGACACTGGAACCTTCGTCACTTTGACAATCTCAAGTCTCAAGAATTATTTTGCCGAAAAATATACCAAAGTTACAAAATCAGAAAACTTTTTTGCACGCGACGTCAGCCACAGCAGCGGATTTTTGATTCTACTATTACACAAACACAACACAACTTACCGGCCATGTCAAATTAACAGTTCGTAGTCAATCGACAATCGAGTCGCCTCTTTTCTTCTCCAGTCTCCACCTCATAAAACAATCATTCAGCAAACGGGGGGTGGCGGCGGTAATGTGACACTGGCTATGCCAGCAGTGGCAGCAAGCAAAGGCTACGCGCTGACTTTGGATGGGACAGAAAAGTAAAAAAAAAAAAAATCACTCCTCTCCTGGAGACGGCAACGATAAAGATGGGGCTGAAGGCTAAAGCAGTGGCCTTTTCCTTAACAATTAAATCTTTTTTAGTTCGGTGTTTCTTTTTTTAACAACAGAACTTAGGCGTCTCTCGGCGAAAATTATTTTTTTTTTATTCCTAGCTCCACAAACCACAAGTAGTAGCTCAGCTATCGAAATCAAGCACAAGATCAATATTTCTTTTCAAGGGTTTTATTTAAGTTTTCTATGGTGCTGATTTTTTTTTCAGTCGATTTTTTTCGCGATACAATTCATATTGAGCAGCCAGCCGCAAGAAGGAAGAACATTCAAAACGAGGAGGGGAACGATTCTCTTTTTCACTTTTATTAGTTCTTTATGTGGTCTGCTACGGCGATTCCTTTTTCGTTATAAAAATATTTTTAATGATTTCGATACAAAATTGGATATTAATAACAAATTGAAAATAGAATTAAAATGTAAAAAGGAATTTTTATTGCAAATTCGCGATTAAAAATGCTGCTCGTTTTACACAAATTAGTCTTGACTCTTGAGGAAAAACACAAACTCACACTTCACATTCACACACACCGGAGCCGCACACTCCGCAGTCGGCATATTTTTGATATGAATTGAAATGTATTTGTGAGACGTCAACGCATGACGATGCAGTGGTAGCATATATAGACATGAGTCAGTCATGGCGGGGTTTTACACAACCACTGCGATTTGACATATGTTTTTGTAAGTATGGGTAATTTGCTACCAACTACCAATTGATTGTAGTGACACCTAGTTGTCACGAAAATAAACTGATGTAATATCTTACAAGTAGGTGAATGATAATGTAGTGCTAGAACAGGGTGTGTAGTTTCATGTTTTGAAACTGATTCTGGGCCCAGTTCCACCTACTAGATATTTAATACCACGAGCTCGGGTCTTGTTAAGCCCTTGTATATACAATCTATAATCTATAGTACTCTCATGAAGAGGAACAAACGACGCGCCGACTGGACGAATGTATTCTCCAACTTTTCATGTGGAGTTGTGGAGAGTAAGGACAGTCGATAATCAGGAAGGGGTGATAATAGGTGCGTTTTATTATTCACAAATCTATCTGGATCCGGATCTGGATCTTCCTTTGAAAATAAAACGATACGGATCTTATTGACAGCAGTGTTATAAGCCCGTCTCTTTTTATCCTTGGGTTTGGAAATTTTAAATTATTTCTTGTCTCTTTTCTTTACACTGTAGTTTACACTACCTTACCATAAAAAGCCATCTACTCGCCAGTGTAATAACTAATTTTTGGATCTTTGAAATAGATCCCGATAGAAAACAGGATCCCAAATTGTTTTTGTAATACATGTTAAAACTTAATCCAGATCCGGATCCAGATAGATTTGTGAATAATAAAACGCACCTAATATTTTCGGCAAAAGCAAACCGAAGGTGCAAAACAAAGTGACAACAAGAAAGCTATTTTCTGGTTTGTTTTTATTTATTATATTCTATAGAAATAAGTACGATGTGGCATTTTTTGCTTCACGCATAGAGAAAAAATGGTATATTATTGGAATTAAGGTTTGATTTTTTCCGTGCGCTGTGTTGTATGTATGTTGGAGCAAATAAATATAAGTATAGGATTTTTATTCAAATACACGATTACCACTCAGAACAATTTTTTTGTATAGTTAGGCTAGCCGCGCACTAGCAATTTTTAGTTGCGAAACTGTTTGGTTAATTATAGAAAACGGATGAACTCTGTTTGGTTGAATGTCGGTGAATTTGCAGATAATACGAGTATGTTCAATAAAATGGCGAACTTATTTTAGGCAATCGTTTAGTTTGTGTCAAAACACAAACTTTTTAGTTGCTCGAACCAAGCAGTTTCGCAACTAAAAATTGCTAGTGCTCGGCTAGCCTTAGATAATTATTTTTGTAAGTAGATTTTTCAAATGAGAATAAGGCTGGTATTCACCGAGCGCTCTTAAACGGCTCTTAACTTTTACTTTACGAGGCTCTTAACTTGAAATTTCTTTGGGGTATTCACCAAGACCAACCACTCACAAGTGTTTTTCGAAGTTCGAAAATGAGAGCCACTCTCTCTTGTTCAGGCATACCCAAACTGTGAAATCAAACTGTTTTCGAACTTGGAGGTATGTTAATCTGTCGATTTGCGTGGTGAGGGTGGACGTATGGGAGTGTTGAAATTGGAAGGAAGCGCACTTCCCCACTCTTTGGTCTGCTATTACACGATGCATCCAGACGCGTGCGACTTTTAGAATAACGTAAGTTTAAAAGAGAAAAAAAAATCGAAAGATGAGACGGAAAAAAAACTGCCCTGTGTCGCGTGGGTAAAATTTTCGGTGCAACAATTTGACCTTTCTCTTTTCTCTTCTCCATTTTTCTTCCATTCTGCTTCATATGATTTCGTTATCCGAGGAGTAAACTTCAATGTAATGCATAGAAATACTTCTTTCTGATTGCTTCTTTATTTTGAAGAGCACATATGTTCACCAACACCGAAATGAAAAATAAAGAGAACTGTCAAATTGGATTCATGAATCTGGTTTCAACGTGTAATAGCGCTTGAATCAGTGGACGAAATATCAAAGCAGAATTCGAAGAAGGCACATGCATCTAGGTTCATCGTGTAATAGCAGACTTAGTCTAGGTAATGGTTGACTTAGTCTGCTATTACACGATGAATCTAGATGCATGCGCCTTCTTCGAATTCTGCTTTGACATTTCGTCCACTGATTCAAGCGCTATTGAAATCTTGAAATTCAGAATTTTTTCTTTTCAATATGCAAATTAAAATAATTCCATATTAACCTTTAAATAAAAATTCGTTGTGGTTTCAACAAAAAAAAAATAAATAAATATAAATATTTTTTTTCTCAAAAACTGTTCGACGGATTTAAAAAATCAAAATGTAAAAAAATTTCATTTAGTTAAAGCTAGGTAATGATTGAAAATTTTTTCCAAAATATGGTTATTTTTGATACCCGCCATGGAACCATTTTTTTTGTTTTTCATTGTCTCAAAAACGATACAACCGATTTTGATCATATTTTTTTTGCTAAAGGTCCCCAAAAACTTAAATAGAATTGTGTATTAAAATTTTCTAAACAAAAATTTTTAGATTTTTAAAATAAACTTTTCAAAACTCAATATTTCGAAAACCCCATGCTAGATTTTTTTTAAACTTGATAAATAAAAGTTTATCTACAATATGTGAGAAAAAAATGTATTTTCCCTAAAAATAAAGGTACCCACCATCCAAATGTAAAAAAATTTAAAAAATGGTTTCCAAAAATCGTATTTTTCTCGAAAACGGCGCCTGGAATTTTGATAAATTTTTTGTTTCTTTTAATATTTTTTTAATTTAATAAAACAAATTTTGAAATTAAGATATTACAGCTTGTAGGGGAGAGTGGGGCACATTTGAACACGGGGCACATTTGAACAATGCTTATAAATTTGTACTTTATTACTCTTTTTTAAAAGTAATTTAAAATTTTAACCTGTCATTACCATATCCATAAACGTCATTGACTTTCCTTGAATATCTCAGTTGTCCCTCGGTCTTAGAGGTTAAGGGTACTTTTGCTAGCGGAAGTGTTTTGTTTTCGTTTTTTAGTTGTAAGAGTTTAAACAAAACAGGAACACATTTTTTTGGAGGAAAAATAAATTTTAAACCTAATTGCGGTAAGTTTTTTACTGGATATATTTCAGTTAAATATTTATAATAAATTTTATGTCACTGGAACAGTTGGGGTTGAACAAGCGTGTTGGGGCACTTTTGAACATGTTCAAAACTGCCATGATTAGTTTTTTTTTAACATATTTAAGACATTTAGAGAAAATTTAATCAGCTTCAAGCAATTAATCAAGCAATTTGTTATCTGTTCTATAGGGCAAGTATTGGTTTCAGGTAAAAAATGTGTTTGTCATATCGACCATCAGTCTCTGCGTCTATAGGTTCTCTGTCTCATTTTTGAGCTATTGAATACTGAAAATAAGGCCTAGTTAAAGCTTTCTAGGTCGAAAAAATCTTGAAATTTTTATAGCTTTAACAATAATATTCTAGCTTAAGCTATTTTTATTCACACAAATTGAAGCTTAGACTTGGAAAACAAGCTAAAACTAAATGAACTTAGCGTCGGCTATTTTAAAATAGCTATTACTAGAAAACATCTTTTACTAGCTAGCTTAAGCTTATTCTTATTCACTAAAAATCCAGCTTTTACTTAAAAATCCAAGTTTTAGATTTAGTTTTCTTTTTCTTATTAATCTTTGTAGATTTTTGTTTTTTTTTTTTATTCTACAAATACATGAATATGATATAACAAAAGTATTAATTTTGAGTTTTATTGATAAGTTCTTATTAAAAAATGAATATACAAATAAAATTTAAAAGTTCTTTTATTCAGTAAAAAAAAATATATCACTGTTCAAAAGTGCCCCTTCCAAGTTAAAAACTGCCCCATACATGGGATACATGGGGCCTTTTTGAAAATAAGAACCTGTATTGATTGGAGATAAAAATTCAATATATGTAAATATTTCGTTAAATGCACCAAATATTTTTTTAAATTGAACGTCAGTACCACTGTTCCATGTGAGTAAAATATCAGGCCAATTGCTCGAATATTTTAGGTTTTATCAGTCTGGAAAGCAAAAAGTGTTCAAATGTGCCCCACTCTCCCCTACCTACCATAGAACCATTTTTTCAAATTTTGACATTTGACAATTTTCTCATTATCGAAATCTATATATATAAAAATCAATGCCACTTTTCGTTGTGTTTTTATAACTCAAGAACGGGCTCACCTATCTGAACCAAATGTTTAGGCTTTGTTCGGACTATGTAGTAGATGGTTTATGTGAAGTTTGCACAAAATCGGTCGAGCGGTTCTTCATTTATCACATTTTTTGTAACAAATGAATTCAATAAATGTCGGATCATTTTGTTAGTGGAGATTTTGCTGTCAAATTAAAACTTTTTTCTTATATGGATTGTGCTGTCAAATTGAATCGTTCAAATGTACTATGTATATGTGTGCGTGTACTTTTCTCAGTTTTTTTAGCGATACTGATACACCACTATTAATGTAGCAATTTGTTTTTAATTTGATTTATTCTTTTTTATATGAAGGAATAATGCCACGAGCCGGGCGAGCAAATATAGCTCGGCGAACGCGTAATGCAAATGATGTGGCATTACTAAGACGATCACAGACTGCAGATGAACGCGCACATGCTAATGCATCGCAGAGTGAACGTAATGCACGAAATAGATCTGTTGACCCTGTACCTGTACTGAATCTTGCACGGCGATCACGAATACGTCGTGCTCCTTTGGCTGAAATGATACGTGCTGCTTTTAATTACAACAGTCAAATTAATTATAGTATGTACGGATACATTGGAATGATGGACGCAATAATGTCCACATTGTGATGCGGCTAACTTTCCAGGTGAAACGCCCGGCATCAGGGTTCGAACCTGAATCATAAAATGTCGGAGCAAATTTGAAAAAAAAAGTCGAGCAAATGCAAGATTTTCGGTGTAGATTTGAAACAAAAAGAAAATCCTTACTTTTCAGGAAAATTAAAACATACATACCTATGTATGTATGAACATAAAAAAATAGTATTAGCAAAAAAGAAAAATAAATCACAGGTTTCATTGAAAAACTTAGTATTATTTTCAAAAATTGTTTTGTAAAAATAAACATTACAAATTCAGGAAGAATTTTTAACAAAGGTTTAATGGTTTTTTTTTCAACAATGTCATATTCGTATATAAATAAGATAATTTGTCTGTGTGGAAAAAGTGGAGTGAATCTCGAAAAATCGGAGCGTAGGAGTAGATTTAGGTTCGAACCCTGCCCGGCATGTGTTGTGCTAATGGCAAAGTGAGATTACCAGCATTAGAAACTCCACCCGAACCATTGCATTCACTTATTTTTGGGACATTTCAAACGTTGCATCCCTTTTTGAGTCATATTGAACTATACAATTCGGCATTTCAAATGACTTCTTTTGGCGCTACTAAAATTATTAGAGATAATTTTATGCCGACGTTTAAGGCAAATACTTCAACAGGACTGTCCCATGTTTATATCAATCTGAATCATAAAGTATTCGATAGTTTTAATAATTCTGATCCAACATCTACCTAAAATTGCATACATGTTACAGATTCAGGGCCAGATTTATCATCAAGCTGGTTCGTTATTGCCATACCCCGACGCTGATAATCAATTTTTGCACACTCTACATTAAAATTGCCATTGAATGCACAGGTGATTGAAACTACAACTTGCAATATTTGGAGAAATTCTGCTATGGCAAAAGTTCTGCGATTAACGTCAATTATTTTATGGGATGAGTGTACAATGGCGAATAAAAAATCACTAGAAGCATTTAATCGAACAATGCAAGATTTACGTGGTAATCAACAGCTTTTTGGTGGTGCTTTGATAATACTGTCAGGGGATTTTCGTCAAATATTGCCTGCCATTCCTCGATCAACTCCTGCTGATGAAATAAATGCCTGTTTGAAGTCATCAATTCTTTGGAGATATGTATGTACAAAAATTGACACTGAACATTAATATGCGTATTCACCTACAAAATGATCTAGCTGCCCATGAATTTTCAAAACAATTGTTAGAAATTGATGATGGCAAAATATAAATCGACAGTACCAACGGATTGATCGCTGTACCAAACAATTGAATGTGTTTTTCCGAATATTCTTCAGAATTACAGAAATTATGATTGGTTGAGAAAACGCGCCATTTTAGCACCCAAGAACATTCATATCAATGCCAATAATTTTCAAATTCAAGCGAAACTGCCAGTTGCCAACTGACAGTGTCATGTATCAAGATGAATTATCCAATTGAATTTTTAACTTCATTGGAACCGGCCGGTATACCACCGCATTGCTTGAATCTGAAAGTTGGTTTTTTGATTATATTGTTGCGAAATATTAATCCACCAAAACTGTGTAATGGCACCAGATTGGCAGTGAAAAAGTTATTGCCAAATTTGATTGAAGCTACGATCCTAACTGCTAAATCAAAAGGAGAAGTTTGTTTGATACCGCGTATCCCTACGATTCCAACTGATATGGAAAAACAAAAAATATTGTTTATCCAAATGTTTTGGATTAAGTTTTAAAATAGCTAGCAATTATTAAAATATTTTTTGTTTGAATAAATGAATAATTTGATGTTACAATTAAATTGTTTTATTATTTCACTTTATACGTAGCGAAGCACGTACCGGGCCGCTAGTTATTTATAGATGCTTCCAAAAAGTTTAAAAAACATTGTTTCTCAAAACTTTGAAAAAAAAATATTTTTTTAATTTTTGGAAAAAGAGTAATTTTTTTCTTGGAAAATTCGATAAAATTCGAAACTTAATTTCCATTCGTAAGATAATAAAAACTTAAGGTTGGCGTACCAATTTTTTTTTATTTTATTTTATTTTTTTTTTATTTTATATTATTATACCGCTATTTCCATAAACAGTGCTCTAGTGAAATAGCCAGATGCATTCCTCCCCTTAAACAATTCAACCGTAATACCCGAACTTCTAGGAATGCCCATCGGACGTACTGTCAAATACAGAGATTCTTTTTTTAGTCGCACTACAAGAATGTGGAATGCTTTACCTGGCTCAGTATTTCCCAGTCATTTCAATGTGCAGACATTCAAAACCAATGTGCATCGGTATCTCCTTTCTAATCCTATACTAATTTCCTAATTGCTCGCACTGTGTATTTAACATTATAAGGGTAGTCATAACCCTTGCGCGTACAATATAAAAAAAAAATTTCACTTACAAAATTATGTATTTGCAAGTTTTGCATGTGGAAAAAATTTAACTCGAGATTTTGATCAAAAAGTGCGCTTTATTATTCACAAATCTATCTGAATCCGGATCTGGATCATCCCTTGAAAATAAAACGATACGGATCTTAGTGACAGCAGTGTTAAAAGCCCGTCTCTTTTTATCCTTGGGTTTGTAAATTTTAAATTATTTCTTGTCTTTTTTCTTTACACTATAGCTTACACTACCTTACCATAAAAAGGACGATTGAAGGAGGTCTGAACTATCGTTCTCTCCTCCTTTGATCGTCCCCGCAGCTGGACATTTCAAAATATACATAATTTACCTTCATATCTTCCACACTCAGCTAAAAGCCCTGGCAGCTAGTAGCTTTAAGCATTATTCTGTACATTTATGTAGAGCAGGAGTCGGCAACGAAGTGCCCGCGGGCACCAAGATGCCCGCGAGATAATAGGTGCGTTTTATTATTCACAAATCTATCTGGATCCCGATCTGGATCTTCCCTTGAAAATAAAACGATACGGATCTTAGTGACAGCAGTGTTATAAGTCCGTCTCTTTTTATCCTTGGGTTTGTAAATTTTAAATTATTTCTTGTCTCTTTTCTTTACACTGTAGTTTACGCTACCTTACCATAAAAAGCCATCTACTCGTCAGTGTAATAACTAATTTTTGGATCTTTGAAATAGATCCCGATAGAAAACAGGATCCCAAATTGTTTTTGTAATACATGTTAAAACTTAATCCAGATCCGGATCCAGATAGATTTGTGAATAATAAAACACACCTAATCTTGAGATGCCCGCATTAAAACACATTTCATATGTATTATCATTCCAAAAGACTAATTTTTTAATACTTTATAATATGCAAAATGACATTTTAAATGATTTAATAACCTATGTGAAGATTTCAATAATTTAGAAAAAATTGTAATATTCTTCATTAACCCTTTTACCCAACTGGAATTGCAAGCTATTTCGATATTTCAAATAAAGAGAACCTAGAATTGGAAGTTATAAATATTATAAATATATAAATTATAAATAAATTGTATAAATTATAAATGACAAATGAAATCGAATTAAAGTAATATCATCACGATGAAAAATTCTAAAGTTTGTTTAGCAAATGTAGCTACCCAATATTAAGAAATTGTGCTATAAAATTGAGCTCTCTTCGCGCATCCACATATTTTTACGAATGTGTGTTATCAAATATGAAGTTCATAAAATCGAAGTACCGAACGACCCTTATAGATGCTCATTTGGACCAATGCCTAAAAACTGCCAATTCGAATTATGTGCCAAATTATAATGAACTAGCTGACAAAAACTTGCAATGTCAAATTTTACATTGAATTCAAAAAATAAATGAAATAAATTTTATTTGAATTGATATTATTGCCATATTAAAAAATTGATTTTTCATTGGGTGGTGCCCGCTGAACTTTGGAATATCAAAATTGTGCCCGACTAATTGAAAAGGTTGCCGACGGCTGATGTAGAGTATAATAAATAATAATAATAATAATAGGTGCGTTTTATTAGGTGCGTTTTATTATTCACAAATCTATCTGGATCCGGATCTGGATCTTCCCTTGAAAATAAAACGATACGGATCTTAGTGACAGCAGTGTTATAAGAGCGTCTCTTTTTATCATTGGGTTTGTAAATTTTAAATTATTTCTTGTCTCTTTTCTTTACACTAGGTGCGTTTTATTATTCACAAATCTATCTGGATCAGGATCTGGATTACGTTTTAACATGTATTACAAAAACAATTTGGGATCCTGTTTTCTATCGGGATCTATTTCAAAGATCCAAAAATTAGTTATTACAGTGGCGAGTAGATGGCTTTTTATGGTAAGGTAGTGTAAACTACAGTGTAAAGAAAAGAGACAAGAAATAATTTAAAATTTACAAATCCAAGGATAAAAAGAGACGGGCTTATAACACTGCTGTCACTAAGATCCGTATCGTTTTATTTTCAAGGGAAGATCCAGATCCGGATCCAGATAGATTTGTGAATAATAAAACGCACCTACTGTAGTTTACACTACCTTACCATAAAAGGCCATCTACTCGCCAGTGTAGTAAATAATTTTTGGATCTTTGAAATAGATCCCGATAGAAAACAGGATCCCAAATTGTTTTTGTAATAGGTGTGTTTTTTTTGCAAGTCCATATAGAATTGTAAAAAAAAACGACATCGGGATTTAGGAGCTTTTTTTCCACATAGCTGGAAGCACTGTGTACGCTATGACATTTGTCAGCTTATTGACGACTAGCATCAACCAATCCAAAAACTTCACTTTTGACGTCTCTGAGCAAATTATTAGCGCGAACATTCAATTTTTAGTTTCGCAACTGTTTGGTTGCTAAAATGAAACAAATGGACTTATGTATATGGGACAAAACGCACTTAGAGCAACTCGATTCGAGCAACTAAAAAGTTTGTGTTTTGACACAAACTAAACGATTGCCTTCGCAACAGTTGAGCTGTTTTCTATAAGCGCAAGAGAGAAAAGAGTGTGAATGTGAGTAAAGAGTTGCCATGTCAGTGTGCGGTTCTCTTTCAACTGGTGATTAAACTATTTGATTTCGATCACAGTTGCCAGTGTGCGACTAGCCTAATGATACCCGCTCTAGATCCATTTTTTGATTTTCTCAAAAACGGTACCACCGATTTTTATCATTTTTTATGCTAAAAGTTTTAATATTATTGTGTATTCAAAATTTCAAAAATCTTTTTTATTGATTTATAAAAAAAAATTAATTTTATTTTTTCAAAAATCGTTGTATGTACTTATCTCAATTTTTTCAAATTTTTATTTGACTATTCGATATTTCAAAAAAAAGCAGGTCAATATTTTTTGATATTTAATTTTTATTCGTTCAGTAATAAAAACTTAAAATAGGAGTACCAAATTGTTTTCTAAATAATTTTTTTAAAAATTTGTATGTAAAAGCTTATTTTTTAAAGAAACCGCTACAACGACTCATACTTCTTGTTCTTGCTTAGTTTCATATTTGCTTAAGAAACCACATGGCATTCTGTTTTACTACTAAAAGAGCTTAAAAATGAATACTATGCTCATGAACAGGGCTGTCGAAGTACTGAAATTGCAGTATTTGAACTGCTTTTTGAAGCTCCGTACTGCCGCACTGCAAACATAGCCGAAGTACTGCTTTTTTTTCTCGTCAACTTTTCCATACAAAATCTTCAAAGCTTTCACTCAAAAACTATTCTCTACGAACATACTCAAAAATCAAATCGAAAGCGACAAGGCATCAGCCATACGGATCCATATATTCTATTCTCTTCTCACTCGGTTTGTTTTTGTTTCTGTTTCTGTCGTCATAACTATAAACCGTTTTAACATTTCTTGAATAAACTCTTTGAACGAAACTCATAAAATTTCAAAAATCTACCACGTGCCACTCATGTATACGTAGTTAAAATTTTGTAAAACACTTTTTAGTACTTCAATTAAAAATTCAAATTCAAAAATTCTTTTTTTTTTAATTTTCGATATGCAATGTTCCACTTTTTGAACGCTTCTGTATAAATTTTTTATTAAAATTCGATATGATAATGCCCACAATGAGAAAGTAAAAAATAGAAAAATAGTTCTACTGTAGGTACTGCCAGTAATGACTTAATTTAATTTTTTTTTATTAAACTGTAGATCGTACAGACTATTTTTTATCAATATTCTAAGGGCTGTTTTCGAGAAGAGTACGGTTTTCGAAAAATATTTCTTAACATTTCTATAGGCGCCGTTATTTTATGATAAAATAATATGTGGCTTACGATATATTGAGTTTTAACATAAATTTGAATGATGATCATTTTCTGTTGAGTATTAAAGACGTCTAAATTGGGCCTAAAGCGGAACCCTGATAAAAGCAGAAAATATGTCTATCACACGAATTGTTGAAATAAAATCGATTTGCCTACACTATTATAAAACTCTTTGCCAGGCTATAAAAAAGATTCAATTTTTACGATAAAACCCTAATAGTAATACAAAAACTAAGCCCAAGAAATTTAGGTGAAAGTTAAGTAGAACTCATCTCTTTATCTCCAAACCTTGTGCTAACCATTAGCATTGAGGATAGGGAATTTGAGTGAAGGTCTCTACTGAATTTTACAGATTTGTCTAGAGAACTTGAACTAGTATGATTCTGTTGTGATGTATTTTCAGCCAGAAATGGTTTGGGAGAAGATCGTTTCCCTGATATAACAAAATTTTTATAGGATCCTTACTGGATTTGCCACACAGTAGTGCTACTTGTGAGCGAGTTTTTTCAAACGTAAATTTGATAAAAACGAAAACTAGAAATTCCTTAAATGTGACTACTGTAAGCGGTATCCTTTCAAGCAAGTCGTTGTTGGACAGGTACCAGATACATGAATGGAAACTATTTTCAAATTTATTAAAACGATACAAGAAGACTTAAATTTTTAAAATGTGATATGTATGTACATCAATAGTTTTGTTTAATTACATTTAAGCTTAATTTTTGAGATCGCCAGACTAATAAATTATTTTTGACATGTGCAATTAAAACATAATTTTATAAAACTCATTGGCGCAAAATTTTAAAGAGTTCTCGTTTAAGCAATAAAACCGACTCTACTTAACGCAGTCGCCTAGCTTGGAGACTTTGTCTAACTTTTTCATAATTTTAACCACGTTAGACAACTCTTCTAACTAATGTGGGTTTTACAACAGAACCTAAGCGAATTTGCGTTGAACAACCCTTTATTTGACAGATACATAACTCACTCAACTACAAAAACACAAAGAAAAAAGTTAAAAGAACAGACAACTTCAAACCAAATAAGTTTTCGCCGAAAAAAGTACATTTAATATACTACCTCAGTACAGATTTTGATTGTTTATAAGTTATTTACATTATTTTAGATGGAAATAAAGTATAAATCGCAAATTCACAGCATAAAAACTCAATTTGTTGTTGCAAGGTGCAGATTTATTTAGCTATACTCGTCTCGGCGCGCGTGCATACATAAGATATGTACATTTGTATGTACAGATTTGTTAATCGTAGAGCACTTTCGTACGATTGTTTCGAATTTATAATATTCAGTGATTCAGTCAATTTACAAAGAACATCTTTAAAAAATCGAATAAAACATTAGTTAACATTTTTTCTTCGATTTGCTTTGGTATGAAATGACCATTGTCAATATGGATGAAGTATACTTTTAAAAGATAAACTAGCTATTTGCTGCTGTTAAAGTAAGATGAGCTCTTTAACGTTAAAGTATAGCTAATAATGTCCTTTAAAATTAACAAAAAGTCGGTTCTCGTTTTATACGCCATTAATATTAGGTGCGTTTTATTAGGTGCGTTTTATTATTCACAAATCTATCTGGATCCGGATCTGGATTAAGTTTTAACATGTATTACAAAAACAATTTGGGATCCTGTTTTCTATCGGGATCTATTTCAAAGATCCAAAAATCAGTTATTACACTGGCGAGTAGATGGCTTTTTATGGTAAGGTAGTGTAATCTATAGTGTAAAGAAAAGAGACAAGAAATAATTGAAAATTTACAAGCCCAAGGTTAAAAAGAGACGGACTTATAACACTGCTGTCACTAAGATCCGTATCGTTTTATTTTCAAAGGAAGATCCAGATCCGGATCCAGATAGATTTGTGAATAATAAAACGCACCTATTATCCACAAATCTATCTGGATCCGGATCGGGATCTTCCCTTGAAAATAAAACGATACGGATCTTACTGACAGCAGTGTTATAAGCCCGTCTCTTTTTATCCTTGGGTTTGGAAATTTTAAATTATGTCTTGTCTTTTTTCTTTACACTATAGCTTACACTACCTTATCATAAAAGCCATCTACTCGCCAGCGTTATAACTAATTTTTGGATCTTTGAAATAGATCCCGATAGAAAACAGGATCCCAAATTGTTTTTGTAATACATGTTAAAACTTAATCCAGATCCGGATCCAGATAGATTTGTGGATAATAAAACGCACCTATTAGGAATTTATAATATTCAGTGATTCAGTCAATTTACAAAGAACATCTTTAAAAAATCGAATAAAACATTAGTTAACATTTTTTCTTCGATTTGCTTTGGTATGAAATGACCATTGTCAATATGGATGAAGTATACTTTTAAAAGATAAACTAGCTATTTGCTGCTGTTAAAGTAAGATGAGCTCTTTAACGTTAAAGTATAGCTAATAATGTCCTTTAAAATTAACAAAAAGTCGGTTCTCGTTTTATACGCCATTAATATTAGGTGCGTTTTATTAGGTGCGTTTTATTATTCACAAATCTATCTGGATCCGGATCTGGATTAAGTTTTAACATGTATTACAAAAACAATTTGGGATCCTGTTTTCTATCGGGATCTATTTCAAAGATCCAAAAATCAGTTATTACACTGGCGAGTAGATGGCTTTTTATGGTAAGGTAGTGTAATCTATAGTGTAAAGAAAAGAGACAAGAAATAATTGAAAATTTACAAGCCCAAGGTTAAAAAGAGACGGACTTATAACACTGCTGTCACTAAGATCCGTATCGTTTTATTTTCAAAGGAAGATCCAGATCCGGATCCAGATAGATTTGTGAATAATAAAACGCACCTATTATCCACAAATCTATCTGGATCCGGATCGGGATCTTCCCTTGAAAATAAAACGATACGGATCTTACTGACAGCAGTGTTATAAGCCCGTCTCTTTTTATCCTTGGGTTTGGAAATTTTAAATTATGTCTTGTCTTTTTTCTTTACACTATAGCTTACACTACCTTATCATAAAAGCCATCTACTCGCCAGTGTTATAACTAATTTTTGGATCTTTGAAATAGATCCCGATAGAAAACAGGATCCCAAATTGTTTTTGTAATACATGTTAAAACTTAATCCAGATCCGGATCCAGATAGATTTGTGTATAATAAAACGCACCTATTATAAGATTTAAATCCAAAGCATATATATATAAAAAAATTCAATAATATTGTTTTCGTTTGTATAATTCTTTGTTAATTGTGAATTTGATGAAAAAAAACTTATATTTAAAAAAAAATTCAATGAGATACATTTCTTTATAAAAATAAAATAAAAAAAATATTTTATGAAAAAAAGTTTAATTTTACTGCCGTACTGCTGCGTACTGTTTTTTTCTCTTGAAGTACTGCTTTCTCAAAGAATGAAACGACAGCCCTGCTCATGAATAGTAATCTTTAATATCATTAGTGAAACATTTTCTCTTCTTAACTTCACGCCCGCGCTGCCTGTGTTGAAACATTTAAAGGGTAATCATAATCCCTTGAGCGCGGGTAGATTATAAAAAAAAAAAATGCTAAACCCATTTTAGTAAGTTACTAAGTTAAAAAAAAAAGATCTTACTAATTTCAAATAATTTTAGCATCTTGCTATTTCTCAAAATTTTACTAAAGTTAAAATCACAAAATGTCTACTTTAACTTTTAATAACTTCCTAAATTCATATTACATCTGGCATTTTCCTCAAAAAAATTAAACAATTTGTGTTTATTTTTAGATTCGTGAGATAACTGTTTTAAAAGTAAATAAAATAATATAAAATGTTTTCGGAAGACTTGAAGACTCAGATTTCTGCAAAAAAATGCGATGATTTAAGTCCCGAGTAAATTCAAATTCTTTTGAAGAGATGGAAGATGGAAAATTTTACTCTAGGTATAGGTTTGACAAGTCAACAGTTAGGTTCTTTGTTGAAAATTTAAACATTCATTACCGAACTACAAGCCGTGGACTTCGGATTTCCTCAGAATTACAATAGTTACATTACCCTTCTTTGGGAGAAGTATCCATGAGGCTGATGTAGTAAGTTAAACTTCTAATGGAACACAAAAGGATATTCCTATGTACAGCAATTAATCTAATCGAAGCATTACATGGAATGGTCTAATCCACCAAGTGGAAAAATAATATTAAAAAAAAAACATTTCGGAAAAGATTGTCACAAAAAAAAAATAACAAAATAAATAATTGTAATAAAGGTTGTAGCTTTGACTTCTGAGTTTTGACATTTCAAATTATTAGGTCCGTTCACCAGATCTAGTTTTGTTTGCTTGGTTTTTTTTTCACGAACTGTCATTGCTTAGATGTATTCAGATGTCCCGTTTTTAATAAAAGGGAATCAGTATTATACTAGTAAGTAAAAGAAGAAAAAAAAAAGGAACCTTTTTTATGTTTTCTTAAATTTATCTTGATAAGTACGAGTATGTTACAGTCGATATTCAATACATCATTTGTTATTTGAATATTCGTAAAAACAGTGTAATGTTCAGTGGCGATAAATAATATAGAGCGTGTTAAAATGGAAAATCAATTTGGTATCTCGATAGAAGTAGAATAATTTTTTGTACAGAAATGTATTTTATTTTATTTATTTATTTTACATTAATAAAACTTAAAAATACTTGAAGAATTATTTTTTTTCCTGGCTTAACATGGGAATTTATTTCACATTCAAAGGGAACTAAAACCCACAGTTTTTTGTAACAAATTTCCCACCTTGCATGGGAACAAAGACCACTTTTGTAAAGTGGATTTCGCTCCCATTAAGTGAGAGCTTAGTCCCCCAGTGGACTTAGTTCCTAAGGACTTTTTTTCCCGCACAAGTGAGAACTTAGTCCCTCAGTGGATTTAAAACGAAATAAGACCATTTTTTTTATTTTTGGATTTATTTCGTTTGATGTAACTGCACGCCAACATTTATTTTACCGTTTAACTTTCTTATATCAATGTACAATTTTGGAATATTCAAAAATACTTTATATGGATTTTTTGGTCAGAGATAATAATTGAAGAAATAATAATTGAAGTCATAAGTTTTACAGTGAGGTCAAAATGACCATTACTTTTGTTCTCTCAACGTCTCGAAATTAAAAATTTATTTTAAAGATATAACTTAGATGTTTCTAAGATATGAAATATTAAAATATTCTTACTTACCAGCAAGAACTTTTTTAGTTCCGTTTATATTCATAGCTGTATTGATCATATTTCCTATTTTGGTAAAGCTAGTCTGTCTTATAAATGTTCTGGGTGGGATAGGAGGTGGTGGAGGCTCAGGTTCAGGCGCAGGACTTTGTCTTCCCCATCTACCCATATTGTAGTTGTTGCAAATATTTACGCTCAAGATCTCCGTTCTTGTTCTGAAAAAAATTAATAAAAAAGGTTGAAAATGTGCCTAAGAATAAATATAATTAGATCATATTAGGTCATATGATAAAAATGTATGAAAAGTTTCGAAAAATATAAAATAGCTTTTATGAATATTAAGAGGGGGTTCGCACTGCAACCTAAAGATCTATTGTGCCAAAAAAAAGCTTTAAGTACCATACTTACTTATGCCTAAAACACAAAAATATTTTCCAGCATTAAAATTTCTCCTTGTTTTCTTCTGGTCATTCACTCCCTGCATCTTCACATCGAAATTTAGACAGTTTTTTTTATGTCATTCATACTAAAAGCAGGTTCGTGATATTCAGCGCACTCAAAGGGTTATGAATTCCCTTTATACGTTGTAACACAGTGCGAGCATTATTGAAGAGGTGGGTGAATTCAGTAGGAGCGTATATCATATAATAAAACGGCGAACATGTTTTTTGTGGTACACTTTTCGCGGCCCACAAAAACCGAAGGGACATGCATTACATATTAAACGAAAGAATGCAGAATGCTAAAATTATTTAAATATACTACACAGAAATTGTTTCAAGCAATAAATAAAAATTGCAAAAAAATGCCCGGAAAACAAAAACAATTAGAAATGTCAAATCGACTGACACATAAAATGTCAAATCCAGAATATGAAAAATGAAAGCATTCGGTGAAAACCCAAAGCCAGAACCCGAAACAATAAGGTGGATTCACATTTTTACACAAATCCGCCAACACGGTAAAAGTTGATGAACATGTTGTTGAATGTGAACCCCCCCAAGTGAAGAATTATTATCAATATAAATATTAGGCATGTGTTATTTTTAGTAGTTGAGCTCTTACAATAATATTTTGAAACATTAAGCGTTAACTACAATCAGCACTTTTTGCAAAAAGTAAAAAAGAATACACACATACACTAGCCACATCTGTTGCTGAAAAGAGCGTATAATTTACACCATACAATTTCAGTTCAGACATATATCGGTGATTTTCTGGAAAAAATGTATTCCATGTAATAGTGTTTTTAAAAAGTGAAAAAGTAAAAAGGTAGAACCATTTAAACCATCAAGCGTTAACTACAATTGGCAATTTTTGCAAAAATTACAATAACTGAAAAAAAATGAAAAAGAATACACACATACACTAGCGACATCTGTTGCTTTCAGTTTGGCGACATCTATCGGTCATTTTCTGAAGCAATTTATTCAATGTATTAGTGTTTTCAAAAAGTGAAACATTTACTTTTTGTTTTTTAGAGATGGGAGATAAAATTTTAAATTGAGTTGGAAAAGGGGACAAGATTTTTTTTAACATTTTCACTTTTCAAGTTCATTGCAGTTATGGCTTTACAATAATAGGGGTATTCATGCAAAAGTGTAAGCTCTGCGTATTTGGCTTATACAAATTATTTTCAAAACTTATTTACATTTGTCCGCATTTGAATTTTAAATATTTGCGAAAAAAGCGAAAAAAGGGAATACAAAATACTCGAAATGTATTTGTCAGGAAAAGAGAGAAGAAAAAAAATGCAGACGTGAGACGTCGCACTGTGGTCCGAAAAGGAAAATTTCGTGGCAAAAATACTATTTTCGATGTTTTATTTTTAAAGTTTTGTTTTTTATTTCTAATAGAAATATAAACAGAGCTTCAAAAATAGCAAACAAAAAAATTTTCCGCTAACTAGTTTGACTTATAGAGCTTTTCAAAGTTGGTCAATTTCGTTCTAGAGTTAAAAAAAAGCAGAAAAAACTAACTTCTTTGTTTTCGTATTTGAAATTTTGGCATATTAAATGTAAAATATTAATTTTCTATAGTTTATTCTAGTTGTATTATTTATGCGTAAATCAAAATTTGAATTAAAAAAAAATAAAAAAATATTTAATATTTTTAATAAATTAAACAAAAAACACCCTTTTTTAGCAGATTTTTTCGGTTTGAATAGAGCTACAAAAAAATACTCGCGAGTTCGCGCGGAAAATTGACCATGATAGTTTACCCTAACTATTTCTTTAACCATATGCAAAATTGTAGCTGCAACTATTTGCAACCTTCAGAGAAATTGTAATTTGTTTAAAAAAAGTCGTGTTCCCAGTGCTGACCTTTTGGTCTTAAAAGCAAATTCCCTTATGGAAAATTTCAATTATTTTAATTATTAAAATAGTCGAGGACGTGAAATTTTCTTTTTAATTAAAAATCGTTTTATTACTATCTTGATTCTGACAAAAAAAAACCGCCCACTTCTACGCCCCTTTTTATACAAATGCCAATTATTATTAAAAAAAAATATAAAATATTGTACACAAACTATTGATTACTTTATTGAACATTAAATTTCTTTAATCCGCCCACTTTGACGACCCTCTTTCAATAAATTCCCCTTAACTTAAATTATTGTAAATATTTATTGATCTTATTCTAATAGTACCTAAACATAGATTAACTTGCCAAAAGAAAAGGATTAATAGCTTTATTGCCTACTCCATATACAAAGTTGAAAGAATTATTTAATTTTGGATTATTATTTTATGATCTAATAAAACAGGTAGGAATAATAATTTTCTTCCGATACCCCATATTGTTAAGCTTAAATTTCACAGGTAAAATAATCCTTGTGCATATACATTATGGAGATATATATAAACTATGACAATGGATATATATAGATTTTTTGAAAATCCAGAAGTTACGTCAGCTATAACCCGAGTAGACAAGGATCTTAAAAAGAAACTGCAAGTTATTTTAAATGCGCTGTCATCTAAAGAATCTTTTAATGTAGATAAATTCAACGAGTATACCAAAACCACTTTGGATCTTTTAAAAGCCAAACTCCTGACACCAACTCTGCACAAAATTTTGGACCATGGAGGGGAACTTATAAGACATCAAATTTTGCCAATCGGGGAGCTTTCAGAAGAAGCACAGGAATCAAGGTATAAAGACTACAAGCGATATCGATACTCAAATACTCGTACATGCAAAGTCTCACGGCAACGACAAAATGAAGATTTATTTAATATGCTAGCTATATCATCAGATCCACTTGTTTCATCTTTAAGACACGTTAGATCAAAAAAAGAGCTGAAAAAGAGTTGCTGCCCAGAACTAATAGGTCTATTAATTGTTGAAAATGATAAC
Source organism: Philhelius festivus (assembly GCA_963931855.1). Classification (NCBI taxonomy): domain Eukaryota; kingdom Metazoa; phylum Arthropoda; class Insecta; order Diptera; family Syrphidae; genus Philhelius; species Philhelius festivus. The sequence goes on from OZ007555.1 coordinate 88,516,507, forward strand.
GATGCCGATGAATTTTTTTCTGAAAATTAGATCTATAGTAGTTAATTGTAAACAAATATTTATAATGTATTCTATTTTATTTTGTTAATATAAATTTTATATTCTATTTGATTTTTTTTTTATTTTTTTTCGTCCGTTTACTTTTTTCCTACACTGTTTCATATAAAATATATCAGTCAAACAGTTTATAGACTAAACTGATGCCCCACAACATGAAAAAATACTGTTTTATAATACTCCTTAAAAAATATTTCTGAAATTGGTGTGTTAACTCTAAGCATCCACTGTTGTTATGAATTCACTTGAATCGTCAAAAATGCGGACGAACATGACTTACGATACAAATTTAAATCTTCATGGCTGAATGCGTTCCATGGGCTCAAACCTACCTCATTTTTGGAACACTTCCATTTATGTCATTTTTTGTTGACAATAAACAGCTGGCCGATCGATGTGCAAACAAAAAAAGTTTTACAAAAGTAAATTGAATTTAATTTTTGAAGTTAACTATATTTCTTTAGGCGCGTTATGAAAAAATGATGAGAGTGAAATTTAAAAAAAAAAATCACATGTAGGTAACACAAAATTCACAGGTTGACGTCACTGCACCGACGTGGGTTCGACTCCCAATAGAATGATAAATATTTTTTTTATTGCCGATATGAAAAAAATGATGAGAGTGAAAGTTTTAGATGTAACACAAAATTCACAGGTTGACGTCACTCCAGCGACGTGGGTTCGATTCCAATATTAAGGCCATAACAACAGCTAAAGGACAATGACATGAAAGAATCGAAACAAAAATTGTTAATGTGTCAAAAATGTGTATAGGTTTGAAAGTTTGTTTACCATTAACTGTTTTCCTTTGGACTCCAGGATTGAGTGCTTAGTAGGTACTTCTCATTGCAATACAATTTAATAATATGTCATACAATTTAAGAAAATCATGAATTCTCTGTCTTTTATTGAATGATAATGAATTAAATAAATAAATTGGCACTCGAATTTCGAGAGCAGGGTCAGCTAGTATACTTTAATTTTATATACAAATGTAGGAGATAACGATTTTCATTTGACATGGGAAATGGGAAATAAAAACAGAAATGGGTAAATACTTCCACATTCATGGGAAATTGGGAAAGAATGTCTCTACTTAACGGTACACTGATGTACATTCATAGCTAGACAAGTAATTGTCTGAGGGGAAAAATGCATCTGGCTATTTCATTTGAGTATTGTTGATAGAAAAAGCGATAAAATAATAAAAGACAGGATACATTTCGACGGTGTTCAAGAAAGACAAAAGTTTCCGTAATTGAGTTTATGGCTCTGTTCAGTATTCCATCTATTTTAACAGGTTCAAATGAGTAATGGGGGCATAAACCTATATATGTGAGTTGTACCTTTGTATATAAAAGTTATAGTACTCTCATGAAGACGAATGATTGGGGTGACATCTTAAGCATAGCGATAGTACTTGTTAGATTTTTCTCTGCTAAATTTAATAATAAAATATTTTTTTTACTACTTATTTTGTATCTTATCCTACTCTCTCTCTACTGTAAAATAGTGCGCTGATTTCAGCTCCACCACCAAGTCGGCGTTGGTAACGGCAATGGTAATTGCAATGGTAGTATATTTCGCTTGGCCGACAGAAGACAGCTTTGTATTTGCGAAGCATAATGCTGTCGAGATCAGAATCTAATGAGCTTGCCGTTTCGGTTCCACAGCCTGGTTGTGCTGCCGTCAGCGAAATAATAAAGTGTATTAGAAGTTTCAGACAAAAGATCATTGGTGAAGGCAAGAAAGATTGTCAGAGCATTGCAGGTATTTTTGGCTTGCTTAATTCTCTCAACCTGATACCCTCTTTACAGTCGTAGTACCAAGAATTTTCTTTGGAACTTACTCATATTATCCTGTTAGGGATAAAAGTTTTTATTCCATTGATAATTATGTTTGTTTCTATATCAGCGTTGGAACGTCACTATCGAGGAAGCATAGTTACCAATTTAAGTTTCGAAAAAAGTCGTTTAGACCGTCCCAATTGGCTTTCTCATATTGCAAAAAGTTTTTCATTGGAATTTTCCGATATAAGACAGGGTTCAGACTTGCCTAGAGGTGCTCAGATGTGAGGAGCAGATTAAGCGTTTTGGCGAAATGACCTACAACGTCAGGTATTCGAGTTGGCTTATGCACAAGCTAAGTTAAATGGTTTAACTCAGCAAAGATCTTTACATACATTCTTTCGGGTGTTGTCTGACCAGAATGTCGAAGCTAAGAAGAATTATGGATATCCAAACCTAAGCTTTGTATAATAGGTATAAAAACTGATGTCGATTCAACATCCTATTTTACAGTTAACATATTTTAATCCACTCAGGCTAGGAACGCACTTGCGATTTCAATCGCGCGGTTTTTTAGTCGCAAAAATAGAACACAAGAGTTTAAATGAGAATGATAGCACTTGATACCAACAAATCGTGACGATTTAAAGGTCGCAATTTGTTTAAAGACACATGACGTTAAATGTAAATGTACGCACATGCGACTTAAAAATCGTAGCGATTATAAAAATGAAACAAGTTCCATTTTTTCAAGCGATTTTTCTGTCGCTACTAATTGGTAGCAAATGCGTGCACTCACATAAAAGGTAGTGTGTTTTATTTTTTGCGATTAAATAATCGCGTGTAAAAAAATCACAAGTGCGTGCATGACAATAATTTGTAGCGACTACGACTTTTTAATCGCCTCGACGAAAAATCGCAAGTGCGGTCCTAGCCTTAGATCTCTTCACTTATCTATGCGCCAAATATTACTGGAGTCTTATCATCGAACCCATTACCTGTGTGAACAAAAAATAATGTGTTTTTGGATGTTTTTTTTATTATTTTTAGAGATAAATTTTTGTGGAGCGATATTATAGGTGATCGAAACACGGTGATCGATATACGGCCGGACTTTTCTTTTTTTTTTAAATCCCCATTTGAGATAGTATTCCCATAAGTTCCAAATGTGCTCATGCACATTTCTGGCAGCAATCTTTGGTGAATAAGCAATTTCGTATGTGGTGTAGTCGTCTACATAAAGCTTCGTCTTTGTTCCTTGAGAGACTCCCCAGCGTTGATTCTTTTGGTTGATGATACGTGTTTTGCTACCTGTACATACACAAATGTATGGGTTAGCAAATTTTTAATACCCGATCGAATAATAGCTCTACTTCAAGTTTAAAAGAAAGTTCTTTCAAAGTTGGAGGAATGTTGCAGCACTTTAAATTTTGAACAGAATTTATATAAATACAATTAATTTAAAAATAGATATGCAATATGAAAACTTACAATCTAAAACTAAATACCTAATGTATATACTGCTATCGCTACTCCTTAAAAATTAAAAAAACCTTTTAAAAATCCCTCCTAAATAACGGGTGATTTTTTAAGAGCTTGAGAACTTTTAAAAAAAAAAAAACGCATAAAATTTGCAAAATCTCATCGATTCTTTATTTGAAACGTTAGATTGGTCCATGACATTTATAAGATAAGAAGATAATTTCATTTAAATGTTGACCGCGGCTGCGTCTTAGGTGGTCCATTCGGAAAGTCCAATTTTGGGTAACTTTGTCGAGCATTTCGGCCGGAATAGCCCGAATTTCTTCGGAAATGTTGTCTTCCAAAGCTGGAATAGTTGCTGGCTTATTTGTGCAGACTTTAGACTTGACGTAGCCCCACAAAAAATAGTCTAAAGGCGTCAAATCGCATGATCTTGGTGGCCAACTTACCGGTCCATTCCTTGAGATGAATTGTTCTCCGAAGTTTTCCCTCAAAATGGCCATAGAATCGCGAGCTGTGTGGCATGTAGCGCCATCTTGTTGAAACCACATGTCAACCAAGTTCAGTTCTTCCATTTTTGGCAACAAAAAGTTTGTTAGCATTGAACGATAGCGATCGCCATTCACCGTAACGTTGCGTCCAACAGCATCTTTGAAAAAATACGGTCCAATGATTCCACCAGCGTACAAACCACACCAAACAGTGCATTTTTCGGGATGCATGGGCAGTTCTTGAACGGCTTCTGGTTGCTCTTCACTCCAAATGCGGCAATTTTGCTTATTTACGTAGCCATTCAACCAGAAATGAGCCTCATCACTGAACAAAATTTGTCGATAAAAAAGCGGATTTTCTGCCAACTTTTCTAGGGCCCATTCACTGAAAATTCGACGTTGTGGCAGATCGTTCGGCTTCAGTTCTTGCACGAGCTGTATTTTATACGGTTTTACACCAAGATCTTTGCGTAAAATCTTCCATGTGGTCGAATAACACAAACCCAATTGCTGCGAACGGCGACGAATCGACATTTCACGGTCTTCAGCAACACTCTCAGAAACAGACGCAATATTCTCTTCTGTACGCACTGTACGCATTCGTGTGGTTGGTTTAATGTCCAATAAAGTAAACTGAGTGCGAAACTTGGTCACAATCGCATTAATTGTTTGCTCACTTGGTCGATTATGTAGACCATAAATCGGACGTAAAGCGCGAAACACATTTCGAACCGAACACTGATTTTGGTAATAAAATTCAATGATTTGCAAGCGTTGCTCGTTAGTAAGTCTATTCATGATGAAATGTCAAAGCATACTGAGCATCTTTCTCTTTGACACCATGTCTGAAATCCCGCGTGATCTGTCAAATACTAATGCATGAAAATCCTAACCTCAAAAAAATCACCCGTTACCTAAATACCAAGGTGCACCATATTGTCATTGTCATTTAATGTAACATTGTATTGAAGAAAACCGATGTTTGATTGAAACAAAACTAATAAAATAAAATGCACGACTGGGTCGCACGAACTTGCTCCTATGTAATAGACTAGGAATTTTAAAAACGAATGTTATTAAAGAAAACTGTTCATAAGGATGAAATGAATTTTATAAATAATTTTAGTAGTACATAAGAGATAAAACCAGAATGCTATGCAAATATGAATTTATGCAAGAACAAAAATTATAAGTCATTGTAGTGGTTCCTTAAAAAATAAGCTTTTATGCACAAAATTTTTAAAACATTTAAAAAACAAAAATTGGTACACCAACCTGAAGTTTTTGTTATTGTACGAATGAGAGTTAAACTTCCAAGAAAAATATAAAGCCGTTCTTGAGATATCGAATTTTTCAAAAAAAAAAACGACTTTTTTTTTCTAAAAATTGAAAAAAATATTTTTTCTTAAGTTTTTAAATGCAATGTTCTTTAAACTTTTTTGGAGCTTTTTTATAAAAAAATTCATTAAAATCCGTTATGTCGATAATGAGAAATTCAAAATTCGAAAAAATCGTTCTATGGTAGGTACAGTCAGTAATATCTAGATTTAAAATTTTTTTTTATTAAATTATAGATCGTAAAGATTAATTAAAAGAAAAAAAATTTTAGCAAAATTCTCGGAACCGTTTTCGAGAAAAATACGATTTTCGAAAACCATTTTTTAAAATTTGTATGGAAGGTACCGTTAGTTTTAGATGAAACAAATTTTTTTTCTTAAATCTTATAGATTATGTTAAGAAACTTTTTTTTGTCAAGTTTGAAAAAAATCGGGCATGGGGTTTTCGAAATATTGAGTTTCCAAAAAAAATTTTTGAATTTTTTTTTAAAAATCCAAAAAATTAAAAATTGAAAATTTGAATATGCAACAATATTCACACTTTGGAGGAGCTTTAGCATAAAAAAATGATTTAAATCGGCTGTACCGTTTTCGAGAAAATCAAAAACAAAAAAAATTGACCCAGGGGGGCTACCAAAAATAACAATTTTTTGTAAAATTTTTTTCAACCATTAGCTAGTTTTAACCAAATGGAATTTTATGAATTTTTTTTAAAAAATTCTGTGGGACAGTTTTTGAGAAAAAAAAAATATTTATAAAATTTTGAAAAAAAATCGTATGGCAGGTACCGTTATTTTTGGTCCTAAAAAAAAACAAAAAAAAACGTCCGGGGAGGAAAAATAAAAACCCATATCTACCAAGTTTGAAGAAAATCGGCCGAGCCGTTTAGGCTGTAGTCGAACCGACAGACAGACAGACAGAATTGCGAGACCCACTTTTTTGGTCTTCGCTATCATCGTAATGTCAACTTTGATCAAAATCTCGAGTTCGATTTTTTTTACGAATGCATAACTTGCCTTATAGTACCTATAAGTCGCAAGTAAAAATTATTTTAAGTTAAGTGAGGCATTTAGATTAGATACGTGGAATCGAAATTTTCCGCCTTTGGAATAATGTAAATTAGTTGTTTCATTGCCAAAATTACATTGACCAAAAACTCTGACAACAAAGTTCGAATAAAAGTCTTTTTAATTCGTAAGTGAATTTATAAAAATAAAACCATTAAATTCAAAATTATTCTCAATCATAAAATAGGTCACCAAAACTAAAATAATTTGAATTTATCAAAAATAATAATTTGCCAAAACCATAGGTTTTAATTCTTTGTCTCCAACTTTCTTTCGCATATTCATCAATGATTTAACTGACGATAGTACTATCATCTTCCCATATTCCCATAGAATATATTCCTTAAAAAACTCAATGAGGTCTCCTATCGTTAAAGCGGAACCCTCCCCCAATGTCGCAATGCATTTTTTTTTTTATAATCTACTCGTGCTCAAGGGATTATGATTACCCATTAAATGTTTTCAACACAGCGCGGGCGTGAAGTTACGGAAGAGAAAGAAGGATAGGAAAGATGTGTGGCACGATGTTCTGAGACTGAAAGTGGTTGTCTCAGATTTTTTTATCTCCAGGGATGGCGGCTGAACTAAAGCAGAGATGTGCGGTGTCTTATTTCTATGTCCCTTATATACATAGTCCAATCAAATTAGTATTTTATATCTACAAAAAAATACTGCGTCGAATTTTTTTTTTTGTTTCTTAAAGAGTACCTATTGGAGAGTGTAAATGCAAAAAGTTCGAACAAAAAGCGCCCATGCGTTGTCCGCCATTTTGAAAAAGGCTTTCGAAAGCGTGAACTCGATTTTCTCGGCTCCTATCATATATAGAGCTGTATTTTTTTTTTTAGGTTTGTACGCTAAAACATCTTCTTTAACTTTTGTTGAGAAAAAAATTTGAAACCTCTTTCCAAAAAAAAGTTATCGACGAAAAACTGTCGAGATTTTGAAGTAAAAAATGGTTTTTAACGTTTATCTCGCCTCATGTTCATCTGATCAAAAAAATACTTAAGTTGTTTTTTATAGATCACTTTATTTCCTACATTTTGGTATATTTAAATTTTATGTGCGACAAAAACTGTAGGAAATATAAAAAAAATTTACTCACGTTTAAAAATTTTCAAATTTGATTATGTTCATTATGAAATTTAAAGAAACAGTTCAAACTATTTTCCACAACACCACCGAGGTAGATTTACGGCGCATTTTTTTTAATATGGGGTCTCCAGGAGGTATAATCCAGATCCAACGATGTTGATAGCAACGTTTTGGGAGCCGCCGGAGAAAAAGTTTTTATTGCGTTGTTCAATGGGAAGGAAAATGGGTCACTGGATTCTTTGCGATATAGCGACTTTGTTAAAACGTCAAAAAAACTAAGTTTAATCTATCTTCATTACCTCCTAGTGCAACAGCTGCTCGGTAACACACATTCCGTACCTACCACCATGTACAGACTTGGATCGATGTTCACCATGACCAACTAAAGTGGGGTTGGAAAAGAACTCCGAGGGGATTAGAGCCAGTTACAACCACTCAGGATCCAGCTCCACCAAACATATTGCAAACTATACCCTGCAGATGCAAGGGCCAGTGTGGCCAAGCTTGTGGCTATCGGAAAACTGGTCTGAATTGTTCCTTATTATGTTTCTACTGCAGTGGAAAAACCTGCGAGAATGTTCCTACCTTGCAAAATTTACTGGAAGATGAAGACGCATGTGAAGACTTTTCCTCACCTGAAAACATTGAAAAAACTACCATTGACGATCCCAGCACAAACAAAGTTAATATGATCATTGATGCCTAGCCCCAAAAAAAAAAATGAGATAAGAACGACATGAAAAAACTATGCCACATTGAGCTATCGATAGGCTGATATAGAAACGAAAACGATTTAATCGTGGATTATACCTCCTGGGGACACCACATTAAAAAAAACGCGCCGTAACTCTACCTCGGTGGTGTTGTGGAAAAGAGTTTGAACTGTTTTTTTAAATTTCATAATGAACATAATCAAATTTGAAAATTTTCAAACGTGAGTAAATTTGACAGGTTATATTTCCTACAGTTTTTGTCGCACATAAAATTTTAATATACCAAAATATAGGAAATAAAGTGATCTATAAAAAACAACTTAAGTATTTTTTTGATCAGATGAACATGAGGCGAGATAAACGTTAAAAACCATTTTTTACTTCAAAATCTCGACAGTTTTTCGTCGATAACTTTTTTTTGGAAAGAGGTTTCAAATTTTTTCTCAACGAAAGTCAAAGAAGATATTTTAACGTACAAACCTAAAACAAAAATACAGCTCCATATATGATAGGAGCCGAGAAAATCGAGTTCAAGCTTTCCAAAATGGCGGACAAAGCATGGGCGTTTTTTGTTCGAACTTTTTGGATTTACACTCTCCAATAGGTACTCTTTAAGAAACAAAAAAAAAAATTCGACGCATTATTTTTTGTAGATATTCCGAATTAATTAATTTAATTTGACTGGACTAATAATTCGCATTATTTTATTCGTATTCATCCTTGTTGGGCATACTAGTTTAACTCAATCACATGTTGTTAGTGTTATGCCTAAACAACATGTAATGAGTAAACCAGCAACCCATTGATGACAATTTTTAAAAGGTTTTAATGGAATTAAAGGTGATATAGACTACGGCAGGGATCGAACCTGTGATCATGAGGTTTACAGACGAGCACAGAACCATCGCGCCAGTGGCACTTGCATTGAGGAAACAGAACAGCTTTCAGTTCTTGGTATGTGCATCACAGACCAACTACATATTCGACGTCGCCAAAAACGCTGGTAAGTGCTTAGGTTTCCGCAGGGCCGTAGCTAGAGTTGAATCCAAGGTAGGGCATCGGTGATAACATGTAGGGCGGAAGTAAAAATTTTACTTGATATGAAATATGATCTGATCTGGTAAAAGTGGTACTCAATTGTCGGGAGGGGGTGATAGATAAGTTTCATTCATTTATATAATGGTTTATATTATTATTTATCTTAACATGTTATATTCAGTATACCTACATAGATAACAAAACAAAGTTCTATGAATTTTTTGATTCGCTATGTATTAAAAATACGAAGGACTTCATCCAGGTCAACTGACTTGGTTCTTTTATTTTCAAAGGCCAGAAATACCATGCCTGCCACTCTTTTGTGACTCATTAGGTGCGTTTTATTATCTTCAGATCTACATAATATGGATCCGGATCTGGAGTTTTAACACGTATTACAAAAACAACTCGGGATCCTGTTCTCTGTCTGGATCTATTTTAAAGATCCAAAAATTAGTAGATGGCTTTTTATGGTAAGGTAGTGTAAACTACAGTGAAAGAAAAAAGACAAGAAACATTTGAAAATCAAGAAACATAAGCAAAAGAGAGATGAGCATACAACACCTACTGCCACTATGATCTGTATCGTTTTATTTTCAAGGGTTAATCTATATGGATCATTGGCGATAATAAAACGCGCCCATTGATTGCCTCTGAGGCTTATTAATTGCAGTCAAAGTTGAAAACGTAGATTCGCACACAGCATTGCTACATCCTATAGTCGCTACAGATGCAAAAATTGCATAAATGTATCTTTGTACTGGTACAAAACATCAACTGTGTTTTCCTTTATATTCTTGAGATGACTTAAAAAAGCTTTTACCACAGCAGCCTCTTTTTTTAATGGAATTGTAATACCTAAAAAACCAGTTTTTACCCATTGCATTTTTCCAACAAGAATTACTTAGACCCGATTGCTTAATCGAAAAATAAAATTTTATAAGTTCAATCTTCATTAAAAACTTTTTCGAGATATAAACGTTTAAGTTGAAAATAAATATTTTCTTAGTAATTTTAGTAGTCTTAGTAATTTTGTTATGACAAATTTAAAAGTATGTACATATTTATTTATTGTCATATAAAGAGGAGGAATCAAAAAGACTTTATTTTCTTGTAGTAACTTATGGCCAGTTTCACCAAATTGCAATTAAATGGGTTTTCGCTAAAAGTTCTAAAGTTTGTTGACCTGATAAATTTATCTATTTTGGTTCGTTTATTGGCCTTTTAGAATTAAAAGTAGCTTAGTGAAAATGTACATTTTACAAATAGTTTTATTTTCTCACACTTATTTAAGTTTTTCAACAATACCATTTTGTCTACATCCAACTCATCTATACTCGCTACTGAATTTAGTAGATCGTCGTTGTCCGAAAATCTCTAGCAATTAGTATGTCAAACATTTCGAAATACTCAAACTTAAATGGCTGAGCGTTCTAATGGTCTATATTTTGTCTCGCAGAGGAACAGAAAGGGCCATATACCAAGTAGTCATCCATGCGATTTGATTTTTTGCTTTGTCTCTTTTGGGTATGAGTCGTATTTTCGGAATCGCCGCTTGTCATAGACTTTGCTTCTTCCAAAATTTGATGATACATTTCTGATCTAAGTTTCCTTATTTTATTTTGGGTGAGTTTAATGATTGTTATGGCGTCTTTCAATCCTGCGCTACGGGATTGTAAAGCTGCGTCTGCAGGCTGGATAATATTTTTTTTTGCCACAATCAAGGCGATTCAGAATTCCAAATTGTGCATCACTTTTTTAATGTCCACACTCTTTGCGACGTCATCACCCTTAAATCTGTCATTTCTAATTTAATCCAAAGTCATCAAAATCAATAAATAATTATCATGTACAACTTTTGTTACGGCCAAGTGTCCTGACCAATTCTGTTCTAGGAACCGGGAAATTCTTTTTCCACCATACAAGGCAGCTATTTTTCCATTCTAAAAAAAGTCATGTAACATGATTCATTGATCAAAAAATACACGAATGAAAGTCATTTCCGAGATAACCCTAATGACTACAAAATGCAAGCGATAGTGGACGTAAGGGATTTTTCGGCCCAATTATTTTCTATTCTGGTCGCAACTCCCAAAACTTTCCCACTCATTACACTTGCGCCATCATAGTATTGGCTTAGCATACAAGAGTGGTAAATGTTATTTAACTTTAATTCCGTAAAATTGGCTGCATCTAGATTTTCAGTAGCAGTAACTGTCAGCAACGACTCATTGACAATTCTATCTTTAACGTAGCGTATTGCTATTGCAATATTTTCGCGGTTATTTTTCTTCCATTATAGTAAACCAGTTGAGGTATGATTCATTAATATCTTTAACAATGGAACTTCGTACTGGTATAATCATTGCTAGAATTATTTTATTTTGAACGGTATGTTGCAATTTGTGTATATGAGTAAGAGACTCTTTCAAATTTGGATCTTTCATGCAGGTGTATTCAAACAAATTCTGAAATAATCCTTGTTCTTTTTCTTCCTCCAATATATTATTTCCACGAAAAGATAATTCGTTGACAAATTGTATAACCTCAATAATAGACCTAACGTAGTACCTATGTCTCTCTAAAGCTTTTGGATGTATCAACGTTTCAACACTGCCAGTTGTAAAGACTCTACTTAATTTGTCCTGCCACATCGCCAAAGCTTGGATATGGGAAATGGATTTTTCTTGTTTTGGAAAAGCAGTTTTTGAATCAGTGGCATTAAGATACGATAGTTGATTTTTTGAGGTAGGGCATTGGAGGTTTTAAGGTAGGGCATTGCCCCCTAATGCCCTCCCCTAGCTACGGCCATGGGTTTCCTTCGACGATGCAAGAAATTTTTCACCCCTTCTGATCTGGCTGTAATCTATAAACAGCTTTTTATTCCCTGTAGTACTGATTACTGTTCTTCTCGTAAAAGGGTCGTGGTCGTTATAGATGATTTCTTCAAATTGATCGTCAGTGATGGCTCGGGCGTATAGATACCTATCACTAGGCTCTAGTTCATGCTGGAGGAGTTGTTGCACTTCTAAATTGGGAAAATCTTCCAAGTTCCTGATAATTTTTCCAGAGAGCTGCAGCAAATGCTTGTCCAGTGGTATTAGTTTTACTTCTTCGTACAGCTTCTTAGTTGGTATATATTTCCTCGTCAGTGTGTTACGATGTTCCGAAGTTTTAAAAATGATAGGTGATAGAAGTATAACAGAAACATTTGAATCGCTCAAGCACCGCCGCAATGTTACCTGTCTTTGACTTTTTTAACGTTATTATTATCAGACCAAAAACATAAATGTTAAAAAAAGAGCCAAGTTCTTCTATACAAAAACCTTTGTGTAACAAGTCAGCCGTGAAAAGTACTGAGATCTAAAAGTACGCCAAGTTCGTACTTCATGAAGATTTAATACCGGATATTTAAAGTAGAATAATATTGAAACAGCTACAATGTAATAGAGAAATTTTATTATTTAATGATTACTGACTAAAATTTTAGTCAGTAATCATTAAATAATAAACATAATATTTATGTTTTCGGTTTGATCTCACTCCTTTTTGCAAAGATTTTAATATTTTGCCATGTCAAAATCTCGAAAGGTACGGAAAGATGGAAGGGTACTAACATACCTGCCTTAATTATAAATACTCGTACCTACATCCGCTCAAAGTCATAAAAAAGCAATAATTGTTGAGGATGAGATGATGTTTTTGTTGCAATTTTAACTCCTTTTTTTTTAAATGAGGGGTAGCCCACCAATTAATAGCCTAATTAGTGGTTTGATTTTATAGTTCACATCGCAGTTAAGAGTTTTTTTTATATAAACTCATAATTTTCTCAGGTATGCAAATGTTTTCTTTTTTCATTCATGTTAACATAATATGGAGTACCAAATCGAACACTCTAGTTCTAAGGAAAGTCATGAATTTTCAAGATGCATGTATACTCGTAGTTTCAAAATGACAAAAAAAGACACTTCGAATGAAAAATCTTAGATTTTCTATTTTTCGCTTTGAATGTACCTTAAGCTATACCGCTCTACCAAATTTCATCATTCTGCAGCAGTCGGAAGTGCTCCATATGAATTAAATATTTTCTCAGAAAGTGGGCGGATACCACACCTCTGAATGGAAAACCTCAATTTTTATTTTTGGTCCTTTATATGCAATTTGAGCCCTACCGTTCTACCAAATTTCATTATTCTACTCCAATCGGAAGTGTGCCATATATAATTTAAATCAGTTCTGAGGAAGTGGGCGGATACCACGCCCCTGAATGGATAACCTCAAATTTTATATTTTTTTCTTTGCATTCCTTACCGTTTTACCAAATTTCATTGTTTTACAGGAGTCGGAAGTGCTCCATTCAACCAACACCAATTCGGAGAAAGTGGGCGGATATCACGCCCCCTGAATGGAAAACCTCAGTGTTTATTATTGGTCCTTTATATGCAATTTAAGCCCTAATGGTTCACCAAATTTCATCGTTTTACAGCTGTCGGAAGTGCTCCATTCAACCAACACCAATTCGGAGAAAGAGGGCGGATACCACGCCCCCTGAATGGAAAACTTCAAATTTTCGATTTTTTTCTCTGCTTGTATGACAAGACCTACCGTTGTGCAAAATTACAAGATTCTACGATGTCAGGAAGTGCTCCATAATTTTGATGATCTGTCAGTCAGTCAGTCAGTTACGGTTTTTGTGATTTTTGAGGCCTTATATCTCAAGAACTACTTATGCTAGAAAATTGAAATTTGGTGAGGCGCCTGTGCCTGACTAGCTTAGCAAATATTCGGAATTTTAAGTTTCTGACTTCATTGGTACTGAAGATAGGAAGGGGTCAATAATCCTGTAAAAAGGGTGTTGTGCCAGAACTTGGCTGGGCACTACCGTGCCCTTTGGTAAACAGTGTTCTAGTGAAATAAACAATTTAACCGTAATATCGCGCTTTAGGGAATGCCCATCAGTTTGTACGTAAACCCAACTTGTGACGTACTGTTAAATTCAGACATTCTTTCTTTAGCCGCAATACACGAATGTGATATGCTTTACCCAGCCCAATATTTCCTTTTCACTGCGATATTCAGACATTCAATACAAATGTGTATGGGTATCTCCTTTTAAATCCTCTCCAAATTTCCTAAGCGTTCGCATAGTGCTAAAAAAAAAGATGATTCACTCATAGAAATAGTCAAAATAAGCTACGAAAATTGAAAGCTCTGAATCAAATACCCAAGTTTTGCTAAAATAAAAAATAAGATAATCTACCTACATTATGTGTATACATAGGTATGTGCAAACATCTATCGCTCTGAGTTCCAAATATGCTAATAGTCCATTTTGATTAACTTATTTTCATTAAATTAAATTATAAGATGATAAATAAATTTAAATCCTGGCGGGCACTATTTTATACCGGGCAACCTAGTACCATACGTATTTAAATTTAGTCTTAATCCAGAATTTTCTGTGATCGAAATGATCAGGGACAATTGAAATAAAACTTTTTTAAAACTTTCTAAATGTGAGTATTAAATAAATTTAATATTACCAATAAATCTAATTTAATGTTCTTACATGATCCAAATCTACGTCTGAAAATTCTACAGTGTCCCAAGGGTAGTAAAAACTTTTAGTCTTTTGCAAAAATATTAAAAACTCTTCTAAGTCATCGGTTCCGATACTCGTTCTCAATAATACTACTTTTGTCAGCTCGCAAAAAAAGCTAATTTGTTTGCAACGCTAATTTGCTGCTAATTCAACTTTGTAACATAGTATTGTGACTCCTCCTGTTCTTGAGAACGTAAATGGTTCTATGGGACAAATCTGCTTCCACACTCGTATAGCCGCAAGAGACCTTAAGGATCTTGACATACACAAATCTGCTGGTCCCGATGTCAGAGCCCCTTTAGTTCTGAAGAGGTGTTCTATGCTGGCAAAACCATTGCGCTATTTCAACCTACTCTTCGGGGATATTTCCGAGGAGATGGAGAACGGCATGAAGCCCTTTTATCGAAGGCTCTCTTCTTCGTTGGATTGGAAATTATCGTTCGGAACACACAATATTTCGCTGACGTTTCCAGACGACTCACAACCCTGTTTTTCGGCCGTGGAACTGAAACTGCAATGTATGCTAAGCTCATTAGATTTTGATTTTGAAAGAATTGTAGAAAGGGGTACTAGCAACCGCGTGGAGCTTAATGTTCGTAAGCACATAGCTGTTTCCTGTAGGAAAGCGAAATAAACTACCCATGTAGTTTCCTTCCCTCAAACAATTAAACCGCCAAACTCGCTCTTCAGGAAACGCTCATCAGTTTACCCTTGAGCCCAGCTTCAGACCTAATGTTAAATTCATAAATTCTTTTTTTTACCCGCAATACAGGAATGTGGAATATATTTCCCTCCCATACCTACATATATTTAGACATTCAAAACCAATGTGAATCGGTATCTCCTTTCAATCCTATCTAACTTTCCTAAATGCTGGAACTGTGCTGAAATCCTTTTAGTGCGCGTAAGAACTAAGAAATTAAAAAAAAAACGCATAAGCTGTTCAATTTGTTATCCTAATTCTTGTTTGTCTCGTTAATCTAACAACTTTTCGAATGAATTTGATTTCAACATAAATCCTAATCTATTCTTCGTAAGAACCTGCCCTCAAGCTACCCCATTAATGTGTTCGCTATTCAAAGCTCATAGTATATATTCTATCTTTGTTCTTATTAATTAACTATTTTTTTCTTGTTAATTAAATAATTATTAATCTTGTTATTAAAATAAGTATATTCTTTAAATATAGGTAAAAATATTGTGGTCTTACGACTTGCTTGTAAATATAAAATAAACATAGGAAAGGAAGAGCAAATTATAAACTTGAAATTTTAATGCGAAATTATTCAACTTTACCACTTTGTCTTGAATTATACGCATACACATAGGTACTCGTACATTCCTACTATTGTTGGATTAACATTAAATTTTACCTAAAAACTGCAAGAAAATAGCTTACAGAAAATATTAACGGGTGTGAAAAAATTAAAAATGGCTTTTCAAGGGGACACCCTTATGTGAAAATATTTAATTTTACTATTTCTTCCCGAGGTATCTAAACTTCGAAAATTTATTGTATGTATGGATCCATCGATGGGAAGATTTTTTCGCGAGGATAGGTATTTCTTTAAGGGCATTAAGTTTTTCGAACATTTTGTTTGCGAGATGTGTCGTTGCGGACAATAAGCTTTTCGAACATTTTGCTTGCGAAGATTTGTGGTTGCGGACGTTAAGCTTGTCGGAGATTTTGTTTTTGAAGGTGTGACATTCTATTTGCGATCATAAGTCGGACTCTCTTTGTCGCATACATCGTTATTTAATCACCCTGTATGTATATACAAAAGCAAATTATAAAACAATCATTTTGTATACATTTGAAACCGATTAAAGATCATTCCAACATTAAAAAAAAAAAAAAACATTTATAGCTATACTCGTACCTACAAACACTATATTCATTTTAAAAAAATCTGTTCGAATGATGAACAGGATCATTTTATTCATTATTCGAAGAATTTTTTTAGAATACAAATACATAATGTTTTTAATCATTATTCTAATACATATTCGGTACATAGCCTTTGGCATATTAGGCGAGACCCAGTGGCTTTATAAAAGTTGATTCGAAGATCTTTTAACGGCCTAAATTCCAGCTAAAAAGTGATATATTATATTAAAGTATCTATTTATATCCCTATTTTCAAGAATCCAAGTTTGTAAAAGAAATGTTGCACACATGACTCTCTATCCCTGCTGTTGTATGACTGAATATCTAACCCTCAACACACAGTACAGTACCCAATGTTTCACTTACCGCAAATTATGTCTATATTATTGTCTGCTTTGAAAGCGTGATTTATTTATTGATTTATTTTTATTTTGTTCCTATTTATGTTTTTATTAAATTTGTTCTTCTGTTGGTATTCCATCGAAACATTGTTCCTTCAACGGGGATTACACAATTTTTGTTTAGGTATTCTTCAGCGTTAACACTGTGACGTTATCATTTTCGTTTTGCACAATATCGCCATATCACTCTAATTTGGCATTATACCTATTGTTAGTTTATTCAAAGACGCAACAGTTTTAGAATAAGATCAAAAATAAAAATAAAAACATATTCAATATAATCTAGTTTATATTCAAAACATAACGGGGAAAAACGACAATCAATGACGGATAATAGTATAGTTTGAGAACTTGACCGTTTTGCTTTAGCATCGAAACTGAAAAGTCTGGCGACCATGATTTAGTCACCTGTCGCCTTGTTTCTATAGCCGTTTCATACCGACCCGACCGACGCACGCCGCACTTAGTGGTGGCTGAAAACATTCAACATCACTTGATTTGAAATAGATAGACTAGGGCTAGATACATAGCTTGTTCAAATTGGATATTCAGTTCAATTCGCGCAGTATTAAAGCATTTGATGGTGGTGGCCATATCGCAATGAAAATGAAGCCTATAGATTGCTGTTGTACTCTCAAGGTAAGTTAAGGTAAACGACAATTATTGCGATTGTGAGCGAAGCAGCGACACGAGAATGTGAGAACGATCTGATGTGATGCACACTATTACTGTAACCAGATGAGAGTGCAAAATTTTTAAGCGAAAAATAGTCTAGCTGCATGTACGTACATACAAACATATGTACATATATGTAGGTACATTTGCTCAGAGACTCAGGTTAATTGATTTTCACGATGAGATTCGGCAAAATTTAAAATCGAAACAATGATATCTTTCTGTTTAAATTATCTAAAAATCTTATTAATTAGCTAATTGGCTTTTGCTAATTTAAATAAAATGCACGACTGGGTCGCACGAACTTGCTCCTATGTAATCGACTGGGAATTTTAAAAAAGAATGTTATTAGAGAAAACTGTTCATAAGGATAAAATTAATTTTTAAATTCTTTTTTAGTCTTTAACAAAAAGTATAAGTCCTTGTAGTGGTTTCTTTAAAAGAAGCTTTTATATACAAACTTTTTAAAAGCTTTTTAAGAAAAAATTTTGGTACGCTAGTTTAAAGTTTTTATTATTGTTCGAATAAAAATTAAATTTACGAAAAGAAATATTGACCCGTTTCGGAGATATCGAATTTTCAAAAAAAAAGAAAAAATTTAGATTTTTTTTTCAAAAATTCAAAAAATATTTATTTTAAAGTTTTGAAATTCAATGTGTTTTAGACTTTTTAGAAGCTTCTCTATAAAAATTTTCATTAAGATCCGTTATGTGGATAATGAGAAATTCAAAATTCGAAAAAAATGCTGTAATATCTTAATTTCAAATTTTTTTTTATTAAATTAAAGATCGTAAAAATTAATTGAAAGAAAAAAAATTTTATCAAAATTCTAGGTGCCGTTTTCGAGAAAAATACGATTTTTGAAAACCATTTTTTTTAATTTTTTAGCATTTGTATGGTAGGTACCTTTATTTTTAGGTAAAATAAAAAAATGTTTTTCACATTTTGTAGATTATATTGAGAAACTTTTATTTATCAAGTTTAAAAAAAATCTAGCATGGGGTTTTCGAAATATTGAGTTTTGAAAAAAAATTTTTGAAGTTTTTTTTTAAAATCCAAAAAAAATTTTTTTGAAAATTTGAGTACACAATTCTATTTATATTTTTGGGGAGCTTTGGCAAAAAAAAAATAATCAAAATCTGTTGAACCGTTTTTGAGAAAATCAAAAACAAAAAAAAATGGTTCCAGGGGGGGTACCCTCAATAACCATTTTTCGGAAATTTTTTTTTAACCAATACCTAGATTTAATTAAATGAAATTTTTCTGTATCTTTATTTTTAAAATCTATTGAACAGTTTTTGAGAAAAAAAAATGTTTATAAAATTTCGAAAAAAATTCGTATGGGGGGTACCGTTATTTTTGGTCTTAAAAAAAAAAAAGAAAAAAACGTGTGGGGGGAAAAAATGTATAATGATATCTACCAAGTTTAAAGAAAATCGGCCGAGTCGTTTAGCCTGTAGTCGAACAGACAGACAGACAGACAGACAGACAGAATTGCGAGACCCACTTTTTTAGTCTTCGCTATCATCCTAATGTCAACTTTGATCAAAATCTCGAGTTCAATTTTTTTTACGAATGCATAACTTGCCTTATAGTACCTTAAAGTCGCAAGTAAAAAACTTTCAATAATAGATTGCAATTGTGACTAAGAAAGCGACATCTTGATTTAAGAGTTTTGTATATGCAATTCATATTTTAACAAAATGTCACAAACAACCGCCGCCGATCGCTTAGGGAATGGGCAAATCAGGGTTAAGATTATTCCTTTACCAAATACACTTGCCAACCAGCAAAATAAAAATTAATAAAAAAAAATATTAAATTAATATCGACGTACTACTTATTTGTATCTTCTTATCTGAAATATACGGTGTGTGTGTGTGTGACAAAAAGCTAAAGCTAGAGCCTTTAGGTTAGTTTTAGACAGGAAACAAATCGTATGGGAGGCGGGGTCTATTCCCCCCGTTTAGCCTGAAGAGACACTTTAAAATATTTCTAAGATATTGACTTAAAACAAAAAAATACCATTTGTCAGGAGCTAACGCAGGTGGAGGGTTTGGGGGTTCAAACACCCTCCGAAACATGTGGAATAAAAAAATAAGGATTCATTTTCTTAAAGAAAAAAAAAAACAAAGTGTTATTTTCTTGCCATAAATTCTTCTATATCTTTTCATAAAAAGGTTCCATAATTCAAATATTATTAACGTACGGTCCAGGAATAGGAAATTCGCAAAAATTTGAAGTTTTGGTCAGTACTTGTACTTACTTAAACAGGGATATTAAATAAATTATAAAGTAGGAACAAAAGTAAACAAGTTTATTTATATTTTATTCATACCACAATTTCTTTAAATAATGTCTATTAAAGTATGCAATAAGTAATTAAATAAAAAACAGAATATTGAATATTTGTATGCCCACGTGTCACAAGAAAATCGTTTTGAATTTTCCCCCACAGGTTTTTTTTTTTTTTTTTAGACCAGAAATAACGGTACTTACCATTGCGATTTTTTTCACCATACATACAAATGTAAAAAACAATGTTTTCGAAAATCGTATTTTTTTAAAGTTTTTTATTTAGATTAATTTTTACGATCTATAATTTAATAAAAAAAATATTAAAATTAACATATAGCTGACTGTACCTACCATGAATCGTTTTTCGTATTTTGAATTTCTCATTATAGGCAGAACGGATTTGAATGAAATTTTTCATGGAAAAGCATCTAAAAAGTTTAAAAAACATTGCACTTCAAAATTCGTTATCTCAAAAACGGCTCAATATTTTTTTTTGGAAATTTATTTTTTATTCGTACAATAATGAATACTACAAGTTGACCTACCAAAATTTTTTCTTAAAAATGTTTTAAGAATCTTGTAGATATTTTTTTAAGAAAGCACTACGACTTATAATTTTTGTTCTTGTATCACATGGCATCCTTTGAAATTGTTCGTCTTTTAAATAAAAGCAATTTCGTGCGACCCGGTTACTCATTTCGTTTTTGTGAAAGTAACAGTTACAGATGAGTAGCACATAGCACACGCTTGGGAGCGTTGTAGTTATAATTATGTAGTATAGTTAATGTAGGTACCAGTTGAGTGTTGCCGTATCCTTTCCTTATATGTTCGTAAAACTCTTTTTCGTATGATTGCAAAAGTACAACAAGTTATGACGTATAAATATATTACGGATTTAGTTTTGTGGAACTTATTTTAATTCTATGTTTAGGTATACACTTATGGAATCACTTAGGCTAGGCACGCACATTCAATTTTTAGTTTCGCAACTGTTTAGTTGCTAAAATGAAACATATGGGCTTATATGGGACACCGCGCACTTAGATCAACTCGATTCGAGCAACTAAAAAGTTTGTGTTTTGACACAAACTAAACGATTGCCTTCGCAACAGTTGAGATGTTTTCTATAAGCGCAAGAGAGAAAAGAGTGTGTGTGAGCGTGAGTAAAGAGTTGCCAGTGCACGGTTCTCTTTCAACTGGTGATTAAACTAAGTTTTACGGATAATAGAGTTTTGTACGGATATTAGAGTTTTTTTATGTCAAATATTTTCATCACGGATAATAGCGCGTCCCGGTTAATCGAATCCCGGATAATCGAGTTTTAACTGATTTATAAAAATCTCATATTTTTTTCTAAAACCCCCTCGGAAATTATTTTCTGCGACCGCCCCTGCCATTTGTTAAAACATGAAAAACTTTCTTTTACCAAACTAAGCTTATGATTTGAAAAATTGAACTAATAGAACTATTTTATGTTTTCGATTATCCCAAAAAGAGTAAAACTGATTGTGATCATTTTTGTATGTTAAAGCTCATTAGAAGTTTGAATAGTATTTTCAAAAAAAAAATTGTTTTGATTTAAAAAAAAATTGTTCTCTTTAAGATGATTGATACATTTTTAGAGATTAAATAAGATGGAGACTGAGAAAGTTTTGAAATATGCTTTTCCTAAGATTTGGAGAGTCATAGTTATGCGTTGCTCTGAATTCTCCTGTTTGAGGAGCTCTTTTTCTTAAGTCTAAATTTCCTCTCGCTATTTGGTCATTCTCTTTTGAACACGAATAATTTTATCTTTTTTATGTTGTGGAGGACTATCAGTAACGACTTTTATTATTAAATTTTCCTATAATATAAAAATGGTCTAGTGCAAAAGACATTCTATTAATTTTTCTCATGGGCATTCCCCCAAACTATCTTTGAAAATAATCAAATGTACATGAGAGGAAACTTGCCTAAGTTTTCTCAATAAAATATACAAAACGTGAAGTTCCCATAAATGACATTGGCTCAAAAATTTTAGTTGAATTAGTACGATGCTAAAGCTGTTTTAATATGATACTAGGTTGAAACAACGAATTTGCAAATTTTAATCGAATATAGCATCATACTTTCTCTACCCTTTTATTAAAGTTATAATCATCAATTACCTACTTTATTTTTTTAGGTATCGTGCTACCTTCATATGACTCTTTGACATTTGCAAACATCAAAAAAGGTTCGTGTACCTACTTACTTTTTTACACGAAATGTCATTGTCTTAGGTGTGTTCAGAAGCAATTTATTAAGAAAATTCTTTTAGTACGATACTAGTCAGAAAATGTTTAAAATTAAGAATGAGTTAGTAAACTACTATATAAGGTTAGCAAATTGTTAAATAGTATCATACTAATACCTTAATAATAGGATGTTTAAAATTTTGCGCCATTGTAGAAAATGAGCATTATAAATTAAAAACCTCAAATAAGTCGAAGTTGTGATGGGGCTTTTAAAATTGCTTTTCTTTTGTTTCACTTGGAAAACGCCCTTTAGACATAATTAGATATCCTAACTAGATATTCAACTTTTTGTTTAAAAATTTGCATTTATCTAAGTTTACTTTTAAATTAAATGTGTTTAATCTTTTTAAAGCCATTTCTTTATTTTGCATACATTAATTCCATTTTTACTTTTTATCAAAATACTTTCAATATAACCTTCTGCATAGTCCAAATCCTCTAAAATTTTATCAATTACATGTTGAAAAATAGCACTTAAGGCCTTAGCCCCAAACACAAACCTTGTAAATCTCCAAGCCCCGTTGATGATTTCATTGTAAAATACCCTGCACGAATGCCCACAAGAGGCAAGAAGGATACAAAATTTTAATGGGGAAGATAAATACTCACTACAAAAGCCGCACGTATTGGGGATTTTATCATTAACACCGGATGAACATAAGGCAATAACCAAAATAATTTTGGCCAACAAATTACAAAGAAGAGCATTCCAATCTGTTGACAATCTAAGTGATCTATCGTGGGAGAATATTATTCAAGTTGAGAAAAGCATTCGGTATAAAGGAAACATCTGAGAGAAGAATCTTTAAAAACAAGGCTTAGTATTTAGAAGAGTCAAATTCTAAATCAGAAAAAAAATTTAAATCAAATGAATACAAAATATAACATTGAATTAGTAAAAGCTATTAATTACACACCAATTAAAAATTCAAAAATGATATTTAGTATTTAAATTTGCTTCCTCCCAACTTACATAATAAACAATATATCTGCTGCCTATAACTATTATATAAAAAATAATTTAATATCTAAAGCATATTATATTTGAAGCAAAATAAAAACTATAATAATAAAAAAAATTAAAACCGGATTTTCTATCAGATATCCTGTCCAAAATAATCGAAACCAAAACTCTAATAGGAATGCGATTCCGTTTCGATATAATAATAGAAATTTCCATGAGCCTAACGAACAACTAAGAAAACCACTAAACGATTATAGAGTTTTTGGTCACTCGAAAACCAATATTTGGAAAAATAAAATTAGATACATTAACAAGGTGCACTAAAGTAAAAACCAAAGCAATAGTTTCGGTCCCAAGGGTATTAGTCCAGTCAAAGCGTCATTTGACCTTGCGCGGAGAGGCATGGTCTATTTTTTTTCCATGGATCGATAGGTGCTTATGAGAAAAGCTTAAAACCAAATTTGCACCACATGACAACTTTTTTTTACCAAAGTTATTGGTAAAAATGTGTTTTGTGTCATTTTTTGGTCATTTGCGAATATCATATATTTATCCCTAATAACATTATAAAAAAACATTTGTTTAAACAAATGAAACAAAAGTTATAGTAAGTTAAAATAATTTTTTGTTGTTCAAAAATCACTTTTTCGTGATTATTAAGAAAAAAGCTCATATAACGATGAAATTTTTATTTTTTATTATTTAAGTTCTTGTAATTCCCTACAATTTAAAAAAAAATAACACTCTACGATGAACGAAAGCCAAGTAATAAATTATTGAACATATGTAGGTAAGTCAGCGCACCCACGCAATTTTATGTTTTTATGTTTTTATGTTTTAATTAATATGTCGCAAAGTAAAAATAAAAATCTGTATTGCTAATAACAGTATTTTCTATCAACTTGCATTTATTTTAATATGTTTAAGCAAGAACATAAAAAGTTACTGTTGGTTTCAACATTTTTTTTTCTTGTTTTTAATACCTTTTTTTCATAGCTATTGAGAAAAAAACTGTATTTTACCGTAATTTGGTATTTTGGATTTTTTTTATAGTCCTGCTAATTTTCTTCAAATAAAAAAAAATAGTCCATTACGACAAACGGGAGCCAAGATATTCATGATGTAAAAACTTAGGAAAGCCTACAGTTTAGTATCTTAACCGTGTAGCTTGTAAAGTGATCAAAATCGGTTGTACCGTTTTTGAGAAAATCAAAAACAAAAAACATGGTTCAAAAAGAGTACCATTAATAACTATTTTTTGTAAAATTTTTTTCAACCATTACTTAGTTTTAACTATATGAAATTTTTTTTTAATTTTATTTAAAAAATCTGTTGAACAGTAATTGACAAAAAAAAATTTCATAAAATTTCGAAAGAAAAAATTGTATGGCAGGTACCGTTATTTAAAAAAAAAAAAAAAAAAAAAAAAAAAAAAACTGGGGGTAAAATTTAAAAACCATATCTACCAAATTTAACGAAAATCGGCCGAGCCGTTTAGGCTGTAATTGAACAGACAGATACACAGAATTTTGGGATCCACTTTTTTCGTCTTCGCTATTATCGTAATGTCAACTTTATAGTACGTATACCTAAGTTGCAAGTAAAAATGGAGAATAGTCATAGATTACAGAAACTTAAATCAAATTACTACGGTTGATTGATATCGTATTCAAAATATGGAACCTTTTTTTTTGATAAACTTGCTAGGTCACAATTTTTCCCCACTGCGATGTAGAAAAAACAGCATTTTCTACACCAATGGGTATTTCGCGTACATTTCAATGCCATTTGGGCTCAAAAGTGCACTTACCAAATTTCATAGCATGATGAATTTCGTTCACAGAGATTATGTAAATAAAATGTGTGTCGATTACATGGATGACATTTTATTTTTTTCAACATCATTAAAAGAACATTAAAAAAACCTGAAAAGATATTCGCGAGACTAAATGAACATAATTTAAAGATTCAATTGAATAAATGTAAGTTTATCAAACCAAATATCAAGGAATAAAACCTAATCCTGCTAAAATGACTACCATAAATAATTTAAGCTTACCTGAAACTATATAAAAGAAATTAAATCTTTTCTTGGCCTAACAAGATTTTACAAAAAAATCATAAAGATCTTATTGCGTACCCAATAAAACAATAACTGAAGAAGGATTGTAAAATAAATCTCAAAGATCCAGATTACATAGAAGCACTACAAAAATGAAGAGACTTATTACTACTTTCCCCATTTTAGGGTATCCCGATTTTCATAAAACATGAGTCAATCGCTTAACGGCCATGAAAAAAAATTATAGGACATTAGAAAAGCTGCTTCTAGCCATCAGGGTATCAAGTATTTTAGGCCATATGATAGGAAATTCCAAGTGCAAACTTATCACGAACCCTTACAATGGATATATTCATTAAAAGAACCCAATTTACGTACCTATTATCCGTTGGAAAATAATAATAGATGAATACGAATGAGATATTGAGTACTTGAAGGGAAAATAAAATAAAGTGGCAGATTTTCTGAGTAGAATAATATAATAATATAGAATAAATATGTTGCTTATAATCGGCCCTAGCGAGGCATCCGTTCGGAGCGGAAAATTGTCCGCAACGCATACTTTGTTGGGGGTTCAAATTGCTTTCGAGGTATCCTATCGGAAAGAATAATAACACACAAATACGTTGGCGTAATTTGTTTCGCAAAGAATTTGTGTCGGACGAAATCGGAAAACCAATTGCATTAAGCTGTCAGAAATAAAGCACTTGATCGTTAAGATTAAGATTCTTTGTGCCTCAAAACTGCCAGACAAATGGAAAAATCATAAAATTTCGTACAATGTTTACCAAAATAAGTTTTTTATATTTTCTGTCTAGAGACAATGGCGTAAAATTTTAAACAGCCTGGCGCAAAATTTTAATTGAATTGGTACGATGCTAAAGCTGTTTTAGTACGATACTAGGCTAAAACAACGAATTTGTAAATTTCATACTTTCTCTACCCTTTTATTAAAGTTAAAATCATCAAATAACTACTTTATTTTTTTAATATCGTGCTAGCTTCATGACTCTTTGACATTTGCAAATATCAAAAAAGGTTTGTGTACTTACTTTTTTACACGAAATGTCATTGTTTTAGGTGTGTTCAGAAGTAATTTATTAAGAAAATTCTTTTAGTACGATATTAAAAAAAACTACTATAAAGTTAGCAAATTGTTAAGTAGTATCATACTAATACCTTAATAATAGGATGTTTAAAAATTGTGCGCCAATGTGTTTAAAATTTTGCGATCCTATTATTAAGGTATTAGTATGATACTTCTTAACAATTTGCTAACTTTAAAGTAGTTTTCTAACTCAGTAAAGTTTTTGTAGAGCATGCACTTCGTCTTCCGAGTGAGGAGTTTTGAACCATTTGTTTTGCTAAACCGAAGCAGCAGCAGTTGCCTAATCGGTGGACAGATGTTTGTTTCGAAACTTTGTGCGTCGTCGATCTTCAGGGCCGACAGGCACACTGGTACTTGCCGACTAAATTATTACAGAACGGTTTAAGACGTTCACATAGCACGTTGGATAGTATAGGATTGGATGCGGGTTGTCTTAAACTCTCTACATGATGTCCATTCAACAGCTTTTGGAAGCTTCCACAATTCCCAGTGATTCGGTGACTATGTTATCTTCTTTGTTTTGAAGAGCCTGAAATAAAACTTCCGGGTGTTGTTTTTATCGAGAGACTCTTCGATCTCCTTGAGCTGCGAGGCTGAGTAAACTCTCTTCTTTCTACACTAGGTGTGTTTTATTCATTGCTGCATAGCTAGCGCAGCAAAATTTCCCTCGACAAACAACAACAATTTGATTGCTGGCGAAAAAGAAGCCAGTAAAAAAATGGCAGCTGTGCTGGTGATAGAACTTTAAATTATTGAAATGAAAATGGCGCTATGCATTAAATTTTAGAATTAAACATATGTATGTACATTGTACATACATGTTTTGACATCAGATTTTAATGTTTTCTATAATAATGGCCAACATTGAAATATAAATTGAAATTGACATATGGAGTGAGTTTGATCGTTTTATTCACACTTGAATGCTACGCTGGCTATGCAGCAATGAATAAAACACACCTACTCTCTTCTTTCTACATGAATATTCGCATGTGCATCTTCCCAGTAGGAAATTTCCAAAAATTCACTAGTGAAGAAGTAGGTGTTTTCTCATGGAAAAGGAGCTGCACCCATGAATTTCCTACGGAATCCTTTCATGAATTTAACACAGACTTGTCATTGGAACGATGCACCAACACACTATGAAATCACTATGCTCATGGGATATTAAAATTCATAGGAGTCTGAAAAAACTGGTTCTATTGGTGTGATGCTTTCTGCAATGGAAATGAGTACATGAAAAATGAGACAACCTTTAATTAATTTCCTCATGGAAAGAAGCATTGAAAATACTGATTATGCATTACTGAAATGTGTGCATTTCTGGAGTCTGTCTTTTCAGTATTGATAAAAGGAATGCATTAAGGGGATATTTTATTAGGAGAAGGAGTGTGAATTGATTTCATCAATAGAAGAAGATTAGAATCGTCTGAAATGTAGGCAAATTTATCGCTTGAATAAAAAAACAAATTAAATTTGTCTTATGTACGTGTCTATTTTATTTAAAAGGTAACACAAACAGTTGGTCGAAAAACTTTTCTTTGACTCGTGTAAGCATTTGAGGAGCAGCTTAGGGATTAATCATCTTCATTCTCCTGTTCATTTGAGATCTAAGAAAAAGAGGAATATTTTCTTTTTTCAAATCATTAAAAAGCATATAAGGAATTTACCGTTGTTTTCTTTCTCCATGGTTGTTATTTACCTTTAGTCAATTGATAAAAGAGACTTAAAAACGAGGAAAACCGCGCACAACCGTTTTCTTTAATGACAAAATCGACACTAAATCATTCCAAAACAAAAAAATGTTTTCATGAAAGAAAGGACCTATTGAGCGTCGCCGACCCATCGCGGGAAACCCGTCTCTTTTTCTGGGCGGTTCGCAGTTTCTTTTCGTTTGACAGTCGAGCTCTGAATTTAGCAACAACTAAAAAATGGCCAAAGTCCACGTTTGCCCCTCGAAATGTATGTACGCACATCTAAGATGTCAGATACCTGCCTTGCATCGATTAGCACATGGCCGATTTGGTTGCTTACCGAACATCTGGAGAGCTTCCGGTTGCTTTGTGGATCCTAAGCCTTGAAAACCTAGTGCTACTTATCGTTATCACCGTATTACGAGCTGCTGCAAAATGTATTAGAAGACGTTGTCTTTCGGAGGGGTTTCCGATTTTATCATTAAGTATGATAAAAATATACCCATAAGAAAAACCACAGTACCTACAGTGCAGTGACTACAAAATAACAACACAGCGAGCATCTTATGCACCCCCCCCCCCCATGCTCCGTTCCAACTCCTCTCACAGTTGCTTAGTATAGCCACTGCATGCATTGTATGGTAAACACCATACAGTATAGTATTTGAATATAGCAATATTAGAAATATTGCGGTTAATACTTTTGGGTGTACAGGAGCGGATCAGTGTAATTTGTCATTAAGGAATAACACTAATGGTAAACTGCAATTGTGATGTTTTTTGGTACCCAAAATTAATACCTGCATAGATAACTGTATAGTATTGGTTTTCTTTTGTGTTGTAATGACTGGTAGGTTTTGTGTCGAGTATAGTAACATTCGAGGACTTCGAAAAAATTTCTGTGCTGTGTACGTTCACACTGTTTTAAACAAGTCAGCAGTTTTGGCACTAAGGGGTTGGGTTTCCCATCATACTCATTATGACCGAATACACACCTTATGGTGTTGCCTATCAGCTCCTACCAAAGTACGGCCCCTGTATAAATACAAATTTTAATTATATGGGGTTTAAATTCACTGTTCAAAGGCACATCATTCATACATGTTTTATTTATCGCGGTCCAAGTTTGGATAGTAATTCGACTTCTAATGAATTCGATGCCCTGTCCGACTCTATTCAGAGTATTGTTTCCCATTTTCCGCATAGTGAGATCGTTGTTACGGGCCCAACTGGGACGGTTTCAATGATTTCTTTGGAGCATTTAACTCGTCACCTCGATAGTGACGTCACAAATTTGATTGTTTGCGGTATGAAAACTTTTATTCCGAATAGGATAAAATCTATCAAATCGAAAGAAAACTCCTGGTTTAATTCGAGCTGTAAAGAGCTATCAGGGTTAGAAAAGTAGGTTTCCGTATTTTTAATGCCAACCCTACTGGGGAAAACCGGAAGAGGTTCAGATAAGCAATAAAAGGTGCGTTTTATTATTCACAAATCTATCTGGATCCGGATCTGGATTAAGTTTTAACATGTATTACAAAAACAATTTGGGATCCTGTTTTCTATCGGGATCTATTTCAAAGATCCAAAAATTAGTTATTACACTGGCGAGTAGATGGCTTTTTATGGTAAGGTAGTGTAAACTACAGTGTAAAGAAAAGAGACAAGAAATAATTTAAAATTTCCAAACCCAAGGATAAAAAGAGACGGCCTTATAACACTGCTGTCACTAAGATCCGTATCGTTTTATTTTCAAGGGAAGATCCAGATCCGGATCCAGATAGATTTGTGAATAATAAAACGCACCTAAAGATGAGTAACGTTCATATCCGACGAACTAAATTTCCATATAACTGAAAATTACGGCAAAAAATACTATTATGACCCAAAGGTAGTAAAATTTTTTGATCATTTGTAAAAAAACGTACGAAACACTTCGTAATCCTCAGTTCCAACGCTCGTATGCATTGACACTCCTGTTGTTAACTCGATAGATAAAGCCAATTTGCGTCTAGCACAGTTTGCTGTTAGTTCGACGCTACCAGATAATGACATGACTCCTCCTATACTTGAGAGCGTAAATGATTTTATGGAACGAATTTTCTTTAGCACTCGTGCAGTCGGTAGAGTACTAAAAAGTCTTGACATTCACAAATCCACTGGCCCTGATAGTATCCCTCCTTTTATTCTGTTCTTCTCTACTGGTCTCTTTCCCAGTGGATTGAAAACAGCATTTGTCCAGCCTGTCCCTAAAAAAGGCGAATCCTCCTCCGCTTCAAACTATCGTTCAATTGCACTAACATACGTCCCTTTCTTCTAAATTATTACGGATCATCAGCCCTTAACATTCGCGCTAAGCAACAAGAATCATAATAACAAATTAAAGAGATTGAAAGCATTCTTAGAAGAGGTCGATTACGAGTTGCAATACAAACCGGGCAAGACTAGTTTTGTAGCCGATGCCCTTTCTCGAACAGTAAATCCATCAAATTGAAATCGGTCTTAACTCCTCCGTAAACTTTGAAATCATCTTCCCAACTTACCATCGTCATCAAATTATAGAACCACAATTTATTCACCCATGATAGTCTCATAAAAATTCTAAAAAACCATCTAAACCCTTCAGTTATCAATGTCATTAAAACCGAAGAAGCCATAATGGGGATGATACAACAAATCTACCCCTTACATTTTATTAGTTATAAAATAAGGTTCACTCAGATACAAGTAGAAGATGTAACGTCAGAATCAGAACAAGAAAAAATCGTGATCGATACCCATCAACGTGCCCACAGAAACGAGAGAGAAAATAAAGCCCAAATTTTAAAAACACATTATTTTCCAGGCATGATTGGGAAAGTTAGAAGAATTACAAGAAAATGCAGTGTCTGTTTAGAGAACAAGAAGTATGATCGTCATCCCGATAAACCCGAATTTCAGCCAACTTCCGTTCCCGAATTCCCCGGTCAAATTGTACATCTAGATATATATTTTACTGATGGAAAAATAATTCTGACCGCTGTGGACAAGCTTTCAAAGTACGCCTTAACGAAAATTCTAAAGTCCAGAGCTACTGAAGATATAAAGCAACCACTACGAGAAATTGTTTTGTCTTTCGGCGTCCCGGAAACAATTGTAGTAGATAATGAAAAATCCTTAAGTTCAAGTTCTATTTCATTTATGCTGGAAAGTCTGTTCAAAATTAAAGTTCATAAAACCCCACCTTACACAAGCTCAGCTAACGGACAGGTAGAAAAATTTCATTCCACGCTCTCCGAACTTATGCGTTGTCTTAAAGCAAAAAAAAATCCACAACACTTTTTCTGAATTATTGGATATGTCTGTTTACGAATATAATAGGTCTATTCACTTTACGACAAAAAGTAAACCGATAGATGTTTTTTTTTTTTGGGAAAAATAGACTGAATCACCCCGAACAGCTTGAATTAGAAAAAAAAAAAAGAAATTATCAAATATATTAAAACCAAACAGGCTGCAGACTTAGATTACCACAATAAACAAAGATTACCACCGAGAAATTATTCTGTAGAAGACACTATTTACGTGAAAATAAACAAAAGAATAGGGAATAAACTTTCCCCTAGATACAGAAAAGAAATTGTAGGTGAAAATAGAAACACTACAATTATAACAAAATCAGGAAAAACGATTCACAAAAGTCTCATAAAACATTAATTTCCCCAACAGATTGTCCTTACCCATGTTCTATGATGCGGATATCCAAATCCTGGATTACACAAATTCAAAAGTGGCGACCCTAAGCCTAGGGCTTTCAAAAGTACAAACAGGTACGTTCAACATCATACACGATATAAACTTAGAGTTATACGCAAAAGTAATCGATGACATCAAATTAAAAATCCAAAGTTATGTTCCCAACCAAGACCCATTACATCCCTTACTATCACATGAAATTTCCAACCTTCAGAACCTCCTCATTCGACTGAAACCTAGACCAAGAAAACAAAGGTCGTTAAATTTTATTGGCAGTGCATGGAAATGGATAGCTGGCAATTCAGACCATGCCGATTTTCAAATTATAAAGTTTTATTAGATATAATAAAAGAAGAATTAACCAATGTAAACTATGCCATACACTGGGCAAAAGCGGGTATCGTAAACTCGTTCATTTTATCGAACTTTGAAATAAATTTAGCAAAAGAAATATTTGAAAAATATGAAATCCCATATGTAAATTAAGAAGAAGCATTTGAATTAGCAGACGTGAAAATCGCAACAAATATCTCAACCATACTTTATATTATAAGTATCTATACCTGTAACAAATATAAAATCTTGCCAAAACCTAATGATAAAACCAATCAAAAGAAAAACCATTATAACTAAAATACTATTCAACAATATTTTAAAATGTAACAACCAAATATTTGGTATAAAAGAAAATTGTAAAACATATAATAATTTAGCAATTTGTAAGCAAAACCAAATTTTAGACATAAGTACAAGTAATTGTATACCGAACTTATTAAGGAGCCGCCCACCAAATTGCACAGAAGTTAACAACCAACATATTCCCAGCGTCGAAGAGATACTCCCCGGAACCCTCCTTTTAAACAAATACAACAGATCAGTCCTTGTAAATGGCGTAGTCATCGATCTAACAGGATCCTTTATCATTCAATTCCGTAACGCATCAATAACCATTGATAAACAAAATTACATTTCCAACGAAATCCCTGAGTCAAAACCACTACCGGCACGGCAATCGTACAGCCTGACTCAAAAGCGGAGAAGTATGAAGAACTTCTTTTGACATTAGAAATGATGAAAGAGCTACACCTTAAAAACACGGAATACATCGAGCAGATAAAAGAAGAGGACAACCTATATCTTATAACCAACTCCAGCCTGATTACAATCATAATAATAGTAATCATAGTTATCGTCACTAGAATGCTCATCCTTCGGAAAAATGGACAGATAAATATCACCACTAATCTGGACCCGATTCCAAAAATATCAATACCTGAAATTCAATCAGAAGACAAGGAAGTACCTGGAAATCAAACTGAAAATACTGCGAGCTTACCAAAACAGCTGGTAACAACCAAGCCAACAAGGATTAGCCAAATCTCTTTTTTCTGAAGGTCAAACGAAGACGTTTGAAATTAAAGGGGGAGGTGTTAATGCAGCAAATATTTTAATCTTAAATATTTTAATTTTAGAAATGCTGACGATACATCTGACAAGAACATCCAACATCCAGAAGATGACACCGAGCGCATTCCTGCACGTACGCTGGCGGCTCCCGTAGGTTAAGATAGTTTGTAAGAAAAGGTAATTTGTAAAATCAGTTTGAACTAAGTTGTGAAAGAATAAAGAGCTTAAGCTCCAAAAAAATATGTTTTTAAGTTTTAATACACTTGTGAACTTATTGTATACATTCACTTGTTCGGCATCATCAGCTTTGTTGACTTTTTTTCTTTTTTTTCATGATTATTGATGAGCGCATTTGCAACCGAAGAGGGGAATGAATTGAAACATAGGGTGTTTCAAAATTTTGTGCGGCATTAATAATTATTTGTTTAGGATGTTTGGAATGATAGTTTATGAGGCGGCCTGTCGCTGCAAGTTTTTGATACCAATCAAAAATCAGTTTGTCATTATGCCTTGAAACTTTCACATCAAGATATGGGAGTTCAGCATTAGTTTCAAGTTCCACCGTAAATTTGATTTTATGGTTTAAAGAATTTAAAATGTTCAATGTATTTTGAACTACTTCTCATTTAACCACAAGAAACAAGTCATCTACATATTTTGTTATGATTTTAGGTTTGTAACGAAGCTTACCCAAAATGTCTTCCAAAAGGGCTTCCATGACTAGGTCCATGCCCATGTGCCCATTGGCACATGCATTCGGTTGCAAATGCGCTCATCAATAATCATCAAAAAAAGAAAAAGTCAACAAAGCTGATGATGCCGAACAAGTGAATGTATACAAGAGCGTACTGTGCATACGTAATCTTTCCAACCGCATCACCACGGCTCCACCAAGAGACATGACAAAGACAAAATTAGCTTTTAAGTCTGCATTGCCTCTTAGAAATAAGCTTTTTACCAACATCAAAGGTACTCGTAAAGTGGAGACGATGGAAAAAGCAGATGTTTATAACTGTCTGGGAGGGAAAGAAATGGCATGCCCATCAGTTTATATAGGCACATCAAAACAAAAATTTAAAAATCGACTCTGGGCACAGATCAGATTTGAATAGTGGAGCTGCAAAAAAAAACTGCACTTACTCTCCATTGCATAGAAGAGAGACATAAACCAGATTTCGAGAACGTTGAAATTCTGCAAACAGAGCGAAACTACTCAAAAAGAATGTTGCTAGAGATGCTGCACATAACAACAAACAACAATGCAATCAACCGCAGGTCTAATTGTGATAATTTAAGCAGCGCATACAGCCAACTTATAAAAAGGCCTACAAGAAAATTTAAATTTAAATGTAGGTGACATAGACTTTTTCTTTTCAACTTTTGTTTAAAACTATTGTTGGAAATGATGTGTTTAATGTGTTCAAATACTGCAATTAATATTCTTTGATTAAATCTTTTTGTAAGTAATTTCTCAAGTCACACAGTAAAATATTTGCTTAATGTATGTATGTATTATGCTTATTTCTTTTGTTTATCAATAAACTCCTGATGAAGAGTATAAACATACTCGAAACGTTGTAAAAAATGAAATAACATCTTTTAATATTGACCTACATATAGCTCACCAAACTTTCATAAATCTATAACCAAAGGTCACACAAATCATCATTTTGTAGTTTTGGACGGTTTCAAATTTAATATCCACGAAATAAATGATGGTTTGCCCCAGGGCTCCGTTTTGTTTCCGCCTGTGAGTATATTCAGCCCTATCGAGGTATCCGTTCAGAGTAATTTTTTTTTCCGATTTGTTCGAAACCAATGAGAATCAAGGACTATTTTAACAATACACAGAAGACCGCACTTTTTTAACGATTGCAATTCCTCACACGCTCACACTAACATGAGAGACCACAGAGGAAGAAGGACAAAATGAGTTTCACAATAAAAGGCAGGACAGGAAAAAAAAAATCTTCAGTTCTCTTTAGACCTGCATAGAAGTTAGATATTATCATGCTTATTTTGACATTCTCATGAATAGTCTATTCGTTAGAATGATTCTATTCCTTCGAATGCACTTTCTTAATTTTGAGATTCGAACGAGTAACATTCATTTGCGAAAGATAGCATAAAATGAACTTCAAAAAAGATTCATTTTCATTGTCAGCTGTTTGACATTTTCTATATTTCTATTTGAATTAGTATGACCGTTTTACATTTTTTTTGTTTCTAAACATTTTATAGATGTTGGATAAATAATCAAGAAACAAAATAAATAATACACTTTTTTATTATAAAGTAAAGTTTAACCATAAATAACTACATATTTATTACATTTTTTGTGTCAACTCAGCTGTTTTGAAACTATTGTTAAAAAAAAATAAGTTGTTCATGACGCGTTCCAAATTTTTATTTTTTTTCGTATACACTTGGTCACACTAAAATATCAAAAACAAAAGAGAAGTGTTTGTGAAATGTCAAAACCAAAAATTGAAATGTTTGTTTATTTGTAATTGTTTTCTTTATTGTTTAATAATTTAAATTTCTGTGATAAAAACATAAAATAATAAATAAAAAATAAAAATATGGCATTTGTGTTGTTTATAAATTAAGATGGTGTTGAAGAAGTGCAGAGGAGAAGGATAGTGGATGCTTTCCGTATCAACGCGGGTGGTAAAAAAACCCTTTTCTACATCCGGGTTTTCTTCCATTATTTTGATTAACTTTTCCTTTTATTCGCGGTTTGTCCAGTTGGAATGCGACCTTTTAAAATAAAACAACAAAAAAAATAATAAAAGTAATTTATTTTCAATGAAATAATTAAAAACTTACATGTTTTGTTGTTTACTCGACAGAAAATTCAAACGACACAAAAATGACATTTAATTCTATTCTTTCGAATTTCAAAATTGAATTAGCTTTCGCAAATGAATGAACTTTCTATGGATTGGGTGAACTTTCGATTTGTTCGATTAACATTCTAATCGCAGAGTCTCAAAAATTAAGTTTTAACGAATTCGACTCACTTTCTAACGAAAGAGAATGTCAAAATAAGCACCATTGAGAGATGCCTTCCTAGAGGTTTGGGGTGCTTGGTACTGACTACATGGTTGCTGGAGGGTACGGTGACGTTGGTGGGTTGACTTATGTACGTGGTGGACACGGTGCGGTTGTTGGCAGATGGGATACTTGATGGACGGGGTGGTGGCTGAAGACGACGATGAGGGTGGTTGTGGTAATCGCTTACAATATTGTTGAAGCGTTTTAGTTGATTCTATGAAAGAATTTTCTTCAAGACTTACAACTTACAATCTTTAAGGGCTTAATAGATAAATGTATATTTATTATCGTGTCTTTACAATTTACAAAGATTTTGTGAATACACAGTTTGCACAGGGATATGATATTTAGTTTATATCTTATATCTTTTATCGTTGCGGACCTCTCCAAGGAAACTATCCTTTCCAAGTTGGCGGTGGAGTAAATACGACGATGAAAGAGCCACTATTACCAAGGCAATTACCCCTATCACAGAGTCCCTCGTAACAAATCCCCGAAAATTTTGTTACGCTACGAATACGAATAAATTTACATCATAGGCCCCGAACGGAATCAAAAAAGTATTTTCCTAATTTCGGAGTTTCAAAATCAATTGATTTGCGTTCAAAATGTGAAAAAATAAATAAATTTTCTTTGTTCATCTTTTGATTTAATTTTGTTGGTCGTTAAAAATAAATACCATTGCCGTTGCAATCTTTGTAATAAATGTAGAAAATACGCCAAGAAGTTACTTTACTTTACTTTAGATGGCGCTCACAGTCCAGGGTGGAATAAGGCCTCAACCAACAAGTCCCTCCAGCTAGCTCGGTCCCTAGCTAGCTGCCTCCAGTTACGCACTCCAAGTTGGTTGAGGTCGCTCTCCACTAGTGCGCGCCACCTGAGGTGGGGTCTTCCTCTGCTGCGCAGACCATCAGGGGTGGATTCGAAGATTCGACGGGCTGGTGCGTCGGTGTCCATACGCTCCAATTGTCCCAGCCATCTCAGCCGTTGTATTTTCAGCTTCTTGACTAGGTCAACGTCGCTGTAAAGCCCGTACAGCTCGTTGTTGAACCTTCTCCTCCATACTCCATCGATACAGACTGGACCGAAGATCAAGCAAGCAGTTGAACTGACTTTTGAAAAATTGTACCTCTATTGTTGACGTTTGAGTTTCGTACAATTGCTTCAAGAGCGATGTTAAATAGGTTGCAAGATAGCGCGTCGCCTTGCCTCAGACCTTTCTCGACATCAAAAGGTTCGGTGGTGTTCTTACCGACCTTGACGGAGCAGCGAGATTTCTCCATCGTCATCCTGCACAAGCGGACGAGCTTGGCAGGGATTCCGAGATGAGACATGGCTCTATCTAGTTGTTCTCTGTCCACGCTATCATACGCGACTTTGAAATCGATAAAAAGGTGGTGTGTATCGATTTGGAACTCCTGGGTTTTTTCCAAAATCTGTCGAAGTGTGAACATCTGATCCAGGGTGGATTTGCCGGGCCTAAAACCACACTGATAGGGGCCGATCAGCTCGTTGGCAAACGGTTTTAGGCGCTCACACAGTACAGACGACAAGATTTTGTATGCGACGTTGAGGAGACTTATACCTCTGTAAGTGGCACATGTCAGGGCATCTCCTTTCTTGTGGATGGGGCACACTATGCCGAGGTTCCATTCATTGGGCATACTTTCATCCGACCAAATTTTTGAGATGAGTTGGTGCATGCTCCCTACCAAGTCATCCCCACCTGCTTTAAATAGCTCAGCTGGCAAGCCATCCGCGCCAGCAGCTTTGTACGCTTTCAGCTTGGCTATCGCTGACCGCACTTCATTTAGGTGGGGTGGACGGAAATTTTGACCATCATCGTCCAGGTTGAATGGAATGTTCCGCCTAGTTGCGGAATTTTGGCCTTCCTCGCCGTTCAGCAGTCTGGAAAAGTGTTGTTTCCAGATCCTCAGCACGGACTGCGTGTCCACTACCATATTCCCACTCTCATCTCGACAGGCTTTGTAGCCCTGGGTGGATTGCCTCACCCTTTGGTAAAACTTTCGAACATCCCCCCTGCCGGTACAGTCCTCAATAGACTCGACCGTCCGCTTCGCATGCTCTCTCTTTTTCCTCCTTAGAAGTCGGCGTTCCTCCCTTCGTCTTTGCCCGTAGATCTCCCGGGCATCTCTCTCAGCAGCTCTGGTTCTTGCCTGCAGCATTAATTGGTAGGCCTTGTTCTTTGCTACATGCGCCAACCTGCATTCTTCGTCAAACCAGGGGTTTCGTTGTGGTGGCCTTGTGAAACCCAGCACATCAGTGGCGGCACTACTGATGGCATTCTGGCAGCGCTTCCACAGGTCCTCCGTAGATGAAGCTGGAGGCGGGCTTGCTGAGAGATTAAGAGAGACTCGGTCTGCAAAAGTCCTTTCGACCTCCTGCGATTTTAACTTCGCGACATTGAATCTTTTCACAGCATCCGTCCGTCGTTGTGGCGTCATGGATATCCGCATCCGT
This sequence comes from Philhelius festivus, assembly GCA_963931855.1. Lineage (NCBI taxonomy): Eukaryota > Metazoa > Arthropoda > Insecta > Diptera > Syrphidae > Philhelius > Philhelius festivus. Next base: position 88,555,219 of record OZ007555.1, read on the forward strand.
ACTTGGGCTACCACCAAGTAATGATCCGAGTCTGTTGGCTCCTCGGAATGTTCGGACATCCAGGATACTGGAAGCATGTCTCGCGTCTATCGCAACATGATCAATCTGGTTGACGGTTAGTTGATCCGGAGACCGCCAGGTCCCTTTGTGTATATTGAGGTGTGGGAATCGAGTGCTAGCTATGATGACATTTCGCCCCGCCGCAAAGTCAATCAGCCAGAGTCCGTTACCGGAAGTGTTGTCGTGCAGGCTGTGTCCTCCGACTATCGAACCAAAGATGCCCTCCTTTCCGATCTTGGCGTTGAAGTCACCAAGAATAATCTTGACGTCGTACTTGGGGCACCTATCATACGTTTCCTCGAGAAGGTCGTAGAATTCTTCTTTGGTTGAGTCATCTTTTTCTTCCGTTGGGGCATGGACACAGATCAGCGTCACGTTTTTGAATTTCGCTTTGATGCGGATTGTGACCAGGCGCTCGCTTACATTTCTGAAGCCCAAGACTTCTTGCCTAAGTTTTCCCCTTACCACAAATCCACATCCAAAAAGCCGCTGACCCTGCTCCTTGTAGCACTCACCGAAGTAGATGTCACACGTTTTCATCCTTCGAATGCCCTCTCCATCCCATCGCACTTCCTGGATGGCTGTAATGTCAGCCTTTAGCCTATCCAGGCTCTCCACTATTTGTTCGGCAGCACGTGGCCTGTTTAAGGTCCGGACATTCCACGTGCAGAACCGAAAATCGTTGTCCTTGTTTCGTTTGCTGGGGTCATCAACATTAAAATCATCCATATCCGAGGCTTGTTGTTGTTTCGGAACCGGTTTGTTTTTACGTGGTAGGGAAGTTACCCCGACGCACAACCCCCGACCTGGAGGACCAGACCCTTAGTATAACTCCAAGGGTAGGGAGCCGGACGAATCCGCTCCTTATAGGCCTGAGCTACGAATATGTCGTAGTAGCCCATATAAGGTGTTCACCAAGTAGTTTATCCTAACTGGAACTGTAGACGCCACCGTTGATTCCATCTGGGGAATTCTTCCGCTGCCGTCTGGGTAAAAGGAGAGGTGCCTTAGTGGGAACACTTCTACCCCCTCTCTCGTTTGCTACCCCCAACAACTTTCCACTGGGGTTGAGACCCAATCTCCAGTTGAGGTACTAGGTACCCGATGTTCACCACGGGGAGGTGAGAGTAGGAGTTGGTGCTCTGTCCACGGGTTCTCAGGATTTGAACTCCCTTTTCGGGGCTCTCACCCGCTCACGCAACTCCGTTGCTCCGCTTAGGGCATGTCCAGTCGCCAGGCAAGCGCGGCTAAATGCCAAACCTTTTTTGGTTTTCAGCCTTATTTTGACATTCGATTTCACTAGAAAGTATGTCCAATTCGAGTAATTTGTATTTTGAGATTCGCAGGATTAGAAAGTTCACTTTATCAATGGAAAGTTCATTTATCTTTCGAAAACTAAGCAAATTTTTACTTTCGAATCGTTCGAAAGAAATGTCATTTCATTCTCGTTCAATTTTTTCTGGCGAATAGATTCATAAAACATGTACAAAGTTTAATATAATATTAGTTGTAATGGATGCAACAAATGGATTTGATGAATCCATTATCCTTCTCCTATACAACTGCTCCTTACCGTCTTCTCTTTTCATAAATAAAACAAATACCATTTGGATTTTTAACGTCTCGCTTGAATTTATGAATATTTTTATAAAACAATCTACAAATGATAATTTAAAATTCAAGTGTGACCAGATATGTGTAAATTAAATAGGCTTTGAAGTTGCCTTCTTTTTTTGTTTATCAATTTGGAAAACAAGTTAGTTTACATGAAAATTAAAACATAAATCAAGTATTTTATTAAACAGAATTGTTCTACCGTTATTTTACTTCTTTTTGATATCAATAAACTTAACATACTGTTTTCTAAATGTTCCCAATTTTTAAAATGTCAGATTTATTGATGTTTTTCAAGTTTAAACTTTACCGGGCATTACTTTATTTTTCTTGAATAATAAAGTATATTTTTAGACCATAATTTTTTTTTAAATAAAAATCATCAAAAAAAAAACAGTTTGGTCATACTTAATCATTGCTGATTTCGGAAATAAATTTCATTGAGGTTCATTTTATTCAATCATTCGACAATGAACACTTTTCGCTCGAATGTCAAAATATGCTAGGTTCATTCGAATGAAAAAATCTATTCTATAGAATTAGCTATTCGTTCGAATCTCAAAATAAGCATGTGTATATTCCCTATAAGAATTTTCTTATACACTGAAGAACCTTTTTAAGCGTTTTTTGGAGAATTTGTTTTTACTTTGAGCATGAAAGTAAACAAAATTTTAAAGCTTGAAATGGTTTTTAAACGTTTTGGTAATTCTCTAGAAGACAACCAGCCATTCGCCCAACCAGCCTGTCCACCAATTACCCCATAACACAACTAAATTAAAGTTCCTATCTCTCCTTGAGGTCTTACCTCTATGAACTTCTGACAAGAACTGAGGATTTTTGTGGAAGCTCTACTACTTAAATATTTTGTCTCGCCTATTAAATAATTAATACTATGAAATACTTTTTCGTAAAGTTACAAAAAGTACTATAGTAAAAGTAGTTTTTAGTATTGCCAATCCCGTCGCCAATCCCGTGAGGAAATTTACTGGATATCATGCGAACGGATATAGTGCTGTGGGATTGACGTCATAAAAGTATAAATAAAATCGGTGGGCAAACGTTACACGGGCTTTTGAGTAACGCCTGGGATGTTTCAGTGCCCTCACGTTCCCATACAATTTATATACAAAGTAAATACTCTCAGATCATAGTCCTTTGACATTACAGGTCTCGTGACACGTTAAATATATTGGTGGTGAATTAAGTACTCTCTTGGTGCGAACAGATACGACTGGTGTTGATGAAATGGTGCACCATTTCTCGTTTAATTAATTAATGCTAATTTAAAATAATCAAATGCTATCAAAAAGTTAACTTTGTGCATATTTTCTTAACTAATACATCAAAAGGATATATAAAAAACAAGCCAATGACTGTTAATTTTAAGAATGATATGATCACTTAAAAATATGGTGGTGCATCTTTTACCATGTTACCCTACGGGGTTGCGCAGTCAAGCTCAATTTTTCTCGATGCTACGATGATCTCTTTACGAGACCAATTATGCGCTGCAAGCAGACTGTTGTACTCAGCAAAAATTCCAGCTTCTTCGTTCTTAGCAACCTAAGAATCAATGAAACGAACACTTCACCATAATTTTTTCTTATTTTATTGTCATTGCTGGTCGTGTGTTAAAAGTTAGAAAGCGGGGGTACTGAGGCTGGTACCCTCTGTGATTCCAAGTCATGTGCCCCACGACGGTCTCTTGAATAGAGGCCAAAAGTTCATGCTCTAAGTTGGGAGGTGGTCCAAACTATCTTTGAAATCTTCTAGAGGTTAAATTGCAAGCGCAAAAAACATCTCGATCACCATAAAGTGATCATATTATTCTCTCCAATCAACTCTAATTGTAAGTGCACATATTTCCAACTCGTTCGCCTGCGTTTCGTTAAATTCTGAAACCTCGCCATAAGAGACAGAGAGAAATACGCCTTTTAAGATTCCCGATGTTTCAATATTGAAAATATATCCGGGATATCGGTCTCTAGAAATATTTAAGACACTCTTAATATGATTAATGTAATATTTATCAACTTAAAAACAAAAGCAAAACAACTGTTATTAAACTTTTAATTTTTTTAAAACAAAAAACTATCGACAATTTATATACATCGGATTACCAGTGGGACTGAAAGTGACGAATAATCTTGTTTTTATCCTTAATTTCGCAAGGCTTTTGAAAAATGATTCTATCTTTGAAATCTTCTAGAGGTTCAATTGCATATGCAAAAAACGTCTCCAACACCATCAACTCATCATATAATTCTCTCCAATCAACTCTTATTGTTAGTGCACATATTTCTAACAGCCAAACAAATGTCAACTGTAAATTACGCTTAAGTTCGTTCGCCTGCGTTTCGTTAAGGTCAGAAGCTTTGCCCATAAGAAGCCAACAATCAAAGTTAGAAATTTTAAGTTTTGTACTGATCTTCGCTTCACTTGCATTAGTTTCCGAGATATTACAAAAACTTTCCTGCTGACAAGACCCTATTACTCCTTCGTCTTCATCCTCACTTAGGTCAGCAAAAAGATTTACTCTTTCCAAATTTCGTCGCGGATTTGTAAGATGAATATCTCCTGGTTCCATGTTGTCTTCTTCAAAAAATTCTAAGTTGTTATTATATTCTGTGGAGAATTCGTCCTTAACATTGGGACTTAGATCTTCTTCAGTACAGTGATATTTTTTTTTACGGAGTTTTAACAAGGCATGCTTTCCATAACGTTCAAAACATGACTTAAAAATAGTGTCTGGTGGTTTGTCAGCTTCGACTTTGATGTCCCAAGGTTTTCTATCATTTGTCAAATTAACTTTAAGAGGATTTCTATTCGGGCATTGCATAAACGGATTTCGAAAAATTCCTATAAAATTTCGTTTTGATGTGCACGCAACTCGAATTACACTCAAGTTTCTATCGCATTTGGCGAAAGTTTCTTTTAATTTTGTAGGCTTTACAAATGGTGTAAGGGAACGCTTTGAGTGGTCTACATACAAAAGTTTTGGAATATTATCGTTGATTTTTGGATCTAGTTTAAGCCGCTTCAAATAATTATGACATGGTGTGAACGAAGGTGAAAAATTAAGTGTGTTTAAATCTTTGTCTTCTCTGTCGCCTACATTGAGAAAATGTTGAAAAACGGCGCTCATATTTGCCTGCTTTTTGGCCATATCTTTGGACAAATGTTTCACAACTTTTTGGCAACGTTCTTCTAAATTTTCAAGATATAATTCACGCGGTGGAATTTGTTTGAACTGCTTACAGACAGATAAGTTATTTTTACAGAGAAGTACTTTTCTTAATTCTATATATTCCACCCAATCATCCCACACAAATAATTCATCATAGTTAGGCAAATTCATTGTGCTCAGTTCTGAATTTATTCTCCGAGCTGAACGCGATATTTGTTTTTCCTTGCGTCCATCAATTCCAAATAAGAGCTTCAAAGCAAAAATAATGTATGCCATGGCACGACTTTCATAACAAGGTGTATAATGTCGGCAGGCCCAGTCCATTTTGGGTGGGTGTAGGTTTATCAATCGTTCAATAAAGGTATTAATTTCTTCCGGTAGACACATCTCGGTGGTGTATCGCTGAACAAGTTTTAAAATATCAGGTGTTTTCAGGCAGTTTAGGTGAATTGCTTTGCATACTTGAGCACATTGTTCACGCAATTGCGTAGCAGCAAATTCTGTGCCCTTGTAGTTCAAACGAAAGGACTTTAAAGAAGTTTTACATGATTCGCTTGTGTCTGCTGGAAAAAATCGCTCTAGATTAAAAGTTGAAATGTGACCTTCAGAAATAAATCTCAATAAATCAGTTAGTTGAATTTCATCCTCGATCAAGTTGAGGGCTAATGCCAAAATAGCGTACACTAATTTCATACTGAGCTCTTTACTACGATCACTGTACTTAAGTTCACTAGCTTTAACGCTCATATTGTGGCATTTTAGCGAACTATTAAAATCTTTCTCGTGTTTTTTTAAATGAGATAAGGGCATCTTTTTTTTAAGCAGCTTTCTTGCATTGGATGAGAATTTCAATTGAATCGCGTGCATCGCGCGGTTACTCGGTGCTGATCCAGATGAATTGAAACTTGTTTCACCGAATGATGATAGCGAGATAAGTGATTGCGAGCACATAGAATGAGTTTGAGACATGGATGCTTCGTACTGCGATTGATCAAAGTCTTTCTAGAAAAATAGAAAAATAATTTGTTTAAAAAAAATCGGTCACTACAAAACAATGTAAAGATATAAAATTATTGAAATACAATGGGATTTTTATTAAAAAACGTCTTGAAAAAACTAGAATGAGAAATGTTATAAAAGGAAAAATTGACCAAAAAAGTATGTAGATGTAGATGTATTGTATATAATAATTTATACAGTCATCGAGTAACTTCCAAACGGATCAGATCGTTTCAAGTATATTATGTGATTTCTTTTCCGCCTAGTGCCCAAACCAGTTTCCCTCTTTTTCTTTTTTCGCACTTCTCTTTCTTGCTTATACGTGCGTGAGTGTTAGTGAGTTATGTGTTATTTGCTAAAATGGCCCCGGGCCAATAATAAGTGGTCGTTTCGGCCTCTGGAGACGGATCCTGACCCTGATTCTCAACACATAGAAAAAAAAAAAACAAGATACAACTCCCTACCCATTAATTCTTTTGCATAGCCCAAAAACATGTGAAAAGCCCATATCAGCGCGAAGTCCATTCCTTCTCAAAAAAGCGATGGAATCAGTAGAGACTGTAAAAACATTTGCCAACTTTGTGACGGTAGTCTTTTAATCTTTGTCAATTCACAAAAAACTGCACAAGCCTTGCTCAGAGCTAAAGACCTCGCGGGTGTTTGCTCAGTTAATGTTAAATTCCATGATCGATTAGACCAATCAAAAGGCATAGCTAACGCTCCCTGCCTCATTAACGTTTCTGAGTCTGAAATAGTCAGTGAAATGAAATCCCAAGGGGTGATTTATAAATTTTTGAAAAAAGACGATGAAAAACCAAATGGTTTAATGTTATTTACATTCGACCTTTTCCTACCTCCAAAATCAGTGAATATAGGCGTTTACTCTGCCAAAATAACCGAATATATTCCCAAACCCTTGCGATGCGGGAATTGCCAGTTACTTGGTCAAACAAATAAACGTTGTAATGGTAGTTCAAAATGCCAGGCATGTAATTTACCTCCCCATACCCCAATACAATAGTTCAACACCAAACACACACACATCCAACCCTACATCTCTCTCAAACAACAAGTCAAACACACTTTCCCATTCTCACACCTTATCAAATTCCAACATTATCGACTCCACACAATCTGTATCCTAACCAACCACCTTACAACTTACTTTCACTCTAACCACATCTAATCAAAATAAAACCTACACTCAGTGCAATCAATTTCATTATCAGCTGATACCTAAACACTTCTGAGTAACAATGATTATTACATTGATACTACTAGCCCTGAAGATGTCGAAATATTTGATAAACTCTAATCACCAAATAACTGACTCTATGGTGCAGATGCTGAATCGATCGGACTCTTTGGGGTGTCTGAATATTCCTGTCAACCCCAATGTCTCACAACAAAATTATGTTCAAAAAATAAATTTACCGTACAACACTTCTTTTGATACAAGTTCAACAAATTTTCATAATCAATCCTCATCAATCAAACTCTTCATATTCTACAATGAAATATAAATGGGTTTGCTAACAACCTTGATGAATTGAAAATTTTAATAAAACAATATAACCCAACACTTTTCTCTATTCAAGAAACACACTGTCGTTTTGATTTCAAACCCTACTTATCCAAAAGCTATAACGGACATTTTCATAATCTTCGAAACAATAATACATCCAAACAAGGGGTTGCCATATTAATCAAAAAGAACATCCCTCACACAGTACTAAATTTAAATTCTAAACCACAGGTTTTAGCAATAGAAATTCAAAACAAACTTGAGTTCATTTATGTATGTATTTATCTCCCACCCGCGCTAACAATCAGTAAAACAGATTTGGATAATAATCAAGTGAGTTCTCCAATAATATTAGGGGGAGATTTCATTGCGTGGAATACCCCCTTAAGCGTTCCCCAAATTCAAACAGGAAAGCAACTTTAATTCTTTCCCAGATTCCAATTAACTTGCTGTTCTTATGAATTACAAAGTTTCTTGGCAAATTCTGGATGATCTCCTTATCATGATCACTTCCCAATAACATGCACTCTTATTGTTTGATTTGTATATGCTCAATCTTCAGTTAACGTGAAATTTAAAACTATGCTCGCTGATTGGGCTTGTTTTCGCAAGCACTTATCAGATTATTTGTCAGTTAACAAACATTCAACAAATAACAATAAAGAAGCCGCTCTTATGCATAAAGCGATCCGTACAGCCGCCAAAATGTCAATCCCTCAAGGTACAATAAAACTTCAAAAAACATACTGTTGCGTGGTGAGATCCTGAGCTGAATATATTACGTAATGGAAAAGTCAAAGCATAGGGGTTTTTCAGAAAATAACCCAACCAGACAAACTTAATTCTTTTCAAGAAAAAAAAAATACGCTGAGTTCCGTAGCAAATTTAAGGTGTGTTTTATTCATTGCTGCATAGCTAGCGCAGCATTCAAGTTGTAACGAGCTTTGCCTTTTGGTCCATACTGGCATTTGGAACCCTTAGCTCAGTCGTGGGGGTGGTTCTTGGACCTGTCGCTCCTACAAAAAAAATATTGCCAGCTTAAACATCACTGGTGTTCTTGATGTGCGAGATAATGTGCCCATGCCCTCCCTACCATGGTTGCTTTCCTCGCTAAAGCAACCCCTAAACTAGGCTCCTTCTCCTCCTCAGCTTATCATCCCTTTCTCCTCATCCTTCTCATTCCTTCTTCGTGTTAAATTTACTCACTCATTGTGAATTTATCTTTTTACTTTGTAAAATACTTAAAAACCATTTTATTCTTGATTTTTGTTCTTATATTTTCACTTAATCTTGAAATTATCATACATTTTTCTCAGATTATTAATTCAAATTTAGAAAAATCAAATTTACTTTAAGCGAAATGAAAATTTAATTTATCTTAGGCAAAAAAATGAAAATTTACTTTAATGCAAAGCGACCAGTAATAAAATTTTTTATTATCATACCGCAACGTCTTCGATTTATTAGCAAATTTGGGATTTCTAATCCTCTTTTTTCTTTTCTCTATATGTTTTAATTATCCTTTACTCTAATCACTTTAATCCCCACAAAATATCAAAAAAAAACCAATTATTCAAATCGCGAAATTTCGGAAATATATGTATATTAACATGTATATATATAAAATTATTTTTAAATTATCAACATATGCTTTTTTTAACAACCAAACTTACCCTTGTTAATTCTCCAGAAGTGGCCACTGCTGCTGAATAACGATGGGTAGATTTTTTTTCTCTATGCACCTTTGCTGTGCCTTTCCAAATTTATGTTTTACGTATATATTTTATATATATATATAATTATATATATATATACATTCACTTTCACGATTCAAATTCTTATTCCACGTTTCGCGTTGTTCTATTTTTAATAATAATTTTTACTTTAGGTTGAAATGCCTTCAAATCGCAAATAATCGTTAAATCAAATTATAAAAAAAATTAAAAGAATTTAGAACAAAAAAAAAATTTCTTTAGATTTGGCTGATGAGATTTGAACTCCGGATACTCAGATTGCTTGCTCAGCGCTTTAGCCCTCAGCTCTATAGTTGCTATTGACGGTGCCGTTTCAAACGGATATCTTATGCGGTTTCCTTGTTACCGTAGCCGCCTTGCTTACGCTGCCGCTACTGCCTGCTACTTTTACGGTGTCCTAATAATGGCACTTTTATTTTAAGATTTTTCCTGTTTATTATCCTGGATTCTCAGTTATTCGGGATAACTTTTAAAAGTGTTTGCTTTAATTTTCGGGCAGCCGGATATATATATATTATATCGACTGCCAGATCTAATAAACAAATACAAAAAAATCACTAAATGAAATTGCCACTAAAATTCCTCACTGCATTCTTACCGTGTATAAAAATTATTATATTTTTTTTTTTTATATGTGTATATCCTGTACACAATCACTAATTCGGTCGATTTTAAATCACCAAAAAAATTTATATTTAAACTTAGGTATTTTATTTTATCAAGTAAAATTTTATTTACGCAACTCTGTCTGACTTGAACTATCAACGGCTGTTTCAATAAAGAATTTTCTTCTGTCGCCAATTAATTTCAGAGGTAACAAGAGATTTTTGGAAATTTCTGCAAATTACCCCTAATTCCAGGATCACTAAAGCTAACAGGTAATCAATTATTAAGTTCGAGTCAAAACTTTCGAACATTTGCCTACTCAAGTTATACGACCTCAATCCTTACGTGAAAGTTTCATACAAATTTCTCTTTGAGTTATGATTCAAAACGTAATCCGAACCCTAGAAAGGAGTCTTGCAAATATTTTTACTCCTTAGAGAATAAAAGCTTTGTCTTCCTCTTAATCAATAGGTTGCCTCTAGTCTTTCCTTCGGTATGTGTTTTATCTCAAACTTCACATCAAACCCTATCGTTGTCGCATAGTAGAGTAGTGTCGTGCGCGCGCCGCTTGTTATCTTAACCTCGTCGGTCGAACAAAATATTATTTGTTTGTTTTTATTTTGTTTAATAATCAAAAAAAAGTAAATAAAAACATAAATTCGGTTACAAAGTGCGAATATAACGAACAAACTCACTCCATATGTCAATTTCAATTTATATTTCAATGTTGGTCATTATTATAGAAAATATCAAAATCTGATGTCAAAACATGTATTTACATATGTTTAATTTTAAAATTTAATGCATAGCACCATTTTCATTTCAATAATTTAAAGTTATATCATCAGCACAACTGCCATTTTTTTACTGGCTTCTTTTTCGCCAGCAATCAAATTCTTGTTGCTTGTCGAGGGAAATTTTGCTGCGCTAGCTATGCAGCAGTGAATAAAACACACCTATAGTCTGCAAAATTTTACCTCAACTCTCAACCCCAATTCCTCCACAGGCAAAATTTGGCATAATATTCAATGCCTAAGTAGTGAATATGCACAAAGAACAATAAAAGTTATTGAAACTCCCACAGGACTCACATCACAGCCAACCGATCTTAGTAACCACTTTGGACTTACTTGATCTAATAGCTCCAAAGACGAATATTTTCACCCTGACTACATCGCCCAAAAACTACTCTCGCTTATATCTAAGGTGGGTGTAAATACTATATCTGCAACCGCAGAACTTATTGAAAAAAAAATGTCCCTATTAGAATTCGAAAGTTGTATAAGTAAACTTAAAGGTCAAACTCCTAGTAGAGATAGGATTTCATATGCTATGCTAAAAGATCTTCCCGCTCTAGCAACTTCCAGGGTCATTCAACTATACAATAGTATTTTAGAGACTGGAGTTATTCTACAATACTTAATACAGGCAACCTTACTACCTCTACGAAAACCAAATAAAAATATCAACACTGCAAACGGTTACGACCAATATCGCTTATACCATTGTATGGCAAAAGTACTAGAAAAATAATCGCCAAAAGATTGCTTTGGCTAATCGAATCTCGAAAACTTATAAAGCCTAACAAAGCCTAAAAAAGGATGCGCAGATGCGCTTCTTCACCTCAACTTTTATATTACAAAAGAATTATCGGCACGCAACCATGGAACTGCTCTATCATTAGATTTCGAAAAAGCATTCGACAGAATAGGAACTCATGTAATACTAAATAAGCTAAAAACTTGGGGTATAGGCCCAAAAATCTTCAGCTACGTTAAAGCATTTCTAACTAATAAATCTATGTAAAAACAAACAATTGCTTTTCATTATTCTATCCTTTTAACAATGGAATTCCATAAGAACTCCCATTTTCAGTGGAACTATGATGACCTTAGCACGGTTATATCCAATCATGGACAGCTAGATCAAACATCTTACGCCGACGACATTTACATTGTTTGTAAAAATAATGACCTAGCGACAACTTACTTTTTACAAATCTTTTAAATGTTGTTTTAACTTGGTCTTCTTTGTCTGGTGCTAAACTTTCTTTAGATAAAAAAAGACCCTGCATATTTGTCGTAAGACCTCCTGTAATAAAACTTCTCTTTCTTTAAATAGTATAAGTATAAATAACGTTGTATTTTAGGTATAACATTTAATTCAAAATATAACTGGAAAAAGCATTGTCTAGAATTAAAAAAGAGCTTAACCAAAAGAACAAATATTATAAACTTTTTAGCAAGTAATAAATGCAATGTACATGTTAACACTCTATGTAATATAATTAAATCACTTATTCTAAGTAAGATTGACTATGGGCTTTTTATATATGGCAATTCACCGAAGTCAACGCTGAACATCATCAAATTACCATACCATGAAAGTAGAAGTCTTAATGCCTTTCTAACGTCTACAATTAAAAACATGCTGGTCGAAGCTGGTCTTCCTACTTTGGAAGATCGAATCTCATAAACAAGGAGCAAAATATACGCAAAACTTTCAGTTGGAACTTTGCATTCTCCGATGGATCTAAAACAGCTCTAAGCACATCCTTTACATCAGTGCTTGAAAATGGTTCTTTGATATGGGACTTAGATAACAATGCATCCGTTTTTACTGCAGAGGCTTTCGCTATCCTTAAGACTATATACACCTGCGCAACTATGGCTAGTAAATTTAAATTCAGATAGCCTATCAGTGATCAAAGCAGTCAAAAATTTCAATCACAATACTGAAATAGTTTCAAAAATTCGAGATTGTCTCACCAAAAACCAACATAAAACGAAACTCATGTTGGTTCCAGGTCACATGGGTATAGAGGGTAATGTGCTCGCCGATGCTCACCGAACACCAACTCATAGTTTTGTTGCTGACACTCAAATCAACACAAACAACTGTTCAACTTCATCACCCATCCACAACAAGCAACATCCATCTGTCTTGCCTTAAAAAACCCTAGCCACGACAACATTATCAAAGTTAATTCTTTCGTAAAAAAAAAATATAAGCTAGATATTTGATTCTCCTTTTTCATTCAAAAATGTAAACATTTATAGTAAACCTACATATGCTCAATGTTACATTTATACTATATCTCTATACTTATAATACTATTATATCTTATCTTATCTCATCTCATAACTATCCACCCTATTACGGTTTGCGAATCGAACTTTCGAGGTGAGATTTTTTCATTAGCGAACTAACACATTCGACATACTACGGTTGGCGCACTTTACAATTCGAGTTCGAAATTTTATTGTTTATTAAAAATATCAAATATATATGACATTTAAGACGAATTAAAGGTTCTCGATTCGCCAACCGTAATACTAATTTCTCACACTCACATGTTTATTTGTTCGACTCGCCAGCGGTAATAAATTTAAATATTTCAATATATTCTTTAATATTGAAATTTCATTTCGCTCGATACAAAAAAAAAATGTAGCTGAAAACACGTGTACGTGTTTTCGCAGTCATATTACGAAGATTGTCAACGAAACGACGGAATTAGGAATCTTCTTCATCTTCATTGTACATACTACATAATTGTGTACTTTTTTGTTTGCATTCCTTAGCATTCATGTGTATCTACAAACTTCAGGTATAGCTTTTTTGCTTTTTCTCATATTGTTTGCATGAGAAGGAAGCAAACTATTTGTTTTTTAATCAGGCATACGTGCCAACCCCAATGTAACCTAAAATTTCCCATTCTTTTGGTGAAACAAAATATATGGAATAATGTATCTGATGAAATTTAAACGGGCTATGGATGAAACGAGGATTGAAATAGAATCGCGAAAACTAAAATTCAGAAACCCTAAAATGCCGAAACATAAAATCCAGAAAGCCTTAGATCCCAAAAAATATATTAAACAAGGTTTCCAGTTTTCTTTATTTGAGACTACGATTTAGCAAAAACTTGTTTTAGTTTTTTGAATTTAATATGCTTATTGATCTTAAAAAGCGGATGAGGAAATTTTCGTCGAGAAAAAAAATAATTTTATGTCAAAAGTAAAAATAAAAATTCAGCCGCCTATTTCCTTTAAAATCTGTATCATACGGTTTGTAGAGCGTATTATACGTGATAGGGTTACAGAAGCGATTCCGCTATACTAGTTTACAATAAAATGAATGAATTTTAATAAATAAAAGTCTGAGGTCAATTTTCTCCAGAGAATGCGTGTGTCGTTCTAGGTTTTGTATGTATGCTTGAGGCCATTTTTGGATTGGATTTGTGAACATTGATTGATATCGCTTCGATAATACGCTCTCCTAAATCTCTTAAAGTTGATATTTCTGTTAAATAAACAAGTTTTTCATATCCCATACAAACCGAATTCAATACTGTAAGGTCAAGAGATCTTGCAGGCCAGTGAAATGGTCCGTTTTATCCTGCAAATTCTTAAGCCCTCGACCATAGTGGCCTAGAACACCAAGCTGTTGTTGTTGTTGGACATATGATGGAATTAGTTGAATCAATGGAATTTCCTCCACTCCAAATAGTTTGTAGAAAGGGCCGATTAAATTGAAATGATTACTGTTCTTTTTTCACTGGATTCTCCGCAGCCCATGTATGAAGATTATAAAAATTTATGATCCAATCTCTTGTAAATTGAGATTCGTCCGTCTAAAAAATTCTACACTCGTTATCATCCAAGCTCAGCTCCAGCGACCAGTAAAACAACTTAAGTCTTCTTTCTAAATTAACGAAAAGCACTTCATGTATAGGTGTATGGTTATAGATATTAATTGAGTTTATATACTATTACTAGGCTAACTTTCATAATTAAAGTTCAAACGAAAGGAAATATTTTCTCCCAACTCGTTGAACCACTTTAAGCTCTTTACGAAACGTGGAAACTACTAATGTGTATGTTTGCAAGGTCGCTAGGATCATTATAATAGAACTCTCATACCCATATGGAGCCTACGTCTTTGAGATAGACCACGGTATGTACAGAAAATATGAGGAATCGATTCTTCATCGTTTCGGATTAATCATTTAAGAATACTCCAAGTCTCGTTTTATATTTACCTATGCCAAATTCGTTTTGTCGCCAGACAAGTGATGATGTTGTTGTAGCATCTTATTAGAGCATAAATTTGCATGTAGCGATGGGTTTACCTATATTTACTTTATATGGCAAAATATGTAGTGTAGTTCCATTTTTGGCGAGTTTATTAACTTTACAATTTCCTGGAATTTGTCTGTGGCCCGGCACCCAACAAAGGTGAATGTTGAACTACTGTGCCATCTTATTGAGAGATGATCGGCAGTCAAGTTATAGAGTTTCTAGAGGCCTAGTCCAGAGATCATATTCAAACAAACCAAAGAACCATAACAACCCAAAAAAATACTACATTGCCCCAAAGGTAGTAAAAATTGTTTGTCATTTGTAAAAGACGTACGGAAAAAAGGGTTGGGAAAATACAAGTTTTTTTTTAAATGTAATAAACAAAATTTAATTTTTTCCATGTATTATGGCTTTATTATACTTTGTTCAACAAAAATTGTCAGTACAGGGAAGATAAGAAGTTTGCCTCTCACTCGGGTTTCATTGGCTTGCATAAGTGTGTCGCCTTTTAAAGCTCTCACAGGGTTTTCCTAGTTTGCATTATTTTATAAATCGCCAACACTCAACATACTCAACTTCATAAAACTTGTTCTCAAAAGCTTCAAATCCCAAAAGCTCCTTAATAAAATCCACTGAATAAGCTCCTTGTTTGTAATTTAGAATGATAATGGTAACTCTGTTCTGATTTTATATACAAGCGCACGATCGTATTGACTTGCACTTGACAGTATCCCTTCAGCAGTGGGATTCAACGGTCGCGTTGGGGTGTACAACTTTTTGCGAATAACAACAACAATTCTTTAAGGAAAGTCAGTGGCTTGCTGTTTTTTAAGTGGCATTTTTCCCAACGTAGTGTAGTGATAAGGGCATCAAGTGCCACTGCTTTGGAAAAAGCTTTCCCATAAGGCCTGTACTGATAATTTTTGTTGAACAGAGTATAGTAAGAGCAAACATTTCCATTAATTATGGAACACAACATCGTTCAAGTGGATGGTCGTGTGTCTACAATTGCTGAGTCAATTGGATCTTGTAAGCGAATAATCCTAGATCTTTGTGCAGAATTTTCATCAGCTAGTGCGTGAAATCTTGGGCTCTTGAGATCGATTACGAGTTAATGTTCGTGAATTGAGTATCACACCCAGCAGCCACATTCTTCTCTGAACGCACCGTACAACGAAGGGAATCATGAGTGTTGTCCGCTAGCATACCAGTCTAGGGATGGGGAAAACCGGCCGGTTAAAACCGAAACCGGTTATTTTTCGTTATTATTATTTACTTCATCAATGGATTTACAATCCGTTGATTACAAATGTTTGCTTAAACTTAATATATGATCTAGCTTAACTTAGAAGTGAACTAGATTTTGAACAATTTTTTTAAAACTATCCCTACTCATAGAAAGATCGACTTGACATGAAATAGAGTTATACAATTTGTTAGGTGATTGGGAATATAGAGTTCGTCATTTCTGTTTCTTAGTGTTCTTTCTGGAACGTAAAAAGAAATTAGTGCCAGAAGTTCTTCCGATTTAATATTATAACATAAAATATCTTTGATAAAAAGAACGCATTGAGCCTGTCTGCGGCTTTCCAGAGTTTTCAAATCTTACAACGCACATCTTGTTTTGTTTCAATTAACCGGTTTTTATGGGAGATTTTTTTATTTCGTTTAAAACCGGTGATTTTTCTGAAATCCAATAACAGGGAAACCGGTTATTTTCTTTGAAACCACAAAATAAAGAAAGAGTCTCATAAGCGGATGATGATTATAGAACGTTTCTTATTCTTTAGCAATTATTTAACGAATATTCAAACTCTTTATATGAAGAGTATATTCATAAAATTGAAACTGATCTTAAATCTAATCCAGATAATTTCTGGAAGTTTGTCAACCGTAAGAAAAAAACTTGTGGATACCCTAACTCTATGTCAAATTCAACATCATCTAGGCATGAACCAAATGTTATTGCAAACATGTTTGCAAGCTATTTCAAAAAAGCGTTTCATGAATCACACACAGTAAACTCTTCATGTTCTTTTTCTTCAGTTTTAAACTTTCAACATCTAAATAATATTAATTTTGAAATAAGTGAACATACTGTTGCACAAAACATGTTGTATCTAGAAGAGTGTTTTAGTCCTGATGGTGTGCCATCCTCTATTTTGAAAAAATGTGTCTCTTATTTGTCGTATCCTTTATGCGTTCTGTTTAACACGTCCTTAAAAAGTTCGCTTTTTCCAATTATCTGGAAAAGTTCATTTATCATTCCAATACACAAAAAAGTCCTAAAAATGAAATTTTGAACTACCGACCTATTGCTAAGCTATCTGTGATACCTAAACTGTTTGAGTCTATCGTATGGACACTACATACGATAGACATTACATTTCATTGTAGTTCAATTATTTGTAATAACCAGCATGGTTTTGTCAAAAAACGGTCTACTGTTACTAATTTGTTTAATTTTACGTCCTTTTGTTTAGATGTTTTTGAGAAACGTGAACAAATAGATTGCGTATTTACTGATTTTAGTAAAGCGTTTGCCAAGTTCTGTCATAAAACACTTAATTTTAAACTGTCTCGTCAAGGTTTTAACGATAATTTCTTAAATTGGATTTCATCATACTTAAAAAATAGACAATATAGTGTAATATTTCGTAATGAATGTTCGAGTCCGTTTATTGTGAACTCTGGTGTACCCCAGGGCAGCCATGTAGGCCCAATTTTATTTATTTTATTTATAAATGACTTGATTTCGATTATAAAAAATTCGTCTGTCCTTATATGAGGAAATCCAGCGTACTTTAGGATTTTATGTCACTAGCAGATATAAAAATATAATTCATTAAAATAGTTGATATTGGTGAAATTTTTTAAATAGGACTTAAATAGAGAGATGATGATCTATATGTATATTTCAACAGAAAATGTTTTAATTTTGAATATACAGCTATTTTATTACGTGACAACAACGAAATTAAATAATTTAATTTGTCCCTTTCAATGTTTTTTTATTTCAAAACTTTGTAATCATAATCCCTTGAGCGCTTGTAGATTATAAAAAAAAAAAAAAAAAAAAAAATATTTGATCCACCTGAAAATTGAAATAATTATTGTAGTTACTTCACTAAGTATAATCTATGTTGATATTTGGGTGTGCCACTAATAATATTGAAATGGTGAACTAAGAAAAACACGTCACTCGCTCTTTTTGAAAATTAGATCGTTACACTTTTCTTTTCATAACTTTTTGATGCATTTATATATCGTAATAAAATTTTTTGTGCATATTCTATATACAAAAACGAAGAAATTCAGCCCAGAAAAGTTAATGTGCCTCAAAAATTTACAAACTTATCGAGGAATTAAAAAAATGTTCGACAGCGTAATTTTTATTTTAGATGTAGAAAATTAAAGAGCACAGTCAAAAAAAGCTTAGAAATGCCTAGAAACCTGAAGTTATCCAGAGAGTGAGTGCTGAAAAAGTAACTGTATTAAGTATCATTTTTTATTCCACTAAATAGATTACATATTTAAAATCAATTTTTATTTTAAACGAAAAATTTTTAACTTATTTCATGTACGTTTCTCGGACTTTTATTTTATTATTTTATAATTTTAAACACTAAATTGATGTATAAGTTATAAAATAAGGGCATATAACAAAAAGTAAGTTATACTTTAAGCCTAGTACTCACCTAGCGTGAAATGAAAAATAAATACGTTCCAAATTACACGCGAAGAATAAAAATGAAAATAGAATAAACTTTTCCACGTGAATTTTTGATACTCACTTTGAATGAAAAATAAAATGACAATTATTTTTAAACTGATTCGTTCTTTCTGTTTATGAATTTTCAATTTTTTGTTTCGAAACAAAATATTGAAATCAACTGACAAATGTCACAGTTTTCCACGTTGCCTTAAACTTTTTCCTGATGGTTGTACATTGAGAAATGAAAATCATAGCGTGGAAAAAGTTGTGGAACATATTTGTTTTTCCAATCCACATTTAGTACTCACCTCTCGTTGCGGATTTCATGCCAGTGAACTAGCAGTCACTTTTATATGAAATTTTCAATTTCACTTGAACTGAGTACTAGGCTTTACTCTCTAACATACATGCATGAGGAAAAAAAAATGTTCGATGAAATAATCGTAAGTTTTTTACGATTTGAAAAAAAACTGGAGGGTGGTGGACCAATTCTAACTTGAAATTCAAATTCAGCGCGTCAAAATACGTAAGGATATGTAGGTTCGGTTTTTGAAATTAACTACTTTTTTATTTTTTTGTGCACCTGTGTAGAAACTCGACATATTTTTATCAATTAATTTTTGATGCATTGATGAATTTTAGTAACGCGACTTGATTTACATTTCTGACGTTACTTTGATTATAAAAACATCAACTGTTTTGGTGTGCTAATGATTTGATTTTTTTTTAAACGAAAATCTTAAGGTACGCTGGATTTCCTCATATATGCTGATGACATTAAACTTTTCAAAAGAATGAACTCTACATCTGACTGCCTATTTTTACAAGAAGACTTAATATTATTCAGGGAATGCTGCAATAAAAATCGTCTTGTTTTGAATGTTGACAAATGTAAAACCATGAGTTTTACACGCAAGAAAGTTCCAATTATTTTTGATTACATGTTTGATTCTTGTCCTTTAAGTAGAGTATCTGTTTTTGCTGACTTGGGAGTAGTTTTAGACTCGAAACTTACATTTACTCAGCATATTAGCTTTATTGTTAAAAAAGCAAATAGAGTCCTTGGTTTCATCAAAAGATTTGGGCGCGATTTCCGTGATCCTTATGTTCTTAAACTACTTTTTGTTTTATTTGTGAGACCAATTTTTGAATATGCCTCTGTAGTGTGGGCACCTTATTATTCTATACATATAATTAGAATTGAAGCGATTCAGAAGAGATTCTTGCGCTTTTGTCTCCGTTTTGTTCCTTGGTTTCCTGGAAACGTTCTGCCCCCTTATTCACAAAGGCTTACTTTTATTAACCTTCCTTCGTTGACAAACCATAGAAAATATTTACAATTTTGTTTTATTGCGGCAATAATAAATGGAGTAATAACATCACCATCGGTTTTTGTTCGTTTTAACTTTAGTTTTAGTCGATCGAGTATACGACTCCAAAAACCACTAAATCAAATTTTTAGTAGATCGAACTATGGTGCTCATAGCCCTATCAATCAATTAATCGAAATATTTAATAAATTTTATTTTCTAAAAAGTTCATCATATGACAACTTTAAAAATCTCAAATTTAAGACATTGTTTTACAGTAGTTTGTATTAAAATTTAATGTTAAGTAGTTTTTAAGCATTTATTTATAAGAACTGTTCACGTTAGCATTTAACGAATTGTAATAAATACATTACATGCACTTGTGTGCAACCTTCGACGTTATTCACCACTTCCAACTGTTGTCTTATAGAGAGTATTGGTAGGGAGGTTTAATCGTTTTAAACTACACAGTTTCGCAAAATTACGGTTGTATTGTTTTGTAGATTAATGTGTTAATGTAACTCTTAATCTTTTTTACATTTTTCAAATTAATTTATTGAGGTATTTCCCGACCGAGTGATGAGTCTTATAAAACAATAAAAGGAACAAAATGGAATAAAAAGGAATGAAATGTCGACTATTCCTCAGTTAAATAAAAATCAATTTTTCGAGAAAAAATGGAGATTTTGTGTTAACTACACACATGTGGTCATTAAAATATTAACTCTTTTGGATCAAATAAAAAATGCAACAGTTTTTAAGTTACATATATTTTTATTCGAATGTGTTGGTTATGTTGTTAGTGCAACATTAACAAAATTTAATAACGGCAATTTTTATATTTCCACCAAAAAAAGTGTTGCCACTTGTGATTTTTCCGTGTGTGATAACATTTTAGAAGTTAATTTATTAACTAATAAATTTTCGGAAAACTTTCTACAGACTGTTAATAGTTTTATCAAGTGTAAACATTTAAACAATGACCATAATCCTTGGTTTAATGCAAATCTGAGAACCCTAAAAAATGAAAAAGTGATAAAATATGAAAAGGCAAAAGTTTCGTGTTTATCGGTTGATTGGGATATTTATAAGGCGTGTAGAAATAGATTTAAAAAATCGCTAATTAATACGAAAAATGATTATATTAAAAGAAAAATTGAAGTTTGTTCGGATCAAAAATCAATGTGGACTACTCTGAAGTTCCTTGTCTTAAAAGAAAACAAACAAGTTATAAATGAAATCGAATATAATGGCAGAAAATTCAATAACGGTCCTGAAATGTCAAATGTGTTAAACTCTTTTTGTAAATAGTATTCTAGAAATAAGAAATAATATTCCTTACAATGCATACACAAACTCTATACGTGATTACTACTATTTAGATTTTAAATTTAAAACAATATCCATGAGTGATTTAAAAAGTGTATTAAAATCCATGAATAATAAAAAAGATACAAATGGAGTTAGCGTTAAAATATACCTCGATGCCTTTGAAATATGTAGTGATATGTTACTCAAGATTGTGAACTTGTCTTTGATTAGTGGTACGTTTCCAAATATATGTAAAGAGTCCATCATTGTTTCTATTCCAAAAATAAAAAACTCAAAAAAAGTGGAAGATTTCAGACCAGTTAATATGATGTGTCTTGAAAGCAAAATTATTGAAAAGATTGTATATAATCAGTTACAAAACTATCTTGAATCATTTAATTTGATATCTTGTTATCAGTCCGGTTTTAGAAAAAACCACAATACTGAATCCCTTCTGAACCTTGTGATCACTAAATGGAAAATAGACATTCACGACAAAAAAGTTGTAGTGGCCGTATTTTTAGACTTAAAACGAGCATTCGAAACTGTGGGTAAAGTATTATTAATTGAAAAACTTAAAATGTAGGGTGTTCGAAATAATGAACTTCAGTGGTTTAAATCTTATTTGGAAGATAGAACTCAAAGAACTAAAATAAACGAATGTGTGTCAAATGCTGTTTCTGTGATTCATGGTGTCCCACAAGGATCTTTACTTGGTGTATTGCTGTTTTTGGTGTATATCAACGATATGGAGAATGTTATCAAGTTTTCTAAAATTGTATTATTTGCTGATGATGCGTTATTATTTATGTCATGTAGTAATATTGATGAAGGTAGTGTTAAAATTAACTCAGATTTAAAGAATTTACAAGAATGGTTTGATAGAAACATGCTAAAATTAAATATTAATAAAACCAAAGCTATGGTATTAAATGATAATGCAAACACAAATGTAAACATTAATGTAAACAATCAAAATATTGAGATTGTAAATGAAATCAAATATCTGGGTGTTGTAATTGATGATAAATTAAATCAATCTTGATGGTCATGTAAGCTATATTTGAAAAAAGATAGCTAAAAAGATTTACTTTCTGAGTAGAATAAGGAAAAAAAATATCAACAAAGACATCAATTAATGTATATAATACAATGAAAAAACAATGAGTATTGTTCAACTATTTTATTTATGTGCAATAACCAGATGATGAACAGATTACAAAAATTACAGAATAGAGCTATGAGAATCATTCTTAGGTGTAATGGATTAACTCCAATAAGAGAAATGTTGTCAAAACTATCTTGGATGAGTGTGAAACAAAGTACAATGTTTAATGCAATAATTTTTGTGTTTAAAATCAAATTTAATATATTACCAAATTATTTAAATGAATATATAACCTATGTAAGAGAAGTTCAACCTTTTGAGTTGCGTAATGATGTAGATTTTAGGTTACCAATGTACAGAAACGCTAAAACAAAAAATATGGTCCTTCATAGAGGCTTAGATATTTATAATAATTTACCTAATGCATTGAAATTGGAAAATAATTTACGAAAATTCAAAAAAATTTTAGTTGATTATGTCAAGAATAGATTTATTTAAAGATATGTAGAATGTAAAAATATTGTTATGAATTTTTAAATGGCAAAATTTTGCCAAATAAACGAAGAAAAAAAAAGGTAAAACATTATGTAAGTAACAAAACACTTTCAATTTTATTTTCTGAAAAAAGCTTATCTACATACATATGTACTGTATATGTTTGTATGTACATATAGTTTATTTGATATGAACGTATTTTAAGATTTCAAAAAATTTGTATATGTATACAAAAAAAAAAACGAAAACCGGTTATTGAAAAAAACGGTTTTTTTGTTCGGTTAAAACCGTCAGGTTAAATCGAGAGGGAAAATACATAACTAAAAAAATCAAAAACCAGTTAATCCCATCCCTATACCAGTCTCACGAACTTTTTGCACAAACGTGCGTGCAGCAGGTGCGGTGGGTGCTTCATTTCGGTCAAAACTTCTTTCCAAAAAACCGACCGAATATTTCCTAATGTTTTTCAAGCGTTAAGTGACTTATTTCATTCGGCGGAGGTATGATATTGACTTTCGTTCAAGACTTCGAGCGGAAAATAGATGTAAGTGTCAAAAAAACCTATGATTTAAAATGAAACCACTAGATGACCCACCCTCTACTAATTGATCTTCGGTTCCTACGCTCGTTTTAAATGACGATCCTTATGTCAGCTCACAAGAAAAAGTATTTTTCCAACCTGTCCCTAAAAAAGGCAAATCTTATTCCCCCCCATCTAACTAGTCTAATAAATACTGGTGCGCCACAGGGCTCCGTTTTGTCTCCGACTCTGTTTCTATTCATCAAAAATCTTTTGTCTGAAACTTCTAATCCATTAAATTGTTTTGCTGACGACAATACTTTCAGCGTATGATAAGCTCATTAAATTCTGATCTCGAAATGGGGAACCATAAACCCCGTAGAGTTTACTTCAAAAACTCAATGCTGTTTTCTGTCATTAAATTTTGGTTGCAACTAAATTAAAATGAGACAAATGCACCTTCAACAAAACCACGATCAACAAAAAAGCAATACCACAACTACGTATAAAGTTAATTTTGGCAAACAACATTTTCAGTCATGAAGTTAAGCCCGATGATGTTTAAATAAAATCCGAAACACGTCGCTCAAAAATAAAATAAATGTGATATTTTAAAAAACCAAATAAATCTAAATTATATTTATGTACATATATACAAAATTTTTATTTTACTCCTTTTATATTTATAAAATACTAAACACACAACACTGAGACTACAAAACTAAATAATTTGGCCGGATGTATGCATTATAGATCGTAGGCATATCAGAAGGGGAAAAGAATTTCTGGCACCTAAGAATTTCGCCGCGTTTTTAGCTACGTGGAATATATGATCATTCCATAAAAGGTGACTATGAATTAAGGTTCATCAGGAAGGAGTTGTTATGTAAAAATATTCATTACAAGAGGCGATTCTTTTTTTCTTATTTTTTAAGTCGGTGGCGGATCTATGTCCAGATCTCTAAAAATTGCCTGAAGGACAAGTGGCCCAGAAGCCATGGCACTATAGCTTAATTTAAACTAATTATTAGTTTTCAATTTGCACACACGGTATGAGAAGATAAGAAATTGTAGTTTTCTTAAGAAGTTTGTGGGCAACGGGATCGCACAAAGCAAAAGACAAAACACTAGCGGTAGAATGATGTAACCTAGTCCAGTGTTTGTCGGTTACTCCCATTGTAATCTTCAAAAATTTAAAACTAATGTGCATCGGTATCTCCTTTTAAAACCTTCCTTGTTTTCCTAACGCTCGTACTGTGTTAATCATTTTAAGGGTAGTAATAACCCCTTGAGTGCGCGCTAATTATAAAAAACAATATAAAATAGTAATAATACAACAAGCTTTTAGAACAGATTTTAATAAGGTGCTTTCGTTTGGCACGAACGACTGCTTCAATGAATCTCTTTTTCGTGGTTGTATTTACTCTAATTTTTACGTAGTATGATTTTTGTTATTGCATTTTAAAAACTAGTGTATACTAAATAAAATGTTCATATGTAAATCTATTAAGTTTTCATCAGCAAAATGTAACCATGTGTAATTGTCCGACACTGCATATCCGAACAGTTATAGGTAAATAATACCTACAATAAAAAAAATTAATAGAAGTAGTGTGCGGAAAATCAATTAAATTTTCGCTTTTAAAATGCAAAAGTTTAAGAACAATTTCAGAATATTAAAATTTAAAGGAAGATTATAACTTCAGTTCCAAAATCAAAATTTTCAAGGTAAAGATTATTTAAATCCAGATCGAACGACAAGCCAAATTTCAACATTAACATTAAGTATTTTTATATTTTAGAAAAAAAAAATGCAATTAAAGACTAGAATCTCTATGATTTCCTTATATAATCTTCTTTTGATAATTGAACATACAAAGTAGTAAATCTTTATAACTGATCACAAATGTATGGAACTATCGCAATACATACATTATGGAAAGACAAATAAATGTCAACTCACCATTTGTTTTCTCCATAGCCGGGATCCAGATGCAAGTGATGCATTTACTTTCTTCTCACGTCTGGCTCTATGGCGTTCTTTAGCATGATTGTAGAGAATAGCAGCATCTCTGTCAAGAAATTTATATTAAATAATACAGAACTAAAACAAATAACTAACTTTTCTTCATATCGTATTCCCAATTTAGGCAGCTCAGGATGACGTCGACTAAAAAACGCTACTTCTCTATTCCTCAGAAATGCTGCCCATATTTGAAAGACCATCAATTTGAGTTCGTCTTTAGCTCCGAGCTCAGTCAGTTCTTCAACCATTCCACGCAGTATGTAATTATAACATTCCCAAGAAGTAAGATCCGCTGAAAAATGCCATTTTATTAAATGCTTACCGTACATAAAAACTTAAAGAATTATTTGTACGTTTGTCCGAAGATTTATCAACTTTTATTTTTATTGTTTTGGTGCGTTTGGTAGAAACATCAAAGCAATCATCCGCTCCTATTTCGAACTCCCTCACTTGTTCGGATTTTGTGCCGCATTCATTGCAGTAGTAATATCCTTCTTTGAGGTGAAAATCGTTTTCGCCGCATACAGCACAAGTTAAATTTGGTTGTTGATTCATTGTTTTGCAAATATAAAACACCAAATAACAATTTTTTTTAAATATGGTAAAATCGGTTTATGTTTACTTCGTGGAAACACGAACACGTGCTAAATGTGGTTTGATTGGGTTGAGACTTGAGAGCAATCTCATATCTGAAAATATATTTAATTCAAACACAAAGAGACACAAAACACAATACAAGCAAATTAAAACAAAAACAATACACTACATTATCGACCTGACTTAAGTGAAGTTTGACCCTTGGTCCGGTATTACACGGCGCGTGTTTAGCCTCGCGTGAATGAAGTGCAAAAGAGAAAGAAAGAACGAAAAGATGAAACAGAAATAAATCTATTTGAACAGGCACGGGTAGAAATTTCCTTGCGTGTTTTTGACGCTCCTCTTTCTACTCTTTCTTTGTTTTTCGGATTTGCTTTATTTCATTTTGGATGTTGATGAATGAGCACAATTTTTTGTTGAATCTAATACTGGGCAAAGAATATAAAATGAAAAAAACCTGTCAAATAAACGCGCAGTACTGAAATGAGAAAAGGTTTCGTGCAATAACATCTTTGAGTATATATAATATGGAGGGCTCGTTTCTATTCCAAATGCGTGACTATCATAGGGGGCGCTACTCAAATTTGTGTAAGACAAAGTTATTGCCGAGTGCTTCATATCACATGTGACGGAGAACTATATGCGAGGAGAAGGCATTGTATATATAAACTATAGTACTCTCATGGAACACCCCTGTGCAGGGACGGGTTAGAATATTCCTGCAGCGCCTCCCCGCTTGTCGTAAAAGGCGACTAAAGGAGTAAATACATCTAGGCCACAAACAGCAAGGTGAACCTAGCGACACGTAACACCTATAAACTTTCCCAAAAGTGTGCATGCCAGTCCCTGGGTTGGCACGACTGGAGATCACCGGTGCCGTAAAAGAGAGATCAAATACAAAACTGGAGCATGCACACGTCGATACTTACAACGGATTTTGTGAATTCAAGCATTATGGAAGTACTCGTCCGAAATGACACTACCCCGCCAGGCACTACCATTGTTACACATGGTACTGATCCTGGACCGAGCAGCAATGCTCGGGTCAGAGCTAGACGGATTCCGGGGGCTAGCAAAGTAATGCCGCAGATTATACAAAATCTGAGAGTTGCGAGTTGGAACGTTGGCAGTATGACAGGTCGAAGCTTCGAGCTGGAAGAGATGATGAAAAGAAGGCGAGTGGACATCTTATGTGTTCAAGAAACAAAATGGCGAAACACGGGAAACAGGGCCCGTTTCTTGGATACGAGGACAAAAAACTATAAGATGTTCTACTATGGAACGGAAAAGGGTAAAAACGGAATCGGAATCATCCTTGCAAAACATCTATTAGGCAGCGTATTGACCATTTCGAAATCCAGCGACCGTTTGATGTCCCTTAAATTGGTGATTAAAGGAAAGTTGTGGAATATTGTCACTGCATATGCTCCCCAAATTGGATGTGAGCAGGTGGAAAAAGATGCATTTTGGCTAGACTTTCACAATCTACTTAAGGACATCCCAAAGGAAGAGTTTTTGTTCGTGGGCGGAGATTTGAACGGACATGTCGGCAAGACAAACGAAGACTATGAAGATTGCCATGGAGGCCTCGGATACGGCACCAGGAACCCTCCTGGTGAAGACATCCTGAGCATGTGCAAAACATACGGTCTTATCGTACTAAATACCATGTTCGTCAAACAAAGCCGACACCTGGGGCCTGTTTCTCAGATCATACACATCATACATTTCATACAACATACAACATTTTCATACATCATACACATCATACAATTTTCTGTTTCTCAGATTTCACTGGAAGTGTTGTATGATATTTGTATTGTTGTATGATGTGTATGATTCTGACATTTCATTATTATTTGAGTGTTAGGTTAATATAAATCTCAACTTTGTTTTCTTGCGAAAGAAAAAAGTTAATTGTTAGATAAGAAAATTAAAGTTTTACTAATTTAAAAGTAATATGGGAGATAATTTATGTATAAAAGTATGGAATTACTATATTCATTAATAAATTAATAACTGTAATTGATTATGATAATAGTTGATTACAAAATTAAAATTCTTGAAAGAATCAGAAAAATGCTTCGATGGTTCATAAATGAACAAATTAATTTTAAAACACTAACAGCACTAGCTTCATTGCTTAAGGCTGGGGGTTCTATTTATTTTGAGTCTTCTAGGTGGATTTCACTTCAAACATGAAATTCTCTTGTTAAACTATGAGATAATTTGGATTTGTGAGTTTCAAGCCAGTGAACTTTCCACAAATAAAATGTCTTGTTTTCAAAGAAATGACTGCACACTAGAATTGTTTGTTCTTTTGACAACTGTAGAAAAGAAAACAATGAAAATTAATTAAAAATTGTTATAATTTTATTAGTTAAAAAAATACTAACTTTTGTATATTTCCTTTTCATGTTGTACATGCAGTTTACAACAGAATTTTGTGTTGTATTAAATGTATGAAAATTTGTAGGTTAATTTGCTGTATGATGTGTATGATAAATTTCTGAGAAACAGAATCATACAACATTCCAATATTTCCAGTGTAATCTTCGGTCATACATTGTTGTATGACAGCGGATCATACAACAAATCTGAGAAACAGAAATCATACAGCAGAACTGTCAATATCATACAATGTATGATGTGTATGATTTGAGAAACAGGCCCCTGGTCACTTACAGCAGTGGTGGAAATGAAACCCAGATTGATTACCATTTGGTATCTAGTTTCATGAAACCCCGGGTAAAAGATTGCAAAGTGATACTAGGAGAAGCGATCGCCCACCAACACCGTCTCCTACTGACAGAATTTTTTATGGAGACAGTGAACGACAACAAACATACAAAAACTTTTGGGAAGATCAAATGGTATAATCTGGATAAGGAAAAAGGCGAAGCTTTCATTTCGAATATGCAAAACTTTCTGTATAACAACACCGATGTAGTTCGAAATGAAGAGAGTACAGCACAAAGTATGTGGGATCTCCTACAGAGAACTTGCAAAGAAAAAGCCAAAACACTGTTAGGGGTTTCAAAAGGACACAACCAACAAGGCAAAGAAACATGGTGGTGGAATGATGAAGCTAAATCAGTTATAAGTAAAAAGAAAATGGCTTTTAAGGCTTGGTCGAAGTGCCCCTTTAATGATACAGAGCAAAAGTCACGCCTCGAAGTGGAATATAGAAACTGCAAGAAAGAAGCGAAGAAGAAGTGCGCCCAAATTCAAGCAAAGAATACAGAAAACCTGTATCGGGAGCTGGATGAAATTTCTACCTCGACAGCTGGTGCTATTCAAGAGCTACGGCAAAACACGAATAAGGGCGCAACTATCTTCAAAATAGCCGCTCAAAGAAGAAGAAATGCCCAGGAGATTTGTTCTCCAAAGTTCATTAACAATGCTCAAGGCCAACTTCTTGTGGAAGACAACGAAATTCTTCACAGGTGGCGACAGTATTGTGACGGACTTCTAAACGAACAATTTCCAAGGCTGTACTTTCCAATAGCTTCACCTAACTTAAGCGAAGTATCCGACGTCACAGTCGAAGAAGTTAGTGAGGCGGTAAAATACTCCAAAAAGGGAAAAGCTGTTGGCCCAGACGAAATACCCTCAGAGTTTTGGAAAAAGATGGGAGACATCGGGTTTAGATGGCTCATGATTCTTGTCTCCAAACTTATACGAGGTGATCGCATGCCTAATCAATGGAGGGAAAGTTACCTTCTTCCAATTTATAAAGGAAAGGGTGATACTCGAAGCTGTGATAATTACCGTTCGATTAAGCTGATGTCACACACCATGAAGATCGTTGAGCGAGTCTTGGGTAGCCGACTGCGAAAAATAATTAGGCTATCTGATGACCAGTGCGGGTTTGTCGGGGGTAAGTCAACCACGGATGCAATCCAGAGTATAAGAATAATTATGGAAAAACATCGGGATTCTTTGGAGGATTTGCATGTCGTATTGGTTGATTTTGAAAAAGCATTCGATCGGCAACCACGAGATCTAATATGGGTGGCCCTCAGGCAACGAGGAGTTCCAGAAACCTATGTGCGGATAATTATGGACATGTATGATGGAGCAGTTACTAAAGTAAGATGCGAAGCTGGAGTCACCGAAGAATTTGAAATCACAGTAGGTGTACACCAGGGAAGTGTCTTGAGTCCCCTGCTCTTTATTACAGTTCTTGATTACCTGCTTGAAGGCAAAGTGACGGATCCAAAAGTGCATCAGTTATTCTTTGCTGACGATGGAGCCATCATAAGTGAAGACCCGATATCCCTACAACGAGCACTTGACGTATGGGTGGATGTTCTAGAAGGAAGTGGGTACCGCATAAGCGCGAAAAAGACAGAATACCTATGCTGCCCATTTTCTGATCCACACAGGCCTATTCCAGACATTTATTTGAATGGAGTAGTGCTTCCCAAGTGTGAAAAGTTTAAATATCTGGGGTCTATGATAAATAACGAAGCTACTTGTGATGACGATATCAATCATCGCGTAAGCGTAGGGTGGATGAAGTGGCGGGAAAATTCTGCTATCTTCTGTGACCGAAAAATGCCCCCTAAGCTGAAAGGAAAGCTCTACACTTCAGTTGTGCGTCCAGCACTCACATACGGTTCACAATGTTGGACAATGTACAAAAAGTATGAGAGTAAGCTAACGGCAGCTGAGATGAAGATGCTTCGTATGACAGCAGGAGTTACAAAGCTTGATCGAATTAGAAGTACGAAGATCCGAGGAAGCCTTCATGTTAAGAATACCATTTCCCAAAAAATTGAACACGACCGACTCAGTTGGTATTGCCATGTTCAAAGGAGAGATCCTGAGAACCCCGTCAAAAAGGCAATATCATACAACGTTCCAATTCGGAATAAAAAGAAAGGTAGGCCTAAACACTCCTGGTACAAACAAATGCAAAAACACCAGCATTCAGTTGGCCTCAGAAATGGAACAATACAAAACCGGGAGGCTTGCCGCCGATTTCTGAGGTCAACCCGGCGAACCCCACAGGCGGATCACTAGTGTGAAGCAGATACGTGGGAGAGTTATGATCCCCTCGACATCGAGATCATAACAGCGCCGAAACAAAGGAAGAAGAAGAAGTACTCTCATGGAACAGAAAAAAGTGTTATGGAATACACTCTACCGAGGGCGCTGTCGTAGGAAAATATTGTCGTGGAGACTTTTGATTTAGGGTGGGGTAGTAATTGAGGAAGAGCGAGAAAATTTTATCAGCTCTGGCAATGAGAAAGACGAGAAAGAGAAAATAAAATTTGTTTTGTATCATTTTCCTTTTGAGGGATCTTCTGTGTCTTTTGTTGTTATATTTTTTTGTCAAGAATATTTGTTTTGTTTTTGCTATTTCATACGCAACAAAGCAACGTTGTTCAATTTCGGCATATCTAACCAAAATACAACGTTGCTTTTTATTTGTATGGACACACATACCTATTTGAATAGATTTAAGTAGGAATAATTTTGAAAATTGATTTTTGATAGGATTAGGCTTTTTTGAATTTTAGTATATCTACATAGGAACTTTATCTTAATATATTAGGTAACTTATCAATGTTGATTGCAATTATTATTATTTTTCTTATTCAAAAGTATAATAATTGAAGTAAATTTTGAAGAACAAAAATAATAATTGCAATCAACTAGTTTAACTGCCTACATTAGATGCAGTGGGTGGTTAGGTTGTGGAAATTGTTTTTTTTTTTGCAATTAAAATAATTATGTACATACATAGGTATATAGGTATAAAACTATTTCTTTAAGCAAATCTAATAGGTACGTATACCTTTATTTGTATTAAAGAAAATAGCTTTTACATATGTACATACCTATATAAAATATGGTATGGTAGAAAATAATTTTGATTACAAAAAAAAATATTTTTATGCGTTGATAGGTATTTATATAATTAAAAATAAAAAAAAGAAATTTGATATAGGTATAGACCAGTTCTTAAAATTTATTCATATAAACTTTGTTTGCAAAAAATATAGAAAATTTGTAATACTTTTTATGTGTGTATAAACAATTTCAAAAATGTATAAATATTCACATAAAGCAATTGTGAAAAAAATTAAATAAGTTTTTCGAGAAAAAAATAATTTCAGAAAACTTAAATTAATTAAAAAAAAAATAAAATAAATAGAATAAAATTATTATTGACATAATAGGTATTTTAAAAAAATCAGATACCTTTTTTGGGAAAAATATTTTGTATGCATTTACATATTGCTCATAAGCAATTTTAGAAAAATTAAAAAAAAAAAGAAATTTGGTGTCAATTTTAAAAAAATATTGATGCACCCCACATGAAAAACTTTGAAAATAAAAATAAACATTTTTTTATAAAAAATAGTTTTTATCCATATATTTTGTAAAAAAATAAGATATTTGCCCTGCGAATTTTGAACAAACAAATATTTCTTTTAATGTTTGTCTACGAATTTTCATCAAATTTGGAAATTATTAATTCATTAAAATGTATTTTGTTAATATAAATATAAAAGGTATGAATTTATGCCAACAAAGTTTAATAAACCTTTTATTATTAAACTAATTTTAAATATAAGAAATTTCTTTAAAATTGTTCTAGAAAAAAATTTGGGATATTAATTTGAAGTATTTAAAAATAAAGATTGTAAGAAATATTTTCAAAAATTAATCGCTCAAACTTTTTTAAGACATTGATTTTTCAAAAAAAAAAAATTTTAGATAAAAAAATATTTTTCCGTTTTGTCTATCATCGTAAAGTCAACTTTAATAACAATCTAGCGTTAAATTTTTTCCACATACAAAACTTGCAATTATGTACATAATTTTGTAAGTGAAAATAAAATAAAAAAAAATTTGGTACACCAACCTTAAGTTTTTATTATTGTACGAATGGAAATTAGGTTTCAAAATAAAATATTGAGCCGTTTTTGATATATCGAATTTTCCAAGAAAAAAAAAATTACTTCTTTCCAAAAATTAAAAAAAATATTTTTTTTTCAAAGCTTTGAGACGCAATGTTTTTAAACTTTTTGGAAGCATCTATATAAAAAATTTCCATAATGGGAAAATTGTCAAATGTCAAAATTTGGAAAAATGGTTCTATGGTAGGTACAAGCTGTAATATCTTAATTTCAAAATTTGTTTTATTAAATTAAAAATCATACAAAAAAAAATTTATCGAAATTCCAGGCGCCGTTTTCGAGAAAAATACGATTTTTAAAACAATTTTTAATTTTTTTTTACATACATATGTATGGATGGTATCTTTATTTTTACGTAAAATAATTTTTTTTTTCTCACATCTTGTAGATTATATGGACAAACTTTTATTTATCAAGTTTAAAATAAATCTAGCATGGGGTTTTCGAAATATTGAGTTTTGAAATATTTATTTTAAATTTTGAAGAAATTTTGATTTTTCATACATTGTTTACATTGGCGCCTGCCAAGTGACTTAACATACCCTAAGCGGAGCGATGGAGTCGTGTGACTTAAAATTCTTAAGTCCTGCAGAGCGGGCCACCCAATGTACTTTTAAATATGATTTCTGGCTAAAGTAGGCATCTCAGCGAGTTAAAAATTGCATATTCATGATCTAGGGAGTGCCACCTTTCAATCCACGTATCGCATGTAACGAAAAACAAATGTTTATCTTTAAATGCGATTTGCGACTAAACGGAGCTCCGTAGACCCCCCAAAGTTGACTTTTTCAAACGTGATTTCTGGCTAAACTAGGCATCTTAGCGAGTTAAAAATTGCATACTCGTGATGTAGGGAGTGATGTATCACATGATTTTTTTTTTGTTATTTTACATTTCAAAATTCTACTTCTCAAAATTTTGAATTTCAAGATTCTAATTGATAAAATTTTAGGTTTCAATATACTACTTGTCAAAATTAAAGTTTTCAGAATTCTGCATTTTGAAACTCTACTTCTCAAAATTGTGCATTTCAAAATTCTACTTCTCAAAATTCTGCATTTCCAAATTTTACTTACTAAGTTTTGTGCATATTAAAATTTCCAAAATATGGTATTTCAAAATTTTACTTCTCAAAATTTCTTTTTCAAAATTCTGCTTTTCAAATTTTACTTATTAAGTTTTCTGTATTTCAGAATTCTACTGCTCAAAGTACATTTTTCAAAATTATATTTCCCAAAATTTTGCATTTCAAAATTTTATTTCCTAAAATTCTGCATTTCAAAATTTCATTTCCGAAAAATCTGCATTCCAAAATTCTACTCTTCAAAATTTTAGCTTTCAATATAATTTTTCTGTACCTATTTCAGAATTCAGAACTCTAATACTCTAATTCTCGAAATTCTGTATTTTAAAAATCTGCTTACAAAAATAATTATCCAACTACCTATACAAAAAAATTGTTCTGAGTGGTAATCGTGTATTTGAATTAAAATCCTATACTCGTACCTACATACATACATATATTTATTTGCTCCAACATAGATACAACACAGCGAACGAAAAAAATAAAACCTTCATTCCAACAATATACGCAAAAAATGCCACATCATACTTATTTGTATAGAAAATGAATAAAAACAAAACAAAAAATAGCTTTCTTGTTGTCGCTTTGTTCTGCACCTTCGGCTTGCTTTTACCGAAAATATTATCACCCCTTCCTGATTATCGTCTGTCCTTACTCTTCACAACTCTACGTAAAAAGTTATGGAATACGCTCGTATGGCACCGCGTCGTTCGTTCCTCTTCATGAGAGTACTATAGTTTATATATACAATGGAGAAGGTAAGCACAAATCGGAGGATACGGCTGTATCCTTAACTTACAGAAAGTGAGACAGCGACCCCTATCACAACTTCAAGTACTACAATGCATTAGGGATAGGAACGAGCCCTCCATATTATATATACTCAAAGAATAACATGCGCGTCACGGAATGAATGTTCAAAAGAAAATAACCAAGAGTTGCGCGTTAAACTCACGCGCCGTGTAATACATGACTTTGTAGAACTGAAATAAGATCCGTTCGTGCTGGTTTATTGGTTTGACAGATCCTTAATTACAGTGGCGCAAAATTTTAGTTAAATTGCTACGATGTTAAAGCTGCTTTAGTAAGAATTTGCAAATTTTACTCGAATAGCATCATACTTTCTTTCTCTACCCTCTTATTAAAGTTAAAACCAACGAATACTTATTTTATTTTTTTTATTATCGTGCTAACTTCATATGAATCTTTGACCCTTACTAATAATCAAATTTAGGCTAGGCGCGCACATTCAATTTTTAGTTTCGCAACTGCTTGGTTCGAACAACTAAAAAGTTTGTGTTTTGACACAAACTAAACGATTGCCCAAAAAGAGTTCGCTATTTTGTGTAACATATAAAGACATATAAAGTGTAAAGAAAAAAGACAAGACATAATTTAAAATTTCCAAACCCAAGGATAAAAAGAGACGGGCTTATAACACTGCTGTCAGTAAGATCCGTATCGTTTTATTTTCAAGGGAAGATCCCGATCCGGATCCAGATAGATTTGTGGATAATAAAACGCACCTACTATAACTTGCACTAACTTATCATAAAAGCCATCTACTCACCAGTGTAATAACTAATTTTTGGATCTTTGAAATAGATCCCGATAGAAAGCAGGATCCCAAGTTGTATTTGTAATACATGTTAAAACTTAATCCAGATCCGGATCCCGATAGATTTGTGAATAATAAAATGCACCTATCTACTCGCCAGTGTAATAACTAATTTTTGGATCTTTGAAATAGATCCCGATAGAAAACAGGATCCCAAATTGTTTTTGTAATACATGTTAAAATTTAATCCAGATCCGGATCCAGATAGATTTGTGAATAATAAAACGCACCTTATATGCACCTGCGCGGACATTCAACCAAATATTTAATCTATTATTTTCTATAAGCAACCAAACAATTGTGCAACTAAAACTTGAATGTGCGCGCCTAGCCTTAAGGTTAAAAGAAAATCTCCAGATTTTAGAAAATCCCCATACCAATAACTTATTTAATCTCCAGTTTAGTCGTTATAGTTATATGTCAAAATTTAATTCACGGAAATCCATCATTAAAGTCGAACACTAAATAAAAAGTGTTGCCTTAGTGCTGTTTTATGGTAAATAAATTTGTATTTAACACTTAAATCTACTCCCATGTTATCAGGTCGATTTTTCAGATTTTTGTTTAAAGTGAAAAGTAAGTACTTTATTTGTTTGTTTTGTTTGTTTACAAATTTATAGCGGGATGATCTTTCTTTAGTACAAAAAAAACATTATAAAAATACAGAAATATATGCGTCGAATACAATTTTCAAAACCGAACAACCAAATTAAAATTGCATTTGTTTGTTTATTTTTGAAAAGAATTATAATTTTGATAGATTTACTCAGTTTTTGACTTTTACGACGTTTACGTTTTTTCATATTAGTACAAGTTTTTGATTTGATACACAATAGGTGCTGGTTAAATGGTATTAATCAATTAACTGAAATCGGCTGATTAGCTAAATCCATGATTAAAAACTAAACTCAAACTTTGAATTTTTTGTTACGAAGGTATAGAGCAAATTATGACAGCTCCTGAACTTTGACAGGCCTTGGTGAAAATTCTGACAGTTCGTTACATTTTTTTCTCATTTGTTGTAAATTTTGTAATAGATTTAATAGAAAGTCTGGAGACTATAGTTAGGGGCCAGTTATAGCTATCATTGAAAACCATCATTGAAACACAAATCAGTGGAACGGTGGAATATTTTTTGACAAGTCGGTTATAGCAATCAATAATTTCGTTGTCATTGAAAAGATGTGTCATTGAAAATATCTGTCGCTTTGAT
Source organism: Philhelius festivus (assembly GCA_963931855.1). Lineage (NCBI taxonomy): Eukaryota > Metazoa > Arthropoda > Insecta > Diptera > Syrphidae > Philhelius > Philhelius festivus. The sequence continues at coordinate 88,591,980 of OZ007555.1, forward strand.
GCTTGCTAAATTACTAGTGATGGGTACCTCATTCATGAGGCAATACAAAATATCGCATGTTATGTTATTGTTTAAAGTTTTTTTTTGCTAACTGCAATCATTCAGGCCTATTCGGCGAGATCTTTTATTCTTCTATTCTGTTATGAATTTCAATACAAAAGTTTGAGATATTAACAAATCTTTTATGAATTATAATTTTGGTAATCGGCATGGTAAAATCTGCTAAGAAAACTTTTATAAAATGTCAAACGTTCGAACATGGAAAAAATCTTTTACGAATAGCATTTTTGGTATTCAGCATGCCAAAATCTGTTATGAAATCTGTTAAAAATCATAAAAGAATAAAAGACAAACTTCTGTGACTTTTATTATAAAAGATTTCATTAAGTACACAGGTGCATCAAGTAAAAATTAATATTTATCATACATACATATATAACTTTGTATGTTTTATTCAAATTTCATGATCATTAGAATTGCAGAGACGTCATTGAAAAATTGATTTTTTTGTTGAAAATGTCCATTAAAATAGGTATATCCTATGGGACATTTGAGGTGAGACAAAATACCACCTCATTTCGAAAAATGAGTATCTCATACAAACTCATTTTAAATTCGTATCCTACCCATCACTATAAATTACAAAGACAACCTGAATAATTTTTTGAGGCTAGAGTTGATCATTGAAAAAAAAACTGACACATGAGAATAGAAAGAGAATCGAACACAAATCATTGAAACGATTGTGTTCCACTTTGTTGGAACGAAAATCTGCTGTTCATTGAAAACGATTTTCATCATTGAAAAATTAAAACTAGTTTTTTGAGAAATATTGAACATATTTCTTAATTTTTATTTGCAAAAGTAAAATATATAGTTGATTAGCTTCATTTGTATACCAAACATTCTCAGTATTCATAGTTTAACTATCCCAAAAAGTGAAAACAAAATTTTCAATGATGGTTTTCAATGATAGCTATAACTGGCGCCTTAGTGAAAGGATTGAATTGCTTACTGGTAACATTTTGTTAAAGCTCAGAATTTTGTTTTAAGTGGTCCTGAAAACCAATTTCAATTTTAACAAAAATTTCAAAAAATTTCATATCAGGAACGTTTCAATACAAATATGAAAACGTTGAAACGTCTCTTGTATGAAACGGTATGAACCGTTTCAATCATCCTAATGCATAGAAGTTTAAAATGCACCAAAACAGATATCAATAGTACATCTTGAAGTAATGGTTATCTGTCGTAATCGTGTTTTCAGAATCGATGAGCATGAAGATGCCCTTGTCTTTTGCAATGTTATATTGATCCATAATGCTGTGGTCTAAAGCGATTGGTGTCTTCTCAATTACCTTCCTTTTTAATTAAGTACTCCTATGATCCCTGACGGAAGTGATTCTTGGTTAACAGAAGCATTTTCCCTCCAGGACCCATGTTCTGTAACTCTCACATCGAGTGAGTTTTCGCATAAACGGTGCGAATCAGAACAAAAACACTGCGGAATGACACAAAATTCTGTTTCTCACACGAAACTGTTTCTGTAACTTTTTTTCACTCGATCACGAACAAAATGGAAAAAATTATTGGAAGTATTGGAAAAATGTGAAAAAAAAACTGTATCTGTAAGTCTGAAGTCGATACAATCTTTCGATTTTTCTGTCAAAATCATTCGACGACTCTGATATAAGTGAGAACAAGACAATAATAAAAAAAAATAATAAAAATCAAATATGACGGAAAATAAATCAAAGGTAAATAACTTATTTTGTATGTTGTTTGATCAGAAAAATTATTATTTTTATCCGTAGAAAATTCAAAGGATCTCAAAAGATCAAAAAGAAAAATTAGTAGATTATATGGCAACACATTTAGAGTTCGCGAGAGGCCAATTCGGTGGACCAAATTCAAATATTAAAAACAAAGATGATTGGGAAACAATTTTAAATGCCATGGGAGGTAGCAGCAAAACAACCGACCAGTGGAAAAAGGTAAGACAAAAAAATAAAAACGTAAAATTTAAACGTCTTTAAAATTTTATTTTTAAAATGTTATCTTGTTTTTATAAAAATTGTTTTATATGAAATTTTTTTGAAATATTTGTTGAAATTGAAAATTGTTTTTTAAATTCAGCATAGCACGAAATATGTAACTCAGAACCGTTTTAATAATCCAAATAAGGCAAATGGTTTTCCAATGACATCGTTTTGTAACTAAGATTACATGAAATTCAATCAAATTTCATTGTTGAACATGATGAAAATTGTTTTATATGAAATTTTTTTGAAATATTTGTTCAAATTGAAAATTGTTTTTTAAATTCAGCATAGCACGAAATATGTAACTCAGAACCGTTTTAATAATCCAAATAAGGCAAATGTTTTTCCAATGGCATCGTTTTGTAACTAAGATTACATGACCAAATTTTTTTCTTTTTAGTGTTGGATAGATCTTAAGGCTGCTGTCAAAAAGCAACTAAATGCGAAGCGGCATTTTTTAAATAAAACTGGCGGTGGGAGTTCAACAGATGCACCTCGAGACTTAAACAGTTTCGAGGAACAAATTTTGTCAATTATGGGCGTCGATGCAGTCACACCAGAATCGGGTGTTCCAGCTACTGGCGTAAGTTTGTTTTAAACTTTTTTTTTTATTTTTTCCTCACACGTTTTATTTTTTAACAGAAAGAATTACTGTCTATTGAATTTCTCGACGATATATCAGATGTTCTCCCACCAGCCAAAAGACAAAAAAAAGAGCCAGATATGGAAGGAAAAAGAGAATCTTCGTCTTCATATAAAAGTGCTTTAGTTGAGGCAAAAGAAATGCACGAAAAGTTAGAAGCACGAATCGAGGCATTAGAAGTACAAAGCGGACAGATCATAAAAAAGTTAGATCTATTGATAAGCGCTTTTGGACTCGAAGTCAATAATTAATAATTAATAATTTATTCAGTTTTTTTTTAACTCAAGATGTGATTTTTTTTCTTTTTTTAGCTCGTAAGTTTATGAATGGTTTCTTTTTAGTTTGTTTCATGTGTTTATTGAGTTGAGTTTTTTATTATTTTTTTAGTTTTTAATGAAGTATGTTTTTTTAATAAAATCAGCAATTTTTTTAATGGTTTTATTTTTTTATTTACGTTTGCAAGCTTAAATATTTTCTTCATTTGTTCGAGATAAGTTCAATTTTATTGCATTTCGGATTCTTTCAGCTTCTCTTAAAAACCGGTCGTTGTTCGTGTCTAGGTTATTTAAGGATTCACGGTCGTCTTCTACATCTTCTATTGGTAAAGTTTCATTTTCGTCCAATAAGCCATGAGCTATGCGGAAATTATGCAAAGTTGTGCAGGCATTAATAATTAGACCAGCTGCCTGAGGGGTTGAATAAATACCCCGTTGTAAGCAACGAAATACACCTTTTATATTTCCATTTAACCGTTCTATACAGTTTCTGGTTTTGGAGTGGACTGTATTATATTTTCGTTCATCCGGGTTGGATGATGAACGGTACGGCGTCATAAGCCAAGGGCGCAATGGGTATCCCGAATCACCTTAAATGATCAAATTTAAAAAAAAAGTGAAATTTAAACAAAAAAATTGCTTAACCAATAACCAAGAGTTGGTTGTTAGGTTTTCCTCGTATCGTTTTTCTAACAAAACGTTTATCTGAGACGCTTCCCATATGTAAGCATCATGAGCTGCACCTCCAAATCTTGCAAAGCCTCCGATAATGCGAAGATCATAGGTACAGATCTAAGAAAATAAAACAAAAATTAATTCTAAAAGTGATGCAACAGATTTTTTGTTTAAACTTACTAATTGTACATTTTTGGAATGATATCCTTTGCGATTAAGGTAGCAGTTCTCTATTTCAGCTTTTGGTTTTTTTATGCGAACATGAGTACAGTCTATAGCTCCAATAACAGCAGCAAAACCAGTTTTGTTGTAAAATCTTTCAATAGAAACAAAAAACTTACTTTTTGAATACCGTCTATAGATTTAAATTTACCTTTGTTTTATGACATCGTATTCATCTACTGATGGAAATTTAATCCATTTTGGCATAAGATGCGTTTGTAAAATAACAGATATTTCTTTTACTGAGCGAGAGACCATCGTTCTGCTGATAGGTACTGAAAAATCTTGTCCGATATCCCTTTGAAAGGACCCAGTTGCAAAAAAATGCAGAGCAGCACACATTCGGATCGGCTTAGGAATAAAGGTGTTTCGAACCCCTGTTTTCATATAGGGACTTAATTCCTCTAACAAAACATTAGCTGTGGCTTTTGTGAGGCGGTAAAGTTCACGAAATCTTTCTCCAGGCATTTCAAACGCATTAGTGGTATCTCGTAAATGGCGTCTGTGAATGCGCATCATATTTCTATTGTCACTTTGCTCATTAATTACAAGCACACTACACATTTTACTCGTTTTAAAAATTTTAATTACTGCAAAATAAAAAACTTGAACACTTCAACCTTTTCAATATAAAAGAAAAAATAATTTTTAGTTAAATGTGAAATAAATTGAAGCTGTCAGTTTAAGGGAAATGTAAACATTTCTTCCATTGGAAACTGGAAACTATGGTTTTCTCACAGGGGTGTTTTCGCATCATGTTATAGACACAGTTCATTTTCCAATATAGAGAAACGATGAAATTTTTCGTTCCACCTCTAATCGACTGCGAAAATACTCGACCGAGTTACAGAACATGGGTCCATCTGTCGTCGATACGCCAGCAGTGCGCTTGAATACTTGACATCGGTTTCCAGCACTACCACTCACTGATTTTAATTGTATGATTAATTTATTTGAGACACTCACAGAATCTTCACAAAAAATTATTCGAAATAAGTTTATAAGTTTTTCCAATAAACTGCTTTTATTTTTTTTTAAATGAGAAAACAATATAATGAACAAAATTTGTGTTTATACAATCAAAAAGAAACAAAACGTCACTTTTTGAACTACTGACGTCATTCTGTGTTTTATTCAAAGGACTCTAGGTTGTATGTATACTCAATGCAAAAAACTAAGTATGAAGTAGGCACGATACTAAAAAAATAAAATAAGTAGTCAATGATTTTTTGATGCTATATTCGATTACAATTTGCAAAACCGTTGTTTTAACCTTGTTTCATACTAAAACAGCTCTAACAACGTATACTTATTCAACTAAAATTGCGCAATTTTTTCTTAATAAAAATATAGATACCCACCTATTCGATTTTCTTTAAGAAATAGTTTTGTACTTATGTATGTACATATCTATATGAATTGATATTTAAGTTTGCATAAATGAAACATGCAACAAATCTATAAATATACACAAATATATCATTGACTTACTAGATAGTTGGCTACTAGCAAGCCAACTTCACGATGGTTCCACTTTTAAGCTTTCTTTCTAGTGACAATGCGCGATCAAAAGATGTCACTTAAAAATAGGAACTAATTTTTGACAACAACCGCTGGGGTTGAATTGTCAAAAATTATTTTCTTTTTTTGAGTGACATCTTTTGATCGCGCATTTTCGTTAGAGAGAACCTTAAAAGTGGAACCACTTTTTTTGAGGATTTGTATGAAGTCCATATATAGTAAGCCAATGGCTGTGACATAAACGACACGCCACTTGACGAGCAAGTTGCCTGGAAATTTTGAAGTTTCGATTTCATTTGAACGCACAGTTCACCGAAAAAAATATTTGTATTAATGAATGTGGCGCAAAAAATCAAATACATCAATAATTAATTTGAAAACTGCAGTTGTCATGCTAACTGGTTCACAAATTGCCTAGCTACTTGTTTCAGATCTTGCATGCCAGTTGAAGAGCTCTTTTGATTTCTTTGACATCGATGTTTTGTTTAAAAAGAGTAATATGGCGCATCTCTACCTTAAAGTGTCATAAAATATAAACTGACAAAAGGACGTTATAAGTTGTCATGAAATGTCAAATGCACCCCTCCGCTCCACCCAAGAATTAGAAAAGTGACTCACTTGATTCTTCTTTTACCGTGTTCAAAAAGTATACAACACAACCTTACAAGAATATTTTAATGAATTAAATATTATTTTTTTTTCTAGAAATATAAATTTATATTCACCCTCGAGTTTTATAAGTAATAATACGAATTAAGGTATCACCAAGTGTTATAATTATATCGTCAGGTTTTTCATCAAATAATGATGATATCTATTTTCTAGAGTTCACTTTTTCTTCGTGAGTGGCTGGTGTGTACGTAGGCGAAAAGTTCTATCGACTTTTTCTCGACAAAAGGACAAGAAACCAAAAAACTGCGCCCTCTTCGTGGAGTATTGTTTGCGTGAGCTGTGAGGTGCAAGAATAACAGTTTTGTTCAAAAAATTGATAAACGGAACAAAAATAAGAAAAATAAACATTACTAGGCTAAAGTAATTAAAAAACAGACATAAACTAAGTAAATCCAGAAACAGAAAGAAAGGCAAAAGAAAAAAATTCAAAAATGTCTTCATCCGGTGACTTTGGCAATCCCTTGAGAAAATTTAAATTGGTTTTTCTCGGTGAACAGAGTGTGGGAAAAACTTCCCTCATCACTCGTTTCATGTACGACAGCTTCGACAACACTTACCAAGCAACCATTGGCATCGATTTTTTATCGAAAACCATGTACTTAGAAGATAGAACGGTGCGTCTCCAACTCTGGGATACCGCGGGTCAGGAGCGCTTTCGCTCCCTCATTCCCTCTTACATTCGTGATTCCACTGTAGCTGTTGTCGTCTATGACATAACAAATGCGAATTCCTTTCACCAAACCTCCAAGTGGATCGACGACGTCCGCACAGAACGCGGCAGCGATGTTATTATTATGCTAGTAGGCAACAAGACGGACTTGTCTGATAAGCGACAAGTCTCTACTGAAGAGGGCGAACGTAAAGCAAAAGAACTGAATGTGATGTTCATTGAGACTAGCGCCAAGGCTGGTTACAACGTAAAGCAGCTATTTAGAAGAGTCGCTGCCGCTCTGCCTGGCATGGACTCTATGGATAATAAACCCCCTGAAGATATGCAGGAGGTTGTTCTTAAAGACTCGCCACATGAAACAAAAGACCCCGAAGGAGGCTGCGCTTGCTAAACACGATATAAACTGCTAGTATTCTTATTCTTTTTACTTTTTTATATATTATAATATATGTTCGCTTGATAAACAACAACCAACAACAAAAATTAAAATTCAATTAAATTTTAAGCACTTTTAAGGGGCAAAAATAAAAAAATATTTAAAACAAAATTCAAAGAAAAAGTATTAAAACGTAAAAATTGCTCCAAAAATTAAGTCTGTTTGTTTTTATGTACTTAGTATAACACTAACGATGAAAATAATTCTATCCCATAAATATTAACGATGCTCCCACGAAAAGATTGGAGTGTTTTTTTTTACTAAATTTAATATTAAATAAGGTGAAAAATTCGATAATGTGATGAGGACCATCACTGATAGAAGGAGTACTAGGTTGGTTCCTTTTGGAAGGTTAATGGCGTACCGTCGTGCGATAATTAATGCTACAAGTATGTAAGGTTCTCCTCCTTTAACTTTGTAAGTAATTTAGGTGATAAACATAATAGGTACATATGTATGTAAGTTGAAGGACATTTTTATAAAAATTGAATCGTGATCTTGGTTATTTTATTCCAGTGAATTAAATATTTCATCAAATTGAATGTTTCACCACAACAGAAGCTAACTGGGTTATGGATAGAGGTGGGTTTTAAAAAAAAAATCAGGACATCGAAAAACGGAATACATTCTAGTTCGATATAATGCTTCTACTGCTTAAATTGTATTGAAACTTGTGTATGCTTTTTAATATTTTTTTATCTGTTGTTAATTATCATCTTTATTTGCGATATATGTATGCACATATGTATGTATGTACGTACGTACTATACAAGTTTTGCATTTGAAAACATCGAATTCGAGATTTTGGACAAACTTGACATTACGATGATAGAGAACACAAAAACAGTGGGTCCCCAAATTCCGTCTGTCTTAATATACATATGTGTGTATTTCACTTTACTTTTTTATTTTTAATTGGTAGGTACACAAATCCAAGAGCCCACAGCAAGTATTGGTAGTAGATGTATAACCATAAATGGCTTATTATAATAACCATACATGAGTGTACAGGTATAAGTGTCTTTATATCGAATTCTAAAGTCTGACAAGGTTTTTTCCCAGCTTCTTGCGATTTTTGTATAGCCATTTCAATTCATATACTGTGAGCGTTAAAAGAAATTGTACACCTATGAACTGCATTTTTACAGCCCTGTTAAAGCAAGGGAGTTCGATCTTTTAGTAAAATACTTATGTTATTTTTTAAGGTATTTTATTTTCAATGAATTGCCATATAGAAGTTAACAGAAAATAATAAAGTAAAAATACAATAAAAAAATTTTTTAAATATTTAAATTTTTAAGCGTCAAAAGAAACTGTACATTATTCAATTAAAGTAAAAAACTTAAAACTAGTACTTTGTCTGCTTCCCTTTCGCCTTTAAAACAGCATCAATGGGTCTGAGCATTGACTCTACTAGGTTAGGTTAGGTTAAAGTGGCTGTCATTAAAGCGTCTGACACACTTAGACCATTAGAGGTCCATTGTGATACCACGATCTAATAGGGAACAAAAAGGTTACCTACTAGTTAAAACCATTTGGAGCTTCTGATGAAGCGAAGGAGACTTTTAATGTCTTTATTTATGAGATCGCTTGGTTCATTATAGAAATATTCTCCTAGATGAAGTTTGCGTCTGTAAGAGAGAGCAGGGCATGTACAAAGAAGGTGTGGGATTGTCTCCTCTTCCTCCTCGTCCAAGCAACTCCTGCAGAAATCGTTTGATAGCACACCGAGACGTGCGGCGTGTCTACCTATGAGACAGTGTCCAGTTATGACACCTATGACGGAGCTGATCTGAGATCTACTGAGGGACAATAGACATTTTGACCGTTTCAGATCCAGTTTAGGCCAGATCCGCTTGGTCGCCATACAAGTGGTAGTATTAAGCCATCTTGTGTTCGATTGTTCCAGAGCGATTCGTTTCAGCATAAGTTTACTTGTAGCTATGGGCATACCTATATTTGCCTTTTCGGGTAAGATAGGCATTTCCGTTCCAATTCTGGCGAGTTCGTCGGCTTTGCAATTCCCCGGAATGTCCCTGTGACCCGGCACCCAGAATAGGTGAATGTTAAACTGTTTGGCCATCTCCATTAGAGACGAACGACAGTCTTGGGCTGTAATGGAGTTTACAGAGACTGATGCTAGGGATTTCAAAGCAGCCTGACTGTCTGAGAAGATACGGATATCCGTGTTAGATACCACGTTTTCTTTAAGCCAGGACAATACTTCCTTTATCGCCAGAATTTCCGCTTGGAATACGCTACAATGGTTTGGTAGGCGGAAGGAGAGACTAAGGTTTAGTTCATCTGAGTACACTCCACCACCCACTCCGTTTTCAGTCTTCGATCCATCTGTAAAGAAGTTTACTGATTTATTATTATTATCTGTTGACTCTACTAGCTTCCTTGTCAATTTGGTTGGCATTTTTTGCCACTATTCAACTAGAATTGACTTTAGTGACTCTCTGTTTGAAATGTTCCTCTTACGGATCTGCTTATCCAGTTACTCCCTCACATGTTCGACGGAGTTTAAGTCTGGGGATTGCGGAGGGTGATCCAGTTGCTTAGATGTACGGTAAAGTAATCATTCCTTGACTATTTTTGATGTGTGCTTGGGATCGTTGTCTTGTTGGAAAACCCATGAATCAATTAAAACCAGTTTTACAACACTACTTGGCAAAATGTCTCTTTAAATATTAAGATAATCTTCTTTTCCCATTGTACTGTCAATAAAGACGAGGTTCCCAACTCCATATGACGCTATACCTCACCAGACCATTATCGAACCGCCTCCGTGCTTAATTGTTGAATTTAATTTTTTTTGTTAAAATTCAGTTTTTTTCTTTCTCCATATTTTTGGTGGTTTTTTTGAACCAAAAATCTCAAATTTGCTCTCGTCACTAAAGAGAACATTTCCCCAGAATGAAGAACTTTCTTTTTGATACTTCTTGATAAAAAGAAGTCTTTCGCTTCAGATTTTTTCAGAAATGTATGGCTTTTTGCGAGGAATTCTTCCATATAGCCCGCTACTATGGGCGTCTGCCGAGTAGTGCTCGCGCTAACGTTGACTCCAGAAGATTGGGTAATATTTTCAGCAATCTTTACTGCACTACACGCGGGATTTTTTCATACTTCCCTGACAATAGCACGTTCATCTCTTACGGACAGCCTTCCGGAATGAGGTCGATCTTTTACATCCTTGAACTTTTGAAATTTGTCCAAAACTTTGTTTACCGTGTTAAGGCATCTGCTCACTGTTTTGACTATTTCGCAGTAAGATTTTCCTTCCTTTCTTAGTTTAATAATAAGTTGTCGTGTTTCTACTCCACTTTGTTTACCCATTTTTAAGTAATTTAAAAAACCAATTTAAGCAACAAGCAACTTTCGATGGAAATGAACTCAACACTTTTAATCAATTAGTTATGAGTTGTAAAGAAAACAAAATTAATTTAACGGTTGTTTTCCCGATAACCGGAAAGTTGCACAGTATGTGTGGCAAGTTGTACAGTTTCTTTTGACGCTTAAAAATTGAAATATTTTTTTAATTTTTTTATTGTATTTTTACTTCATTATTTTCTGTTAACTTTTATATGGCAATTCATTGAAAATAAACTACCTTAAAAAATAACATAAGTATTTTACAAAAAGATCGAAACCCCTTGCTTTAACAGGGCTTTAAAAATGCAGTTAATAGGTGTACAATTTCTTTTGAGGCTCACAGTATTAAATGAAGGAAAACAAAAAAACACGCTTTGGAACGGGAAAAATATGTCGACATTTTTGAGACAGCAAATGGAGGTCAAGCTGGGATGTGTTTTAAGTGCACTTGGTTTTACTATTTTTTGTTGTTGATATTTCAATATATTTACCAGCTGGAATTCGATTTGCAGGCTTAAATCACCCCTATTACCTATGTCGTTTTTTCGACGTCTTTCGTTTTCTCTGTCGTCTCGTTTTTTAAAAGGCATTCCATAACTTCTTCGACGCGATGATTTTGTAACAGATTTAAAAACGATGAAAAAGTAATAAACATCTGTCAAATTCAAAGGAAAGCCTACATACAATATTATTGCTCGATGTTCAATTAATGAACAAATGCAGTTTTTTTTAATTATTAGAAAATAAATAAGTAATTAAAATGATAAGTGTTGAAATATATTACATTTATTAGTTTCTTTTCTTTCCATCCCATGTTTCCTCTTGGATCTTAAGATGTGTTGTGTCTCTCTTAGCAATGTGCTCCTTTAATTTGTATGACTTCCTTTGTTTATACTTTCGTTGATACCATTTAAGGTTATTTCTCGGAGTAGACACTGCTTCTCCTCTCCAAAAGCGTAGCTCCTTTTTGTTTAATATGAAAGCTTGCAGTCGTTTCTTTCCTGCTGGTTCTTCAGTTTTATGTTGCTGTTCTCGTTGCTCCGGAACTTCACGATTCAAAACTTTTGCCAAGCATCTCCATCTCTTACTGGAGGACGTTTTTTGTATTCCCTTAAAAAAACCCTAACTGCTCGTCCTCTTTATCAGATCTACGAGCGTCTGAAATTGGTTTTCATTTGTTAATTACAACATTTTAGTATATAGTATAGTACGTACAACAAATATAGACAAATATGTACTTGTTTTATTTATCGTAAAAAAATTCGATAAAATAAATTATTTAACAAGAATACTTGCAGTTTTGCGACCTTCTACGTCTCTGTCGTGTGTAAATTTTTGAACGAGCGATATCGTCGTTTTTTTTTTCTAAGTCGTCATATTTTTTCGTCTTACAGAATGCAGAAAGTGTTCAACGACGTTTGACGTTTACAGACGACAACAAAACGAGTGACAAAGTTGGAAACGACTTATGGAATGCAGATCGTCTCAGGTCGTATATTTCGCTGTCGTTTACGACATCGGTAATCAGGGGGCCGATTCTGGTTCTGTGAAAAAGTGAATCGAAATTCGAAAAGCTTTTCACTCTTTCACGCATAAATGCGATTCTCGTTCTGTGAAAAAGTGAAACCAAGCGTCAAAAACATTCATATGAATAATTTGCTTTCACGCTCTTATTCGATGATGAATGTCCAAAGTGAATAGGTGAAAGCGGAAAATATGGAGATTTAAAAAAAAAATAAAGGAAAGAGTGTGACACAGGCACAAAAAAAATTTTTGATTAGTTTTTTGGAAATAAATTTGGAGATTGCAACAAGTTTTGAAAATTTATTTCATCGCGTCTTAATTTTTTTTTGTAGATTTGTTTCAGTTGACGTTTCAGTTGATACAATTGTATCATTTCGAAAGGATTTTCGCTGTCTCTCAAATTTCGCCTAATAATCCTCATATTTCTCCTACAAAACAAAAATGTATATTAATACAATACAAAAATATCTATATCTATATAAAGCTCAAATAATTATCAAACCTATGAGCATTTCTCCGATTTGTTTCCATAAGAATTCTTATATACATATATTGAAGGCGTTATAAAAACGTATACAAGCAATTCAATATATTAATATATTATAAACAAATTCACAAATGTGCACAAACGTTTGGCAAAATTGAAACAACCATGAAAAATAATAATTTCGTTTTGAAATAAAGCATTCCCAATAGTAGATAAATTCATAAGAGACAACAAAAAATCATCCACCACGGCAAACGATATTGAATTCACCACACCATTTTCATTCACGGAACCAGAATCGCTTATTTGCACCAAGTGAATCGAAAAAGTGAAAGCAATGCATGACAGCGAATGTGAAAACAATTTATTCGATTCACTTTTTCACAGAAACAGAATCGGCCCCCAGGATGAATGTAAAGATTCTTACATATGCGGATGACATCGTGATATTAGCTCACCTCATAGTTTGCAACTTATGATAAATGAGCTGGTAGATTTTTGTAAAGTATGGAATCTAACGGTGAATCTTGAAAAATAAAAAAATAATGACAGGAAAAAAATACTCAATCCAAACTTAAACCAAATGGAAAGTCGTACTTAAATGGAGAGGTGAAATAGTGCCAGAACAACTTCGAAACCCAATATGAAACTTTTCCATGAAACGAGGCAAAGGGAGTGACGATGGTTAGGTTAGGACGAGGTCAGGAAAGTGGCCGTTGATCGTAATTTCTTACTTTTAGATGGAAAGACATAGTAGATAGAACCTGAAATTACTAATATTTTATTCTAAAATGAACTTCATAATTGAGTTATTGAAGGATAACGGAAGGGAAAGAATGTCTGCTGCGGGGCCGTGGCATGGTAGCGAAGCATGGCTCAGCTCGCCGGAATAGGGGTGGGGGGGGGGGGGGTCGTCTTAGCCCCCAACAGCGGGACCTCACCTGTCTCAAAACACATATATTCATGCCAACAAACAAAACTTTTTAACCTCCACTAATTTCACCACACTGCAGCTATTATTGCAGCGTTTGGTCTTGATACCTCAAATCTCCTGCAATCGTTAACCAGATTACGACTAGCTTTCAATATTCGCCAGCCGACACAAAAATAACATATAACTAAGGAATACCGTTCACCCTTATTTTCCTACTTTAACAGAGAGCTCTATGTATGGGGACTTTAAGGGGGCAAAATATGCAAATCCGCGGGGGGAATATTTTAAGAATCGCTTGCCACTTGGTCGGACAGATGGACCCCGGGCTTTACTTTTAACCAATCCTTCTTTCAATGACCCAAAACTTTAAACTTATAAGATGAATGAAAAAAAAAAACAAATATTTAACCCTAGAAAGGTAATCTTCGTCGATTAGACGAACATCATTTTTTCTTTTTAAAATTTCTCATAGATTCTTCATAGATCTTTAAGGAGAATAAAAAGTCACAAATCTAAAAAAATAAAATGAAAAGTGTGTTTTTATTTAAAGAAAGGTTTGATAAAAATAAATAATTAACATCTACAAGAATTTGTTAATAACTTTTCGAAAAAATTGCATTTAAATTTTACTTCGTCGATTCGACGAATGATTACCTTTAACGTACTAAAAAATATGATTACCTTTCTAGGGTTAAGATTTGTTTAAAAATTATAAGAAAAATCAATTAAAACAAAAGCAAAAATATCACGCCCTTTAATTCTCTGAATTAGAGATACTGTGCTGCTAAAGATCCCTCATATCCTCACGGTTTCGTTACGTCTCGAATATCAATCGTACTTCTGCCTGGTGCGCTTTCTTCTTTAATTTGTTTTGTTATGAAATTTGCGCGGGGTGAATTTTTAATTTAACCCTTCGTATATTTAACTTTAGGTCAGCCCCACCGTATATTAGGCTTCCTTTTCGAGAAAGCTAATCACACAACAGATTTTACTTGATTTAGTCCGGGATTTCGACGGACTATCTAAATCCTGCTCACACTTTCCGGATTTCCTCCGTTCAATTTTGTTTACCTTCTCTGACGGAATCAGACTATAGTATGCTCTCAGGCCTCCGCTTCTTTTTTATGTGTCTCGGAGCCCTCAGCCTTTACACCTTTCTCGTGACCTCTATAGATGATCGGCTGCGACCCTTGTTCCTTGTCGTCGACAGCCAACAAAAATTCACCCTACATTCAAGAAAATAGTAGAAATTACATACGCTTGTGACAAAAACCTTTTCTTCACTCACCCTTTTTCGCAAAAACTTCTATAAATGGATTTCACCTTTTCTTTTATTCACTCAACGATATTTGTATGTGATTATAACAATTTGAAACACAATTTTATCTCGATTTTCTTGCACATCAATTTTCTAGTACGAGTATTAACCAGAGCAGGTGTGGTGATCATACGACTATCTCTTGCACTGTTGTAACTATTTTTACATAGTCATCGTAGGTCACCGTTTTCAACAGTACACCTTCACGACTTTTACCTGCCAATACTGAATTAAACGGCGGATAAGCGGTAAGACGTGCTACATTTGTAACCGCCGCTACCATCTAATCCCTATCCTATCAAAGGGCACGGTAGTGCCCAGCCAAGTTCTGGCACTACACCATTTTTACAGGAACAAACTAAGGGGGTTTTTGACCAATGAAGTACCAATGAAGTCAAAAACTTAAAAGTCCGAATAGTTGCTAAGCTAGTCAGGCACAAGCGCCTCACCAAATTTCAATTTTTTAGCATAAGCGGTTCCTGAGATATAAGGCTCCAAAAATCACAAAAACCGTAACTGACTGACTTACGACTGACTGACTGACAGATCATCAAAATTATGGAGCACTTCCCAACATCGTAGAATCTTGTAATTTTGCACAGCGGTATAGTCCATTCATTTTAGGCATTTTAAACACCAATCTGCGGAAAAATTCCTAGTGAGCTGAATTTTTGTATACACCTTTATTACGGCATTGTAATGAAGATGTGAAAAATCGACATTGATATCGTGCCGGCTAAAAAAGTTACAAGGTTCAAAAGGTCACGAAAATCAGTTTTTCGCAAATATCTCGCGATCTTTTGCTCAGAGGTCAATAAAGGTCATTATAAAAATTGTTTGTCGTGAAATTGTCTACAAAAAATGTCTCTTGTATTTTTCTGTAAAATTTACCGTTTTCGGAGTAGATCCCTGAAAAAGCGAATATATTATGACGATGCACTCGTTTCCTCACCACATTCGAGGTAGAATGCAGGGCGCGTTTTTTTTACATGGTTTCCCCCGTAGGCATAATCCATGATATGTAATCAGAGGTTTTTTTTATTTACGAGTGAATAATTTTTTATTTGAATTTGAATACAGAAAAATACAGAAAAATTAACTTTAGTATATAATTTTTTTTTATCATTCATTGTCGATATCTTCAGTTTCTGTGTCATTAACAATTGCATACCGCAATCTCGATATTAAAACTGGTCTTCAGCTGTGAGTGGTTAACTCGCTGATTCTATTCAGCATTTACACCAGCGATCTAATAGGCAGTCTAACTCAGGCAGTTGTGTATGCCGTCGACCTTATAGTGTACAGAACAACTCCCAAAGTCGAGGTCATCAGAATTCTTTTGTACTGTGACTTCAACAAGATTCAGTGATATTGCGATGATATGGAAGTCAGTTTCAGAAATCTGAAACTATTCTGCTTAGGACTCGATCCATCAGTGTGCCACTTGATGATATTTGTTTCGAGGATCTCAAGACAACTTCCATTGCCGCACTTCTGATGGCCTCTTGTAAAGGGGATAGATAGAGGAGAACCTCTATAGCTGCGGTAGGGCAGGTTCTCATTGCTCCTGTAATACAGATACATGCGAGCCCTTAGACTTTTTCTAGAGCTTTCCTTGTTCTTGATGATTCGGTTCTCTTGTGCCATGCAACCGCCCTATATGTAATGATTGGTCTTACGTAGTGTATATCCAGCTAAGGATGTTCGGTTTGCATCTGCATGACTTGCCTGCAAGTCTCTTGCAAATCATTAGGGCTTTTGTGGCTTTCCCGACTATAGCTTTTAAGTGTTTGTTCAAAAGGAGTCTACTATCTGGTAGAATTCCTAGATATTTTACCCCTCTGCGTTTCAATCACTTCACCAGCTATATGGATAGGTTTCATATGTGGCAGAAGTTTTTCCTTGTAAATGGTATGATTGTCGTCTTGGAGGGGTTTATTGATAATTTTACAGATAGACACCATTTCCGTGTAATTGTTAGTCCTCTTTGGATTACCTACGGCTATGATAGCAACATCATCAGCAAATCCAATGGAGAATATACCTTGGGAGGTAAGATTCTATAACAATTCATCCACTACAAGACTCTTCAACAAGGGTGATAATACACCACCCTGAGGACAGCCTTCTTTTTTTTACATTTTGTCCTTTTTGTGACCGTATTTTTAGTGCCTAACATCTCCATCTAGTTATGGTGATGGGTACGCATTTCCTAACAAAAGTTGTGCCTACAGCCTCGTGGGATGTGTTGCCGAAGGCTCCCTCTATGTCTAAGAATGCATCTAATGTTGTATCTTTTTTCTATATTTTAGGAATAAATATTAGCTTTCCTGTTCTCCATATACTTGGTATATACCCAAACGCAATGCTACTACAAAAAATATAAGGGGGTAGGTAAAGTGACCAAATTTATTTGAAGCAAAAGCGGGACACCTCACAACAATGAAAAACAGCTTCAGATCCTTTTTGTTGGATGCATCGGAGAAAATTGATACAAAACTTATATTACTTAGTTCTTGTAGTAACTTCTGATTGTGCAGAGAGTACATTTTTCACAAACAGTTCGGTTGCTGTAGTAATGGCAAATGGTATAGAATATAGATACACATCACTGCCTGTGCAAGTGCTCACTCCTCACGATCTGTGTAATCGCTACTCCGAAAAAGTGAATCCAACTTCATTGTTGCAATAGAGTCCATTACTTTGGACTTATGATTTTGTCTTTTGGTTTGGTTTGCTTTGGCGAATTACATCATTTTGTCCTCCTGGAAATATTGAAAATTCGCATTCGCAGAATTACAATAAGCAAATGTGTTAGGTTTACTCGCTTAAAGGAATAAATATTTTTTTCAGATCTTCCGAGAATTTACAATCCCTCTTGAATTTTTTGTAGAAGCGTTTTGATTATTGTGCTAACATTTCAGTTGTTCTTTATTTACCTATCTGCTACTATGCATCCAATAAACCACATCATTTCGATTTGAAAATGACATACAGGCAAAAGTGACAATTAATTTAAAATGGAATAAACATGGACTCATTTTATTTAGCGGGACAGTTATGGCCGCGGAACAGAGACCTCAAAAACGGGACTGTCCCGCTAAAAACGGGACGTATGGTCACTATAGATAGGGCATAAGGTTTTCTTTTCCCTTCTACAAGAAAGCTGGGAAGATACCATCTACATCTGGGGACTTTTAGAGTTGAAAAGTATTATCCTTTTACTTGGACACATGTTCCTACCTATTTACCTGTCCTCTATTTTTGATATGGGAGGTGTTCTATCTACCAAGTTAGCATTTTAGGTTTTATGATAAAATGCTTTTTTAGGACTTTTGCCATATTTAAGTCATTTTTTGAGGCATTCACGGGCACGAAATGTCCTGTCTAAGTATTACTAGTGCTATATTTTACTAACAGCACATTTACAAACATGAATAAAAAGCAAGAGTTTATATCTTGATATACGCCGTACGTATATTTCAAAAACGGTTAATTTTACAGAAAAATGCAAGAGACATTTTTTGTAGACAATTTCACGACAAACAATTTTTATAATGACCTTTATTGACCACTGAGCAATAGATCGCGAGATATTTGCGAAAAACTGATTTTCGTGACCTTTTGACCATTATAACTTTTTTAGCCGGCACGATATCAATGTCGATTTTTCACATCTTCATTACAATGCCGTAATAAAGGTGTATACAAAAATTCAGCTCACTAGGAATTTTTCCGCAGATAAAACCTAAAATGACTGGACTAGTAGGTCTTGTCATGCAAGTAGAGGAAAATTTCAGGTTTTCCATTCAGGGGGCGTGGTATCCGCCCACTTTCTCTGAATTGGTGTTGGTTGAAGCACTTCCGACTGCTGTAAAACGATGAAATTTTGTAAACGGTAGAGCTTAAATTACATACAAAGAAAAAAATTTAAAATTAGCGGTTTTCCATTCAGGGGCGTGGTATCCGCCCACTTCCTCAGAACTGATTTAAATTATATATGGCGCACTTTCGAATGGAGTAGAACAATGAAATTTGGTAGAACGGTAGGGCTCAAATTGCATATAAAGGACCAGAAATAAAAATCGAGCTTTTCCATTCAGAGGGCGTGTTATCCGCCCACTTACTCCAAATTGGTGTTAGTGGAATGGAGCACTTCCGACTGCTGTAAAACGATGAAATTTGGTAAAGTGGTAGGGCTTAAATCGCATACAAAGAAAAAAATATAAAATTTGAGGTTTTCCATTCAGGGGCGTGGTATCCACCCACTTTCTTAGAACTGATGTAAATTGTATATGGCACACTTCCAATTGCAGTAGAACAATGAAATTTGGTAGAACGGTAGGGCGCAAATCGCATATAAAGAACCAAACATAAAAATTGGGATTTTCCATTCAGAGGCGTGGTATCCGCCCACTTTCTGAGAAAATGTTTAATTTATATGGAGCACTTCCGATTGCTGTAATTAAGGTAGGTATGTTAGTGTTAGGTATCTTGCCAGGACAAGAAGAAATAATTGAAGCGCAAATCAAAACAACCAATAACAAAAAGAAAATATACCAAAAGAAATAGGAAGCTATAAACTAAGTTGATTTTAGTAGGTAGAGTTCACCCTTCTATGTTTCCGTATCTTTCGAGATTTTGACATGACAATATATTAAAATCTTTGCAAAAGGGAGTGAGATAACACCAAAAACATAAATGTTAAAAAAAGAGCCAAGTTCTTCTATACAAAAACCTTTGTGTAACAAGTCAGCCGTGAAAAGTACTAAGATCTAAAAGTACGCCAAGTTCTTACTTCCGAATGCTTAAAGTAGAATAATATTGAAACAGCTACAATGTAATAGAGACATTTTATTATTTAATGATTACTGACTAAACTTTTATGGGCTTACTTGGCAAGTTTTTTTTTATGCTCAATTCAAAAGGTTTTAAAAACTTGACCAGTAAGCTCTTATTTTATGCAGTGTTTTCCTTTTAAATAGTTGATTCGATCATTAATTCACTTCGTCGTAAAGCTTAAACAAAACAAAAATTGATATTAGCTGTGAAAATTGCTTAAAAAGATTTATTCGCATTCGCAGGTCGCAGCTCATGTGCAAAGCACTTTAGTTAACTGCCTAGGCTTTGATAATAGCATCGCTATCGATCAACGAAATCAAGCATCGTTGTGCGTGGTTAGTACTTGGATGGAGGACCGTTCAATACCAACCGTGTGCTTTCTTTTTTTTAGATTTCTGGCTCTCCGGTTGCATTGTTAGCTGCGCGTTTTCTATTAAAAATTTTTAAACAAACACTTAAACATTCAGTATGATAAGATTTTGACTTACATTTTTGTGCTTTCCATTGTTTATTTTTGTTTTTATTTTTTGTTTAATCAAAAATTCACTTCAGATTCGTTTCGAAATTGGTGCGAATGTAAAATAATAGAAATTGTATGCGAATGGATTGCGAATTCAGTAATACCATATAAGTTGAACAAAATATCGGTGGTGCAGGGCATGTTACGGACATTCGTTCAACTTTCTTTCGTCGGATTCAGTAATAGCAAAAGCTTGGAAATTAATTGAAACTGCCACTTAAGCTCATTTACCGAATTCTGTAATAGTGGTGAATTTCATGTCGATGTCGTTGACCTTTCGCATCCGCTGTAAAACTGAATTACGAAATTCGCCAGATGAATTACATTGTCGATTCCTAAAATTACCTTATCATTTTTTTAACTTTCCTATCGACACTGTCAGTTACATACAGTCATTAAGTCAACGGCCTAGGCTTTGATAATAACATCGCTTCCCACTGAGAACCCTGGTTTCTTGAGGTTCAATGATGATCTTTTGGCAAATGCCACAATCGCCGCGCGAATAGGGACAAGTCCCTTGTTAGTGACGAAGATGGATCTCCAGCTCATCTTCAGTTCTATTAAGAATAAGAAGTCAGCGGGTGTTGATGGTATATCTAACGTTGTACTAAGACATTTACCGAATGAGGCAATTGACATTTATGCCACACTCTTTAACAATGCGCTGAATAATGCATATTATCCAGTGCATTGGAAGACAGCGGTGGTACATCCTCTACCGAAAAAGAGAAAGGACAACTCCAATCCGTCCAATCTTCGGTCGATAAGTCTTCTTCCGAGCATCAGCAAGGTTTTCGAAAAGATCATCAATAGGGCTCTGATTAAATGGGCTGCGGACAACACAATAATTCCGGATAACCAGTTCGGGTTCAAGGCGGGACATGACACAATTCATGCCGCGGCTGAGCTCGTTTCTGATATCCAATGGAATAAGTCAAAACAAAAATGCACGGGTGCTGTTTTGGTGGATTTAGAAAAGGCCTTCGACACCGTATGGTTAGAGGGTCTTTATCTGAAACTGAACAGACTTGGCATTAGCAAACCATTGATGTATATGCTTTATGATATGCTTAACGGTAGAAAGTTTGTTGTCAAAAGTGGCAATGTAACTTCTACCACAACTTTTGAAATCAAAAATGGTCTACAACAGGGAGCGGTTAATTCGCCAATTCTCTTCAGCATTTACACCAGCGATCTGATAGGTAGCCTTCCGAATTCAATAGCGTATGCCGACGATCTAATTGCGTACCGAACGGCCCGAAAGGTTGAGGTTATTAGAATTCTCTTGCAGCGTGACTTTGAGAAGATTCAGCGATATTGCGATGACTGGAAACTGAAAATAAATGTCCAGAAGTCGGAAACAATTTTGTTCCGGACTCCGTTGGCTAGAGCATCGCGGGATACGCGCAAGAATTGGCGCAAGATGGTCATCGTTGATCCTCACGGGCAGCGATTAACGAGCAAAAGTGTAGTGAAGTACCTCGGTATCTGGTTGGATCAGTATCTGTATTTCGACAGACATATAGATGCTGCGCTGGCCAGGGCCAGAGGAGCCTTCGGTCTGACGAAACGTCTGTTTTACAGCAGTCGGCTTGACCCCAGAGTGAAGGTCATTTGCTATATGGCCCTTATACGGCCGATGATCGTTTATGGTTGTCCAGTGTGGTTCAACGTTGCTCCATCTCAGATGGAGAGAATTCGGGTGTTCGAGCGGCAGTGTCTTCGACGCTGTACTGGTTTGCATCGGACACCCGAATCTTCTTATGTTCACTATTATCCGAACGAGGCTCTATACAACGGGGCTCGGATCAACAGAGTTGACAATTTCGTGATAAAACTAATTCGGGGTCACATTGCGAGGGCTATGACTTCGACCAATAATTTGATATTCGGGGCGTTCTACCCAAATGACGAATATTTTAAAAATGCACGCTTGAGTGGCTTCATTCCTCCAGAGGCATTCCTCTATTTAGATAGATTAGATGCGGTCTGATACAGGATAGATTGGCAGTACCGCTAATCTACGTCAGACGCAGAACCGTCGACCGGCGGCTCCTTTACACTCGGGACGTCCTGGCACAAGACGGAGAAGAGCTCCTACGGTTCAGTAGGGCTGTGTCCGAACGGGACAAAACTGATAGGGTGAAGCAGGAGAACCAGTTTTGGTGGCTTGAATCGGTATTTGATAATGGGTAGTCGGGGTGGGGTGTTAGAGCCGTGGCCGGCTTGCATACCTGTTTTTTAGTCACAGGTTTAGTTTTAAAAAGAATAGGCACAGTGGCAAAAAAAAA
Source organism: Philhelius festivus (assembly GCA_963931855.1). Taxonomy (NCBI): domain Eukaryota; kingdom Metazoa; phylum Arthropoda; class Insecta; order Diptera; family Syrphidae; genus Philhelius; species Philhelius festivus. The sequence goes on from OZ007555.1 coordinate 88,614,427, forward strand.
AAAAAAAAAAAAACCTCCGCTGTGGTTGTTCTAGTTTTTAAGTAGTTTTAGTTTATTTTAAGTAGTTTAAGTGGTTTTAGGTAGTTTTATTTTAGTTTTAGTTTATTTTAAGTAGTTTAAGTGGTTTTAGGTAGTTTTAATTAGTTTAATTTTAGTTTGTAAGTTTTACATAAAAAAGTCAAAATGATAAAGAATCCGAGTTTTTTAAATTTTCTCGAGAAAACAAAAAAAAAATATAGATATAGTAATTGAATTCTAAATAGTTTTTTAGGCCGAAAGGAAGTAGATATAAGACTATAGTTTAACTTAGAGTGCCCGCATGGGGCCAGTAAGTTAGTTGTAAGTTATTGATAAGTAGGCTAGTTTTATGAATTTTTGTCTAGCATTAAGATAGTTATAAGTTTGAATTGAATAAAAATGAATTAAAAAAAAAAAAAAAACATCGCTTCCCATCGATCAGCAAAATCAAGCATCATTGTGCGTCGTTAGTACTAGGATGGAGGACCGTTTAATACCAACCGTGAGCTTTCTTTCTTTTTTGTTAGATTTTTGGCTATGTCCGTTTGCGTCTTCATCATTTCTACCATTTTTCTAAATTGTTTCCGTTTTCTATTAAAATGTGTTAAACAAATACTTAAACATTCATTAAGATAAGGTTTTGACTTACATTTTTTGTGTTTTCCATTGTTTATTTTTGTTCGTTTATTTAAAAATTCACTTCAGAATCGTCTCGAATCTCCGTTTTATAGCGGATGCGAAAGGTCAACGGATCGAGTTAACGCACTGGGAGTAAAATTCTGCGAATTCTGTAATCGATATGATTATTATGAAACTTTTGTAAATAAAAATAATCTATCTATCTATCTATTACCTACCTATTATTTTTGTTCCTCAAAAAACAAAAATACGCAAACATTAATCTTTTAATAGCAAAAATAATAGTGTAATATTTTTGCTAGGTTCGTTAAATAAAACTTATTACTGTTTCTAATATTTCTTCTTTATTTACACTTTTCAAATCAAAACAATAAATCTCAATTTATAATCAACTCTAATACTTTTATTCCAACTTAAATCCACTTCTTTAATTACACTTTCCACAATCCAATAGTTCAGCTTTACACACTTTCATAATCGAAAATAAACTGTGTTCTGCTCACCGTGAACACTCCCTTTTATACTCAAACCAGTTGTTCTAGAAGGTTCTTGTCCAGAAGGGGAAATTCTTATGGGGGTAGAATGTTCTAGTACTTTGGAATTAGGGGAAATTTAGATGCGATGGAAAAGAGCTTTTTTTTTTGTTCCCTCACAAAGCAGATATGTAATTCCCAACAGATGGCGCTGTAGGAGTATAAAGCTCTGTTCGCAACATTGCCCCCTTCTTAAGATTGTTCGTCCCGAACAACTCTATCACCAGCTTCGGCAATGTATCGGTGCAGTCGATCGCTATGCACAACTTTTAGCTTTCCTCTTAACCCTCTTTGAATTCGGTAAACGACATCATTGATTTTCGTGACGACAGTATAAGGGCCTTCCCAGTTTTGTTGAAGCTTCGGCGACAATCCCTTTTGACGATGTGGATTATACAGCCATACACGATCTCCTACTTGGAATCCTGTCGTGTTTGCTCTTGTGTCGTACCTTGTCTTCATTCGATCGCTGTAAGTGCTCATTCTAGTCCTGGTCCTTTCGTGGATGCCGATTAGCCTCTCTTTTAGGTCACTCACGTAATCCCCTGTTTCCTGAGACTCTTGTGGTGGGTGTCCAAACCTAATCTCACTAGGCAGGCGTATGCTTTTTCCGAACAGGATTTCAGATGGTGTTTGTCCTGTTGAGCTATGTACTGCACTTCGATAGGCCATCAAAAATAGTGGTATGTGCCTATCCCAGTTTCTTTGGTTGTCGCCTACGACCTTAGTGAGGTGCTCTTTTAACGTCCTGTTGAATCTCTCGACCATTCCATCAGATTGCGGGTGAAGTGGTGTGGTTCTCGTTTTCTTAATGCCAAGGAACGCGCACACCTCTTGGAATATGTTCGACTCAAAGTTCCTTCCTTGGTCAGAATGGAGCTCCATAGGCACACCGAACCTGCTTACCCAGTTAGACACAATCTGGTCGGCCACGGTCTTGGCTTCTTGGTTCGGGATAGCATATGCCTCAGGCCATTTGCTGAAGTAATCCATTAGCACCAGAATGTATTTGTTTCCATCATTCGTTTCCGGAAATGGGCCAGCTACATCAACAGCAATCCTTTCAAACGGTGAGCCAACATTATATTGCATCATTTTTCCTTGCAGTTTTCTACCAGGGCCTTTGGTTGCAGCACAAGCGTCACAATTTCGGCACCACTTTTCAACGTCGTCTCTTGCATGCAACCAGTAGAATCGTTGTCTCACTTTTTCTAACGTCTTGTTGACTCCCAAATGGCCTCCTGAAGGTCCATCATGCATTTCTCGAAGAACCTCTTTAATTTTTGATTGAGGTAACACAAGCTGCATCACATAGGATTTACCATCAGCGGACTCCCATTTACGCCGAAGAACACCTTCTCGCACATGAAGTGAGTCCCATTGTACCCAATAAGCCTTTAAAACTGGACTCCTATCGGAAATGTCATTCCATGCGGGTTTTTCTTCATGTTCTTTCCAAGCGAGAAGAGGTTCAATGTCGGGGTCTTCTTGTTGAGCAGATCTTATTTCCTCATTGCTCCATCCACAAATGGGGTCAGCCCTTATTCGCAGAATGTTGATGGATTCCTTTTCTTCTTGTCGCCTACAATGCTTGCAGTCTATTTTACAAGGCCTTCGGGATAGCGCGTCGGCATTTGAGTGCAGCTTTCCCCTTCGGTGTTGGATTTCATAATCGTAAGTCTGCAGTCTTTCTATCCACCTTGCGACTTGTCCTTCTGGGTTCTTGAAGTTCAACAACCAGTTAAGAGCACCATGATCGGTTCGTAGAAGAAACTTCTGTCCATAGATGTATTTATGGAAGTGTTTCGTTGCCAAGATGAGTGCCAAGAGTTCTCTTCTGGTCACACAGTAGTTTCTTTCGGTCTTTGACAGTACTTTGCTGAAATAGGCGACAACCTTTTCTTCACCATTGTGCACTTGTGACAGAACAGCGCCGACTCCTACGTTGCTTGCATCAGCATCAATGATAAAAGGCTTGCCTGGAGTCGGATAGATCAGCACCGGAGCATTGCATAGACGGTATTTCAGTTCTTGGAAGGCTTTTTCACACTCACCTGACCATTAAACTGCTTGTTCTTTTCCGTAAGCTGATGCAAACTCTTCGCAATTCCGGCAAAGTTCTTAACAAAACGTCTGTAATAAGTAGCAAGACCAAGAAAACTTCGTAGTTGATGTTTGTCCTGTGGTGTTGGCCAATTTTTGACGGTGTCAACTTTTTCAGGATCAGTCTTGACTCCTTGGGACGAGATGATATGTCCCAAATACTTTACTTCAGTCTGGAACAGTGCACATTTTTCTGGGTTCAGTTTAAGGTTAGCCTCTCGAAGTCTCTGGAACACACCCTTTAGGTTCTTACAGTGTTGGTCGTATGTCTTTCCATAAACGATAACATCATCCAAGTAGACAAGACAAGTTTTCCACGTCAGACCTTGAAGGACACACTCCATCAAACGCTCGAATGTTGCCATAGCGTTGCAAAGACCAAATGGCATCACGTTGAACTGCCACAGCCCATTACCTGTGGAGAACGCTGTCTTTTCTCGATCTTCAGGGTGAATTTCAACTTGCCAATATCCACTTTTCAAGTCCAGTGTTGAAAACCAGTGTGCTCCTTCCATCGCATCTAAGGTGTCACTAATTCTTGGCAGGGGGTAGCTGTCTTTCTTGGTTACGTCATTCAACCTTCGGTAGTCAACACAAAACCGTGTACTTCCGTCCTTCTTTTTGACTAGGACCACTGGTGACGCCCAAGGACTTTTGGAGTTCTCAATCAAACCATCCTTCTTCATGGTGGTAATCATTTCCTCAGCTTCACCTTGTTTGGCCAGTGGCAGACGTCTTGCGGGCTGACGAATGGGCCTTGCATCTCCTGTATTTATTCGATGCTGCACCATTTGTGTCCTTCCATATTTTCCGTTTGGTGAAGCGAAAATGTCAGCATACTCGTTCAGAAGGCTTTCTGCCGTTTTAACCTGACGTTGGTCTAGGTTAGATGAATTAAGTATCTTTGCCTTGATGCTATTGAGCTCCTCAGGGTTTAATGTCGTTCTCGGTGTTTCAGCGTCAATTCGTGTTATGGCTGCGACAGATTCGCACTTACCGATAACTTCTCCTTTCACTAACTTCACATCGTACGGTTTGGTGTTGAGTATCCGTACGGGGACCATATTGTTCTTCGGAGCCACAAGTGTCTTCCCAATGATGACGTTTTGGGAAGAACAATCTGGGCCTGGTTCCACCATTAGGTATCGATGGCGTCCACACTCACCTTCTACTTTTGTCCAAACGAATACCTCAGAAGAAGTAGGAATAATCACGTCTTCTTTGATGACAGTCCTTAGAGTTGTTGTTCCTTCGTGCCCATAGATCATTGGAATCTCTGTATTCTGGTATTTGAGTACCTGGTTGCCAATATCCAAAATTACTCGATGTTCTTTCATGAAGTCCATGCCTATGATGCATTCGTCACATATATCTGCCACCAAAAATTTGTGTGAGAATTCTAGATCTGCAATTCGAATTCTAAGTCGGACTTCACCATAAACCCTAGCTGCTTCTCCTGTGGCAGTTCTCAGACGGTAGCTATTGGTGTTGTGTAGCCAATTCAGGTGCACTAGGTCTTGACGCACAATGGAGGCGGTGGCACCGGTGTCGATGGTGACCACACGTTTGTTGCCATTTAAAGTTGCCTCGACAGTCAGACTTTTATTGTCTCGTTTAGTCTGGGAGACCTGGATGGTGTTTCTGTGGCCATCGATACCAGAAATCAGCTTCTGCCCCTCGAAGTTAGTTCTTACTTGTTGGGAAACTGTTCGGGAAGTAACACTGGTGTTATTGTTACCTTGTTCTGGGTTTGAAACTCCGTGTCCACAATGTTGACAAGCTCTTCTTGGTGGTAATCGACATTGACGCTGTAAATGTCCAGTCTTATTGCAATTCCAGCACTTTGCAAGTCCGTTTCGTTGGTCCCTTTGGACATCAGTTCTTTGGCATGAGCATTCTTCGACGATGGCTTCTCTAAGTCGATGTACTCCGTGAGAAGCTTGCTCAGCTGCTTCCATTGTCAAGGCAAATGCTAATGTTTCAGAAAGCGTTCGTTTTCCAGCAGTTCGCACGGCCCTTTGAAGATGTATGTCGGAAATGGCGCGAACAAATGCCTCAACTGCAAACTGGTTACAGATTTCCTCTCCAACATCTGGATATGCAAGATAAACAAGCCTTTCAATGTCCGCTTGCAGTTGTTGTAGAGTTTCGCCCCTCTTCTGAACTCTGGAATTGAGTTGCACTTTGAAGACTTCTTTCATGTGACTGTTACCAAAGCGTTTGTCTATAGCCAAAACCAAGGAATTGAAGTCGCCGCTCTTATCTGCTGGTATGGTTTGCAACAACTCAGCAGCTGCTCCTCTAAGTGCAAGAGTTAAGGCTATATACTTGTCAGCCTCATCCCAGCCATTTGTTGTCGAAGCTGCCTCGAATTGCTTCTTGTATATAGACCAAGAAGTTTGTCCATCAAAGGTTGGAGGTTGCATCTCCTTTTTCCTCAATGTTTCTCCAGAACTTTCCCGAATCTTTATATTCCGAATGCGATCTAGCTCTTTTGAAAACGTCTCCATTTTGTTGTCGACTTGATTCTCTAGCAATGAAACACGTTCATCAAGTGCAGACACATTATTCTCGATGTTAACAAGTTTGCCTTCTAGCATGTTTCTCTGCTCTTCGAGAAGGTCTTTTTGTTCGCTATGCTGTTTGTCAAGGCGTTCGAGAATATTCTTCTGTTCATTTTTCTGTTCATTTCGTTGCTCTTCGAGACGTTCGAGAACATTCTTTTGTACATTCTCCTGTTCTTTCTTTTGTTCATTTTGTTGCTCTTCGAGACGTTCGAGAACATTCTTTTGTACATTCTCCTGTTCTTTCTTTTGTTCATTTCGTTGCTCTTCGAGACGCTCAAGCAGAAGACTAAACATATTTGAAACATCTACATTTTTACTTACGTCCACTTCCTCAGCGACAGCTTCAAAGACGAAAATGTCCGGGTCTTCATTTTGTTGTTTCAAATATTCGGCCAAACGCAGAACAAGCTCATTTTTCGATCCTGCTCTAGAAAGTTCTCGCTTGCCTAATTCACTTTTCAGCTCATTACAGTTGAGCTCTTTTAGTAACTTGCTCATTTTTATTATTATTATTATTTTTTTTTTTTTTCCACACTTCACTGCACAATAAGTTTTATTCCACTTTTCTGACACCAATGTAATATTTTTGCTAGGTTCGTTAAATAAAACTTATTACTGTTTCTAATATTTCTTCTTTATTTACACTTTTCAAATCAAAACAATAAATCTCAATTTATAATCAACTCTAATACTTTTATTCCAACTTAAATCCACTTCTTTAATTACACTTTCCACAATCCAATAGTTCAGCTTTACACACTTTCATAATCGAAAATAAACTGTGTTCTGCTCACCGTGAACACTCCCTTTTATACTCAAACCAGTTGTTCTAGAAGGTTCTTGTCCAGAAGGGGAAATTCTTATGGGGGTAGAATGTTCTAGTACTTTGGAATTAGGGGAAATTTAGATGCGATGGAAAAGAGCTTTTTGTTTTGTTCCCTCACAAAGCAGATATGTAATTCCCAACAGATGGCGCTGTAGGAGTATAAAGCTCTGTTCGCAACAATAGTATAAAAAATGGAATAATTTGTTTTTGAAGAAAACAATTTCTACATACCTACCTACATAGTACGTTTAGAAAATTGTACAGTTGCACAAAATTAAATGGCTTTAAAACTTTATATTTCAAAGAAAATCGTATATTAAAAATTATTGATTACACATAAGAACTATTTTAAAAAATATTATCCAAATAGACAATTCTGTAAAAATTATTATTTAGTGCGCGAATTTATTTTAATTTTAATGGGTATGTAATTTTTTTTCATGTTTATCTACGAATTTTTACCGAAATTTGCGAGTTATTAGTTTATTAAAAAGATATAAGGCTTCACAGCTGTAATAACTTATATTTAATGTACTGTATTATTTTATACTCTATTTAAGAGCTTTCTATAATATCGAATAGTTTATGTAAATATTGTTTTAGGAATTTATTGAAAAATGATTATTATCAAATTATATAGCAACAGAGATTGTCATATTAAAATTAAATAATATTTCTTTAAAATATTCTGTGGAATATTCTTGACCTTTATACCTCAGAAGTGGGATTCGGATTAAAAGAAATTTTTTAACATTCACATGGCTTATATTCAGTGCCAAGCCTTGATACTTAACGAAGTATACCAAAAGATGAAATCACGAAGTTTAAAGTCAAATGAATCTGTTAAAAGGTATGTGATTGAAATGCAAGAAATTGCCTCGCACGCCAATATTCCTGAAAAAGACTTAATAGAGTGTATTACTGATGGGCTAAATGACCGGAGCAGTAATGTTGCTATATTAATGAGCGCTAATTCCCTAAAACAATTAAAGTTACTACTAGACCGATATGAGAAGAGACGTTTGCGTCTAGTACCCCAATGAAAACTGTGTCTCAGATGTCATACCTGCTGTTACCGCTGGAACGTCAAAGAAAGTTTATGCTCCTGTAATTGCCAACAAATTGTCAAGACCTAGTATTGAACAGATTAGATGCTTTAACTGCTTAGAGTATGGGCATTACCAAAGCCAGTGTCCAAAGCCGAAACGCCCACGAAGTTCATGTTTCTTGTGTCATGAAATTGGACATTTGTATCAAAATTGTCCTAAAAAGAAGTTCTTAACTGCTGGAATAAAAGAAGAAAATGAAAATCAAGATGACTGCAACTCAGAACAACAAAATAGATGAAGAATCAGAAAAGATAAAGGCGTTCCAAATGGTAAGTGTTGCCTTTATTGACAAACAAAATAAGTGCACTGAGAATAAGTCGTGTTTTTCTCTTTTCGATACCGGAAGCTCATGTAGTTTTGTAAAAAGATCTTTGGTGCCATTCGTTTTCCAAAAAAAAAAACAAACCCTACTTCGAGCAATGGGAAATAAATATTTGAGTAAAATGGAAAAATAAATTGTAAAATTAATTTTCGAGGAAAGATTGTAACACATGACTTCATAGTTCTTCCCGATGACGAATCCATTATACCTTTGCTTATTGGACGTGATGCTTTATACAAATTAAACATTTACTTATGTAGCTTAAAGAGAGTTTATAACAGCAGTTTATTAATGAAATTAAAAGAAAAGGAAACGAAAAATAAACTAATTAAATTATCAAAAGAAACTCTGAGTGCACTTATTTCTTTTGAGTTATTAAAAAATCCAAACCAAGTAGATCGTGGTGTTAAAATTGATTCCGATAATATATTTAGAAAAAGTATTGATAAATTTAAAGTTCAAACCAAAAATTGCAAAGTTCCAACAGAAGAAGTTTGTCCTATTTTTGATGAATTAAAATTAGAAACAATTAAACTTGAAACTGATAAAGAGAAATTCGAATGTGTATTACCGTGCATTAAATAAGCATACAGTACGAGATGATTTTCCTTTGCCGTTGATCGAAGATTGTTTAGAATATTTTGCCAATAAAAACATTTTTACAACAAAATGCGCCTGCTGTTTTTCAAAGATATATTTATTTAACATTACAGCCGTTAATTGATAAATGTTTAGTTATTGTTTATCTTGATGATATTTTTATAGGAACCAAAAACATGAACACTCATATTGAGATTCTTACCAAGGTATTGCAATTACTAAGAGAGGCTGGACTAGAAGTTATTATGAAGAAGTGCAGATTTGTGTTCAATGAAATTGAATACCTCAGTTTTAATATACCTAAATAAAAATGGGATTCGCCCAAATAAAACCATTTAGACGCAATACGCACATATCCGATGCCTCAAAATATTAAAGAAGTCCAAAGATGTAATGGCCTGTTTTCTTACTTTCGCCGCTTTGTTCCTGGATTTTCATGTATATCTAGACCGTTAACAAACTTATTAAAAAAGAATGTTAAATTTAATTGGACTGATGAGTATACTATAGCCTTTGAAAAATTAAAAAGTAAACTTATTACATCTCCAATACTTGCAATTTATCACCCTAAGCGAGAAACAGAATTATATTGTGATGCGAGCTCACATGGTTTTGGTGCAGTTTCCATGCAAAAGCAAGACGATAATAAGTTCCACCCAGCTGCTTACTTTTCTAAAGCGACAACAGTCGGAGAATCCCAATTAATAAGTTTTGAGCTAAAAACTTGAGCAGTAGTTTATGCCCTGGAACGCTTTAATACTTTTCTGGACCGCTTACCGTTTGTAATAGTGACTGATTGTGAAGCTCTATCTCAAATACTAAAAAAAGGGATGTTAATCCACGTATAGCTTAATGGGCTCTGATATTTGAGAATTACAACTACCAAGTACAGCACCGAAAGAGCGAACGAATGGCACATGTTGACGTGCTTAGCCATTTGCCAATAGTTGCCGCTGTGTCAACTGAAGACATAGACAAAAATATTCAAATCACTCAAGCACGTGAAGAAAATATTCTATCAATTAGGAATAGATTGGAGAAGGGTGAAATACCTGGGTATATTTTAGAAGATGGTTTAGTTTTTCTGGTTGGGTTGGAGAATAGGCGCCAATTGTATGTGCCAAAAGAACTTGAAGAAAACATTATGCGATCAATTCATGAAAATTGTGGTCACTTAGGTATTGAAAAATGTGTTAACTTCAAAAACATTACTGGATTCCAAATGTTAAAGAAAAATTCAATAGATTCATTAGCAACTGTCTAAAGTGTATATTTAATACAGCACCCCAAAGAAGCAATGAACGAAATTTATATAACATACCAAAGCGATCAGAGCCGTTTGACACAATACATATAGATCATTTTGGTTCCCTGCCATCTATAAATTCAAGAAACAAATATGTATTTGTGGTAGTAGACGGGTTTACTAAACTTGTCAAACTTTATATATAGTAAATGTACCTGGAGCTAGAGAAGCGATTAATGCTCTTGAATGCTATTTTGATTACTTTAGTCGTCCCCGTAGAATAATAAGTGATCGAGGTACTAGTTTTACTTCTCAAGAATTTAGTAACTTCACAAAGAAACACAATATCGAACATATTAAAGTTGCTATTGCATCACCACAATCAAATGGTCAAGTCGAGCGTGTTAATCAAAATATAAAAGCGATGTTAGCGAAATTAACAGAATCTCCTGAGCAGACAGACTGGCGAACAAAAACTAACAAAAGTAGAGTATGCTTTAAATAATACAAATCATGCAAGTACAAATAACTCGCCGAGCAAATTATTGTTTGGCATTGAACAAAGAGGACGTATCGTCGATGAGCTGACTGAGTATTTGGATGAAAAGTATTCAAATCCCGAGAGAATAGATTTAAGTAAAATTGCGAAATGACGCCTCAGAAGCAATTAAAAGGTCCCAATTGTATAATTTGCAATTTTGCCTTTTATCATCGATGCTGATGCAAGCAACGTAGGAGTCGGCGCTGTTCTGTCACAAGTGCACAATGGTGAAGAAAAGGTTGTCGCCTATTTCAGCAAAGTACTGTCAAAGACCGAAAGAAACTACTGTGTGACCAGAAGAGAACTCTTGGCACTCATCTTGGCAACGAAACACTTCCATAAATACATCTATGGACAGAAGTTTCTTCTACGAACCGATCATGGTGCTCTTAACTGGTTGTTGAACTTCAAGAACCCAGAAGGACAAGTCGCAAGGTGGATAGAAAGACTGCAGACTTACGATTATGAAATCCAACACCGAAGGGGAAAGCTGCACTAAAATGCCGACGCGCTATCCCGAAGGCCTTGTAAAATAGACTGCAAGCATTGTAGGCGACAAGAAGAAAAGGAATCCATCAACATTCTGCGAATAAGGGCTGACCCCATTTGTGGATGGAGCAATGAGGAAATAAGATCTGCTCAACAAGAAGACCCCGACATTGAACCTCTTCTCGCTTGGAAAGAACATGAAGAAAAACCCGCATGGAATGACATTTCCGATAGGAGTCCAGTTTTAAAGGCTTATTGGGTACAATGGGACTCACTTCATGTGCGAGAAGGTGTTCTTCGGCGTAAATGGGAGTCCGCTGATGGTAAATCCTATGTGATGCAGCTTGTGTTACCTCAATCAAAAATTAAAGAGGTTCTTCGAGAAATGCATGATGGACCTTCAGGAGGCCATTTGGGAGTCAACAAGACGTTAGAAAAAGTGAGACAACGATTCTACTGGTTGCATGCAAGAGACGACGTTGAAAAGTGGTGCCGAAATTGTGACGCTTGTGCTGCAACCAAAGGCCCTGGTAGAAAACTGCAAGGAAAAATGATGCAATATAATGTTGGCTCACCGTTTGAAAGGATTGCTGTTGATGTAGCTGGCCCATTTCCGGAAACGAATGATGGAAACAAATACATTCTGGTGCTAATGGATTACTTCAGCAAATGGCCTGAGGCATATGCTATCCCGAACCAAGAAGCCAAGACCGTGGCCGACCAGATTGTGTCTAACTGGGTAAGCAGGTTCGGTGTGCCTATGGAGCTCCATTCTGACCAAGGAAGGAACTTTGAGTCGAACATATTCCAAGAGGTGTGCGCGTTCCTTGGCATTAAGAAAACGAGAACCACACCACTTCACCCGCAATCTGATGGAATGGTCGAGAGATTCAACAGGACGTTAAAAGAGCACCTCACTAAGGTCGTAGGCGACAACCAAAGAAACTGGGATAGGCACATACCACTATTTTTGATGGCCTATCGAAGTGCAGTACATAGCTCAACAGGACAAACACCATCTGAAATCCTGTTCGGAAAAAGCATACGCCTGCCTAGTGAGATTAGGTTTGGACACCCACCACAAGAGTCTCAGGAAACAGGGGATTACGTGAGTGACCTAAAAGAGAGGCTAATCGGCATCCACGAAAGGACCAGGACTAGAATGAGCACTTACAGCGATCGAATGAAGACAAGGTACGACACAAGAGCAAACACGACAGGATTCCAAGTAGGAGATCGTGTATGGCTGTATAATCCACATCGTCAAAAGGGATTGTCGCCGAAGCTTCAACAAAACTGGGAAGGCCCTTATACTGTCGTCACGAAAATCAATGATGTCGTTTACCGAATTCAAAGAGGGTCACGAGGGAAGTTAAAAGTTGTGCATAGTGATCGACTGCACCGATACAGTGGCGAAGCTGGAGATAGAATTGTTCGGGACGAACAATCTTAAGAAGGGGGCAATGTTGTGAACAGAGCTTTATACTACTACAGCGCCATCTGTTGGAAAATTACATATCTAATTTATTGAAGAAACAAAAAGCTCTTTTCCAATGTCAAATGTATTTCCCCTTATTCCAACCATCTAGAACATTCCAAGACGAGAAGCTTCGCGAATTTTCGAGAACAACTAACATGAGTATAAAAGGGAGTGCTCGCGGTGAGCACGAGACAGTTGATTTTTGATTACGGAAGTGTGCAAAACTCTGCTTATTGGATTGTGTAAAACAAGTGTGATTTTAATTTGAATAAAGTATTTGAGTTGATTATAAATTGAGATTTATTGTTGTGATTTGGAAAGTAAAAATAAAGAAGAAATATTAGAAAGAGTAATAAGTTTTATTTAACGAACCTAGCAAAAATATTACAATATATACAATCGAGGTCAATTGTAAAATCAGGATGGCCGAAATGTAATAACTTATATTTAATTACTGTATTATTTTATACTCTATTTAAGAGCTTTCTATAATATCGAATAGTTAATGTAAATATTGTTTTAGGAATTTATTGAAAAATGATTGTTATCAAATTATATAGCAACAGAGATTGTCATATTAAAATAAAATAATATTTCTTTAAAATATTCTGTGGAATATTCTTAACCTTTATAACAGCATTCTTTTAAAAATGAATGTAGGAAAAGATTAAAATTGTAAAACTAAAAATAGAAGGCCATCAAGGCTGATAGATAGCCTAAATCTAGTGACTCTCGATCGAGGAGACCTACAATTTTCCGCCTTTCCGATCGGCTAATGAGCAGCACTTTTCATAACAAGAGATACATACTCTTAGAGTCTTAGAGAATTTGTCAATTCCTCGCAGTACACCCTTGAAAAACTTTCTTGTGAGAATCGAACCCTAGACCTTCTGCATGACAGTCCACTGAATAATTTTTGAATAAATAATTTCCAAATTCAAAATGTTTACAAAAAAAATTGATTTTTTTTCCTGAATCTGTTAGATAGTTTGATTGAAAAAATGATAACTACAAAGTTAAAAAAAATCAACCATGTAGTTTTGAAAATATTGATTTTTCAAAAAAAAAAATTGAAAATTCTGAAGGTACAATTAGTTTTGGGAGAAAAGAAAATTCTTTTCCCTAGACTATAAGATAATAGGCGTGTTTCTTGCAAGTCCATAAGAAATTGTAGGGAAAAAACGACATCGGGACTAAGCGCGTTATATGCAAATACAACAACTACTTAAGTCTAAAAGGACTTACCTAAGTCCAGATAATTTTCGAGACTTAACCTAAGTCCTGATAAAAACAGTGATGCCAAAATGTCGATGTCGTTTTTTTTTTTCTACAATTATATATGGACTTGCAAAAAAACACGGCTAATGTTCAAAACTGCTAAATAGGAATTTTAGAAAATAACAACATGAAGTTTAAAAAAATATTGGCGCAAAATTTTAATTGAATTAGTACGATGCTAAAGCTGTTCAAGTATGATACTAGGTTAAAACAACGAATTTGCAAATTTTAATCGGATATAGCATCATACTTTCTCTACCCTTTTATTAAAGTTAAAATCATCGAATACCTACTTTATTTTTTTAGTATCGTGCTAGCTTTATATGACTCTTTGACATTTGCAAACATCAAAAAAGGTTCGTGTACTTACTTTTTTACACGAAATGTCATTGTTTTAGGTATGTTCAGAAGAAATTTATTAAGAAAATTCTATTAGTACGATACTAATTAGAAAATGTTTAAAATTAAGAATGAGTTAGTAAACTACTATAAAGTTAGCAAATTGTTAAGTAGTTCATACTAATACCTTAATAATAGGCTGTTTAAAATTTTGCGCCATTGAGTTTTCAAAAAAGGAAAGATTTTTTTTGAAAAATAATAAATTGTGTATACGATGATGACGATAACAGCAATGCATAATGTTCCTACAGTTTTAATTATTAGTATTTGAAATATATACATATGTATGTGTTTACTAACTTTTAACAAAGAAGCACTCGCTGATTGAGAAAATTCGGTTTATCGGTACACAGCTACATATTTCTTTTTTTTTTATATCAAAATATAAAAAACCACAAATTTTAACTGGAAATATTAAGATTATTCTTATCAATCTTAACAGTAAGTTGTTAAAAAGGTACACAGCTTTCACCATTTTTTTTTTTAAATCTGTGGAAGTTTAGGGAAACAAATATTTTCTAAAATTTTGAAAGCACCGTTATTTTTGGTCTTAAAAATGGAAAAAACAACGTGTCGGGAAAAATTTAAAAGAACATCCGCAAAGCTGTTTAGACACAGATATAATTTTGAGGTCTACTTTTTTCGTCTTCGCTATTATCGTCATGTCGTTATGTCAAGTTTGATCTTTTTGAAGAAAAAAAAAATGAGTGGTGAAAAAAAAATTTTGTTCTCATGAAAAAATTTCTGTAAGTTTTTTCCGTCAAAACAATGGGATGCACATTGTTTTGCGTGAAAAAAAATCGTGGTGAGTATAAATTTTTTTTTTCGATTTTGGTTTACAGTTTGGTGAAATGAAAAAAGTTTTTTTTCGGGAAAAAACTCTCCCATAAGAAATGCATTGTTTTTTTTTTTTTTAGAAGAACTGTATACTAGGCTTTAAGTAAAAAATGTATTTTTGCACTTTTTGCTTGATTGCGCCTTAAATGTGTAAGCAAATGATTAAACTTTATTATATCTATATCTAAGTCACTAGGTTCAGGATCTCTACGTACCGTTGAGCTCCGATTCCTTTCAATTCATAATTTGTATTTTGTGGAGAAGATTATGGGTATTTTTTTAACAGAGTCACTTGGGAATCCCAGACTTAAAAAATACATTTCGCATGCTTAATGGAATACTGACCCATTAGGAGATATGTCAAAATTGAGTTACGTACAGATACAGGTTTTTGCAAGTCTCAGATCTCATGAATAGTTTATCATACTTTAAGAATACCAGTATTCATGATTAATTCATGAATTAGTTTTAATTTTATCCGTCAACAAGTAGTACAAATCCTCATACCAAGATCTTTTTTGCAATTTCCCAAAAATCGTCTTTTCGAGTTAGGTCAGTATATTCCATTAAGCATGCGATTTGATTTTTAAAACAAGGCCTTAATGTGAGTCAAGATCTGAGTCGTAGGTCATGAATTTTGCTTTATAAAGGGTACCTTTATAAGATTGCACTTATTAATTTTTTCGTGCAAGGGGCGGTTCCGAAATTTGATAGCTGCCACATATGTATGTATGTTATCAATTTTTTTACTTTGGGGTTATGTGGAATCGGGTTTATTCGAATTAAACAGAATCAATTCCTTAGGTCAAGGACAATACCCGAAAGGCAGTAATGGGAATCCAACTCACTAATTAGTGAACAAGGTATTTCATTCTACACCGATGGGTAAAAAATGGAAGAAGGAACAGGAGCTAGGGTGTTCTGTGAATCTCTCAATATTAAAGAATCATTCAAACTCCCAGATGAGTGTAGTGTCTTTCAGGCTGAGATCTACGCTATTGAAAAGTCGGCAGAATTAGTATGCACGAAAAAATTGAACTCGTCGGAGATCACATTTTTCGTGGACAGCCAAGCTGCCATCAAAGCTTTAGCCAGTGAGACAATAAGATTCAAGACTAACAAAATGCCGAGACATGATCTGTCATCAGAGCCGCGGGGCATTTGCGGGACATTTAATTCCTTACTTAATTCTTTGTATATAAATATAGAGTTTGGCCCTTATTCGGAATTCCCCCCCACCAAAATGAACTTTTTTTCAACGAATCGATACAAAAATGTTTGCTGTTGATAAAAAACATCAAATTATGGAGGAGAAACACTTTTTTATGGTAAAAAAGTGAAAAAAGTGAAGTATAAGCCGACCACCCACAGTACTATAACTAAAACTACTTTTTTATGGGATATTTGCTTTTTTTGCTTGCTTACGCATTACGGCGTATAAATGGTGAGATATGTATGGGGGGGCATGCTGCTCCCCTGCTTGGGCACAGTATAGGAATTGGGGTAGGTGCGAGGTTGGGTGTATGCAAGGTTTCTTTTGCATTTACAGAATCTGGATTTAAAGAAACTTTGAATTTACCCTATGGCCTATATTAATTTTTTTATACTTCACTTTTTTACCATAAAAAAGTGTTTCTCCTCCATAATTTGATGTTTTTTATCAACAGCACACTTTTTTTTATCGATTCATTAAAAAAAAAGTGCATTTTGGTGTGGGGGGGAATTCCGAAAAGGACCTAGAGTTTATATACCTACAAAGCTTAATCTTAAACTCACACAAAAAATACGTGTTTTTCATTTTGTATTCTCTTATTGAGACACCCTTTATACATATATATGTACATCCACACTCGTCAACTTTCCTTTTTATTGCAGTAGTATCTATAGAATATTCTCATAGATTATTAAATATTAATACTATTTTTATTTTAAAGCTAGAGTGGAATCGACTTAGGTGATTGGTAATTGTCACATTTATGAAATCAAAGGTGATCAAATTAAATTTTCCGTCGGTTTAAGGGTATCACCAAAAATTATTGAAAATATAGCAGCATTTTTTGAGAGAAAAGTACTAACAGTTGTCATAAATTCGTTTATTATATTTTTTGTCTGAAAACGATAACTTTTTATAAATAAAAAGAACTGAATGTGTGTTGATGATATAAGTATGTACATATGTATTTACTAACACTGAATTTAGTAAATATAAAATAGTCAATTCATTTATGACGTTTACTTTCAAAGTCGAATATTTCTATTGTAATTATAGTTTTCATTTTTCTCATTTTCAAGTCGTCAAAATAAATTCACAGTGACAACCACAGAAATTTAAAACACAAATGTTAATTTTAAGTGAAAATGACAACAAAATACCTATAGATGTCACAAGAAAAAGTCACAGATCACCTTAGCCGAATCCACCCCTGATTTATCCAATTTATCCTACCTAAACTAGTTTAACACATAATATTTAAGAGTGAGAACGCATCCAAAGGGAATTGAATATGATCATTGATCGTTATCATAAAAAGAGAAACTGATTTAATTAACGCAATCAAAGAGAGTCCACACACAAACAAATTCAATTTGTCCTCAATTGAAGTTATCGACGACGCCTGCATACAATCACACAGTGTTTCGGTTTGAACTTTCTAGTAGATAAGATTTTGTTTTGTTTCCGTTTCTTTTTTTTTGGAAAAAGCAAAAACTTTTTTATTTGAACGTAATTCATTTCACATACACATGTTTATTTATATGCACTTATAATCCCTACTGTTTTGAAAATAAATGCATTGCTTCATTTAAAATTGATTGATAACATTACAATTAAATATGCATCTAAGTTCTAAGTTTTAACAAATTTATTCAATTAAGTGAAACACAATTGCATTTGTATTTCCGAAATATACATATGTGACAGATTTTGTTTCTTGGTATGGCTATCCGTCCGTGCAACAAGAAAATCCGCTTTGTTCTGAACAGCGATCGATAAAATGCCCCCAAAGAGCTTAAGTGGTTAGTTAAAAACATTCGTGAGAGAAACCGCAAAATAAATTTTATAGTGAATAAATCCCAACTTAGCAGGTACAAGTTAAACTTGCTAAGTTTGCAGTTTGGGTTCAAGTTCAAAATACAATGTTATGCTTGAATGAACAGATGTTTTATAATCGTAGAATTATTTATTTGTTAATTGCACAACTCTCATAATCCAATTAAATGGACATAATAGGAGATTATTGCAATGTAGCTTTGTCATAACATCGATACTACCATTTAGTATGCTATCTATTGGAATACACTTTAAATAGTGTTTATTGGTGAGATAAGCCGCTTCTGGGTTATCTCTTAACTATACCGATTAACTTTATTGCTTCGATAAAATAAAATAACTACAATAGCGAACAAGTTCTTGTAAATTGCGATTCAATTTCTTCATTGTGCCAAAAGAATATAATAGAAAAAGTGCGTTGCGAACGAATTTAAAATTAAAAATTCCAATAATAGTGAAGTTGATATTTTTAATTTTAGTGTTAGCAGCATTTATAATTTTGTTTCGATGTTGGAATATTCTAAAGTAAATTGTAGTTCAACGCAAAGTGAAAGTCCACAAAGGGACTGTTCTTTAGAAAAGATATTCGAATGGTTAGATGAAAATCCAAATGTTAACGCTTGTCGAGATGCCAATCATTTGACGTTTTTTTTACGAAGTTGTAAATATGATCTCGAGAAGACAAAGAAGAAAATCAAGAGGTAAATATCAAGTTCTTTATTAAGTCAAAATTTTGTTTATTATTTAAATGAATAAAGAGTATGGAACAAGATTTAAACATCGAAATTTGGAATTTATTTAGATGAATCTTTTTACTTGCGAAAGGAATTTATATCACAAATTAAAAAAAAAATATTATAATTTTGATGTGGGGGAGAACGATAAATTAGGCGGCGGAAAATCGTAACGAATTATTGCAGTGAGGATAAATACATACATATATGTATGTATAAGTATTTTTTATAATGGAAGGGAGTCTATCTCCCCCCGTTAAGGAAGGAGGAGCAATTTCAACAAATTACTTTAAATGAAACAAACAAAAAAAAAATTAAAAACAACGACAACACTTACATCAAATAACTCAACTTGCCATTGTGTTATCTAATTTTTAAACCAAGTTAATTTTATCAATAGCTTATTAAACAAAAACTACCTTCAAACTTAGAACTTAGAAAAATAATCATAATAAGTACAGCACAGCACATCAGCAAAGTCATGTGATTTTTATTTTAATGACGAAAAAGATTACTGAAGCAAGTACTTCAGATTATCTATACCCGTGGATGGGTTGATCGTGTATCTGGATGTTTTCCGCTTTTTTTTTGCCTTGTTAGCACTGCCAAATTCAGCCGTATTGCTTTGCTTTGATTATTTTCCACCCTCATCAGGAAGTTGTAACTCGATGAGATGACATTTTAGATTGAAGGAGTTGAATCAAATCCCCAAATTAACAAAAATTGGGAAATAATTGAAATTAGGATTAAGTAGGTATTTGATGTTCTACCTTCATTGTTTATTCTCGCAAAGGTTGAACAAAGAGAAAGAATTGCGTATATAATCCATAATAAATCGAGCTCGATAAGCTCGAAAGAAGAAAACTGTGGGTGTAGCAATTCTATCTACCAGTCTATTCCACTACTGGCCTAAACGGCTCGGCCTATTTTCTTTTAACTTAATATTGGCGCAAAATTTCAATTGAATTAGTACGATGCTAAAGCTGTTTTAGTATGATACTAGGTTAAAACAACGAATTTGCAAATTTTAATCGAATATAGCATCATATTTTCTATACCCTTTTATTAAAGTTAAAATCATCGAATACCTACTTTATTTTTTTAGTATCGTGCTAGCTTCATATGGCTCTTTGACATTTGCAAGCATCAAAAAAGGTTCGTGTTCTTACTTTTTTACACGAAATGTTTGTTTTAGGTGTGTTCAAAAGCAATTTATTAAGAAAATTCTTTTAGTACGATACTAGTTAGAAAATGTTTAAAATTAAGAATGAGTTAGTAAACTACTATAAAGTTAGCAAATTGTTAAGTAGTATCATACTAATACCTTAATAATAGGCTGTTTAAAATTTTGCGCCATTATTTTTAAATTTTTATCCCGGCACCATTTTCTTTTTTCTTAACATGAAAAAACCTGCGATTTATTTTTTCAAAAACTGTTCCACCGATTAAAACAAAATATTCATTGAAAAAAAGTGGTTATTAATAGTACTTCCCATAGAACCATTTATTGTTTTCGCTTTTCTCAAAAATGTTTAAACTGATTCTCATAAATTTTGATAAAGCTTCTATAAGCTTTGTATAGTATTGTGTATTAATTATATTTCGAAAACAACATGCTCGATTGCATTTTCATTTTTTTAACATTATCTAAAAGGTCTAGGAACAATATTATTCTTTTATCCAAAAATAATAGTATCCACTATGCGTAACTAAATGGTTTTAGAAATTTGTATTTTTCTCGAAAAATCAAATAGTTTGTTTTTTTTTGAAAATTCAATATTTCAAAAATGAGTGACCATTTTTTCCAATTTCGTCCAATTTTAAAATTCCAAAGTCTTTTGAACATAAAATTAAGGTCATGTGACCCTGTTATTTTTTTTTGTTTTCCTGCGACATACATATATATAATGTAGATCTTTTGTGCCCCCCTTTAGAGCTAAATGAGAAGGCTCATTTTAAAGCTCTTCTTCTAGATTAGTTTCTATGAGAGACTTAAGTATTTGGAGTGGTTTCAGAGATTAGCCGTGTTTTTTTTGGAAAAGCTATCCGTAGTACAGTAGGATTTTATATGAAAAACAAATACAACATCCGCAGTAGGATCACTGCCGATACTCGAATAAACGTCAAATCTCTATCCGCAGAAGGATTTCACTTCTCCTTTTATCGGCAGTGATCCTACTGTGGATGTTGTGTTTGTTATTCATATAAAATCCTACTGTACTACGGATAACTTTTCCAAAAAAATACGGCTATTATAGTTTGTTCTCTTCTATCTGGTGATGTCCCCAGATATTTATGCATACATACATCTAGATCTACCTAATTATGTTCCGGTGCTCGATCATGAGTATTGTAGAATCTACGTGTGGCACTGCTCAACAGGCCAAGAATATTGATATGACTTCTCAGTTTACACTGGTCTGCTTAAGCCGAAGTATAGATATGAAGGGCTCTTGGTTGTATGTGGGTCCCAAGAAGAATTTTTGCCTGCCTCAGTTTTCGCAGTTCTTCCTTATTTCTGTCCTAATGGCCTCCTCTTCTGTTTTTATTTTATTTTTGATCACGTTTTCAGCTATTCCTCAATAGGGCTCTGGTCCCCATGACCCTCACGTGTCCTGTTCCTGTACCCAATGAACATATTTTTCTTGCCAAAGTCGTTTAGCATGAACGCACTTCCTATATACCAGTTTAGAATTAATGGAATATGAGTTTAATGCTTTGTGTTATCTGATATAATGGCAATGTTATGTTTCAGATAATTTCTTTAATGATTACGTTCGGCACATTTTCCCATGGCACTCACTTCTGCCTGGAAAGTGCTTGTGGACTGACCTATCGGCCCCATCGACGGAGAATATTTGGTTCTGATTCCGAAAATTTCTGGAGCTGTCCTTGCTTCACCAACGTAATCTTTCTTTCTACTTAAGAAGTTTTTCTAGTTGACTTTAGCCCATTTCCATAGACTTGGAATATACTGAAGTGCAATACTACTTCGAAGTTTGCTAATATAGGGCATTATTTCCTCTTTCCATTCTGTAAAAGACTTGGAAAATACCATCTACACCTGGTGATTTAAAAGGTTGCAAATGCTAATTGCCTAAACCATCCTTTGTCCTGAGCAGATAGTTTAGGCTATCTTCTAGTCTTCGGTATGGTTTGGGACGTATACTATCTATTATTGGAATGAGAGAATCGTTGTCGAGTGAAGACGTGTTGTAAGAGAGCTTAAGTGAAGTAAAAAGACAAAAGTAAAACAAAATAAAATGAGTTGCAAAATCTGTTCATTAAAAATCGGAAGAGATATCTGAAAAATTAATTGCAGTGAGTGCGGTCTATTATTTCACGCAAAATGTGCCACACTTAAACCTTCAGATGTAGAACAAATAACCAAATCGAAAAAAAACATGGAATTGTAAAGTTTGTGTCCAACAAAAAAAGAACAACCCGAACCGATTATCGCTATCATCTTCTTTTGCCACTAACAATGTTAGTCTGAGTGCAGATGACTTAACTCTAGAGGGCATTCACCTTAAGGTCATGGAAATAAAAAAAACACTTGCTAGTACTCTACACTCATTGGGTTTAATGCAAGCACAAATTTCTACTCTCGAGAAAACAACACGATTGCTTTCAGAAATACAAAAAGAAATCGAAATGATTAAAGCTGAACTAAAAACAACAAGAGAGAGACTTGATAATGTAGAGTACATGTACCACTCTAAACACATTGAACTGCGTGAGGTTCCCTTTTTTGAGAACGAAAATGTGTGTGCAACGGTGATCGAAATCCTAAACAAGGGAATTGATATGCAACTGACGGTCGATGATGTGGAGATGTGTTACAGAAAGAAGATCAAGGGGGAACCATCTGGTACAGTGATTGTGCAGCTTCGAAGTAGGAGCGTGAAGGAGGAAATTTTGGCAGCTTTATATGCTAAGAAAGTGGCGATCAAAGCAGAAACAATCTTCTCTTCAAAAATTGCAAAAACAAATCATAACTATGAATTTCTTTGGGTGAGATATGGGAAAATTATGATGCGCAAGACGGCTGGAATGGAGGTTAAATTCAAATAAATCTGGTGCTCTGTTTCTTGATCTGACGAAAGCATTTGACTTAGTCGACCATAAACTTTTTTTAAATAAACTCTACAGATATGGATTCAGAAGTAACATTTTAAATTGGTTCTCATCCTATCTTCAAAACAGGTTCCAGCATGTGCGAATCGGTACAACTATGAGTGATTCGATCACTAGTGCATGTGTAGGCGTCCCCCAAGGATCAGTGCTCGGGCCTTTACTTTTTATTGTTTATATAAATTCAATTTTTCAGTTGCCTTTGAAAGGAAATATGGTTGCTTTTGCTGATGACTTAGCCCTTTCGTATGCTGCTCCTTCTGTTGATAGAATAAAAGCCTCAATGAATAGCGATCTATCTATTTTGGCAAACTGGTTTAAGTATCATCAGATGGTGCTGAGTAGCAAATCCAAGATTATGCATTTTTCCTTGTCAAATGAGATTTTTATTGAAAATGTTGGTCTTCATGACGCAATCTGTGATCATTCTAGTTGTACCGTTTCTTGCATGCCACTTGAATGTGTAACAGAATTTAAATACCTTGGCATAATACTAGACTCAAAACTGAACTGGAAGTCACACATTATGAGTGTTAAAAAAATATGTATATTGTTTTGAACAAAATCTTTCTCTTGCGAAAAATAGTACCAGCAAACCTACTAACATCTATTTACTATGCATTAGCTAACTCTCGCTTAGAATATGGTATTTCCTGCTGGGGTAGTGCATTTATCAGCAATCTGCAGCCTTTAATCACAGCCCAGAAGAAGATCATTAGAGTAATGCTTCACAAACCTAGATGGGAACCATCATTTCCGTTGTTTAAATCGCTCAATATATTACCACTTCGGCATCTGTATGTTTATAAGGTATTGAGACTGTTCTATCTGCGGGGTGGTCACAATACAGTAAGAAGAAATGCCATAAATCGCTCGTTGAGATCATCAGCTTCTACTGTGACTATCCAAAGAACTAGAACAGAGCATCTTAGACGCTTCTGTACTGTCATAGCTCCATTTATATATAATAAACTTCCAGCAGATATATGCAACAGCAATGGCCAATGCCACAGGTTCTTAAAAAATCTTAGAGTTTGGCTCTTTTCTAAATCAGATGTGGAAGACTTAATGCGTGTAGTAGCTTGACCTCTTATACCACGACAACATAAACCATAAAAAAGATAGTTTTACTTGCTTTATTTAAATTAATTGCCATCCATAATTTTAAATTCATATCTCATTATAAATTCATATTCTCTCTCACATATTCCTTGCCCAATCCTAAAATCTTCATCTGATGCAAATATATCTCTTTTTTTTTTTGTAGTGTTCTCTCACTCTCTTACAGCAATAACTTCGACGCGGTTTTTCATCTAAATTAAAAGTATATCTAATGAAAACGCACTTTACACTGGTATCCGTACCACAAAGTGCATGATACCATTTCATTTTATAATTCATGGTCCAACACTCTTTTGTTTTCTGTAGTTTTCATAATTATAATTTAATGAGTAATGATTTTTATAATACATTATGTATAATTAAATACTGTTAACCTTTAAATAACGAATTTGTTAATACTTTCTGTACAAAATATAATTAAATAATTATTGTTAACTCTACGCTATTAATCATTATAATTAAAATTTATTTTGCTAAGACAATAATTGTAAACATGAAATGGAAATAAATCTTAAATCTTATATTGTCAACCATTGGAATTCTACCCGGAAAATGAGTATTTAGTAGGAGAGTAGACCTATGTCCCTATCTTCCATATCAGGTTTCCGAAATGCTAATGAAGTTATTGCCTAAAGTCTTGTGCAGCCTATCTGCTGCAGACGGGGGACCATAAAACCTATTCTTTTTAGCTTTTCTTATTTCTTTGTTGTACTTTGTCAGCTCTGCAGAGTAGTTGTTCCAATCTCTAGCTCTTTTTGGCTTATTTAAAAGTTTCCTTATATGGATTTTAGTTTTGATAGATTTTTGCTCTACCATGGGGCATCATTTGGCGTTTTAAGGTTTTAAGTGCGCCAGTGAGATCACAAAGTTCATTTATAGCCTCACTAAACTCGTTTGCAGTTTCTTTTGAAGGTTCTTCCAGAAGTATTTTCTGTTAGAAGGCCTTCTAAGCTAAACTACGCCATGTTGTATAATGGGCGTTTGCATCGCACCCCAACATTAACAGTCATTTAAAAATTTAGGAAGTGGGTGCCAATGCTCCTCATCTGTAAACAGATGGTCTTCCTCCTTTTCTTTTGGAAGCACTTCTTCCTGGACTTCCCGGTTTGGTGAGAGGTCCATGCCTTCTTAATCTACACCTGTTCGATCCGAGTTCTCTAGGGAGAAATTTTGTTTGCTCAGTTGTAGATTGAAAATTTTAGGTAAAGAAGTGGGAAATAGGTAAATTTCACGGGTTAGTGGTATGTTTTGCGCGTTCCAGAATGGATTCTTCCACAGTTTGTTTGACCCCCGCACCCCTCTTCGTCTTTGTTTGGTTCAAAAGGGAACTCCGGCATCGACTGGTTTCTGCTGTTCTACCTTCACTATATCATCTACAGACCGGGCATCAATCTTGACTCCTAACAACTGTACCTTGGCTTCGGTCTTGCTCTTGAGGATATTCGAAGCCTACACATTCAGTCCTTCGTTCTTGGCCTTGGAAGGCATATTTTTGGTATGAATATGTGGTGCTTTTTTTTACGAAAACATGCCTATATAAATAAATTCTGTTTTAGAATTTAACATAATCTTGATGAGCTGAATTCGCTATCGCTAAGATTAGAAGATTACTGAATGGTATATACTATATAATACAAACTTAAGCACACACAAAATTAATCAAAACCTTAGCTTCGTTTTTACTTGCGACTTATAGGTACTATAAGGCAAGTTATGCATTCGCAAAACAAATCGAACTCGAGATTTTGATCAAAGTTGACATTACGATGATAGCGAAGACTAAAAAAGTGGGTCTCGTAATTCTGTCTGTCTGTTCTACTACAGCCTAAATGACTCGGCCGATTTTCTTTAAACTTGGTAGATATCATTTCTAATTTTTTCCCCCAACACGTTTTTTTCTTTTTTTTTTAAGACCAACAATAACGGTACCTGAAATACAAAAAAATTTAGCTAAAGCTAAAGGTAATGGTTGAAAAAAATTTTACGAAAAATGGTTCCTGAGGAACCCATGGAACCATTTTTTTTGTTTTTGATTTTCTCAAAAACGGTACAACCGATTTTGATCATTTTTTTTTTTGCTAAAGCTCCCCAAAAACAAAAACTCAAATTTTCAAATTTTTAAAAAAACTTCAAAATTTGTTTTTCAAAACTCAATATTTCGAAAACCCCATGCTAAATTTTTTTTAAACTTGATAAATAAAAGTTTCTCAATATAATCTACAAGATGTGAGAAAAAAAATTGTGTTTTACCTAAAAATAAAGGTACCTACCATATACAAATGCTAAAAAAGTAAAAAAAAATGGTTTTCAAAAATCGTATTTTTCTCGAAAACGGCGCCTATAATTTTGGTAAAATTTTTTTTCTTTCAATTAATTTTTACGATCTTTAATTTAATAAAAATAATTTTGAAATTAAGATATTACAGCTTGTACCAACCATAGAACCATATTTTCGAATTTTGAATTTCTCGGATCTTATTGAAATTTTTTATAGAGAAGCTTCTAAAAAATCTAACACACATTGCATTTCAAATCTTGAAAATAAATATTTTTTGAATTTTTGAAAAAAAAATCTATTTTTTTCTTTTTTTGAAAATTCGATATCTCAGAAACGGCTCACTATTTTTTTTTATAAATTTAATTTTTATTCGAACAATAATAAAAACTTTAAATTGGCGTACCAGATAGATAGATATTTTTATAGATAATGGGTTTTACAAATATTTTATAGTACGCAGCTTGCTCAAAGATTTGATATTTAAACTATATCTTACAACTGGAAAATTTTATGAACATTTAAAAATTGTTTTGAGTTTGAACATTACATTTGAAGGAAAACTATGATTAAAAACTTGCATTTCATAATATGATTTATTTATAATTTTATATAAAAGAAGAAAAAACAATGACTAAATACTAATAAAACTTAAAATCTAAAGGAATAGCCAGCATGTGGGATAAAATATATACATACATATATATGTATAATTAAATAGTAGTTAACATAATCATTGATTAATTGTAAATGAGAAAAAATTTCATATGGGTATAAATAGATTGATAAATAAATAAGTAAATAAATAATAAAATAAATAAGTAAATAAATAGTTAAAGGAAACAGAATAAATAATTAATTACCATAAAAACAATATATAAATAAATAAATAACTTAAACAGATAACTAACAAAAATAAGAAAAAAAAAATAAATATATATATACGAGTATTTGTAGATAATACCAAACTAAACAAGTAAATAATCACACAAATAATGGGAAGATCAAATTCAGCTTTCAAAGTGTTCGGACGTGTTTTTGAGTAGCTCTTGCAAAAAAAAATAAAATTAAATAAAAAAAAAAAAAAAAATTAAATAAAATTAAATCAAATAAAATAAAATAAAATAAAATAAAATAAAATAAAATAAAATAAAATAAAATAAAATAAATTAAAATAAAATAAAATAAAATAAAATAAAATAAAATAAAATAAAATAAAATAAAATAAAAAAAATAAAATAAAATAAAATAAAATAAAATAAAATAAAAAAAATGGAGATTAATTTCAGCTTTCAAAGTGTTCGGACGTGTTTTTGAGTAGCTCTTGCAAAAAATAAAATAAAATAAAATAAAATAAAATAAAATAAAATAAAACAAAATAAAATAAAATAAAATAAAATAAAATAAAATAAAATAAAATAAAATAAAATAAAATAAAATAAAATAAAATAAAATAAAATAAAATAAATAAAATAAAATAAAATAAAATAAAATAAAATAAAATAAAATAAAATAAAATAAAATAAAATAAAATAAAATAAAATAAAATAAAATAAAATAAAATAAAATAAAATAAAATAAAATAGAATAAAATAAAATAAAATAAATTGAAGTAGAATAAAATAATATTAAATAATATAAAGGAAATAAAATAAAATAAAATTAAAATAATTTAAAATAAATGGCTGACAAAAAGGAAGAAGGTAATGAGGAAGAGATAAAGAGGAGGGGAAGGCCGACGAACCTCGAAAGACTGTCGAGGCATGGTGGCAATGGACCGATGGTGGACATAACCGAGTTATTTAAGAGGAAAAGGGAGCAGGAAAGCTGAGTTGGGCAAGAGATGGAGGAAGAAGTGGAGATATTGTAGAAAAACAAAAAAATCCAAAGGTCACCCCAGAAGAAAGAGGAAGAAGGGTCGAAATTAGAGCGGATACTCAAGGAGATGAGGGACGAATTTAGACAAGAGCTGCAAGAGGTCAAGCAAGAGGTGAAAGAAATGAGATTTGAGATGAAGGAGGAAATGGGAAAGATGAGAGAAGAAATAAGAAGAGGGGAAAAGGAGAGAGAAGAACTGAAAGCTGAGGTAAGAGGGCTAGCTAGAAGGATGGAAGACTTAGAGAAGAAGGAACAAAGCGTACGGGAGATAGAGGAGCGAATCAAGAAATATAGAACTGAAACTCAAGAAGGAACAAGTATAATGAATAATGGAGAGGGGAAAGAAAACCTAGAGGAGAGGAGATGGAAGCAAAGGTAGAGAGACAAGAAAAAGAAAAGAGAAGGAGGAATTTGATAATTAAAAAAGTGAAGATACAAGGCACAATACATATAAGTTCAGCTCATTCTGAAAAGACCTCGATCATTCAAAATAGAAATTCCAATCAAATATGAATGGCTTTTTCTCAATGACGCTAAGATTCTTAAAATCGATGGTATGACTATAACGCCCTGGATCAATCGAGCATCAAAAAATCTTAAAATTATGTCTAGACCTAAGTTTTTCAAACAATATGATTATAATTCTTTTTCAACTAATCATAACCAAACTCCAACTCCAATGCCTAAACATCTTAACTTCACTCATTCCCAGACTCTTGGCCCACCACAACCTTCTTCTAGCAATAATACTTCCCAACAACACACAAATCACCCAAAAACAAAAAATCCTTATCGCTTTGCTCATTCCCAGACTTTCCACCCTCCACACCCTTCATATGGTAATAATAATAATTCCCAACTACATAGAAATCGCCCAAGAAATCCCTTTCGTTCCTGATAGTCATTTCTTAAAACCTCCTAAGCCTAAGTTCCTAACTGTCTACTATCAAAATGTAAGGGGTCTGCGCACGAAAACTTCTGACATCTACCTAAATTGTCAAAAACTCCCTGTTGACATATTTGCCCTTACTGAAACAAATCTGACACCGGATTTTAATAGCAGTGAACTTTTTACCTCTGATTTTAGCGTCTATCGTAAGGATATCCTTGTCTCAGATGGAAACTCTTCATCAGGCCGTGGTGTTCTCCTGGCAATAAATTCTAATTGGGACTCATCGTTGTTTATCATACCTAATATCCTAAACCTTGAAATAATTTGTGTAAAAGTCCGTGTATCCAAATATTTCCTTTATTTATTGTGCTGCTATATACCCCCCTCCCAGCCTACTACTGCATATGAAATCTTAGTAGATGCAATTGATTATGTGGTTGATCATATTGACTCCGAAGATGATATAATTTTGGTAGGTGACTTTAACCTTCCCCGTCTAGTATGGGAAATTTCTGAAGATGAGACCTATTATGTTTCTACCAATGCAATATCTGAAAAAGAAATTTTATTTGTTGATAGACTCCTGTCTTCTAATCTTGCCCAGACAAGTGGAGTAAAAAATTATTTGGAAAGACAATTAGACTTGGTTTTTTCAACAAATGCTCTTAATACTGAAGTAATTGTAAATAAACACATCCTATCAAAACTGGACAACCACCACCCACCCATTTCAGTTACTTTTGCCTTTGAGTGCGAAAACATTCGTTCTTACTCTCTCACATCGCAAAAATACAATTTCCGTAAAACTAACTTTGATAAACTTAACGAGCTGATTGGTAAACTTAACTTCGACTTTATCACTATGGACTCGAATATTGAAATTATTATAACCACCTTTTACGCTCTTATACAAACCTGCTTTGCACAATCCACACCACTTATGCCTCAGAAGAATTTTACAGCTTCTCCTTGTTGGTACACCAAAGAACTTCGCCTTCTTCGTAACAGAAGGAATATCCTATGGAAAAAATTTCTCAGGTCAAAATCAGACAATGATCTTTCCAATTACATGGTAGCCTTCTACAACTTTTCGGGCTTGTTTGAGTCACTCTACTCAAATCATCTCATCCAAACTCAATCTGATCTTATCTCGAACCCAAAACACTTTTTTCAATTTATTAATTCTAAAAGAAAGTCAGATGGTTATCCCTCCACCTTGAACTACTGCAATGCTTCATCTGCTGATCCTAGAACTATTTCTAATTATTTCGCCGATTTTTTTGGCCAAGCATTTTCTTCTAATAACTCTGAAGTAGACTTGGGTTTTTTTAGTTATATGAATGGTTGTGCCAAGACCTCTTTGACATCGATTAATATATGTCAATTATCAGTGATTAACAAGGTTCGCCAGCTTAAGGACGATTTTTCATCGGGTCCTGACGGTATTCCTCCTATTGTTCTTAAAAAATGCATCTCTAAACTTGCTCAACCACTCACTGCTCTATTTCAACTATCTATTTCTTGCTGTGTGTTTCCCAATCGATGGAAAGATTGTTTCATTATCCCTATACATAAAAAAGGATCTAAGAGTGATGTCTCAAATTATAGGCCGATAGCAAAGCTCTCATGTATTCCTAAATTATTCGAGAGTTTAGTTCACGATTATTTACTTCTTCATTGTGAATCACTCTTTTCTGATAAGCAACATGGCTTTCTTAAAGGTAGATCAACTACATCTAATCTTACTCAATTTGTATCTAATACTATTTGTGCCATGGAATTAGGTTACGAAATTGATGCAGTTGCAACTGATTTCAGCAAGGCATTTGATAGGATCGCTCACAATATAATTATTTTCAAATTGAAATCATATGGATTCCCATCTCCGTTTTTATCTTGGGTCCAGTCCTATTTAAGTGATCGCATAGGCACTGTTTTGTTCAGAGGAAGTACTTCCAACCCTGTCCGCTCAACATCAGGCGTTCCCCAAGGTAGTCACCTTGGCCCCCTTCTCTTTTTGTTAAGTATAAACGACGTTGAGCTTACTTTAGTAGGATCTGACCTGGAGATTTACGCTGATGACATGCGTATTTCTAAACATATTACATGCTCAGCAGATACCCAGCAACTACAAACCGACCTAAATAATTTCCTTACCTGGTGCCGTCATAATTTTCTCGAACTTAACGTAAGTAAGTGTCAAGTCATTACTTATTCTCGAAAACGCCCCCCTCTCCCCCAGCGTTATTATTTCTTGAATAATGAACAAGTCTCGGTTGTCACATCTATTCGTGACTTAGGAGTTATTTGTGACAATCAGCTAAATTTTCGAGCTCATTATGATTCTATTATTAACAGGGCTAATTCAACTCTAGGATTCGTAAAGCGTTGGTCCAAGGAATTTTCAAATCCCTATGTCACAAAATCCTTATACATTTCTTTTGTACGTCCTCTTCTTGAATATGCCTCTCCCGCCTGGTCACCTTATTATCATGTCCACATTCAGCGCATTGAAGCCGTTCAGCGCAGATTTTTAAGATTTTGTTTGCGCGGCCTCGGATGGGACGACCCATTCAGACTCCCACCCTACGAAAACCGTCTTAAACTTATAAATTTACAGACCTTAAGAGTACGTCGAGATAATGCTGACCTCATATTTTTACACCAGTTATTATCTGGAGGTATCGACTGCGTAGGCTTGCTACGAAAAATAAAGCAAAACACTAATCAATCTCGCCTCAGATCGATACCACTGTTCTGGATACCCCTTCACCGAACCGAGTACGGCCTAAATGAACCACTTACAAGAATGCTTAGAAGTGCTAACAACTCAAATATTTTTGATTTAAGTAGTTCAAAAACTGCCCTTAAAAATGCTCTCCAATAATTATACCTTCATTTCCCGACCCTACTTTCCACCCAAACCTATTATTACTATTATTATTAATCTAATTTTAAGAATTTTTTGTTTAGTTTTAAGTAACAGGCTTGAATTAAGCTTAAATAAATAAATAAATAAATAAATAAACAATTAAAGAAACGGTGGAAAGAATATTTGAAAGGATAGGAGTCAGAGCAAGGATAGAGGAAGCAAGGGAGGTAGGAAGGAGAAGATTAGATGGGATAGAAGGTATGATAGAGGAAAGATGGAAACTCTAGAGGATAAAGCAATGGTGATGAGAAAGAAAGCGAACCTAAAAGGAAGGAGTGAGAGAATTGAAGATGACTTAACGTGGAAAGAAAGAAGGAAAGAAAGAAGAATGCAGTGGCTAATTAGGGAGCGAGCAGAAGAAGAAAAAGGGAAAGGAAAGAGGGTCATTATAAGATATGGCAAACTGATAGTAAATGGGGAGACATGGGTTTGGGATCAAAAAAGAGAGGTCATTAGGAATATAATGGCTAGGGAGGGAGAACTGGAGAAACAATTGCAAGATGAAGGTAGAAATGAAGAAAAACAAGAAGGAGAAGGAGAAATTGTAGTACAAATAGACCCAAAAAACGTATAAGGGAAGAAGGAGAGGAAATAAGTAGAGATGAGTTGGAGGATAGGTGGAAAATAGGCTTCTGGAATGTTGCGGGGCTAGCAAATAAAGATAAAGAGTTCTGGGAAGGGATCAAAGAATGGGAAGTAGTAGTGATGATAGAAACGTGGGTTGAGGAAAAGAATTGGGAAAAATGGAAAATAAAACTGCCAAAGGGGTATAAATGGACGATGCAGGGAGCAAAAAAGAAGAACAAGAAGGGAAGAGCAATGGGAGGGATGATGATGGGAATTAGAGATGAAATGGCGATGGAGGGTGACGAGAGGCAGGATCAAGAAGAAGGAATAATGAGCAGGAAAGTTAAGGCAGAGAAAGACGAATGGGTTATAGTTGCAACGTACGTAAATGGTGACATAGACAAGAAGTTAGAAAGCTTAAGAGGATGGATGGAGAGGCAGTCTGAGGAAGAAAGAGTGATAATAGGGGGCGATTTCAACGCGAGAACAGGACTGGAAGGTGGGAGAGTGAGGGATTTTGAAGACGAAGAGAGTGGGAGGAGGTCGAAAGATAAAAAAGTAAACGCTGAAGGAAAGAAGCTAACGCAAATGTTAGGAGAATTAGGGTGGGAAATTTTTAACGGGAACATAGAAGGTGATGAGGAAGGAGAGTTCACGTACACAGGAGGCAGAGGGGAGACAGTAATAGATTATGTTTTGGGTGACGAGAGGACGAGAAGAGGGATAGAAAGGATGGAAGTAGCAGATAGAGTAGAGTCGGATCATCATCCTTTAGTGATAACGATGAAAAAAGGAAGAAGGAGGAAGAAAGAAAAAGTAAAAGAGGACAAAAGAACAAAAATGGGTAGGTGGTCGGAGGAAATGAAACGAGAATTCGAGAGAATGCGAGGAGTGAGACTGGAGGAGGACGGAGAAGAATCAGAAAAGCAGATAGGAGAGAGGATAAAAAAGAGATTGAAAGAAGTGAGGAGGTAGGTGGAAGAAAAAGAAAAAGGAATATGAGAGGATGGTGGGATGAAGAATGTAGGGAGAAAAAAGGAGAAGTAAGAAAGGAGCTAAGGTGTTGGAGAAAGGGAAGTGGGACGAAGGAAAAATACAGGGAGAAAAAAAGGGAATATCATGCGATGATTGAGAGAAAGAAAAGGGAGGAGCAGGAGGAGATGGTAAGAGAAATTGCAGAGGCCAATACTGAAAATAAAGTGTGGGAAATAATAAATAGAGACAGAAAGAAGAGAAAAACAATGGGGGAAGGGATTGAAGCAGAAGAATGGAAAAGTTATTTTATGAGCTTAATTGGAGGAGAAGAAAAAAGGTTGAGAATGGGAACAGAGGGAACAAGAAGAGAGGGAGACGAGACAGAGATAAGTAAAGAAGAAATCAGATTGGTGATTAGAAATCTCAAAGAAGGAAAAGCTGTAGGAATAGATGGTATACCAAATGAGGCATGGAGATATGGAGGGGAGCAAGGTATAGAGGTAGCGTGGGGAATCTGTAGGAAAGTCTGGAGAGGAGGTGGGTGGCCGGAGGTCTGGAAAGAAGGGGTGATCGCGCCGATAGTAAAGAAAGGGGCAGGAACAAAGGTAGAGGAATACAGAGGAGTAACGCTCATGCCATCGCTATACAAAATATATACGGCGGTTCTAGCGAAGAGGTTAGAAGAAGAAGCAGAGGAGAAAGGGATGATACCACCAAATCAAACAGGTTTTAGAAGAGGAGTAGGGACGATAGACAACGTATATGTGCTGAACTATGTGGTAAACAGGGAGGTTGCAGAGGAGAGGGGTAAGCTAGTGGCACTGTTTATAGATCTAAAAGCTGCGTTTGATTCAGTAGACAGGAAAATAATGATGGATGCGTTGGAGGAAAGAGGAGTGAGAGAAGGGCTAAGGGAAAGAGTGGGGGAAGTCTACGAAGAAACCACGAGTAGAGTAAAAGCGGCAGGAGTGATGGGAGACAAATTTTGGACGGGAAAGGGAGTAAGGCAGGGATGCCCGATGAGCCCAATTCTGTTCAACCTGTTAACGGCGGATATAGAAGATGAACTGGGAAAAGGGAGCTGGGGAGGGGTCAAAGTGAAGGGAAGAAGGATTTGCTCACTGGCTTACGCAGATGATGTGGTGGTAATGGCGAAAAATGAAGAAGAGATGCAAAGTATGATAAGAAGACTAGAGAAGTACTTCGAGAGGAAAAAACTGGAAGTGAACGTGGGAAAGACGAAAGTGATGAGGTTCAGAAAAGGAGGAGGGAGGAACACAACAGTAGACTGGAGATGGAGAGGAAAGAAAATAGAAGAGGTAAAAGAATTTAAATACTTAGGGTATGTGTTCAAAAAGAATGGTGGGCAGGAGGCACATATAAAGGACAGAATAAAGAAGGCAGCAGCGGTCATGAAGGAAGCATGGGGAATTGGAAGAAGGAAATTTGAAAAGATATGGGAGAGGAAAATGTGGCTTTTCGACACCCTGGTGTGGACGGTGATGGGATATGGGGCAGAAGTATGGGGATGGAAGGAGAGACAAGAAATGGAAAGGATGCAAGAAAGGTACCTTAAATGGAGCCTAGGGGTAGAATGGCAAACTCCAGGATACATGGTGAGAGAGGAAACGAAAAGAGATAAGATTATGATAAGAGCAGGGAAAAGGGCATGGAATTATGAAGAGAAGTTAGCATCTGGAAAAGGAAGTGAAATAGCTAGGGAATGTTTGGAGGAGATTAAAGAGAGACAGAGAGATGGACGGGGGAGAAGATCACGATGGGAAAAAGAGAGAGAAGAAATGAAGGAAAGGGAGGGAAGAGAAGATAGTTTGAATGGATATGAGAGACTGGAAATGGAAAGCAGAAAAGAGCAGGAGAAGGAAAGACGAGACCTAATCAAAGAATCCAGTTATAACAAGTGGTATAAAGAAGTGATGACGGAGGGAATACCGAAATATTTGACAGAGGGATGGAAAACAGAAAGGACAAGGAGAATAGCAAGAGTAAGGCTAGGAAATGAGGTGAGAGAAAGGTGGTACTGGAGGCGAGAAGAAGAGAGGGTGTGCAGGGTATGTGAGGGGGAACAAGAGTCGTGGGAACATTTAATAGAAAGATGCAGGTCAGGCGGAGATGAAGGGAAATAAATAGGGGACAAAATGAGGGAAATAATGGACGAAACAGGGAGGGGCGAAGAATGGATAAAGGAACTAGAGAAGGTGAGAAAAGGTAAGAAGAGAGAGAATGAACAAGAGGAGGGAGAGTAGAGAGAGGAGGGAGAGTAGAGAGAGTAAGGAGGCGGACAGCTTGTAACCCTTAGGGGAAACAATACAATTAAATACAAAATATAATAATCACACAAATAAATAAATAAATCAACATAAATAAATAAATATCTATATATTTACAAACAATAAATAGAAATAAATAATTTATATAAGGAACATTTTTACTGATATACTAAATTTTTTATTAATACATTGCTGGAATCAATACATCTTAATTTAAATCTTTGGTTGAGAATTTTAATTTTTTTTGCAACTTGATGTATACCAGTTTGTTCATGCAAGAGTTGAGTGGAAAAAAGTCAAGGTAGATTTATCATCATTTTCAAAGTTTTGTTTTGTGAAATTTGTAATTTTTTGATGTGTGATTTGGCACAAGTTCCCCATCCAGGTTTCTCAGATTAAACGAGACAGTACAAGTCTGACTGCCGAGGCAACTGTAAATGGCAACAAACGTGTGGTCACCATCGACACCGGTGCCACAGCCCACAGCCTCCATTGTGCGTCAAGACCTAGTGCACCTGATTTGGCTACACAACACCAATAGCTTCCATCTGAGAACTGCCACAGTAGAAGCAGCTAGGCTTTATGGTGAAGTCCGTCTTGAAATTCGAATTGCAGATCTAGAATTCTCACACACATTTTTGGTGGCAGATATATGTGAGGAGTGCATCATCGGAATGGACTTCATGAAAGAAAATCGAGTAGTTTTGGATATTGGCAACCAGGTACTCAAATACCAGAATACAGAGATTCCAATGATCTATGGGCACGAAGGAACAACAACTCTAAGGACTGTCATCAAAGAAGACGTGATTATTCCTGCTTCTTCTGAGTATTTGTTTGGACAAAATAAGAAGGTGAGTGTGGACGCCATCGATACCTAATGGTGGAACCAGGCCCAGATTGTTCTTCCCAAAATGTCATCATTGGGAAGACACTTGTGGCTCCGAAGAACAATATGGTCCCCGTATGCATACTCAACACAAAGATACTAAACAAAGATACTAAATTCATCTAACCTTGACCAACATCAGGTTAAAACGGCAGAAAGCCTTCTGTATGAGTATGCCGAGATTTTCGCTTCACCAAACGGGAAATATGGAAGGACACAAATGGTGCAGCACCGAATAAATACAGGAGATGTAAGACCCATTCGTCAGCCCGCAAGACGTCTGCCACTGGCCAAACAAGGTGAAGCTGAGGAAATGATTATCACCATGAAGAAGGATGGTTTGATTGAGAACTCCAAGAGTCCTTAGGCGCAGTGGTCCTAGTCAAAAAGAAGGACGGAAGTACACGGTTTTGTATTGACTACCGAAGGTTGAATGACGTAACCAAGAAAGACAGCTACCCCCTGCCAAAAATCAGTGACACCTTTGATGCGATCATGGAAGGAGCACACTGGTTTTCAACACTGGACTTGAAAAGTGGATATTGGCAAGTTGAAATTCACCCTGAAGATCGAGAAAAGACAGCGTTCTCCACAGGTAATGGGCTCTGGCAGTTCAAGGCGATGCCATTTGGTCTTTGCAACGCTCCTGCAATATTTGAGCATTTGATGGAGTGCGTCCTTCAAGGCTTGACGTGGAAAACTTGTCTTGTCTACTTGGATGATGTTATCGTTTATGGAAAAACATACGACCAACACTGTAAGAACCTAAGGGGTGTGTCCCAGAGACTTCGAGAGGCTAACCTTAAACTGAACCCAGAAAAATGTGCACTATTCAAGACTGAAGTGAAGTATTTGGGACATATCATCTTGTCCCAAGGAGTCAAGACTAATCCTCTGGAAAAGCTGACACCGTCAAAAATCGGTCAACACCTAAGGACAAACATATACTACGAAGTTTTCTTGGTATTGCTACTTATTACAGACGTTTTGTTAAGAACTTTGCCGGAATTGCGAAGAGTTTGCATCAGCTTACGGAAAAGAACAAGCTGTTTAGATGGTCAGGTAAGTGTGAAAAAGCCTTCCAAGAACTGAAATACCGTCTATGCAATGCTCCGGTGCTGATCTTTCCGACTCCAGGCAAGTCTTTTATCATCGATGCTGATGCAACCAACGTGGGAGTCGGTGCTGTTCTGTCACAAGTGCAAAATGGCGAAGAAAAGGTTGTCGCCTATTTCTGCAAAGTACTGTCGAAGACCGAAAGGAACTACTGTGTGATCAGAAGAGAAGTCTTGGCACTAATCTTGGCAACAAAACACTTCTACAAATACATCTATGGACAGAACTTTCTTTTACAAACCGATCATGGTGCTCTTAACTGGTTGTTGAACTTCAAGAACCCAGAAGGACAAGTCGCAAGGTGGATAGAAAGACTGCAGACTTACGATTACGAAATTCAACACCGAAGGGGAAAGCTGCACTCAAATGGCGACGCGCTATCCCGAAGACCTTGTAAAATAGACTGCAAGCATTGCAGGCGACAAGAAGAAAAGGAATCCATCAATACTCTGCGAATAAGGGCTGACCCCATTTATGGATAGATCAATGAAGAAATAAGATCTGCTCAACAAGAAGACCCCGACATTGAACGAAAACGAGAACCACACCACTTCACTCGCAATCTGATGGAATGGTCGAGCGATTCAACAGGACCTTAAAAGAGCACCTCACTAAAATCGTACCAAAGAAACTGGGATAGGCACATTCCGCTATTTTTGATGGCCTACCGAAGTGGCCTACACCATCTGAAATCCTCTTCGGAAGAAGCATACGGCTGCCTAGTGAGATAAGGTTTGGACACCCATCAGAAGAGTCTCAGGAAACTGGGGATTACGTGAGTGACCTAAAAGAGAGGCTAATCGACATCCACGAAAGGACCAGGACTAGAATGAGTGCTTACAGCGATCGAATGAAGACAAGGTACGATACAAGAGCAAACACGGCAGGATCGTGTATGGCTGTATAATCCAAATCGTCAAAAGGGATTGTCGCCGAAACTTCAACAAAACTGGGAAGGCCCTTATACTGTCGTCACGAAAATCAATAATGTCGTTTACCGAATTCAAAGAGGGTCAAGAGGAAAGTTGAAAGTTGTGCATAAAATTGTTTGGGACGAACAATCTTAAGAAGGGGAAATGTTGCGAACAGAGCTTTATACTCCTACAGCGCCATCTTTTGGAAAATTGCATATCTACTTTATGGAAGAAACAAAAAGCTCTTTTCCAATGTCAAGTGTATTTCTCCTTATTCCAACCATCTAGAACATTCCAAGACGAGAACCTTCGAGAACAATTAACTTGAGTATATAAGGGAGTGCTCGCGGTGAGCACGACACAGTTGATTTTTGACTATGAAAGTGTGCAAAAGGTTTGCTTATTGGATTGTGGAAAGTGTTATTAAACAAGTGTGATTTTTGAATAAAAGTATTTGAGTTAATTATAAATTGAGATTTATTGTTTTGGTTTGGAAAGTCTAAATAAAGAAGAAATACTTAAAAGAATAATAAGTTTTATTTAACGGACCTAGCAAAATATTACAGTATGTTTGTATTCATATTTGATAAAGAAAACAGGTGTCATTCATATGTTTTTGAACATTTTTCTCTTACAAGAACATACAAATATTAATTAAATCACATTTTTCAGCTTCTACATAATGCGAGCCGAACGAATTGAGTGGTTCGCTAACAGAGATCCTTTTTTACCAGAAATCCAAGATCTTCTTAATATTGGAGTTTTTTTGCCTCTTGAAGACAAGGATGAACTTAACCGACAAGTTGTCATAATACGAACATCGGTACACAATCCCAAAGTACATTCTCAGAACGATGTTTTTAAAGTAAGTAGGAATGGTGCAATCTCATTTTCATTAGGTTGAGTCAAATTAAATAAACTTGTTTTTTTTTTCTCAAAACCTTAAAAAATTCCGTGGGGTTGTAACAAAATGCACTTAAACTATGAATCAATATTTTAAGGTGTCGAGATCCTTCATTGACATTTTTTGCTTGGATTTTTGGAAGAAATTTGTCAAAAAGGTTGATAAAAGTTAATGTTGAGAAGATACATTTTTATTGCTTTTGATTAATACTCGTAATACAGCGAAATGTTTTTTATCTAATGTTTGATTATCTTCTTAGCGTTGACGTTGTAAAGGGTCCAATGTTGCTTGTGTTGTCTTCTACAACCATTGACTGGTGATAAAATTCCCGCTTTATCTCCAAACAATTTTTCAAGTAAAAAATAAAATGGCTTTGAGGGAGCTCTTAACTTTGTGAATAATTTTGAGCTCATACTTATAGAACTTTTTTTTAGAAAACCAAGTAACCAACTTCTCATACTTTCAACAAAAATTAGGGTAGTTCGATTAATTTGCCACACCCTAAAATAAAATTAACTTATTTCTTCATTATTTAAGTTTTATTATATTTTCAGGTAAGCAAAATGATTTTGGATTTACTGCTGAGATCGGAACCAGATATTTCCAGTACTGGAATTGTAGCTATTTTTGATATGGATGGTGTACAACTTGGCCACGCTCTACAACTGAATCCCAAATTAATAAAGCGCTCGGTAGATAGCTGGCAGGTTTATCCATGTAAACCAAAGATGCTCGAGTTTGTTAACGCACCGACCCATGTCAATTTCGTACTTAATACATTCAGGTAAAAAAGATTTTAAATAATTTGGGAACACAATCAAGGAAATATAACACTATGATTATTTTTATTGTAGACTTTTTATGACTGCCAAAATGCGATCTAGAATACTTGTACGTAAAGGTTCTTCCGAAGCAAAAGTAAAATTGCCAAAAAATCTTGGTGGTACTGGTATGAGCTATAAAGAACTGGCCTTGAAGTGGAAAACTGTCGTTGAGCAAAATGCTGAATATTTTGCGGAGTATGAAAAATACAAGACAATTCTTAAGTGAAAGACTTGCGGTTACTTTGAAGATATTCTTTCTGTGAATAATTTTGTTTATACTCGTAGTATGATAATATCAGAGATTTAATATAAAATAAAAATGGGTTTAATATTGAAGTTACTTAAACTAGACAAATTATGACATTCGATTCTACATCACAAAATTATTGATGAGGTAAAAATATATAATAGTGCTCTATATGACTAGATTAATTTTGTAGCATTTTATCTATTCAGACTCATAACGAAAGTAATAAAAAGAATTTATAATTGTGTTCTATGGTACATTTACCGGAGTACTGATATCCTAGGATTTTTTCTAACGGGTGATTTTTTTGAGGTTAGGATTTTCATGCATTAGTATTTGACAGATCACGCGGGATTTCAGACATGGTGTCAAAGAGAAAGATGCTCAGTATGCTTTGACATTTCATCATGAATAGACTTACTAACGAGCAACGCTTGCAAATCATTGAATTTTATTACCAAAATCAGTGTTCGGTTCGAAATGTTTTTCGCGCTTTACGTCCGATTTATGGTCTACATAATCGACCAAGTGAGCAAACAATTAATGCGATTGTGACCAAGTTTCGCACTCAGTTTCAGACATTAAACCAACCACACGAATGCGTACAGTGCGTACAGAAGAGAATATTGCGTCTGTTTCTGAGAGTGTTGCTGAAGACCGTGAAATGTCGATTCGTCGCCGTTCGCAGCAATTGGGTTTGTGTTATTCGACCACATGGAAGATTTTACGCAAAGATCTTGGTGTAAAACCGTATAAAATACAGCTCGTGCAAGAACTGAAGCCGAACGATCTGCCACAACGTCGAATTTTCAGTGAATGGGCCCTAGAAAAGTTGGCAGAAAATCCGCTTTTTTATCGACAAATTTTGTTCAGCGATGAGGCTCATTTCTGGTTGAATGGCTACGTAAACAAGCAAAATTGCCGCATTTGGAGTGAAGAGCAACCAGAAGCCGTTCAAGAACTGCCCATGCATCCCGAAAAATGCACTTTTTGGTGTGGTTTGTACGCTGGTGGAATCATTGGACCGTATTTTTTCAAAGATGCTGTTGGACGCAACGTTACGGTGAATGGCGATCGCTATCGTTCAATGCTAACAAACTTTTTGTTGCCAAAAATGGAAGAACTGAACTTGGTTGACATGTGGTTTCAACAAGATGGCGCTACATGCCACACAGCTCGCGATTCTATGGCCATTTTGAGGGAAAACTTCGGAGAACAATTCATCTCAAGGAATGGACCGGTAAGTTGGCCACCAAGATCATGCGATTTGACGCCTTTAGACTATTTTTTGTGGGGCTACGTCAAGTCTAAAGTCTACACAAATAAGCCAGCAACTATTCCAGCTTTGGAAGACAACATTTCCGAAGAAATTCGGGCTATTCCGGCCGAAATGCTCGAAAAAGTTACCCAAAATTGGACTTTCCGAATGGACCACCTAAGACGCAGCCGCGGTCAACATTTAAATGAAATTATCTTCAAAAAGTAAATGTCATGGACCAATCTAACGTTTCAAATAAAGAAATTTTGCAAATTTTATGCGTTTTTTTTTAAAAAAAGTTCTCAAGCTCTTAAAAAATCACCCGTTAGTTCAAGCTCTTACAGTAACATGTAATTTTTTTAACTAAGTTATTCGTAGATATGGACTTTGAAAGTTTGTTGAAATTCTATAGAATATTAAAAACGAAATATGAACTTTTTTAAATGAATATGTACATATCAAAAAGTAGATGTAGCATTCAATAAATTTAAATACATATAATAAAGTTATTTTATTATTATTAATATTATTATTAATCTTTTATTTAAAAAGAGTTTTATTAAAAAAAATTATATACAACCATATTCCACAAGTCGTATTTTATCTCGTACTATAGTAGCTTTGTATATATAACCTATAGTATTATCATGGAGCGTGATTTTGTATTGCGAACGCTAGCCCGGGGGTGGCGCAGAAATTAGCGCACGCTTTTACAGTGCAGAGTAGGATAACATACAAAACAAGTAGTAAAAAAGAGAATATTTTATTATTAAATTTATTAAGATGTCGAACTCGAACTCGTTTCGTATCAAAATCTTCAAGTCTTATACGTTGCGTACGAGAAGCTAAAAAAACGTATAATTGTTGAATTATTGAAAAAGTCATTTAAGTCATTTGTGTTGTTTTTTCAATCAAATTATTTTATTTTTAATAAAAACCTGATGAGTTCCATTGATTTGAACACGTTCTTCTTCTATATTTTATTTGTTTTTTGTTTGTTTTTGTTTGTTCGAGTGGTATTACTGGCTTGTGATTCCTCGTTATTATTCTTCGACTATGTCAGTTTCACCTTCAGCACTTATCGTGTCGACTACAGGAGGAGGCTGAAATACTCCAATGCTTGATCGTTGGGGATTATCAATTACCTCTAAATTTAAAATGTTAGCAATGCTGTCCTGAACCTTGCTCAAGCATGTGGTTGTATTTTCACAACCCCTTGTGCCTTTAAATTGCTGCTTGTTGTGCCACATTTTCTGTCTTAACTCAATACTTTTGATTATTCCACACCTAATGAGGCATGCATTACCTTCTATGCACAAACCAATGCCTCAAACTGAGACGGATTTGTTATATTCTTAAATATGAACGCCAATAATATGAGTCCAAATAAATAAACCAATACAAAAATGTACTTACATTTGCTTTTTGTCCATTTTTATCGAAAAAAATTAAGTCTCGTTTAGAAAATTTAAAACGACTAATAAAGTACTCAAACACGACTTCAATTAAATCGAATGTTTTGCGTTTCCCAATATTAGTAAATATATGTAAGTGAAGTCGAATGTTCGACTCCTGGAATACTAACATACGACTGTAGTCGAATACGAGTCATAAATACGAGTTACAGAATATGGGTGATATTTTTTTTTATTCTTATGCTTATCAAAGATACTAGTATTTTTGAGTGTAATATATGTGTGTACATGGGTTGAGCTATTTGGAAAATGCTGGTATGTAATCGGCCGTTAAAATATACGCGAATAGTCAGAACTATTATGATACATGAATTACTCGTCTAAAACGCGAAAACAGGCTATTTAAACTATTTTTAATATTAATCGTGGAAAATGTTTCCAAAAAAAAAAAGAAATGGAAAAACCGAAACCGTTTGTAAGGTGACAAAAGTTCATAGTTTTGGCAAAAAATAAATCCGAGGTGTGACAACCGTCTTCTCAATGTCAAGGAACGAGCAATACTCTCCAGTCTCCACGTTCACATCCTGCAATCCTCTGCACAATGTCAATTTTTGTAGCACTTTAATTCAATTGAGTATTCTCGAGAGATTTAACAGACAACTTAGAGAAGAACAAAATTCGTCGGAGGTGGATAAAAGTTGTCGCATGAAAACAAGACAGTATCCATATCATCCAATTCGGTCGTCCGGTCGGGCCAAATGAAATTGGTTATCTATCATCAATCGATAGCGCTCGGATTTTATGGTGATGACTGATGACCAACGTCGTTCTGAAAGAAGTGTGGACCGATGATACCGCTTTGTGTATAAGGGCTTATCCCAGTAAATTTTAACTTCTTGAGTTTGAAAAAAAAAAAACAAAAAAAAATTAAGGCACGCATGTAAATTTGAGTTTTTCTTCAATTATAGACCACGAATAAATAAAAAACTTCAAAATAACTCGTTATGTATTGTTTGTTGAAGAGTATAAAGGTATTAAGTATAGAAAAATGAATTTAAAATAATTTATTTTAAGAACCGAGTTAATTGATTTGGTTTTCATTTTTAATCTTCACAGCTTCTTTTTTCAAACTTATTTGTTTAACACTTTTACTATTTTTTTTTATAGTTTCTACTGTTTAAATTACGCTCATTGTAAGGGTATAATCAAACAATGCTTTGGTGTGCTAGTAAAAAATGTGCCTTTTTTGAAACAGTTACGTTTTTTACGTTCGTTTTGTTAACTTCATAAAATTTGTACATAATGAAGCACGCATTGAAGCCAAAGTTTTTCTTACTCTAGATAGCTTAAATAATGATCATCATCATCATCATCATCGGCTCGACAACCGGGTTCCGGTCCTGGCCTCTTTCAACAAGTCTCTCCACCTATCCCGGTCTCTAGCCGACGCCATCCAGTTGCGCACCCCAAGGCTTCGGGCGTCCTGGTCTACGCCATCTCTCCAGCGCAAGCATGGTCTACCACGCTGTCGTCTACCATAGAATGTACCACAAAG
The DNA here is from genome assembly GCA_963931855.1 of Philhelius festivus. Taxonomy (NCBI): domain Eukaryota; kingdom Metazoa; phylum Arthropoda; class Insecta; order Diptera; family Syrphidae; genus Philhelius; species Philhelius festivus. Next base: position 88,659,382 of record OZ007555.1, read on the forward strand.
AACTTTCCGAGCAGGTTCCTCTTCGCTCATGCGAGCTAGGTGCCCTGCCCACCGGAGTCTACCGAGCTTAATTTTTGTCACGATATCTGCTTCTAGGTAGATTGCGTACAGTTCATGATTGTACCGTCTCCGGAATCGTCCTTCCTCACATATGGGGCCAACAATTCTCCTTAAGACTTTTCTCTCGAACGCAGCTAAGAGGTCGGAATGCCTTTTGCTAAGCACCCAAGTCTCGGATCCATATGTGAGTACTGGCAGGACCATGGTCCTGTACAGCAGCAGTTTTAAAGTTATGGTGAGATTTCTGGATTTGAAGAGCTTTGACAGACTGTAGTAGGCTCTGTTGGATTTGAGAAGCCGCCCGCGTATTTCTTCTTCTATATTGTTATCGGCTGCTACTATTGACCCAAGGTATTTAAAGGATTGCACCACTTCAAATTCGTGCTCCGCAACCTTGATTGTTTGACCAACTGTTCCTCTCGCATTCGACGCCACCATGTACTTTGTTTTACCTTCACTAATGTGCAGCCCCAGATTTTGTGCCGCCTGCTCGATCTGGATGAAGGAATCGTGTACAGCTTGTTCGGTTCTTCCGATGATGTCAATGTCGTCTGCGTAAGCCAGTAACTGGCTGGACCTGTTGACGATGGTCCCTCTTGTTGCCGTGCCAGAGTCACGGATTGCTTTCTCCAACGCCAGGTTGAAGAGGAGGCAGGCCAAACCGTCCCCTTGTCGGAGTCCATTAAAGATGTTGATTGGTCTGGATAGCAATCCGGCTATTTTTACTTGGCTTGTTACGTTGGTCATGGTCAACCTACATAGTCGTGTCAATTTATTTGGGATGTCGAACTCTCTCTTGGCTTTGTAAAGTTCTACCCTGGCTATGCTATCATAGGCGGCCTTAAAGTCTATAAACAGATGGTATGTTGGGATATTAAATTCTAGACATTTTTCCATCGCCTGCCTAAGGGTAAAGATCTGATCAGTTGTTGAATTGCCTGGAATGAAACCACACTGATATTGTCCGATGACGGTTTTAGCGTATGGGGTTATCCGGTCTTGTAGGATAGAGGAGAATATCTTATAGGCGGTACTCAACAACGTGATACCTCTATAATTGCTGCACGTTGTGACATCTCCCTTCTTATGTATGGGGCATATTATGCCTTTTCGCCAGTCTTCTGGCATTTCTTCCTGCTCCCATACGTGCACTATAATATCATGAATTGCTTGACGTAAGGCTGGCCCGCCGTGATGAAATAATTCGGCTGGTATGCCATCGGCTCCCGGGGATTTGTTCTGATTAAGCCGGCCTATAGCCTTCTCAACCTCTTCTATGCTTGGTGGCGGCAACATAGGGTATTCTTCTTGAAGTAGTGGAGCCTCCACTTCTGCAGTGAGCTGACCATTTAGCAATTCATTGAAGTACACTTCCCATCGCTCCAGTATGCTTTCAGGATCGGTGATCAGATTTCCCTCCCCGTCCTTGCAGTATGTGCAGCGTGGTGTGTACTGCGTCATGTTTCGGACGGATTGGTAGAACTTCCGCGCCTGGTGCGGACCTCGCTCTCGGCTGTTTTCTATTTCACAGATTAGGTTCTTCTCCCAGGCCGATTTTTTTTGTCTGTGAAGCCGTTTTTCTGTTCTTCTGAGCTCTTTATATTCCTCTTCGCGTACCCGCGTTCTATGAGATTGTTGCATTGCTCGGTACGCAACATTCTTACGTTCAGTCGCTAGCTTGCATTCATCATCAAACCAGTCGTTCCGATTTTTACGACTGCTGCCTAAGATGGAGTTGGCAGTACTAATGACAGTATTTTTAAGACGTGTCCACTTTTCATTCACGCCCAGCATACTGGCTCCAGGACTTACTCTCCCTAAGTCAGGTGTTTCTAGGGCGAGTCCTAACGCATTACCAAAGGTGTTACTGGTGTTTTCATTGCGCAGGGCAGCCGTGTTGATTCGAACCTGATCGGCGGATGCAATGCGTCTTCGCAAGGCAATCCGCCCTCGGAAAACCATACCAACAAGATAGTGATCCGAGTCGATATTGGCACCTCGGTACGTTCGTACCGTCATCAAGTTCGAGTAGTGGCGACGGTCTATCAACACGTGGTCTATTTGGTTACGAGTGACTCCATCAGGTGATACCCAGGGTTGCTTTGTAGATATCTTTACGCGGGAACCTGGTACTCGCAACGACCATGTTTTTCGATGCTGCCAATTCTAAGACTCGAAGTCCATTGTCATTAGTGTTCTCATGCAAACTATGGGTGCCTGCGTAATGCCTGAATACCGGCTCCCGACCTATTTTTGCGTTCAAATCCCCAAGGATGATTTTAACATCATACCTTGGGCAGGCATTGAGGGCCCTCTCGACTTGTTCGTAGTAAGTCTCTTTTTCTTCGTCTGAGGACTCCTCCGTAGGTCCGTGAACGTTAATGAGGCTGATGTTCGTAAATTTGCCTCGCACGCGAAGGGTGCATAGCCTTTCGCTTATAGCGTTAAAGCCGATGATGGTAGACTTCATTTTTTCGCTGACTAGGAAGCCTACCCCGAGCACATGGTGTTTTGTATGACAGCTGTAGTATATGTCATATTCTTTCTTCTGTAGAACACCATTCCCTGTCCATCTGATTTCTTGAAGAGCTGTTATATCAGCTTTATATTTTGACAGGGCATCGGCTAGCTGCTGAGCAGCTCGAGCTCTATAGAGCGATCGTACGTTCCATAAGAAAATTCGTAAATCGTTTTTCCTTTTTCTTTGCGTGGGTTGTCGTCGTGAGATCAGTCCGTTTCCGAGGCTTGTTGTCGGTCTCGTAATTCATTAAGTTTTACGGGACAGGGAATTAACCTGTCGCCAACCTGAGGAACCAGCCTGATCATATTAGCCAAACCTTTTTAAAGGCTTGTTTCTAGCGGCCGCCACGGAGAGGCTATGATCAGACTTCCACCAGTCCCGAATAGTTACGGCACGTGCACGTTTTCGTATGCTACATGTTATTCCCCCTATTCGTCTGATGGCTGACCGCCATGATGTAGACCATAAAAAATGCCCCATGATCAATGTTAAAAAAATAGACACGAAAATTTGTGACAATTAAAGATTTACGAAAAATCACGCATGGCAGTTTTTTTCTAAAATTTATATCATATAGGATTACTTATAAGGAAGGCACGCACTCAAAATGAATGATTTCAATTAGTTTTGACCTTCATTTATCTGAAAAAAAAAACAAAAATTGTACTAAGTAATCTTATGTTAAACATTATTTTTGCAATAATACAAAACGTTAATTATCCACGCACGCAGCCAAAAGTCTCAATATTCGATGATTTTTTCGATTTCAAACACTTTCGCACTATCTCGATGGTTCATTTTATAAATTGAATAGTTAAAACTCAATGATATATATAATATTATAAGTTCCAAAACCTGAATATTTAATAATAATGTCTATATATTTTGACGCATGGCAAAAGTTAAAATTTGCACGGATAAGCCCATAAACATTTATAGTACTCTCATTCCTTATGAAGAGAAACGAACGACGCTCTACCTGTAGTGGAGTTCAAAAATTTGCGGTAGAGTTGAGAAATTAGAAATAGGGATTGATAATGAAGTTTAAGCGAAAAGACAAATATGTTTTACAAATGCGGTTTGATTGACTCGAATTTAAAAATCTGAACGCTTCATCAAACGGTTTGTCAAATATGCTGGATGGATATCAAAATATTTTGATATTTTGCTTGTTTGACAAATATATTTGAGAGTTTGAACACAATCTTGTCAAACCAGGAGGAAATTTCATTTTCAAAAAGCACATCAAGAGAAAATAAATGTAATCGGAAATTGCGATTTTTGGAGAGACTTGTAATTAAAAGGTCCACCATGGTTGAAATTCTAAATAGAAGTTAAGTTTGACAACATGTTTGATAAATGCGAACGCTATTTCATTGATATTACGAGTAGGTCCTCATCGGTCGAAATTCAAATAGAAAGTGATGTTTGACATCATGTTTGACGAATGTGAACGAAAATGTAGGTACCTAGTACCTATAGTTATTTTCTTTAGAAGGTTTGTATATTGAATCGTATTTATAGGCATAAATATAAAAATAAAGTACTGATTTTGGGAGCGGGTACTTAGGTATCATTGCAAAAAAAAAATATCGTAAATTAAGTATAAGTAGGTACATAGTATGTACAATTGTACATAGGTATGTAGGTAGCTGTGTATATCAGAATTTATAAATTGCAGTCTAATACTAATAAAACAAAAGTTATGTAAAATATTATGAAATAATGCATTTAAAATAAATATTGTTACATTTTAAAAGCAAACATTTTGAAAAGCTGACATTTGAAAGGAGAATCGGTTTTGTAATAAAAATTTTTAAAAATATAATTTTGAAAGGAGAAGTTTTAAATGTTTGTAAAGTGAAAGCTGCTAGGCATGTTTTAATGATAGCAATAAAACAAGCTGATATCACCTTTTTATTTGATAGCCATATAGTGGCAATAAAAGCTATTTCTCCTGTTGAAATCAAAACAAAGCTTGAAACTTCCCGTCGCGAAGAGCTTATAGTTTCTTATAGTTTTTGGTACACAGAGCACAACATAAGGCTCTGTTGGGTTCCTGGTCACAGTGGTCTGCCCCATGTAATGAAAGCGCTGACGAGCTGGCAAGAATAGGATCAACACTTGATCTTAATCAGGCAGATTAAACAGGTAATCGAGGACAAAGTTTTAGCTACAACAAACAAGAGATAGAATTCGCTCGGTATCTGTTTTACAACCTGAAAACTATGGCCTAGTTTCAGGAAACAAAAGACCGACTTTTCAGCTCTGTCACAAAATCCATTCGTAGAAATTCTCCGAACGAAAGCAACGAAGGCATTGCCCTATTAGTCGCTCTCATTCTCATTTTCGAAATCAGCTTTTTTGTGTCAAACAGTCATTTGTGAAAATTATTGAAATAAATTTTGAATGAATTTAAAAGTTTTTAAATAATTCCTTTTTATAGGTATAAACAAATTAAATATAAAGTGTTTAAAAATGGATTCAATCGCCTTCTCAATCATTGCTGGTCGAATAGAGTCCTTCAGACGAAAGCGCAATCTGAAAATTCAGAGGAAAGTACTTCAAGACGCTTGTAATCCATTTGACTTAGATGACCTAACGTATGTATGTGTATACTGATAGTCACCCATATTCTGAAACTCTTATTTATGACTCGTATTCGACTATAGTCGTATGTTGGTATTCCAGGAGTCGTACATTCGACTTCACTTGTACAAATATTGGGAAACGCAAAACATCGCATACGACTATTTATATTTTATCGTTATTCCGGATCTCGTATTCGATTTACTTGAAGTCGTTTTTGTGTTCTTTATTACCTGAGTTAAATTTTCTAAACGAGACTTCTTCTTTTTCGATAAAAATGGACAAAAAGTTAATGTAAGTACCTACATTTGTACCTCTTGGCACAATAGTTAGTTCGTTAAACTGTCATGCAGAAGGTCTGGTGTTCGATTCTCAGCCGCAGCAAAAAGTTTTTCAGGAGTGTATACTGCCTCTTGCAAGGAATTGACAAATCCTCTAAGAGTATATCTCTTGTCTTTGAAATTGCTGCACATTAGCCGTTCGGAATCTGCAGAAAATTGTAGGATCCCTCCGTTCCTGGTAACACGCACACAGGAATGCTTGAGAATTGTAAGTCACTATAGGTCCCTGGTTCACTTCGGGCTGTTGCACCACCAAATTTTTTAAAGTACATTTTTATTGGTATATTTATTTGGAATCAACGTTATTAACGCGTTCATATTTAGTAAAATAATAAATCGTTCTCAATTTGAAGCATTGGTTTGTGCATTAAAATTTGGAGGTAGCAAGGGGCCATAGGAAGAGTTAAAAACTCAAAGCAAATATTTAACAGTTTTGGGCGGACCTTTCGGTAAAACTAAATAGCCATCCGAAATGGTCCAACTTGTCTTAGTAAGAAATATTTAACAAATTGTAATACACGCCTCTTTAGGTCTGCAATGAACAAAAGTATTTAGTTAAAACAGAAACTGCATCACAATAAGCAGCAATTTAAAGGCACAGGGGTCGTGAAATTACAACCATATGCTAGAGCAAATTTGAGGAGTGCATTGCTAACATTTTAAATTTAAATTGTTAATCCCCAAGGATCAAACATTGGAGTTTTTCAGCCTCCTCCTGTAGTCGACACGATAATTGCTGAAGATGAAACTGACATAGTCCAAGAATATAACGAGGATTCACAAGCCAGTAACAACACTCGTACAAACAAAAAAACAAAAAGAAACAAATAAAATAGAAGAGCTACTTTAAATCAATGGAGCTCATCAGAATTTTATTATAAATAAAATAATTTAATTGAAAAAAACAACAAACGACTTTTTCAATTCAAATTTATTGATTTTGACAGTTACCTACGGGCGACAGTACGTTGTTTTTTTAAGCTTCTCGTACGCAACGTATATAGGACTTGAAAAATAACGATTTTGATACGAAACGAGTTCGACGAATATGGGAGAGTGATTTTAATTTTGTTTATGTTTCAAAAAATTAAAAACTTACAGATTTCAAAGAATTTTCCGACTCAATAAACCGGCATTCAAATATGTTTTAGATGAGCTGGAACATAAGTTTTACCCGGGGGTGTTTTCGTGTTCAATAACTTCAATTTGCCGGCTTGTATCTGTCATGAGATTTTTGGCAGGAGGTGGATACCAACTTGGTGTTGGTAACGAATATGAGGTTGGCATGGCACAGTCCACATTTTCCTCAACACTCAAAAATGTGTTGAATGTATTGGAAAGAGACTCTGTCCTGCGTGGATACAAATCCAGATGAGCGATTCGGAAAAAAATATTGCGAAAAGAGACTTCTATATGAAGGTGAGTTTCCCAGGCGTCATTATGTGTGTCAATGGAACACATTAATATAATTGCTCCAAATGAAGAAAAAGGGTTGTATTAAAATAGCTAAGGGAATTTTAGCATAAATGCTATGCTGGTAAAATAATTTATTAACGTTGAACTTTATGGGCCTTATGTTTGTCAATTTCGTTTAAGATTTGTGACAACAACTTGAAAATTAGATATGTTGATGCACGCTATCCTGGTGCAATCATGATGCCCACCAGTGGCGTGGCGTCCATATAACACGATTCCTATCGTCTTCCCTTTTATAAAATCCACATATAACACAATCTAACAAATAAACATCGAATAATTAAGTTTTCCATTCTGCTTCTCGTTTGTATCTTATACTTTATCCGAACACATTCCACAATCCACAACCAACATTAACCAAGAGAGTCACAAAAATACCCTGACATAAACTTTTCAATCACCGTCTTATTTATTTGTTTTATATCCTTTTCTTCCCCAAGCATTGTGTTTCGGATCCTCTTTGTTCAACATTCGCGAAAAATAAGACGCTACATTCCGTCTTATAAAATTTTCGATGTATACCAGTAGGAGTTAGAATTATTTGTATTTTATTCTCCCTTTAGCAATTAGCATTGCATTTCAGTAGGAAGATAATACATTGCAGGAGTTCAGGTGCTCGCCTTTTTTCAACCTTGTGTGAGAAATAAGACGGTGTTCTTCGACTTATTTGTTTTTTTTTTTCTTTAATACATACAGTTGTGTTCATAAAAATAGCAGTGCTGGTCAAACTTTATTAATTAGTCAATAATTTTAAACACGCAGATTCTTACAAAAAAAATTAACCTGTTATTTGCATCTAACGGTCTTTCATTTTTATATTTGAGGCCTTAAGTTTGTAATTGAACCTTACTTTTTCCGTTATAGACGCATTTGTTCAAGCTCTCTGAATATAGCGTGTTCATAAAAATAGCAGTGTCTTGCATTTAAAGTTAAAAAGTGTTAAACATTATCTTTTTTTTTATTTTTCGGTAAGTAAAAATTTTACTTTTTGTAGTTTTTAGTATTCTCAAGATAATATTATAGAAAAAATTAAAAAATATTAGCTCAAAAATAAACAATGGGTCGGTCAAAACATTGCAACGAAAAAACTCGAAGTTTAATAAGAAAACTACATTTGGAGGGGGAAAACTTACCAGGATATTCAGGAAATCTTAGGATATTCAGCAAAAAAGATAAGTAACGCTATAAAATGGCGGAATAAACCGGAAACACACGGCCGAAAAAGGATGACGAGTGTTAGAACTGACAGAAAAATTGTTCAGTTAGCTAAACAGAACCCTTCCATAAGCTCCAGAGAAATTAAAGATAAGCTTGAACTGTCTGTGAGCGCTGTAACCGTACGAAGACGTCTTTTGGATGCCAAATTACCAGCCCAAAGTCCACGCAAGGTACAATTGTTGACAAAAAGGCATGTGGCAAAGAGAATGGAGTTTGCCAAAACGCATCGAGATTGGCCACGAGAGAAATGGAGGAATATTCTGTGGAGCGATGAAAGCAAAGTCGTTCTTTTTGGATCCAAGGGTCGTTGGGAGTATGTGAGAAGACCACAAAATGCAGCAAACGATCCACGATACACTGTAAAACAGTGAAGCATGGTGTAGCGAAAATTATTATATGGGCTTGCTTTTCTTACTATGGGGTTGGGCCTATCTATCCCATTTAGGGTATAATGGATGCAGCTGAATATGTTGAAATTCTCGAGGAGGTCATGTTACCCTATGCTGAAGAGGAAATGCCGTTGGTTTGGGTATTCCAACAAGACAATGACCCAAAACACACTTCAAAAAGGGAAAAATCATGGTCCCAGGAGAACAAGTTATGCCTTATAGGGTGGCCCGCTCAATCCCCTGACCTTAACCCCATTGGAAATTTGTGGGGGGATGTTAAGAATGCGGTTCATGAAGCGAAACCGAAGAATTCGAAAGAATTGTGGGAAGTAGTGCGAGATTCGTGGAACGCAATACCAGTCGAGAGGTGTCAAACTTTAGTGGACTTCATGCCACGCAGATGCATTTCCATTATAAAAAACAATGGTTATGCTACGAAGTATTAATGGTAAGCTAAAATATCAATATAGTTTCATATACGTTTTTTACAGTTTTTCTAACTTTTTGCGTTATAGATTCAGAACATTCAGATGCACTGCTATTTTTGTGAACAGCCATAAATTTTAAAAACGCTTCTTACTGTGATAAAAGTAACGGTAAAAAATCAATCTTATTTTTTTCTGTTAATATTAATGAAATACCTTAAATTGTTATTAGAAGCTAAGTGAAATATAGTATAACGTTGATAATGAAAGCCTTTTTGTTTTATTTGGGGAACACTGCTATTTTTATGAACACAGCTGTACATATGTCATATATGTAAATATAAATATGGCATGTGGGTATTGTTGATTCTTGATTTTGAATTTGATGTTGATTTGCATGCTAAGCTAATGTAAAATGCTTTCATTTTTCTCTCTCGTGATAGTTTATAATATACACGATTGATATTTTAGCAAATTTACTGTGATAATTTTGAATTATGAAATAAATCATGGTAGAATATATGGCAATTTGTCAGCAGTGTAAATTTAGCATATCGCTGAAGAACACTTCTGGTCAAATAAAATGCATTTGTTTTTTTTTTAATAGGAATTTAAATTTGGATTCAACTGGCATTCAATAAAAGACTGTGTTGCACAGGTTCAATAACTTCAAATAAATTGAAAAGCCAATTTGAACTTAATTAAAAATAGTGAAAAGTTAGATGTTAAAGTGAAGATTTAATTCCTTTTATTATCCACTATATTGATAAAAAAAAATTGGCTTCTTAATTTAAGTGCAGTTCTAGATTTTTTTTTTGTCTTTGATAAATGTAGATTGCTGTTTAACAGATTACCTATCGGAGAAACCAAAGAATTTTAGTAAGGATAGTTGATAGTTTATATTTTATCCTTTTTTCCTTTACACACCAGGGATTTCGATCCCAGATCGAAATTTTTTGTTTAGTGTGCGTGTTTCATGAATACATGTAAATCCCTCTTGATACATAGTATCGCGGCTGTTATTAAATCTGAAATTAAAACAGAAATCATAGAAGCCCGGTTCGTGTCGATTATGATCGACGAAACATCAGGGTCCAAATTACCGCATCAGTGAACGAGTGAGTGAGTCCCATCAGTGATCGAATGAAAACGTCAAATTAGAGTAATCGGTTGCTAGTTGACGTAAGCGGTAATGCCAAAGTCACATAATTCAGTCACGTATTACTCGATAACTGATGCGGTAATTTGGCCCCAGATTTAAGTCATAGGGGACAACTGAGTGCCATATTTCGGTTCTTGTCAAAGAATGGAATACAAGAAAGATATCTTGTATTTTTTGACGTTAGGGCGAGTCTTAATGCAGATGAGTTGTGTTCTTGACACATATGATTGCAAGGAAAAATTAATAGAAAATTCCTAGGAAGGTGCCGCAGTTATGTATGTCCGACAAAAGGGGTGGTGTCTAAAAGGAGGTCCTTTTTTCTTATGTTTCAAGCTCATTATTGATTGAAATATTAATGTCTTGAAGTATAAAAAATATAGCTACACATTTTTTGCTAAGTCAATGTGGAATGCATTTGTAGATACCATATCACTACTAGAAATGTTGTTTTTAAGGTTCTAAGATATTTTATTTTCATTTTTACAGGTGACAAAATCTTATAACGTCTTCCCATTTAAAATTATCCACGCCACGCCACTGATGCCCACATATGGAACCAAAGCAACGCAAGACGATACTTCCAATCAAAATATCAAGAAGGTGAAAGGAATACTTGGATTTTAGATTTGTATAAGAGTGGTAGAAATTATATACGAGTATATCTTGTTTACATTTACATTCCATTGGGACCTTGGATGATGACTCCATATCGTTGTGCGGAAGCTGGAAGTCCGAAAAGCATATACAATAGTAGGTACAGCAAAACACGGAATGTTGTGGAAAGGACTATAAGAGATATGAAAAACAAATTTCGGTGCACATCGGGTGCACGTCAACTTCATTACAGTACACAAAAAGCGGCACAGATTATTAATGTGGTTTGTGCGTTGCATAATATCTGCATCATTATCGGATAATGGACTATACGAATATTCTTCACTTTGAAATTGAAGACCAAGAAGGACCACAGGAAAACGTCGACAATGGTGATTCAAATAATCACCGAAACATTGCAAACACTATGAGAGATAATCAGCCTCATCGAGTTATCCGTTCGGAAGAAGTTCGGAACCGATAGTCCGTTCCGATCGGAACTTAGATTTTGTTCGAGGTATCCACTTCAGAACAAACAAAAATGAAGCATATCTACAATCGCATTCATTTTATTCCATTTTTCTTAAAATAATCCGCAACTATTTTGTGTTCGGAGATTTTTCGAAGAAATTTAACGCACAACTGTCAAAAATTCTTTGCTGAACGTACTTAATCGCAGTGCGTTGATGAGCGTCACATTTTATCGGAAGATTTTCCGATATGTCAATCGAACGACATACTTCGGTTTCTCCGATTTCGAACAAATCGGAAAATAATTTTCTCCTAACGGATACCTCGATAGGGCTGAATATTTGCAACACATTTGTATAGCAAAATGAAAATAATGATTTATAAAACACAAATATTTATTAAAAATAAAAAATTCTTTTAATTCAGTAGCATCTAAAAACGAATCTTATTTTAAAATTGGATCAAATTTCTTTTTTAAAATCATAATCTAATCCAGGTAGTGGCGATTTAGCTTCTCTTTTTCAATATTTTTTTTTTTTTTTTTTATAATCTACTCACGCTCAAGGGATTATGATTACCCTTTTAATGTTTCAACACAGCGTGGGCGTGAAGTTACGGAAGAGAAAGAAGGATAGGAAAGATGTGTGGCACGATGTTCTGAGACTGAAGGTGGTTGTCTCAGATTTTTTATCTCCAGGGATGGCGGCTGAACTAAAGCGGAGAATTGCCGTGTCTTATTTCTATGTCCCTTATAATTCGCATTATTTTATTCGTTTTTCATCCTTGTTGGGCATACTAGTTTAACTCAATTACATGTTGTTAGTGTTATGCCTGAACAACATGTAATGAGTAAACCAGCAGCCCATTGATGACAATTTATAGAAGGTTTTAATGGAATTAAAGACGACATAGACGACGGCAGGGATCGAACCTGTGATATTGAGGTTGACAGGCGAGCACACAACCATCGCGCCACTGCCACCCCCAAACTTTTTAAGTTTTATTTCAACTTTTTCTTGCAGAAGCTCCTATTGTATTTTGTTGTGTCTTCGTGTTTCTTCAATTTCTGTTTTTTTCATATCACACAGTGTTCATTGCCCTTTATATTCTTTTTGTGTTTACAGCAATACCTTCGGTATGTTTTATTTATTCCTCGTAGTACTCGTACTTCGCTGTTTTTAAATAAAAATTGTTTTGCAACTCAATTTGCTTCCTTAAGAGATTCCCAGTATCATCTACTTTTAGCAGAGTTGAAGACCGATTTTGTTGATAAGTGCCACGATCGGATGACATACACACATCTACTGCAGGTGATTCATCAAGTTCAGAAGCCACATTTTCAGTTTCGGGCTGTTTTGAAACTCTCCCAAGCTCAGCAGGGATTCCAAAACCAAAGGAATGGACGTTTTTTTGTTCCTTATGTGGAAGTTTGCAGTCCTGTGTCCTGTCAGCTTAATGACTCCAGTTTTGAGAAAGAATGTTACCGGCACTCTCCGCCACCAGTTGCATTAACGTCTTTTTTGTTGACGACCAGTTTCTTTTTTATATAAGATTTCCAATCCAACCAAACCTAAGAGTTTTCAGAAGCATTTGAAAATATGTAATTATAAAATATATATTTTCTAAATTTTGGGTCGCTGAAAACGAAAATTAAACTCAATTTTTTCTAAAGCGTTTTCAAGATATGCGCAAAAAACAAGTTTTTGGTTCTTTTTTCACATAATCGCATAAATCATACTATAACGGTTTATCCAATTGACAAATATATTGTATTTTTTTAAAGATATGAATCTCCTCCTTCCAACAACATACTGTTTATGTTAGTCGAAAAATACAATACCCAAAAAATACAATATATGTATATGTTAATTGGATAAACCGTTAGTATGATTTATGCGATTATGTGAGAAAAGAACCAAAAACTTGTTTTTTGCGCATATCTTGAAAACGCTTTTTGAAAAAAAAAATTAGTATAATTTTCGTTTTCAGCGACTCAAAATTAGTTTAGAAAATATACACCCCTATTACGATTGTCAATTATCAAATTGATAGTTGATAAACCTTGAAAATTGGGTAACAAAACTCAATTTATTAAAAAACTAATCAATTTTTCTTTTAAATTTTTCAATTTGCTTGTGTTTCGCAATGGTCTGAATCATTCTCAATGATCAAAACTTTAAACAGTTGGGTTTTTAAACATTGAATTAAAAATTTATCAACTATCAAATTGATAGTTGACAATCATAATAGGGGTGATATATTTTTTAGGTACCTACAATGAAACAAAAATTTGTAAACTAGTGTTATAGGTAAGTTTCTGAACCCATAGTACTTTAAAGTTAAAAAACTGTTGACGTAGGCGCCTGCCTGTCGTCTTGCATACCCTAAGCGGAGGAACGAATTTAAGTTCAGTGCCCTCGAAGCGGTGCACCTACAGTACTATTAAGTTAAAAAACTGTAGATATAGACGCCTGCCTAGCGACTTTTCATACTGGTAACATTTTTTGTATGATTTAACGGTGTTCCCTCACTTTAATATTTTAATACTGCAAAGTGGAAATGTAGTTTTCCTTCGGCTTTTTTGGTCGCTGTAATTTTCGCAATGAAACAATCAAGTTACATTAGCTTTCCCAACGTTTCGGCAGGGGTTGCTGCCTTCTTCAGGGGTACTTTATTTACACAAAAAATACAAATAACATTAATGGTTGATAAGTAAAGTAATAACACAATTATGAATACTCACTTAGACAAAATAAGAAAAATAGTCAAAACATTTATATTACAATAAAAAGTTAAATAAGCACTTCAAAGAATGAAGTTGAGTCTGTATGACTTGAACAAAGCACAAATTACATTTAGGAAGAAAGAAGAGAGCAATACACAGCAGAGATGTTTTGTGTGTCTTGTTTTCGATTCATGTTGTTTTTGTTGTTGAGAATGTGTAATGTTTCTAACGTGTATCGTTTTGAAACATGTTTCTCCGTCTGTAGGATTTCAACGCCTTCAAAGTTTGGAGAATGGCCGTTTTCAATACTGTGACTGGCCAAAGCTGTCTTTTCGGAATTTTTAAGTTTAATGTCAGATTTATGATTTGATATGCGTTGTCGAAGAAGTTGTTTTGTGGTTCCAATGTAACACAGGTTACAAGGTTCGTTTGTTTTTCCATTACAATTAATTTTGTAAATTACATCTGTTCGTTTGTCCTTATCAGGTTTCGTTTTGAGTTTTGTAAAACAATGGTCGAGTGTTTTGTTTGATTTAAAGGCAAGGCCAACATCTGTCAGATTTTTTGAAATGGATTTCTTGAAGTTGTCACTTAAAGTTGGGACGTAAACTATACTTTTGTGGTATGTGTTTGTCGGTTCTTCAGCATTATTTTTCGGTGGAATTTGCATTTTTTGTTTTGAAAGAAGACTACGAATTATGTTGAAGGGATAACCGTTATCACTTAGTATTTTGGTGACTTTCTTCTCGTTGATGGCGTGGAATCGTACATCGCTTATTTTGAAAATTTTATTTACGAGGTTGGACGCGGTATTAATTATAATGTGTTTTGCTTGATTTGATCGAAAATTAATTAATCTGCCAGACGCTGTTGGTTTTTGGTACCAATCGAACAGCAAACCATTATCTTCACGTTGGATTTTTACGTCCAAAAACGGTATTGTTTTGTTGTGTTCGTTTTCAACAGTGAATTGAATTTTTGGATGGAATCCGTTGAGGGTCTTTAGTACTTTTTCTATGTTTCTTTTGTCCATGATCGCAAATATGTCATCGACATATTTTGACATGAAAACAGGCTTCTCTTCCATGTTAGTTAAACATTCATCCAAGACATAGTCCAAAACTAGATCTGCAATCGTTGGAGATAAGGGGTTTCCCATAGGCATCCCAAAAATTTGTTTATAAATAACATCTTGATATTGAAGATAGTTGTTTTCTTTGAGACAAAAGTCAAGAATCTCCAGAAATTTGTGTTGGGCCATATTTGTGTTTTTGCTTATTGAACACCATTTCTTTTTAACAATGCTGATGGCTAATTGAATGGGAATGTTTGTAAATAATGACACTGCATCAAACGAGACTAATACATCATTTTGGCTTAGTTTTACATTTTTTGCTTTTTCAATAAATTCAAATGAATTTTTGACAGAGTGGCTTGATTTTGTTGTCACGCACTGTAAAATTTTGCCAACATATTTGGATAGTTCATAGCACGGTACATTCATGGATGACGTAATCGGGCGCAGAGGCATGTCTGCTTTATGAATTTTTGGTAAGCCGTAAATGGATGGAAGCTGTGCGGTGTACGTGGTCATCTTTGCTTTCTCTCTATCATCAATGTAATTGTTGTTTTTAAGCCATTTGACTAAGTCATTGTTTCGCGTTTGAACAATGACTTAGTCAAATGGCTTAAAAACAACAATTACATTGATGATAGAGAGAAAGCAAAGATGACCACGTACACCGCACAGCTTCCATCCATTTACGGCTTACCAAAAATTCATAAAGCAGACATGCCTCTGCGCCCGATTACGTCATCCATGAATGTACCGTGCTATGAACTATCCAAATATGTTGGCAAAATTTTACAGTGCGTGACAACAAAATCAAGCCACTCTGTCAAAAATTCATTTGAATTTATTGAAAAAGCAAAAAATGTAAAACTAAGCCAAAATGATGTATTAGTCTCGTTTGATGCAGTGTCATTATTTACAAACATTCCCATTCAATTAGCCATCAGCATTGTTAAAAAGAAATGGTGTTCAATAAGCAAAAACACAAATATGGCCCAACACAAATTTCTGGAGATTCTTGACTTTTGTCTCAAAGAAAACAACTATCTTCAATATCAAGATGTTATTTATAAACAAATTTTTGGGATGCCTATGGGAAACCCCTTATCTCCAACGATTGCAGATCTAGTTTTGGACTATGTCTTGGATGAATGTTTAACTAACATGGAAGAGAAGCCTGTTTTCATGTCAAAATATGTCGATGACATATTTGCGATCATGGACAAAAGAAACATAGAAAAAGTACTAAAGACCCTCAACGGATTCCATCCAAAAATTCAATTCACTGTTGAAAACGAACACAACAAAACAATACCGTTTTTGGACGTAAAAATCCAACGTGAAGATAATGGTTTGCTGTTCGATTGGTACCAAAAACCAACAGCGTCTGGCAGATTAATTAATTTTCGATCAAATCAAGCAAAACACATTATAATTAATACCGCGTCCAACCTCGTAAATAAAATTTTCAAAATAAGCGATGTACGATTCCACGCCATCAACGAGAAGAAAGTCACCAAAATACTAAGTGATAACGGTTATCCCTTCAACATAATTCGTAGTCTTCTTTCAAAACAAAAAATGCAAATTCCACCGAAAAATAATGCTGAAGAACCGACAAACACATACCACAAAAGTATAGTTTACGTCCCAACTTTAAGTGACAACTTCAAGAAATCCATTTCAAAAAATCTGACAGATGTTGGCCTTGCCTTTAAATCAAACAAAACACTCGACCATTGTTTTACAAAACTCAAAACGAAACCTGATAAGGACAAACGAACAGATGTAATTTACAAAATTAATTGTAATGGAAAAACAAACGAACCTTGTAACCTGTGTTACATTGGAACCACAAAACAACTTCTTCGACAACGCATATCAAATCATAAATCTGACATTAAACTTAAAAATTCCGAAAAGACAGCTTTGGCCAGTCACAGTATTGAAAACGGCCATTCTCCAAACTTTGAAGGCGTTGAAATCCTACAGACGGAGAAACATGTTTCAAAACGATACACGTTAGAAACATTACACATTCTCAACAACAAAAACAACATGAATCGAAAACAAGACACACAAAACATCTCTGCTGTGTATTGCTCTCTTCTTTCTTCCTAAATGTAATTTGTGCTTTGTTCAAGTCATACAGACTCAACTTCATTCTTTGAAGTGCTTATTTAACTTTTTATTGTAATATAAATGTTTTGACTATTTTTCTTATTTTGTCTAAGTGAGTATTCATAATTGTGTTATTACTTTACTTATCAACCATTAATGTTATTTGTATTTTTTGTGTAAATAAAGTACCCCTGAAGAAGGCAGCAACCCCTGCCGAAACGTTGGGAAAGCTAATGTAACTTGATTGTTTCATTGCGAAAATTACAGCGACCAAAAAAGCCGAAGGAAAACTACATTTCCACTTTGCAGTACTAAATTCACAAATTGGTCAGAAAATCAACTTTATTTTAATATTTTAAACCTGTAATAATAAGACCACTAGCAAACTGTAAAAAAAATCCATATTATACGCGTCCTACCTCAAAGAAAAGTCGACCCTTAAATATTATCAAATTCAAATTTTACTATGAATTTTTCTTCTCAATCTTCAACAAAAGCGATTAATGTAATCCGAATCCTTGTTCGTATCTCGAAACTAGCACGCACACACACACACACACGCATATGTACGAATATATTAGAAATAAATGGAGAGGTCGTACCCAACTCCGTTGCCCATTTGTAGACACTCATTTATATTTTAAGTCGTCTTTTCGTAAAGACGCTATTTAGATTGGAAATAAATTTTAATTTTGTATATGGCATTTGCATTAAAGAAAATTGTTCGTAAATGAAATTATATTATTATAATTAAATATCTAGTTGCGTAAAGTCACACCACCTAGTGTGACGTCACACAATAAAATCAGCATACCTACCTTTTATGTTTATGATGACGAAAGGCATTGGTTACAGACTTGATTAATACTGCTTGGAAAGCAATATAATAATATTTGGTGGCTTTTTTCACACCAAATTGTAGATTATTAAACTTATTTCAACAATGATTTGAGTCACATTCCAATTTGAATTTTTGTTTATAACATATGTATCTTATTCTAATCGAAGCAATTTATTTTTTTATAATTATCTATTTTGGAGTTTATTCGAAATAAAATATAACGAAAATGAACTTTTAAATACAATAGTTCCTTTTAATATATATTGCTTATTAATTTAAGAACGATGCAGATGGAGAATACAAATGGAAAAATGTTCAATAATAAAATTAGTCCATTCAAGTTTCTTTTTCTGTTCTACATATTATTATTCTACGCTTATTGTTTATTATTCTTTGAGAAGTTGTGTGACGCCCAGTTTAACGAAGTCTTCCACGAATTAGCCAGGGCTTCACTAAATTTCGAGCGGAAGTGTTCGCGTGCGTTTTCTTTAGTCAGTTCCAGGACCTATGAAATGTTTGTTTATTTTCTATTTTCAATTGTTAATTTTTTCAAAGCACTTACCAATGTTTCTTTTAGATAGTTAAGATCCTTTTCCGAGGATAACTCGGGTAAACCAGTCGATATCATCATTGAAAATAATGAAAGGATTAAGCAACCGTGCTCTCGTAGGATGAGAAAAGCCTGCAACAAAATTAAATAACATTTGCATACATTTCCTTTAAGCAAACATTTTTGTATAGATATTGAAATTTGATAGGATATTGAAATTGTTAAGAGGTTGTTTCACAATTCCTAAATGAAGTTATGATTAGATATAGGTCAAAATGTTTAATACTCTACATACTGATTTCCACCTAAAATTGATCGGTTGATTTATGGAGTGCAAAACTAAAACAAAAAAGGTGCACCCATGGAAAAGGAAATAAATTGACTAACTTATCTACTACTACTTTTCCCATCACCAGCCGTTTCCTTTGGTTTCGTCGTTGTATACCTTGTTTGGATTACGCCAAACATTGTGTGTAACTAATTTAACCAAAGGATAAATTCCTGTTATTTGTTTTGAGAACGGATCAATGTATTTACTATTCATCATAGTTTAGTGTCCGATTTGGTTTTTCACGTTTTTTTTTTTTTTTTTTTTTTTTGTAATGTTGAGTGTATTTAGCGTCCATTGAAGCAACATCGTGTGTGCTTTATACGTCCATACAGTGAACAAAATTCCAGCAGTTTAGGCGTTTAGCGAAACCCAGGTGGATGAAAATTTAGATCACACAGAATTTGGCCATCTGGTTATAGCTTAGTGCCTCTATTCTTCCCTTAAATTGGCCTCTCCAGTTATGTACGTAATTATGTTGCTTATCAGCTGCAACCGCAATATGGAATTTGTTTAAATACAAACTTTAATTTCATATGGTTTAAATTCACAGCCCATAAGGGCATCATTCGAACATGCTTTATTTATCGCAGCCCAAGTTTGGATAGTAAATCTAGAAGTCGATTTTGATTTCAATGCGCTGTCCTTAGCCGCAATACACGTATTTGGAATGCTTTTCCTGACTCAATTTTTTCCTCCTATTGTGATAATTAAACATTCAAAACAAATATGCATCGGTATCTTCTGCAACTTTCCTAAAACGCTCGCTTGTGATCAAATATTTTAAGGGTATAATTTCTTTGGTGTGCGCAAAATTAATTTAAAAAATATAATGATAGAAGCCACACGAGTCTGTTATACTTAAAACGTCTGATGGAGTTGTAATTATACAAATACATACATATATTGCATATACATATGCATATATCTATTGTTATAGTGTAACCATTTGCCAATATATTTCAAGAAATCTATCAAAAAGTATTCACAAAAATTTTGTTTGCCTTAAGCTTTAATCTTTGTGAAGCCTTTTTAAATTATTAAAAACTATTTATTTGGAGTTAAGACAGCCAATTTCAAAGTCTTGGTTAATGCACCTACAAATGTCGATAAAAATATTAAAAAATATAATTAATAATCTTTTCGAGTTGTTGTGCCCGCGTTGAGCACCGAGCGGGGCCTAAAAGAACAGAGAAACACAACTGTCATTGTATCAATTTTTTAACAAACTATATAAATTGTCAGTTTTATTTTTGAAATTAGTGTTTTGAAGATTTTTTTGTTTTTAATTAATTCCTGGTAAACAAAAAATAAGGAAATTAGCCGCGCTTAGGGGTTTGCTCGATTCTTACTGAGCTCTGATCTAAAAAAGAAATACATGTTGACACCTCAGAGCGTTTCGAGTTCAAAAAGTAGCATAGTCCTTTTTTATTTAAGTTTCGTTTCAGCAAATGGCCCTTAATCTTTAATATAGAATTCATAACTTTTCATTTACAGTGCTGAATTCGAACCTAAACTGTACCTTACTTGAAATGTAGCTGGTTATCCGAAGGATTAAAAAAAAAACATCATTCTAAAGGTTTTAGTATTCTTTCCTTCATCTTCGGTTTTTTTTTATTATATTATTTTTGCCAACTTTTGTCCCGTTTTTTCTTCAAGACTGAGAACAATAATAATTATTTTTTTTGCAATACTCGTAGCCATTTTTAAAACGTAGTAATGCGATGTTTTTGGGTCATGGTTTGACCCCTCCAAGATGGATACATATTTCTATCTTTTTATGTGAATTATTTACAGGGTAGTATGTTTAATCCTATATCTGAATATGTTGTAAGTTTGGCCAGTTTGTCTTTCGATATATTTACTTAGATTTTTAACGAAATGCCAAATATACTAGTAAAAAAGAATTCTTATATCACGAGAAATCAAATTGCATTAAAATTAAAAAATCTTTACGCCAATGATTTTTCAAAGCCCCGCTACTAATACCCATACACTTATTCTCAATTTAAATAGATACTTACATCTTCACACAGTTTTTGGAAATACCGAAACTCTTCAGCTTCCCTATCAGTCCGTCCTTTGTTTATAACATACACAAAATCATGCGTCAATACAAAAGGAACTCGTTCGCGTCTAACGCCGAACTTCTCTTTAAAATGGCCCAGTATATGACCGAAGTCGATATGGAAAAGCTAGATACAAAATAAAACGAAAAATATTTTGTTCAATATTGGTATCAGTTCGTACAATATTTCAATTTACCTGTCCATTTTTCTTCACCATTATATTATCAGAATGACGATCGGCAACTCCTAGTACATATGTAGCAACACAATATCCCGCACAACTAAGTGTGAACTCTTCGACTGCTTTATTCATTTCTTCTTCTGTGCTATTGTGCTCCTTGAGCCAACTGAACAAAGAACCTTTTTTAAAAGGCGATGTTGCTGAGAACATACCCTTGACTTTTTGAATATTCGCAATGGTTTCAGCATTAAGAACAACTTCGATCATACCAAGACGTCGTTCCATACTTATACAATTGTAGATGTTCATTCTAAAGTCCAGACTAATAAAACCGGAAAAAGAAAATAATTTTTAAAATTCAAGACATTTTTCAATATGCTTCTACCCTTCGTTTTTCCACAGTTGATCCATGACACGTAGCATCTGAAGCGTCAACATATCTTGTCTTAAATCATCGCCGTTCTTGAATATAATATAGATATCATCACATAGCATATCTGCATTTTCGAACACGACCCACAATGGCCGCATTTTTGAGTCCATAACCTTGCACTTATCCGGTCTATGGATATCGCAATTAGAATTTTTTATTAAACAATTCAATTAAAACTTACTTAACGCCTTTGCAGCGAAAACTAGGATTTAGGGGGCTTTGGATTCCCTTAAATACTGCACCAATTCGGTCGTTAGATAGAAATGTTTGCAATGAATGTCTTGATTTCTCTTTGCTACCCTTCTTTGCTGACTCAGAACCTTGCTTTAGTTTTTCCAAGCACTGAACTTGTTTATGCAGAAGGGGCACATGTGACTTACAACCTTTAAGATATGCCTCAAGTAGGAGACCAAAACGGACTTGCATCGAAGGTGTTTGCATTTCGGAGCGTAAATGCCAAAAAAAATAATGTCCAATACGTTGATTTCGTAAAGCTCTCTCCAAAACAAAACATACAAGATCTGAGTCCAAATAGGATTCGTGCTTAATTGCTTGAACTAATTGCAAAAGATAGAGAAGTAATTCTTCATCTCTGCCAAAAATATTAATATAATGTATTAATAAAAAAAATGGGTTTAGAAAAATAAAAAATTACTTACTTTAGTTGCCGCAAACATCGAATTGAAAAATTTCGAACTGCTGGATCCGGATAAGCATAATCCAGAAGCTCTAATGATCGCTCAACAGAAACGGCTGGCCAGTCTTTTAGAAGACTCCAAATTTCTGCGACTTCGTTCCGTTCGTTCCAATTGACGCAATGCAGTAATATAGATAATTCTTCTGGACATTCATTACGGCAATCCAACCTAAGGATTACAAAAAAAAACTAAATTAGAAGTCGAATCCTAAGCTGAATAATAAAATAAGTGTCTTAGTCGCTTTACAAGTCGGAGTTTATATGCCAAAATACAAAAGTTTGGTTTTCTTCTATGTTGAATAAACAAAATAAAAATACATACAATGCATTCTGTTGAAACAATTAAATTCATACTTTTGTAGCCGATGAAAATTGAAAATGAAAAAAAATAATGTTGTAATGCCTTTGTCAAAATCCTACGTAATTAAATTAACTTATTTGTTTTGGTAATATATAATACTTTTACTAAAAAACGTCATTTTTGTATAAATATAATATATAATATAAATATATCCTTTATAAATATATTATTTTTGTCCGAAATGTGAAGTTTAGTTTTTCTGCTTGAAAAAAAAAAAAATAATTTCCAATAGATGTATTTTTATGAACTTTTCTGAACATGAAGGGAAAAAGTAGATTGTTTAGTTTGAAAAATTCCAATTTCTATTTGTAGATTTTTCTTAAATTCACCTATTTGACCAAATATCATTTCGGTCTTGATCGTGCATCTCGTCGAGTTTGTCACTTCGAGAGTAGCTTGCTAAAACCTTTTGGATGATCTTTTTATCTTGTGATTTGGAGCGATTCAGGTTTTCTGTCTCCGCTAATTTTTCAGCATGTAAAAGAACAGTTTCTTCTTCTGGATAAATAATTCCATTTTCGCAGTTGTAGCTAAAATACAAGTTATTCAGCATTAATTGAGTTTTATTTAATTTTTTGTTTATGAATGAACTTACTTGTGGAATGTTAACTTTACAACAGCACAATCTTCATTCCTAGGATTTGGCTCCACCGTACCCAATGGATGGAAAATTTCATCCGATTGTATATCATCTGCATTTGTCCATGTGTGAAGGGTAAGTTGACCAGTTTTAAGCTGATGTTTATAATCGAATAGAGTTGTATTTACCCAAGCTAACGGACTCGTATGATACTCGCGGTTATCTCTAGCGCTTTCTTTATTATCTTTACTCTCTTTCCCATCTTTGCTATCCTTGCTGGTGCTTATCTTCTTTGATCGAGATCCACCCAACTTCACAGTCTTTGCGTATATAGAAATGCATAGTCGAGCACTTCGAGGCACATTTTGCAGAAAGATATCAAATGCTATTGCTTCGTTGAAAACAATTTTACCATCGTTATCTACCGGAAGTTCTGTAGATTTTTGCAACGCACATAGTCTTCTTTCACCGTGGAAAAGACCCAGGTGAACGCCAATTTCTGGCGTTGGATTAAGATCACAGTTAACGTTGTCAATACCGTGCAATTCTAGGCGAAATGGCTCTTGAATGTCCCAAGATGAGGCGAACTTTTGACGTTTTCGTATTGTGCTCGTTTTATAGTTGAGGTTCTCAGTGGTGTTCGGTTTATATTCTATGCTGAGTTGTTGATGATTAATGTAAGTTGGAAGCGTGTGTATGGGTTTAAGGACAATCAATGGAACACCATCACGTGATAGACTTTCCTATAAAAAATGAATATCAATATATATATGCACAAGGTGTTCTGCATAAGATAAGACAAAAAACTAGAGGGCATAGCTTATATAAAGGCAAGAAAAAATGCAAGAGGCGTACATTTCTGAAAAAGATTAAAATGTAAATAAAATACTAAAACACGCAAGAATTAAATTATTAGTTGTATATTTGTTTAAAACTAGAAATAGATTCATTTATTTTATTTTAAATTCAAGTTGTTCTTATGAAGATTTTGACAAAAATACCAAATACCTAACGGTTCTTGTATTTTATTTATTGCTATGAAATTAAACGTAAGTATTAAACGCAGGTTTTTTTGAATTTATGAATCGATTTTTTTTTATTTATGCGAATAGGGAGGTAAACGAGTATGTATCTATTTGTTTATATGTTGTAAAAAATCACTTTTTTACTACCTATATGCGGGAATCCTCAACCAATGCTGCAAATATATATGGTGTTTTCGTAAACATATGTTTTACATACTCGTTAATATGTACATATTTTTATCTAAAATCATAAATTTAATGACAAATATATGTAAAAATGTTTTTTATTCCGGCGTTTAAGAAAACGGCCATACTATTTTTCTCTTCTATGAACAAAATAATTATTTTTTCATCAAAATGTTTAATATAATTTATTTTAAGAATACAAATGAATGTATGTATACAAAATAAAAAGTCAGCAGTTAGTACTTACTTTCTGACTTGCCAGATAAAAAAAAACTAACTACGTGATAAGTGTATTTATATCAATGCATTGTCTACAGAGCAGAAGAGGCCGCAATCATGTGTAATAGTGGGACATCTACAGAATTTCCAAAGAACTCACAGGTATCTACAGCTCTAAACAATATCTGCTAAAAAACGAAGACGGATCTCTGGTAGTTTCGGATAAGGACCAGCTCAAAAGGTGGAAAGAGCACTTTTCTCCGGATTTAAACCGCGTTTTCGCTACTGAATTCAACGCCCAATGGCCCATCCGAATTAATTTCTGAATAAGCACTGTATCCCACAGTAGAGAAGAAATCTTTACCGTAATCAAAGCATTGAAAAACTACAAAGCGTTTGGTCTTGATGGTATTTTCGCAGAGATCTTACGAGCAGCGACGCACTGGGTGATCCTTTGTGGACCAAATCAACAGCTTGCGTATCACACCTTCACCTACTGTTAACCGATTTCGAAAAGCCGTCCAACAGCGTCAATAGAGAATTTATTGAGGTTGCTTTGCGCACAAGGCACTATCCCAGATAAATTAATTGCTATTATCAAGGCTATAGACTAAGAGCCCACAGCAATTTTTGGGTGTGATTGATAACAAAAAACAATTAGCATAATTAGATAGGCCTTTAGTAGTTATTTACAAATGTGAACGTCTTGCAAGCTCTAGTGGGAGCAATAGCGCATAAGAGTGCATCAGATATGCAGTTCTTTCCAAAGTCTAAAAAATTGTGATACAAAATTTGCCATAACTTCAAAATGAAGAGCTAAGTGCCCTGATTGCAAATATTAAGGTCCAAGACGTTTTAAAGGCGGTCTTCTTCGTGCAAGAAGTACGCTATTCTTATCGCGTCTTGCGTCTTAGACCTCAATACTTTCAATCAGAGGGGTTTAACTCTACATTTTGGCAAAGTTGTTATCACAATTATTTAGACTTGGAAAGAACTGAACATATGATGCACTTTTATGCACTATAGCTCCCACTAAAGCATGCAAGACGTTCACATTTGTAAATAACTACTAAAGGCCTATCTAATTATGCTAATTATTTTTTGTTATCAATCACACCCAAAAATTGCTGTGGGCTCTGGGTCTACTAGATACAATGGATCCAAATGTCTCGTTCTGCACAAAGGAAGGTTGTCAGATGAGTTTTAAATCCAAAGTGGGATCATGCAACGCCGCATACAGCGAGACAAATAGTATTGATGTTTTTTTAATCGTTAGAGAAAGATCTGCAATCACAAAATTAATTAAAATCATTTATCATTATTTTTATTTATTTGCAGCATTGGTTGAAGATTCCCGCCTATAGATAGTAAATATAAATTTTTTTTTACAAAATTGAAAATTTCAAATTAATATCTTCCTACTATTTCCCAAATCTGAGCAGACGAAAGGATCTGGATGATCTATGAGCGAAAAAGCAAGACATTCGTCAGACCAGCTGTGTTTGCGGTTTGTCTGCTTATAGCATTTTTGTGAGTCAAAAGCAGCTGGCTAATGAAGCATAACTACCGAAGAGCATAATCCTTCTCAAAATGTACTAATATTTCAAAGGCACCAAAGAGATTTTCTGTCGGATCTCTAGGATTTCCTATGTCTGCAAGTGTGTAAGCATTGAGACGGAAGCAAAGAAGATGGGTTTAGCGGTAAATGAGGGCAAGACCAAGTATATGCTGTCATCAAGAAAGGACACACAACACCGACGTCTTAGACAGAACGTCATTATAGACAGCTATAACTTGGAGGTAGTTGAGGAAAAAAACTAGCGCTGAAATCAAACGGAGAATAACTCTTGCCAATCGCTGCTTCTTTGGACTAAGAAGGCAACTCAGTAGCAAAGTCCTCTCGACCTCGAGCAACTAAAATGTCCCTCCATAAAACCCTCATCGAAAGTGGATGAGAGCGCTTTAGGATGTTTCGAGAGGAAAATTCTTCGTGTGATCTTTGGTGCTGTCTGCATAGACGAGGAGGACCACCAACTGTAAGGGCTGTACAGCGAAACTGACCTAGTCAAACGAATCAAAGTCCAACGACTGAGAATCTTAAAAAAAAATAGGTTTCGCCGCACTGAGAACTTATAACCCCGTTAATTTGTAGGTTAGTGATGTGTGGAAGAATTGGTAGATCATGAATTGTGGGTTAGTGATGTGTGGAGGAATTGTTAAATCATGGATTTCTGCCAATCTATAAGGTCAATATAGTTTTCAACATAGAAATTAATAAGCGGCTATTCAAACATATTCAATTAGCTTTTGACAACCATCGGACGTGGGAAATATTTCCTGCGGATCTGTTTGTTAACTGGGGTAGTGTTACTGATTTAAATTGAACCTGGTTCTTTAAGATAAAAGAAAAATATTCTTTGATATTCTGTTTGCCGATCAATGAAGACAAGATGAAAATGAAAAAATCATAACATATGTTTTATATCCTATCTTCAATGTAGGTTCGAGAAAGACAAATTTATTTTTAATAGTTCTGGACAGTTATTCACTAAGCAAGAATTTCCAGAACTTTTATGATATACTGGATTGCACTGAAGTCCAAATGTGGAGACAACGAATATGCAATATGAACATCCAAAATTCGACCGATGCTTTATTAATAATTAACTTTAAATTACAATTTTAAAACACAAAATCAAAATGAATGATAAAACATTCAAAAATGTTAAAGCAACCTTACGAATTTTTTGACAGTATTACCCGTGACAACTACAACTCCGGAAAGATCATTTTCTACCTTAAGGAGAATAACAAGGTATCTTCGAAATTCTGTGGACCAGGAGCGTGGTGAATGTAAGTTTAGTCTCTTACGAGAATGAAGCTAATGAATGATGATATATGTATATGTGGATGATGAAAGGTGAAACGCAGTGTGGTATCTGGGCCAAAAACACCGAGAGAAAATTGTGTCAGATAAAAGTGATTTATCTGACCTTAACATTTGTACATTATGTTGTTTTTGTTCTTTAATTCGGACTAAGCTGCAAAAAATCTTAAAGCAATAGGGTGATGTGTTTTTCTTTTGCTGATGAAAGCTAATATAATATATTGAGATTAGAAAAATATTAATGAACGAATGTTTGTCGCACTGAAGACAAAGTAGAACAATAAAAATAATATATGATGGGAAAAGCTTAAAACAGCTTTCAACAACTATCTCAAACTCTTACAAAACAGACATTTTATTTAACAATATGGACATAATAGCCCTATGCTACTTAAAAGAAACACAATAATATGTGTTTATTTTCCAAACTTATAGTTACACGTTCTTATCAAAATAAAGTCTCGATGCGCGGGCTCTTACACTGAAAATAATTGAATATTTTACATATTTTCAATTTAGATGAAAACACAATATACGAGTAATTTCACTATTACAAATGGATGCGACCAACAAAAATCGAAGCACCTTGTACATTATATCCCTGCAGACCAGTAGTCTTAATGACAATGCAAGCCCTAATTTATCAACCTCTAAATGGAATTCTGAATTTATACATTTTGCAAAAAAACTCACTTGAATGTAAACAAACTGAATCAACGGAAACTCGCCAAATAGATACTCATCTCTTCCACCCACTCTTAGTATATACGATGAAGTTGATTGACCGTTCAGTCTGACCATCGATCTGGACATCTTCGCCAGTGCCATTTCGATAAGCTTTGTTGGTGTGTCGGTATCGTTCGCTCGCAGACTAAATATACTTTCATCGTTCTCCAATTTCACGGAAACAACAAAGCTATCGTTGCGCAAACGCCCCTTGATCGTTGGCATTCGAGGTGTCCTAGCCAGTCTTAATGGATGCTCGTACAGTAGTTTCTCACTCCATGACACAGTCGCTCTTTCGTTTTCAATCTCTTCACTCAGCAAAGACATCTTATAACGAAAATCACTCACTTCGGGACTCTTCATCGCTCGAAAGTCATCTACAGACTTGCCAATCATATAACTTATTAAATTGCAGAGCTCTTGGTCGCTAGAATACTCTGTTGATTCAGCGAGTTCTAAAAGACAAAGATATGGTTGTATATCGCATAAGCGACCCGAATCCTTAAAGTTCTCCACCGTATTGAACTTGGTTATGCCCCTTAGTGCGTACATCGAGTGTTCTTTGAGCATTTCATAGAGTGGGTAAGACTTCGCTGCAGACAAAAGTTCCTAAAAGACATATTTTACGTACAGGGAACTCCCACAATATTCTTTTATCGACGCTGACTCACCATTTTTATTTCTCGGATTGTCGCTGTCGCGCATACTTCTTGGATGAGTAGAACTCCATTTGGAAGGAGGCACGTCACCTGCACTAGGTCGGGAGGATCATTTAACCAGCAATCAATGGAAAAATTCGGACTAGGTGAAGGCACCATTGTAGCTGGCAGTTCACTACTAACAAAAGGTTGAAACGGAGTTGACGAGATTTAGGAAGATACCACAGTTTTATTTGGGATTCTCCAATTTTGGAAGAAAACTTAATCTTGTCTATGAGGAAAGAGATCTTCTTAAATGATTTATCAACTTTCTATTTGTTCCTTCTTAGGTGAATTGAAATGTAGTTTGTCCAGCGTGAGTCATTTCGGTCGTGTGTCGATTAAACATAATGTTAATAATATTTTGCAAATTTGAATTTTTTTCAATGTGTTTTTAGGGAAGAGGTTTTTCCAAAATGATATATTTTCACATTAATAAAAATAAACTTTCTGTTTTGTTCTTGGCCACCTCTTTATTTTTTTCATATAAGTTTTCTCTCTTCTTGGTATATTCTTCTTTGGAGGCTTGTTCTTTGTTTTCTATTTGTCATTGCTGTCTTTAATTTTTGGGACGGCCAAGATGGCGTGCGCTGCGGATAGTAAGAAGCAAGAAGTTTTGTTTGATTTGAACTCTGTTCTGGCAAGACTACTTTTACACGATACAACACTGCCGTTAAGTGCTTTGACTGCTTATACACGAAAGCGATTTTTAATCTATGTTGCTCTTGTGGCTTCCTTTCGATTGCATGGATGCTTTTAAACACTGCGATTTTTAACGAAAGTTAACTTTTCTTCTATTGAAAAGGAGCTAGCTTAAAAATCGCAAGGTAATATTGCTTCGTTTAAAAGCAGTCTTTGCACTAGCTAATATCAATTTTTGTTTTGATTTAACTATACGACGAAGTGAATTAATGATCGAATCAACTATTTAAAAGGAAAACACTGCATAAAATAATTAAAAATTGAAATATTTTAATATTTTGTACGCGACCAACAACGTAATCTTCTGCGAACTGTCAAATGTAAATTTGCAATCCACAACTAGTGAACACATTCCACAAACCGGCGACTAAAAAATTCGTTCGAATTTAAACTCAAATCAAACATCGCAATTGTGTTGTGTTGCTCGTTGCTAGACGGAAAATTAAAAAAAGAGTGAATCTATAGAAAAATGGGTAAGATAATTGAAAATAATATATAAGGTTTCTAAGGCCAGGCGCGCACATTCAATTTTTAGTTTCGCAACTGTTTAGTTACTAAAATGAAACATATGGGGTTATATGGGACACCGCGCACTTAGAGCAACTCGATTCGAGCAACTAAAAAGTTTGTTTTTTGACACAAACTAAACGATTGCCTTCGCAACAGTTGAGCTGTTTTCTATAAGCGTAAGAGAGAAAAGAGTGTGAGCGTGAGTAAAGAATTGCCAGTGCGCGGTTCTCTTTCAACTGGTGATTAAACTATTTGATTTCGATCACAGTTTCACGCTCGCACTCTTTTCTCTCTCGCACTTATAAAAAACAGCTCAACTGTTGCGAGGCAATCGTTTAGTTTGTGTCGAAACACAAACTTTTTAGTTTCGAGAATCGAGTTGCTCTAAGTGCGCGGTGTCCCATATAAGCCCATATGTTTCATGTTAGCAACTAAACAGTTGCGAAACTAAAAATTGAATGTGCGCGCCTGGCCTAATAATACTTTATTTGATGATTTATTGATGAGAAACTAATAATTGAAGTAGAAGCTCATCCTGCAACGTACTGCAAGTCCTCAAAATCCTACTACAACCGAAGTCAGAAGGAAAGTGATTGGCAAGAAATTGCAAATATTTTGAATACCGATGGTAAAAAATATATTCATTTCTTTTAAAAGTGTATCCTTACTTATTTAGTTATATCATATTTCAGTAAAAAAATGCAAGGATTGGAGGAAAAAAAACTTTATTTACTTTTGTTGTTTTTTTGACAATTCACACTGTTCGGCGACCAAAAAATTACTCATGTGAACGAAATGTCAAAGTTCGCGAACATTCGCAATTCGCAGTTCGCAGTTCGTGTCTCACGTGCAAAGCACTTTAGTGCAAAGATACTCAATTATGAGACGCCATTTCGATTTGCGATAAATTCATCGGAATCGCAATAGAACAGCAAAGGAATTTTTTAAATGAGCATTTTATTGCATACTTTCTTACTTTGTATAATGCCGATGGGTTAGATTCCTGATGTTTTCGAATTGGGAATAATTATTACAGATTTTGATCACTTCTTCTTTGAGCAATTTAAAATCAGACATTTTTAAACTTGGAAGAAAAACATAAAAATCAATCAAAAACCTTTTTGCCTTTTATTCATTTATGATTTTTAACATATCTCATAATGACCAAAGCGAATAATCTATTTTACATAATTATATTCCCTTGAAATCTTGATAACAAAATCATTTCAAATGTTGACATACAACTTATTTTCAGAGAACATTCATATATTTTATGTGTTGTCGATTTTTGTGCAAGCTTTACACCTACTTCTAATTTTTTCAATACTACAGAGAAAACAATTTCTATTTTTTGCTTTCCAAAATGTTGACTTTGAAAATTATTGACTCAAAAACTTTCTATTCAGAAAAAGGTCGTTGCTTCAAATTCGTATATAAACATTAAAAGAATTAATTTTTTTCTTCCATTACATACCAAATTTTTTAGATGTTTGCAAACTCTTATTTTGCAAAAATTGACCTGATTTTGTTTTCAATATTTGTATGTGCTTATCAATACATTTTTCAAACTGGCAAACAAAATTTCTTCTCTACAACTGTCTATATCATTGACTTATTATACATGGACTGCCAGAGCCCAACTTCACGATGGTTCAACTTAAAACTATACGGAACTAGCGCTCTTGGTGCAAACCATAGAGGAAATATACCTAGAGTCACGACCGGTACCCCTCTTGCCTGAAACACCCTCAAATTTTTTTTGAGGTGAGTAAGAGAAAACTCTCTTAAATTCCCTATCCATGAATACGTGTGAATGGTGGATTAAAATACAAAATGAAGTCAGTAGCTCAAATTTTTGACGTTTTGTTTTTTTCAATATCAAATGACAGTTCTCATAAATTTATCAAAACAAATATTTCGTATTCAATGTGACTCATAATTTGTTACTGTAATTACAATATTACTTTAATGTTAAAAGAAAAAACTTAATAACAAATAGGATATATGTACATATTATGTATATTTGGAAATGAGTGCACCAACATATTGGATCCCTCCATAAGTGGAGTTTTAAACAAGAACGCTCTATTGTACTTTGCCTACGTCGATTTTGAAGAAGGTCGAATGAAATACAAAGGTTCATCAGATGTACAACAAAATTCTCACATAGGTCCTATTCTTGTAAGTAGACATTGATTGCAAGTATTCACAATAAAAATTAATTATATTTATACTTAGGTACATGAAATTCTGTCGTCGGGCAAGAGCTGTCTTCAAAAAAGCCTGCGAGAACGTTCGCAGTGGCTGCTGCCCTCATGTCCTGCTTATCAAAGGACAAGGATATTATATTTAGGATCTCTGAATTAAGTCTTAAGCGTTTCGGCGGAAGTTTGGAATACGTAATGTGCTACACTGATTATTTGACACATTTCAATGAAGAAAATAACATATTTATTAGAAGACAATAATGCAGTTTTATAAAACGTAAATTATTAAAACAATATTAACATTAATCTAAATGGAATTCCTTCTTTTAGTTGCAAGAATACGAAGGCAAAGATACAGCTCAACTTGTGAATATTAGTTTTTAGGTGTTCTAGAACTTAAATCAATGTCAACTTATAATCAGTTCCACCGGGCGCCCATAAAAGTGACGTGCGTCTTTTCGATTTAATCAAATCGGTGCACTGGATTGCTTACGACATCTCAATTCTGGAGAAGTATATTTAAGGAGAAGGTTAATGATATTCTGATCAGTGAATGGTTGTATTTTCAGTATGCTTTAAATGTTACAAAGTGAAAAATATAAATTCAAATAAAATATTTTGTATTTCAATTCTGAATCAAATATTTGTCTCTGAGTGAAAATTATTATATAATAGGAAAGGACAACATACATAGTTCATCGATCACTTTCGAAAATATCATGATTTTTCATGAAATTCTTGAAATGGTAGATAAACCATAATGCCATTTCTGAACTAGTTGCTTCATTTTGATGATTGAAACGGTTTTAGGTGTTGTTTTTAATCCTCTGAGTGATTCTGAAAACGAAATTAAATTTTATCAAAAACTTCTAAAAATTTGCATATGGGTATCGTTTCAACAATATCAATATGAATATGAAAATGTTGAAACGTCTCTGGCATGACATTTTTTCGATGTTCTGGTTAGATTTTAAAATGGGTTTCAAAATCACCTAGAGGATTAAAAACAACACTAAAGACCGTTTAAATCGTTGGAATCGAGCAAGTAGTTTAGAAATGACAACCTGGTTTATCGATCACTTCTAAGAAAATCATATATGATTTTTCATTATATTCTTCAAAATAGTGGATAAATCATCCTGTCATTCCTAAACTACTTGCTCGATTCCAACGATTTAAACGGTCTTTAGTGTTGTTTTTAATCCTCTAGGTGATTCTGAAACCCATTTTAAAATCTAATCTAAAAAATTTCATGCCAAAGACGTTTGATCATTTTCATATTCATATTGAAATTGTTGAAACTTTCCTCACATGAAAATTTTTCGAAGTTTTTGTTAAAATTTAAATTGGTTTTCAGAATCACTTAAAAGACTAAAATCAACACTCGGAACCGTTTCAATAATCCAAATGAAGCAACTAGTTCAGAAATGACAGCTTGGTCTATCTACCATTTTCAAGAATTTCATGAAAAATTCTATGATCGATAAACCATGTTGTCATTTCTGAACTAGTTGCTTCATTTGGATTATTGAAAAGGTTCCGAGTGTTGATTTTAGTCCTTTAAGTGATTCTGAAAACCAATTTAAATTTTAACAAAAACTTCGAAAAATTTTCGTATGAGGCACGTTTTAACATTTTCATATTCATATTGAAATTGTGAAAACGGTCCTCATATGCAAATTTTTCGAAGTTTGTGTTAAAATTAAAATTGGTTTTCAGAATCACTTAAAGGACTAAAATCAACAACCGAAACTGTTTCAATCATAAAAATAAAGCAACTAGTTCAGAAATAACAGCTTGGTTTATCTACCATTTTCAAGAATTTGATGCAAAATTAGATTATTTTCTTGAAAGTGATCGATAAATCATGTTGGCATTTTCAAACTACTTGCTTAACTTGGATGATTGGAAGAATTTTGAGTTCCATTTTAAGTTTACTAACTTATTCTGGAAACTATTTTCAATTCGACGAAATATTTAAAAAAATGTCCATCTAAAAGAAATTTTGTCATGCTTCATTTCTCAAAAACATAATGAAATTACCTTTGTTTGGAATAAAAATGGTTTTAAAATCAATTAAGGAAACTCAAAAACATTCCAATCATGCAAATGAAACAGGGATATTTGAAATGATGCTCGAAATAGAATATTGCAACCGCTTTTGCATAAACGGGATTATGAAAAGAGTTCAGGTTTGTGCACATGTGTTACCAAATGGAATAGATGCTCCATGATGTTCCAATCTAAAAAAAAATTCTTCTCCATATAGTTTCAGTAATAAAGAAATCTTTTTTATATTAGTAAGTTATAACGGCATATGCCTTTTATTATTATATTATATTTATAAAACACGTATTTATATTTATTAAACACACATACGTACATTAATTATAATATGTAGTATCTGATGTTTTAACAAGAAATTGTCGTGCCTCAAAGTAACTTTGTTATACTTATGCAGAAAAAATCAAGATTAATCTTTTCGAAAATTGGGAGAACCTTAAAGTAAATCCGAATGGCAATGAAATAGCCGTTTTCCGTTTTCGAATTCTAACGAATATTAGAACATTCGTGTACGTATGTACATATATTCATCGTCCCTAAAACCACTGCTAATGCTAAGTGTTTAGATTTCCTCAGACGATGCAAGAACTTTTTCATCCCTTCTGATCTGGCTGTTATCTATAAAGCCTATATTCGTCCGAAGCTTAAGTACTTGGGCAGATGATCTACACAAATTATGTAACACACGTCATTTTAAAACGTTCCTTGTAGTTATTATTGAATGATTTTTTTTTTGACTAAATAATAAATAAAAGTCAAAATATTCTTTAAGACAAATTGGATGAGCTTATATTCTTCTGTAATTCCAGGAATACAACGAAAGACATTGTATTAATTACAATAACATCTCAGATACATTCAATTTAAATAAAATTAAAAGTATTAATATAATTAGAGTGACGCGTTGTTTAAAGAGAATCTCTGACGAATGCCTGAAAATCGAATGACCCACCCGGTTCCATCGAAGTTAACTGTCTTGCGGAAGCGTACAGACAAGGTGTTTTGGCGCCCAATATAATTCGTTGGTGTATCCTTGAAATAAAATGTTTTAATAAATAAATGTTTTTGAAAACATATATCAGTTAACTCATTTCCCCGCAAAACTTGCGCATAACTTCAGATTCTCGGTTATTTGAGAGTTTGTGTTCTAAAATTTCTAAATAGTCTGAATGGCATGTAACTTTAGATCCTAGATCGAAAACTGAAAAAAAAGGAAACAAAAATAAGAAAGAAGCTATTTTCTATGTATCTACCTCTCCATGCATTAAAATCACAATTTAAATTAGCATTTTTGTGTACGAGCATATATATGATAACTTTAAAAAAAAACTTTTACCTTTGAATTCCAATGAAACTACCAGATTATTTGGAACTCTAATATTCCATTGACAATCGGAGTTATTCCTTGCATTTTCAGGATAAAATGGACTAGTTATGACTCCAGCGTAATTGTAAAGATCTCCTCCGCAACCTCGTCCCTTGTCACTTGCCAAAAAGGTAATATCATAATTGTTAAAAATACCACTTTGCAATATTTTTATTCGAAGTTTGTTTGATTTCGAGAATATACTATTCGCTGGACCGACCGATCCGCAGAGCTTTCCAAGGGATTTGTTTGACTTTGAGTTACTTTGTTCGTCGAAAACCTAATTCAAAATTGAATTTGATATGAAATCTTATTTTTCTTATTTAAATACTTACTTCTATGTAATCAGTTGTACAGGCAGAATCGGATCCGTAAAAAGTTGAAATACAAGCTGATTGAGTAAATTTGTGGAGCATTGATGTAAATATTGCAATCAGCTGAGGTTTCTATTAAAACTCTTCCCTGAGTCGATGTGTAATTTTTGAAACATCCTGAATTTTAATAAATTATACAATATTTATAAATTGGGTTAAATATGCCAAATAAGGGCAAATTCTTAAACGCAGTTTCAAAATGCAAACATACAAACCTTGCATCTTGCGTTTCGGAATTCGGCCTAGTAGTAATACTAACAAACACAAAACAACTTACCAACAGAAGTTGTTGCGATGATTTTAAATCCAGATTTTTCTATAGTACTATCGCTGAAAAATCTAACAAAAACTTCTGGGTTATTGTTAAAATAGCCTTCTGGGGCACCTTGTCAACAGAAGACATGTTCATTATCAGTATTTCAACTGCAGAAGATGGTATAGACAGTGAAATTTCTGTGGGAGACTTATTAAAAAGGTTTGCAATTTAATTGTATAGTTTATTCAGCTTCATTTTACTCAACTTACCACGACAACATAATGAGGATAAACCACTTTTAAGTACATATTTCGCCATTTACCCAAAATGTCTTGATCAACTGAGCTCAAGTATTCTCGATTGAAAATAACTTTTTCAAAAAAGCATCTCAATTTCCGGAATATGTTCAGCACTCAAACTACACAAATAAGTATACACTGCTCTTAACATTGCTGGTTTTCCCAAAAATTCCCTAAATCCCTGAAAGCATAACAATTTGAATATCAATCGTAATTCGCATTTTGCGAAAAAATTCGTTCTCAGATTGACATTATTTACGTTATTGGAAATGTTCTTCAGAAATTCCACAACAGCTTCAATGATCCGTATTTTAATCAAACAATCAACTAGAGTTGTATTATTATGTTTAACATTTTGCTCCACAATTTGCCAACGCGATGTAAGAAATTAAATTCAATATGTTTCTGGTATTGCCAGTTGTGGACCATGTTTTTGCATTAATATAGCTCCAGCTTTCGGAAGAGCCGGATATATATTGCGACGGTCAATAACATCCTGCGAACGTAAACTATTGACGTACTACTGTAAATGAAGGTATTAAGGATTTTCTTTCAAAATACACAACTCGATTTACTTGATGGATTTTTCGAATCGCACAAAAGCATCAGATTCAAGAAAATTTTTCAGATATTTTCCAATAAATTCTTTGAACCTTTCGAAGTCATTGTTTCTTGTGAACCATGCTACAGTATTCAGGCATGATGTTAGCAATGTTGATTGAGAGAACTGAAATGAAAATTCATTTATTGATGATTCTTTAAAACAAAAGCACTTACCTCATCAATTCTGTATTTGGTTGCCTTATGAAACCAATTACAACAGCAATCTACCAAAGAAGATCCCAGTACAGAACTCACTTTGAAGCCATTCGGCCCACTGGAAATTGCGCATAGCATTGCTGCTGCATGTTGTCTTGTAAGGTAGTGACCACCCGCTTCGTAGACAACATGATGATAATGCCATTCTAAAATGTAACGGAAGGCAGGTAAGAATTTCCTAAACAAACAATTGATTATTACTTCTCGAAACGTTAACAAAAATGAAAAACTTGTTTACTAATTAGAAGCAGCGAACCGCACTTTTGTTTTTTTATGACATTTGTTTTTTTTATCGATTTGTTTACTTGTCAACATTTTCACCTTGGGCTAAAAATGTCTATATTCCGTGGTCAATGTTGGGCACTATACGCATTGAATTTCTAGGGTGCGCTTCTACTTTTGCTTGGAATTTCTTAGTTTTTAACAGAAATAAACATAAATATTAAGGAATTTGTATCCGAAAAGCAATAAAATTAATATCTAATAAAGTTTTTATTGATAAAGACATAAAAAAAGCAAAATTAATAAAAAAATATTTGTATTTGAAAATTTTTGAATTTAACGGATTCCTTTTTTGAATATTCAAACGCACTTATTCAACTTTTTTGCGCATTGAGCAAAAACCCACAAAATTTGAACAAAGCTGTGTTTGTTCCCATTTAAAATGCATGGGGCAACTAACACATCTTTGGACTGTGGGTTTTTTCCTCTCAATTCAGCTTGTAGGGTTAAAGAGAGCAAACCCCCGAAGTCGTGACTCTAGGTAATATATTTCCTCTATGCTGCAAACTCGGAAAACATGGTGTAACTTTTGGTTTTGGTATTTGATATATCAATTTTTGACATAATTGAGTTTGTAAAGGGTATTGAGCGGGAATTGTTTAAGTTTTTTATTAAATACAAACTTGAGCGCTATTTTCATGCTTTATTTGCCGATTTAAGAGTCATAATAGCATTTATCATAGACTTATATCAATTTGTAAACACCTTATTGTTTAACACAAATAAAACTTTCAACTTTTCATTTCAATTTATTGTGAACATTGTGTTCAAATCATGATGAAAACTATCTAGCTAAAAATGGATGCGATTCAACATGAAAAAAAAAATTAAAAAGTTCATATTGTTCTACTTACATTTATGTAGCTAGGAGATATTTTTTGAAATAATAGCAAATTCACTTATAGTTAAATAAATATAATGACAAAAATGTCATTTCCATTTTAAAATATAAATATAAATTTACGAAGAACTGGTTCTACCTTTTTATAAGGTTACCTGTCGAAACCTTACAGCAACAATCGCCAAGCAATTCAGGCCCTAGAAGACAATATCCGCCGTAAAGCAGTTTTCATTAAACTAAATGCTTTGCTCTCGCGTGTTCACAAATTTCGCTGAACACCCTTTATATTATTGTTATTATTTTGTCTTGGATAACGTTAAAATGTAAAGTTCAAATTGAGATAGATGGCTATAGTTTCTATGGCAAAAATAGTAGTTCAGGCCATGAGCCAAGAGATGGCCTCTGGAATTAATATTTATTTTTACCACTTTTGCACCAAGAGCTCTAATATCGGTAGGGAGAGGTGGAACCATTTCATTGAAATGTTTGTATAGAAATTTCATACGACTAGCAGTCCATACATAATACGTCAATGGTCTATATATTATACACACGAATATTATATACATACATAAAAGAATTTTTTTGCGAAAAAAGTTAGGTAAATATTTATTTTTTTGTGAAGAACAGTTTCTGCGTATTAATACATTGACTTACTAGATATGGACTGCTAGCAGCCAACTTCACGATGGTTCCACTTTTAAGCTTTCTTCCTAGTGAAAGTGACAACAACTGCTGGGGTTGAATTGTCAAAAATTAGTTCCTTTTTTTAAGTGACATCTTTTGATCGGAACTAATTTTTGACAACAACTGCTGGGGTTGAATTATCAAAAATTAGTTCCTTTTTTTAAGTGACATCTTTTGATCGCGCATTGTCACTAGGAAGAAAGCTTAAAAGTGGAACCATCGTGAAGTTGGCTACTAGCAGCCCATATCTAGTAAGTCAATGGTGGAACCACTCTTTTTGAGGATTTGTATGAAGAAAATGAGCGACTAGCAGTCCATATATATGTAGTAAGTCAATGCATTAATAGATTTTGAAAATTTTCATAATATTTTTTTTTTAAATTGCCTATAGGTACATATACACATACAACCTATTCTTTGTGAAAAAAAGTTATTTTAATTTTGTTCCAAATAGATATTATGTGTACATTATACAACATCAATACGTCTTTAAAATTGATACCGCATTTTGCCAGCTTCTGCAAGGATACTAAAAGTTCCAAGCTGGGAAAGGCGCCTTGAGAACAAAAAAGAAAGGCTCAGAGCGGACATAGGAAGGATCAATGCGTTCTTAGCTGGATGTAGAACCAAAAAGTAAAAAAACAAATTAAAATTCTTTGTGCCCTACAACCGGAGGAATTGTTGATATAAAAGACAAAAAAGTACAACTTCTCGAAGCTACCTCAAAGAGACTTGCTAGATATAGATTATCCAGAGAACGGAAAAATCAAAATCGAAGATTCTCAACAGATGAAAGAAGCTTCTATAGAAGTATTGTTAGGCCACACGCAAACGAAACCGATGGCGAAATGGCTAACATTGAAGAAGCAACCACGTTCTGAAGCAAATTTGGGACAGGTCAGATGAGCATGTCCACGGGGCACCTTGGTTGGTAAATGAGAGATCTCAGCATGAAAACACAACAGCGATGATATCATATGGAGTTTCTGAAGAGGAGGTAGCAGTAGCCATAAAGGCAGTCAGCAACTGGAAAGCCCCTGGTCCTGATAGGATCCAAAACATCTGGATCAAAAAGTTCTCTATCTTCCACAGATCCTTAGCCATGCATTTTACACTATGGCTTGATGAACCGCAAACTATGCCTGGTTTTCTTATGTAAGGGAACACTTTTCTTCTTCTCAAAGGTAACCCGACCCCAAATCCAGCAGGATATCGACCGATTACATGCCTGTCTACAATATATAAACTCTTTACAAAACTCATGACTAGTCGAGTATACAGGCATTGTAATGACAACAATATTATGACAGAGGAACAAAAAGGCTGTGCCAAGGAGTCGCAGGGTTGTAAAGAGCAGCTTATTGTAGATTCAGTTCTAGTCCGCCAAGCAGTACAGGGAAAACGCATAAGCATGGCATTTATTGATTATAAAAAGGCATTTGACTCAGTCCCCCATTCTTATCTGCACGAGATTTTAGAGGTTTACAAAATTGACCCAAAAATTAGAAGATTTCTGAAAGTTGTAAGTGAACAATGGTGTGTAATACTGCATTTGGGAGGCCAAACCAGCTCAAAGGTCAACATCAGGAGTGGAATCCTCCAAGGAGATGCCTTCAGTCCTCTATGGTTCTGCCTCTCTTTAAACCCTCTTAGCAATCTCCTAAAGTCGTTAAACATTGGATTTAGCATTAAGGCTGAAACGGGCACTCAACAACTTAATCACTTGCTCTATGTTGATGATCTCAATTTATACGCAAACTCTGAAGAAAAAATACACAGGTTGATAAAAACTGTTAAAAACATGTTAAATGGAGTTCGGGTTAGATAAGTGTAAGGTCTTCCACCTTAGGAAAGGTAAAGTGCAAAGCGATGACCCTGGGTACTGTATTGATGAACAAAATGTAATTTCCAATCTATCCGATGGGGAATCGTATAAGTATTTGGGACTCATTCAGTTGAAAGGAATTTGCGACTCAGACATCAAGTCAGGTCTTATAAAAGAATTCAATCGAAGACTGAGACTTGTTCTCCAATCCAAACTTAACACTGGAAATATATTTAAGGCGATAAACACCTGGGCAATCCCAACACTCACTTTTTCATTCGGCATTGTTAAATGGTCCGATACGGATCTTGACAACATAATGTGATCGATACGAACCCAGCTAACCAAATATCGGTTCCACCATCCAAAAAGTGCAATTGAAAGGATTGTCTTGCCACGATGCGAAGGAGGCAGAGGACTTATTGACATCCCCCAACTGCATCACAAGCAAATTCTCAGCTTA
The DNA here is from genome assembly GCA_963931855.1 of Philhelius festivus. Taxonomy (NCBI): domain Eukaryota; kingdom Metazoa; phylum Arthropoda; class Insecta; order Diptera; family Syrphidae; genus Philhelius; species Philhelius festivus. The sequence goes on from OZ007555.1 coordinate 88,701,022, forward strand.
AGGTCTTATTTTGGAGTAAAGTCTCGAACATCATGTTTCTTAAACACCATATGTCTGGCAGACAAACACCATACGCCACTTAACTTGCGCTGACAAATATATGACATCCCACCTAACGTGCAAACTGAAGCAGCACTCATAGATACGTGGAAAAACAAAAGCCTACACGGAACGCATCGCAAATCTTTGGAGCAAGAAACTATTCATAAGCCCACTTCAAACCTATGGTTAACACGTGGAAAGCTATTTGCCGAAACCGAAGGATTTATAATCTCGATCCAAGACATTATGCTGAATGACCTCTGCAGGCGATGTCAAGCAAGTTCGGAAACTATAGATCATATACTGGGATGTACAAGCTTGGCGACACACGACTATACGTCTAGGCATAACCAAGTTCCCAAAATCGTTCATTCTAGGCTAGCTGTAGATCTTAAGTTGGCAGTAGAAAAACAACCCTACTACAAATATAATCCTCCGGCTGTTTTGGAAAACAGTGCTTTTAAGTTGTATTGGGATAGGTCAATTGTGACAGACCAAACCATCAGAGCTAGCAGACCGGATATAGTAATGTTTGACAAAATTTCGAAAAAGATCACTATCTATGATGTTGCGATCTCGCTGACACAAAATCTTCAGGCAACATACAGCACGAAAATCGGGAAATATATCGAATTGGCACACGAGATGAAAGCAATGTACCGAGCCGACTCGGTCAACATCGTCCCAATTGTGATCTCGGCGTCTGGTGTGATCACGAAATCCCTTATCGTGCAGCTAGAAAAAGAAAAACTGAGCTCTGAGTTGGAACAAATGCAGAAGGCCGTAATTTTAAGCACTTGCAATATAGTCCGACGCTTCCTACAACTTCAATAATAGAAAAATCTTCACCAAAACAAAAACAAGTCCACAGAGCCTAATCCCTTGGCATAGCCCGGGATAGGTATTTTCCAACCTCATAGAAGTTGAGAAATTTAGAAACTCTGAAATAATAATAATAAAAAGAGGCTGGGTGCGACCCACACTGATAACTTCCCATTTGTTTAAAAAAAACTATTAATTCAATATTTGTCCAATTGTACAAAATTATACTATGTATAAAATAAACTAAATCTGTCTACGACTAACTACTCTCAGAGGCAGTCGACAAATTTTCTATTGTAATGTCTAAAACTTGTGCTACTTGCGATCTTGCAATAAGCAAACGGTCGAAGACCACAGAAGCTATCGAGTGCGGTTTGTTCTGTGGTCGTGCATTTCATAAAAGCTGCGCCGGTATTTCTGACAGTGATTTTAAATCTTTATCAAATCAAAACTTTTATTGGAAATGCAATTCGTGCGCAAATTTAAACTTTTCATCTTTTCTCAATAATTTTCGTGATCTCTCTAGTACTGTTCTTGATATAAAAAATGAACTTTCCTCTCTTAAATCACTTCTCATTAGCTCTTCGCCTCCCCGGAAAACGGCAAAAAAATCAGATATAAGTGTTTTAAGTGCAACAATTGAAAACAATGAGCTTCCATTTACACAATTAACTAACTCTCAATTAACTGATGCTAACTCACTACCACCTTTATCGTCATTGCCTCTCTCATTTGCTGCTGCTGCCGCTGCAACAACTTCTGTTTTTTCATCAACATCTTCATCATCAACATCATCAATATCTTCATTATCACCGTCAACTTCATCATCTTCGTTAGTTTCAACAAAATCATTACCTGCATTTCTTCCCTCTCTTCAACAGATCAAAGAGAATTCTCCATCCGTTAACTCTAATTCCCAAATTGTGCATTCAAAAATAAAAAATGTTCCAAAAATAAAAAAAATTATTGGTTCTGATTCGTCGTCCTCTCTTTGTGCGCTACCATATATAAAATGGCTTCATCTATCAAGATTCGATAAAAATACTAAATCTAGTGACATAATTAAGAGCATTTCCCAAAAGACTAATATTCCGTCTGATCAGTTAAAATGTTATGCACTCATTAAAAAAGATGCCGTCTTATCTACTCTTAAATTCATAACATTCAAACTCAGTGTACCTGCAGACAAACTTTCTTTAGTTCTTGACCCGTCTGTATGGGGTTCCTATGTACAAGTGAAAGAATTCATCACACATAATAAAAAAGAGAACCCAACGCCAGTAACAACAATAGTAAAAGAACCTACACCAACGACCAATTCAACCGCACCATCATTACAACCGAAGGAACTAGAGTCACTTCAACTGCAAACTAAACCTCCTCCTCTACCTTCTCAATGACAATCATTTCAAACAAAAATAACAACAACATCAGAACTTCATCCTTCTCTTTCTGATTCTTCTCATTCGCTCAATAAGTTTTTTGGTTACTATCAAAACATAGGTGGAATGCGCACCAAATTACAACAAATGTTTTTGGCTTCATCTGCACAGCTTTATGATTTCATTGCAATTACCGAGACCTGGCTGACTGATGCTCATCATAACTCAGAAGTTTTCAACACAAATCATTACAATGTATTCCGTAAAGATCGTTGTTCACACACTACTGGATTATCAAAAGGTGGGGGTGTGCTGCTAGCGATTCGATCTACGTTTTCTTGCATTCAGCTTTTTTCGCATCCAGTTCTTCAAATTCTTATGATATAGATCAAATAATTGTCAAAGTAAATTTTAATCATCGATGTGAGATTATATTAATTATAAGTTACATTCCTCCGAAAAGTTCTTTAGAATTATATAGTGTTCATGTTAATAATTGTTTATTTTATTTATCTAAAATCAAAGACAATCAGAATGTAATAATTTTTGGTGATTTTAATTTGCCTAACATTGAATGGGTTTATGATTCAGATGACCAAAATTTAATTCCATTTAATGTAAAATTAGACTATGAAAAGGAGGTAATTGATTCTTTATTGTGTAATGACTTAATTCAAGTCAATTATTGTAATAACGATTTGAATCGTTTGCTAGATTTAGTTTTTGTCGATAGAGAGTTAAAAATTTCAGTAACTAATTCAATTTCTCCTATTGCTCCAAATTCAATACATCATAAAGCTCTTTCAATTTGTTTCGAATATATTGAATATTTTAAGAATAATGTTTGTAATAAATTTAAATTAATGTACCACCAGGCTAATTTTCAAGACATAGTGAGTTATATGTCTCAATTCAATTGGATTTCTCATCTCAATTTTCCCGAATTATCTGCCTCATACAGGTTTTTCACTGACTCGTTGAAAAGTGCAATTAATACGTTCGTGCCAAAAAAGCCTATGAAATGTAATTCTAAACCTCCATGGTATAATAAAAGGCTTTGTAATCTATGCAATAAAAAGATAAAAGCTTACAAGCTATATCGAAATTCATTAGATAATTCTTTTCTTAGATTTAATTATCTACAAGTAGATAGAGAATTCAATGTTCTAAATAAGTTTCTATATAATAAATATATATATTCAATAGAAAGAGATCTGAAAACAAATAGCAGAAGTTTTTGGTCTTTTATAAATAATAAAAAGAAAACTAATGGAATTCCTAAGACTATGCAATATTTAGGTGACACATACTCTGATATTCCAGATATTTGTAATGCTTTTTCGGTCTTTTTTAAATCGAATTACACATCTACTCAACGTCTTCCTTTACAAGCAGCAGCTAATTTTGAAACTGCATTAAGTATTGGATGTTTACATATAAGTGTAAATGAAGTTGAAAATGCTTTACGAGGCCTAAATTGCGATAAAAATGCTGGTCCAGATGAAATTCCCCCAATTATATTAAAAAAATGTGCATTGGCTCTCTCTGAGCCTTTAGCAATCATCTTTAATAGTTCTCTGTCTAAAGGAGAATTTCTCTCAGAGTGGAAACACTCCTTCATTACACCAATTCACAAATCAGGTTCAAAGCAGGAAATATCGAACTATCGCCCGATTTGCAAACTCTCAGCAATTCCTAAACTTTTTGAAAAAATTGTTTATGATAAGCTTTCATTTATGTTCAAAGAAATAATATCGCCTTACCAACATGGTTTCGTTGCCGGAAGATCCACATCTACTAACCTTGCTCTTTTTTCTAATTATGTCCTGAATAAGCTTGAAGAAGGTTATCAGATAGATGTAATTTATACTGATTTTGCAAAGGCGTTTGATAGAGTTAATCATTCGATTTTATTATTTAAACTGAAAAGTATAGGCATTCATTCTAGATTGTTGTTGTGGCTTTCTTCCTACCTAACGAAACGTACGCAACTCGTGTCTATAGAGAATATTCATTCTTCTCCTATTTTAGTTACCTCTGGCGTACCGCAAGGTAGTCATCTTGGACCACTCTTGTTTTTAATTTTCATTAATGATATGCCCACCGTTTTCAAAAACTCATATCGTCTTCTATTTGCGGACGATTTAAAGTTTTTTAGATGTATTAAATCTTCACGCGACTGCCATCTTCTTCAAGACGATCTTGATCATTTGACTGATTGGTGTTCGCTGAATGACTTGTTTTTGAACGTTTCCAAATGTCAGTGTTTTACTTTTTCTCGAAGTGCTTACCCAATATATTTTGATTACAAAATAGATTTCAATATTTTAGAAAGGGTTTTTGATAAAAAAGACTTATGAATAGTATTCGATCAAAAATTAAATTTCATTAAACATAATGAATACATCGTCGCAAAATCCAACTCTATGCTTGGATTTATAAAACGCAATTCCTCCGATTTTACCGATCCCTATACACTTAGGTCTCTGTATAATGCATATGTCAGATCTATTTTAGAATATGGCTGTGTCATATGGAATCCATATTACAACATCCATTCTCAGAGAATTGAAAATGTTCAGAAAAAGTTCACTAGGTTTGTTATATGGAAACTTGGCTGGAACATTGATATGCCCTCTTATTCAACTAGATGTCAACTTATTGGTATTCAGTCACTTGAAAACCGTCGAAAAATGTACTCTATAATGTTTATAAATGATATTCTGTCTTATCGTATTAATTGTTCTTCTCTTCTATCTTTAATTAGTTTGTATGCTCCAAGTCGTCATCTGAGAAATAGAATTTTATTTTTTGAAAACGAGCATAGAACTAATTATGCTCTTAATGAGCCATTAACTCGCTGTGTCCGGGAAATTAATCGTATTTCTTTTGATATTGATTTTAACTTCCATATCAGTCGCACTATTCTTAAATCTATTCTACAGCTTCATTTTTTAATTAATTTTTAGTTTGAATATGTACATTTGCATATACCGTATTTTTACCAATGTTTTATTTCTAGTAGTCTATAAGATATTTTTGTCTGATTGATGAATAAATAAATAAATTAAAAGTCAATATCACTACTAGTTCTCGAGAAATTTGAGTCGAAAAACAATTTTTACCAATTTTCAATAGAATTTTATATAGTTTTTTATTTTTTTTAAAAAAACTATAAACTGATTTTTTTGAAATTTTCACCAGTTGTCAAACACATTCTTTTTCGTAAAATAAAATTATTTTGAGTTTCAAATTGTTTTCCGTTATTAGAATATCTGGGTTATGAAATTTTTTTTTTCAGTTTTTTTTATTTAAAAAAATAACGGTATTTTCATTTTTTTCCAAATTCATACCAAATCTGTATGACCTTATAATGAGTACATTAAATTTTATTTGAAATCAATAGCATTATTTTTTCGTGAGATATTTGAAACTAACCAAAATTTTATTTTTTTTTTTAAACCGTTATAGTGAAAAAACTACTCACTGAATTTTAATAAACGTCCTTTCAGCCTCTTTCGAAGTTATTATCTATTAAACAAAATTTATTTGAAGTCGATATCTTTACTCGTTCTTGAGATATCGACGACGAAAAATGGTACCAGAACGTACGGACGTACGAACGTACGAACGTACGTACACACACACACACAGTCATCTCTCTAAAAATGATTGATATAGCCTCTAGGGCCTTGAAACGTCGAGAAATGTCAAAAATTCCAATTTGAAAAATCGGACCGATTACAATAACTCCCTATGGGGAGTTTATTATATGGGGATTATTATAATAATAATAACAATAATAATAATAATAATAATAATAATAATAATAATAATAATAATAATAATAATAATAATAATAATAATAATAATAATAATAATAATAATAATAATAATAATAATAATAATAATAATAATAATAATAATAATAATAATAATAATAATAATAATAATAATAATAATAATAATAATAATAATAATAATAATAATAATAATAATAATAATAATAATAATAATAATAATAATAATAATAATAATAATAATAATAATAATAATAATAATAATAATAATAATGAAAAAGAATTTGCTTAGCAATACGGAAGTAAATGAAATAAAAGCACAAGTTTCACAGGACCTGAGAACAACTATGGAACCATCCTCAAGCGGGGAAGTAGTGCAGGAGGAGCTACCAACAACAATCGAAACAGTTGGTAATCACCTACCACCCTCACCTTTTTTGGATATAAACAACAATGTAACCCCTGAAATGGAAAATGAAACAAGGATATCTATAATTTCAAACACTGAAGGTGATACTAGAAACAGTAAACTTCAAAGCCTTGTATATAATTTCCGTTCAGCACAAGATGAATTTAAAAACAAAGATCCTCAACGAAGACCTGGTCTACCAAAATTAAGAAACACCCAAGAAGTATGCCACCTACTATCTTTGGTAAATGCACAAATCTTACCATCATATCTCGAAACTGATATTGATTTAAACAAAATCAACAATTTAATCTACATTTCGGCTGTTTCAGTAATAAGAACAATCGGCTTGGAGACACTCCCTCAAGAAAGAGCAACACTGCGACCACAAAAAATTCCTCCGTGGGAAAAGCGGCTTGTAAAAAAAATAGAACGCTTAAGAAAAGAAATGGGGCAACTCACAAACTACGCCAATGGAGTGACATCTACTAGGCTGATTAATATAGTCAACAAAATAATAAGACCACTTTCGTGTCGAGAATTAACTGGAAATACGCTTGTAGAAATAAAGGACAAGAAAAGACAACAGCTGGCTGCTTTTTCAAAAAGATTGGCGAGATACAGAAAAAGTCGTAATAGAAAGCAAGATAATTTATCATATAAAACAGATCAAAAAAAGTTTTTCCGTAATCTCAAAAATGAAAAACAAACGCCACTACAAGAATCTGTGCCAATCGAACAAGCTACAAGATATTGGTCGAGTATTTGGTCAGAACCAAGAAAATTCAATGATACTGCAAAGTGGATTGCTGAAGAGCAAACCGCATTTAGTAACGTTCAGTTAATGAATCAAGATGAAGTTACAATGGAGGAGATAAGAGAAACAATATGTCAAATGGACAATTGGAAATCCCCTGGTCCAGATAGAATACATAACTTCTGGATAAAAAGTCTCCCTGTTCTACATTCCCACATAGCGAGGTGTTTTTCAAACATATTTCTCCAACCGGAAAGCCTACCGAGCTCCCTCACAATAGGAAATACATTTCTGCTATCTAAAGGAGGAGATGGAAAGGACCCAGCGCAATACCGCCCCATTACTTGCTTGAGCACTATATATAAGCTTTTAACAAAAGTTATAGCTAATAGAGTGTATACTCATTGCAGCAGAAATAACATTATAACGCCTGAACAAAAAGGATGTAGCCGAAACACAAAAGCGTGCAAAGACCAATTAATTATAGACTCGGTTATAGTTCAACAAGCGCTAAAAAGGAAAAGAAACTTAAGTATGTGTTTCATAGATTATAAAAAAGCATTTGACTCTCTACCCCATGATTACCTTATAAAAATATTGCAACTGTACGGTGTGAGTGAGAACATCATAGCCACACTGAAACACCTGATGTCTTCATGGACCGTGAAATTGCATCTAGGAGGACAAAGTAGTTACCCTATCAAAATAAAAAATGGTATACTACAGGGAGATGCTCTCAGTCCATTGTGGTTTTGCTTGGCATTGAACCCATTGAGTAGACTTATCAATAGAACAAACATCGGATACGAGTTAAAAGGAACCAGCCAAAATAAGATAATTAGTCACCTGCTGTTTGTCGACGATCTAAAAATCTATGCACCAAACAAAGAAAAAATGCATCGGCTGATCAGCATAGTTAAAGCATTTAGTGACGATATCAGCATGGAATTTGGTATTGAAAAATGCAAACTTGCTCACCTATCCCGAGGAAAAATTATGAACACACATGATGGATATGCTATAAACGACGACCAGGCCATTGAAGAACTAGCTGATGGAGATAGCTACAAGTACCTAGGCATGTTGCAGTTAAAGGGTCTATGCTCCACAAAAATCAAAGAAAGCCTGAAACAACAGTTTAACAATAGGGTGAAACGTATTTTGAAGACTGAGCTTAATGCTGGTAACAAAGTTAAAGCAATCAACACCTATGCTGTCCCTGTCCTAACATACTCCTTTGGGGTACTTAAATGGTCGGACACAGACCTGGACCAGATCGCCGTGTCAATCAGAACAGAATTCACCAGAGCTCAATCACATCATCCTAAAAGCGCTATCGAAAGGATGATATTGCCCCGAAACCAAGGCGGGAGAGGTTTAATCGATATACATAATTGCCTTACAACATCAGCAAAAGGCCAACCTCACAAACTATTTTATGTCATCGACCGAGGATCTAGTACGGGTTGTTATAGAGGCAGACAATAATTTCACGCCATTGAATCTGAGCGCTAACAACCTTCCTGTACCAGACAATGTCAAAAGTTTGGCCGAACATACAGAAACTTGGAAAATGAAGGCCTTGCATGGCATACACCCAAAGGACCTTGCTGACAGTCATATTGATGCCGAGAGCTCAAATCTATGGCTTAAAAAAGGATTACTATACTCTGAGACCGAAGGATTTGCTATTGCCATCCAAGACAAGGTAATCCCAACAAAAAATTATAGAAAATATGTTCTAAGAGAAGATATTCCGAGTGATGAGTGTAGACGATGCGGTACTGTAAGGGAAACTGTTGAGCATATCATCGCTGGTTGTACCACCTTAACCAGCTATGACTACACAAATAGGCACAACAACGTTGCAAAAATACTATACCAAGACCTGGCAATGCGCTTTAAACTGATAACAAAAAAACGGCATACTATAAATATGACCCCCCTCCTGTACTAGAGAACACAGCAGCTGTGCTTTACTGGGACCGATCACTAATCACAGATCGGAATATCCATGCAAATAGACCTGATATTGTTCTGTTTGACAAAGAACAAAACAACATCGAAATATACGACATTGCGATTCCACTTAATCATAACATGCAATCCACAATCAGCACAAAGGTCAATAAATACACGGACTTAGCAAATGAACTTCAAAGAATGTACAGACCTAAGAGCGTCAGAATTCATCCAGTGGTTATTTCAGCTACTGGGTTAATCCCGAAAGCACTTACACGAAGTCTCAAAAAGTGGAAAATGGAACACATAACAGAACCTATGCAAAGAGCTGTTATACTGGCAACCTGCAACATAGTGAGACGTTTTATGCAATAGTGTACAAAATAAACATCAGAGCCTAATCCCTTGGCATAGCCCGGGATAGGTATTTTCCAGCCTCATAGAGGTTGAGAAATTTAGAAACTCTATAATAATAATAATAATAATAATAATAATAATAATAATAATAATAATAATAATAATAATAATAATAATAATCTCCGGAAGGAGATGAGTCGCCAGCGGAATCACATAGGATAACCATAACCCACCACGACAATAACCCAACCCCAGAAAACAATCAACACCAACCACCTGTTATAAGTGCTTTGTCGAGGGATATCCCGACAACCACAAGCGCAGGTTTACCTAGGCAACGTATTAAATGGACAACTGAAATGAACAAAATCATTATGCGTTGCTATTTCATAGCTACTAAACTCGAAACTAACAAGCATGTCTATAGAGCACAAATGAGAGAACTCTTTCTGCAAAATTTCCCGAACTTGTCAAGGCTCACAGAACAAAACATAGCGGACAGAAGGAAATTTATTACGGATAGGCATCTACTTACGGCACAGGAAATTCAGTACACTAAGCAACAAGCTCAACATCATATCACAGCAAACACCCAGACAGCCAACGATCAATCTGAAAGTGTAACACAAACAGAAAACATCGATAACTTACCTATAGAAAGCAGAGAAGGGCTTGAGCCGGAATTAGATCACGAAGAAAATCTTGAAAATCTTGTTGCTCAACACAATATCAACGAAAACCAAGACAACACACAAAACCGATCTGCAGCCGGTGAACATGGAAATTCTGAAAACGTTAGAACTCTCCGAGAACATTTCAGAGCAGCGCTTGCAGTATTTGAAAATAGTGATCCACTATTAAGACCCGGAATTCCTAGACTTTACAATAACAAAAAAGTGAACGAGCTAGCAGAGTTAGTCAACATCCACATTTTACCTGACTACCTAACAGCTGCAACTGATATTGAGCAAGTTCATTGCCTCATATACGTCTCTGCAGTTGCTATAGTAAGAACGATGGGTAAAAAATTGATGTCTCTAGGAAGAATATCAACTAGGGATGCAAATGCTTTAATACCTCCATGGGAACGCCGCCTAAATAATAAAATCGATAAAATTAGGCAAGACTTAGGCAGAGTGACAGCTTATTTAAGCGGTACAAGATCTAAACGAGTCCTAAAACATATAAAAAATCTTATTTTTCCAACACTTATAAGAAATCTGACTGCAGACCAACTGTCAGACGTTAAAGACAAAAAAACTCAGCAACTCGCCGCTTATTCGAAAAGACTCAAAAGATTCAAAGAAAGCAGAGCCCGAAAGCTAGACAATCAGCTTTTTACAAGGAACCAAAGGCAGTTTTACCGAAAAATTGAAAACTCGCAAACAAATAGCACATCCGAACTGCCTCCTATGGAACAAGTTGTAGAGTTCTGGAAAGATATATGGAGCAAACCGAAAAGTATCAATCTAGAAACAAAATGGATGACCGAGGAAGAAAATGAGAGTAGTAGGTACAATGAGATGCAAAACACCAGCATAACCTCAGAAGAAGTAACAGACGCGATAAGGGAAACCAGCAATTGGAAGTCAGCAGGACCAGATAAAGTTCATAACATATGGCTCAAAAAACTAACTTCTTCCCATATACTCCTTGCTCGATTCTTCAATCAGCTCCTAGCTGAACCTGAACTAATTCCGTCATTTTTGACTACGGGAAATACATTTTTAATAGCAAAAGAGTCGAACACAATAGACCCAGCTAAGTTCAGGCCTATCACGTGTCTTTCCACAACCTATAAACTTCTCACAAAAATTCTCACTACCCGCGTATATCAACATTGCGATGGTAACAACATCTTAACAAGTGAGCAAAAAGGTTGTTCCAAAAACTCTATGGGATGTAAAGAACAGCTAACAATCGATTCTGTCCTCGTTCACCAAGCACTTCAAAACAAACGCAATATTTCCATGGGATATATAGATTATAAAAAAGCATTTGATAGCCTCCCGCACCCATACCTGCTACAAATTCTCAAAACATACAAGATAGACGCACGAGTTATCCATTTTATGGAGGTGGCTATGAACCAATGGAATGTTAAGCTGCACTTGGGATCCAATATGAGTCCTTCCATACCAATCAGATGTGGAATTTTCCAAGGAGACGCGTTTAGCCCACTTTGGTTCTGTCTTGGCATGAACCCACTGAGTAAAATACTCAAAAAGCTCAGCATAGGATTCAACTTAAAAGCCGAAACTGGAAGCCTGCTAATTAACCACCTCTTGTATGTAGATGATTTGAAACTATATGCTAACACCAAAGATAAGCTCTTCAGAATGATAGAGCAAGTAAAAAGTTTCAGTGATGATATTGGAATGGATTTTGGCATCGATAAATGTAAAACCATCCATATTCAGAAAGGCAAGGTGCAAGATAACACCGATGGATATGCTTTAGACGAAAACAATATAATCGCCAACCTTACAACGGGTGAAAATTACAAATATTTGGGAATATTGCAGCTGAAGGGAATAGCAAATGCTGAAATTAAGAAGAGAGTACGTCACCAATTCGACCACAGGATGCGGAAAATTCTTAAATCTCATTTGAATGCCGGAAATAAGCGTAAAGCCATAAATACATGGGCAATACCGGTATTGACTTATTCGTTTGGAACAGTAAAATGGTCGGAAACCGATCTCGAGCAAATTGCAACTTCCATTAGAACGAGTCTTTCAAAACATCTTTGCCTTCACCCAAGAAGTGCGATAGAAAGATGCTCCCTTCCAAATGAAGCTGGCGGACGCGGACTTCTGGACATACCAAATCTCCACTACTCACAAGTAATGAAACTGAGAAACTATTTCAGACAACAGATCGAAGCGTCTGATATGATACGGACTGTATGTCTAGCGGATAGGAACTATACGCCCTTAAATCTAAGAGAAGAAGACTTCCAAATTCCGAATAATGTACTCACGAAAGAGGAACGGATAGCAACCTGGAAAGCTAAAACGCTGCATGGAGTGCATCCAGGTCAGATGTATCAAAATCACATTGACCTTATTAACTCTAATCTCTGGCTGAAACAAGGTCAACTTTTCGGAGAAACTGAAGGATTCATGATTGCTATCCAAGACAAGGTAATAGCAACACGGAATTATCGGAAATATATCTTAAAGGAAAACCTTCCCAGCGATACATGCCGTCGGTGCAACAGCCATGCAGAGACAATAGACCACATTATCGGAGGATGTTCCATTTTGGCAGGAGTTGACTACACCGTGAGACATAATCAGGTTGCTAAAATCATACATCAAATGCTAGCAAACAACCACAAACTGATTTCGCACAAAGTTCCGTATTATAAGTATGAAGCACCACCTGTACTGGAAAATAACACCGCTAAACTATATTGGGATAGATCAATCATTACTGATCGTACAATAAGAGCGAACAAGCCTGATATAGTTTTGTTTGATAAGACCGCGAACGTAATCCATCTATTCGACATAGCTATCCCACTTAACAACAACATGCTAACAACATACAAGGGGTGATCGCGCCGATAGTAAAGAAAGGGGCAGGAACAAAGGTAGAGGAATACAGAGGAGTAACGCTCATGCCATCGCTATACAAAATATATACGGCGGTTCTAGCGAAGAGGTTAGAAGAAGAAGCAGAGGAGAAAGGGATGATACCACCAAATCAAACAGGTTTTAGAAGAGGAGTAGGGACGATAGACAACGTATATGTGCTGAACTATGTGGTAAACAGGGAGGTTGCAGAGGAGAGGGGTAAGCTAGTGGCACTGTTTATAGATCTAAAAGCTGCGTTTGATTCAGTAGACAGGAAAATAATGATGGATGCGTTGGAGGAAAGAGGTGTGAGAGAAGGGCTAAGGGAAAGAGTGGGGGAAGTCTACGAAGAAACCACGAGTAGAGTAAAAGCGGCAGGAGTGATGGGAGACAAATTTTGGACGGGAAAGGGAGTAAGGCAGGGATGCCCGATGAGCCCAATTCTGTTCAACTTGTTAACGGCGGATATAGAAGATGAACTGGGAAAAGGGAGCTGGGGAGGGGTCAAAGTGAAGGGAAGAAGGATTTGCTCACTGGCTTACGCAGATGATGTGGTGGTAATGGCGAAAAATGAAGAAGAGATGCAAAGTATGATAAGAAGACTAGAGAAGTATTTCGAGAGGAAAAAACTGGAAGTGAACGTGGGAAAGACGAAAGTGATGAGGTTCAGAAAAGGAGGAGGGAGGAACACAACAGTAGACTGGAGATGGAGAGGAAAGAAAATAGAAGAGGTAAAAGAATTTAAATACTTAGGGTATGTGTTCAAAAAGAATGGTGGGCAGGAGGCACATATAAAGGACAGAATAAAGAAGGCAGCAGCGGTCATGAAGGAAGCATGGGGAATTGGAAGAAGGAAATTTGAAAAGATATGGGAGAGGAAAATGTGGCTTTTCGACACCCTGGTGTGGACGGTGATGGGATATGGGGCAGAAGTATGGGGATGGAAGGAGAGACAAGAAATGGAAAGGATGCAAGAAAGGTACCTTAAATGGAGTCTAGGGGTAGAATGGCAAACTCCAGGATACATGGTGAGAGAGGAAACGAAAAGAGATAAGATTATGATAAGAGCAGGAAAAAGGGCATGGAATTATGAAGAGAAGTTAGCATCTGGAAAAGGAAGTGAAATAGCTAGGGAATGTTTGGAGGAGATTAAAGAGAGACAGAGAGATGGACGGGGGAGAAGATCACGATGGGAAAAAGAGAGAGAAGAAATGAAGGAAAGGGAGGGAAGAGAAGATGGTTTGAATGGATATGAGAGACTGGAAATGGAAAGCAGAAAAGAGCAGGAGAAGGAAAGACGAGACCTAATCAAAGAATCCAGGTATAACAAGTGGTATAAAGAAGTGATGACGGAGGGAATACCGAAATATTTGACACAGGGATGGAATACAGAAAGGACAAGGAGAATAGCAAGAGTAAGGCTAGGAAATGAGGTGAGAGAAAGGTGGTACTGGAGGCGAGAAGAAGAGAGGGTGTGCAGGGTATGTGAGAGTGAACAAGAGTCGTGGGAACATTTAATAGAAAGATGCAGGTCAGGCGGTGATGAAGGGAAATCAATAGGGGACAAAATGAGGGAAATAATGGACGAAACAGGGAGGGGCGAAGAATGGATAAAGGAGCTAGAGAAGGTGAGAAAAGGTAAGAAGAGAGAGAATGAACAAGAGGAGGGAGAGTAGAGAGAGGAGGGAGAGTAGAGAGAGTAAGGAGGCGGACAGCTTGTAACCCTTAGGGGAAACAATACAATTAAATACAAAATACAAATAATAATAATAATAATAATAATAATAATAATAATAATAATAATAATAATAATAATAATAATAATAATAATAATAAGTATCTTAAAGATATACAAAATAAACGAGCACTTAGTACGCTTCTGCGAGACTATAATGTCAAATTGGAGCACAAAACTACGCATAGGTATGATAACATCTCGTAATATAACAATCGCCAGAGGAATATTTCAAGGTGACAGTCTGAGCCCACTACGGTTTTGTCTTGCGTTAAACCCATTATCCTCGTTGCTTAACAAAAGTAAACATGGATTTGAAGTAAGGAATAATGTACAAAATGAGAGATTAACTCACCTAATGTACATGGATGACATCAAACTCTATGCCAGTACGTCTAGTAGTCTAGAACAGTTACTTCAAATAGTTGAAAAATTCTCAATCGACATTCAAATGGAGTTTGGAATAGACAAATGTAAGACAGTCAACATCGTTAGAGGCAAGATGTCCAAAGGTCTCGAATATACCACCTCCAATAATGAGACTATTCATTCCATGGAAGAAGGCGATGTTTATAAATATCTTGGTATGCAGCAATCTAAAATGACCAAACACATGGATATCAAAAACAGCTTAGTTTCATCGTTCAAAAACCGCCTGAAACAAATCTTTAGGACAGCTTTGAATTCCAGAAATATTACATTGGCCATCAACTCATATGCTATTCCCCTTGTAACGTACTCCGCCATAGTCAAATGGAGTAAAACAGACTTAGTAGACCTCGAGAGGAAAATAAGGACGCTCATGACAAAGTACCGCTATCATCATCCTAAGGCCGCGATTGAAAGACTTACACTCCCAAGATCCCGTGGAGGAAGAGGAATTATAAATATCAGAGATATGGTTGAAAAGCAAAATATACACCTCTTTGAATATTTCTTAAGAAAAGCTGAATCATCTTCGCTTCATAAAGCAATTCTAAATGCTGATCAGAACTTCACACCAGCAAATATGCAGGGCAGAAGTCAACGGAATGAATCAGCAAATACCATCGAAAACTTATACCTCAACTGGAAGAGTAAACCTTTGCACGGTAGACACCCAAATGAAATTGATGAATCTAATGTTGACACCGAAATCTCGAATTCTTGGCTTAGATTTGGAAACTTGTATCCAGAAACAAAAGGCTTCATGATTGCAATCCAGGATCAAGTGACACCTACAAGAAACTACCTGAAATACATTGTCAATGACCAAGCCATCCAAACTGACAACTGTCGACGATGTGGAGCTGTTCATGAGACAATACAGCATGTTCTTGCAGGTTGTACAAACATAGCAAATACATCCTACAAACGAAGACATGATAATATTGGAAAAATTGTGTATAAAGAGCTGCTAAAAAAATATGGAATTGCACCGACATATCTGCAACAAACATCCCATATTTCAGTTACACACCTGAGTCAGTCAGAGAAAATAGAGACTATGTCATATACTGGGATAGAACTGTCTTAACAGATACCAGCATACAATTTAATAGACCGGAAATAGTTGTATATAAGAAGCTCCAAAAACAATTCACGTTTATTGACTTTGTAGTGGTAAATAACAACAACATGAATGCAACTTACCTCACAAAGATCCAAAAGTATATGGCCCTGGGTAATGAACTCAAGGAACTATGGAGAGCTAACAGCTGTACAACTATACCCATAGTGTTATCAACAACAGGATTGGTGCCAAAAGCCACAATATCAGCTCTAAAAACTCTTGAAATACCAACCAAACTGATATACGATATGCAAAAAGCGGTCATACTGGATAGTTGCCGGATTGTCAGGGAATTTCTTAATATTCAATAAAATAACGACGCTACGAACAGATGGCATGTTTGGTTTATACCCGCATGTCCATCAGAGCCTAGTCTCTTCAGGACAGGTGAATGTTATCCTACCAAAGGTAGAGATAGTGCAAACAATAAACTCAATAATAATAATAATAATAATAATAATAATAATAATAATAATAATAATAATAATAATAATAATAATAATAATAATAATAATAATAATAATAATAATAATAATAATAATAATAATAATAATAATAATAATAATAATAATAATAATAATAATAATAATAATTATAATAATAATAATTTTTTTTTTTTTTTTTTTTTTTTTTTTTTTTTTTTTTTTTTTTTCCTTTAAGGGAAGTGGGAGAAATGCTTGATGCACCATAAGGAGGCCTTTTTGGCGTTGACCCATTGACCATCCCCGTGTGTCGGACTCGTCCAAACCGACTAAAACTCCTCTAAAAACCCTTATTGGCGTCTGACCTACCCCCCCGGGACCGCTTTGTGCATTACTTCAGGGGGGTTGTCATGTTTCCCTTTCAGGATCAACTTACGGGCTCAACTGTTTCCCGATCATTTTCTTCTTCTCTTTTTTTACTTCTGAGAATGTGTTCTATGTATCTGCCGATATTTTGCCAGTTTTGTTGGCTTTCTAGCATCTTCTCTACTATGTTGTCTGGAGTGATAACACCCACGTTGTTTTGCAAGTTTAGGCGGGAGGAATTCCATCTACTACAGGAAAAGAAGGTATGGTTTACGTCATCTTCTGCAGAATCCCCGTACTGGCAGGCTGGACTGCTCGTTTTGCCGATCTTATGGAGGAAGGCGTTGAAATAACCGTGTCCGGTGAGTAGCTGGGTGATGTAGTAATTAACCTCCCCGTGTTTCCGGTCATTCCACTCAGCCACGTTCCTGATCAGCCTTGCTGTCCATCTTCCTCTAGTTTCCGAGTTCCAGCGTTCTTGCCACTTCTGATTTGTAAGCTCTTTTGCTTCCTTAGATGCCGCTTCCGTTCCAATTTCCGTCTTTTTGTCGTGTACGTACTTCCTTTCAGCCGCTAGAAGATCGATGGGAGTCACTCCTGCGATTAAAAGGACGGCTGGTTCCGACACCGTTCGGTAAGAACTTGCTACTCGTAGAGCTCCTCGCTTCTGTACAGCTGCCATCTGCTTTCGATATTTCTCCTGCCGAAGTGCATCTGCCCAAATCTCGCATCCATAGAGAAGAATGGCATGCGTGATTGACATCAGAAGCCTACGCTTGCTAGCTGTTGGACCTCCTACATTCGCCATTAGTCTACTCAGTGACGTTGTAACTTTTGAAGCCTTTTCTGTTGCTGACTTTATCTGTTGCCAGAAAGTGAGTTTCGTATTTAATGTTATTCCCAGATACTTGACTGCCTCCTTGCTTTTTATGACTTCAGAGCCGATTTGGAAGTCGATTAAAGTTGGGATCCTCTTCTGTGTCAGAAGGACAATCTCGGTTTTTTCGGTAGCCAGGCTCAGACAATGTTCTTTCATCCAGAAATTTACTCGTCTCATGACCTGGTTCAGCTTCCGTTGCGCGTTTTCGCTGTCTTTTGCCGTTATTACCGCGGCAATATCATCTGCATACCCTACCAAGAAAGTATCTTCCGGCAATTCCATGCGAAGGATTCCATCGTAGGAGATGTTCCAGAGATCAGGTCCGAGGATTGAACCCTGCGCTGCTCCGGATGTGATTTGCTTCCTTCGTGGGCCTTCTGTGGTCTCATAGATCAGCTCGCGATCCCGAAGATAGTTCTTCACTATTTTTAAGAGATAAGCTGGAATTTTGAAAGTATTTTCAAGAGCATTCAGCATATCACTCCACTTAGCTGAGTTAAAGGCATTTTTGACATCCAGAGTTGCTAGCAATACGATCTGTCTTGAGTAGTGGTTTCCCTGTTGGGCGGTTTGGGTAGCCTTTATTACTTCCTCAATAGCTCCGATCGTTGAGCGGCCTTTTCTGAAGCCATATTGCCTTTCTGATAAGTCTCCAGCTGCTTGTACTGCAGCGGTGAGTCTCGGTCTTAACATTTTCTCCAGAAGTTTACCTGTCGTGTCTAGCATACACAGCGGTCTATACGCGGATGGGGAATCTGGGTCTCCTTTTCCCTTGCTGATTAGTACCAAACGTTGTGTTTTCCAGTTTTTGAGGAAAACTCCTTCCTCCAGACAGCTATTGTACATGTTTAGCAGGAGCTGAGGGCATACTCGAGCGGTCACTTTCAGTGCTTCCGTAGGAATTCCATCAGGTCCAGGGGCTCTTTTGTTTTGAAGGGATTTCACAGCTAGAAACAACTCTTCTTCACTAAAAGGCAGTATTTCCTGTCGTTGGGCCAGTATGGTGTCGGGGGGCCGGACAGGGTGAGTTGGGAAGAGTGTGTCCACTATGTGCTTCATCTTTTCATCGTTTAGCATAGGAGTGGTCATCTTGGCTCCAAGTTTCCTCATGACAATCTTGTAACCTAGTCCCCAGGGGTCGCTGTTGACTTCGCGGCGAAGATCCTCCCATTTCTGTTTTTTGCTCAGATTTATGGCCTTTTTGAGCTCGGATTTTTTGCTTCGGAACTCCGCTAGATCTCCTTCGGTTTGCGTGGTATGTCTTCTTCTTCCCCTAGTGACTTTACGTCTAAGTTGCAGGCATCTTTTTCGGAGCTCGGCTATCTCTTCTGTCCACCAGTAGACAGGGTCCCTGTTCCTATTTCGGTTGGTCTTTCGGGGCATCGAGACATCACATGCGAGTCGGATGAGTTGAATGGTGGCTTCAGCCTTTATTTCCGCAGATCCTTCTACTCCTAAAACAGCTGCTTTTTCTTCTTCGATCACAGAGGTGAAAAGCTCTTCGTTGAGTCTATTCACATTCCATCTAGGGGTATACACCTGGTTCCGATAGGGAGATCGTTGTGTACTCTGTAGTTCAAAGAAGATGTACTGGTGGTCACTGCCTGTGTAGTCTTCTATGACTCTCCAATTTTGAATTTTAGCGGATGTAGATGCTGTCGCCAGGGTTATATCCGGGATAGTTCCTTCGCAGCCAGGTCTCCTGAAAGTGCACGAGTCTCCTACATTGGCTACGATTAAGCCACGTCGTGCCGCCATTTCGAGTATTTGCTTTCCTCGTGAATCTGTGGTTCGCATTCCCCACTCCTGGGCTCTGGCATTAAAATCTCCTGCTACCAGGATCTCGCCCTCAATATTTGCCATAAAGTCCTCCAGGTCTTCCAATTTTTTCTAAACTCATCGATTCGATCGTTTGGACTAAGATAAGTGCTTATTATAGTGAGCCCTTCGCATTTAACCCACACAAAACCTTGTTCTGCTCCATGACTTTTGATGGGGACTTTCTTCATGTCTGGGATCCATATCGCAGCAGTTCCTAACAAGTCGGCAATCCAGTTGGGTCCTTCTTTGTCCTTGTATTGTTCACTGATGATAAATACATCAGCTTGTAGGTCTCCTTTGATTTTGGCCAGTAGATTATCGGCTGTTTGACTTCTGTGGAGGTTTCCTTGTAGTATTCTGGTCATTGTGATATACTCTTCTTCGCTTTTTCAAGTGCTTCTCGAAACACTTGACATTTACCGGATCCGGGCACATGGTCCAGAGCTGCTTGTGAGGATTTTAGGTCCGCACAGATGCAACACTTTGGTGGATTTTGACACTCGCTTTTCCTATGGCCATTTTCGCCGCAGTTGAAGCATAGTCCTTGTCCTTTCCTATCTACACCATTACATGTTGCCTGAAAGTGTCCGTATCCAAAGCATTTGAAGCATCGTTTGACTTCTGCCCTTCGTCGGATTCGGCATTGGATCCATCCAATTTTTATCCGAGCGGACTTAAGGAGCTCTCTAGCTGAGCTTGCACTCATTTGGAGTATAGCCATCTTCAGTGAACTTTTGTTCTTTCCTGTGATCGTGACCTGAAACTCAGTTGTGAGGTCAGAAACTTTTTCCTTTACTGCTTTTTTAACTTCTTCAGCTGTTGCTAGTTCATCCAAGTCTCTGATTTCGAGCGTTATTTTTTGTTCCAGGTTACGCACCGTAGCCCTGTTTCCTAGAATCTCTTTTAGAGACTTTCCAAAGGCTTCTTTGTTTTTCGTCTTTGAACCAAGCTCAAGGAGTACATGTCCAGTCTTTGTTTGGCGTACTGTCTTAACCACAGTTTCTGTTTCATCTGGGTTTACCTTTTCCCTGATTTCCCTTAAAATATCGACGTACTTATCATTTCCGTTCGGTTTTATGATTATCGCTTCTGGCTGAGGTTTTTTATACCTCTTCTTTTTTTTCTTCACTTTTGATCTTGTTTTAGAGCATCCTTGTGGTCTTTCCTCTGTTTTTTCTGAATTATTTTTCAAAACCTGAGAGTAGCTCAGCCGCGTAGCGTTTCCTGTAGGCGTAAGATCAGGGTTCTTTGTCGCTTTCCTTTTCTTTTTGTCGGAAACTTTTGCTAGCGGACTCGATGGTGGTCTCTTAGCTGAAGTTGAGGTTTTTTCCACTGATACCGTAATATTCGCAGATGAAGCTGTAATCCTCGGTTCTGCCGTTATATTCGGTTGCTGCGTAAAGAGGCCTCGTTTCTCGTTTTCTCTGTTTTCGTTCCATTTCATTTTGTCAAACGATTCTTCGAGGGTTGCAATACCATTTTTAATGTCGAGGCTGATATTTTTTTGCTTTAGACATGCTTGCTTCATTGTTTTTATGACATTTATGCATTTTTGTAGCTCTTGCGATAGAATATCATATCTTTTCTCATCTATAGGGAGTTTTCCTAATGATGGGAGGTTTCCTTCGACATCACTTTTGTTTGGTGGTGCACTATTTCCCTCTTGCGCTATATCATTTTCCCTAGGGGCGCTACTGCTTAAAAATTCAGCGTTTGTCTCCTGAAAAATATCCCGGGCCACTGACGGGTTTTTAGTCGCCGGATGGGACGATCCTACGGGGGTGTTTGCGGTAGACGGTGGTGTCCGCTGCAACCGTGAACCTCTCCTGAAGGGATCTCTACTGGTTTCACTTGTAGCATCTGGTTCCGCGAGAGCCAAGCGTGCCACTCTCGAGGTAACTGGTTTTGAATCTTTTATTTTGCGGTCGTTGGATGACGACGTCCCGGGGCCCGCGTGCTCACCCCTGACAGACGCCGGTACTGGGGATCCGACTCCCTGCACCGTAATATTTCTCCTTGACTCTCTATCCATACTTGGTTTATTGTTCAGTGTTCCTTCACATAGTTGTTTTTGTTGGTCCACGGGTGGTATTTTATTTCCCACCTACCCTGTACTAATAGCAAGTATTAATACTGAGCGTTCCTCTATCCGCCACCTGAGGACGCGCCCTCTAGGGGAAAAACAACAAAACCCCCGAGGGATAATAATAATAATAATAATAATAATAATAATAATAATAATAATAATAATAATAATAATAATAATAATAATAATAATAATAATAATAATAATAATAATAATAATAATAATAATAATAATAATAATAATAATAATAATAATAATAATAATAATAATAATAATAATAATAATAATAATAATAATAATAATAATAATAATAATAATAATAATAATAATAATAATAATAATAATAATAATAATAATAATAATAATAATAATAATAATAATAATAATAATAATAATAATAATAATAATAATAATAATAATAATAATAATAATAATAATAATAATAATAATAATAATAATAATAATAATAATAATAATAATAATTATAATAATAATAATAATAATAATAATAATTATAATAATAATAATAATAATAATAATAATAATAATAATAATGGGCTTGGCTCCAGGAGGAGATGAGTCGCCAGTGGCAGAGCAGTACCTAGGAACAACCTTACAAACACGTCAAGAAGACAACCAACAACCTTCTCTGGTTAGAAGTGCTTCAGTGACTACTTCACAGCCACTGACCACCCTAGCTGGACTTACTAGACGGAGAGTACAATGGAGCAACGAAATGAATGAATTCATCATAAGAGCTTACTTCCGCACCACTCGTTGTGAAACATCCACACCAGGATATAGACAGCGATTACATACGATGTTTGTAGAGAAATACCCAAACCTAGGGCACGTCACGGAACAGAATATAGCAGATAGGAGACTAGCAATTATTCGGAAAAACCTGTTACCAAGACCCTTAATAGATTCGATCAAGCAAGGAAGAAGTTGCTACTGAATTTGATGCACAAAACCAGGTCAATATTGTAAACTTTTCCGAATCCACCGAAGAGGAAAATATCGGAAATACACCTGCCCACCCAACTTTAAACGGAAATATAGATGAAAACAATAATACCGTATTGAACAACAATGTTGATCTAGAAACCCAAAAATTGCAACAAGAATTTAACAGGGCACTTACGAAATATACCTCTCTTTGTTACGGTAAAAATTCACCGCAACAATCTTCATTCTTTCTATTTCCTTTTCCTTGCGTCCTTCCAATTTTCCTTTTATTACACAGGTGTTCATTTTGCGATAGTGCGAGAGAGCAGGGCGACCATGGTCCATCAGCCAGTGGTTCTCTCTCTCAGTATTGTAAAACAAACAAATCGTCGACGAGTACTGACAGACGGGCGGTCTGTTTCATGGGTTTCAATTCGAAAACGTTGAAGACACTTGGTCTTTAAACGTAGATGTCGCTCTTAAAGGAGAACGGCCGAGTGCCCAACCTAAAACTAAAAACTAAAAATTAACTAATTTGTAAAAGATGGAACGTTAAGTGTGAGTTCCCAAACTCCCCCTTGTCTGAGTTAAAGCCAATCACGACCTTTTGAGTAAAGTTATTCAACTTGATCGATTCCTCTTTCTTTTGCTTTCCTCTCAAATTATTATTATTGTTAGAAATCCGGTGGGGACGAATGTGCGCGAGTGCTTATTAATTCTACTTTAGGTTTTAAAGATTTTTTTTCTATCAGCGCAAAAACTGTGGGGATAATTGTGAACTAACCAAGGAAACGTCGTGACCTGGAAGGAAATTCCAGCGGGCGGCGAATTCCATGGAAAGTTCGAGAGAAATTGAAGGAAAGAGAATTTGTGAGTAAGCAGGATCGCCATATTTCGACACAAAAGGCTCTTCAGCAAACTTGCGGAGATTGGCTGTCGATGACGTGATCGAAATCCGCGATACCGAATTGGCTGAAAGCACGAGGGTATGGGGCGAAATTTTGAGCGGCTATCCAGGAGAAAAATCTTGGAAGTCACTCTTATCTTGATAGAAAAAGAATATACAAGCTGGTAAAAAGAAAATTTTTAAAATCAGAAGTGAAATTTAAAAAAGGAGGAATTTTGTTTAAAAAGAAGAGTAGAAATTGAAAGCATAAAAAGAAAATAATAGTGAAAGTGAAAAAAAAAATACGGAGGATAAAATTATTGAAAAGCTATTGGGAAAAATAAAGGAAGAGGAAAGGAAGGAAGAGGAAAACGAGGAAAATCAAACAGAAGGGATATTGTTGGAAAAAAAAGCTGAGTATCTTTTTAGTGCTTGTCTTAAAAATAAAATTGTGTTTTTGGTTTTATTAATTGGTCGTGATTGGGTTTTAACGGCTTTACGTTCTGTTCCGAAAATTGCGGAACTCGTGCCCCGTTTAATAATATCCGTTGTGTTTCTTGGAACCAGACCTTAACGGTCCATCTTATTGTTCAAATTTCTTTGTTATTTGCTTGAAAAGATCCTGGGTTTTAATCCTACAAGTAAGGTTTCCCAGGCAAATAAATCTTTAAAAATTCAAAAAATTATCTTTCATTTTCATTTTTCATCTCCGCTCATCATCGTTGTTAATTTTTCTTCGCAAAGGTTTGCAATTTCCTTTTTCTTGTTTCAGGAAAAAAATTGCTGGCGCCCTTTTATTACACAGTAAGTACGCCACTGGGGCGACTAATCGTAATAAATCATCTTTTTATATCAATTTGATATCAACCCTATCACCCTTAAAACTCCCTATTAAATTTTCCAACCACCCTATTGTGAACCCACTCCAACTGCTCTAGCCGTGGTGGCAGCATCTTACTCGCTGTCAGCTACACTTGTTGTTTTTGTCAAGTGACATTTCATCTTTCTCCAAATTCGTGGTGGTTGTTGTCGCGCCGTCGCAGAGTTCGTTTCATTATTTTTTTTCGTAATAATTATAAATAATAACATTTTAATTAATTACATTCGCGATCGGAAAATCAAGTGTAGCATCTTGATCCGACTTTAAGGCCACGACTTCCAAAACAGCAACAAAACTACCAAATGAGTTCCAAAATCCAGATAATGAACAACGATATTCTACCCAACTTCCTTCTCGAGATCTCCAATTATAAAGAACTGGATCTTTTCCTCTACTGCAGTGCATATGCCGTTATAAAATCCACTAACAAAAATATCCCGGGGGAACAGCGAGTGCAAAGACCAACATCTGTAAGAAAAAACCCACCATGGCTGAGAAGACTCAATGACCAAGTCGAATCGCTACGGAGAGATGCTGGTGTACTTACGTCGTTTATTACTCAACCGAATCCGAAACTAAAAAGAAAGGCTATGAGAATTAAACGCAAGTACATAATGCACACGCAATATGATGACATAAACAATACTGCTACAGAAGCACTTGATACAGTTAAGCAGAAGATCAGCCTATATGCTAAAAGATTAAGGCGATATAAGGAATCAAACCAGAGGAAAGAGGATAATAAGCTTTTCAAAACATCACAGAAAAAGTTCTTCGATGCAGAGGCAACACTGGGATCGCAAACCAATTTCCTAATATGAGGAGCCTAGAAAAGTTTTGGGCAGAAATTTGGTCATCATCTTCACATCATAAACATAGTCCTCTCAACTATTGCAACAAAGTGAGGAAATGTCCCAATTAACACCAATGTTAGAATTCTATGTTACGTCTGAAGATTTTCAAACAGTAGTGAAAAGGCTTCATAGCTGGAAGGCTTCAGGTATTGATGGCCTTCACAATTACTGGTTAAAATCTTTTTCTGCTCTCCACAATATCATGAGATGCGAAGTAAACAGATTCATACAGAACCCAACATGCATTCCGGACTATATGTGCGAAGGAATTACGTACCTAATTCCCAAAGATGACAACCCCCAGGATCCTTCTAGGTTCAGGCCTATCACCTGCCTTAACAATTTTTACAAACTAACAACATCATGTGTCACTGAACTTATCAATAAGCACTGTTTGAGTAACAATATAATGGCTGAACAGCAAAAAGGCTGTGTGAAAGGAGCATTTGGCTGCAAAGAACAGTTAGCTATTGATGCCGTAATCACTGGCCAAGCGTGTGCCGGGCAAAGAAATTTGTTTGCGGCTTTCATTGATTACAAGAAGGCTTTTGATATGGTCCCGCATAGCTGGTTGATAGAAGCTCTCAGATTGTATAAAATTAATCCACAACTTATTACTTTTTGCGAAACTGTTATGGCAAAATGGTGCACGAAGCTGCGAGCCCAAAACACAACATCTGGATTAATACAAATCAAAAGAGGCATTTTCCAAGGAGACAGTTTAAGCCCACTCTGGTTTTGTCTTGCCCTCAACCCACTCTCGTCGCTACTAAATAAGAGTAAATATGGGTTTGAGGTTAAAAACAATATCCAATCCGCTAGGATTACTCACCTTATGTATATGGATGATATCAAATTATATGCCAGCACTGCTAACAGCTTAGAACAACAAAATGGAATTTGGTATAGAAAAATGCAAAACTACCCAAATCATAAAGGGAAAGATGTCTAAAGGATTGGAGTATATAACTACTACTGGAAAATCTATCAACTCACTGGAAGAAGGAGAGATTTACAAATACTTGGGAATGGAACAGTCACGAATGATAAGCCACACGTCTATTAAAAACCGTTTGCATGAAATGTTTAAGAATAGATTAGAACAACTGCTGAAGACCTTGTTGAATTCCAAAAATATGGTGACAGCTATTAACACATACGCTATCCCAATAATAACATATTCTGCAGGCGTAGTCAAATGGAGTACGACGGATTTAGATAGTTTAGACAGGAAGGTAAGAACGCTGATGACTAAATATCGCCAACACCACCCTAAAGCGGCTGTCGAACGATTGGTTATTTCGAGAAACAAAGGAGGGAGAGGATTAATTTCTATACGAAATCTAGTCGAAAAACAAAACCATAAATTTGATTTTAAAGAATTAAAATATAAAATTTAAAAATTTTTTTTATTTTACTTATTTCAATTTAAACTTTTATTCACAACATATATTTCTTTTTATTTTTACTTATTAAGCGACGCGTTTCGGATTTGCATCCATCATCGGGCTTTTTTCGAAAAAAGCCAATCCGAAACGCGTCGCTTAATAAGTAAAAATAAAAAGAAATATATGTTGTGAATAAAAGTTTAAATTGAAATAAATAAAATAAAAAAATTTTTTAAATTTTATATTTTAATTCTTTAAAATCAAAGTTATAAAAACAACATGGAGACTAAACCACAAAGAAAAAAAAAAAAAAACATAAACTTTTTAGCTATTTCACAGCAAAGGCATCAACCTCAAACCTTCACAATGCTATCCTTCATTCAGATGAAAATTTCACCCCTGCAAACATGAAAAACACGAGCCAGTTGGACGAACCAACACAGTCTATTCAACAACTTCTTATCACCAACTCGAAAAGTAAACCTCTCCATGGAAGACACCCAAATGAAGCTGTACGCATCTAACATTGATGTACTAGCGTCGAACTCCTGGCTGACGTTTGGAACTCTATTCCCGGAAACGGAAGGATTTATGGTAGCAATCCAGGACCAAGTTTTACCTACAAGAAATTATCTTAAGTTTATAGTGAATGATCAGAACATCTCATCCGAACTGTCGCCGTTGTGGTACTCAACATGAAACCATACAACATATTCTTGCTGGATGTAGTGTACTTGTAAGTGATGAAAATCCTTTAGGGTGAAGTAATTCAAGAGCATTTATATGAAGGTTTTTATAATACAAACTTTATATACTACTGAAATAAATCAGCCAAGTAGAAGACTTAGCACTATTATTAATTCATTTAGTAATTCAAGAGCCTTTCAAAAAAACAACAACCCCAAGCACACATCAAAACTGGTCAAGGAATGATTATTTTTTCGTTTATCTAAGCCCCATTGAACATTTGTGGGAATATCTGAATAAGCAGATCCGAAATAGGAACATATTAAGAAGAGTATTAACAAGGAAGCTACTGGAGCCAATGTCCAGACACATAGACGCTGTTTTAATAGCGAAAAGGAAGCATATGAAATATTAGTCTTAAGTTTTTTGCCTTAATTGAAGAATGTACACTTTTTTTTGACACTTTAAAACTGAAATATTTGTAGTCACTTTTGTATTGTATTTTTACTATAGTTTTTTTGTTGAGTTGTATATGCCAATTCATTGAAAATAAACCCTCTTAAGAAAAAACATAAATATTTAAGTAGAAGAAGGAAGCTACTTGCTTTAAGAGGGTTGCAAGGCCATTCATAGATGTACACTTTATTTTGAAATTTTGAAGCTTTAGTTTATATATATATCGTAAGTAAAAATAACCCTTTAGTTGTTTGGCGATTGCTGCTTTCAGATTTGGAATTGTCTATTTTCCATATAAGATGTATTGTCTTTACGTTCTCATTTCCCAAAATGCAAAACTTTTTAAATTAAAAAAAAAAATATTTTACATCTTTTAAAAAAAAAATTCTATTTCAAGGATAAGAGAGATCAGTTAAATCGCAGAAACCGGCAAAAAGAAAACTTAAGAAAGGAATATATGTATAAGTTCTGAACAAAAATGTTTTGAACAAAAAAGAGAAATTTATCGGTGGAAATTTAAAATTTTATCAAAATCGCTTGAGTCGTGTAAGAAAATAACAAAATAGTTGTATGGGAGATATTATTTTGCATTTAAATCATTTTACGGATTTTTTATCAGTATATTCGGAGTCCATTTCTTATCAAAATTAATTTTCTTTATGTTGTGAGAAAGTAAAAGTTCAATAAAAATCATTTCAACCACTTATTCCAAAGGAAAATAAAAAATGGCTTAGTACGTACTACCTTTTCTATAGTAGGTGCTATTTTAAGAAGTTTTTTTCGGGAAAAAATATTCGTTTCAAACGCTAATTCATAGTAATTTTCAACGGTTCTTAAAAAAATTCTGAAACAGGTATATCTGCACATATTTTCTTTTCTAAAAAAAATATTTAAGTGTTTAAAAATGTTTAATTTGCAAGATAAAAAGATTTTTTGAGTAGATTTCCCATTTTATTTTTGACAATCAAAAATAATAATAAGAGATTAAAATTCTTTATACCAAAAATAAAATTATCAGCACTACCAAAATATGGCAACACTGCTATTAGCAAATTACTCATAATATAGTGAAAATAAGTAACATTGCTACAAAAACTGAAAATCGTAAATCAAAAAGACAAATTTTGCTAGAATAAGTAAAATAATATACCTATATTTGTGTAAACATATACCGTTTTGAGCTCTTATGCATGTTGTAGACATGGCATAGAAAAAATGGTATTTTTTTTTTCTCGTCCGTATTCTGGACGGAAACATCTAATTTTAATAACTCTTCTCTTATTGTTGTCAGAATCAATTGATATAACCATCACTCCTTATACTCATATTTTTAAAATATATCTTTTTCCTACAATCTACTCAAAATGTTCTATACTCTGTCCAACAAAAATTGTCAGTACAGGCCTTATGGGAAATGGGAGAGCTTTTTCTAAAGCAGTGGCGCCTGATGCACCCTCACTACAATGCGTTAGGAAAAATGCCACTAAAAAAAGAGCAAGCCAGTGACTTTTCTTAAGGAATTGTTGTTGTAATTCTTTGAAAAAAGTTGTACACCCCAACACGACCGTCGTATCCCACTGCTGATGAGATACTGTCAAGACTCAAGAGTGTCAAGTGTCACTCAAACTCAATACGATCGTGCGCTCTTTATCTACATCAAAACAGAGTTACCATTATCATTCTCAATTGCAAGCAAGGAGCTTTTTCAATGGTTTTAATTAAGGAGCTTTTGGGACTTGAAGCTTTTGAGAACACATTTTAAGAAGATGAGTATGTTGAGTGTTGTCGTATTGCTTTTCAACTAAAAAAAAAACGCGCCTATTATCTTACCGCTTGGCGTTGTGGGAAAAGGTAAATTGAATATTGTTTTCAGTCGTTTTGAATCGGCACACGGTAGCCCTACAAGTTTTTTACTCTCATTTGCGGCGATTTATAATTTAAACTACGGAATCCCTGTGAGAGCTTTAAAAGGCGACACACTTATGCATGGCAATTGGCAGTGCAACCAGAATGAGAGACAAACGTCCTATCTTCCCTGTACTGACAATTTTTGTTGGACAGAGTATAGTATACCTAATTTTATTATTGTATTTCTTGAACTTTTACATTTGTAAAAAAAAAAAACATTTTTATTTGCTTTTTTACTAAATTCTTTTGTGTTAGAGAAAGAAAAAACACAATAGCCGTGTTTATTTGGAAAAGTTATCCGTAGTACAGTAGGATTTTATATGAATAACAAATACAACATCCGCAGTATGATCACTGCCGATAAAAGGAGAAGTGAAATCCTGCTGCGGATGGAGATTTGACGTTTATTCGAGTATCGGCAGTGATCCTACTGTGGATGTTGTATTTGTTTTTCATATAAAATCCTACTGTACTACGGATAACTTTACCAAAAAAACTTGGAAAAGTTATCCGTAGTACAGTAGGATTTTATATGAATAACAAATACAACATCCACAGTAGGATCATACTGCCGATAAAAGGAGAAGTGAAATCCTGCTGCGGATGGAGATTTGACGTTTATTCGAGTATCGTTTGATCCTACTGTGGATGTTGTATTTGTTTTTCATATAAAATCCTACTGTACTACGGATAACTTTACCAAAAAAACACGGCTAAGTCACCTATTACACGATGTCTCACGAGACGAGGCTCACATAAGTGCGAAAAAGAAAGCAGATATGAGGAAATGAGATGCAAAAAAATATTCCCGGTGAGTACCGGGCTGATTTTTAGTAGTCTCATTTTGACGTTTCTTTTTCTCATATTCGTTTTATGTTGTGTTGTGTATTAAAAAATACGAACAACTGCCGAATTTGAGCCATGAGTCTCATGAGACATGAGTCAACGTGTAATAGCTTTTGCCTCACAGGATACAAATTTAAAAGGAAAGTCAAAAATGAGACATGTCTCATGAGGCAACGTGTAATAGGGGACTAATATTCAATAAAAAGACATGTTGTCATTTCGTCGGCTGAGAATTACAGGGTTCTATGTCGACCGACCCCCATTTCGAGTTATTCAACTTTTAAGTTTTTGATGCTCAGATTTCGTATTAAATGGCTATTGATTTACATTCGAATGATAACAAACGATAGATTATTGATAATAACTAATAAAAATATAATTTATTTGTTTATGTGTTGAGGAATTTCCTTTTAATTGCAAATTAAATTTTTTGCACAAAGTTCTATAAGCCAATTCCATGTAGTTCAAATTTCGGTGAAGGTTCTATGTACCACATAGAACCTTGTAATTGTTATTTAATCATATGAAGATTTCTAACATTTAGTTTAGTCGTTGAAAAAAACTATGGTATTCATAGTATAAAAGCAGCAAAATAGAGTATCTGAAATGATTCTCCAACTAAATATAAAACAATAATCTGATTTTTACATTTTTATTATAGGAAAATATTATATAGTATTTTTAATGCATGTAGCACCTAGTACACTATATAATTAACTTCATATATTTAACAGTTCGTTTACGTAAATAAGAAAATAATGAGAATAAATAATAAATATAATAAAACTAATATTTTAATTATTGATTGAATGAATTAAAGGTACAACATTTAAATAAATAAGAAAATAAATAGTAATTTGATTAAACAAACTAAAATTTTAATTTTCATAGTATATTTTATATATATCTTACAGTTCAAGTAAATATGTGAATACATTTAAGACAATTATAGAATATTATAAATTAATTAAACAAATAAGAATTTTAATTAATCATATTGGATATTTGTTCTTGTTTTCATTATATTTTCGAAATTTCTTTATCAATAAATTGCAGGCATGTATTTAAGCATTGCTTTAAATGGTTTGATTTTTCTTGTTGCAAGGTCATTTTTTAATTGTACCTCTTTTAAATTTGGCCATTGAAAAGACCACATATTCTTATTTCTTAAGGTTTTTGAACACTAACAGCCTTATTTATTAGAATTCTCTGAACGCGTGAATAGTTATGCACTGCATAAGGACTTATTCATCCACTATGCAAATTCATATTTATAAAACATTTGCCTACCCTGCATAGTTATAATGAGCTTGTGTCAAATAAAGTACCAAAAAGTAAGAATCTATTACGTTTAGCCTTCATAACACTCAGCTGTCAAAAAAAAAAAAATCCTGTCTGTCTATCGAATTAAACAAAAATGGAACTACCAAACGCTAATAGAATTCGAACAATTAACTTTGATTCATCAAATAAGGTATGTAATTATCTCTGGCACATACTGGAAATCAAATTATTATTCGTTTTATCCTTGCTGGAATACTCCTCAGACAAGTTATTGAGGATAAAATTCAATAATGCAAAATACAAATTGCAACACTAACACAACGGATGAAGAAGGATCCGTGGAGATAGATCACCAACAAGTATATTTATCTATTTAATTCCAAACAATTTTCAATTCAATTTGTTTTTAATATATAAGTATAACATTTTAGTTTCAATAAATAAAACCAACAAAGCTTTAGTTTCAATATCAAGTAAAAGTCATTTTATTTTGTTGATAATCTTTATAATTCAATGTGATGTCAAAGTGAATGTGACAGTTCAATACTAAAATTTCCTTATGTAGGCACTATTCAACCTCCAAACGCGTTTAGCTTATAATGCCTCTATTCAACGTCACATAAGTTTTATAAATAACGATTTTGCGTTTAGAGGCATTATAAGGGTTGCATAGCCTTATGTACTCACTATAATGAGTTTATAAATATGGCTGTAAGTCTACACTTTTAAGAGATTTTTCAAGATGGGAAGTCTTAAAAAACACCTCGGTAAGGTTCTGTGTAAGTTGAAGTTGGACAACTTTTGAAAATGGTATTAATTTAATATTTAAAATCTTACAACACTCGTAAACATTTTTAAAATCTAACGGTTGCATTTTTGCAAAACTGTAAGATTTTGTTTTTTGAATGACAAGGGTGAATGAAAATCGCGATTCGTAAGACGCGTTGAATGCAGCTATGGGTATTACCTATTTCCTAAATTGTAGAATGTCCTGGAGTAGAGAATTTAAAATGTATATGTTGGATGTCTGGCTGATGCTTATGAAAATCAATTAATATGAAGTTTACCAACAAGTGCCGGTTTTGACATAACACGGTTTAGAATCTTCAGCAAAGCACTAGCAATATCATTTCCTGTTCTTCCCATTGTGCTTTCATCACACAAGCAGCAATAGACGTTATTATTAAGCGAAAAATGTCCTGTAAAGTTATGCACATTTAACTTTGAGTGGTAAAAAAATGAGCTTACATCAGCTTTTGGACAGGTAAGTACATTTTGCATGTCAAAGCACAAAACTGGAACTGTATTTTCTCTGTCAACTTGTCTTTGCTTGTATGCCTCTTCCTTTTCCTGAAAATGCGCATTATATTTCAAAACCAGCTCATCAGATACAGTGGTGTTTTCAACTGCTATTTTATGCTCCTCGCATAGATTTAATGCTTCAAAAACTCAATGCTGTCTCCTGTCGCTAAAGCGGAATCCACCCCCATGCCGCTATCCATAAGTGACCCTTGCATTGAGGAAACCGAACAGATCTCAGTTCTCGGTATGTGCATCACAGACGACCTTGTGTGGAATGACCACATATTCGACGTTGCCAAAAACGCTGCTAAGTGTTTAGGTTTCCTTCGACGATGCAAGAAATTTTTTACCCTTTCTGATCTGGCTGTAATCTATAAAGCCTATATTCGTCCTAAACTCGAGTATAATTCCCATATTTGGGCAGGTGCTCCAATAACCCACTTGAGTCTCTTGGATAGAATCCAAAAAAGAGCTTTACAATAATTGATAGGTGATAGGACTAAAACAGAAACAATTGAATCTCTCGAGCACCGTCGCAATGTTTCTTGTCTTTCATTATATTACCGTTATTTTTACAAACCGTAACACTCGCGCTTCGGGGAATGCTCATCAGTTTACCCTTGAGCCCAACTTCGGACGTACTGTTAAATTCAGAGATTCATTCTTTAGCCGCACTACACGAATGTGGAATGCCTTACCCGACTCTATATTTCCTTCCCATTGTGATATTCAGACATTCAAAACCAATGTGCATCGGTATCTCCTTTTAAATCCCCTCCCACTTTCCTAAACGCTTGCACTGTGATCAATCATTTAAAATATAAAAAAAAATCACATCTATCTTTCTTTGGATTATGAAAAGCCAAGTAAAATTGAGTGTTGAAAACTTGTCGATATGCATTAAATTTAACAGTTTCGTCAGATCCTGTGTTCTCTTAATACATATGAAACATTTCTGAAATTGTTAGACTTGGTTTGAGATACTGCTTGTTGCTAGTTTTTCACAAGCTTTTTGTAAACAATATCAAAAACACGAAGAAAAAACCAAAGGTAAATTGATCAACATAGAACTTTGTTGCGTTTTCGGCAATCCAATAAGAATTATAAGGTTCTATGTACAAAATTAAGGAATACAAGGTTCTATGTCAATAAGAAGATGTGTAATTTTTTTATTGTTCAAAGAGAGAATTATAAAGTTCTATCCGCCAATTTTGCTACATAGAACGTTGTAATTCTTAAATTAACTTCATTTTGGTTTTTAGAACCTTTGTTTTTTGCGTTTTACGCTTTATAGGGTGAATTAAGGTGCATGTTTATGAATTCATTCGAAAGCGCTTGAAAATACGAATCCAACGACATCCATAACTCATTTTTCGTAAAAATGGCTGTTAGAACCTTGTAATTCTGAGCCGACGATTTGTCATATAAATTCATTATAATGTAGAGTATTCACTTAACAATAAAACACGGCTATAAATTTCATATACAAATTTGAAGGAATAAGATCCACAATATTTTCATTTGTATAGAAAATGAATCAAAGAAAGGAAAACAACAAAAATTGCTTTTTTGCGAGTCTCCTAGTTCCTTATCTTCTGTATTGCTTCTCAATGGGCTTTGAAATCGCAAGGTTATATTGCATTGTTTAAAAATAGTCAAAGCGAACAGAGCTTTAAGCGTATAATTCACAATAGTTGCACCCAAAAACATGTACCAAAATATATAAAAAAAAAGTATTTAACCGTTATCATAGTTGTCAATTTAATTTAACAGAACGGAGGCAAACATTAATTTTAATAGGACGTATTTTTTGAACACATATTTTTTTTATTAAAAAAGTACCTTATCCTAAGGCTTTAATAATTTGTAGGGGACAAAAACTAATTCAATAATTGTCATAAGTTGGAATTCAATTTTAAATTAATTGAAAGCACAATTTAGTGAATTTATTTTATTCCGTTCATATTCTTGTTTCCTTTTTTATGTATCCTGACGACATGTATAGAAACAACTTGGATAATAACAATGTAGGTACATAATATATTTATATATGTATTTTAAACAAATTTTTCATTGAAAATTTAAGTTTTTTTTGTTTTTTTAAAGAAGATTGTAAAGAGATATATTTATGTATGTATATAAAAATGTCATTTTTCGTGAGTGTAAAAGTTCTTGTATATTAAATGTACCGTTGGAAGACATTTTTTGTAATAAAACAAATCACGCCATGCTTGCTCATTTTAGGAAAACTTTGGAACATTTTATGGGGTGGTGGGTCATCATGATCGGTACTTGGAAGACACAAGTACAATTAAAGAAGAAGATGAAATTTCCAGATCACTTAAAATGTTTGCAATGTTAACAGCTTATAAACCTGGTTAGTATTAATATAAGCAAATTTCTATATTGTAATTAATAAGGATGCTAAATATATTATGTAGGTACTATTTATAATAATTTTTTATTAGTTTGGGACAAATCCTAATTTATAGCTGACATAAGTTTTCTTTTCCATTTCTGCTTTTTTTGGTTACTTAATTCATCTCAATAAATCACTCATCATCATCCTCTCCGTTTACCTAATTGGTGGCAGAACCTCGACTGACTTGCTATATTAAAGATTACCTTATATGGGCTTATCCCTGTAAATTTTAACTTCTTGAGTTTGAAAAAAAAACAAAAAAAAAATTGAGGCACGCATGTAAATTTGAGTTTTTCTTCAATTATAGACCACGAATAAATAAAAAACTTCAAAATAACTCATGTATTGTTTGTTGAAGAGTATAAAGTATAGAAAAATGAATTTAAAATAATTTATTTTAAGCACCGAGTTAATTGATTTGGTTTTCATTTTTAATCTTCACAGCTTCTGTTTTCAAACTTATTTGTTTAACACTTTTACCATTTTTTTTATAGTTTCTACAGTTTAAATTACGCTCATTGTAAGGGTATAATCAAACAATGCTTTGGTGTGCTAGTAAAAATGTGCCTTTTTTGAAACAGTTACGTTTTTTACGTTCGTTTTGTTAACTTCATAAAATTTGTACATAATGAAGCACGCATTGAAGCCAAAGTTTTTTTTACTCTAGATAGCTTAAATAATGATGCAGACCATAAAAAAATGCCCCATGATCAATGTTAAAAAAATAGACACGAAAATTTGTGACAAAGATTTACGAAAAATCACGCATGGCAGTTTTTTCTAAAATGTATATCATATAGGATTATTTATAAGGAAGGCACGCACTTAAAATGAATGATTTCAATTAATTTTGACCTTCATTTGTCTGAAAAAACAAAAATTGTACTAAGTAATCTTATGTTAAACATTATTTTTGCAATAATACAAAACGTTAATTATCCACACACGCAGCCAAAAGTCTCAATATTCGATGATTTTTTCGATTTCAAACACTTTCGCACTATCTCGATGGTTCATTTTATAAATTGAATAGTTAAAACTCAATGATATATATAATATTAAAAGTTTCAAAACCTGAATATTTAATAATAATGTCTATATATTTCGACGCATGGCAAAAGTTAAAATTTGCACGGATAAGCCCATATGCGAATCCACGGGCGGTCCGAGCTGTAAAATCTCTTATACATAGGTACTTACAAAGATAGGACAATATGTTTCATGTCCGAACCAAAAGTGTTGATAGTTTTATATGCAAGTATCTAATTATGAATGATTGGAACATTTACAGTTACAATTATCACAAACCATTATTTCATTTCTTTTAAAATTTGTTGGTAATATTTCAAGGGGCAGACAAATCTAGTAGAAGAATTTCTCTTTCAAAATCTTAGGGATTTTACATAAGAACCATTTTCATCATAAGAGTCGTTCTCGTTTCCCATTTTATTATCTCTATTTATTTTTATGTTTTGAAAATCTTATAGGAATTTAAAAAAGATCCAAATAGTTGCGATCCCCTTCCAGAATGTTTTCAACTATATATGTATATTCCATTTATATACATAAAAACAAACAATTTGAAAAAAAAATCGTCATATTCGAAGCTTTTCGAACTTTTAATAAAACCAAAACCTAGTTTACGCATTCTGGCGAAATAAAATCAAAATCTATTTGATTTTATTTTTAATTATATACATATTTGTTTTAGGTGGGTATACCTAAATAAAAACGAACATTTCGAACTTTTTGAAAAGAAAACAGTTTATATAAACATATTGTATTATATCCTAATATTTACAAACATACAGATATATACTGTGAGCGTCAAAAGTGAGTAAATACCTAAATTATTTCTCGAGTTACATAAGAGACAAAAACAAATAATGTATTTAGTGTTTTCCTTTGATTCATTTTCTTTACAAATAAGTACCTATGATGTAGTTTTCTTTTGCTTTTTCAAAATCTATATAGGTATGTACATACGAATATTTTAATTTATTTTCAAAATTAAATCATTTGAATTTAAATATTCAAATACAAAAAACTTTATTTTGTTTGAAATTCATTTTCAAAACAAATACAAAGGCAAACAAAAAAATAAAGATACAAGCATAATTTTGAAACATCTTTTTCAAGATTTTTTAAAGAAACAGATATAAAAAAAACAACAAATAAGAAATATTTGTATACATTCTTATTTGTTGCAGTAAGTAAGTATAATCTTTTTGTGTTTTGTTGTATATATGTTTTTAATTACAATTTTGTTCATAAATAGGTCTGAATTAGTGTGTAATCACACCCAAAACGTTACAACTCAAAAAATAACAATAATTGACCTTGAGCCCACTTTAGGGGTAACAT
Organism: Philhelius festivus; assembly: GCA_963931855.1. NCBI lineage: Eukaryota > Metazoa > Arthropoda > Insecta > Diptera > Syrphidae > Philhelius > Philhelius festivus. The sequence continues at coordinate 88,739,221 of OZ007555.1, forward strand.
AATGTTTTCTTAGTTTGTTTATTAAGGGCCTTATTGTGAGTGTCGTTAACGTTCGATTCGATAAAAGTCGATAGTGCCAAAACTTTTGATGCGTTAAAATTTGTATCCAAAGCTATTTAGATAAATTAATGTTGTAACCACGTATAAAATCACAACTTATGGTATCTTATACAAGAATAATTTCAGATATCTTAATTTTTCGATGATCGATTTTCGACAAAAGTCGTCGATCGATTAACAAACGACACTCGCAATAAGGGCCTAAATTGAATTAAAAACTTTGGACGCAAAATTATTTAAAATTTTGTTTAAAAACTGCTGTTTGCTTGACGTTAGAGTTTGAACTAGTGTTGGGCATAATCGAATGATTTAAAGAATCGAGATATTAGTATTCTAATGATTTAAAGAATCGAGTGATCATTCGAATGATATTCGAAACAATATCATAATAAAAAAGAAGTAGGAAACAAACACTCCATTTCAAGGTAAAAAAAAGCAAAAACAAAACAGAAAATTATATAACATAATGGTTCTATCTTCTCGCCTTTCCCTTACAATTCCATATTCAACGATGCATCGAGTGCGAAAATGAATATAAATATAAACTCAAAGTCGCTGAATACACACACACGGGATACACAAATAACCAACTTCTCGATTTCGTGCGTTTGCTTTTCTGTCCTTTCGTTCAATACTCGCTTCTCGGTCTCGAATATTCACTCGAGTCCGAATTTCGCTTAGAGTAAGTAAGTAGATGTGAGAAATCATTCGAATGATTTGAGTGAAGAATCGAGATATCTCGAGATGTTGTCTGAATCGATTATAATGGATTATATCATTCAAATGCGCCACCAATAGTTTGAACATATTAATAGGGATTATTATTTTAGCCCCAAGCGGGGCACTAGCAGTCAATAGTTTGAACACATTAATAGAGATTATATTTTTTAGCCCCAAGCGGGCAACTAGCAGCCAAAAAAGAACTATGTTACTTTTTCAACTTGAAGCGCTCAACTTGCAATTTTTCTTTAGCTCAGAGTTCGATTGGGGCTCGATCGAGTAAAAACCAGAGCGCTGATAACTTAATTAATTTTTTTTTCCATTTTACATTAACGAGCAATTAATTAAAAAGAAACCATACTTGAAAACACCAATTTCCCAAACAGAGTGGACAATTTGGACTGTCTATTAAAAAAATTATATAATGAAAGTTCAGTGCTCATTTGTGTTTCTATTCGATCAAGCAAAGAAGAACGGTCAGAGCGACACCCCGCCCTGTATCGCATAAGACTAAATAGATCGCTCAGTTAATTAATTGTCGTTTTGAATATAGCTGTTTTTATCATATCAATAGAGAAAGCGATTTTCAACAAGACCAATTAATTGAGCGATAGTTTCAGTCTTGCGCGATACCATATATAGGCCCTGGTACATAGGCTGATTATTAGCTCGTGATGAGTTTTGGAGAATACAAATTATTCAAATAACGAAGGATGTAGAGATACTAATAATAATAATGGTGATATTTTATGAGGATAGAGAAAACTATAAATATATGATCAAATATCAATTTCTGAACATACATACATAGTAGCAACACTCACAAATAAATTGTGCAGTAAAATTGAGAAATGTTTTTATATTCAACTCTTATCACGAATTTCATTGTTATCGGAAACTTTTAGGAATCCCGAAAAAAGCGATCAAAGAATGTTTTCGAATGCAAAAAATTGACGTAACGGAATAGAGAATCTATGAGAAATTATAGATTATAGATCCAGAAATAGGAACGAGCATTTCACTCAAGGAATATTCGGCCCTATCGAAGTAACCGTCGGAGCGGAACTTTCTCCGCATCGCATTCTTTTTCGGAAATTCAATTTCGGTTTGTAGTAGCTTTCATCGGAAGAAATTTTACAGAAATCAAATGACGCATTGCGATGGATATAAATTTCAGACAGATATGTGCTAATTAATCGATATATGGGCAAATCTCAGAAACTTTTGACTTTCGTGTAACTTTGAAATTAAGTTACTTCATAGTCATATTTTTTTACTCTATCTCTGATAATTTTTTCAAAAATATAGTATTACAGTATAAAAAAAGTTATTTTCCACATTAAGAATTTTTTTTTTTACCTATAGAACGAGTAAAAGGCAAAAAGTATAAGAAAAATACAAAATTTTATATGTTACTATTCAAATATTTAAAAAGTTTAATGTTCTTACGATTGAAGCATCTGATTAAAGTTTGTTAAACTCAAATGGGGTACATAAAAGACTTTGAAAATCAAAATTTTTTATGAAAAAATTATGTGCTTTGCTTAGATTTATGACAGTGTTTGTCAGAAGTTTCGGTACCACATTTCCGAAAAAATCATTAAAATCTGGTACGTCTCTTATCATGTACACAGCATGCTTTGCACCTATTTCTAAATTACATATTCATTTTCTATAGACAAAAATGAATAAATTAAGCTTTGGTAGAGGTGTGTGCTAAAATCGCAACCTGGTTAAAATTAGCTTATACTGAATTAAAAGAGTGCGAAACTTTTTTTTTTTTCAAGACATTTTCAGTTAGCACTTTAATAAAAAGCAATATTTCTCGTTCTTAACTATTGTTCCTTCTTCTAAATCATACTAAGAAGTGTACGTTTCCTCGCTGACGCTACATATTTTATGGATCTTTAAAATTCAGTAGTTAATTACAAAGAAAAATCATTGATATTTTTTATACATTTATAAAATTTTATTGATACAAATTTTGAGTAAAATTACGTGTTATTTTTAATTAAAAGCTTCACTATAAAATGTACATATTTAGAAAAGTGAACAAACTTTTACTTAAATATAAATCATAATTTAAATTTTTATCATTTGTTATAAAAAATTAAAAATTTCTATATTATTTTGAAATTTCGCGCTCACATATTTTCTGTAGTTCAAATATTAACGAATGCAAGCTAGGGCAGTGAGAAAAGTGAAAGAAAATGATCCTTATCAATAACAGTCTTATAAACATAGGTATAAACAACTTACGTCGAACGTTATTGTGGTATCAGTAGTTTTTGTGACTCGGCCACGTAAAGTCGTTTCGTGTTACTGTTTCGATAGTTCAACGTCGCACTATGGGACCAAATGATGAAATCCATCTCAAAAATGGTTTTGGTGAATTTCGTAATTTGAAAAATCTAATGATGGGATTATATACTAGAAATATGGTTCTTCCTAACACAATAAATTTTTTGTATCTTACTTTTGTTCTAGGTACCTAAAATTACCGTTAAAAATGACATTTCGATATTTTTATTTTTTAGAATTATTGGAAGTGAGAGTTTGAAGTCAATTATTTCGTATTTTCCTGGACAGAATGTATAAGTATTACACCTTTTTGAAAAGCCCAAGCCCTTTTCTTTACAAAACAGTTAATATTTTTTAATTAAGTTCGCCAGTAAATTAATAAAAAAAATGAGTAAGGTGCAGTATATTTTTCATTTTTTCGTTTTCAATTGAAGTTTTCTCTGTTAGCTCCGGCTGCCTCCGTTTAGTTAATGGCTGTTTAGTATTCTAAAAATATTCTAAATTTGGAAGAAAAAATAAAAACTTTCGCATTTTCATGCATTTTTGTTTAAGAAGAAAAAACGTATGATGAGGAAGAAAAATAAGTTTTTAGAATAAAAATTCGTATTCTTATAACTTTATTGTTAAGTGATGAAAAAAATTAAAATTTGGCAAAAATGTGGAACCTTTATTGATGCACATAAATATGTATTCCAAAAAGTTTTAGACCATTATTTTATTACTTTTAGCTCAAAATTTCAAAAAAAATGTTATTTTTGTCAAAAGTTAAAAAATATAACTGTTAAAACATGTGCAACACATTTTCATAAACATCATATAAGTGACTATGTTTCCACAAAATTTATAAATTTTTATCATTTATTTCCAATATTATTAAAATTCTAAATTTTATTTTTAGAATAAAATATTTTTTGTTTTCCAATTTTAAACTTCCTTACTCATATTTATATTAAAAAAAATCATAATTAAATAAAAATAAATGCCAAGCATTTGAGGGTGGCAGGGGGTGTGTGGTTTATGGTTGCATATAATACAAATGTAGGTACATAGTTTTATAAATAATACAAGCATTGTTTGACGAGGCTTAAGAACCTTTAGACATTAATTAATATACCTAGTAATAAGGTGTACTTTTGAATTCCTTTTTTTTTGTCTTAAGGGCGAAAAACTTTCATATATCAAAAAAGGCGTGGCAGTACACGGATTTTACTAAAAATAAATAACACTTTTCATAAACTCACTTCTTCATATAAAACTTAATTTAAAAAATGCCTGCTCTTAATGAACTTTAAGCTGAAAATAAAAAAAGGGGAGTGAAAGTAGGCAGTAAAGTGGGCAGAAAAATATACATGCGATGTCTTAAGTTTAAAAAACCTCAAAAACAAATTTTCGGCTTCCTGTTCACTAAAAATAAAAAAATAACAAATATCTGAAAAACATGGGCGTGGTAGTGGGCGGACTTTACAAAAAACTACTTTCAAATGTTTTTACCGGTAAAAGAAGAAAACAAATTTCATCCAAATTGTTGCAATAATTCTTGCTCCAACAAATTTTTCCCATATAAATGAAACAAAATCTACAAATTTGTTATTTTATTTTGTTAAAAAAAAAATAAAATAATTTATTTCTATCTGAAACGTTTTAATATTTTAAATTCTTGGTTATACAAGTTCAAGTGTGCAAAATTTCAAAAAAAATATTGAGAAACGAAAAAGTTATGGATTTTTGAGATGGTTTGCACCATTTGGTCCCATAGTGCGTCGCCGGAAAATGAGTGAGAATTTTTTAAGCATTCGTTAATAAAAGAGGAACACCATCAATTATATTTTCTGATGTAACAATGGTGCTATAAACTTAATTTTAAAGGTGTGCTTAGTTATTTTCTCTTTACGCGTTTTCAAAAGTCTAAAGTCAAAGTTTCTGAGATTTGCCCATATCGAAAATGCGATATATTTTCGATAATTTTTAAAAAAATAAAGCATAAGCATTTTAAACCATTACAAATCCGTGAGAGAGTGTAATTTATTGTTTATAAAAAGTATTTTGTTTTTCAAAAATAATGCGCTAGCATTTTAAGAAATGAAATTAGATGCACCGATTTTTAAATCAAAACTATCAAAGTCCCCTACCTATTTCCATACATGTTTTTTGTTTCCATTTGAAGTGTCAAAAAAAGAATAAATTGAAAAAAAAAACTTTTGAAACACAATATTTTATATTTATTTGACTAATAGGTACTTTAATCACAATGGAAATGGATCAAAACACAAAACAAAAGATTACGAACATAGTTTTTTCCATCATAACATCGGTCCCAATTAATTTAACTGATTGGGGCCAGATCTTCCCAAACGCGGCTACAATTTATTTCTGATGTCCTTTTGGTGAAATCCGCTCATATTGGTGCAAACTTGTTTTTTCGTTCTGTCTAAGGACAAAAAGTCTTTTATAAATAGGTAACACAAGTTAAGGCAAATAAAGTTAATTTCTTTATTTCTTACATTTTAATTAAAAATTTCTTTAAAAAGAAAACACTTTCCGCAACAAGAATCTGTCGGAGGATTTCGGAGAAAATTTTGTTTGTATGTGTCAAAAATAAGACCATTAAAATTGCTTCATTGCACACAAATGGCATGCGTTGAATTTCGTCGGACAGAATTTCCGAACAGCTGATCGGAGAAATACCTTGAAGCAAAATGTCTCCGATTCGTAGGAAATCGGAGAGAATTCCGCTGCGACGGATACCTCGATAGGGCCGATTATTCCAAGTTTTATTATTTAGAATCTTATGGAGAGTATGCCTAGGTGGTGCAAAACAGTTAAATAACAAAAGTTTGTTTTGTTTTCTATTAAATTTATTTCAAAATTCCAAAGAACGTTTATAATTATGAATATAATAAAATATATGTATGTATATTCAAATTTAAGCACATTTTCATTTGAGTTTTATTTTGTGTGCACCTGTCGGTAATATATGTTTTATATGTATACTAGAGCACTGCAGGCTTGCACAACCTTGCTTTTATATCATTTACAGAAATGTATGATCCTTTGCTTTAGAAAGTGTTTAAAAATATTGGCAAAAATATAAATGTGCTAAGATAACACATTTTATATCAACAAATTGGATTTTAATATGCAATACAATTTTCATTTTACAAAGTTTCTTTGAATATTTTAGGAACAATGTTCATTTACACATTTTAAAAGAAAAACGGTAAATTTGTATTAAATATTTTTTTAATGCATTTTGTAAAAATCGTATCATATTGTAAAATAGAAATAATAATTTTAATGGTAACTTTATTAAGTTGCATATATTTGAGATTAATTTTAGTTCAAGTATCTTGAAATAACCAAATCAACTAGTATAGTATTTTCTTGTGTATTAATAATCAAATTAGTGTATCAGATAAAAAACATGTGAGTATTTGTTCAATCTAATTTTACTACGCTTTACTCAAATCGTAATATCTACACATGTAAATACGCAGTTAAAAGTCTTCTATTAATTTCGTAATCGTAACAAATCTCGTAGGTTTGTGGAAAATCCAAGAAAATGGCTGCAGTCCACAAGAGACAATTTATAAACAGACATCAAATTAGAAGTCAAAAATTACAATAAAAACAAAAATTCATGTTCTATATGATGTGTTATGAACTCGAAAAGAAATTATGTGAAGCTATCCCAAATGTATAAATTAATAGCTTCAAAGTTCGGGAATTGACTTCCACAATATTTATTGATATATAATGGACCGCCATGGTTGTGATACCCATTATATTACAATTATTATTGGAAAGTGTTCATTTTTATTGGAATATTATTTAATAAACAAATCAAGTTTTTGACCAAATAATTAACATTTATAAATTGATAATAAAATTCCTCAGATCCTCGGGACATTTGGCTTCTTTTAATACGTCAATTTTCTAATAAAAAACTATTATATATAAAATAGTATATGAATTCTAAGATAACAATATTAAAGGTAATAATCGTTTTTTGGTCATTTGTTAAAAACGTACGGAATTCCACCTCGGCATTGGTTCCAATGCTCGTTTTAAATGACAAACCTTACGTCAGTTCTTTTGAGGAAGCCAATTTACTTACATTACAGTTTGCTGTTAATTCAACGCTGCCTGAAAGAGTTACGACTACTCCTGTACTTGTGAGCGTCTATGATGATGTAATGGGACGAATCTTCTTTCGCACTCGTACAGTTGCTAGAGTCTGAAAAGATCTTGATATACACAAATTCGCTGTCGCGGGTAGTATCCCTTCCATTGTTCTGAAGATCTGTTTTTCAATACTGGCTTTTCCATCTCCTACTTCTTCTGATCTCTTCTTCTGTCCAGCCCGTCCCTTAAAAAAGGCGAATCTTCTTCAGACGCTTATTATCGACCATTTGCACCTACGTCAAGGCTCTGTTTTGTCTCTAACTCTATATTTATCAATAATCTTTTGTCTGAAACTTCTAATCTATCAAATCGTTTTGCAGACGACAGTACTCTCAGCTTTTCATATTCATTTTTAGATTCAAGTCCTTGTTCTTTTGATATGGAACTTTAACGACAGTGCATGATAATTTTATTAAATTCTGATCTTGACACCATTGTCCAATGGGGAATCAAAAACCGCGTAGAATGTAATGCGTGAAAAACTCAGGGGGAGGGCTAAATTTAACTATACAAAAAATTCAACCGCCACACTCTGGGAATGCCCATCAGTTTACCCTTGAGCCCAAATTCGGACGTACTGACTGTACCATTCGAATATGGAATGCCTTGCCGTTGCCTGGCTCTGATTTTGACTCCACTTTCAATATTCAGAACTTTAAAACTAATGTGCACTGATACCTCCGACTAAATTCACACACATACACAATTTTTTTTTGACTTGATTAACGATTTCTTAAGAAGGAATTCAAAAGTACCAACATTGAATTCGAAAATCAAGACTTTCAATTAAAAAAAAAATAGGTGTGATATTATGGATATGGACTACATTTTGGTCCAAAAAAAAATTTGGGGCAAAATGTTACTGACGGTACCTGTGATAGAATCTTTTTTTTTTGATTTTCGAATTTCTCATCAACGGCTCTAACGATTTTAGCCAAAATTTTAATGAAGGAGCTCCTTTGCATTTGAAAAAATATGATCTAAAATTTTTTTCGAAAAAATAATTTTTGGATTTTTAAAAAAATAATACAATTTTTTTTGAAAATTCAATATCTTGAAGAAGGAATTTTTTAAATTACGTTTTAAAATGTATTTCATTAAATACTAACAATTTGCATATTTTTTTTTTATAAAAATTTTAAGGAAAATTTAGTACACAAAAAACATGTTTCAGTGTGTCTGTATGTCTGTACCTCTCGCTACAGCCTTATTTTCTTCAATCTCGGTAGTTAGGGATCTTCGGGAATCACCGGGGATTTAAGAAAAGGCCTATTTTGGTGTACCCTGACCCATGTTAATGGTAATTGCACTGTTAGTACTAACGATAGAAACTTCATCTAAGTATTAATTTTTAGACGAAATACCACTCTTTGTAATTGCAAAAATTAAATTTTACATGTCAGGTTTTCCCAAATATCATAAGATCTATGGGGTTTTCCGCAAATTTGTCAGTGAATTTTATTTTTATTATTGTTACGTTCATTAAAAACAAACGGTATGTTTATTACACATTTTCTGGAGAAAATTCGGCCCAAAGTAAAAAATTCGCATGGACAGGAAAAACGAATCTTGATAGAAAATGGATATCTCAAGATTGAGATATATGATATAAACATTGAAGATAGGCCCTTACCGTAGAACGATTTTTTCACGCCCCAAAATATTATGCACGAATTAAGGGACACTCTGTATATGTATGTTCGTACGTAAATGCTTCCTATTGTGTTTTTTTCATTTATTTATTTTTTAAAGTGTCCTTGACTATTGCAATTGAAATTCAGAAAAATTAACGAAGAAAATTGTGTTCGAATTTATTGATTTAATTAAATGAGGTAATAGTAGCCTATAGGTCGTTTTCTTTTGTAATTTAAAAATTATTAATGATTTTTACGTTTATATATTTTTTGTTTTGTTTAGAGCCAACGACATCAGACTACCAAGTCGATGCAATTATGCAGGAGTTTGCTTGTAATGGCTTTAGTTGCGATGAGCTGAGATATCAACGTTGTAATATCGAACTAACCAACTATTCTGAGGGCGTCAGAAATAATCTGTGGAAACCCAAACCTTCTAATATTGCTGAATACAATAGGAAGTACTCAAAAAAACGATACAATAATAACATTAAAAGCGGAAGATATGTAAGTACCCATGTATAAAATCTCTGATACATACTTATTTTAAATTTGTCTTATATTTCAAAGAAATAGAATAGAATTTTAGATCATTTTTGTAATCTACTGAGCCTATATAAAAGAACAAAACAATATATAGTTTCTAAGTTATATTAATAATTGCACAAAATTTTAATTGAATTAGTACGATGCTAAAGCTGTTTTAGTACGATACTAGGTTTAAACAACGAATTTGCAAATTTTAATCGAATATAGCATCATATAGTTTGAACCAATTCAGTAGGCAATTCTACTGCGTAGGTCTCTTTAAATTTCTTTGCTCTACTCTTTAATTCTTAAAGAGACAGAAAAATCACTGAAAAAAAGAAAAAAAAGATGTACATGCCGGCGTTGTTGTCAATGACGCTGCTGCGATCATACTGAAGCACTTAGGAGGGTGAGTTTCAGCGTTGTTCCTGGGAAGCAAAATGTTGGGGCCATTTCAACTTTTTTGGGGCCACTTCGTTTTTCCATATTCGATAAAATAATTAAATAATAAAACAGAAGATATAATTTTATTTGTATTTTTGCATTTTATTCCATTTTTTTAAATAACTTAAAATCTATGTATGTTAGACATTTTTTATCGATTCTGGAGGCGGAATAAAATTACCACAAGTATTATTTTCCAGAAACCCCTTAAAGCTCATAAGCGAATTTATAACTTCATAGCTAAGTCTATTGCGATTTTTGGTTTTAATATTAGGTGTGTTTTATTCACTGCTGCATAGCTAGTGCAGCAAAATTTCCCTCGACAAACAACAACAATTTGATTGCTGGAGAAAAAGAAGCCAGTAAAAAAAGTGACAGTTGTGCTGGTGATAGAACTTTAAATTATTGAAATGAAAATGGCGCTATGCATTACATTTTAGAATTAAACATAATGTACATACATGTTTTGACATCAGATTTCGATATTTTCTATAATAGGTGCGTTTTATTATCCACAAATCTATCTGGATCCGGATCGGGATCTTCCCTTGAAAATAAAACGATACGGATCTTACTGACAGCAGTGTTATAAGCCTGTCTCTTTTTATCCTTGGGTTTGGAAATTTTAAATTATGTCTTGTCTTTTTTCTTTACACTATAGTTTACACTACCTTATCATAAAAGCCATCTACTCGCCAGTGTTATAACTAATTTTTGGATCTTTGAAATAGATCCCGATAGAAAACAGGATCCCAAATTGTTTTTGTAATACATGTTCAAACTTAATCCAGATCCGGATACAGATAGATTTGTGAATAATAAAACGCACCTAATAATGGGCAACATTGAAATATAAATTGAAATTGACATATGGAGTGAGTTTGATCGTTTTATTCGCACTTGAATGCTGCGCTGGCTATGCAGCAATGAATAAAACACACCTATTATTAAGAGCTGAAAAAACACGTTCTGCACAGACACTGTAACGAATTTGATTCTGAAAAAGTGAAGAACTTAAATATGAGACAGAGAAAAAGAGAAAGACAGCCGGTTTATGCTACTGTCAGTCGATGTGATGTGTTGAATTTTTCAATGAATGCGTTCAACCAAATTAGCATATAGATGAGAGTAAATATCGACTGCTTGGATATTATCGATTTCTAAAATAAAATTTTGTTTTTTAATGCTGTGCAAAATGGGTTGCTTTATTTTGTAAATTTTACAATTTTGGGGCCATTTCGTGATGGCCCGGGGCACCGGGCCAAAATAAGAATCTTGGGGCCAAATGGCCCAATTGGGCACTTTAGCACAACGCTGGTGAGTTTTGTTTATAGCTTCGCTCAGAGTAAAATAGAAATGAATTTCCAGTGATGGACTTTCTTTGAATAAGATATGATCATGGTTTACTTTTCTTTCATAGCTTGATGTCTAAAAAACTATTACATCTCTGGTGAGATAAAAGGAAAAGATTTTTAGGTGTAAACTTTACTTCGAAAAAATAAAATTAATAATTTTTGTTTTTATTACTGGGACAAATTTCAGTGCACCTACAGTGAAAGTTCTAATAAGCGGACACTCATGGTCCCCCAATTTTTGTCCGGTTATGAGAACTGTCCGGTTAAGGGAAAGCAATAAGAAAAAACGTTTTTTTTTTTAACTTCATATTAATTTTGATTAATATTGGATCTACGATCTACCTTGCCATTTTCCACGAACATCTTCTTTATTTCTTGAAATCTCTGCGGCTTGTGTTTTTCTAATATTAAATCTAAAAAACTTTGCATAGATAAAATATTTCATGTCGTGGCTGAAAAAAAAAACAAACCTTTTTGCCAAAGCGTGAACCAATAAGTTTTTGTTGCCCAATGCATTTGGAATTTAAAAATTTTTTTTGCCTCACCCTTTTTTACCGTTATTTTAACGGACTATGCTCTAGTAAAATAGCCAGCTGCATTGCTCCCCTTAAACAATTCAACCGTAATATTCGCACTTCTAGGAATGCCCATCAGTTTACCCTTGAGCCCAACTTTGGACGTACTGTGAAGTACAGAGATTCATTCTTCAACCGTACTACGCGAATGTGGAATTCCTTACCACGCTCTGTCTTTCCCAGTCATTGCAATGTTCAAAAATTCAAAACCAATGTACACCGACACCTCCTTTCTGACCCCTCACTTTTTTCCTAATGTTCACACTGTGTCTCTGGCATATTAAGGGTATACAAAGAACCTTTGAGTGTGATGAATGAGTAGCTGAAGGAAAGGAAATGACATGTGTAAAAACGAAACGCGATGAAAAAAGGGAACCGTATCTTCTCAAAATTACACCAACTACCCCCAGTAACTAACTCCGGAAATCCCCTAATAACCTTTCAGCATAACATCGCACTGTCCAGTTATTAGAGCTTCGCGTCCGGTTATCGGAGATTTTCTATAAATTTACTTACGTATTAAACATAAACTGTACTTAGAACAGATTTGCTGTTCTTTTCCGTTACATTTTTGAGAAAAAATAATCCCTAAATAAAATAATGTGTCCGCGTATGGGAGGTTTTCTATCTAAAATGGGCAAGAAAACGTGTCCGCGTCCGTTTATGAGAGTGTCCGTTTATAGGAAAGTTATTTGTATGAGATTTTCGAAAAAGAAGTTGTCCGCTTATTGGAGCTGTCCGCAAGTAGAGCTTTCACCGTATAATAAAAAAATAAGTCTATTGCAAAATGCAATTGGGTCAGACAAAAAAAAAACTACCTGCGAGCTGCGACATAGGATTAATGACAAAAAGCTTAGGGATTATTGTTTATTTCTATGTTTTATGATTTGTGGCTTAGTAACAGAAAGGTTCCGGGGGCGTTGTATTTATATTTATTTTATGGCGTTAGTGTATATTTGATATATTTTTTTTTGACCTGTGGGGTTGGGATTAATTGTAGATTAGTTTTAATTAGTTAGATTAGTGTGTACGAGCTTGAACAATTTTTGCCTACGAGTTTTTAAGAATGAATTTTTGCATCTGAGGGAATTAACGTATTTAAATGATATTTGCTTTGGTTTGCCATTCAGTTTAAAAAAAAAACAACCAAGAATAATACATTGAAATACATTTAAAAGAAATTTTAATGGATCCATTTAGAAAAGGAAAACCTATTGGAAGCCAGGCGCGTAAGATAGTTGTTAAGATATATAATGACAAACTGGAAGAAGCAAAGAATTCGTTTCTTGAAAATCCTGTGAGTTACGCAACAACGCAAACAGTGGAAACTACTGGAATTTCTGAACGTTCATACAGAAGGATTATTAAGGAATACGAAGAGAGAGGAGTTGTTCAGTCACCAAATAAAAAAGTGCAGCATACGAAATGGAAAACTGGACTACGGATTTAGCTACAAAAAAACTCAAAACAACCGGAAACTTCTCTGCGAAAGAAATGATATTAAACTCATGCGAGTGAAGTATCTGGGAAAAATCCGGGAATACAGAACAAAAGGATATGATATCATTTATTTGGACGAAAGCTATATTCAATTCATAGCTCACATACAAGGCCACGGGCTTGGACTGATCCCAAGTAACATCGTTGGAGCTAAATGTTATTTAAATGTTCTTAAATTGCTCTGAGAGAGTTAAATGCAAGGCTCTAGCTCTATTTCAAAACAGATTGCAGCTCTTGGTAAACGAATATAAAAATTTAGCTCTGTAATAAAATTTCTTAACAATCTTTAGCTTCGTTACGTTTAAAAGCTTTCTGCTCGATAAATATGCTCCATAATAATGTTTTTATCAGCTGTCGGAAAGCATATTAGCATTTTGATACTTAACTCTTTAAAATAGCTCTTTAACAGCAAAAAAATTTTTTGAAGTGTTATTTAAGAGCTGCAAGCTATATCATGGATGTTTAAGAAAATGGCGAATACTCGTATTTAAGAATTTTTATATAACAGAAAAAGAAAACTATTCACAGTGATGTGATGACTGCATTTTGAAAAGAATCATGAAAAACACAGAAGCTTTATCCAAAAAAGTGCACGAGCCAAATAAATATTTTTTTCTCAAGTTCAAAATTAAAATAAAAAAAAATTACTATCCACTTAAAACAAATTATTTTAGAAGGGCGTTGTAATATTTCGAAGTACAATGTCAACATTTCTGATAAAAATGAAGTCGCACTTAGAAATCACCCCGCATTGAACGTATTATGGCTTTTAATTATTACCCTTACTCATTATTCTATTTAAATACATTTTGATGCTAAGATGATTTACCAATACAAATAATAATTTCTCTTCGTGTTCAATAGTATGATTTGTATTTACTAATACTAATAGAAAATAAAGTTTATAACTCCACGTAAAAGCACGCGGCTCTGTGGAAGTTTTAGAGTGTATATTAAAGCTTTCAGCTGACAAAACAGTATGTTTAGCACTATTAAGGAGCTAAAAAGTGCTCTCAAACTCAATGAATTAGCTGCTTCTGCTAGCAAGAAATCCGAGATGATACAATGGCTAAACGAAAAGAATATTCCGCATACTATACAGATGTTGAAACTTGAACTGTATGAGCTAATAAAAGGACACCGAGCTACACACAACCCAAAGCATAAGATTGACGATATCATTCACGGCATGGGACATGAGGTTCTACGTTTACCACCCTATCATCCAGATCTCAATCCCATTGAAAATATTTGGGCAACTGTCAAGGCAAGAGTAGGTTCACGAAACACAACATTCAATTTATTGGATGTTCAAAAATTAGCAGAGGAGGAATTTTCAAAAATAACGGCTGAAGACTGGCTAAAAGTGTGTGAAAAAGCCATAAGAACTGAGGAAGACTACTTTTCTCACGACCTAACGTGGGACACAATTTCGGATTCTATTATAATTAATCCAGGTGACGATTCTTCAACCGACTATGAAAGCGACATTAGTTCTTAAAACTAAGTACATATATGTAAATAAACATTTATTATTTAAATTATATTGTTCTTATTTATATTATTTTTATTTTATTATTATGTTTCATACTTATCTCTGAAGTACAAATTTATAATAATTATTTTAAGGTAAAATAAATTCTTAAAAACTCGTAGGTAAAAATTATTCAAACTTGTAAACACTAATCTAAATAATCTACTATCTAATCTACAATTAATCCCAAAACCCCACAGATCAAAAAATTATAAATACATATATCAAATAAACACTAACACCATAGAATAAATATAAACATAACGCCCCCGGAACCTTTCTGTTGCTAAGCCACAAACCATAAAACATAGAAATAAACAATAATCCCTAAACTATTTGTCAAAGCAAAGTTGAGTTAGGCACTGTAAGATTTAAGGAAAAATGTTTACTCATTAAATAGCTTGTGCACCATTTTTGTTCTCTTAAATCCTCTCTCTGCGCAACCGGCCGTTGGCCAACTGAATTGGTTCAAGCTATAACATGTTGTTCTTAAGGTTTTGTTTAAATAATTTTGCCCGCACTAGACGGATTATGACACCCTTAAAATGTTTGAGCACAGTGCGAGCATTTTATAGCTTGAACCAATTCAGTTGGCCAACGGCCGGTTGCGCAGAGAGAGGATTTAAGAGAACAAAAATGGTGCACAAGCTATTTAATGAGTAAACATTTTTCCTTAAATCTTACAGTGCCTAACTCAACTTTGCTTTGACAAATAGTTTAGGGATTATTGTTTATTTCTATGTTTTATGGTTTGTGGCTTAGCAACAGAAAGGTTCCGGGGGCGTTATGTTTATATTTATTCTATGGTGTTAGTGTTTATTTGATATATGTATTTATAATTTTTTGATCTGTGGGGTTTTGGGATTAATTGTAGATTAGTGTTAATTATTTAGATTAGTGTTTACAAGTTTGAATAATTTTTACCTACGAGTTTTTAAGAATTTATTTTACCTTAAAATAATTATTATAAATTTGTACTTCAGAGATAAGTATGAAACATAATAATAAAATAAAAATAATATAAATAAGAACAATATAATTTAAATAATAAATGTTTATTTACATATATGTACTTAGTTTTAAGAACTAATGTCGCTTTCATAGTCGGTTGAAGAATCGTCACCTGGATTAATTATAATAGAATCCGAAATTGTGTCCCACGTTAGGTCGTGAGAAAAGTAGTCTTCCTCAGTTCTTATGGCTTTTTCACACACTTTTCGCCAGTCTTCAGCCGTTATTTTTGAAAATTCCTCCTCTGCTAATTTTTGAACATCCAATAAATTGAATGTTGTGTTTCGTGAACCTACTCTTGCCTTGACAGTTGCCCAAATATTTTCAATGGGATTGAGATCTGGATGATAGGGTGGTAAACGTAGAACCTCATGTCCCATGCCGTGAATGATATCGTCAATCTTATGCTTTGGGTTGTGTGTAGCTCGGTGTCCTTTTATTAGCTCATACAGTTCAAGTTTCAACATCTGTATAGTATGCGGAATATTCTTGTCGTTTAGCCATTGTATCATCTCGGATTTCTTGCTAGCAGAAGCAGCTAATTCATTGAGTTTGAGAGCACTTTTTAGCTCCTTAATAGTGCTAAACATACTGTTTTGTCAGCTGAAAGCTTTAATATACACTCTAAAACTTCCACAGAGCCGCGTGCTTTTACGTGGAGTTATAAACTTTATTTTCTATTAGTATTAGTAAATACAAATCATACTATTGAACACGAAGAGAAATTATTATTTGTATTGGTAAATCATCTTAGCATCAAAATGTATTTAAATAGAATAATGAGTAAGGGTAATAATTAAAAGCCATAATACGTTCAATGCGGGGTGATTTCTAAGTGCGACTTCATTTTTATCAGAAATGTTGACATTGTACTTCGAAATATTACAACGCCCTTCTAAAATAATTTGTTTTAAGTGGATAGTAATTTTTTTTTATTTTAATTTTGAACTTGAGAAAAAAATATTTATTTGGCTCGTGCACTTTTTTGGATAAAGCTTCTGTGTTTTTCATGATTCTTTTCAAAATGCAGTCATCACATCACTGTGAATAGTTTTCTTTTTCTGTAATATAAAAATTCTTAAATACGAGTATTCGCCATTTTCTTAAACATCCATGATATAGCTTGCAGCTCTTAAATAACACTTCAAAAAATTTTTTTGCTGTTAAAGAGCTATTTTAAAGAGTTAAGTATCAAAATGCTAATATGCTTTCCGACAGCTGATAAAAACATTATTATGGAGCATATTTATCGAGCAGAAAGCTTTTAAACGTAACGAAGCTAAAGATTGTTAAGAAATTTTATTACAGAGCTAAATTTTTATATTCGTTTACCAAGAGCTGCAATCTGTTTTGAAATAGAGCTAGAGCCTTGCATTTAACTCTCTCAGAGCAATTTAAGAACATTTAAATAACATTTAGCTCCAACGATGTTACTTGGGATCAGTCCAAGCCCGTGGCCTTGTATGTGAGCTATGAATTGAATATAGCTTTCGTCCAAATAAATGATATCATATCCTTTTGTTCTGTATTCCCGGATTTTTCCCAGATACTTCACTCGCATGAGTTTAATATCATTTCTTTCGCAGAGAAGTTTCCGGTTGTTTTGAGTTTTTTTGTAGCTAAATCCGTAGTCCAGTTTTCCATTTCGTATGCTGCACTTTTTTATTTGGTGACTGAACAACTCCTCTCTCTTCGTATTCCTTAATAATCCTTCTGTATGAACGTTCAGAAATTCCAGTAGTTTCCACTGTTTGCGTTGTTGCGTAACTCACAGGATTTTCAAGAAACGAATTCTTTGCTTCTTCCAGTTTGTCATTATATATCTTAACAACTATCTTACGCGCCTGGCTTCCAATAGGTTTTCCTTTTCTAAATGGATCCATTAAAATTTCTTTTAAATGTATTTCAATGTATTATTCTTGGTTGTTTTTTTTTTAAACTGAATGGCAAACCAAAGCAAATATCATTTAAATACGTTAATTCCCTCAGATGCAAAAATTCATTCTTAAAAACTCGTAGGCAAAAATTGTTCAAGCTCGTACACACTAATCTAACTAATTAAAACTAATCTACAATTAATCCCAACCCCACAGGTCAAAAAAAAATATATCAAATATACACTAACGCCATAAAATA
Source organism: Philhelius festivus (assembly GCA_963931855.1). Taxonomy (NCBI): domain Eukaryota; kingdom Metazoa; phylum Arthropoda; class Insecta; order Diptera; family Syrphidae; genus Philhelius; species Philhelius festivus. Next base: position 88,757,201 of record OZ007555.1, read on the forward strand.
AATATAAATACAACGCCCCCGGAACCTTTCTGTTACTAAGCCACAAATCATAAAACATAGAAATAAACAATAATCCCTAAGCTTTTTGTCATTAATCCTATGTCGCAGCTCGCAGGTAGTTTTTTTTTTGTCTGACCCAATTGCATTTTGCAATAGACTTATTTTTTTATTATACGGTGAAAGCTCTACTTGCGGACAGCTCCAATAAGCGGACAACTTCTTTTTCGAAAATCTCATACAAATAACTTTCCTATAAACGGACACTCTCATAAACGGACGCGGACACGTTTTCTTGCCCATTTTAGATAGAAAACCTCCCATACGCGGACACATTATTTTATTTAGGGATTATTTTTTCTCAAAAATGTAACGGAAAAGAACAGCAAATCTGTTCTAAGTACAGTTTATGTTTAATACGTAAGTAAATTTATAGAAAATCTCCGATAACCGGACGCGAAGCTCTAATAACTGGACAGTGCGATGTTATGCTGAAAGGTTATTAGGGGATTTCCGGAGTTAGTTACTGGGGGTAGTTGGTGTAATTTTGAGAAGATACGGTTCCCTTTTTTCATCGCGTTTCGTTTTTACACATGTCATTTCCTTTCCTTCAGCTACTCATTCATCACACTCAAAGGTTCTTTGTATACCCTTAATATGCCAGAGACACAGTGTGAACATTAGGAAAAAAGTGAGGGGTCAGAAAGGAGGTGTCGGTGTACATTGGTTTTGAATTTTTGAACATTGCAATGACTGGGAAAGACAGAGCGTGGTAAGGAATTCCACATTCGCGTAGTACGGTTGAAGAATGAATCTCTGTACTTCACAGTACGTCCAAAGTTGGGCTCAAGGGTAAACTGATGGGCATTCCTAGAAGTGCGAATATTACGGTTGAATTGTTTAAGGGGAGCAATGCAGCTGGCTATTTTACTAGAGCATAGTCCGTTAAAATAACGGTAAAAAAGGGTGAGGCAAAAAAAATTTTTAAATTCCAAATGCATTGGGCAACAAAAACTTATTGGTTCACGCTTTGGCAAAAAGGTTTGTTTTTTTTTTTCAGCCACGACATGAAATATTTTATCTATGCAAAGTTTTTTAGATTTAATATTAGAAAAACACAAGCCGCAGAGATTTCAAGAAATAAAGAAGATGTTCGTGGAAAATGGCAAGGTAGATCGTAGATCCAATATTAATCAAAATTAATATGAAGTTAAAAAAAAAAACGTTTTTTCTTATTGCTTTCCCTTAACCGGACAGTTCTCATAACCGGACAAAAATTGGGGGACCATGAGTGTCCGCTTATTAGAACTTTCACTGTAGGTGCACTGAAATTTGTCCCAGTAATAAAAACAAAAATTATTAATTTTATTTTTTCGAAGTAAAGTTTACACCTAAAAATCTTTTCCTTTTATCTCACCAGAGATGAAATAGTTTTTTAGACATCAAGCTATGAAAGAAAAGTAAACCATGATCATATCTTATTCAAAGAAAGTCCATCACTGGAAATTCATTTCTATTTTACTCTGAGCGAAGCTATAAACAAAACTCACACTCCTAAGTGCTTCAGTATGATCGCAGCAGCGTCATTGACAACAACGCCGGTATGTACATCTTTTTTTTTCTTTTTTTCAGTGATTTTTCTGTCTCTTTAAGAATTAAAGAGTAGAGCAAAGAAATTTAAAGAGACCTGCGCAGTAGAATTGCCAACTGAATTGGTTCAAGCTATAATTATTTGCGTCGAATTGTAATTGTTTATTTTACCTTTTTTCTTCAAAATATTTTGCAGTTTCTTATTTTGAAATTGTTAAGTTTATTATTTCCTTTATTTATATATTTTAATAATTATATATTATGAATTTACTTAATACTGATTGTCACCCTACATCACACCTCACTTAAATATTATTAATTTGGAATGTATCCATTCAACACTAACTATTATAAAGTTAAAGAATGTTCACTATTTTATTTAATGTAATTTTAATTAAACTGCTTTAAGCTTTAAGTTTACTAAAATACAAATATTTTACTATATACTCGTAATATTTTACTATATAATTGAGCTGAACTTGGAAATGTCATCGTCATAAGATCTTTTAATGATCTTCCAAAAATATAGTGCTTTTTATGCACTTGCTATTTGTAAGTAATTACATTTGTGTTATTGTAAGTTAATTTTGAAGACGTTATTGATAATAATAATAAATAATATTTCTATCTCCAATCCAATCTCAAATATTGAAAATATGTTTATAAATAAGTCTTTTTGTAACGAGAAACTTTTTTGTATACATCAAAATGTTAGAAGTTTGAGATAAAATGTTGCTATTTTGCATCTCACACCTTTTCCTTTACTTGCATACCTGATCTTGTTTTTGTAACTGAGATTTATAATTTTGAAATATGTAGATGATTATTATTTGCCAGGTTTTGAGTTTTTCATCAATTTAATTCAAAAATATGCGCAGGAGGGGTTGTTTTCTTTTTTAAAAGAAAATTAGAATTGGGCTATTACTAAAGTCGATTTCTTGATTGTTAAAGATATCTTCATGTTATTTTGTGTGTTTATAGATTACAAAAGTTTAGTTTATCGATGTTTATGGAAGATATTTCTGACCTTCTTGAACCGGAAAAACTATAAACCTAATGATACATAATACCTTATATAATAATACCATTGCTTGCAAATACTTATTTTTTTTTCCTTCGCATGAGTAATTTTCTTTTATTAATGAACGAAAAAGAATCGATTCCGGTACATTCATAAGAGATTTACTAACATTTCTAAGGGAACAATGTGAAAAATATTTATTTGATCTCAGAACAACTGAAGCCTACAATGACCTATAACGGTTATGAGCAAAGTTTTCGAAAAAGTAATTAAAACTAGTTTATGAAGTTTTTGAATAAAATTAATTTTAGAGCTATACAATTTGGTTTTCATAAAGAAAATACACTGAGGATGGTCTATTAGATTTCTGTTCTCAATTAAACAATAATTTAGACAAAATATTGAGTACAACTGCAATATTTGTAGACATTCTCTTTTGGGCCATAATTTAACAGGTGGCTCAGTAAGTTTTTAAGAGTAAGGTTCGTATATCAACTGAGATCTGAATTAATTTACAGTATCGTTTTCTGACCATAAAATATTCATAAATGTTTTTTTAGTTTGTCTTACCAAAACACAAAGATTCAAACTAACTAAATGTGTTGATTGTTCTGAAAATTTGTTTTTAATTGAACAACTTAATGATGTAAAGTACTTGCGGTTAGTTTTATTGATTCTAATTTTTTTTTTTTAAGTGACTGATGCTCTAAGAAAATATTTTCGCATCATCGTCCGCGTCGAAGCTTTCCTTTGTTTCTTTGAACATTATTAATATTCGTCATCTTTACTGTTTCAAAAAAAAAAAAAAAAAATAGTAAAAAACAAAAAAACATTTTCAAATTGTTCTTATCTGCTTAAATTTTATAACTTTTTAATAATAACCCACAATTATGAAAACATGATGATTATTGGGAATTTAAATGGTGGTATAAGTGACTTTCAAAACTCAGTCTTCATCGAAGAAAAACATTAGACAACTGTTTTAATCAAAATGGAAAATCTTTATTAGACCTTTTACAAGACTGGATTTTTCGTTATAAATGGGACGTCTAATAGTGACTGATAAAGTTCCTTAATTATAGACTACTTTCTTGTAGTAGGTGAATGGCTTCGCATAATCAATGCATTTATCGAGCTAATTTCTCAGCACATCTCACCATTACTACTTTATGTGATTTTGATAATCAATTAATCAGTAGTCAAGCAATCGATATAGATATTAAGCTTAAATGGAACGCGATGGCAAACAGATACATGATCAAACTTAATCAGAAGATTAAGAGAAGTGAAATTGTCGAGTTTAACATCGGATAGTATTATTCTGTTTTTTCCATAGTTAGAAAATCAGCTTGTCTTATTTCGGGAAATCGTACTGCTTCTTTCCAATCTGAAGTGTTGAAAAAAGAAATAAAAAAAATCCTTTGCTTATTTAAAACTTTTCCGAAATAAAAGTTCTATTATGTTCAAATCTCACTAAAGAAAGAATTATACCATACCAAAAGAGGACCTCTAATTTGGTGGAATGTAGAGATTCAATATCATTTTGGAAAACTGTATGAAGAGATAATCCCAGAAAACTTTCGTTTATCTAGAATGTCAGCGATTTTTACTACGTGATGCGTGATATACCCAAAAACTATAGGGATGAAGCAGTGTTGAACCCCCAATTTTAGCAAAAAGAAGTATTTCAAAGCTTTTTTCGTTAATTTGAAAGTGGCTTTCGATACAGTTAATAGGAATTCCTTACTTTTTAAATTCGTAGAAATTGACCTGTCGACCAGATTCATCACAGTCTATAAAAAATTTCAAATTCAAATTTCAAATGTGAAGCAGGAGTCCCTCAAGGATATGTAGTAAGTCCACTTATATTTACGATATCCCGTTTAGGAGATGAGAATGTTAAAATTTTTAAAATCTTAACTGATAGTCCTCTGATCTATTAATAAAAGATAACTACGATTTGTGAAACCTTAAGATACCACAAAATCGAAAATATTGGTATTCAGGTCTCGTAACAGATCTATTGGCTATGGGCGTAACTGGACTCCAGATGGTGATAAATATGTTAAATGTTCACTTTCATATTAAAACTAAAACGGGTGCAGCTAAATTTTAAATTCCATGTGGTCTTATCTTTAGGTCCCCAATAAATGTGTGTATTAAACATCTGCAACGAATGGCTTGAAACCACTTCCAAGCCATTCTATATTTTTTCAAATACACTATTTGCTGCTTTCACTACTTCTAAAACAAAACAAATGAATCATCACCCCATACCAAAACAAAAGAATCGTGTATTCACTCGAAACGAATACACCATTTGATTTGTTTTCTCAAATGCATCGAATACAGCGAGTTTATATCGAAAACATCGAATACACCAAATAATACACTAAACACACCGAGTACACCAAGCGAACTGAGAACTTTCAATTGCTAAAGAATGTGAGGGTGAACAAATAGAAAAGTTGTTCACGGCAAATTTTACTTTTAACTTTTAATCAAATTATCCGATCATTAAGGTGAAGATCAATAAAGAAAGTGGAAATCTCAAGCTAAATTTTGATAAGAACTATTGGGAAAGGGTAAAACTGACCATATTAAAAGAATGGGTAAAGTTCTTTTAATTTCAACTTTTGTTATGAAAAATTCAAAAGTTGATGAAAAATTGAATAATTTTAAGAATCTTATGATGCAAATTTACTATCGTAATGATTCTCTATAATGTTTCATAGGCAATAACTTGATATATGCAACGGGAGACGAGGTAGAGGAACTTTATTTAATTTCTCACTAAGATTAAAAATTAAAATCGTGAAAAAATGTCGATTTTACTGTATCGATTCTAACTTGAGTATTACGAGTCTTTATGATTGAAGTCAATAGTTCAATGAAATATGGTCATCTTTATTTTTGTTTAAATTTTTTTTCAAACTGACACCAAATTTAATACTAAAAAGCTGTGTGAAGCAAAACTGGGATAGGTTCTTATAATTAAAAATTCAAAAGTTGATGAAAAATTTCTGAATATTGAACAAAAATTAAAACTCATTTATTGCCCCAACCCTACTCTAAGATAATGCCGAACAATATTTTACGATCAATTCAACAAGTTGCACACTAAAATTGGTCATAAGGATTTGAAAAAAAAAAAAAAACAATTTTCATAAAACAATTCAAACGAGATGGTTCATAAACTAGTTTCTAACTTCCGAAATCGTCAACAGATCTATAAAATTAAGGTCTGAGAATACTGTCATTAAAGCAAATATACAATTTGTGAAAAGAAATTATCTAACTCTACATGATTAATCTGAAAAAATAATATTAAAAGAAATTGAAGTAGTGTTTCTTTTCCATTGACTAAAAATGTAAAATCTGTATACAAAATTAAAAATGGAGAAAATAAGTATTTTTATATTATTGGTTTGCTTATTCTTTAAATAAACATATTATGTAAAAGATTACAAAACCTTAAATCTAAGAGGAAAGCTGATATAAAAGTATTTTCAATTAATTATTTTCAAAGGCATTTGATAAAGTCTGGCATCTTGCTCTTTTATCGAAAATACGTGCTTTCGGCATCGACGAATCCCTACTTCTTTGGATTAGAAATTTTCTTTCGCACCGTTCAATACAAGTTGTACTTGACGGATTCAAGTCTGAAACCCACAATATAAATGCTGTTGTGCCCCAGGGCTCCGTTTTGTCCCCAACCCTCTTCCTCATTTTTATTAATGATCTCCTGTCTGTAACTTCTAATCCAATTAACTGTTTCGCTGACGATAGTACTCTTAGCTTTTCATATTCGTTTTCAGACTCACATCCCTCCTCTTCGGATGTGGAACTGCAACGACAAAATATGATAAGCTCATTAAATCACGACCTAAACAGCATTGTACAATGGGGAATAAGAAACCGCGTCGAATTTAATGCTTCGAAAACTCAATGCTGTCTTGTATCGTTAAAGCGTGATATACCCCCCTTGCCACTATCTATGAGTGGCACTTGCATCAACAAAACTGAACATCTCGATATTCTCGGTATGTGCATCACGAACCACCTCTTGTGGAACGATCACATACGCGATGTTGCCAAGAATGCCGCAAAATGTTTGGGTTTTCTGAGACGGTGCAAGAAATTCTTCTCTCCTTCTGATCTGGCTACAATCTATAAAACCTATATATACGTCCAAAACTTGAGTATAACTCCCATCTATGGGCTGGTGCTCCAGTAACTCGTTGAGCACTGTGAAATAACTCCGGCTGAAATTGATAAATACATTTATACAAATTATACGGTACCTGTAATTAACCCTGGTGATGCTGATAATGATGTCGACTCATCTATAAATAATGTACAATTTTCAAATGGTGCTGATAATGCGGTACATTCGTCTCATAAAATCTTGCAATTTCCAAGTAATTTATGTTTTTATTATCAAAATGTAGGAGGCATTAGAACTAAGTTGGATTATTTATATATTACTTTCTCATCTTGTAATTATGATATAATAATGTTAACGGAAACATGGCTAACTGAAAATCAACTTACTTCCGAAATATTTGATTTAACTAAATTTACAGTTTTTAGAAAAGATAGAAGTAATTTATTAACAGGTATGGAAAAGGGTGGTGGAGTTATGATTGCAATACGTTCCTCCTTACCATGCAAACAGGTAGATTTGCTTTCAAATCAACATTTTTCGGAAACAATTTGTGATATTGATCAGTTAATTATATCGATCTTATTAAATAATAAAACTGAAATATTTATAATGTTAAGTTACATTCCTCCAAAAAGTTCTCTTGAAGTATATAATCTACATCAAAATAACTGTAAAAACATTTTAGAAAATCTTAATAATTCGCAACATGTTATCTGTATTGGAGACTTTAATCTAGGTAATATTATTTGGAATTTTGATTCAGAGGATAAATATTTTATACCTTATAATATAATCTCGGAAATTGAAGTTCAATTTATTGACTTTTATACCCAATTTGATATAACTCAAATAAATTCTTGTAAAAATAATTTATCAAGAATATTAGATTTAATTTTTGTCGATAAAGAAATTGATATTTATGTCGATAAATCTGAGTTTCCAATAGTTAATAATTCTATGCATCATGTTGCATTAGAAGGTAGTTTTCATTTTTATGATTATATAAAAAAGAAATACATAAATAATACATATGTTCCAAACTTCGTTAGAGCGAACTTTGATGCAATGAATGATTATTTTTTCTCCTTTAATTGGGATTCTATTTTATATGACATCGATGTTCAATTGGAACTCTCTAATGAAAATCTTTTGATGGCTATTAAAGAGGCTGTACGTCGGTTTGTTCCTAATAAAAAATTGAAAACAAATTCTCATCCGATATGGTTTAATAAGAGATTAATAAATCTCAAGAATAGAAAGAATAAAGCTTTTAAAGTATTTAAAAAGAATCGTAATTGTCCTGATAAATGCGCCAATTATAAAGTAATCCAACATGAATTTAACATGCTAAATAAATTTTTATATCAATCCTACATGTTTTCTATTGAATTTAATGTAAAAAACAATAGTAAATGTTTTTGGAACTTTATTAACTCCAAACGGAAAACTACGGGTTATCCAAGCTGCATGAAGTATTTGAATACAACAACTAGCGATATAAACTTAATTTGCAACCTATTTGCTAAATTTTTTAAATCTGTGTACTCTCTGGAAACTCTTACAAATCAAGTATTACCAACAGTCAATAGAGTTTTTGATATAGGAAGTATGGTTTTGGATGTATCTGAAGTTGAAGATGCTCTTCTAAAACTAGATTATAATAAAAAGGAAGGGCCTGATGGTATTCCACCTATTATATTGATTAAATGTGCAAAGTCATTAGCTAAACCACTTACTAAAATTTTCAATTCTTCACTTTCCAAAGGTAAGTTCCTTGACTCTTGGAAGCTTTCGTTTTTAACCCCAGTCTTTAAGTCAGGATCTAAGCAAGACATTACTAATTACCGGCCCATTAGTAAGATTTCAGCTATACCTAAATTGTTTGAAAAGATAGTTTACAATAGATTAGCTTTCCAATTGAGAGGCCACATATCTGACTATCAACATGGGTTTATTTCCGGTAAATCAACAACAACTAATCTAACATTAATGACAAACCATATTATTAACAATTTTGAAAGTCATATTCAAACAGATGTAATATTCACAGATTTCGCAAAAGCATTTGATCGTGTAAACCATCTAGTGCTTCTTTATAAATTATCGTCTATGGGATTTCACTCTGAACTTCTTAGTTGGATAGAATCATACCTTACAAATAGAATTCAAATAGTTAAAATTGAAAATTGTCACTCGGAAAATATCTATGTCTCATCTGGCGTGCCGCAAGGTAGCCATTTGGGCCCATTGTTGTTCCTCTTATTTATTAACGATATTCCTTCTATCTTTGTATCTTCGTTATGTCTCTTATTTGCTGATGACCTTAAGCTTTATCATAAGATAGAGTCATTATCTGATTGTTATTCACTTCGTGATGATGTATTAAGACTTAATGAATGGTGTTATAACAATTTTCTTTATTTAAATGTTTCAAAATGTCAAATAATGTCATGTTTCAGACACGTAACGCCTATTTTATTCAATTATGAAATAAATCATAAAAGTCTTGAGCGTGTTGAACGTAAAAAGGATCTAGGGGTTATCTTAGACAGAAAGCTTTCATTTTTACCTCATATTGATTACATTGTTAATAAGGCTAATCAAATGCTTGGATTTGTAAGAAGAAATACAAGAGAATTCAAAGATCCATATTCACTCAAGACGCTTTTTAATTCTCTGGTCAGATCTGTGTTAGAATACTCTAGTACGGTTTGGAATCCCTTTTATAAAAACTCATCTAATAGAATTGAAAAAGTTCAAAAGAAATTTACTAGATATTTGATCTTCAAATTGAATTGGCGTATGGACATGCCAACTTACGAAACAAGGTGTTTATTGTTTGGTATTAAGACTTTGGAAAATCGGCGTACTTGCTTTTCTGTTATGTTCATTAGAGATATTTTATCTTATCATATAAAATGTCCTCAGTTACTTAGTTTTGTAAAATTACGCGTTCCTCAAAGAGATTTTCGTAATTCAAATTTATTACTTGAATATTTCCATCGGACAAATTATGGTCTAAACGAACCAATTTCACGTTGCGTCAGGGAAACTAACGTAGTTTGTTCCAGAATAGATATTTTCAGTAATTGTACAAGAGATACTTTCAAAATGAATTTATTAAATATTATAGTTATACAATCCGTTTAATGTGAATAGTAACTTAATGTATTTTTATATTACTTTAACCAATGCAAATATGATATTTATGTAAATCTGTAATCTAAAAGGGATCTTCTCTCTGTTTGATGAATAAATAAATAAATAAATAAACATAACTTACTTAAGTCTCTTGGACAGTATTCAAAGAAGAGCTTTTAAAATGATTGGTGACAACAACATCAGTGACGTAAATCACTCCAACATCGTCGTAATGTTTCTTGCTTCACCCTTTTTTACTGTTATTTTAACGGACTTTGCTCTAGTGAAATAGCCAGTTGCATTCCTCCCCTTAAACAATTCAACCGTAATACTCGCACTTCTAGGAATGCCCATCAATTTACCCTCGAGCCCAACTTCGGTCGTACTGTGAAGTACAGAGATTCGTTTTTTAGCCGTACTACGCGAATGTGGAATTCCTTACCACGCTCTGTCTTTCCCAGTCATTGCAATGTTCAAGAATTCAAAACCAATGTACACCGACACCTCCTTTCTAACCCCTCCCTTTTTTCCTAATGCTCACGCTGTGTCGCTGACATGTTAAGGGTATACAAAAAACCTTTGAGTGTGTGCTAATTATAAAACAAAAAAAAAGTTTTTTTAAAGGCTTGTTCCAGTATACATATGGGTCATTTTTTAAAAATTGACATTTTTTATTGATCGTTTCAAAAAAAAATTTTTTCAGTTTTTCTTGGGTTTTAGTTTCTAAATCTATAGCTTAATGGGTCAACTATCGGGGATTTGTGCGGAGAAATGACTTGTCGGAGGTCCAGGTGCATCAGTTGCTGATTATTGTGGCATCAGTGGTAAATGGTTTGAGAAAATAGATAGTTTTAATGTTGGTGCTTTGACTTTCTCGGACCATATGCCAATCTCAGTAGCCCTGACCATAAAAAAACCTCAGCCCCAAAAAAGCATTGCTCTTCTGCCAAGACTATTTTGGAACGATAGGGAAAAAGAAAGTTATGAAGCCAAACTTAGTCAGTTTACTGTACAACAGTGGCGTGGCGTGGATAATTTTAAATGGGAAGACGTTATAAGATTTTGTCACCTGTAAAAATGAAAATAAAATATCTTAGAACCTTAAAAACAACATTTCTAGTAGTGATATGGTATCTACAAATGCATTCCACATTGACTTAGCAAAAAATGTGTAGCTATATTTTTTATACTTCAAGACATTAATATTTCAATCAATAATGAGCTTGAAACATAAGAAAAAAGGACCTCCTTTTAGACACCACCCCTTTTGTCGGACATACATAACTGCGGCACCTTCCTAGGAATTTTCTATTAATTTTTCCTTGCAATCATATGTGTCAAGAACACAACTCATCTGCATTAAGACTCGCCCTAACGTCAAAAAATACAAGATATCTTTCTTGTATTCCATTCTTTGACAAGAACCGAAATATGGCACTCAGTTGTCCCCTATGACTTAAATCTGGGGCCAAATTACCGCATCAGTTATCGAGTAATACGTGACTGAATTATGTGACTTTGGCATTACCGCTTACGTCAACTAGCAACCGATTACTCTAATTTGACGTTTTCATTCGATCACTGATGGGACTCACTCACTCGTTCACTGATGCGGTAATTTGGACCCTGATGTTTCGTCGATCATAATCGACACGAACCGGGCTTCTATGATTTCTGTTTTAATTTCAGATTTAATAACAGCCGCGATACTATGTATCAAGAGGGATTTACATGTATTCATGAAACACGCACACTAAACAAAAAATTTCGATCTGGGATCGAAATCCCTGGTGTGTAAAGGAAAAAAGGATAAAATATAAACTATCAACTATCCTTACTAAAATTCTTTGGTTTCTCCGATAGGTAATCTGTTAAACAGCAATCTACATTTATCAAAGACAAAAAAAAAAATCTAGAACTGCACTTAAATTAAGAAGCCAATTTTTTTTATCAATATAGTGGATAATAAAAGGAATTAAATCTTCACTTTAACATCTAACTTTTCACTATTTTTAATTAAGTTCAAATTGGCTTTTCAATTTATTTGAAGTTATTGAACCTGTGCAACACAGTCTTTTATTGAATGCCAGTTGAATCCAAATTTAAATTCCTATTAAAAAAAAAACAAATGCATTTTATTTGACCAGAAGTGTTCTTCAGCGATATGCTAAATTTACACTGCTGACAAATTGCCATATATTCTACCATGATTTATTTCATAATTCAAAATTATCACAGTAAATTTGCTAAAATATCAATCGTGTATATTATAAACTATCACGAGAGAGAAAAATGAAAGCATTTTACATTAGCTTAGCATGCAAATCAACATCAAATTCAAAATCAAGAATCAACAATACCCACATGCCATATTTATATTTACATATATGACATATGTATGTACAGCTGTGTTCATAAAAATAGCAGTGCTCCCCAAATAAAACAAAAAGGCTTTCATTATCAACGTTATACTATATTTCACTTAGCTTCTAATAACAATTTAAGGTATTTCATTAATATTACCAGAAAAAAATAAGATTGATTTTTTACCGTTACTTTTATCACAGTAAGAAGCGTTTTTAAAATTTATGGCTGTTCACAAAAATAGCAGTGCATCTGAATGTTCTGAATCTATAACGCAAAAAGTTAGAAAAACTGTAAAAAACGTATATGAAACTATATTGATATTTTAGCTTACCATTAATACTTCGTAGCATAACCATTGTTTTTTATAATGGAAATGCATCTGCGTGGCATGAAGTCCACTAAAGTTTGACACCTCTCGACTGGTATTGCGTTCCACGAATCTCGCACTACTTCCCACAATTCTTTCGAATTCTTCGGTTTCGCTTCATGAACCGCATTCTTAACATCCCCCCACAAATTTCCAATGGGGTTAAGGTCAGGGGATTGAGCGGGCCACCCTATAAGGCATAACTTGTTCTCCTGGGACCATGATTTTTCCCTTTTTGAAGTGTGTTTTGGGTCATTGTCTTGTTGGAATACCCAAACCAACGGCATTTCCTCTTCAGCATAGGGTAACATGACCTCCTCGAGAATTTCAACATATTCAGCTGCATCCATTATACCCTAAATGGGATAGATAGGCCCAACCCCATAGTAAGAAAAGCAAGCCCATATAATAATTTTCGCTACACCATGCTTCACTGTTTTACAGTGTATCGTGGATCGTTTGCTGCATTTTGTGGTCTTCTCACATACTCCCAACGACCCTTGGATCCAAAAAGAACGACTTTGCTTTCATCGCTCCACAGAATATTCCTCCATTTCTCTCGTGGCCAATCTCGATGCGTTTTGGCAAACTCCATTCTCTTTGCCACATGCCTTTTTGTCAACAATTGTACCTTGCGTGGACTTTGGGCTGGTAATTTGGCATCCAAAAGACGTCTTCGTACGGTTACAGCGCTCACAGACAGTTCAAGCTTATCTTTAATTTCTCTGGAGCTTATGGAAGGGTTCTGTTTAGCTAACTGAACAATTTTTCTGTCAGTTCTAACACTCGTCATCCTTTTTCGGCCGTGTGTTTCCGGTTTATTCCGCCATTTTATAGCGTTACTTATCTTTTTTGCTGAATATCCTAAGATTTCCTGAATATCCTGGTAAGTTTTCCCCCTCCAAATGTAGTTTTCTTATTAAACTTCGAGTTTTTTCGTTGCAATGTTTTGACCGACCCATTGTTTATTTTTGAGCTAATATTTTTTAATTTTTTCTATAATATTATCTTGAGAATACTAAAAACTACAAAAAGTAAAATTTTTACTTACCGAAAAATAAAAAAAAAGATAATGTTTAACACTTTTTAACTTTAAATGCAAGACACTGCTATTTTTATGAACACGCTATATTCAGAGAGCTTGAACAAATGCGTCTATAACGGAAAAAGTAAGGTTCAATTACAAACTTAAGGCCTCAAATATAAAAATGAAAGACCGTTAGATGCAAATAACAGGTTAATTTTTTTTGTAAGAATCTGCGTGTTTAAAATTATTGACTAATTAATAAAGTTTGACCAGCACTGCTATTTTTATGAACACAACTGTATGTATTAAAGAAAAAAAAAAACAAATAAGTCGAAGAACACCGTCTTATTTCTCACACAAGGTTGAAAAAAGGCGAGCACCTGAACTCCTGCAATGTATTATCTTCCTACTGAAATGCAATGCTAATTGCTAAAGGGAGAATAAAATACAAATAATTCCAACTCCTACTGGTATACATCGAAAATTTTATAAGACGGAATGTAGCGTCTTATTTTTCGCGAATGTTGAACAAAGAGGATCCGAAACACAATGCTTGGGGAAGAAAAGGATATAAAACAAATAAATAAGACGGTGATTGAAAAGTTTATGTCAGGGTATTTTTGTGACTCTCTTGGTTAATGTTGGTTGTGGATTGTGGAATGTGTTCGGATAAAGTATAAGATACAAACGAGAAGCAGAATGGAAAACTTAATTATTCGATGTTTATTTGTTAGATTGTGTTATATGTGGATTTTATAAAAGGGAAGACGATAGGAATCGTGTTATATGGACGTCACGCCACTGCTGTACAAACTGATTTAAGTCAAGCAAGCACGAGCCACCAGATTGATTCTTTTATAAAAGCTATAAAAAACTCGGTCTCCTTTGCAGAAAGGAGAGACGTAGCTAAAGGCAAACAAAAGTGGTTTGACAAAAACTGCGAAAAAGCCAGAGCTAAATCCTTCAAACTGCTAAAACTAGCAAGAATGAGAAACGGAAGTTTTTTCCGTGAAGCTTATGTTCAGGCAAATAAAGAATATAAAAAACTCTGCCAAATAAAGCGAAATGAATACTATTTAGGAATAGCGAATAATTTAAATAATGCCAAGGATTCTTCTGAATTTTGGAAAGTAGTGAAGGAACTGAATGGGAAAAAATTCAAAATTAGTAACAATTTGGATGCTCATATTTTGGCAAATCATTTTAAAAATCTACTTAATCCATTAGAGATTGAAGAACCAATACAATTCGCTGAAAATTGCATAATCGTTGACTCTTTAGATCGGGATATCACCATAGAAGAAATACACAGTGTTTTACATAAAGCTAAAAATAGCAAAGCCCCAGGGTATGATAGAGTTCCTTATGAATTTTTCAAAAACGCTCCAAACGATTTTTTGGAAAATTTAGCAAGGACCTATTCAAATATATTGCACACGGCTGAAGTACCTGAAACTTTCAGAAAGTCAATTGTATTTCCAATACACAAAAAAGGGGACATAAATAATGTGGAAAATTATAGGGGCATCTCTTTCCTAAATGTGATTTCGAAAATATTTACAGGAATTATACTGAAAAGGCTTGAGTTTTGGGTTAATGAGAACAAATTGTTGAACGAATTTCAAGCAGGTTTCAGAGCAGGTTATTCAACAACGGATCACATTTTCTCCATCCAAAATATCGTAGATTATTACGCAGAAAATGGGAAAAAGCTGTATTCAATATTTATTGATTTCAAAGCTGCTTTCGATAGCATTGATCGAGGAGCATTGTTTTATAAATTAAATCTACTGGGGTTATCCTTTAAGATTTCTAACGTACTAAGAAAACTTTACGAGAACACTATATCAGCTGTATGGGACGGTGAATAATTATCAGAATGGTTTGAAACCAAAAGTGGAGTACGTCAAGGATGTCTTTTATCCCCCCTGTTGTTTGCTCTTTTTATCAACGACATAGTTGACGCTTTGCCAAACGGTATTAAAATTGCAGGACTTATTATAAAATGCCTCCTATATGCTGATGATGTCGTTTTGTTTGCAGACTCCCCATAAAGTCTTCAGCTCATGATAAATAGGCTAGATAAGTACTGTAAAATGTGGAATCTGGTAATAAATATATCAAAATCGAAAGTTATGATATTTAGAACAGGGCGAGGACGACACAGTAGAAATGAAAGGTGGTTTCTAAATGGTGAAAATATTGAAGTTGTGAATGAATTTACTTACTTGGGAATGATTCTCACACCCCAACTCAACCCTAAGAAACACTTTCAAAGTAAACTGAAGAAATCGTTATCTGCTATAAACTCAACCTGGCAAAACTTGTTTAGGAACACAAATGTTGCGCATAGTGTCAAATTTAGAGTGTTTGATGCGGCTCTGAGAACTATAATGACATATGGATGTCAGGTATGGGGATATCAGCAGTATGATGAGGTTGAAAAACTGCAACGGTTCTTCTTAAAAAAACTTTTTAGATTACCAAAATCAACACCTAATTACATGCTGCTGCTTGAAACAGGTCTTTCTCCTATTTTTATTTTCACCTTGAAAATGCACTTTGATTATGTCGCCAAAATACTTTCTTATGATGATAATCGGTTACCAAAATTATTAGCAAAACACAGTATACAAAAAAATTTAAGTTGGTTCAAGAAATGGGAGGATATAACCATATTGAGCGGTATTTCGGTGCATTCTTGGGAGATGGAAGATGGGAGTATGAGAGAAAAGATCAATTGTATTGTCGAAAAGCTAGATGACAAAATAAGACTAGATCTAATTGAGGAAGCAAAAGGCTCCTCACGTAGATCTCTATATCCAAAGCTCAATTATAATCTGAATGAGCTCAATTATTTTACAGACAAAATGAGCTTATTTGAAATTTCTATCATTTGTCGCATTAGGGGAGAGCTTCTGGACTTAAATTACAAACCTTATTTTAATGACCAATCAACTTTTTGCTCTCTCTGTAATTTGCAAGAACAAGAAAACTCTTATCACTTTTTATCAATGTGCCCCATTCTAAAAGAAATAAGATTTGTATACTTTAAAAAGTCAATAATAAGCGAATCAGACTCTATAAGTATCTTAAATGGAAGCAACTGGAAACTTCTTGCCCAATATTGCATTGAAGCCCTAAATTACAGAAAAGATTTTATAAATTATTAAAAGATTTTAACCCAAAAATGTATCCATTAAGTATTTTAGCGTACATATTGTACAAAATAAAACCCATTTTTGTATTGCAATTTATTTAATTTTATGTTTATATCTTTTTTCTTTTATTAATAAAAAAAAAAAAAAAAACAAATTATTAATTGTTAAATGAACAATGTAAAAATAATAGCAAAACACATCAAAAAGCTTACTTGAATTATTAATATTAAAAAATATATTTTGTAATTTTTAACAGTAAAAACAGAGATGGCATCTGGCAGACGGTTTCAAAACCAAGGCCATAATTTTATTTATCATTATGTTTGAATTGTAAAAATTTGTTTAAGGTTCAATAAATAAAGCTATTATTATTATTATTATTATTAGTAAACAAGTAGAAAAGGAGTTTTCCGAGTTGCGCAAAAATAATTTAAAATATTTTTCATTTTACGAGTATTTTTCGATAAAAATTAAAATTGAAAATTTCGAATGTATTAAAAATGTTCTTTTTTGCATAAAGTAACAATAAATAGTATTAAACAATAAATAGTAGTAACAATAAATAGTTGAAATTTTGTGGAAAGCAAATAAATTTAATAGGATAATTAATAAAAAATACAAATTAAATACATTTTGTTTAAAAGCATGAAAGAGGCAAAAAAAAATATTTTTAAATAACGACACATAACTTTCTTGGAACTTTTACGGTACCAATACTGTAAGGAATGATGAAATTCAGCATATTTATCTAGAATATAAAAATATTAATAATAATATGAGCCATTATAAACTAAAAGAACATACGAGTATATTAAAAAACAAATACGAAAATGGCCACGGAGATTACAAAATCGACTATTTCTTAATTTTAATATAGTCAATGTAATTCAATGTCACCCAAATTATATTAGGTTCAAGTATGACTAAATACCTTTCTTTTGGCGGTGGTTAGACTAAAAAAATATTAATATGGTACAAAGATAACAAGGCCACGGAGATTACACTGAATTTTTACTCGGATGAAGAAATTATTTTGTATGTAAATTTTAAAGGAATTAACTGCAATAATTAAATTATAATAAAACATGAAATTGAAGGTTTTTTGACGTACGAGTACTATAAGTTGATGCATCGTAAAATGTTATTAAAAATTGTTTAGTTGTGTGAAAAAGCGAAAATGTTTAATTATATTTTTTTTTTTCAAAATCTTGTCACACTCATTCAACTAAGTATTGGGACAACAAATTTTTTTTTTTTGCATATCATACAATTGAAGCTTAAGAGAAGGCCTTTGAAACGACAAGGCCCAAAATTAAAAAAAAAATCATTTTCATCATTAAAAATATTAATAAAACTGATTAAGCATCAAAATCACATCCCAAAAAGGCGGAGATTACACATTATTAATTACCATGGATATTCGTTACCATCAATCGATCTGCAAATTTTTTCTTATAATGCTGACATATAAACACAGTTCCATGCCAAATTTCAAGTCTTTAAATTGAAATGCAAAAAAAATAGAAGCTATAAAGCTAAAAATGTAATTTTTTTAAAACGACCCATATGTATATCACTCATTAGTTTTGACATTATTAACGCATTTTGAAAAATTATCTTGTCTACAAATAAGCTCTTATTCAAATATATAAAACATTACCATGAATGACATAGAAACTGTATTATAATGTTCTATAAAATTTGCAAAAAAAGTTTTACATAGTACATTTTAATTGAACATATTTCATTTTTAAGAAAGATATAATTAAAATTTGTAAATTATTATCGATTTTGCTATACAAAATTATCTATAATTCCAGAAATACTTAGGAGAAACACCAAACAATGTATTCGTTTTTATACTCGCTATGTTCGCTGTATTCGGTGTGTTTATAACTGTTAGACTTGGTCTGTTCTATTTGGTTCAAGCATTCAAGCCTAGGAGAGAAACCAAACAGTGTATTCGTTTTATTATAAAGGAATCGAATGGTGTGCAGTGTTTGTTCTTTTAGAATAGTGTATTCATTTTCAGTGTACACTACTTTCTATGCATGCAACGAACAGAATACACTGAAGTACTGTGCTTACTCAGAGAAGGTAAATGAATGCATTCATTTCATGCAGACCTTTAGTGTGTATCCAGTTTCAAAATTTAATGTTTGCAACGCTACAGTGAATAATTGTTTCTGCTATGGGAATGAAGCTTACGGTTAAAAAAAATTGGATGAAACGGAAAATATACACAGGTATATTTTAAAGCGTATTTTCCGGTTACCTTTCAGCACCCCTAACTGCACTATACACCTTAAGTCAAGCTCGCCTTAAATATTCCTGAAAAACTTAAAGGCTAACACATTGTAATGTAGTCTGTTATAAAGCGGTCAGATCAAAATTTGCAAAAATGGATCCTTATGATTTGTTTTGAGATCTGGGGCCAAATTACCGCATCAGTTTTCGAGTAATACGTGACTGAATTTTGTGAGTTTGGCATTACCGCTTACGTCATCGAGCAATCGATTACCCTTATTTGACATTTTCATTCGATCACTGATGGGACTCACTCACTCGGTCACAGAAGCGGTAATTTGCCCCAGGTTATAGCCCAGTGAAAAACTGGCTTGACCTAGCAGTTGCTCATAACTATCCAATGTCAAAGGCAATGGACTATGATGAAGTATGAAAAAATACATTATACGAATGTATTTCTATCATAGATGATACAATGTATGAACAGTTTCTTCTGCCAGCGAGGGAATCGATTTCAAAGGGTGTATTTAGGCAACTCAACCATAAACTAGGTGAAACAATTATCTTAGAGAAAAGCTTAAAGTAACTAAATAGAGAAGTTTATAACCTAAATATGGATTTAATTATAGGCCGCATAAAACAAATCTAAATTCTGTTCGTTCACTTTGCAACATTGATCAAGACGAAAAGTATTTTGCATTTTTTGGCACTTTGCCCTATTTTGCAGGAAATTCGAACTTTATTTTGGTTCCAGCTTTCTTTTGTTTGATGAGCGTGTCCGAGTTCTTACCGGAGACCATAAGAGGAAGACCCTTAAACGCTATGTCTATATAGCATGCCAAAAATTTCCGAAATAGTTATTTTAATATATTTTGATTTTAATTTAAAATAAATATTTAAAATGATATGAACCTCCTTATTTAACAATTTACATATTTTTTAGCTAAACTAAAGCTTCTGAATGTTTGTTTTGACTAAACTAAAAGGTCACATTAATATACATTAAAAATACGAGTTAAAAATGCTGTTGTCTCCATTTGATTCAAACTTATATAAAAACAAAGATACAAACTTACTCAAATATGGTTTTAATTATTTGTCATCCATTAGTAATAACGTATAAAAATGTATTCAAGATGGTTTACAATTATATTTCTGTTTTGACTAAATTAAAAGTCGAAATATTGCTAAAATCTCTTTAATTATAAATACAAAAAACGAAGCCAAAAAATAAACAAAAATTGAAATATAATAATGCAAAATAAAAGCTTTATTTAATAACAATACATCAAACCCAAAATAAAAATTAAAAAAACGAACAAATGCGTTTTTTCCTAATAAAAACTTAAAATACGCCATATTTAACGCGTCAAAAGTAAGTAAACATCTGTTGTATCTTAAAATTATTTATAATTATAGTACCTTAAGTAAAAAACTCAGTATTTCTTTTGACCACCTTTAGACTTCATTACTCCTAGTTCTCTTAGGGTACAAACAGAGTGGAAATTCATCAGAGAAAAGAGCTCGAGCAGGGAGCAAGGATGTAGACTAGCCAGAGTAAGGAGCAAGGATCAAGAGCAAAGTAGAAGAAAACAAGCAAGAGTTCATTCTTTTCTTTTTAAATATTTTTCTTTTGCGAATAAAAATGGATAAATCGTAGCGATGATAGTGGAGAAATCAAACATGTTTGAAATCGCCGCTTTGCTCCCTTGTTGACTCTTTGCTCTATCTTCGAACGACGCACAGTGGATCGACCCCATACAATTAGACGTGAAAAAGTCAATGTCTAAAATTCTAAAAAATTCTATTTCTTATCTATAACGGATAACTATTTAGTCTGAAAACACCTTTTTTTTCTTCTTTAAACCAGTTTAGCATGGAATAAATGACCTCCAAACTTGAAAAGTCTTTTTTTGATCTGGTGCGTTTAAGTTTTTTAGAAAAATAATTGTTAAAATTACAATTTTAAGTGATATTGAAAAAAAATAATTGCAGATGTTCGTGAAGGTATTTACTTTTATAAATCTGTATTGAAATTTTCTCAAAGTTTGTTTGTTGAATAAAAAAATTGTGTTATTCAAAGAACAAAAAAAAATTGTTTTTAACGTGTATTTTTTGGAAAATCTAAATATGTGCCTAAGGTTGCTTTAAAAATAAATTATGTGTTTTGGATAGCGATGGACGTCTACTTTCTGGAAATATATGTGATAAACCTTGCAAAGATTTGCAAAACACTTTTTTTGCCCACTTTTTAGGAAAAGATTTCTGCGTCCCAAGGAAGGAATTTTTTTAAGTTTGATGTTCGAATTCCAAATCGACTCTGACAAAAAAAAATTTTATAACATATTTCGAACTAGTTTAATTTATCAGAACCAAGAAACTGTTAAAATACTGCTAAGCTTAAGAGAATCATCAGTTCAAAATCAGCCAATTTTGATTTAAATTGGAAGTCGGCTGAAACGGTTTATTCTAAAACATAAAAATTGACTAGAGGTTTTCGAAATTTTTAAAGACTTAAACAATGCAATAGAATAGAATACTTTTCTACATTTATGAACATTATAGATGGAGACAGATATTTTCCAAGAAGATTAGAATTTTTCACGTCTAAATGTATGGAGTCGATCCACTGTGCGACGCTGCGCTCTGTGTGCTACCTTTTCACTACACGTGTTTGATTTCTCCGCTTTTCTCTCTGCTCTTGCTTAATCTCAGCTCCACTCTGTTTGTACACTTAGTCGGCGTGAAATGGAAACAACATTGTTATTTCTAACATCGGAAAATATTTGGGGCAGTTCTTCAATTAAAGCTTTTTAGGTCATCTTTGTTCTTGATAATCCTTTTGCGAAATATTCCGGTCCAAATGATCCCATAAATGTTGTATGGGGCTTAGGTCCGGCGATTGGAGAGGGTGGCATTCATTCTTTAAGGAACCGGGAGGCATGCTCAGGATCATTGTCTTGCTTAGAGATCCAATTGCTAAGCATACCTAATTTGCTTAAACTCGGTTGAAGGTTATTGCTTAAGATGTTATTTATTCATTGTACTTTCAATCAAAACAAGATTCCCGGTCGAATATGCTGCCATGCAACCCCACACTATCATGTTTTACTGCGCTCCTTACATTTTGTTCACGATGTTTCTTTACTTCTGACGCGTTAAATATGGAGTATGTTTAGTTTTTATAAGAAAAATTGCAAAAGTTATATTTTGAATTATAATTTTTCTTTTGATTTATTGAATAAAACATTTGATTTGTATTATAAGAATTGTTTGTTCGAATTCCATGTAACTCCAGAAATCATATTGGTTTTACTCACTTTTCACGCTTACTGTATACATAATCTTCTGACTAAGGCTATACTAGGTGAATCTTAGCCCTGACAAAACGGTTGTTGAGCCGCCTTGCTATCAGGTTATATGCTACATGGCGTTTATCCGGCCCGGTGTGATTCAAAGTTGCTCCGTCTCAAAATAAAGTTCACTTTTTAAATGACTAAAACAACTCTTTTTAGGAGTTGGTGCTGAAAACAGGATGCTATATGATTCAAGAAATATTAATTTATGCAAGAACAAACATTATTATAAGTCGTTGTAGTGGTTTCTAAAAAAAAAAATAAACTTTTATATACAAAATTTCAAAAACCATTTTTAAGCAAAAAAATAAAATTTCATACCCCAATTTAAGGTTTAAAAAAAAAATAATAAAAATTAAATTTCAAAATAATATTAACCCGTTTTTGAGATATCAAATTTTGTTTTTTTTTTTTTTTTTTTTTTTACAAAAATCAAGAACCTTCTCTATAAAAAAAACTTTATTAAAATCTGTTATGCCGATAATGAGAAATTCAAAATTTTAAAAAATTGTTCTAAGGTACGTACCAGAGAGCTGTATGAATGTACTCATTTGCCACACAATCACATAAACTATGAGCGAAAACAAGTGTGAATCAGTATTTATTGCACACAAAGATTCATTTTCCTAATCCATTAAAGTGCGACTAGTTACCTTGCTTGCACTTATGAATATCGAATGCGTTGTCGGCTCACACTCAAACCATTCATTTAATCACTTCATTCACAACAAAAGTTGTGAAACTTATGAGGGGCTCACAAGTATTTGAATACGAGTAGATTCAAATGTTTAACTAGAAGGGTAGGTAAATAAACAAAGTATAAACAGTTCTGACATGACTATTTATAACACCAAAATATTGAAATATATGTATGTACATAAATTACAAATTATTATCATTATTATGTACTACATTTTGGTCAAAAAAATTAAAAAATAAAATGCACGACTGGATCGCACGAACTTGCTCTTATGTAAAAGTACTTTGGAATTTAAGATACATTTTATAAATACAAAACATGAATTTAAAATGAAATTGCTGTCTGATTTCTAGAAAAGTATGAATTTATGCAAACAAACTTTAAAAAATCGTTTTATTATTAAATAAATACATTTTTTATATAAGTAATTTCTTTAAAATTTTTCAAAAATAAAAATTTGGAATGCGAATTTTAAGTATTTAATAATATTGATTTTAGGAAATAATTTCAAAAAATAATCGTTCATAGGTTTTGAAGATATTGATTTTTCAAAAAAAATTTTTTTTCAAAAAAACCCAACAAATAATTTTTCGAATATTTTTATATACAATATTATTTTAAACTTAGTGGGGCTCCTGCTGAAAATTTTTGGTTAAAATCGTTAGAGCTGTTAATGAGAAAGTCGAAAATCAAAAAAACGGTTCTATGACAGGTACCGTTAAAAACATTTTGCCCCAAATTTTTTTTTTACCAAAACGTAGTTCATGTCCATAATATCACACCTAATTTTTTTTATCAAAATCGTTAGAGCCGTTTTCGAGATAAATAAGATTTTGTATTACGGGTGTATGGGGGGTACCGTTAGTTTTAGAGCTAAAAAAAAAATTTCAATTTCCCCTCTAGGGAATCACCGAAGACCCATAACTACCGAGTTTGAAGAAAATAGGTCCAGTGGCTTAGGCTCTAGATCGAGGTACAGACATACAGACAGACAGACAGACGGAATTGCCGGACCCACTTTATTCGTCTTCGCTATCATCGTAATGTCAACTTTGATCAAAATCTCGAGTTCGATTTTTTTTCCAAATGCAGAACTTGCCCTATAGTACCTATATCGCAAGTAAAAATGTATTAAGGGTACATTTCATAGAACCGTTTTTTTCCGCATTGACGGCTCTAACGATTTCGATTTGTTTGTACAGGTTCTCCTATGAATTTAGAATAATACGTATTGTATATAAAAATATTCGAAACAAATATTTTTTCAGTTTAAAAAAAATAATTCCAATTTGCTTTTTAAATCAAGATCTTGAAAATGTGAGAACGATTAGTTTCTCTCTCTGTATTATTAAATACTTAAAATTTGGAATTATATTAAAAATTAACTTGATTAAGGCCCTCATTAAGAATAGCGAATCGAACGTTCGATAAGTTGCGAATAATTAAGCGAACTTCGATTATCACAGTATTATTATTAGCGAACTTGAACGTTCGCTTAAAAATAAATCATCACACTGAAAAGTCATAACTCAAATGTGAAATAAATATTTTATTGAAATACGTTGAAACTCGATTATCCGGGATTCGATTAACCGGGACGCTCTATTATCCGTGATGAAAATATTTGACAAAAAAAGCTCGAATATCCGTACAAAACTCTATTATCCGTAAAAAAAAACAAATCTATGTAGGTACGAGTATAAACAAAAATATGTACTGAATTGTTAAGTTTTATGGAATAATTTAATGTGTTTTTTTTTTTTTTAATAAAAAAAAAGAATCAAATATCAATTTCTTTTTATTTATTTTTTTGTTTTGAGAAAAAAAAAAGTTCTTTTATCCGGGATTTTCGATTATTCGTGATGAGCTCGGTCCCGGCCATCCCGGTTAATCGAGTTTCAACTAGTTTTAATTTTCTTGATAAGCGAAATTGATTTGTATTATGAAGAATATTCTAATGTGCGAGAGAGATAAGAAAATATTAATATTGTGAGGTTGAGAAGAAAAATTATGGACAGGTCTAACCCTTTGGAGATTCCAGATCATTTGTAAGTTAATGTATATCAAGTGTTATTTTATTCAAAAGTTTCATATTTTCTCTTCAAAGATTTGTTCATTATTTTCTACTCAACAAGGATGCATTTGTATGTACTCGAAGAAATGAAGGATTCATTCAAATCAATATCTAACCGTGCGATCTCATGTACAACTTAGTTGGATATACCAGATGAACCAGATTACCTAACGAATCTCGCAATACAAGCCAGCAGAACGATTAAAGAAAGAATGAAATAGCTTCTTTAGAAGTGAATTTTATTGTGTCTAGCTTCGATGATCGAACTGATTATTAATTTTTTTTGTTAATTTTCATATTTAACTCATTACTTCCAAAATAAAAAATAACAATTGATAGAATGGTACTTCAGTTTTTCATTCGCTTGCATTATCACTAAATAATTTGATTCGACTTGATTTCACATTTCAAGCGGTATGATTAGCGAACATTCGCTTTTTGTAATTCCTCGCTAAGCAAATTCGCTAAGGTTTTGATATTTGGAGCGAACTTAATTCAAGCGAATCGCTATTCATAATAAGAATTTATCGAATTCGCAAAGATTTTAGTTCGATTCGCCATTCATAATGAGGGCCTAAATACTCTTATAAACGTATACCTTCGTTTATTTATCCACAGACAACGAAACGTATGTATGTAGTGTAAGATGATCGCGTGTCACTCAAATATTCATTGCCTTAAGTAATCACCCGCATTCATTTTCTATCGAGCACACACATTGCAGCATTCACTACAATCAATGCAGACAGTGCATGAATTGTTAAAAATGAATCATTTACTCAAACGAGCTCGTTTCAGATTCATTTAAAAATAAAATGCACGACTGGGTCGCATGAACTTGCTCCTATGTAATAGACTAGGAATTTTAAAAACGAATGTTATTAGAGAAAACTGTTCATAAGGATAAAATTAATTCAAAAAAAGAAAAAAATAGATTTTTTTTTTTCAAAAATTCAAAAAATATTTATTTTAAAGTTTTGAAATGCAATGTGTTTTAGACTTTTTAGAAGCTTCTTTATAAAAAATTTTATTAAGATCCGTTTTGTCGATAATGAGAAATTCAAAATTCGAAAAAATGGTTCTATGGTAGGTATAAGCTGTAATATCTTAATTTCAAAATTTTTTTAATAAATTAAAGATCATAAAAATTAATTGAAAGTTTTAAGTGAAAATTTTTTTCTCACATCTTGTAGATTATATTAAGAAACTTTTATTTGTCAAGTTTAAAAAAATCTAGCATGGGGTTTTCGAAATATTGAGTTTTGAAAAAAAAATTTTGAAGTTTTTTTTAAAAATCCAAAAAAAAAAATTTGAAAATTTGAATACACAATTCTATTTAAATTTTTGAAGAGCCTTCTTAAAAAAAAAAGTGATCAAAATCGATGGTACCGTTTTTGAGAAAATCAAAAACAAAAAAAGTGGTTCCATAGGGGGTACCCTCAATAACCATTTTTCGGAAAAATTTTTTCAACCATTACCTAGCTTTAGCTAAATGAAATTTTTTTGTGTTTTTATTTTTTAAATCTGTCGAACAGTTTTTGAGAAAAAAAATATTTATAAAATTTCGAAAAAAAATCGTATGGCAGGTACCGTTATTTTTGGTCTTAAAAAAAAAAAAGAAAAAAACCTGTGGGGGGAAAAAATTAAAAATGATATCTACCAAGTTTGAAGAAAATCGGCCGAGCCGTTTAGGCTGTAGTTGAACCGACAGACAGACAGACAGACCGACAGACAGACAGACAGAATTGCGAGACCCACTTTTTTAGTCTTCGCTATCATCGTAATGTCAACTTTGATCAAAATCTCGAGTTCGATTTTTTTTTACGAATGCATAACTTGCCTTATAGTACCTATAAGTAGCAAGTAAAAAGGCATACAATGTGAATATTTCTTCAAAACGAAAGTGAATGTGTGTGAATAGTGTGTGAGGCAATGAATGTTGTGAGTGGCTCATAAAACGAGCTACTTGTTGCAGATCTCTGGTACGTAGAGTACCAGTACCAGCTATATCCAGTAGGTACAGTTAGTAATATCTTAATTTAAATTTTTTTTATTAAATTATAGATCGTAAAAATTAATCAGAAGAAAAAAAAATATTAAAATTCTAGGCGCCGTTTTCGAGAAAAATACGATTTTGAAAAACCATTTTTTAACATTTGTGTGGTAGGTGGTACCATTGATAACCATTTTTCGGAAATTTTTTTTTTAAGCATTACCTTTAACTTTATGAAATTTTGTATTTTTTTTTAATCTGGAACAGTTTTTGAGAAAAATATATATTTATAAAATTTCGAGAAAAATTCGTATGGCAGGTACCGTTATTTTTGGCCATACAGATGTTAAAAGATGTTTTTCGAAAATCGTATTTTTCTCGAGAACGGCAGCTAGAATTTTGATAAATTTTTTTCTTTCGATTAATTCTTACGATCTTTAATTTAATAAAAAAATGAAATTAAGATATAACTGACTGTACCTACTGGATAGAGCCGAAAACTATCGAGGAATTTCCTTTATGAATACCATTGGCAAACTCTTGTACAATTTTAGTCGCTAGACTTGAGAAATGGGTCGATGAAAACTACTCTACAATCGACTATATTTTCAGTCTAACAGCAATAATGAAAGGTTTTTAAGCCAGAAACAAAAAGGTGTACGCACTTTTTGTAGATTTTAAGTCGGCTTTTGATCTCATTAAACGCACTATTGTACAAGATGGCACAAACGGGACTCTACTTAATTCATTCGGATCATCAGAGAAATGTTTTGTGAAACTAATGCAGCTGTTTAGGCTGGAACAAATTTCTCAGAGTGGTTTGAAACAGATAGTGGTGTTAAACAGGGATGTTCTTTTACAGCCTTATTTACTAACTTATTTTAGCGACGGAGTAAAATTAAAGAATTACAGCGACTCTAATCCTGAAAATCTTATTTATAAAAAAAATACACGAGAAATAGAAGGGGAATAAGCTAAAACTGGTTCATAGGAGGCTTAAAGTCGTTTTAGTATCTTAATGTCATTTTGTCACGACATCGTATGAAATTTACAAAAAGGAATCTAAACAATTTTGTTATTCGTTTGTACTAAGACAAAATGGATAGATATTTTGCATTAATAAATTATTTACATTTTTCAAACGCTCCAAGGCACAGTGGTGATGCGAATGTTGCGAGTTTCTCACATAATTATAGAAAGGATCTCGTAGACAAACTCTTCTGACCATTTCTTCAAGCGAGTTTGTACGAGAAGATTCATATTGTTTGTTTTGAAGTTTAAAGAAAAAAAAAAAACAAGAGAGTAAGATTTTGTCATTTCAGTGCTTGTGTTGTGTGGTGCAATTTTTTGATAATTTTGGTGGCAATAATTATCAAGGAAGAAACAACAACCGCACAAAATCGCTTTTACTCTGCGCACACTGATGCATCTAATTATGGCATCCCGAATCGCTTGTAGCATCGCTTCTCGTATCGCATCACTTTGTCGCACCACTGTACGCGCAGCCTAACAGTTGTACGGTATTGGGGACGCAATGTAGTTGGTACATTCATTTATGGGATTTGAACTTTATACAATCCAATTTAAAATGTATCCAATTTCCAATATGTATAATAAAATGAATAATAATGGAAGCAGCTGAGGTTTGCTTACGTTTATAATCACCAGAGTTTTAGATTGGTGATTTTTTTGAAACTATGTTTGACTTAAGGAAGGCGTAGCCAAAACGGCTAAGAAAATATCTTATAAATAACGATTTGTTTAACGTGGCGTAAACCCGAATTAAGTGCTTCGGCTAGGTTTAACTTTTCCGAGGTTGAACCGAGTATTAGTGAAATCTAATAAATAAGGCTGTTGGTACATTGTTATTGTCTCTTTTTACTAACGATGTTGTTATCGTACTGTCTGGTGGAATTAGAATTGCAGGCAGCATTATTAATGTTCTGTTGTAACGCCGCGCCGATGGATTGGTGGTTTTGTCCGAAACTCTGCAAAATCTACATAGTTGATGATAAATTGTCTTCTGTAAAAGTTGGGACTTACCATAAACATAGATAAAATCGAAAACTATGGTTTTCACAACAAATAAATCGGGACAACTCAGCTGCAAAGTAACCGTCTTGATGTCGTGAGAGAGTATACATACTTGGGAGTGAAGCTGAATTCAACACTAATTTCGGAGAGAAAACTTAAATCTCAAACTTATAAATTCTACTAGGAAAATTTTTTTGTCAGATGAACACGTTAGGTGTCAACAAATTACAAAATCTTTGATTCAGTCGTTAAATCGACGTTGCGTTACGCTGCACAAGTATGGGAACTTCAGCAAACGGAAAAACTTCCAAGAAATGTCATCAAAATATTGCCAATTAGAACACCAAATTATGCTATTTATTTAGAAAAAGGCTTGCCTAAACTTTATACTAGTACCCTTAAAACAGAAGCCGACTATATTGTGAAACCACTTGACTTTCCCGAAACGTGACTTGCAAACAAAATGCTTCAGTATGCTATGTATAGTCTTTTGAGAAAATCGAATCTCATTAAAAGATCGGTTGTATGGTACAAACCAAAAGTTTGAAGATACTTAAAGAGCATTTGGAAAACAGCCACAAATACCATAAACCATCATCAGCACTGATATTGAAGCGAATACTTCGAAGGAAACTTCACACCGAACCCACCTACTGACCCAACTTTCTTACAAGAAGTTGAGGCAAAAGTTCGACAAACACGCGAATACTTCGAAGGAAACTTCACACCGAACCCACCTACTGACCCAACTTTCTTACAAGAAGTTGAGGCAAAAGTTCGACAAACACTGCAACCAAATCCGGATAAAATAAATTTTAATATCATCAATCCAGCAAATAATCCCACCGACAGTCCACATTTATGCAATCTAGAGGAGGTTGTAGAAATCATCGGCAATTCTAAACCAAAAAAGTCTGCTGGACCAGATGGTGTCTCCTACTACATCCTGAAAAGGCTTCCACTTGCAGTAATTATTTGCCTCACAATCATTTAAACAACTGCATCAACAACTGTTACTTCCCTCAGAAGTGGAAAACAGCAAAGATTGTGCCAATTCCGAAGAAAGGTGCTTCCAACTTAGTTTCCAAATACAGGGCAATATCACTTCTCAACAACATCACCAAATTTCTGGAAGAAGTAATCCTACGAAGACTGAAGTAAGTCAACTGTAAAAATTCCATCATCCCTGACATGCAATTCGGCTTTCGAGAAAAACACTCAACCTTGCATCCACTCGTAAAATTCCAACACGATATCACCACAGCCCTAAACAGTAATCTTGTCACCGTCGGATGCTTTCTGGATGTCGAGAAAGCATTCGATAGCGTGTGGATAGACGGCCTAATCCACAAACTTCATCTTATGCGAGTACCTCCGTCATTAATAAAAATTCCCTTTTCTTTCCTATCTTTCAGGAAATTTTTCGTTCAAGTAGATAGCTGCAAGTCAAACATGAAGACCATCAGAGCTGGAGTCACCCAAGCCTCAAAACTAGGCCCCTTCCTCTACAACTTGATGACTTCAGACCAACCTTCTCCAATTGGATGCGAGAACCTTTTGTACGCTGATTACTCGCTCACCTACGCCACATCAATGTCACCACTAATCGCTGTCCAAAAAGTAGAAACCTTCATTAACAGACTCTTCCAATTCTACCATAAATGGGGCACCCGAAACAACACTTCCAAATCGGAACTTTGCTTCAGGAGACCTTCAACTGGTAGAGGCATTCGCACCGCAACAATTTACAGAAATCTGTTCCTAAAACTCCCTGACGGATCCTTCATAGTGGCAAAGCCAAATGTCAAGTACCTGGGAGTGCACTTCAACGAGTTGCTAAGGTTTAACCTGCACTCAAGAAATGTTCTGAAAAAGGCCAGCTGGGTCTTCAGGCGTTTGCACCCATTGCTGAAATGAAGATCAGGTCTTAGCCAACCGACAAAGATATTAATCTACAAGCAGCTCCTGCGACCAGTGATCAGCTATTCCTTCCCAGTCTGGTTTTCCATCTCGAAGACAGCTATGAAGGAACTTCAACTATTTGAAAGGAAGATACTGAGAATCTGCACTGGACTCTACTTCGACCGTCAACGACAGAAACACTACAGGAACGAGCATCTCTACACATATGTGAATTTAATCCCACTGGACAAATATCTAGATCATTCAACGAAGAAACTAATAGGGAACATCATCGACCACCCGAATCAGCGTATGAGAAGTATAACTTCAGAACAACGACATCCCGAACCGAGGTACCTCAGTGTGATGGAAACTCTGGATGACAACGTAATCATGGACAACGAAGAAGTAGTCTCGTTCTACAATTCAATTCAATTCTTTATTGAGGCTTTTTGAAAAACATAATAATTTTTTAACAATATTTGCTTATCTTAAATATAGTATGTAGCCGACTTTTAAATTTATGCCTGGCAAAACATTTTAAAAAGTAATTTTATTTAATGACTTATCTACACATTAGCGGATACTTATTTGATTTTGTATAGCAAAGGTTAACTTGTATGCTTGCTCCCGGCATACTAAAGTCTCGTTCTACGCTGACATTCAGTCAGCCTACCACCGCGGCTAAAACGCCATCCCTGCCCTCAACCCACAAAAATCACCACTGACAACCGGGAATGAACACCCTGAGGACAATACAGTCAACCGACCTTTTAAATTTCATTTTTTTCGTCATGTAAATTTTATATAAAAATAATTAAACTTAAGTCACTTTATTTAGTTAGGCCTCCTATGAGCCAACAAATGTAAATTTTCATATGTATGTAGTATCTTATTAGTTGTGAGCCAAATTGTAAATAGTATGTTCAATAAAACAAAATTGAATTGAATTGAGATACTTAAAGAGAGTTGGTTGGGCTTAATGTAGCACCCGTGTAACCTTAAATCAAAAGAAGACTGCTTTCACCTTATTGGATCGTGCTCAATTTAAGCAGCACAAGACAACAATATTTAGGAGGAAATTGTAGGTTTTTTAATGGCCTGACTTTTATTTATTCGTAAAAAGTGCTTACAAATATCGAATGTTATTAATAACATAACTGAATTTTATTAAAGCAATTGTTATTTTAACTTCTTAAACCAATATTTTATATTGTTAAAATATTAATTGCCTGACGGTAATGCATGCCATAGCTTATAATTCATTTTTGTCATGTAAATGTAGATATTTTATAAGATAAATTAATGGATTACTTTCTTACTTACTTATGTAATATTTACATTCACTCCTAAAATCGAAAAATTTTGTTTTTCGACTTATTACCTAAACTCAAAATTAATGAAGTAAAGAATGACAAGTACGTACATAAAATAATTCAAATCATTGGGAACAAAAAACATATATTTTATATTTTTTATTTAATTGTATTCTTAACTAAAATGTATTTTTGGGATTTCGGAAATCTCATTCTCTTCCAACTCTGTTCTTTGTATTTATGTTGTGAATTTAGGTTTTTATTTTCTAACCACTTTTATTTTTCTTCTAGTCCCCAGTTCGGCATTGTGTTTTCTGTGAAAACAACAATCAACCACATGCTGTTGTGAAAAGCCATAATGTCCGCGACATACACGACAAGGTACTGTGTCCAAAACTTCGTACTTACACTTGTCCGATCTGCAAAGCGACTGGTGATAACGCACACACTGTTAAATATTGCCCCCAAAAGCCAATTATCACAATGGAGGACGCAATTAAAGCAGAATCATTTCGTTTAGCTAAAAGTAGCTATTTCAAACATCAAATGAAGGCCTAAAAATGACATAATAAATAAAATAGCGCCTAACAGCGCATTCGTATTAAAGGTGTACGCTAACTAGTGTATCATTTAGAAGTGAATTTAAATTGACTTTATTTTTTAGTTTTGTAAAATTTATATTTTGTTTTTTTATACTGTAACGAAAAAAAAAAGCGTTGAACGTTTTTTTCGTATTCAGTTGATTTTTATGTTTTCATTATTTTTTTTTCGATTCTTTTGAATTTCTTTTTAAGTTCATTTTATTTTCAATTTCGAAAAGTAATTAAGCTCTACTAATAGTCTATAATAACATATTATCAAGTTTTACAATCATGACTAGCTAATCAAAATATTTTTATACTTGTATCAAATAATAATTTAATTACAAAAGAAATCGTTTAAAAGACAATCTTGCGTTTGTTTCCTTTCGGAATCTACGCTGTAGTTTTGTTATTATAAAACAAAATCAAAGTTATATACATTAAGATAATTTCTTTTTAATAAAACTGATTATGTTTAACTTTGAATCAAATTAATAAATAAGTTTTTTTTTTATAAAAAATGGCTATGTAACCAATCCTAAGTGTTTTTTTTTTTAATTTCTTAACATTGCTTCGGTGTTATATTGAAAGGTGGATCTTCATTGTGCTACTATTTTTTGAAAACATTTGAATCAATAGCTAAATATCGATTCCAATAAAAAAAATGAAGGCGCACGACCATCGGCTTGAACAATGTGTGTTCCATAATTAATGGAAATGTTTGCTCTTACTGAATAAGAATTATTATGGCTATGAGAAAAATGTATTCATTTTCTTTGCAACCATAGAAATTTAAAACACAAACGTGAATTTTAAGTGAAAATGAAAGCAAAATAGGTCTGACAAGAAGGAGTTCAAAAATATGACTGTCGCATATGAAAATCACAGACCGAATTTGTTTATTGTGACTGTCAATAGTCACAAATAACCTAAGCCGATTCCACTCCAGGAAACAAAAATAGGCCAAATTCCTAAACGCAAGATTTGCAAAGCAAAACACTTGCAAAGCAGATAAAGAAAATCAGAAAACGCATATGTTAGAGAATTGCGCAAGAAATTTTTGACATTTGCACAAATGCCTCTGCATTTGCGCAAGAAAGTAGCATCGATTGCATTTTGGGACACTCTGCTTAGCAGATATTTTTGTATTTGCATTTTGGAACTGTTTGCTTAGCAGAATTTGCGCAAGATATGCGTTTAGGAATTTGTCCATATATACATATTCAGAAATGAGAGTACTCTAGTTTATACAAGGTGTCCCTTAATTCGTGCATCATATTTTAGGGCGTGATTCTTGGGTATATTCTGCGATAAAAAATGGTTCTACAGTAAGGGCCTATCTTCAATTTTTATATCATACATAAATGTATATCGCGGATTCAAGAAAAGGCCCTGTTTTGTTGTACCGTGTCCCATGTTAAGTATAATTGCGCTGTTTGTACTAATGACAGAAACTTCATTTATGCCTTTATTTTTAGAAGAAATACCAGCCTTTTTAATTGCGTTTAACCAAATATGATATCCTATCTCAATCTTGAGATATCCAGTTTCTATCAAGCTTCGTTTTTCCTGTCCATGCGAATTTTTAACTTTGGGCCGAATTTTCTCCAGAAAATGTGTAATAAATATACCGTTTTACTCAGCCTTATCACAGGCCCCGTCGTAATAGATTCGTAGTACGAACCCCGAAAAAAGGTATCATCGCTCCCGTCGTACTAAAAAAAAACTTGCTACGAACTTCGGAGTTCTTGAATAATGGTATCACTAGCCCCGAATGAATAGGAAGTTGGGCAGTTTTTTCTACGAACAGATATTTTCATTGGAGCTCAACTTAAAACGAAACACAAATATAATTAAGCGAAAGAAGATAAAGGACATGCAAATAAAATATATAAAAATAATTTTTATTATTGTTTTCATGTGAATTTGTTTATATTTTTTATTTTTTGAAGGGCAAATAAAGTAAATACAAATAAATATTGGTATCCTTCCGAAATGAATCTCATTTTTAGTGTTTGTCTAATTGCAACGGCAATGGTATTTATTTTTAACGACCAACAAAATTAAAATCATATCAAAAGATGAACAACGGAAATTTATTTATTTTTTCACATTTTGACGCAAGTCAACTGATTTTGAAACTCCGAAATTCGGAAAATGTTTTTTGATTCCGTTCGGGGCCTATGATTTAAATTTATTCGTATTCGTAGCGTAACAAAATTTTCGGGGATTTGTTACGTGGTACTCTGTGATAGGGGTGACTATTTTTTTGAATGAACGTATCAATATTAAAAATAAAACTCGGTGACAAGTCTGCCAAAAAAACCAAGATTTTATGATACATAGAAAAACCTGAAACATGTAAAATTAAAAAAAAATGTTTTTTAAAATAGCATAGCGGTTTCAAAACGTCCTCTTTCATTTGAATACCCGTCAAAACCCTGAATTCCTTTCCCAATTCTTTAAAAGTTCTCAAAAATAAAAAAAATAGTTAGGTTTGGGTAATAAAGGCCTAATTGGAATATTTACCTAACAAAAATGGTTTAAAAGATTAGAAAATGAAATTAATTCATCGGTTTAATTTTAAACGCCAAAGAAATGGTTTATTAGAAACGCTGTTCTACATTTACAAACCAAGAATACGCAGACATTATTTTCGTCTATGGGAGGTGCAACTAAAGCGCGACAAAGATACCAGCAACTTTATCCGAACCAACGACTTCCTAGCTTACAAGTATTTGGAACTTCGTATTATTTCCAACAGAATAGCGCTCCAGCCCACTAGGGTAGAGAGGTTAAGAATTGGTTAGATGAAGAGTACGGTAATCGTTGGATAGGAAGAAATGGACCATTTCACTGGCCTGCAAGATCTTCTGATCTTACAGTATTGGATTTCTATGTACTAGGCGACCCAGCTCTCGAAATTCGAGTGCCAATTTATTTATTATTTATATTATTGGCAGTCAGCCTTATTTTGACATTCGATTTCATTAGAAAGTATGTCGAATTCGAATAATTTGTATTTTGAGATTCGAACGATTCGAAAGTTCACCTTATCAATGGAAAGTTCATTTATCTTTCGAAAACTAAGCAAATTTTCACTTTCGAATCGTTCGAAAGAAATGTCATTTCATTCTCGTTCAATTTTTTCTGGCGAATAGATTCATAAAACATGTAAGTTTAGTATAGTGTTAGTAGTATTGGATGCATAAAATGGATGTGATGCATCCATTATCCTTTTCCTATACAACTGCTCCTCACCGTTTTCTCTTTTCATACAAAAAACAAATGCCATTTTGATTTTTTAACGTCTGGCTTCAATTTATCAATTATTTTCATAAAACAATTTACAAATGGTAGTTCAAAATTCAAGTGTGACCAGATTTGTGTAAATTAAGAGGCTTTGAAGTTGCCTTCTTTTTTTGTTTATCAATTTGGAAAACAAAATTAGTTTGCATGAAAATTAAAACATAAATCAACTATTTTATTATTCAGGGAAGTTTTACCCTTATTTAACATCTTTTTGATATCAATAAACTTACCATACTGTTTTCTAAATGCTCCAAAATTTGAAAATGTCAGTTTTTATTGATGTATTCAAATTCAAACTTTACCGGGCCGTTAGCATCACTTATCTTTAATTTATTTTTCTTAAATAATAAAGTTTTATTTTTAGACCATATTTTTTTTGAAATAAAAATTATCAAAAAAAAAACAGCTTGGTCATACTAAATCAGATAGAAATGTCAGTAAATTTCAAACAGCTGATTTCGAAAATGAATTTAATTGAGGTTCATTTTATGCAATCATTCGACAATGAACATTTTTCGTTCGAATGTCAAAATATGGAAAGTTCATTCGAATGAAAGTATCTATTCTAACGAATTAGCTATTCGTTCGAATGTCAAAATAAGGCTGAGTGTTTTCAAGCAAATTTATTAAATTAAATTTTATTTTATGTAATATGCAAAGTGTTCGACAGTGCAAAAACAAAAATGACCCACAGTGTGTAAATGCGTGTCTCAAGTATATTCTGCACATCTCCGTAACTGTGGCTTTCCAACCATATAAAATTTATCGAAATCGGTTAAATACTTTTGGAGAAAAGTGTACCACAAAAAACATGTTTGCCGTTTTATTATATGATGATGATGATGATGGGGAAGAATGAAATACTTGTTTATTCAACCGAAATAGCAAATAGCAATAAAATACAAAACCAAGGAGGGCACTTTAAACACATGTTATAACAGTTTTAGTACACACATAAAATAAAAAAATGTCTAAACCCACACAAAATAATTTTTTATTCATAGAGCCTTTGGAGCTTAAAGCAAAACAACATTTTTTTTTAATTTTACCTGATCCATGTTTTCCCAAGTATCATAAAATGTGCGTTTTTCTGCAAACTTGTCATTTAGTTTTATTTTTATTATTGATACATTCATTCAAAAAGAAATAGTAAAACGGTATGTTTATTACGCATTTTCTGGAGAAAATTGAGCCCAAAGTCAAAAATTTAACATGAGCGGAAAAAACGAAACTTGCTAGAAACTGGATATCTCAATGCAATTACAAAGGCTGGTATTTCTTCTAAAAATAAAGGCATAAATGAAGTTTCTATCATTAGTACAAACAGCGCAATTACGCTTAACATGGGTCACGGTACACCAAAACAGGCCTTTCCTTAAATCCCCGATATGATATAAAAATTGAAGATATGCCCTTACTGTAGAACGATTTTTTTCTATGCACGAATTAAGGGACACCCTGTATTCAATGTTCAAATCCAGAATCGATTTTCTATTTTTTCCAAAACTATCATCTAGTGCCAAGCGAACGATTTCAAAAGCATTTCGTAATTCTTCCGGATGACCAAGTGAAACATTATTAGTTTTTTAAAAGAATTGTCAAAAATTGCTTTAGAACGATACTAGTTACAAAATATTAAAGATTAAGAAAAAATAGTAAACTTTAAAGTTAGGAAATTGTTAAGTATCATACTTATTCCTTAAAACCACACCGTTTAAAATTTTGCGTTAGTATTTTCAACAAATCGAGGCAATACAAAAGTTTGAAGTACGTTGTTTCACTAGTTCTATCATAATCGGAAAATTATTGAGAATCCCGAAAAAACTATCACAATATGCATCATAGTGGAAAATCACATGCAAAATACCATTACCAACGGAGTTTTTTTCATATTACGATGAAATTCATTGAAAGCAAAACAAAATAAAATTTTGCCCAGCTTAAAGAAGATTCCAGTTCTCACGGTGTTGGCTTGAAGAATGTAAATATATTAAAGTTGTACTGATTATAGTGATGCTACGTTCGTGATACATTTAGTTAATTTGTTCATATATTGTAAGTACATGCTTACATGCTTCGCGAAAAAGGTTATTTTTGGTATTCGCTAGAGAAAACGAGGGTCTCAAAACAAAATAAGGTTCATTCAGGGTAAAGTGTATGCTCTTGACAATTAACGCTTTAAACTCGACATATAGTACGCATGTCCTTTTCAATTGGTTTAGGAATGTTAGTTTGTTTCTGAAAACAAGAAAACGCTGCTAGAAAATCGAACATGGGAGCGTTCATTCGATATCGAATTAGTCTCCCCGATTACCAGAGGCTATTAAGAAACTAATATGATTAATCAGATTGAATGAAAGAAATATTCCGAGATTTTTAACTTTCATGCAGTGAAGTTACTTTAATTAAAACAACCACTACTGTTTAAAGCAACAAACAAAAACATTGCCTCAAAATTTAATTATAGTTTCACTCTAGAATACAGTTGTTATGTACACATACCTAATTTTAAAAACAATTTGTATTTGTTTTGATATTATTACAATGTATGTAGTCATTTTTTTTTAAATTCCTAGACAAACAGTTTTTGGCTGTTGGCTGATAGCTCTAACAATCGCCAAGCTGCTTTCGGATTAATTTCATTGGGATCTCGACATAAAACCCAAACGTAGTTCACACGCATCACTTTTTCTGGATCACCTTCCACAACCTTTTTGCTGACTCGATCCCGCACGCACATTATTTGTTGTGACTGGAAGGTAATAATAAGGACGGGTCCCTGTTCCATGACTTTGCCCATAACCAAATCAATGTTTTCAATGTCAAGGATTTTTGAATCCAAGTATAGGCCAGCTGACATTGCTTGATTGATGGGAGTGGCTATAATATTATAGGTGCTCTCAAAACACCAGTCCTTTAGAATTTCTAAATTGCCATGAACCATCGCCTCAAGGATATTGGGTATGATATCGGTTTCACAGGCACGCAAAAAATGCTTTTGGTCAAAATTAGGATCGATTTTGCAGAGTTCGGTGAGTGTTTCCGAAAGTTCTGTTTTGGAGAACATGTTGCCCATGACATAGGAAACTTTGTCGGTTACAAAGCGTGACGCACGAACCATAGGATTTTCCGATTCGTCGTACTTCATTTTCCAATCCAGGACTTTATTGACGTATGTGTTGTTGTTTTTGAAATCTTCCCAAGATTGATAGAACTTAGAGTCTTTGTGTAACTCAACTCCTGTCGCATCTATGTTTGCTTCAACAATGCGGTCATCTGAACTTGTGACAACTTCAAGACGTTTTCTTAATTTCACTGGACTTCGATAGACCCGCCCTTGTATACTCTGTGTTTCCATCTCTTGTTTGATCATTTTCGTTGTGTCTGATATCGTTTGGAATGCGCTCGACTTTCCCAGTTTACCACCTTTCTCCGATATAGTATCCGTGACGCCTTTGGCAGACTTCGAAAGTTCTTCTCCCAATTGGCTAGCTTTTTTAGCGATTTCAGTTCTGCCAGCCTCGCCTATTACATCGCTCATCTTTTCCTTTATGCTTCCAATGTGTTCCTTAAGAATGCTGGAACTTTTGTGTGCTTCTGACTCAACAGCGTTGAACTTCTGTCGCGCCGATTGCAGCGCATCGGACTGCTCGAGTTTCTGGGCTTCTTCACGGAACTTTTTGATGTTCTCCTTCATTTCTTTGTTTTTGTCCATTTCATTTTTGATGTTATCAATAAATTGCGAGAAAAAACCGGGCCTACGGGACGAATACCAGTTCTGAAGAAAGCGATTGTTTTTTTAAGTGATTATGTATATGAATGAAACATACCTGATGGTGTAGACCCTGTGGACAACATCGTGTTGATAAGCGGGTGAATGTTCCTCGAGAGAGCGCATATATCTTTTAATAAAAATAATAAGACCAATTAATTACTTAGATGTATCTTTCAATAACAGAATATTAACAATCAGAATGTGGGTTTGTTAAAAAAAATATATAATGTCATTAATTAAACTGAAGATGCATGAAGTTATACCATTTTGCGTTTATTTGTTTATTATTGACACGATTCCTTAAAATTAAAAAATTCTAAAGCAAATCCTGAGGAATTTATGTAATTTTTATATTTGGGAGAGGGAAAAAGATATCGCAAAACTATCATGCTGCCGAAGTGTCAGGTTATTTTTTGACAGTAGAGATGTGTATACTCAACTTAAAATGGACACGTTCAAGCGCAAAAAAATATGTTGATGAACACAAAATAAATATGAATTTTCAATCGACAGATCTTTAAATAACAAAATGAAGAAAATTAGAAATTACTTCTGATTAAGTGGAGTGATTAAATTAAATTCAATTGAAAGTTCAAATGAACTCAACACCATAAAACGTTTCGCCCAGGTACGATTGTGGGTCATCAGTAAGATGATTTCTACGATGATAATGTTGGTCGATGCTTATTAGTGAATAAAACCTGCATGCAAATGCAAAATAAAATTGGTGTCGTATAAATCATACATTTTTTTTAGTTTACTTTTCTCCTTTCGGAAATCTTAACCGATGAACCCATGCCATTATATTGAAATCACCACAAAAAATCTTGTTGCTGCTCAGAGACCTTTTTGTTGGATTTCTGGCTATGTCCCGTTGCATCTTCATCATTTCCACCATTTCTCTAAATTGTTCACTAATAGATGTCCGTTTTCTATAAAAACTTGTTAAATGAACACTTTGGCTGGTATTCACCGAGCGCTCTTAAACGGCTATTAACTTTACGAGGCTCTTAACTTGAAATTTCTTTGGGGTATTCACCAACTCACAAGTGTTTTTCGAAGTTCGAAAATGAGAGCCACTCTCTCTTGTTCAGGCATACCCAAACTGTGAAATTAAACTGTTTTCGAACTTGAATGACAGCTGGCAGTGAGAATCCTTCGGTCAATTTCGTATTTTGCTTGGGAAGCGTTGCTGGTGACGATAACTGGTTTTGGGTTTGCACTCACAGTCGTTTGTTTAGTTTTCGAATTTTCGAACAAACTTTTGAAGAGAGCGCTCGTAAGTTTAGGAGTGG
Source organism: Philhelius festivus (assembly GCA_963931855.1). Classification (NCBI taxonomy): domain Eukaryota; kingdom Metazoa; phylum Arthropoda; class Insecta; order Diptera; family Syrphidae; genus Philhelius; species Philhelius festivus. The sequence goes on from OZ007555.1 coordinate 88,798,625, forward strand.
TCGGGACCAACAACGAACAACGTACACAGAGCACAACACCGAAAGTCTAAATGCAGCCTTATCTTACGTTTGACTTCTCGGCTGTCAATCTTGTTTGAATTCACACTTTGAACGTGCCTGGTTGAGAGAGAGAGAACGGTTCTCATTTTCGAACTTCGAAAAATACTTATAAAAGTGGATTTTAAGTGGATTTACATGTTTCTGCATCTGCAAAATGCAGAAAAGTAGAAAGAGGCAGATGTCGAAACCCGAAAGTGGGAGAAAATACACAGGTGATAACTCTTTTTCACTTCCTATAAATTGCTATAACTTGTTGGCCTGTTAATACGAAACTATGCAATGAAGTTTACCTCTATTTTCTTCCATTTCGATTTAGGCTCGTATTCACCGAGCGCTCCTAAACGGCCCTTAACTTTACGAGGCTCTAAACTTGAAATTTCTGTGGGGTATTCACCAACCACTCGCAAGTGTTTTTCGAAATTCGAAAATGAGAGCCACTCTCTCTTGTTCAGGCATACCCAAACTGTGAAATGTTGCGTAATGTTGGCCTTGACAGCAAATGGATACTCGTACTCTTCTACTTGGCATTGCTCACATGGATTCGAGTCAAATGCGTGCGTGGCACACGCACAAGCGAACAAACTTTCGAAGAGAGCGCTCGTAAGTTAAGAGTGGTCGGGACATGTTCGTCTTCACTATAATCTTGAATTCTGCATTTCTTAAATTTCCTACAAAGCAGAAATGGAGTCCTTCTGCATTTTGCTCTTTTTCTCTCTATCATCTAACAAATGTGAATTCTGTATTTGGCATCCCTTTTTTGCAGAAATCAAATGCAGGTACATGTAAATCCACCATAAGGGGTTGGTGAATAGCATAAATAATTTCCAATTGATGAGCCTTCGGTGAATACCGCCCTTAAACTTAACAAAAAGTCGGTTCTCGTTTTATACATAATTTTTAGAGTCGACACCCATTAGGTGCGTTTTATTATTCACAAATCTATCTGGATCCGGATCTGGATCTTCCCTTGAAAATAAAACGATACGGATCTTAGTGACAGCAGTGTTATAAGTCCGTCTCTTTTTATTCTTGGGTTTGTAAATTTTCAATTTTTTCTTGTCTTTTTTCTTTACACTATAGCTTACACTACCTTACCATAAAAAGCCATCTACTCGCCACTGTAATAACTGATTTTTGGATCTTTGAAATAGATTCCGATAGAAAACAGGATCCCAAATTGTTTTTGTAATACATGTTAAAACTTAATCCAAATTCCGGATCCAGATAGATTTGTGAATAATAAAACGCACCTATTGTAAATTTGACTTACAGCCCGATTCTCCCCAAAGTCAGGGATGCCTCACAAGTCACAAGAAGAGGTGAAAATGATTTTGTGACTTTTCACAGTCACAACTTGTGAGAGTCACAAAAACAATCGAAACTGTGATCTCCTTCAGAGCAGGTCACAACTCATAAATTTTTAAAGTTTCTTGGATTGAAATTCAGTAAGAAAATTTTCTAGATTTGTGAATAATTGGGAGTACACAAAAATGGAAGTGGACTTTGTTCTAGTGAATATTTTTGCTGATCTTTCCCACAAAAAAGAAAAGTAATATTATTACATAAACAAAAATTTCTTTAAGAAACTAATCGTATCAAGAAGTTTACAGCGTCGACGGCTTTAAGAATATTGAGAGATACAAATGATCCATTCGCTCTCAAAAACAATAAATTTAAAAAGTTTTTTCACCTTCCGAAAACTTTATGCAGTCGCCACGAGTGTTTTCTTCTGAAAATGTTGTATTTATTATTTAATCATTTTATTGTTTAAAAATTATGTTACCTTGCATTTTGTAATTTCTTCGTTTTGAACAATCAGCTGTTCAAATAATGACACTTAAAAATCTCACCATGCTGTGGTGAGTTTTGTTGTGAGTTTTCTTGTGACGATTGGGGGGAGAATACCAAAATGTTATCGAATCACAACAATCCTCACAAGGAATAGTCACAAGAGCTTGTGACTTGTGACTCCTCACAAGGGGGAGAATCGGGCTGTTAGAGCAGGTTTTAACAGGCGAATCTATAAACAAATCTTAAAGGTTACTTAACTTTAAAATACCTCTAAGCAGCTCTTAAGTATGAAATCGGTATCTATAATCAATTTTCACATTTAAGTAACGTTACTTAAAGGCCTCTTAACTTAAACGCCATCAACCGCATTTAAGGGTCACTTAAAGGCATTTTAAAATGTATTTTGACATATCGATTGTCATCTTTGAAATTTTGAAGTTTCAAATTGTGAGTTTGTAGGTATTATTTGTTGTGATATTATATTAGAACTATAAAGTGCAACGATTTAAGAAACATAAAATTTGTATTGATTAAAGTATGTGTTCGCGCAAAGAAATTTCGTCCACGCTTCCCTCTTAGCCTTTGAAGTGTTTGTATCGACACTTTCTTCCTCATTGTTGGAAGACAATAGGCGTTTTCCTAAATGCAGTGTTGCAGCGCATCGTGGATTTTGATGCCCTTGCAACGTTTTTCTTCACTCTGAAATTTACTTTTACAATTCGTTAAGAAAAAACTCTAAAATTTAGAATTCGTATTTAATAACGTTATTTTATTGAAGCAAGTGAATAAAAAAAAGCATCAAAATTCATGATGCGCTGTAACACTGCATTTAGGAAAACGCCCAATCTGTGCATAAAATAATTCTGTTTTGTAGTGTATTATTGCAAATTCTAAAATAAAAAAAGTTTCCTTGTAGGAGGCATCCCAATTTTCAGATCTTTTTCTTTTATTTGTAGCGGCGGGTGTGGGTGTGTGTTCGATAGCCATTTTTTTTTGTTTTCACAAATAAAAAAATGTGTCTTCCAATTATTTACTGAAAGAAGGTGTCACAAAACAGCTGTGTTGCATAAAATGAAGCAGCAATTGTTTTTTTTTCTGTACTAGATTTTCACATTCTTTTACGTTACGTGACACAACCATTGTTTAGTTAAGTACCAATGAAAAATGGATTATAGATACGAATTGAAGTTTCGTCATTTAAAGCCAAATTAAATATTTAAGTATGCTTAACTAAATAACCTCTAAGATGCAGTTTAAGAAAATCTTATAGATACGGCCATAGAGGAAATATATTACCTAGAGTCACGACCGGTACCCCTCTTGCCTGAAACACCCTCAAATTTTTTTTGAGGTTAGTAAGAGAAAACTCTCTTAAATTCCCTATCCGTGAATACGTGTGAATGGTGGATTAAAATACAAAATGAAGTCAGTAGCTCAAAATTTGAAGTTTTGTTTTTTTTTGTGAATATCAAAATGACAGTTCTCAAAACAAATATTTTAGAATTGTAAGTAGATCTTGATTATAAATATTCGTGATAAACATTAATTGTTTTTATACTTAGGCTTATGTTAATAACTTAAATTAGAATTAGTTCAACAAAATGCGCAAAACGCAAATAACCAACAGCGAGTAGTCTCATCAGACAGTAAGTGCACCTACAAAGACCATTCAACAACACCGACCAGCAGCGGGCATTACAAAAGCAGATTTACTAAATCAACTCCCAAAATAAATCTTACCACCAGCCTAAATCATCCAGAAAGCACCACGATAACAAATGAAGAAGTTGATAGTCATGAGGATACAACCGAAAATAAAGGTTAGCCAGATAGTTCAACGACAAGTGGTCAACAAAAAGTATCACAACAACTCGATCCAGAAGCACGTAATCCTGGTCCGGAATCAGTCTCATCAGCAGTCACGGATTCATCTTCATCGCCGCTAAATCTACGAACAACACTCCATGATAATCCAGCCGAAAAGCTTGTTGAAATTCTATCGAATCCCAATTCAAATGAAAGTCTATCGGAGCATTCGTTCAATACCTCATCCAGTCATTTACTGTCACGTTTATCCAAACATACACAGCCAATAGTATGCCTTAGTTCCGAAGAAGAAATCGTCAAGAAAGCTAGAGAAACTTTATTTCTCTTCTGCCACGTGAACTGGCGCTACAAGTGTTGGCCTATTTGGATCGAACCGATCTTTGTTCTACAAAACCCTAACGTGCTTAGGAATTCTTCAGGCACTTTGATAATGGCCGATCAGAAGACAAAATCAGCTTCTATTGATATTTTGACTGCAATTGTCGAGTTTTCGACATTGGTTGTTCGGAATTACACATTGCAAAAAGTGAGCCGGACGGACGGGGTAAGTGTTGCGAACTAATACAAATATAATAGTTTTAAATGCATGTTTTTTTGTTTTTTTTTTTTTTCTGCAGGAATGAATGCTAGAATATAGCTAGTGAACAAATGTTGACTGATTCCGAACTAAAGAACATGCTCACCGAGAAGGGGGACTTCCTAAATTTCTTTTACAAGAATAGTATTCAAGCCTTAATTGGTAAAATAATTTTTATTTGGTTTATACAAGAAACTTAATTATTGTCTTTATCGACAGCTCCAGTGATAGACTACAAAACGAAGATTATCAAATGGTGCAGTTGTTGGGTCTAGTTTTGGACATTATATCATTTGGACATTATATAATTTTATTATACAAAAAGGTTTCCTCAAGAGAATACTAGAAAAATAAATGCACTTAAAGACACTTAAACGCTTGTCCCGCCTGTTAATGACATCTATCGTTCGAGGCAACAGAAACGATTTTCTAAAATAAGAAAATTGAGAACTGTTGATCAATTGATTTTAAATCTAATTTTAATTTAGCTATCCTAATTGAAACTTGAATGAGTGGATGTGGTGTAAATATATGCTGCGTACAAGTCAGCTATTTCAAAAAAAGACAGCAAATGACAACATCATCGATCACATTCGAAAATATCATGATTTTCGATGAAATTTTTGAAATGGTAGATAAAACATGATGTCATTTCTGAACTAGTTGCTTCATTTTGATGATTGAAACGGTTTTAGTTGTTGATTTTAATCCTCTAAGTGGTTATGAAAACGAAACTTTAATTGTAACAAGAACTTGAAAAAACTTTCATATGGAGGACGTTTTAACAATTTCAATATGAATATGAAAATGTTGAAACGTCTTTGGCATGGAATTTTTTCAATATTCTTATCAGATTTCAAAATAGTTTTCATAAGCATCTAGAGGACTTAAATCAATACTCGAAACCGTTTCAATCATCCAAATCAAGCAAGTAGTTTGGAAATTACAACATGGTTTATCTACCATTTTCAAGAATTTCATGAAAAATTCTATGATTTTCTTAAAAGTGATCGATAAACCATGTTATCATTTCTGAACTAGTTGCTTCATTTGGATTATTGAAACGGTTCCAAGTGTTGATTTAATTCATCTAAGTGATTCTGAGGATCAATTTTAATTTTAACAAAAAATTGAAAAAATTTTCATATGGGGAACCTTCAAGAATTTCAATATGAATATGAAAATATTGAAACGTCTCTGGCATGACATTTTTTCGATGTTCTGGTTAGATTTTAAAATGGGTTTCAGAATCACCTAGAGGATTAAGAACAACACTAAAGACCGTTTAAATCGTTGGAATCGAGCAAGTAGTTTAGGAATGACAACGTGGTTTATCGATCACATCTAAGAAAATCATATGATTTTTCATTATATTCTTCAAAATAGTGGATAAATCATCCTGTCATTCCTAAACTACTTGCTCGATTCCAACGATTTAAACGGTCTTTAGTATTGTTTTTAATCCTCTTGGTGATTCTGAAACCCATTTTAAAATCTAACCAGAACATCGAAATAATGTCATGCCAGAGACGTTTCGACATTTTCATACTCATATTGAAATTCTTGAAACGATACCCATATGCAAATTTTTCGAAGTTTTTGATAAATTAATTAAAGTAAAAAAAGTAAACAAAACATTCTTGAGTATAAAATAGTATTTTTTTTTTAATCAAGGCATTTTTTGTTTTCTTTTTTTTCAACTGAATTGAAGTTCAAGGACTAACAATTAAGTTGATTCAAGATCTAATTTGTTGACCTTTGCCGATTTTTGTGTTTAGATCTTGTTGAAAGCTGCGATATCAACAGATTGGAGAAAGTCCTCGAACTCTTGCATCATTTCTTGCAACAAGTCAATTGAAACCTTGTCATCCTCGATGACTCACATCATTTGCAACTTGTTGATGCCATAGCCGACTGGAACGAGTTTGGAGGCACCCCATAACTGACTGTCCATCTCGACGGTGCGGACACACTTTTCCATTTCTTTCATGTCGGATTTGGCAATGAGGGCGGGTTTCTTTGATTTCTTGGCAGAGTAGGCGGCTTCGGCGTCTTCTTCTTCGTCGTCTGATCCGAATAGATTTACGTCTATATTGGGTAAACAGAGATTTTTAAATTTAGATGCCAATTGGCAAGAACAGTGACATTCGAACTTACCATCATCGTCTAGCTACTGTGGGCAATGTGTTATACCAACTGCAGACCACTAGTTTTAAGTGGTCCTTGGATGCGAATACCATCGGGTTGTTATTTTTGATTACCAAAGTTTGGGTGGCACCTACTGTTTGAGAGTTCTGCTGTTGTTGGTGCTGCTGCTGCTGATGGTGTTGCGGCAGACCTGCAGCCGACGTTATCGTCTTGATGGTGGTGGTGTTGGGCAGTTGGGCCGTGGACACGGCTTGCAGAATGGATGCAGCCTGGCTATGCGAGGCGATATTGATTGAAGAACTGGTGAAAACTCTCTTTGATGGCATTATGGCAGACGGCAGTTCTGTTACATACATCGCACAGAATTGATTTTACTATAAAGTAAAAAAATCGCCAGCACAATGAGTTTTATTAAAAAAACTATATCATTCGAAATTTGAAAACTTAAGAAAATTGTATATGTACTTATAAAATGCAGATATCCTTAAACAATTCAGAATGAAATCCACGATTTAGTCACACGAATTTGTTCTTTTCGTAAAAACAATCGAACTCGAGATTTTGATCAAAGTTGACATTACGATGATAGCGAAGACGAAAAAAGTGGGACTCGCAATTCTGTCTGTTCGACTATAGCCTAAACGGCTCGGCCGATTTTCGTCAAGCTTGGTATGTATCGTTTTTAAATTTCCCCCCCTCAGGGTTTATTTCTTTTTTTTAAGACCACTTTAAGGCCGTAATTTTCAAAAAAATGATTTTTTTTTTAACTTTGAATACACAGTATTATTTTAACTTCTAAAGAGCTTATGCGTCAAGAAATTGACTAAATTCAGCTTTACCGTTTTTAATAAAGTGGAAGCCTCTAATAAATGAAAATGTTTGATTAAAAAAAAATATCAGTGGAAGTTTAAAAAAAAAAATTGTAAAATTTTGAAAATGCTATCTACCAAGTTTAAAGAAAATGAGCCGAGCCGTTTAGGCTTTAGTCGAACAGGAAGACAGAATTGCGAGGTGCACTTTTCCGTTTCCTATCATCGTAATGTGTCTAATCAAAATCTTGAGATTGATTTTTTTTTACGAATGCATAACTTACCTATGGACAAAAAGATATAAGTAAAAAAAGTTGGGAGTTAAACTTCCGATGCTACAAGGCAAACTGAACTGATGAAAACCGAAAAAAGTACAGGCAAGCCAGGAATACCCGTAATGGTCTTCTTTGAAGAACAAAGTTATTACATGACCAAAATCTACATAAAAAAATACTACAATGCCCCAAGAGTATTAAAAGCACTTCTAAATCATCGGTTCCACTCGTTCACAATAATACTCCTTTCGTCAGCTCGCAAGAAAAAGCAAATCTGCTTGCAGCGTAGTTTGCTGCAAATTCAACTTTGCTACATAGTGTTATGACTCCCCCTGACTGTCGCAAGAGTTTTTAAATTCCTTGAAATACACAAATCCGCTGGTATGAACTACATCTCAACTTTACCATTGCGTAAGCTTTTCCATCTGTCTTACTCTTCGGGGCTCTTTCCTCCAATTAACGACCAATTGCACTAACGTCCCTACTAATATCTCGAAGAAAGAAAGCTCTTTAACGACCGTCAGTACGGCTTTCCTAGGAATAGGTGCACTAGTGATCTGAATGCATATCTTACCGAAAAGTGGCACCAATCTTTCATCATTTTGGTGAAACAAAGGTTATAGTCCTTGTTATTTCATAAGCATTTGATACAGTTTGGCACGAAGCTCTCTTATCGAAAATGCGTGCATTTGGTATCGATGAACTGCTCCTTCGTTGTATACGAAATTACCTCTCGGACCGTTCAGTTTACGTTGTTTTGGACGTTTTTAGTTCTGATAGTCAAAAAATAAATACTGGTGTGCCCCAAGGCTCCATTTTGTGAGCAACACCTTCCATATTTATATCAATTGAAGGGTTGTAAGTCTAAAGGGTCTAAGTGCCATTTTTATAATTTAGAGATAAACGAGAAAAACATAAGCAAAAGCCCTTTGGCACTTATGCTATACCACAACTTTATTTGTGTGTGTGTACAGTTTTAAAAGAAATAGGCACTTGAATCCATTTTGATATTATAAGGCTTGGCCCTTAGATTGTATTTTGATAAAAATATTGATTTTTGATTTTTTGGCACTTAGACCCTTTAGACTTACAACCCTTCAATTATCTTTCGTCTAAAACATCTAATGCACTTCATTGTTTCGTTGACGACAACACCCTCAGCTTTTCATATTCGCTTCCAGACTCACAACACTACTCTTCGATCGTGGAACTGAAATGGCAGCGTATGCTAAGCACATTAGATTCTGATTGCGACAATATTACACAATGGGGAATTAAAAACCGTGTGGAGTTTAACACTTCGAAAAAACGAAACTCTCTTCTGTCGGCGAAGCAAAATATTAAAGAAACCGAAAAGCTTTCTTTTGTTGATATGTATGTTACTGAAATTTGTTTCCCTCTCTGATCTGGCTACCATCTATAAGGCATAAATCCGCTCAAAACTTTAGCACAACTCTAATATCTGGGCTAGTGCCCACATTACTCATTTGAATCTGGCGAATAGAATCCAGAACATAGCTATAAAACTTATAGGAGACAGATTAATTACGGAAACTTTGTCTCTCATAAGCATCCGTCGTAATGTTTCCTGTCAAATAAATACTCAAATGAAATAGCCAGTTGCTTTCCTCGCTTCAAACACTCCGGCCGTAATACTCGTCTAGCTATGAATACACATCAGTTTACCCTGGAGCCTTATTTCGGGCTTACTGTCAAATATATAGGTTCTTTCTTAAGCCGCACTACTAGAATGTGGAATACTTTGCCCTTCTCGATTTTCTCCCCTCATTGTCATGTACATCTCCAATTATATCCTCTTCAATTTTCCTAAAAACTACACCATAACATTAGATATTCACATTGACAGATCATAAAAAAAGTTTATGAATGTATTTATATTAAAAAACAAAATTATAGTCACCCATATTCTGAAACTCGTATTTATGACTCGTATTCGACTAGTCGTATGTTGGTATTGGAGGAGTCTTACATTCGACTTCACTTGTACTAATTACCCTTATTCCACAAGTCGTATTTTGTCTCGTACTCGTAGTCGAATTCGAACTCGTTTCGTATCAAAATCATTATTCTTCAAGTCGTATACGTTGCGTACGAGAAGCTTAAAAAAACAATCACCTATATTCTGAAACTCGTATTTATGACTCGTATTCGACTATAGTCGTATGTTATTTCAGGAGTCGTACATTCGACTTCACTTGTACTAATATTGGGAAACGCAAAACATCGCATACGACTATTCATATTTTATCGTTATTCCGAATCTCGTATTCGATTTACTTGAAGTCGTATTTGTGTACTTCATTACTCGTGCTAACTTTTCTAAACGAGACTTGTTTTTTTTTCGATAAAAATGGACAAAAAGTTAATGTAAGTACATTGGTACCTCTTGGCACAATGGTTAGTGGGTTGAACTATCATGCGGCAGGTCTGGAGTTCGATTCTCAGCCGCAGCAAATTGTTCAAATTTTTAGAAGCTTCTCGATATAAAAAAATTTCATTAAAATAAGTTATGACGATATAAGAATTTCAAAATTCGAAAAAATAGTTCTATGGTAGGTATTGGGTAAGAGAAGAAATAAACTACACCCTCGAAACAAATACCATCAAGAGGTACACTGATGGATCGATAACAAGCCAAGGGACTGGTGTACGAATTTTTGGGCCTAGAACCAAAATTTCCATGCATTTTCCAAGCGGAGGTAACCGCCATAAGGAAATGCGTGGATCGAAATCTCGAAAGGAACTATCGTAACAACAACATTGCCATCATGTCAGATAGCCAAGCTGCACTCAAGCCGCTGAACTCATATTCCATCAGCTCTAAATTAGTGTGGGAGTGCACAAACAGGCTAAACAAACTTGGCAAACAAAACAGGGTTACACTTCTCTGGGTTGGTGTTTGTGGAAACGAAGAGGCAGGCTCCTTAGCAAAAATAGGCCATCGACCCCTTTAATTGTGCCAGAGTCCTATTGCGGAATAGGAGAAAATGTTATCAAAACCAAATAAACAAGAAAAGGAGGCAAGTGGATCCAAGAATTAGAAATAACTCCCAAAGCTAAGGCAGGCGAAACTATTACTGGGTAACTGCAACTAGGAACGTGTCACTGCATAAACTTAAGTAGAAATATTCTGAAAATAAAAACAGATATCCCAACTTGACACTAAAAAATTAGAAGACACCTAGGTTTACTTTGTGTGGTAAGCAGTACCACATGTAGATTCTGCAACATGCATGAGGAAACACTGTACCACATACTAGGAAATTGTTGTCCACTCATGCAATACCACTAATACATAATTCATTAGTTCATTCATGGTAGGTACAGTCAGGAATAGTTTATTTTAAAAATTTCTGTATTGAATAATAAATCGTAAAAATTAATCGATAGGAAAAAAATTTATCAAAAAAGAAAAAAACGTGTGGGGGTGAAAATTAAAAAAAAACGCTCTCTACGCTCTCTAGTTTAAAGGCTGTAATCGACCAAACAGACAAACAGAATTGCAAGACCCACTTTTTTCGTGTTCTCTATTATAGCAATGTCAACTTTGATCAAAATCTCGAGATCGATTTTGTTTACGAATGCATAACTTCCTATATAGTACCTTGTATATGTCGCAAGTAAAGACTAGAACTAGAAAATTCAAGGAGCATGATATACTCCAAAACCAATTTTTAAAAGCAGCTAGACCCCAAAATCTTAACGATTCTATAACAGCAGCGTAGCATTATGTCAACTCTTCATCAAAGCGTGAAACTTTTTTGGAATAAACTACCACCAAAAGTAAAACTAAGTGGAGAAAATCATTGGGAAGTGAAATTACATCATTTAATGAAAATAGATGCATTTGATCCATTTTGGCGTCTAAGGCTTCATCTAATAGACCGAGAGCCCACAGCAATTTTTGGATGTGATTGATAACAAAAAATAATTAGCATAATTAGATAGGCCCTTAGTAGTTATTTACAAATGCGAACGCCTTGCATGCTCAAGTGGAAGTGCATAATAGTGCATCATATATGCAATTCTTTCCAAGTCTAAATAATTATGATATCAACTTTGCCAAAATGTAGAGTTAAGCCCTCTGATTGAAAATATCGAGGTCCAAGACGTTTTGCAGACAGCCTTCTGCCTGCCAGACGCGATAAGAATACGGTACTTCTTGCACGAAAAGGGCCGCCTTCAAAACGTCGTGGACCTCGATAGTTGCAAGTTATGGCAAATTTCTTATCACAATTTTTTAGACTTTGGAAAGAACTACATACCTGATGCACTCTTGTGCACTATTGCTCCCACTAGAGAATGCAAGACGTTTCCGAACTGAAAAATCTGCCTTATGGATCGAACTTAAAAGTGAACATTTTGAGATACTTACACTTTCTGTTCAGCATTTGCCTTTGTACCGCGACGCAGCATTCTTTCCTCCAAGTCGTTCAACTTGTTGGTTTCTTCAACAATGTCCTTAAAATAATACAAAATAATTTTTCTGTCTTTCAGTTATTGTTCACTGCAAACTTACATAAAGCAATTTAAAAAAGTTAGGCCTGCCACTTTAGAACATGCTGTGGAAAGGACGTCCAGTTTCATCGAATTCAGCCGCTTTCCGTGCTGGAAACACTTGATTGGGACTTTTCATAGCGGGTCTGGCGAATTTATCATAAATTCCCGATGGAAAAATGGCATCATCAACGTCCTCTTGGGTGAATGTTTCACGATCTTCTCCCATCATATTGGCCGAATGTCTTTTACCGATTTTATACTGTGTTGCGTTTTCATGAACTGATCGTGCTCTTGAGCCCGTTGTAGATAGGATTTCATGGCTTTGCTTACTTTTTGTTTATTGACAGCCATTAGAGTAGCCTGCCCAGTAACTTCTGTACTGTAAGGAATTGCAATTGATTTTAATCCGGTATTACTTATACTTTTAAGAAAAACATTGTTTTTTGTTTTTAACAAATTTAAAATTGATAAACTTCGAAGGGCTATCCTGGGATTTTATTAAAACAAACTTGCCTCCGAAATTTAACAATTGTTTTTGCTGGGTTTCTCGAGTTTTGTTTTTATGACATTTGTTTTTTTATCGATTTGTTTACTTGTCAAAATATTCACCTTGGGCTAAAATGTCGGTATTCCGTGGTAAGTGTTCAGCACTATACGCATTGAATTTCTAGGGTGCGCTTCTACTTTTGCTTGGATTTTTTTAGTTTTTAACAGAAATATACATAAATATTAAGGAATTTGTATCCGAAAAGCAATAAAATTAATATCTAATACAGTTTTTATTGATAAAGAGATAAAAAAAGCGAAATTAATACAAAAATATTTGTATTTTAAAATTTTTGAATTTAACGGACTCCTTTTTTGAATATTCAAACGCACTTATTCAACCTTTTTGCGCATTGAGCAAAAACCCACAAAATTTGAACAAAGCTGTGTTTGTTCCCATTTAAAATGCATGGGGCAACTAACACATCTTTGGACTGTGGGTTTTTTCCTCTCAATTCAGCTTGTAGGGTTAAAGAGAGCAAACCCCCGAAGTCGTGACTCTAGGTAATATATTTCCTCTATGGATACGGCTGTAATTGTTTAAAATATTGCGTCAATGGAACTACAGGTTATGGCAACACTATTTCGGAGTGGTTTTCCTTTCCGTTTGGCTGTTTATTTTTTTCTAATTCTGACATTCTGTTTCTGAGATTTATATACATAAATAAAAATATATCCCTGTCGCTGGTGCTAAGAACAAATTTTCCTCGATTAACAAATCTTTATTTGGCTAGCAATCTTCTTAAAATGTAAAATAATTAAAAGAAAAAATTGATTACTATTCAAAACTAAAAGTTAATATTAACATGAGCGATTCTGACGAAGGTGTGTTAAATGTGATGAATTTTCATACATTTCTTTTTTCAAAATTAAATTTTTTTGGTGTAAACAAATGAAAACTGCGAAATTCCATATATATTTATCCTATTCAAAGTTAGTTTTTTCATTAAAATATGTAATTTTTAAAATGTGCGTTTTGTAGAAGTTTTGCCAGTTTCCAAATTCGGTATTATGTACAGCGAGTTTATTTTGAAACCCTTTCTAACAAGTACCTTCCTATTTCTATTTTAAATTCTTAATTATATCTGTTGATTAAAACTGATTCAACAATCATAAATAATGCACAGGTATTTATTGTTTGTTCGGAAAGGATTTTAATAATTGTTCGTAATTTATAACTTTACAATCTTCATAATATTGTACAGTCTGAAAAAGATTTATTTTAAAAATTCAAACAAAAATTATAAAGGCGGAGATAGTTAGCATGAAGAGTAGTTGACTGAAACACGTTGGCTGTCCATCCTCTACAATCCCCGGCACGCTGCCTCCAGTTATCAGCATTCGCTTGGTCTTTAGACCGGTGATATGATACGTTTTCATAGTTGCTTTAGCTCCAGCAATGTTGTCCATTGTCTATGTAGTCGATCCAATGAAGTGGACGTATTATGACTTTTAAGACTACACCCACCTTTGCGTACAGCTTTAAATTCGCGGTTGTCACAAAATATCCGTTCAAGAAGCCACTAATATAAAGAATAAGAGTTAAGTTTATATGTATTTTTAATTAAAAATTGTAATCATGAGGTTTAGCAGAACTACGAAAATGGCATTGAATTTGCTAAGAAAGTGGTCTTCAATTTATTAAGTGTTGTATGAGTTGTCATTTTCTGGGATAAGGTCAATGTACCTACGTATTCTATTCTATCTGTGCTATTATTTTAAAATTTCCTGAATTATGTTTTTAAGATCGGTAAGTCTAAGCACCATTTTATTATTTTTATTTGTGGTACAAAAATATTTATCTGATTATAATAATTTCTTTATTTTAATTTAAGTTTTCTTTTAATATTTAATAAGTTTACATTCTGTGTGGAAATTCTCTAATATATAGGTATTCGGTCCATGTGTCTTACTTTTTATACTACTACGAGTATTATTTATATTTTATTATGTAACTAATACGAAACTGAATTTGTTTATTAAAAATCGATTGAAATTTTTAAACATTCCAGCCAGTAAGGCTGTTCGCTTAGGTCCAATTGAACTTCAATTCTTTTTTTTATATAAAAACCTAATAAGTCGTTCAGATCTAAAATCATAATCCGTGGTTATTTTGTTTGTTTTACCGAATGTTCCTTACTACCATTGTAACATATTTATTTTCTTAACCCATTTTTTTGAATATCGAACACCTAATTTCGATTTTGTTAGCTTATCAAAAAATAGTTATGATTGTTTTTTTATTGTACCGAAAAACAACTTATAGTAAAAATGTATTTTTTTATTCATCAGATAGAATTTCTATCATACTTAATTATTTCACATTTGGAACAATTATTTAAGAGATGACTAAGTTTCTGGAATTTGTTAGTAATATACATATATTAACTTTAACTATGTACTTATTAAGTTTCATTTATACAACAGTTGGGCTTTAATCATAGCAAAATAATTCAATTACGATTACATGTGCATACTAAGTCTTTTCGATTTAAAGTAAGTACGTGGACAAAACTAAAGCACATTTTTGATTTCATATACAAAATAAATATAAAAAAAAGTTTTAATGATAGTATTTGGTGGTGTAAACATTATTTTTGATAATAACATCATATCGACGAGGCATGGAGGCAATGAGATTGTCAATTATTTGTATGGGGATGTTTTCCCCTCAATCCTCTGATCTACAATTACATGAATAATAAAAGTATTTGAAAAAAAAACTAAAGTAATTTTAGTTAAGCTATCATTTAATTGAAATACCACATTCGAAAATTAATTTAAAAAGGTACTTCTAAGCTAAAGAAACCTATCATGGAAGTAAAAAAATTAATATCAAAAATTGATATATTTTTAAGGAAATGTTTGTACGCAAATTTTCAAATGTGTTCTTTTCAGAACTAAATTTACAAAAATACCTAATTAGAATATTTACTTTAGTAACTTAAAGAAAAAAAATGCGCGAATTTACAAAAAAAAAATATTTTAAATAAAAACATACATATATCTTTTAAGAAAAAAATGTTTCAGAAGCATGAAATACATAATAATAATTAATAAAACTGTAAAATAAATGCCACACAAAATATATCAACAGAACTGGCTAATAACCAGTCAAATATATAGCTTAAATGTACCCAAATTATCGCAGGACCATGTTGCAGGCTTTCGAAAAGTGTGCATTAGATCTCTGTAGTTATAAGATTATTAATGTTTGTATATACAATTACTGTATGTTATTTAATTTGTTGTATCGAACCACCAAAGTGAAAGGATGGATTTCTTTGGCATACTTAAGATTATGATTATCGCTAAAATCCATACATACAGTGTTAGACAAAACTAAAGCACCGAAAATTATCACATTGGAAACATACGAATAAAAAGTTAAAACACTCGTGATACTTTTATAATTTTTATTTTTTTTTGTTTAATCACAACATATTTTTCTATATTTTACAGCTTTTAATTTGATTTTAAATCTTAACATATTTCCAAAAAATAAAAATAGTTTAAAACTCATTAAAAAGTAGGTGGACAAAATTAAAGCACATTTTTGATTTCACATACAAAATAAATAAAAAAATCGACGAGGCATGGAAGCAATCAGATTGTCAATTATTTGTACGGGGATGTTTTCCCAGGCAGTTAGTACTTGTTGTCAAGAAGCGAGTCAAAATTGTTACATTTCGTTCGATCAATCCTCTGATCTACAATTTCCCATAGATTCTCTGTGGGGTTGAGATCAGGGGATTTCGGCCACTTCATAACCGTAATATTACCTTCATTAAGCCAATCCTTCACCGATTTAGCGGTATGTTTCGGATCGTTGTCATGTTGGAAGATCCGTCGCAGCGGCATATTTTCCTCCACATACGGAAACATGACGTTTTGAAGGCTTTCCTGGTACATGAAACGATCCATTATACCACTTATCTTATGAAGTGGCCCGATCCCTTGACTGGAAAAACATCCCCAGACAATAATGTTCCCCCCACAGTGGTTCACAGTTGCCTTGGTGAATCGAGGTTTGAGGCGTTCACCTTTCGGGCTTCGTACGAGTACCATACGAAATCTGTCCGATCCTTTTAATTTAAATTTCAATTCATCCGAGAATAGAACCGTCTTCAATTCTTTCCTAGTCCAGCTAAGGTGCGTTTTGGAAAATTTTTGTCTTGCACGTCTATTTTAAGGGAAATAAATTGCTTTTTTTACAGTACGACGAGCTTTTTAGCCGCTATCAACCACTCTTCGCCGGATTTTATTTTTTTTAGAGGTAATATAAGGGTCCTTTTTGATTAACCTCATTATTCTTTTATCGCAATGCGACGTGGTTTTTCGCTGTAAAATATAGAATTATATGCTGTGATTAAGAAAAAATAAAAAATATAAAAGTATCACGAGTGTTTTCACTTTTTGTTCGTATGTTTCCAATGTGATATTTTGTAGTGCTTTAGTTTTGTCCAATACTGTATGTATAACAGGCTTGTTTTCGCGTAAACTGAGTTTTTTTGATGGCGCTATATTAATGCCAAATTCTTCCTTCATGTTCCAAAAAGGGTAATATTTCTTTTTCAAACTCAGCGACCATATTTTTCAGAGCCTTTGAAAACATTTGTTTTGTACCCTTTATTGTAAATTTTTTCAACTTCATCTTTATCCAAAAAGGACGATATCGCAAAAGAATGGGTAGCTTACTTTGTGGTCCAAATGTTGGTCATTCACCCATATTCCACAAGTCGTATTTTGTCTCGTACTCGTAGTCGAACTCGAGATCGTTTCGTATCAAAATCGTTATTCTTCAAGTCGTATACGTTGCGTACGAGAAGCTTAAAAAAACAACGTATATTGTCGCTCGTAAGTAATTGTCAAAATCAATAAATTTGAATTGAAAAAGTCATTTGTTGTTTTTTCAATTAAATTATTTTATTTATAATAAAATTCTGATGAGCTCTATTGATTTGAAGAAGCTCTTCTTCTATTTTATTTTTGTTTTTTGTTTGTACCAGTGGTGTTACTGGCTTGTGAATCCTCGTTATATTCTTGGACTATGTCAGTTTCATCTTCAGCATTTATCGTGTCGACTACAGGATGAGACTGAAAAACTACAATGTTTGATCCTTGGGGATTAACAATTTAAATTTAAAATGTTAGCAATGCACTCCTCAAATTTGCTCTAGCATATAGTTGTAATTTCACCACCCCTGTGCCTTTAAATTGCTGCTTATTGTGATGCAGTTTGTGTTTTAACTAAATATTTTTGATCATTGCAGACCTAAAGAGGCATGTATTACAATTTGTTAAATATTTCTTACTTTAAGACAAGCTGGACCATTTCGGATGGGTGGCCCAAGGCTATTAATTTTTATTGAAAGGTCCGCTCAAAACTGTTAAATATTTGCTTTGAGTTTTCCACTCTTCCTATGGCCCCTTGTTTCCACCAAATTTTCTTCCAATGCACAAATGCTTCAAATTGAGAACGATTTATTATTTTACTAAATATGAACGCGTTAATAACGTTGAGTCCAAATAAATAAACCACTTAAAATGTATTTTAAACAATTTGGTGGTGCAACAGCTCGAAGTGAACCAGGACCTATAGTGACTTACAATTCTCAACCATTCCTGTGTGCGTGTTACCAGGAACTGAGGGGTCCTACAATTTTCTGCCGATTCCGAACGGCTAATGTGCAGCACTTTCCAAGACAAGAGATATACTCTTAGAGGATTTGTCAATTCCTTGCAAGAGGCAGTACACTCCTGAAAAACTTTTTGCTGCGGCTGAGAATCGAACTCCAGACCTTCCGCATGACAGTTTAACGCACTAACCATTGTGCCAAGAGGTACCAATATGCTTAGATTAACTTTTTGTCCATTTTTATCGTTTATTTCGTCTCGTTTTATTCGAATTCGAATGTACAACTCCTGGAATACCAACATACGACTATAGTCGAATACGAGTCATAAATACGAGTTTCAGAATACGGATAATTATGTTTTGCTTCAAGTTGTTTAATGTGTCGGCCAGGTAACGTTTTTACCCGGACATAACCGGCTGTTAATGTCATCCTCCAAAAACACAAGAATTTTCATTTTCTTTTCAGCTGAAACAAACTGTTTTCGCCTCGGGTTTGTAATATTTGTGTTTGTAAACTTGGAAATTTTTTTTTTTCATTTTGGCTTCCGAAGCCTTATAGCTCAATGTAAACTGGTCTTTCAAAACTTCGTCAAACAGTAATCTTCTTAATACTTCCGGACTTTTTGAGGAAGACTTCAATTCGAATTGGTTTGATGTGAAGCTTAAATGCCAGATTTTTATCTACTAGTTTTATTGAATGTCAAACAAAATTCAAGAATTTGGAATTTATCAATGTCATGTTAAAAGAAAAACACAAACAATCACTTCCGTAACCATCGCGTCATTACCGTAGCTGAATAATGAGAGGACGGAATGACGCTACAGAAATGACGAAAATTGATGTTTATTTTAACGTTTTGTATAAGAAAAATGAAAAAACGAAAAAATAGAATGTATTTTTTTCAAATCTGGTATGAATAATTATTGTGCTACATATCACAAAACTATTAAAAAATAATTATTTTTTTATACAATCAATTGACGAAATAATACTCACCTACTCGTACATACACTTATTGACAAAAGTCTACGTACACTTGTAGTTTTTGGTAAAAACATGATTTTTTATTGTGTTCACATATGCTAAATTTAAAACAATGATATATTTCACTCAATTTTAATTCAAAAATTAATAAACAAAGTAAATCATTAAGAAAAAAACTAAATAACAAATTCACTTTTTACAAATTCTGTATTAGGCTTACGCCATACTCTAACCTTACCATCATTATTGTAAATGTTAAATTTACATTCATCACTGAATATGACCTTTTGCCAAAACTCAATTCCATGATTTTGATGATAATTAGCCGTTTTTTCCTGTTGACTTGACTAATGTGCAGTGCCGGATTAAGCCAGCGCGGGGCCTGTAGCAAATTCTATTAAGGGGCCCTTAGACTGTTTAAGGTTAGGTACTTATCAAGTTTATGGTATTAAATAAAACAAAACTTTTCTTGATTTAATTTGGGAAAATTTATAAATAATGCTGTTGATATCGACTTCTCGGAGTAAATCATGTTCAAAATTCATTAAAGTGAGGTGATTAAGAAGTTGTTGGCTCAATTCATTTTTAACACGATTTAATGTTGAGAAAAATCGTTCACTACTGCAGTTGGTGATCATGAGAGACAAATAAATGCGCAAAGCAATTTCAACGTTCGGGAAACAAGATTGTAAAAAGTTATTTATGAACAGCTTGTAAACCTGCATTTCCAGATCCTCAAGATTCCTGCTGTCAATAATACCAGCCACATCAGAATTGAGCATTGAAGCGAACTGCACTAATTCGTTGATCAGACTGTCCTCCATCTGCGTAAGCACTTACTATGGTTGCAGATTTTTTCAAAATTTCTTCTGGTGGAAGAGATTTTATATGATGGTTTTTATAATACAAATTCTATATACGACTTATTGAATTATTGATTCAAAATAGCTTTTATGGCCTTTAGTCCACAAAAATTGGCGTTTCGTCCGAGTGATCGCACATGGACTCATCAGTTGACTGTGAGGACCTTGTCAATACGCAATTTTTATTAAATTCAGTTCATTTTACATCGATTTTTTGACAAAAATCCAATGTGAACTATATCCAACCAAGATTAAAATTGTACTCATTAAAGTTGGAATATTTTGCCCGTGGCTCAGCTTTGATTCTATATGAAGGTTTTTATAATACAAATTCTATATACTACTGAAATAAATCAGCCAGGTAGAGGACTTCACTATTAATGGACTTGTTGAATTATTGATTCAAAATAGCAAAATATTCCAACGTTAATGATTACAATTTTAATCTTGGTTGGATATAGTTCACATTGGATTTTTGTCAAAAAATCGATGTAAAATGAACTGAATTTAATAAAAATTGCGTATTGACAAGGTCCTCACAGTCAACTGATGAGTCCATGTACGATCACTCGGACGAAACGCCAATTTTTGTGGACTGGACTAAAGGCCAAAATAGCTATTTTGAATCAGGAAGAGATTTAAGCTCTCGGAATATTCCGAAAATGCCAGCAATTTTATGATAACTGTTCTGTTCATACGTTTACCTAAAGCAGTGAGTACGTTATCAATGGTGACAATAAACACCTGCATTTCATACCGTTGTCCAATTTGCGTGTAGTGCGGTGCGAAACATGATTTTTGGTATGACCAGCAGATAGAAAAATAAAATTTTAGTTGATCATTTTGGTGCAAATATTTTCTTCTTAGTAATTGTAACTAAATCTAATATATAAATAATACTTTTTTATGGTCAAAAAACGTTGGTGCGCGGGGCCCCTAAATGCGCGGGGCCCGTAGCATTTGCTACTCTTGCTTCGTGGCTAATCCGGCACTGCTAATGTGGGGTTTTTTTCTGGCCATTCTACTGCGAAAACCTTTTCTTCTCAACACTCTTCGCACAGTGTTACCATCACAAGATTTACCCGTGTGCTCTAGCATCTCTGCTTTCTATTCTGATGCGGTCAACCTTGTATTTTTGGTAATTTTTAAATATATTTCAAAGAAAACTTGATTGATTTTCTTCATTTAGCTTGAATTCTATAAACTGCCGGTATTCATTTGAATTTAAATTCATTTGATTTTTTCTAAAAAAATGATGCAAACACCTGAAGCCACATGTTTAAATGTTTCTAACGGGTGATTTTTTAAGAGCTTGAGAACTTTTTTTTAAAAAAAAACGCATAAAATTTGCAAAATCTCATCGATTCTTTATTTGAAACGTTAGATTGGTCCATGACATTTACTTTTTATAATTTCATTTAAATGTTGACCGCGGCTGCGTCTTAGGTGGTCCATTCGGAAAGTCCAATTTTGGGTAACTTTTTCGAACATTTCGGCCGGAATAGCCCGAATTTCTTCGGAAATGTTGTCTTCCAAAGCTGGAATAGTTGCTGGCTTATTTGTGTAGACTTTAGACTTGACGTAGCCCCACAAAAAATAGTCTAAAGGCGTCAAATCGCATGATCTTGGTGGCCAACTTACCGGTCCATTCCTTGAGATGAATTGTTCTCCGAAGTTTTCCCTCAAAATGACCATAGAATCGCGAGCTGTGTGGCATGTAGCGCCATCTTGTTGAAACCACATGTCAACCAAGTTCAGTTCTTCCATTTTTGGCAACAAAAAGTTTGTTAGCATTGAACGATAGCGATCGCCATTCACCGTAACGTTGCGTCCAACAGCATCTTTGAAAAAATACGGCGACGAATCGACATTTCACGGTCTTCAGCAACACTCTCAGAAACAGACGCAATATTCTCTTCTGTACGCACTGTACGCATTCGTGTGGTTGGTTTAATGTCCAATAAAGTAAACTGAGTGCGAAACTTGGTCACAATCGCATTAATTGTTTGCTCACTTGGTCGATTATGTAGACCATAAATCGGACGTAAAGCGCGAAACACATTTCGAACCGAACACTGATTTTGGTAATAAAATTCAATGATTTGCAAGCGTTGCTCGTTAGTAAGTCTATTCATGATGAAATGTCAAAGCATACTGAGCATCTTTCTCTTTGACACCATGTCTGAAATCCCGCGTGATCTGTCAAATACTAATGCATGAAAATCCTAACCTCAAAAAAATCACCCGTTATGTTCATTTTTAAAAATAAATTAATTTTAACTTTATGACAATTTCACTGCATTATTTTGATACTGGAACCTAATCAAAATATATATACCTCGTGCTGAAGCGAAGAGAAGACACGTTACAGAAATCACATTTGGACGTCAAATATTGTTTTTTATTTATAAATACTTGAAAATATTTATTTATATTTATATTTATAAAAACATTTCTAACGCTTATGCTAGCTACACACGAGGCAACCGTTGAAGCCACGTGTTGCAGCAACATGTTTCGTTTGTTCACTACACACGAGGCAACTGTTTCCGCAATCACAGTACAGTTGGAGCAACCGACCGAAAATATCAAAACATTTTGATATTTCTGGCAACGGTTGCAGCAACTCAAATTTAATCGGCAACACAGCTAGACACGAAGCAACCGTTGCTTCAACATGACCGTGTTGCTGCAACGGTTGCCTCGTGTGTAGCTAGCATTATATCGACTTTAAAATACGAGTATGTTTAATTTTGTTATGTTGATTATGTTTTGTAAGCATTTTTGATCGGAGCCACCAAAAGGAGCTTTTAGTGGAGACCCATAAACGAATTTTATTTTAACAGTGTGTCCCTTAATTCGTGCATAATATCTTAGAGCCCAAAAAATCGTTTTACAGAAAGAGAATATCATCAATTTTATATCACATATCGGGGATTTAAGAAAAGGTCTACTTTGGTGCACCCCGACCCATAACGATATTTTCGCTGTTAGTACTAATGATAGAAACTTCATTTAGGCCTTTATTTTTAGATGGACTACTAGCCTTTGTAATTGCTCTTATCTCGGTCTTGTGTTTGCTTTTTGTATTTTGGAGTGACAAAATAATTTGAAATTAATTGATTCAAAATAAATTTTGGTAAAAAAAACGCCCCCAAAAAGTGGTTGCCGTAAAACTTTTTGTATGACAGAATTATCATAAAAAAAGAAGAACACAATCATTATTTTTATTTTATTTTACGATTAGGTCACTTTCTTGTAAAAGTAGACTATAGTAGAGGGATTATATCTTATACTATTCTTAATCATAACTGGTTCAGATTTTATAGCTTCAAAACTTCTTATAAAATTGAACCCCTGTCAACATGGTTCTCATGAGTAGCGCGCATCACCAAATTTATTCTCTCCAACAAAGGTAAGGTTTCCTTATAACACCTTATTAAACCAGCTTCAAATAAAATGCACGACTGGATCGCACGAACTTGCTCTTATGTAAAAGTACTTTGGATTTTAAAATACATTTTATAAATATAAAACATGGATTTAATGAGATAATAATGTTCAAATGCATAAAATTGCCGTCTGATTTCTAGAAAAGTATGAATTTATTCAAACAAGTTTTAAAAAATCATTTTATTATTAAATAAATTTTTTATATAAGGAATTTCTTTAAAAAATTTTAAGAAAAAAAATTGGGATGCCAATTTTAAGTATTTAATAATATTGGCGCAAAATTTTAAGCAGCCTTTTATTAAGGAATTAGTATAATAGTACTTAGTAACTTGCTAACTTTAAAGTAGTTTTCTAACTCTGGCGCAAAATTTTAAACAGCCTGGCGCAAAATTTTAATTGAATTAGTACGATGCTAAAGCTGTTTTAGTATGATACTAGGTTAAAACAACGAATTTGCAAATTTTAATCGAATATAGCATCATACTTTCTCTGCCCTTTTATTAAATTTAAAATCATCGAATACCTACTTTATTTTTTTAGTATCGTGCTAGCTTCATTTTTGAAAACATCAAAAAAGGTTCGTGTACTTACTTTTTTACACGAAATGTCATTGTTTTAGGCGTGTTCAGAAGCAATTTATTAAGAAAATTCTTTTAGTACGATACTAATTAGAAAATGTTTAAAAGTAAGAATGAGTTAGTAAACTACTATAAAGTTTGCAAATTGTTAAGTAGCATCATACTAATACCTTAATAATAAGCTGTTTAAAATTAGTGGCGCAAAATTTTAAACAGCCTATTATTAAGGTATAAGTATGATACTACTTAAAAATTTGCTAACTTTATAGTAGTTTACTAACTCATTTTTAATTTTATACATTTTCTAACTAGTATCGTACTAAAAGAATTTTCTTAATAAATTGCTTCTGAACACACCTAAAACAATGACATTTCGTGTAAAAAAGTAGGTACACGAACCTTTTTTTGATGTTTGTAAATGTCAAAGAGAGTCATATATGAAGCTAGAACGATACTAAAAAAATAAAGTAGGTATTCGATGATTTTAACTTTAATAAAAGGGTAGAGAAAGTATGATTCTATATTCGATTAAAATTTGCAAATTCGTTGTTTTAACCTAGTATCATACTAAAACAGCTTTAGCATCGTACTAATTCAATTAAAATTTTGCGCCATTGTTTCAACCTAGCATTCATACTAAAACAGCTGTAGCACCGTCCTAATTCAATTAAAATTTTGCGCCAGTTAGTTTTAGAGCTAAAAAAAATTTAATTTCCCTTCTAGGGAATCACCGAAGACCCTTAAGTACTGTAGATCGAGGTACAGAAATACACACAGACAAGACAGAATTGCCGGACCCACTTTTTTGGTCTTCGCTATCATCGTTATGTCAACTTTGATCAAAATCTCGAGTTCGATTTTTTTTCCAAATGCAGAAATTGCCCTATAGTACCTATGTATATCGCAAGTAAAAATATATTCATCTAGTAATTTTGGTCGAATTATCGTTAATATATATCATCCTGACCGCAAGGCGCTTTCTTGATCAAAAAATAAACCCCAGACAGTCTGTTTAGTTCCAATTTGTACAATGCCTATACTTCGTATTGGCGTCAACCACAAATAACTTTGCTATAGTTTTCCTCAAAACAATAGCCTCACATTACGAGTTAAAGGCCATTTTACTCCTTACCGCACTTCAATTTCCCCCAACTTAAATTTTAAATAATCTACTCCATGAGATTGTTTGGTTTCTCCTTTCTTTGGGGAGCCATCTCAAATTGCCCCTGCGCAATAGAAAATCTGTATGCCTACAATTTCTATGAATGAATTGGTTGCATTTATTCTTCCTGTTCGCTTCGATGACAGCTACCGCAGACTATCGATTTTTCAGTCTGCTATGAACAGTCTGCAATTGCCATCGAATTGGATGGCACCATACCGAAAGTCCCTTTGTGAAAAGATTTTGGAAGGTTTCATGAATTTCATATCAATTTATGTTTAAAAAATCGAATTTATTTGATCTCGTATCTACCCCAAAACCACAATTAAAACCGTATTAAGCAATAAAACACAATTTGATAATTATGGATTGGAATTTCGGTGACAGACCCAAGGCTGGTACTGAAACCGCATTGGATGCGTGTGATTATTTCGTTGATGAGGTCATAGAAGTTACAAGTTCTTTGGGTAAAATACAAAGACAATAAAAGCTCAATAATACAATGATAAATAATTTGGATAACAATGTATTTTCGTTACTGTTTGATCCACAGATGCTCGAGAACAAGTGCGGCTGATTAAGCATAAAGAACTGCGACAAGCAGTAGTTGATGGTGATGAGAGGACAGTGCGAGTATTGTTGGAAGCCTTAGGAAATGAACGCCAGATAATCGTGAACATGGCCCCAGCTGGAGTAAACACATTGCTGTTTCTGTAAGTAAATAATAGTTGTGTTAAAATTATGAAAAGCTAAATAAATAAATTATAAGACAATTCTGATGACATAAAAAGTCATTGCATTATGTGTTAGAGTAATGATTGGTATTGCAATTTAATATTTAAGTTTAAAATAGAATTCATAAAGCTAGATTTGATACGAATAGCCCTAAGTCTAAAAAGTAATAATATTTACACACAAACTCTTATATATATAATTTAATTATTTTCTTATACACAGAATATCGTAATAACGTGTTATTTAATTAAATTTAATATCTAGAAAAAGTTCAACAAAGGAATTCTTTGTGACGATTCCGTTAAAAGGTAGTTTTCTTTCTAATCAATCTACACATGGGTTGTCTAGTCAAATATATCGTCAAGACATAGGCTTGTCGCTCTTTAGAATGTCAATATTTGGGTTTGGTTATTAATTTGAGTCCGTTTATATATATAAGGTTCTATAGATACAAAAAAATTAACATACACGTACATATGAAAGACGTCATTTTTCTATTCTATTGTCTATTGTCTACGTTTCAAGGTGGAGAACCGTTTCAACAATCATGTCGACGATGTTAACAAAAACGTTGAAATCTGTAAAGTCACCAATAAAATGTTCCCAAAGACTAGCTACAAGCGATAGACACGTAGTTGGATAATTTATAATTTCTTTTTTATAAAAATAAGGTTTCAAACGCGGTTAAGCACTCAATACGTCTGGTCGAGGTAAAAACAAAGATTTGAAGAGGTTATTTTTTTCTTTTGGTGGAAACAAATAACAAATATTCAGCTTATTGCACAATGTGCAACAAAAATTAGCAAAACACTGCTGAAAACTTTCACAGACACGCGTAATGAACAATTTTATTATTAAATATAATTTAAAAGTTAAAGCCTTTTCTTAGATTTTGCAGTTGGAATGATTGCAAACCATCAACTATGACATCTAAATCGGAGATCATTGAGACATCGATAATTTAATTTCCTTAATTTCTCCCATAATTTGGAGTTTTTTCGATCTAAGTCTTATTGAAATATTTGATACTTAACCTTTATAATCATATAACTTGGTGTACTTTTAATCTACCTGCTTTTCACGGTTGTTTTGTTGTTACATACATGTTTTTGTATACAGAAGAAGTTGACTCTTTTTTTAACATTTATGTTTGTTTTTGATGTTTTTAGTATGAAAAATTTTGATGGTCTTACGAATAATCTAGATGTAGACATTCATGTAGTCCACATGTGGCATCGCACAACACCACTTAGTAAAGATCGAAACAAATTTGTTTCTTTAATTAAATCAAGTTCAATAGTTTTCTATAGTTTTTAAACCATGAACTCAAGAGGTTTGGTTCGTCCTTTTCTCCGAATATTAACTCGACAGTCTAAAAATAAGGGAAAAAGTCAATCAGCTTCAAAAAAAGTCGTCACTACTCTTGCCACATAAAAAATAAAACAAATCATCTACAAAGTTATTCCCGTAATGTGTGCAACAATAAAATTCTGAAATAATGAAATGAAATGATGGATTTCGATAACTCATGTATGATTTCTTATTTTAATTAGAATTTGCTCCGCTGAAATGCATGATTCTAAAAATTTAGTGCTGTTAAACTTTGGGTATTTTTTTGGCTATATTTTTACCATATTTTACTTTTCAAAATTGAATTTGTTATATTTCCGCGTTAGATCGGATGATATTCTTTTTGAATTGTGAAGTATAACCTTTTTATCTACAAATGTAATAAAAATTGGCTGCGGAAGACTGCAGAGGACAAAAATATTGACATTTTTAACAGCACAGATTTTTCGGTAAAAAAAAAATTAAAATTCTGAATAGTGAAACAATCATTGTGTTTTCTTGCTGTTGGAACTCCGAGCACATCAGGAGTGAAAATTGTTAGTCGGAGGTACCTCTATGAGTTTAAGAAAGAACAAAATTTACCAGATTTTGAAGCTAAAATTAATTATTTAGAAAATCGCTTACTGTCAAACTATGGCAGTACTGTGGATGATAAAAAAGTTTGAAACATAGATTTTCCTTGATTAAATCGACTTTGAAGGAAAAATAGGCAAAATGCTATAGAAAAGAAGAGGCGTTTTTGAAAAATAATGAGTCGTGGCTAAACGGAACCTTCGAAAATCCTTTAAAATTTCTTTCGTATAAGCACCAATATCACAAAACCTACCACTCTAGAAGTCAACAGCTAAGAAACTAACATTTAAATAATTAAAAAAAAAAAACCGTTAGATTTTACAGGTGCATTCATTCATTGAGTTTTCGTTTCTAATTAGTTGCTCGTAGCTGTAGATTAAAGGTCATATTGGAAACCATTTCAAGTGGACACAAAATTGATTCACAAAAATATGACCAATTTGTCAAAGATACAGGTCAGCTATACATCAATCTTTATAATTGGCACCCAATGACTCAGACAATGCACAAGATATTGATACACGGTGCAATCATAATCGAAAAGTCGTTGTTGCCAATAGGCCAATTACCAGAGAAAGCTGCAGAGGCCCACAATAAACATTTTCGCTTATATCGCGAAAATTTTGCGAGGACATTTTCAAGAGAACAGTGCAATTTGAATGTATGTATGTATATATTACTTAGTTCCGATCCACTCATAAGCAGCCTTAGGCCAAAAAAGCGAACCATTTTAAAATCATTTTGCTCTGAAGCAAGAAATATGCTTGTGCCAGCAGATTCTAACACCGAACCCGATTCAGGCATTGAACCACTAGACGAATTTGTTATTGAATTATCATGAATTAAGTTTAAATAATTATTATTTTTATTATTTTTTGTAAGCTGAAAAATTGTTAAAAAGGTAAAAAAATGAAGTTAAAAAAAAATAATTTTTTTAAATAAATAATTATAAATATCTAAATGTTATTATTATAAATTAAAAAAGCTCAAAATATTTCTAAATTTACCTCAAAATAGTTTTTTTTATTAAAATTATATTTTTTTTCGTCATATAAAACCCAATAGAAAGAATATAAGTGGATGAATGTTTTTGGCCGCATAAATGTGAAAAATTGACCTATGTGCGGCGAATGCTCTCGATTCTTGACAGGAGTATTCAAGAAGAGGCGAACAAATGTTATGTATAAAGATCGGGTCACGTAGGTGTCAGAGAGTATTGTCTCTATTACATAAAACACCAAGACCGCGAATTGACTCAGCGGTGGATAATGAAGAAGGTGGAGAAGGGGAATAGATTGGTTGCGTTTTCGTGAAAAAGTTATTGAATGATATTTGGAAATATTTAGCTCTAAGCAAATTTTCAGGCACCAGACAGAGAAACTGTCGAGATCAAGTTGAAGAAGAGTGGAATCATATGTGGTAAACCAGACAATATTGTGAAATCTCCTATACTTAGCTTAAAAGAGTACCAATTTAAACTTCAGTTGTACAAAGTTGAAAATTAATTTTTAATAAAAATATCGAAATCGACATAATGTTCGAATGTTATCTCCAAAATTTAGAGCTTGTCAGTCGGGGTTCGAAAACATCACACAACTATTATTGGAAGCTGGATCTGATGGACGATCACATGCAGTTACAAAGTATTCCCCACTTTATGCGTCTGTTCACCATGGTCATTATAATGTATCGCATCTCATATTAGACACGTTTGTCGACTTAGTTCAGGTATAAATTCATATACTAATTTAAGTAGTATATAAATCTACCAATAAAACTCCATATCTTGTATAGCAACCAACAATGGAGCGATGGCTACCACTTCATGCAGCCTGTATAAATGGTCACATAAATTTAGTTGAACTTCTTATCAACTATAAATATCCGGACTATTTGTATAGCACTTACAGAGACGAAGAAGGCATTTGGGAATGGCGCTTGCCATTTGATCCAAATCAACAGGATGTAACCGGACAAACAAGCCTTTACATTGCCAGTATCTTGGGAAATATATCTCTTGTTAATATGATGCTCAACTGGAAAGTAAAATGTAAAAAAACACTTAACGAAAGCCCACAGAGCACAACCATAACTCCAACTCGGAAAAGAATTTCATTTGGCATTCAAGCTATTATGTCAAAGCTCAATATTTCCGCAGAAGGAGATAACCTAGTGAAGGTTATTTAAAAAATTGTTATTGCTTAAAGTATTTATAAAATAAATTTTTTTTGTAGGAGAATACCGAATGCGAAAAATGTCCGATTAATTTGAACCTTCTTTGTGGTGCGGCTCGAGAAACTGCTCTATTAGCTGCTGTGCGTGGAGGGTTTTTAGATGTAGTAACATCACTTTTACAGCATGGTGCGAATCCAAACATAGTTGCAAAGCCAGTAGAAGATCAAAACGATCCAAAGTAAGATAATAATATAATATACCTTTAAGACTTTCTTTTTGACATTTATAACTCCCAGATGCAGTGAGGAAATCTATGGACTCAGTAATGTTCCAATTGCAGAAGCCTGCAAACAAAAGTCACTGCCTATGGTGGAGCTGTTACTTAAGTAAATAATATTTAGTTGAGGACCAAAATGCATATTTAAATTTTTATAACTGCAGGTATGGTGCTCGTGATGATCTTGGTTCAGCTCTTAATGTTGCCGTTAACAGTGGTGATGAGGCTATTTTGAATCGTCTTTTAGCAAAACGTGTCCATCCTGATTCAGATTATAAGATCAATAAAAAAAGTTTACCGACCCCAGTCGAAGTTAATGTCTTTACACCATCTGCAACAAATGTGACTTATAGCACGATGTTTCCAAATATCCCAACCATTATCGATTGGCACAATAATAACAACGTTCAGTTATCTTTGATTCGGTTAATATTTACAAGGTTTATTTAATTTTTGGTACTTTATTTAATTTTATTTTTATACAGAATCAGTTGGATGGTGAACGGTGTTCTCCAACTCAACCCTAAACTACAAGGACACCCAAAAATTAACGAAGTTGCTTTGACTGCAATAACTAGAATTGATTTCTCGCACAATAATCTAACAAGCTTGCCGTCTGAAATATTCTCGCTTGTTAGTTTGAAGTAAGTAAAAGGGGTTATTTTAAAAATAGCTTTCAACGGTCTATAATATCTATACGTTTAATCCTGAAAATTCTGTATTAATTAACATTTACATGCTTATCTTAAACAATTAAAGGAGTTCGTTTATAAATTTTAAAAATTAATTTCATGTTTTTGAATTTGTTAATATTTTATGTGAGATTAGCTTTGTTGAAATGAAAATTGAGAACGGGAAATATTTAGGATGAGACAATTCATATAATTTCATTATATTCACTTGAAATCTTACAAAATAAATTGTTTGAATAAAATTAAATTTCTGTTAGATATTCTCGACAAAGCTTTAATTATTAAATTTAGCAAGGATATTAGCTTATGTATGGAAAGAAATCTGAGAGCTAAAATTTAACGCGCTTTGCGTACAAGACTTAACCATTATTTGATTTGCGTACCATAATGTTGTTTTATATTTATACCTAATATTTACGCGGAAACGCACTTCAAAACTTTAGTTTATATAAAAGCAAGAAAAAACTTAACAAGTAATTTACATTTAGGTACTTCAATGTAGCTCAAAACAAGCTAACATCATTACCTCAGCCTTCTGATGGGGAAAAAACTTATTCATGTCCAATGCTCGAAGAGATATTTCTCCAAGACAACCGACTTGCGACCATTCCAGCTGAAATTTTTCAACTGTCTTCACTGACTATTTTAGATATTTCCAATAACAAACTACAAGAACTTCCCTTTGACATGTGGAAGTCACCTAAGCTTCGTGAACTGAACATTGCATTCAATCTTCTTAAGGATTTACCCATACCCCCAATGCAGGTGAGTAAATATTTTAAATTATTAATACTTTTCTCCAATAGTAAATCATATTTTATAGCCTTCAACATCACAATTAAGTCTGGAGAAAATCGATTGTGAACCATTCTCCCATCTAGAATCATCGGATACTCATAAAAACAATCCTCGCTCTCTGACTTTTCAACAGCTGATTCATAGAAATGTGTGGTCGAGTTCATTAGAAATAACTGACAATGATCTTAAATGGAACGAATCAAAAAAGGAAGATGGAGTTTCTCAACTAAATAACCTGAATATTGCTAACAACTTATTTACGAGTATACCAGCAGCTTTACCATGTTTAGCAGTAAATCTGACTCGGTTGAATATGTCATATAACAGTTTAAGGTAAAACTACAGATTTAAGCCATGGGTAACATACAGATTAAGAAAATAAAACCAAAATTATTTCAGATCAATGGGACATGTTACCAGTTATCCGTCGACTTTAAAACAGTTGGATCTTAGTCACAATGAAATTACTTGCTGGCCAAGTCTGCCAAGAATTACAGACAGTGATCCACATCTTTTGTGTTACAGCTATGTTGAGAAAACACAGAGTGAATCAGGTCCTTATGAAATGGAACAGAGTCAATTTTTGAAACCAGGTGCCAGTAATAAACCTTCTTCATTCCGAAGTACGGTGCTTAAGTGTGTTTGTCGTCATCGAAGACATCTTAGGTAAAATATAAAAATTTCAGGTGGTTTTCATATTTTTTTTTTATTTTCAATTTAATTTTTAGATTGGAATCACTTCGGACTTTGATTTTAGCGGATAATCTTTTGACTCGAATTCAACTGTCAACTGATGATGTAACTACATTATTTAATGAATCAGACGACTCGGATTGGAGCGTAGTAGGAGTGACAAAATCGAAACTTATTTTTCCTAACCTGTCCATGTTAGATATAAGCAATAATTGTCTGAAGGTAATAAAATTAATATACATATTTACAAAATTTTATTATATTATAATTAAGAGAAAGCCCAGTTTGTTTTTACAGTACTTTCGTATTCCTTAACTATTTTTCTGACGAAAAATTAATTCATTTTGTAATTAAAGCTTAGAATATCTAAAAAATCTGACATGATGGAACAATCGGAAGCTTAAAGTCGAATGCAAAACTTTGAAAATTATAACCAAATTTGAGTTTTTTTTTGAACAGTGTTAAAATGTAAATATATGAAAAATATTAAATTATAGAATTATAGCACCTTGTGTCGTATTTGGCACTGGATTTCTATTCATGATTCATATGTACATAAATTGAATATTTCATAGTGTTAGGCATTTTTTTCTGCCAACGTTATAGGAACCTTAAGTATGAGACTTCGACCATAAGC
Organism: Philhelius festivus; assembly: GCA_963931855.1. Lineage (NCBI taxonomy): Eukaryota > Metazoa > Arthropoda > Insecta > Diptera > Syrphidae > Philhelius > Philhelius festivus. The sequence goes on from OZ007555.1 coordinate 88,831,788, forward strand.
CACTTGCAGAGTTTCCGCAACCTAGATTTTAAGAGTTCTTTTTTTTTCATGAGGTTGACAGGAAATGGAAAAAATATTAATATTAATCGATATTTAAATATATGTAGAATAAAAAAATCGTTAAAATTTAAGAGTAGAGATATGAACGGTCAAAAGTGAAAAATTTAAAAGAAAACGTTTAATAAATAAACTTGCATAAAATCGGAATGATGTGTAATAATGATAAATTGTATATTCTTTGAAACGGAATACAAAAATATTTTACCCATGTTTTTTCCTATCCTTTATCCTATTTTCTAAAAAAAGGGTACAACTGATTTTAGAAAAGAAGCAAAATCTAATAGAAAGCTTATATTGTGTACCAAAATTTTCAAATACATAAATATTTTTAAAACCACTTTCTGGTTTTTTATTAAACTTGGGACTAAGTACGATCTAAAGGTTTTAGAAAAAAAATTTAAATTATATATACACATTTTTATTTATTATGGAAATTATTAACACAGATTTTTTGTGTACAATTTGCTTCGCCATGGTACCGTTGAATGCAGAATCCATATTAAATCGTTTATCAAGACCTGTGAGGTAATTGAGAGAGATATCGTTCGACGCATGTCATTTGCCGATTTGCCAGTCTCAATGTGACATTGGTCGTAAGCACATTTTGCTGTTGAACAATATTTTAAATGAATTTATTAGTTAGTTCATGCGTGTCGCGCTTTTTGTACCCACTTTATATGTAAAAATATAAAATATCAAATCTCAATTAAAAAAAGACTGTACAAAACTTATCCAAAGCAATGCTGGAACCTTTGTAACAGCACGAATACATACTTCCAAAAAATTATTTACCTGTCGAAGAATATTTTCATATCGATAGCGTTGTTAATAAACAAAACATTGGATGGTCCCAAAACAACAAAATGGTATGCAATATCCACCCGAGATTTTATTGGCTCTTGTTTTCATAACGTGACCTCTGGCTATATATGTATATTACATTTGAATATGTATATAACCTATAGTATTATCATGGAGCGTGATTTTGTATTGCGAACTCTAGTCTAGTGGTGGCGCTGAAATTAGCGCTAGATTTTACAGTGGAAAATAGGATAAAATAAAAACAAACAAGTAAAAAAAGAGAATATTTTATTATTAAATTTAGTAGAGACAAATCTAGCAAGTACAGTTCCTATACTTAAGATGTCGCCACAATCTTTCGTCTTCTTGATAGTACTATAAGTTTTATGTACAAAGGTATTACCGAATAAATGACGAGTTTTTGGTACCGCAAGTACTTGTGTTTCCATTCTAAGCAAAAAGGCGGAGATGTCAAAATAAAAAAAATGGAGTTGATGGCATATTTGAAACCGTTAATATGTGCCTTGTGTGAAACTTCAAGTCTTATTTCCAATTAAAAACAGTATTCGTTTTTAAACGTCCACAATTTTGAAAATGTTATATTTATTCTTACATGGAGTGCTAATCAATTATTTTAAAAATAGAATGATATTTCACTTGTCAAATATTTCTTCTTAGTTCTTGTTAAATTGCTTAAATATAATAAAAACAACTTTTTTGATCTTATTATTTATGGTTAATGTTTGTATTTCGATGAAATACAGAATTGCAAAAATATTAATAACGAAAAACGAACTCGCCTCCCATATGATGACATCAGATAGGTATAAAAGTTTGAAATTTTGTGATTAGAGTTATCTTAGGTTTTGGATTGCTCGAAATTGAATAATCCTTTCTAAAAATGTATTTTACGAGTATATATTAATAATTTTATTTTTTATTTTAACAACAAATGTTGTTCTCAGGAAATCCCAACTTCTCTGCACGAATTAAGTAGCCTGAGTGTGCTTAATATTAGTGGCAATGTCGATATTACCGATCTACCACCTCACCTTGGACTTTTATCAAGACTCTGGAACTTAAATACTAGAGGTTGTCTTCTTCAAGATCCTTTAAAGTCCATGATAGAGAGTAAGAAATATAAGACAATGGACATTATTGGATATTTGAAATCAATTTACGAGGATGCACAACCATACACACGCATGAAACTTATGGTAGTTGGAGTTCAGGGTATAGGAAAAACAACTTTACTCGATATCTTAACGCAAGGTGGCTCCCAAAAAAGTAGATCCTCTGAAAATCACTGGGCAAGACGGATGGGTCATACAAAGAATCTCTCGAAGACTAACCGTGGTGTAAACATTTCAACAGTTGGTGTTGATATTGGTACCTGGATTTGTGAGAAGCGCAAAAAAGGACCAGGTTCACGTGGGCCAGTTGTTTTCCGAACCTGGGACTTTGGTGGACAGAAAGAGTAAGTTTTTTCTTAAAATTTTATAAGCACACAAAATTTTATTGCTGGAATATAATTCTAGGTATTATGCAACACATCAGTATTTCTTATCAAAAAGGAGTTTGTACTTAGTTTTGTGGAAAATAACTGACGGTCATAAAGGGCTGGCGGAGATTCTGCAATGGCTGGGAAACATTCAGGTATTTAAAAATTATTGCAGTCCTATGAAAACTATATAAACTCTTTTTTTTTCAAGGCAAGAGCTCCGAACTCACCAGTCATCATAGTTGGAACCTATTTTGATGTAGTAGGTGAAAGTTTTTCACCTCAAAAAGCAGAGGAACTACAACAAATTATTCGTGAGAAATTCATTGCAATACCAGATGCTGAAAAGATTGGATTACCTCGTGTAATTGATTCTATTGAAATCAGTTGTAAGACTCTTCATAACATTCGACTGCTTTCCAACATCATTTATGACACTGCATTTATGTTGCGATCTCCTGGCTCTAAGGAGCCCCTTCTCTTGCAAAAAATTCCCGCCAGCTATATTGCATTAGAGGATATTGTAAATTTAATATCTTGTAATTTAAAAGCTGCCGGAATGGATCCAGTGTTGGATGCAGAGCGTTATAAGAAGATTGTAACCGAAGAGATGAGAATACATAATTATAAGAGTTTTAGGTAAGAAGAAGGGAGTATTGTAATTCAGACCTTGTATTTGCTTCGTAATAATCTATTATTATTTTCTTTCAATTAAGAGATGTTGCGGAGTTGAATCAGGCAACTATGTTCCTCCACGACAACGGTGTTGTTTTACATTATGACGATGCGACGTTACGCGATTTTTACTTTCTTGATCCACAATGGTTATGTGATATGTTGGCCCATGTTGTAACGGTGCGGGAGATAAATCCATTCGCAAGAACTGGAGTGATGAAATTAGAGGATTTGCAACTGCTGTTCCGAAATACAAATTCATCTGCTAATAACAATAGAAGGTAACTTTTGATTCTCTTTTAAATAATGGTAAAATATAAAAATCCCTGGCATCAAATTAAATAATCGGAAATCGAAAAGAGCAACAAAGTTTCTGATCCGCAAATAGTGGTTTCTTGTTACCTTTCGTGGCACCTAAGTTTAAGTTTTAGTTTTAGTTTTATTGACTTCAAAAGTTAATACAAAATATATTTTTCTTAATTATAAGATGACATGAGTCTCTAATGGTTTGGCCGAAGGCCGTCTACCAGACTGACATTTATGTTATAATGTATACATAAGAAAAAAATAATGTATACATTTTTTTGTTCATAATATATTCTTGATCATTTTTGAAAACATTAAAAACATTAAAAATTCTCCTCAACTATATTGGTTCTGTAACGAAGAGCGATCAATGAGTACTCATAAAGAACGTCCCAGCCTCTTTCTCCATTCAAAATGTTGATCGTTTCCTCTAAGCTAAGAGTTTCTACCCCGAAACAGCGATTTCGGAACTCTTTGAGAATTGGGCACAAACCCAGGAAATGGAATACATCTTCGAGCTCTTTGCGGTTTCATAGATCACACAGTATTGGCAGATCTGGTCGATGAGGAATGTAGTTTAAACCGATGAGTTCACTTCTTACTTTAAATAACAAGCTTATTTGTTGAACAGTGTTTTTAGTTAAAAATAGGTCTTATGGTTCAAGAAGTGTTTCTCTTTACTGTAGTACGCTCTGTAAATGGACGCTTAAGCTTCGCTCTCAAATTTTTCATACATCATATTTCCGGCTTTTTTCCGCTAATCATCAAATTTCACCTTAAGTACATCGATATTTTCGTCGGCTGATATTGACGGTCAGCCATCAGACGAATAGGGGGAATAACATGTAGCATACGAAAACATGCACGTGCCGTAACTATTCGGGACTGGTGGAAGTCTGATCATAGCCTCTCCGTGGCGGCCGCTAGAAACAAGCCTTTAAAAAGGTTTGGCTAATATGATCAGGCTGGTTCCTCAGGTTGGCGACAGGTTAATTCCCTGTCCCGTAAAACTTATGAATTACGAGACCGACAACAAGCCTCGGAAACGGACTGATCACACGACGACAACCAACGCAACGAAAACTGAAAAACGATTTACGAATTTTCTTATGGAACGTACGATCGCTCTATAGAGCTCGAGCTGCTCAGCAGCTAGCCGATGCCCTGTCAAAATATAAAGCTGACATAACAGCTCTTCAAGAAATCAGATGGACAGGGAATGGTGTTCTACAGAAGAAAGAATATGACATATACTACAGCTGTCATACAAAACACCATGTGCTCGGGGTAGGCTTCCTAGTCAGCGAAAAAATGAAGTCTACCATCATCGGCTTTAACGCTATAAGCGAAAGGCTATGCACCCTTCGCGTGCGAGGCAAATTTACGAACATCAGCCTCATTAACGTTCACGGACCTACGGAGGAGTCCTCAGACGAAGAAAAAGAGACTTACTACGAACAAGTCGAGAGGGCCCTCAATGCCTGCCCAAGGTATGATGTTAAAATCATCCTTGGGGATTTGAACGCAAAAATAGGTCGGGAGCCGGTATTCAGGCATTACGCAGGCACCCATAGTTTGCATGAGAACACTAATGACAATGGACTTCGAGTCTTAGAATTGGCAGCATCGAAAAACATGGTCGTTGCGAGTACCAGGTTCCCGCGTAAAGATATCTACAAAGCCACCTGGGTATCAACTGATGGAGTCACTCGTAACCAAATAGACCACGTGTTGATAGACCGTCGCCACTACTCGAACTTGATGACGGTACGAACGTACCGAGGTGCCAATATCGACTCGGATCACTATCTTGTTGGTATGGTTTTCCGAGGGCGGATTGCCTTGCGAAGACGCATTGCATCCGCCGATCAGGTTCGAATCAACACGGCTGCCCTGCGCAATGAAAACACCAGTAACACCTTTGGTAATGCGTTAGGACTCGCCCTAGAAACACCTGACTTAGGGAGAGTAAGTCCTGGAGCCAGTATGCTGGGCGTGAATGAAAAGTGGACACGTCTTAAAAATACTGTCATTAGTACTGCCAACTCCATCTTAGGCAGCAGTCGTAAAAATCGGAACGACTGGTTTGATGATGAATGCAAGCTAGCGACTGAACGTAAGAATGTTGCGTACCGAGCAATGCAACAATCTCATAGAACGCGGGCACGCGAAGAGGAATATAAAGAGCTCAGAAGAACAGAAAAACGGCTTCACAGACAAAAGAAATCAGCCTGGGAGAAGAACCTAATCTGTGAAATAGAAAACAGCCGAGAGCGAGGTCCGCACCAGGCGCGGAAGTTCTACCAATCCGTCCGAAACATGACGCAGTACACACCACGCTGCACATACTGCAAGGACGGGGAGGGAAATCTGATCACCGATCCTGAAAGCATACTGGAGCGATGGGAAGTGTACTTCAATGAATTGCTAAATGGTCAGCTCACTGCAGAAGTGGAGGCTCCACTACTTCAAGAAGAATACCCTATGTTGCCGCCACCAAGCATAGAAGAGGTTGAGAAGGCTATAGGCCGGCTTAATCAGAACAAATCCCCGGGAGCCGATGGCATACCAGCCGAATTATTTCATCACGGCGGGCCAGCCTTACGTCAAGCAATTCATGATATTATAGTGCACGTATGGGAGCAGGAAGAAATGCCAGAAGACTGGCGAAAAGGCATAATATGCCCCATACATAAGAAGGGAGATGTCACAACGTGCAGCAATTATAGAGGTATCACGTTGTTGAGTACCGCCTATAAGATATTGTCCTCTATCCTACAAGACCGGATAACCCCATACGCTAAAACCGTCATCGGACAATATCAGTGTGGTTTCATTCCAGGCAAATCAACAACTGATCAGATCTTTACCCTTAGGCAGGCGATGGAAAAATGTCTAGAATTTAACATCCCAACATACCATCTGTTTATAGACTTTAAGGCCGCCTATGATAGCATAGCCAGGGTAGAACTTTACAAAGCCATGAGAGAATTCGGCATCCCAAATAAATTGACACGACTATGTAGGTTGACCATGACCAACGTAATAAGCCAAGTAAAAGTAGCCGGATTGCTATCCAGACCAATCAACATCTTTAATGGACTCCGACAAGGGGACGGTTTGGCCTGCCTCCTCTTCAACCTGGCGTTGGAGAAAGCAATCCGTGACTCTGGCACGGCAACAAGAGGGACCCTCGTCAACAGGTCCAGCCTACTTACTAGCTTACGCAGACGACATTGACATCATCGGAAGAACCGAACAAGCTGTACACGATTCCTTCATCCAGATTGAGCAGGCGGCACTAAATCTGGGGCTGCACATTAGTGAAGGTAAAACAAAGTACATGGTGGCGTCGAATGCGAGAGGAACAGTTGGTCAAACAATCAAGGTTGCGGAGCACGAATTTGAAGTGGTGCAATCCTTTAAATACCTTGGGTCAATAGTAGCAGCCGATAACAATATAGAAGAAGAAATACGCGGGCGGCTTCTCAAATCCAACAGAGCCTACTATAGTCTGTCAAAGCTCTTCAAATCCAGAAATCTCACCATAACTTCAAAACTGCTGCTGTATAGGACCATGGTCCTGCCAGTACTCACATATGGATCCGAGACTTGGGTGCTTAGCAAAAGGCACTCCGACCTCTTAGCTGCGTTCGAGAGAAAAGTCTTAAGGAGAATTGTTGGCCCCGTATGTGAGGAAGGACGATTCCGGAGACGGTACAATCATGAACTGTACGCAATCTACCTTGAAGCAGATATCGTGACAAAAATTAAGCTCGGTAGACTCCGGTGGGCAGGGCACCTAGCTCGCATGAGCGAAGAGGAACCTGCTCGGAAAGTTCTTTGTGGTACATTCTATGGTAGACGACAGCGTGGTAGACCATGCTTGCGCTGGAGAGATGGCGTAGACCAGGACGCCCGAAGCCTTGGGGTGCGCAACTGGATGGCGTCGGCTAGAGACCGGGATAGGTGGAGAGACTTGTTGAAGGAGGCCAGGACCGGAACCCGGTTGTCGAGCCGATGATGATGATGATATTGACAACCTAGATAAACATTCGATTGCCAGTTTCTTCCACTCTTTTACACACGTTCTTTAGGAATTGATAGCTTGTGTGAGTACTAGTCGCGGAATCCTTTCGTCCGTCGCCCATCGCCATAACTCTTGCCAAGTAATTGAAATGTAATTTAAGTGTGTCCAAAAAGAGTGGTCCTATTCCTGTTTCGAGATTTAGCATATAATTGGGCGACGTACTCGGCAGCCTGAAGGTACTTTTAATACAAAATCTGAGAAACTTTTCCACAGGTTCAAACGAACGATATCCCCATGCTTGTACTCCGTAAAACAGAATTGCGATTGCGGTAGCTCGAAAGACTTTGTATTTAGCTATGTGAGAAACGCTATTTCTTAGAATGCAGATTCTCCACACAGAACACATAGCACGCTTTGTTTCAGATAATTTGGATTGCAGATGCTTTCCTAGGTTCAAGTTAGAAGTAATCAAGACTCGCAGATACTTATACTCCTTTACAATTTCTATCGGTTCCTCCTCAAATTCCAATGCTTCCTACTGGAATATCTCCCACCACCGTTTCTGAATATCATCATTTTTGACTTTACCGCTAGATTCCATGTTTTGCAATATAGTTGTAGTCTATTTATCATTAGCTGCATCCCGTCTATAGTTTCAGCTAGAAACACTATATCGTCTGCGAACATTAGTCCTGGGATATTCTTTCACCTTATAGCAATAACACCTTTCACCGAATCAGTTATGTCATTTATGTATAAAATAAAGAGAAGGGTACTTAAAACGCATCCTTGCTTAACGCCCATTGACGTACCAAACTCATCCGAAAGAGATTTTCCATCCCAAACTCGTGCAACATTTTCTTCGTACATAGCTTTAATGAAAGATATAACTTTAGTTGAGAATCCATATTTAAAAAGCTTGTAAAAAAGTGCTTCCCGGGGAATTGAATCGAACGCTGCCCTACAAAATATCAAAATACCTACAAATAAAGCATAAAGTTTTTTTCCTTTACTTTTATAAATGTCAGCAATATTTATTAATGAAAAAATTTAGTCCACTGTCGAGTAATTTTTCCTGAATCCAGCTTGAAATTCGTTAAAAATTTACACAGATTCAACCCACTCGCTGAGTCTATTATACAGTACTGAGCTAAGGAGCTTTGCTGCTGTATTTAAAAATGAGATAACTCTATAATTTGTTGGATCTTCAACATTACCTTTTTTATGTAGCGGAAGGATAATCGCCTTTTCTAAACTCACAGGAACGACAGCGGTGTCGAATATTCTGTTATACTACAAAGTAACAAGCCGTAAGAATTCTGGTGTAAGATTTTTAAAATATTCAAACGGTATTCTTTCGTGGCACCTAATGTTTACTATTTTGGATTAAACTGCAGTTTTATGAACCGATATTTAAAATTTAAAAAACGCGTCGTAGTTAAAATTTCTATTACCTACTTAAGGAACCGGCGTTGAATATTGCGTTGAGGATTTTTGGATTAAAAATACCACAAAGGTAATATAATGATCCTGATAGTTTTTGAAAATACTCGTATGTGCATTATATTTACTCTCTCACATCTCGCTAATAACTCCGTCGATTTCCTTCATTTTTCAATTAATTAATATGGGCATTAACATAATGATAATGAGAAAGTCAAAAATCAAAAAAAAATATTTCTTTATCGAAGTATATCATTTGTATGATATGTGGATATTCCTATCGTTATTTTTGGAAAAAAGAACAATTTTGCTTCTTTTTCTTTAAGATAATGATAAAATACTGTACTCAAGTTTAAAACAAAAATCGAATATAGGGTTTTCAGTTTATTGGAATTAAAAATATTAACGGGCTTCGTGTCCCACATGATCATATGGGCGATGTCACCTAAACTAAAATTATTGAATTCTAATGCATTTCTGCTGAAGAACTATTTTTATTAATACCAAAATTCGTATTAGCTATATTTTTTATCAAGAAGAATTTAAAAAAAAAGCTTCTACGATCAATAGATTGGGCCACATAACGGGGTCACAAAAGAATTTTGATGATTTTTTTAGCTGTTCTGTGCACAATTCGGTTATCGGCATATGAGTCAGTAGATATGAAAATGTCTAACTTTCTGATAAGTCTCTTATGAGTTTCGCCCGGTAAATATTTCACCCAAAAAAATTTTATTCCCTCAAAATTTTTAAAGCAATTATGAGTTTCACCCGAATAAAATTTCACTTCGAATTAGAACAAAAATATGAGAAATGGGATTGTGATAATATATAAAAATTAAAAAAAATCTAATGGAATGCACTTATTTTTTGCATTGGAAGTAAACAACTGTTTTTCAAAATGAATTAAAAAGTTCTTACTAGTTCACATATTTCGAAGCTAGGTTAAGTTGGTACATAATACATCCATATGAAGGTTTTTTATTTAAGGAATATGTAATGGTTTTGCTTATATTGATGTTAACAAATTATTGTTATTTTTCTTTAAGAATAGAAAATGAGGGGTTTCACAAAATAAAAACTCAATATTATTTATGTATGTACATATGTATATGAGGTTTGTATAGTTAATTTTTGATTTAAAATTCATTTACAGTGAATTTGATAAACGTAGAGATGAAGAAGCAGGCATGTCAAAAAAAGTGAATTTGCAAAAAAGAAAACAACCAACCAACGTCAAAAAACGTAAGAAAAGTGGACTTTGCTTGTGTATAACTTTAGAAATGTTTATAAAATTTAATATAAAGAAGAAGTTACTCCATCAAATTCAATTTTTATAACAAAAACATCTTTAATTAACATTTCATTATAAAACTAAAATGTTTTTTTTTTATCAAAAAGCAAAACAGTTATAAGAAAAACGGTACGGTAATTAAACTCAACCGAAAGATAAATTGTATGCAACTGATTTTTTGATTATACAAAAAATAATAACAAAATGTTACTCTACGTAAAGGAATTTTTCCCATCATATATCATCACTAGATATTGGCGATCTAAAATTCTTGAGATTTGAAATATGAAGTGCCAAATATAAGATATTTCATAAAATTTGTCATTTTGACAATCGCTCTCTCTATATTTGACAATCACAATCAACTATCACCTTAGCCGATTCCACCCCAGGTTTTTTGGGGGTGCTTCTATGCAATACACTTTAATTTATACTTTGTTTCTGATGTATGTAAAAACGTATAAATTTCAAGCAATTACCAGTCAGAACAATTATTTTCTATGGGTAGGTAGGTAATTATTTTCATTTAAAGATTCTTAATTTAATAGGGAAATAAAAATACCAAATGGATTTTGGGTGCGGTTCGAAATTATGGTTTGATTGTTTCTTATGACCATTTTCATTCTAATATTAGTAAAACCAATTCAACATTTATGGAATAATTCTAAATGTTAATTTTTTAAAGCAGAGGTTTGAAAGCAGAATTTTGAGAAAAAAAAGCAGAATTTTTAAAAGTAAAATTTTAAAAACTCAATATTGATTGATTGATTTTTTTTTTTTTGAGAACTCAGTAATTTTACAACTTGTTTAGATTTTTTTTACACTTTCTACTTGAGAGTTTTTGAACACTATCCAACAGATGAGGAAAACAATATTTTTTTCTAAAAAAAATATTTTTTTTTTGTGTGAACTGCCAATTTCTAGAATCTAGATAATTTAATTTTTGTATATGAATTTTATTTTTATTGAAATGTTCTTACAAAAAAACATTTGCACTTACCGTTCGTGAGCAATGCCTCTTTTTTCTGATATTTTATCGCTGTACGCAAACTTTTGTGGACCACTGTATATACACGACGCACAGTGGGTCCCGTTCATACTAAGCAGTGCTCAAAATTCAGAATCTTGTTGGAATTGCTAAAAACTGATAGATATTGCGGCCTATCGTGAATAAAATTTCCCTGGGAATTGTTCCCAACTTTCAAAATTGTCATCTCGAATAATGTCGAAAGTTTCCTTTGGAATTTATTGATATTGGGAATTAAGTTTCATAGTGACTTTGGCTCTCATTTAAAAAGGCCAGTGGCCAGCTTACAATGAACAGTGCAGAAGTATTGACCTTTCCAATTTTCGAAGATGGGGAAAATTCCGAGGGAAATTTTGTTCACGATAGCCCCCATTAAATAGATATTAACTGCTGTTGAAAATGAAAATATTTTAATAATGAATATAGTTCAGATCATAGTAAAGAGTATCTACAACATTTTCAAGGTTGTTAATATATTTATATTAAGAAAACAATGGTTCTTCGAGCAACATATTTATGACTTCAGGATGAAACATTTATCGGTTAATGACTGGCGTTGTGCGCGATGTTATCAAGGGATTAGGAGGGATAATCAACCTGCTTATAACATCCCACATATTATCCGTTCGTGATGTCTTCCTGCTGAATTGTTGCCGATATATGAAAATCTCTATTTCGCGCCTTCTGGTCATCTTCGCTTAACTGGCCAATTGGAAGTAGGACATGAGTTATTATTTCACTTCCATTGATAAGGATTTTGTGAAGACTTGTGATCATGGGATACCAAGGATAGAGCTTCACGTAAAGTCGAGCTGTTTCTTATGCAAAAGCATCTAAATCTTTCCGCATGTATGAAAACCGATTTTATATTAAACAAAAAATTTATAAAAAAAACCGATAGGACTCACTAAAAAACTTAAACTTTAAGTTCTATTCGTCGGATGGTCAACATTAAGGTATGTGAACTTAGGTTTAATTGCAGAGCATCAAATTGCATATATTTAAATTTTATATTTATAGAATTTTTGGATTTGATAACATGATAAACAAACCTATAAACCCACATACTCTTATTATGGCTAAACATCCACTACCAAAATTTGCTGTCGGCCTTTGTATTATTTATTTATTGAACCGAGAACTCAAACAGTGGTATTTCAAATTTGCGCACCTAACTTTTTCTTCTGTCTTCGGATTTTTAATAACTAATATTTCTTCTTTCATGCTGTATATACTATAGATTTAAAAGTTCACTGCGCTAATTAAAAATAAAATGCACGACTGGATCGCACGAACTTGCTCTTATGTAAAAGTACTTTGGAATTTAAGATACATTTTATAAATATAAAACATGGATTTAATGAGATAATAATGTTCAAATGCATAAAATTGCCGTCTGGTTTCCGGGAAAGTATGAATTTATGCAAATAAACCTTAAAAATCATTTTATTATTAAATAAATTTTTTATATAAGAAATTTCTCTAAAATTTTTCAAGAAAAAAATGTGGGATGCGAATTTTTAGTATTTAATAATATTGATTTGAGGAAATAATTTCAAAAAATAATCGGTCATAGGTTTTGAAGATATTGATTTTTCAAAAAAAAAATTTTTCAAAAAAACCCAACAAATATTTTTTCGAATATTTTTATATACAATATTATTTTAAACTTAAGGGGACTCCTGCTAAAAATTTTGGGTTAAAATCCTTAGAGCCGTTAATGAGAAAGTCGAAAATCAAAAAAACGGGTCTATGGCAGGTACCCCTAATAACATTTTGCCCCAAAATTTTTGTTGACCAAAATGTAGTCCATGTCCATAATATCACACCTAATTTTTTTTTATCAAAATCGTTAGAGCCGTTTTCGAGATAAATAAGATTTTGCATTACGGGTGTATGGGGGGTACCCTTAGTTTTGGAGCTTAAAAAAAAAATTTCAATTTCTCCTCTAGGGAATCACCGAAGACCCTTAACTACCGAGATTGAAAGAAATAGGTCCAGGGGTTTAGGCTGTAGTGAAAGATACAGACATACAGACACACTGAAACATGTTTTTTGTGTACTAAATTTTCCTTAAAATTTTTATAAAAAAAATTGATATGCAAATTGTTAGTATTTAATAAAATACATTTTAAAACGTAATCTTAAAATTTAATCGTGTATCGGTTTTCAAGATATTGAATTTTCAAAAAAAAAATTGTATTATTTTTATAAAAATCCAAAAACTATTTTTTCGAAAAAATTTTTAGTTTATATTTTTTCAAATGCAAAGCAGCTCCTGCATAAAAATTTTGGTTAAAATCGTTAGAGCCGTTGGTGAGAAAATCGAAAATCAAAAAAACGGTTCAATGACAGGTACCCCTAATAACATTTCCCCCCAAATTTTTTTTTGACCAAAATGTAGTCCATATCCATAATATCACACCTAATTCTTTTTATCAAAATCGTTAGAGCCATTTTCGAGATAAATATGATTTTGCATTACGGGTGTATGGGGGGTACCCTTAGTTTTGGAGCTAAAAAAAATAATTTCAATTTCTCCTCTAGGGAATCACCGAAGACCCTTAACTACCGAGTTTGAAGAAAATACCTCCGGTAGTTTAGGCTCTAGTTCGAGGTACAGACATACAGACATACAGACATACAGACAGACAGACGGAATAGTCGGACCCACTTTTTTCGTCTTCGCTATCATCGTAATGTCAACTTTGATCAAAATCTCGAGTTAGATTTTTTTTCCAAATGCAGAACTTGCCCTATAGTACCTATGTATATCGCAAGTTAAAATAACATTTTAATGATTTAATTGCCCATGAGTAAAACCGTCCTCCATTTATGTATTTTATACACTAAATAACACTTTTGAAACGAAAAAAAAATATATTTGCAATCTACATACCTTGGACCTTGGTCAACAAACGACATATTTTTATTTTTTTTTTTTTGTTGAACGAAGCTAACTTTTAAAAATAAAAGAAAACTGCACCAAATTAAGATTTCCGCATGTGTAATAAAAACCAATGAAAGAGTCAACTTAAATGTACCGTAACTTGGCCATTAGACAGAGAGGAGACGAATAGCATGTGTTATATTTATATTGATTGTGCATTTTTATTTTTTTATTGACAAAAATTAAAAACTGTTGTGAATGGAGAGGACCAACTGTGCGACGCGACGCCGACGTAACGAAAAAGCGACTTCTATTGGAACGAAGTTCCTTTACGCGGTTTGTAGTATGATTGAATTGGTAGAAATTTTTGCTCGAAATTACTACGAAAAGGAAATCCCCAAATAATGAAAAATAATCAGCAAGAACTCTTGAAGATAACAAAAAAAAAAAACAAACATACAGAGTTCAACTTATGTATTTGTATTTCTTGTACTTGAAATTTTATGATAAATAAATTGAAATTAAAAATTTGATAAATTCTTAAAGTTGGTTGAGTCAGCAACAAAAAAAAATAATACAAATTTGCTTTTAGCAACGAATAATTCCAGTCTTATTTTTGTCCTAGAACTAACTTCATATAACCTATTAAAAATAAAGTATGAGAGCCATGCGCAAATGAATTTGACATAATAAATAGTTGGCTCTTTCCTTAGAAAAACACTAATTTATTTTTCAAAATTCTCAAGGACTCGCTGAAATTCTGGAGCGGTCTAAGAAGCAGGCAAAGACTACAAGTCCAACACAGCAGGTTTCCAATTGACCTTTTCAACTTTATAGAACCTTGTGATAGTTAACCGTCCGTCGGCCGACCCCATTTGTACCAGCGTAAATTTTTACGACTCCATCTTTATGCCAAGCCGGGTATTCGTTGGGTTCAATAACAACGAGACGATGTTGTCCACGTAATCGTAAATCATTTAATCGCCTTGCAAAATTTTAAGCAAATATCGTTGTATCGTCGTTTTGTTAGTTTAGCCTTCAAATGTTGAGATTGAAAGCTGCTATAGAATTTGCTGTAAGAATCTCCTTCCAAAAATTTTCCAGAGGTAGTTATGTCTCGTCATCTTCTTCGAAGAGCATTGAATTAGGTGGTAAGGGCTTGCGATCTTCAGGATCAGGATGTGAGTGAGCGGGTGCTGATTTATTAACCCTTGACCCTTAAGACATCCTCCCTAGGTGCGAGACTCTTAAGAACGAAATCGACGCTTCTTCTGTCGGATTGAATGAGACGCTCGACACTTCCTCCCATAAGTAAGCAGGTATAAATCGCCACAGTATGCCCTTGCACCTTGCGGAAGTCTCGATTAGAGAGAGGCCTCCATCTTTCTCGTACACGTTTTTCGTTTTCTTCTATTATTTTTGAGAGATTATTGAAAACTCGAACATTTTAATTATCTGCTTTCAGTTACATTGTAAACTTGCTGAATAAATTCGAAGTTGCTCTAACCTGGGATTCAAGGACACTCCTTATACCATCGCTTTTGCCACTTAACGAAGATGTTAATCCAAATGCAGGAACAACAGTTAAAGTACAGTATTTGTTTTTGATTACAGAATCGAATTTTTAAGTTAACTTTCAACTTTTTACAGATCTCACAACGAACTCGCGGACGTAACATCAATCTTGGATGCTCAGTCTCTAATGACATCAACCTAAATAATTTATTTTATGAATCATTTCCTAGAGATAATGAATGTGGCATTCGTAGAATTCTTCTTATGACTTATTTTCCATCAGGATTTTGGTCAAGGCTATTGACACGACTCCTTGCTGATGAACAAATCATGGAAGCAATTAAAATTTCTTACATTGCAGTTAACGAGGTTTTTGTTTCTCCCCTTGGATATACCATAGTTTATTAAATATCATATTATTCTAGAATTCTATCGAATTCGATTTGAAAACCTGCTTGGAACAGGAAACTCAATGGAACCTATGGCAAACGGGTGTGTCGTTATATTTTGGAAATATCTTGCTTATGAAAATCTGGGAAGTTCCTTTCGCCCATAATTCAATTCTTCGAAGTACTAACAATCGTTTTAAACTTAAACTAGATGGAATATGGAATGATGTTCATCTGACGACATCGAGTATATTGGAAATATATTTTCCATTATTGAGTGTCAATATAAGTCAAGAACTCGATGATAATGCCAAGCAAATGGTTGCTTCTGTTGAACCAAATTTGCCAATTATATCCAAGCTGTTGGCACTTTCTGTAGATCACATTGATCTCCTACTAGAAGACTGGTATCCATCGCTAGGTACGCGTTTCGTTCACACATCTGAGGGAAGATTCTTAATAACTCGTTTGGTACTTTGTCCAAAATGTTTACGAAAAATTAGTGATAATTGTATAATGTTGGATGTCAATCAAGAAAATGTTGTTCGCTCGCGAAACGGTGAAGGAATTCGTAGAAGAAGCCCCGCAGCTGGTGTTCTTGATCCAGATTATTTTAGCTCACGAAGAGAGAGAAGATCTGAAGTAAAAAGAAATAAGTTTTCCAATGGGTATTTTAAAGTTTACTATACGATTACAAATTTAAGGACTCCTTATGTTTATCTGATGCCGATTCTGGTGTTGGACCGGACTCAGCTGGATCTTCAAGAAACACATCTGTTGACGGACATCCTCTGTATAATATACCAGATATTTCAAATGTTTGCTATACCTGGATGATTGAAGAGTGCATACTCTCGGTGTATAATCAAACAAAAATAACCTGTCCGGTTCATTTGGAAGTAAACATGATCAAAATAGCGCCAGATGTCGTATTTGCTGATATACCTGAAAAGTATACAATAAATCCAGAAAGTATAGTAAAAGGTTCACTTCTTGGACGAGGTGCTTTTGGATTTGTTTTCAAGGCAACTTGCAAAGTTAAAGGTGCTCGATCGTTCAGGTCTGTCGCCATGAAAATGTTGCAACCAGTTCCACCTGGTCCTAGAGCTAAAGATGTAAGTCCAAATAAAAATAGAAAATTTGTTTGATATTATTCATGTTTTTAGAGTGCCCTTATGGCCTACAAAGTAGCTCTTGGAAAATGGGACCGTGATCCTTTACAGCACTCATGCAAGGCATACTGCACAGCCAGACAGGAGCTGGCCGTTCTTCTTACACTAAAGCATCCAAACATAGTCCCTCTTGTTGGAATATGCATAAGACCTTTGGCCCTAGTTCTTGATCTCGCTCCAATGGTAAATAAGTGAACTTCGAACAAATACATCTCAATTAACTTAATGAATATGATTTAAAGGGAGGATTAGATTCAATTCTGCGACAATATCGTCGAAGTGGAGCACACATTGGGCCACATACATTCCAAATTCTAGTCCTTCAGGCTGCCCGAGCAATAGAGTATCTTCATCGCAGAAGAATAATATATCGCGACTTAAAATCGGAGAATGTTCTAGTCTGGGATTTTCCCCTTCCCCACAGGTGAGAATTTAGTTTGGATCCTCTTGGTTTTATAAATAACAGAACAAAAATTGAATAATTCACAGTGAGGATAGTCCAAGAAATTGTATTCATATAAAAATTGCGGATTATGGAATCAGTAGAATGACAGCACCAAGTGGTTCTAAAGGTTTTGGAGGTACCGAAGGATTCATGGCTCCAGAAATAATCCGTTACAACGGAGAAGAAGAATACACTGAAAAGGTCAGTATTCCAATTGAAAGTTTATCAATTCATTTTCTTGTTACTTCTATTTCTAGGTGGACTGCTTTTCATTTGGAATGTTTATCTATGAAAATATTAGCTTGCGACAGCCATTTGAGGGTCAAGAATCAATTAAAGAATGCATTTTAGACGGTAGCCGCCCACAGTTGACACAAAGAGAAACACATTTTCCAACGTATTGTCTGGACTTAATGGTTCTTTGTTGGGATGAGCTTCCAAAAGTAATTTCTTTTATATATTTTATTTATATAGTTGTTTTACTTTAGTTTTTTTTTAGAAAAGACCATCGGGTAGCCAAATAGTTTCAATTCTTACTGCTCCGGAGTGTATTCATTTGTTGGATGTTACAGCACTATCGCATAGTGAGAAAGTTGTTTGTGGAGCTTTTAATACTCTGCTCCTCAGAGATGGTAAGTTTTATTTTACGTCTGAGATTCATATTTACTAATACAAAAAAATAAGTGGTCGCTTTAATTCAAAACTTCATACTTTATTGATGTGTCAATTATAAAATTAAGTATGAGAATATTTTCTAAATTTCAAAGAAGATAATTGAATATAAATAAGATCTACCCGGATTTCAATAAAAAGAACTTTGTTGTTGGTCCAGGAAAAATTGTTTCAAAAACGTTTCTTTAATGTTTCTCATTTGTTTAAAAAAAATTTGAGAATAGAGTTAATTATAATAATTTGACCAATTACTTGAACTATGAATGTTTTTGATAAAATAAACACAAAAGCCAAAATAGAAAAGAACAACAGAATGACATAGTTTATAATATTGGGAGCAGTGGCAAGGAAGGGGAGACGTGCAATCAGATCTACATTGGGACAACTAAAAGATCATTGGAGACGAGGTTAATAGAACATAAATAGTCCAGTCATTTTAGGTTTTATCTGCGGAAAAATTCCTAGTAAGCTGAATTTTTGTATACACCTATATTACGGCATTGTAATGAAGATGTGAAAAATCGACATTGATATCGTGGCGGCTAAAAAAGTTATAAGGGTCAAAAGGTCACAAAAATCAGTTTTTCGCAAATATCTCGCGATTTATTGCTCAGAGGTCAATAAAGGTCATTAAAAAAATTGTTTATCGTGAAATTGTCCACAAAAAATGTCTCTTGCATTTTTCTGTAAAATTAACCGTTAACGCTCCCCTCCCAATCAAAAAAGTGTTCAGTAACATTTTGATTAGTACAATAGAGAGAAGAGATGCTCGATTTCAAGTCATAATCCAATCTTAAGTTCAAAACAGAATATGTATTTAATATTTTAAATATTATTTGAAAGTTGGAATTTCTACCTTTCATTTTTTTCTATTTGAGAAGAAGCAATTAGCACTGCTCCATTGGATTTAATGGATTTCAAAATTAGTGAGTTTCACTGATTTTTGCATTAATACATATCTCCATTTTTTGCTCAACTTTTGTAATTTTTTCAAGTTTTTAATAATCACCCGTATTCTGAAACTCGTATTTATGACTCGTATTCGACTATAGTCGTATTTTGCTATTCCAGGAGTCGTACATTCGACTTCACTTGTACTAATATTGGGAAACGCAAAACATCGCATACGACTATTCATATTTTATCGTTATTCCGAATCTCGTATTCGATTTACTTGAAGTCGTATTTGTGTACTTTATTACTCGTGTTCAATTTTCTAAACGAGACTTGTTTTTTTTTTATAAAAATGGACAAAAAGTTAATGTAAGTACATTGGTACCTGTTGGCACAATGGTTAGTGCGTTAAACTGTCATGCGGAAGGTCTGCAGTTCGATTCTCAGCCGCAGCAAAAACTTTTTCAGGAGTGTACTGCCTCTTGCAAGGAATTGACAAATACTCTAAGAGTGTAAGTCACTATTGGTCCTGGTTCACTTCGTGCTGTTGCACCACCAAATTTTTTAAAGTACATTTTAAGTGGTTTATTTATTTGAACTCAACGTTATTATCGCGTTCATATTTAGTAAAATAATAAATCGTTCTCAATTTGAAGCATTTGTGCATTGGAAGAAAATTTGGAAGAAACAAGGGGCCATAGGAAGAGTGGAAAACTCAAAGCAAATATTTAACAGTTTTGAGCGGACCTTTCGATAAAACTAAATAGCCTTGGACCACCCATCCGAAATGGTCCAGCTTGTCTTAAAGTAAGAAATATTTAACAAATTGTAATACATGCCTCTTTAGGTCTGCAATGATCAAAAGTATTTAGTTCAAACAGAAACTGCATAAGCAGTAATTTAAAGGCACAGGGGTGATGAAATTACAACCATATGCTAGAGCAAATTTGAGGAGTGCATTGCTAACATTTTAAATTTAAATTGTTAGTCCCGAGGGATCAAACATTAGAGTTTTGCAGCCTCCTCCTGTAGTCGACACGATAAATGCTGAGGATGAAACTCACATAGTCCAAGAATATACGAGTAACAAGGATTCACAAGCCAGTAACACCACTCGTACAAACAAAAAACAGATAAAAAAGAAGAAGAGCTACTTCAAATCAATGGAGCTCATCAGAATTTTATTATAAATAAAATAATTTAATTGAAAAAACAACAAATGACTTTTTCAATTCAAATTTATGGATTTTGGCAATTACCTACGGGCGACAATATACGTTGTTTTTTTAAGCTTCTCGAACGCAACGTACGTATACGACTTGAAGAATAACGATTTTGATACTAAACGATCTCGAGTTCGACTACGAGTACGAGACAAAATACGACTTGTAGAATATTTGTGAATAACATTCATCGTTATTTGGATGTATACTGTGTAAATACAACCTAGAGCGTCTGGGGCAAATACATTAGGGTGTCCTTCAACTGAACGCACTTATAAGTAACGAGTGATTTTTTAAGAGCTATCGGAAATTAAAACAAAAAACATACAATTCATAAAATCATAATTTGAATCGATAGTACGGTCGATATAATTTGATGTTTGAAGATTATTTCATGCAATAGTTGGCCCGGGCTGCGCCTCAAATGGTCCATCCGCTTAGTACAATTTTGGCATACTCTTTCTAACATTTCGGCCGGTATCTCACGAATAATTGCTTCACTGTTGGCTTCCAGTGCGTCAATCGAAGTGGGCTTGTAGCTATAGACATGAGCCTTAACATAGTCCCACAAAAATAGTCTAGAGGCGTTAGATCGCACGATCTAGGCGGCAAATTGACCGGCCCCAAACGTGAAATAAACTGTTCACCGACTCGCCTCTCAATTGGTCCATTGTTACGCTTGCTGTGTGGCATGTGGCACCGTCATGCAAGTCATGTTCTTCCATTTTGCGCAAAAAAAAGTTTGTTATCATCGCACGATAGCGCCCATCATTCACAGTAACGTTGCGATTCGCATCATCTTTGAAGAAATACGGCCCCATGACTCCGCCGGCCCATAATCCGCACCAAACAGTGAACATTTCGTATTGGAATATTAAATTGTTGTTTTTAGTATTTTCCGTTACTTATTATTTATGTTTCTCACCGTTTAAACCTTCCCTGAACATCCACAAATATTTCAAGATCAAAATTAGCAAAATCGATCCAGCCATTCTGAATTTTAGCGAGACAAACAGCAATTGATTTTTATATATTTACATACTCCTATATAGATAATTAGTTATTTTAAAAATTATTTTAGATTCTGCACCAACGGGACTGCACTAATCAGCAATTTGAATTGATTCGAATGTCAAAAGTGCCGTGTTTTTTTCTGTAGTAATTGATTTAGTATAGTGGAATCTTTTAGAAATCCGAAATATACATTTACATTATTAATTGAATTTATAATAATATTTATTTATTTTTGACACAAATAAGAAACGGAGAAGTCTTAATAAATCGTTAAAAAAGTTCATATGTATTTGCAAAAACAATCCCGATTAACCGAAGAAAATTTTTGATATCAATTTACAAATGTATATGTTAGTATTATCGCTTTCGTTCTCATTTTTTCATTGCAATTTTTTTTCCTTCACAGACGATACAAATGGATTTGAGCTTTGGCTTCCGACCAACAATTCACGCATCGATATTTTAGACACGTCCTCGTTAGGCAAATACCTTCAGTACAGTAGTATTCTCTGTGAGAATAAAATTCATTTGGATGCGCCGCAAGTACAAACAAAACGAAAGGCGCAAAAGTTAAATATGGTTTGCTGTTGTATTATTGAGGATAGTTTCTGGACAGGGGACTCAGCTGGAAATTTACATGTTTACAGGTAAATACAATGGCTTATATAGTCGCTGTAAATCAAATACCTCGTAACCCAGAAAAGTCGATTTTTCAGGAGAGACAAAAAACTTATTATCAAATCAATGAGAGTCAATGAGAGACGTGTTGTTAATTATGCGCGTGGCTCTGCAATTATAGTTTTTAGGTTCACAGGATATATTTCATTAGATCCGGAATTTTTTTCACAATATAATTGCATCATTACCTAAAAATCGGTTTTTTCTGGGTTACGAGGTATTCGGTCTACAGCGACGATATGTATATCTTTTTAAAAGTGTTATAAAACAAGATGGAGAAAATACAAAGGATCTTTCTTTAAAATCTTCTGTGGCAATCAAGAAACAATCAGGAAAAGTCCTCTCAACAAATCCAGTTTTGTTAAGGGGCTTGGAAAATGACATTAGGTGAAATAATTACTTGACTTATCAACAAGGTTTGATTATGATCGATAAATTAAAATAAATAGTCAACACCTTAAAACCCTTCAAAATAATAATAATCGAACTTTAAATCAAATGACTATATACTCGTATAAAGGATTCTGATAATATTTTTTTTTTTGAAAATTTCCCGAAAACAGTTTTTTTGTTTTAAATGTGAAGTTAATAATAATTATAAATTCAAAATAGCTTTTTTGGCCTTTAGTGCACAAAAATTGGCGTAACGTCCCGGCGATCTCACATGTGGCCTATGTAATTTTACACAAACATTATACTAAAGTACATTAAATCGAAAAAAAAAAAATAATAAAATTACATTTTTCGTGTTTATGAAAATCTTCCCATTATAAAATAGTTTAATGGGGCTGGTAGTACCGCCATTTTGAAAATGTAGTGTTTTCGTTAAGCAAAATTTAGCCAGCGAGAAATTTAATTTTATTAAGTTTTTTCGATAGAATCAATAGATTTTTAGATAGATATGCACAGTGCAGGGAAATAAGTTCCCAGGAACTAAGTCCACTGAGGGACTATGTTCTCACTTGAGGTGGGAAATAAGTCCCCAGGAACTAAGTCCACTGAAGGACTTAGTTCTCACTTAATGGGAACGAAATCCACTTTACTAAAGTGGTCTTTGTTCCCATTGAGTGAGAACTAAGTCCACTTTCTTATGGGAAATTACTACTCACTCGAAAGTATAAAGTGGGAATGAATTTCCAACAACAAAAACTTATTGATTTTATGTTGGTTATTTTCCAGATTATTTAAATGCTAAAGAAACTTTGCATACACCCAACCTCGCACCTAGCCCAAATCCTATAGTGTGCCCAAGCAGGGGGGCAGCATGCCACCCCTTACATACGTGTCGTTCCCATGGCTTAACATGGGAATTTATTTCACATTCAAAGGGAACTAAAACCCACAGTTTTGTAACGAATTTCCCACCTTGCATGGGAACAAAGACCACTTTAGTAAAGTGGATTTCGTTCCCATTAAGTGAGAACTAAGTCCCTCAGTGGACTTAGTTTCTGGGGACTTATTTCCCACCTCAAGTGAGAACTTAGTCCCTCAGTGGACTTAGTTCCTGGGGACTTACATATTTCCCTGCACCGATATGCACACACATTATTATGTTAAGTGGATTTAGTCGAAAAAACTTAATAAAATTAAATTTCTCTGTTGAAATAAAATTTTGTTTAACGAAAACACTACATTTTCAAAATGGCGCACACAGGCAAATTTTCCCAAAAACATGGCCAAAACTATAAAAAAAAATATCCGATTTGTTGTTTTTTTTTTTGAATGCAAAGTTGTTTACAAACAGTGTGAGATTCAAACCTCATTGATCATTCGATTCAGACTATAACGGTTTAATCAGATGATGCTTTTAAAGTGCAAACTTGAAGTAGACTAGTGCAGTAGCGAGTTTGGTCTGTGATGTGAGGTTGTTTTGGTTTGTTTTTTTTTTTTTTGTTTGGTCGGTTTCTAAAATAACTAAACATGGATTCTGTTGCTAGTGGTATGTACAATTGAGGATGATTGTTTTTTATTGAATATATTAAGTGTATAGATAATTTTGAAACCAGTAAATGCAATGTATTTGATCACTACCAAAAAACAAAAAAAAATATCTTTAATAATGCAAAAGTTAATGCAATTTGAGTGTTAGAGTAATAAATATAGTCTTAAAATTTTGGTTTCTCTTCCCCTAATGAGAATCAGTCAAAATGTATTGCGACTTTTTGCGACTTTTTGCGACTTTTTGCGACTTTTTTAAATATTGACTCCTAAACTTGATAAGAAAGGGCATTTTTTATAATTTGAACTTTTTACTTTTTACACAGGATCGCGATCAAGTTTAATTTTACTGTCAAGAAATCAGCTACCTGATTATTTAAGAAGTTGCACGTCTCGTGACATGACAGAAAAAATCATTTTTTCGGAAGAAAAAGTGCCTCCAGAAATTACATTTTTTAAGGCAAAATTCAAAATGGCTGCAAAGTGAAATTTAATTTTTTCTTACTTCATTGTTTTTTCCTTCAAAACTAACTGTTTTTAATGTTTTCATGCAATAATAAATTGAAAATACACAAAAAATAATTTTGGCCACGTTTTTGGGAAAATTTACCTGTGTGTGGCGGTACTACCACCCCTATTAAACTATTTTATAATGAGAAGATTTTCATAAACACGAAAAATGTAATTTTATTATTTTTTTTTTCGATTTAATGTACTTTAGCATAATGTACTTATCATAACTTACAACTTACTTACTGGCCCCATGCGGGCGCTCTAAGTTAAACTATAATTTTAATTCTAATGCAATTCAGTGCAAAGGCCCCTCTAGCAAGAACAGCATTTATATGTCAGTCGAAATATAAATACTGATTCAACCAGATACAAAGGTACTTTACCACACTTTTACTCGCCAGTGGCTGTCCATGTGGCCCTACGATCACCACCTTGCGCCAGTTCTTTCTCGTATCTCTTTCTGGCTCCATGCAACGGATTCCTAAACAGAATATAATTAATAAATATTTTCGGATTAGCCGCGTTATTTAAATTTTAAGAGTGCAATTTAGAACTCACGTGACCACTCTCAATGCAATTTGATGCGAAACGTTCGGGCTGAGTTCTAAATTGCACTCTTAAAATTCAAATAACGCGGCTAATCCGAAAATATTTATTAATTATGTCCAACAACCGCCAATACCTAAACAGAAAAGTTTCAGATTTATGAAAGTTGATTTTCAACTTCCTGTCATCGCAATATCGCTGAATCTTGTCGAAGTCATGCTGTAAAATAATTCTGATGAGCTCGACTTTTGGAACGCTATAAGATCATCGACATACGCAATTGCCTGAGATAGACTACCTATCAGATCGCTGGTTTAAATGCTGAATTGAATCAACTAGTTGACAGTTCCCTGCTGTAGACCATTCTTAATATCGAAAATTTCGGTAGAAGTTACATTGCCACTTTTGACAACAAACTTTCTACCATTGAGCATGTCATAAAGCATAATATATAATAGTGGTTTACTTATATCGAGTCTGGTCAGTTTGAGATAGAGGCCCTCTAACCATACGGTGTCGAAAGCCTTCTCCAAATCAACCAGACAGAAAGTACACTGCCTTTTAGTTTTGTTCCATTTGATATCAGAGACTAGTTTATACGCGACATGAATTGTATCATGTCCTGTCTTAAAACCGAACTGAGTATCCGCAATGATATTGTTGTCATCCGCCTATTTGTACAGAGTTCTATTAATAACTTTTTTGAATACCGAGTAAAGACTTATCGACTTGAGATTCACCGGATTGGAGTTGTCTCCCTTATTCGGGAGAGGATGTACCTCAGGTGTCTTCCATCGTACTGGATAATGTACCACTGTCCCAAAAGGGGGTTTAGACGATGTGCGTTGAAAGTTACAAATGATAACGTAAAAATGACTTCAGAGTCCCAAACGTTTTCGACTTTTATATGTCGTCAGCTCATAGAAGATTAGAGCCTGTGCTCTTATACAGGACATAAAAAATTCCCCATACAAACACTATTATCAAAGATACATATCGTCCCCTTTCTGCGTTAACCTCGTAACTACATTTTTCGGCAAATTCGTTTTTTTATATAAAAACACTGTCTAGGGCTCACAGAATAATAGAGCTAAGTATGAATGTTAAAATGATTCATCTAATCTATTTTACCGTTAATTCTTTTTCCTCGTAACTACTTTCATGTTGTTAAGTTTCGATGAGAACCTCGTATGTACTTGGTGAGGCCTTAGTTTCTTCATTGTTAATCTTTTTTACACAGTTAACGACAAGTCAAAAGTACCATTATTCAGATTTAGCTTTGAGGCAGATAATATTATTATTAATTAGGTACCTTTAGAGTGAATTTAAGCTTTGTATGTGGCGCAAGCTTTTTGAGCATCAGTTTTATATATATTGGATTTGGCTAAGTATTAAGGTTGTAAATTTAATAAAAATATAAAATAAAAAACACAATATGGATCGGTAAATAATATGTGTATGTATGTAAATTAATCTCTTTTTTTTATATAAATACTCTTCAAAATGTTTTCTTTATCGTGTTAAATTAAAAGTCTTAACAATAAATTTTAAACTTTACCAAAAATAATAATATTACTGAACCAGGCTCTTCTAAACCAGCAATTTTAAATAAACATGTTTTGGTGTTAGATGAAGCAAAAGGTAAACTGAAGTTTATCGAATGTGAAGTCGAAGACAATACATTAGACTACGAACACGAAGGCTTCATCCTTGATGATCAGACCGGACTATTTATTGAAACAAACGATAATCAATATTCCATTACTTCTGATTTATCAAGCTGTTGTCAACCCTCATCAAAATCTTCCTTTGTTGATTGTAACAGGTCTAATCGCAGAAACCTTGATCTAGATGAAAATTTCGGTCTTATTTCTAAATAAGAAGGAAGAAAGGACAGGGTAGACCGGAGAAATGGAAGAAGAATATAGTCGCAAAAGCACGGCAAAAAGGAAAGCAATACTATAGTGTTAAAAAAGAAAAAGGAAAGATAGTCGGAAAACAAAAAAGACAAAAACGTGGGCTCAAGCCTCGTTGTGATTCCGCTAAGTGTAAAATGAGCAAGCATTTTAAATGTTATGAAGTTATGAATCGCAAAGAAAACAATTATTTAACTCTTTTTGGAAAAACATGTCTTGGAAAGAGCGAAAAGTGATGATTGGAGCTCTTGTAGAAAAGCAGTCCATAGCTCGCCGTACAGGTGGTGATAATTCAAGACGGAATTTCACTTTAAAATATAAGTTAAAAGTTGAAAATATTGCTTTACCAGTCTGCAAAAAAATGTTTTTAAATGCATTTAATTTGGGAGAATGGACGGTACGAAATTGGGTTTTAGAAACCAATGACTTTGGAATTACTTTTCAAACAGAAAAGTCGAAAAAGAAAGAATCCGCTATCAACTTAAAAAAAAAGAACATGTCAAAGATTTTTTAGCGGGCCTACCTAAGCTTGAATCTCACTATTGTAGGCAAAAAACTGACAAACAATATTTTGATTTCAGCTACACATCTTTTAAAGATGTTTACAGAATGTATGAACAGTTTGCGAAGGATACAAATATTCCAAATAATGAAAGATCATCGTATTTATCCATTTTGAAGACAGCACATTCTTCTAACATTGGATTGTATAAGCCAAAAAAAGATTAATGTGATGAATGCTATAGTTTTAAGAACGGAAACATTGGCCAAGACATATATAGTGAACATGTTAGCAACAAAAATAAAGCAAGGTTGGAAAAAGATAATGACAAAGAAAAAGCGTTAAAAAATGGAATAAATGCTTATACTTTGGACAGTCAAGCTGTCTAATCGGTACCTTTCATAGCTGCATCAGCTACATAGATACTTTAAGCAAAAGCTCGCTGTGCGTCAGTTTACTTTTTTCAATTTGATAACATCAGAAGTTCATTGCTACGTATGGCACGAAGGTGGAATGGATTCTAATGTTTTTGCTTCATGTGTTTTTCATGTTTTGGAAAATGTTTGTGATCTTAGTGTTCCAACAGTCCTGTTTAGCGATGGATGTAGCGCACAAAATCGAAACGTCAACTTAGCTAATCTTCTACAATTCGTGGCGATAAAACATAATACGACGATTTATCAAAAGTATTTGACGGTTGGACATATCCAGATGGAATGTGATTCTGTCCATTCAACCATCGAAAGAAAAAAGAAGTCAAAAGAAATGTACGTTTCAGCTGATTTTGATAGAATCATAACAGAGGCAAGAAGATTCCCCGAACCATATAAAGTGACGTCTTAGACTATACTTTTTTTTTAAACTTTTCCAAAATTAGTTTCTATAAATCCATTAGACCAGGCTTTAAAACGGGTGATCCGCAGGTATTTAACAGATGTTAAATGCATAAGATATGATTCCACGGGTATGTATTATAAACTTGATTTCGACAATGATTGGATATTATCTCCGCAAAGGAAAGCGAAAATAGATATTTCAAAAACTATTTTAAAATCACTTTATCTAAATTCCATACCTTTGCCGTTAAAAAAATATAACGTCTTACAGAGTTTAAAGAAACTACTTCCAAAAGATTATCACGGCTTTTATGATAACCTTAAAGATTTTGAGATTTAATTTTGTTCCCTTTTTTATGAATAAAATCTGTTACTTTTATTGAATATATTTTTTAGTTCATAAGTTATGCTTATAAATTATGTACATAAATAACATGCATATGTATTTAAATAACATATCCTTTGAGTTGTATGATGATATTTAATTTAACAAACCATTTCATCAAACATTGAATTCGCTTTTCAAATAATTTTAAAATTTAATATATTTTAGATATAAGATTTTGTATGAATTAACACAACAGTATTTCAGTTTAATCTGTGTATTTTTTTATGGTTCAGCTATTTTTCTAACCTTGAGTTTAAATTTTCAATTATTTGAATTTATTTTAAATAAGAAAAAGAACCTCGTATCTGCATTTCGGTAAATCAAAACATAAGAGACGGATACTCGTATGTAACAAAAACAGTTAAAACAAGTACTTTTGTGATGTCCTAGCAAAATTAAAACTAGGATATATTAACAACTGTAAAATATAAATAGAAAACTTTATATTTTCGTTATTAGGTTCCATTGACGGAAACTACACGTTTTTTTCGTTTCCTGAAAAATTGTGTTTGTGTAGATACGAGGTTAACGCAGAAAGGGGACGATATGTATATCGAATTGTGGAAGGAAAATATTTGGGTATCATTTTTAGAAAAAAAAACAAGTCTCATAATAAAATGGGATCTTCAACTCTGCATTACTCATCGACTATTATATCTCTGTAATCAGATCAATTTGTGGAATGATGATCCAGGGAAGAGGCGACCAGTGTTTCTTTTTCTCATCATCATACTCACTGTCGAAGTAATCCCACATTTTGAGTAATTTTTCCTAGCAAAATAGTTTCAGGCCTTTAAGCAATCTTCCTTTTTTTCAAATACAGGTTTTGATCAAGTTTACCTTTATGAATAAGAGGTAAAAGTTGGTTCATAGTTTTTTTTTATTACGGCCAGCTTCCTGTGATTTTCGACTACTGTGCGAAGGATTGGTTAAGGCGTGTTCTTGAACAAGCTAAAATTAAGTGTCCTTTCGTCTATCTAATCTATATATCATATTTTTGACGGAAGTAGAGGCGATACAATAAGACGTGTTGTTGGCAGCAAACTTGATATCAACTTAAAATATCCGTATCTTATTATATAATCAAGCTGCTATCAAATTTCTAGAAGCCGTAATACAGCCAAGGTATGAGATTAAAGTTAAGGTCGAGTTACCTCACCCATAACTTGAGTATAGCTACGAGTAGGAGAAAAACTGAAAAATTGGGTTTTAGTTTGTCAGTTTTCTTGCTGAAAGCCACTTTTCAAGTTTATTTAAACTAATGTCGGTTTCCTTTACACAATAGGGATTTCGGTCTCTTGTCAATTTTTTTCTTTTGGTGTGCGTATTTCGTATACATGTAAATCCCTGTTCAAATACGGATTCGAAGAATTTGGTCTCTGTAAAAAAAAATCAATCGATTTTTTTGGTGTGAAGGAACGTAAAATATGTCGAGAGATCAAAATCTTCGCACAGAAATTGATTTCTCATGTGT
This sequence comes from Philhelius festivus, assembly GCA_963931855.1. NCBI lineage: Eukaryota > Metazoa > Arthropoda > Insecta > Diptera > Syrphidae > Philhelius > Philhelius festivus. Next base: position 88,861,930 of record OZ007555.1, read on the forward strand.
AAATGAAATCGACATAAATATATCGTATCTAGTGTATTAATATTAATATATATAAATATATCTTTTTGACAGCACAACAAACTATACACATGTCTTTTCCTACATGTTTGATCCGTCAATAAAAAGTCCTATCATCAGTCTTGTGTACTTGAAGAACATTGAACGAGTGGCTGTTGGTTTACACAATGGCCGAGTATTTCTTGTTGATTCTACAAAAGTACCAATAAACTGTGCTTTTGCCGAAGGATCCTTCGTCCTGACCGAAATCTGTTCAGGCCAAATTCTGCATAGTGCTGTTGCTGTTTTATTGGATGAGTGAGTACTGCTACTGGAATTTTCCGAAAAAGTTTTGGCAAAACTCACTTTATTAGGACCTACGAATTATGGTGCGGTGAAACAGGAGGAAAAATAAACATTTTTCCACTTAGCAAGTCTGGGGTATCTGGTCATCAAGCAGTGTGTCACAGTGAGGAACCCAATATCATTGAAGATTTAAAAGTCGCCCGGTTGTGTTCCAACGATCAATATGTTTATTCTTGTCTCTACCCTGGATTTATGGTCTACCAATGGAATATAAAAACAAAAACTATCGAAAATAAGCTAGATTGTTCAAAGTTGCTCCCATGTTCTGAAAGCCTTAAAAGCATATCAATTGATGAGCATCTGAGTTTAATTAAATGTCAGGTATCTGAATTTAAATTTAAGTTCAACCATGTTTGAAATTTTAATTTATATTTTTAAAGATTTCAGCTTTAGCAGCTCATGGAAATGAACTGTACGTTGGTACAACTTGGGGCTGCTTAATTATAGCTGAAGTGAATACTCTGCGCCCAATTACTGTGTTTCGTCCATATGAAAATGAGGTAAATAGAACTGATCTTTTTTTACCTAAATGAAAATTTAAAAATTGTGTTTCCATAAGATCAAGGCTATTGTTCCCGTACCAAGTAAGACAACACCCCTTATTGCCACAATAGGACGTCGCTACAGATCATTAATATCACGTTATATGGATAATGTAGATAGCAGCCGACAACCTACCACATCACATTTTGAACATCACAAGAGCCCAAAGATCATGCCACCTGATGTAGAACACAATATTCACTGTTTGTTGTGGCGCGCCAAAAATTGGACATAACAGTAACATTTTAATGCTTATTTTATTTTTATTGAATTTATATATTTACTATAGTATTGAAGGCGGAGTTTTGTCTCGAATAAAGTGTTTTCTTATTGTTTCTGAAAGCATTCGATGTATTTTTTTTAATTGTATAGACTAATCTTTTTACATATACTGTGGGCGTCAAAAGTGAGTAAACACCTAAATGATTTCTTCAGTGACATGGAATTGAAACGAAAATTCAATGCGTGTTTTCCTAATAAAAACTAAAAATATCCATATTTTACTCGTCAAAAGTAAGTAAACATCTGTTATATCTTAAAATTATTTTTAAATACAGTACCTTAAGTAAGAAATCAGTATTTCTTTTGACCACCTTTAGACTTCATAACATCTCTAAGTCGGCGTGAAATGGAAACAATAATGTTATTTCTAACATCGGAAGATATTTCGGACAGTTCTTAAGTTAAAGCCTCTTAGGTCATTTTTGTTCTTGATAGTCCTTTTGCGAAATTTTCCGGACCAAATGATCCCATAAATGTTGTATGGTGCTTATGTCCGTCGATTGGAGAGGGTGGTGGAGGTGCTTTCAAGTCATATAAAGCATTCATTCTTTAAGCAACCGCGAGGTATGCTCAGAATCATTGTCTTGCTAAGACATCCAATTGCTAAAGCTAAGTGTACACGATTGGTAGATCTTAAAATATTGTCAGATCTGTCAGTGAAAAACATGCTTACAATGTCTTACAACCGTGTAGTCTTACAATTGATTGTCAGAAAATTTGTCTGACAATTAATTGTTAGATCATTTTCTGACAATTAATTATTAGATCATTGTCTGACAATTAATTGTAAGAAATCTGACAACATGTGTACGCTAGCTGACAATTGCGTAATCTTCCAATTAATGGTCAGAAAATGTATCTGTCAATTAATTGTACGACGGTAAATTGTAAGGTATTTGATAATCGTGTGCAAACACAATTTATTGTCACGCCTGCCAATTTTTATCGTTGTCTGACGTTTCTGACAATGAAGAAATTGTAAGATGTACGTTTTTTAGCATCATACAATTTTTTCATTGTCATACAATTTGCAGCCAAGGTTCAAATGAAGAAGTTTCCATAACCAACAAAAACTGACAATGAGTTGTGTGTGTAAACGGTTGGTAGAAAATCTACTAATCTCTTACAATTAATTGGTAGGTATTTAGCCAGCTATCTGAAAATAAATTGTCAGCCAACTTCTGACAATAAATTGTAAAGCGGCGAATACACACGACACTTGTGTGCACACCGGTGTAGCATTCCACCACACACGGCAAAAGATCTAACCATGAGTGCTATTTAACCAAATATTAAAATTCTACACCTCACAGCACAACGATTCGGCTATCGGCTGCAACTGAATAGCAAATGTGTGCGTGTGAGCACGTCCCCATCCCATACACATCCCACCGATCGAGACAAGCGTTGCCGCCAAAAAAAAAAATTTCGTGCAACACTTATTGAAAAAACGTGTCATTTGTGACATTTTCGTGCCATATGAAAAAAAAAATCTAGTTTTTGGAAAGTTCATAATAATAATAAGTAATAAAGCTTATAATAAGTCAAATTAGTAAATTAGCTGGAGGTTTAAAATTTTGACAATTAGGCTTAATAATTTCATTGACATTAGCATTAATTGTTTTGTATGACAGTTAGTTTTTGTTGTTTGTTTTAATATTACCAGTATTTAGCCTTGAAAACACACGCCCTGCTGATGCACTTCCGTGAGGCAAACTAAGAAGAAACAACATAAAATTTGAAATGTAAATGAACATTCCTTCGTCAATATTGTTTTTTAATTTGTACAACTTAACCTAGAACGTTTTTGAATCTTCAAGAAAAATACTTTCGGCTAGTCCAATCTCAAATTTTTTTTTATTTCGCCAAAAAGAACATCTTTCTCGCACTGTAATAGATGAGAAAATTCTGATACCAAAATATTGAAGTATGGAAAAATACTTTGTATGTTTGGATTATTTTTTAAAAAGGTTGGGTCAATTATCTTAAACGCGTTTAGGTAAAGTAAAACAAAACGTGCCATACTGAAACTTTTCGTGCCACCGTGCAACGAGAAAATTTCCGTGTTAAAATAGCACGATCGTGCCACATCGGCAACACTGATCGAGACACCAACACCAAAAATCAAAAACTTTTGATTTTACTCACGTCACACGGTGTCTATTTTATTATTATCGGGCGTCATCGGACGATGTGCTTTCAGTGGTTTATGGCCAAATCACAATCCCGCGTTCGTCGGTCCGGCGTTAAATGGGCGTTTGATCGTATATACGATTTTGTGTGTCAAAAAGCGCGACCGTAGCATTTGTAAAACGAAATTTAGCTTCAAACCTAGAGCGTTGACTGACATTTCCATGACATCTTTGATAAGTACCTACTTAATTGTTATATTCCAATGAATTTTGTTACTGTTTATTAATTTACAAGGTATATAATATTGCGTATTTTAAATTTTGGGCATTTAAAATAGTTAATTTGTAAAGCTATTTTCTTAAATAAGAGATGGATATGGCCGGTATGGATTATCTTGATGACCTCCTTGACTTTTCCTTGTTCGGTGTTGTGAGCTATGCTGGGTATGAGGCATTTAAAAACGACGAAAAAAGAGTAGAAAGGCAGCGATGGGTTCGGGAGCTCAATTTAAGCAGAGACACTGATGGATTATTTGCTCTTAATTATGATGCAATGCAAAAGCATGATCCAGATTTTGATTTAAATATTTATAAAAAAAGAACTTCAATTACTTACTTCTTATTTCACTTCAATTTTCAACTTTCAAAACAAATACAAAATACGGCCGACAATGAACTGTCAAACGCCCGACCGAATAGAAAATAGATATACTTTTGCTTTGGCCTAGCGTTGGTCTGACGTTTACGATATTACGATATAAAGCGGTCGCAACGCCGGAGGTAACATTTCAGATTGCCTCATAAGAGTCTATTGTTTTTATTCAAAATGTCAAAGCCCGACCGACCAAACGCGAGATTGTGGTTTGGCTATTACGCGCTCTCTTTCCTTTCTATACGTTTGGTTCGATCGGCCGACAACGCCCGAGAATACTTCGGTCGATGATGGACTAGGTTAGGTGTACGCGAGCCGTTAGCATTATACAATCGGATTTGTACCTTTCACCAACCTGTCGCCTACACTGTTCTGTAGACCCATAAAAATTATCCTTAGCCCAATTTAATCTTTTATTTTATTTTCGGAGGATTGGCTTTTTGACAGCTACACGTCCAAACAAACCAGCTCCGTATAAACTTCGTTTTATACTACGTTTTCACCAAAGGTAAATCCGGGATTTAAGTGGATTTACCATAATACGCTATTCACACCAAATCAAAATCTAGATTTCGAGCAAAATTCTCAAAATCTCATCCAAATCTACTAGATTTCCCATACATTTTCAGATTTCCAAATCTACTAGATTACGACAAAATCTCCTCAAAATCTACTTTCAAACACAAACACAACAAACAAACCTTTAGAAATGTTCTGCTTTGTCAGCAAATTGTCAGCAAGAGAAGAGGTAGATAAAAAGCAGATAATGCAGTCGAGTCTCGAGTGACTATTTGAAATTTGAATTGTGGGGAGAGAAGGAGAGAAGATAAATTATATCCGAGAAAGCAGGATAAATGGACAGAAACGTCAAATGAAATCCTGGTTCTGTTCAGTGTGAACGCTTCGATGAGATTTCGTAATCTTGTTGCTGAAATCCGAGACTTTAATTCGGTGTGAAAAGCCTATAAATCTCCTTTAAATCTCGTAGATTTACGATACAAATCGTCGGCTAAAGATGCAAACCTCGTAAATCCACTTTTTTCCAAAAATGAGATTATTGGAAATATATCAAATAGGCATTGAAATCTATGTCTGGATTCAAAAAAAAGGTCATTATTGTTGTTTTAAATGCGAAAAAAATACAAAAAAGAAAACATCGTAAATCCACAGTTTAAGCAGAACAAGTATCGTGTATAAGAAGTGTGTTAATAAAAATCTATTTTATTTGTGAAAAACAGTTTCTATTGTAATTTGGATGTTTTAAATTAAAAAAAGGTATGTGAAATTATTTGAAATCATTAAAATTTCTGATAATAAAGATTATTCTTAGAGGAAATAAAGAAGTTTTTAATAAGTAAGTGGATATACTAGGTTTTCTTTCTTATGCAATCCATATCAAACATGGATTTACAGGTTTTTCTTATTTTCTCTAACGAACAATATTTTAACTGCTCTAATGTTTTACACTTCAAGTACCACATTGACGATAAAATTGACGTTAAACTATGGGAGATGAAAACAAATAGAATAATTTTTGTTATCAGGATAGCTGATGGTGGCTAGGCTAGAGTAGGAGAACTGAAAATTATTTCAAAATTTGAAATCTTTATTTACGATTTGATGATTTATATTATCATAAGTGCGTTTTTAGGTTGATTTTTCTATTTTTTTCTTTCAAAATATATAAGTACTAAATTCAAGAAGTTCAATATCAAGTCTTAGACAATGTACCTCGTATATACTTTAATGTAGGCTTCTAGCCCGGTCAAATTAGACATCTGAGGTTACAATAATTCACACGCAGCTGTATGTAAATAAACCGTTTGCGGAGAATAGCACGAGAGAGCGACTGCGGTATTGATATTGTACACCAAGGCGTATACGCATTTTTTTTTTTTTTATTTATGTAAGCTTTTTTGCATATATACAATGCTAAGACCCAGCATTCCGCAATATAAACAGTAAAGTATGTATGAAGGACATGCTGCCTCACTGCAACTTTCTGCTTGGCCTAACTATAGGATTTGGGGTGGGTGCAAGGCTAGGTGTATGCAAATTTTCTTTAAATGCAAAAAAAAAAATTTTTTTCTCAAAAGCTAAGACATTTCTAATTTGACCGGACTATTTAGTATTATTTTTTTTTTATTATTTTTTAACTCCTACTTTTTTACAACTTTTAAGTCAAGAATAATGATGTCACGTGGATTGAAAATGCTTAAGCTTGCTTTAAAATCTGACATTGTACTATCCGAAGAACTTCCAAATGATGTCATTGAGTTTCAAAACAGAATTTTCGAAGCAGAGAGTAATTTAATCGATATGCCAGAAGATTCGCACGAAATAATCTTAACCGATTTTTTTTAAAATAATGAGAGCAATTCAATCTTGAGCGACCATGTTGAACTTGAAAATTTGGTTGAATTTGAACCTATTCCATCTGATAATACAACGGTAGTTATTCATAATCCAGAAAACCTTATTCAGAGTGATCTTGAAACTCAAGATTGTGTGAATATTGAAAGATCGGATACGATTCTTCCGAGAAAGAAGAGGCAAAAAAATAAAGTAGATAAAAAACAATGGTTTGGTAATAAACAAAAGCGTGCAAGGGAAAAAGGGCAGTCATATTTTGGAAAAAAAAAATCAGGTTTGGAATGGGAATACAAGGTTGAAAAAAGGCCCAAAAGTATTAAAAAAAGATGCAACTGCAATGGAAAGAACACTTCATTGATACGATGCCAAGAGTTTAATGATGAGGAAAGAAATAACATTTTTAATGAGTTTTGGAAGAAATCTTGGGATGAAAAAAGGGTTTACGTTGAATGCACAACTAAAATTGAACAAATAAAAAGAAGGCGGGTTGATGTTCAACAATCAAGGAAACGAAACAGTTCAATTTATTATTTTCTAAAATACAAAAATGAAACGAAACGCGTTTGCAAGGTGATGTACTTGAACACCTTAAGTATTGGTGAGTGGGCTGTAACTAACTGGAAGAAAAAAAAGTTTGGAAACTGAAAGTATAACAATTGATTCTTCAGATTTATCGTTAGAAACAGTAAATCCTTATTCAAATAACCGCCAAAGAAAATTTAATCTAGAGAAGGATTGCCTAAAAGATTTTCTACTAGCCCTACCAAAAATGGAATCTCACTATTGTAGATCAAGTTCATCAAAATTGTACTTCGAGTCTATGTGGCAGACAAAAATACAGCTATATAATGAATATTCCAAAATTTGGTGTGCAGAACATGACAAAAAAAGACGAGTGTGAGGTTTGTGTAGGATATAGGACGGGAAATGTTCAGAAACCAGTCTATTTGGAACATATAAGGCTCAAAGATGAAGCTCGAGAGGAAAAAAATAGAGATAAATCTGACCCTACCAAAAAAGTGTTCACTGTAGATTTGCAGTCAGTCTTACTTTCCCCTAAATCAAACGTATCTTCTTTACTACCGACAAAAACTAATAGTTCACAACTTTACCATTTATGACTTGGCAACACATGAAGGTTATTGCTTTTTCGTTTCGAAAATTATACCCACCAACGATTGTAAGGACATTATTCTTTATAGTGACGGGTGCGCTTCTCAAAATAGAAATGTCATCTTAGCAAATGCACTTCTCAACCTAACTGCCTTACACAAAATAAAAGTATTTCAAAAAATACTTGTGAAAGGACACACCCAGATGGAAGTGGATTCAATGCACTCAACAATTGAAAAAAAATGCGTAACCAAAACATAAACGTCCCAGCAGATTATGTTGACATTTGTGAAAAAGCTCGTGTCCACCCCTTTCCTTACAATGTGAATTATTTGAATTTTGAATATTTCAAAAAGTATTCTTCACTTAAATTTATATCTTCAATAAGATCAGGAAAAAAAGTGGAGATCCAACAGTAAATCAGATCCACGCTTTGAAGTACAACGATGAAGGCTCCATTGAGTATAAATTGAATTTTTCTGACGATTGGAAATCATTGCCGCAACGAATTAAGCCTTTTAATCCAATTCAAATTGACAATATTCCAAAGTTATATGAGACTCAACCTAAAATATCCGAAGATAAATACAAACATCTTCAAGAGCTGAAGAAATCTCTCAAGCAAGATTATCATTCTTTTTATGACTCTCTGCCACATTAAAGGTTTAAAAACTTATATTTCCTTGGTACCTATAATAAAAATAACAATTTCCTTCTTTCTTCTAGTCTTTTCAAGAAAAGCAACAAACAAAACAATTATAAAACTTTTTTTCAACTAATATTTTCATACCTACATACTTCAATATGTAATTTTTATATAACTTTTTAACTTATGTCTGAAATTTGCCTTTAATTAACTTATTTTTATTATTCTTTTACTTATCTTAACATCTAAATTAAAACCAATAAAAAATATTGTGTAACATTTACTTGAAAGAAAACCTCTTAAATCGTTCATATCTTTCGTTTTTTGAGGACGAAATCCTCGTAAGTACCTAAAGAATGGTAAGTAGTCAAATTCTCAAAACTTTGCTACAATAAGTCTAAAGAACAGAAAAAAATAATAAAATGGTATAAAAAACAATATAAGATTTGTTAAACGTATAAAATTGGTAGCAAATTAAACATTTCAAATCGCTCTCCTGAACAATTTACAAAAATGGACATACGAGGTTTGCATCTTTAGCCGACGAAATATAAATCACCTCAAATGCAGATTTAAAATAAATCCCCTTGAAATCTTCTCGCAATCAGAAGATTTGCAAAACAAACAAACCTTATTTTGTAGAACGCACCTATGTAAGCCCACTTTCTTCATTGACAATCAACACAAAATAGAAATATCTGTTTTTTTCCTGTATACTATCCAATTGCAATTTTTTTTCTCTTGTCCAAATTGACATTTGAATGACAAGACAGAGTGAAAACGTCAAATAAATCTCAGTTTCTTTGGTGAAAACACTTCAAGATTTATTTTAAATCTCTAGCGGATTTACTCTTGGTGAAAACGTAGTATTACAGGTGAATCTGAAATCGGTTCTGGGTGTGATTTGTTAATTTTTGCTTGAATAATTGGTACGGTTAAGAAGCGGTTACGTTTGCTTGTTGTCTAAATCAACCGATAAGTAGCTGGAGTTGTTTTTTTTCGGACGTCCGGAACGTTTTATGTCTTCAAGTGAGGCGGTTTCTAAATACCTTTTTAATGTGGTGCAGACTTCTTTCTTGGATACACCAAAAAATTGAGCTATTTATCGCCTTCCTTCTTTATGCAAAACTGCTATTTGAGATCTTTTTTCCAATGATATTTCTTTATATTTTGTCATTTTCTATGATCACAACCTATGTTCAGTCAGAAAACAATCACCACTAATGACCAATATACTATAAGTGCCATTGTTAAAAATTGACCGTTAACTTTATGACACATGAATTGTAAATGACCTTTGGACTCTTTGGCATATATTAAGAACAAACATTCTTGAATTCAAATTCGGCGCTATCGAGGCAACCGTCGGAGCAGAATTCTCCCACTTTCCTACGAATTATAGACATTTTTCTTGGAGGTAGTTCTCCGATCAGCTGATCGGAAATTCTGTCCGACGAAATTCAACTCATGCCATTTGTATGCGATGCTTTGCGATGAAGTGCTTCTAATGGCTTTATTTTTATTTATTTGCTCCAAACTCCGAAGTCCGAAGTCCTCCGACAAGTTCTTGTTGCGGAAAGTGTTTTTCTATTTTAAGAAACAGTCAATTATAATGTAAGTATAATAAAAAAATAAACTTTATTTGCGTTAACTTGTGTTACATACTTATATTTTTTAAGAACGCTAGCGCTAATTGAAAAAAATACTTTTTATAAACAATAAATTACACTCTTACCGATTTTTCATGGTTTAAAACGCTTATGGAAAATATATCGCATTTTCGATATATCGGTTAATTTGAACATCTCTGTTTGAAATTTATATCAGATTAAGAATTTTATTTTTCAATTTGTTTTATATACAATTTGACTTAAAACTAACTTATTACTAAATTAAATCATGTTGGCTCAACAATAGGGGCCCAACGTTCTTCATTTGGCTTTACATAATGCTATTTGCTTACAATATCATATTAATGTTTTCTTAATCTAATTCATGATTTTTTAATATTAACTAAATAATAATTTTTGATGAGTGGGTGTTTTAACCCCTATAGTATTGATTGTTGTTCTTCTCGTAAAAGGGTGCGTTGTCGTTATGGATGATGTCTTCAAATTGATCGTCAGTGATGGCTCGGGTGTATAGATACTTGTCACGAGGCTCTAGTTCATGCTGGAGAAGTTGTTGCACTTCTGTGTTGGGATGATCTTCCAGGTTCCTGATGATTTTTCCGGAGAGCTGCAGTAAATACTCGTCTAGTGGTATTAACTTTGCTTCTTTATACAGATTCCTTGTTGGTATATATTTCTTCGTCAGTGGGTTACGGTACAGTCCAGTGCAAATACGGAGCATCTTTCTTTCAAAAAGCTTCATCTTTTTCATTGCTGTAGGTGAAATAGTAAACCAGATGGGAAAGGCGTAGGTCAGAACGGGTCGAATAAGTTGTTTGTACACAAGCAGCTTGGTTTTCTTACTTAGTCCATTTCGCCTCCTGAGAAGCGGATGGACCAAGTGCAGAGAATAGTTGGCTCTCTTCAACATCAAGTCTGCATGCCTTTTGAATTTGAATTTGTTGGAAAAGTTGATTCCCAAGTATTTCGTTGATGATTTGACAGTCACTTCAGAGTTGTCTGGAAGCTTTATTTTGATTGCATCACAGCGTGTTGCAAACGCTCGTCTTCGAATGACAGTCACTGGTGTTCTGAAGCAGATGAGTTCAGTCTTTTCGCTGTTTATCCTCAGTCCCCATTTGACATAGTATTCCCATAGGTTTTTAATGTGCTCTTGCACTCTCCTGGCAGCAATTTCTGGTGAAAAAGCGGTAGCGTATGTGATTGAGTCGTCTGCATAAAGCTTCGTCTTTGTACCTGGTAAGTTGGCTGGTTGATCAGCAGTGTAAATGTTGAACAGCAGCGGTCCAAGTTTTGATCCTTGAGGAACTCCAGCGTTAATTCCTTTGGTTGATGACACATGTTTTTTTACCTGTACATAAAAAAGTCTATGGGTTAGGAAATTTTTGATTATTCTTACTAAGTAATTAGGAAGTCCAAGTTCTGAGAGTTTGAATAGCAATCCTTTTATCCAAACGCTGTCGAAAGCTTTTTCGATATCCAGCAAACACGCTACAGTTGTTTCCTTTTTGTTGAGTCCAATTGTAACATCAGTATGGAGTCCCAGTAATGGATGTAGGGTAGAGTGTTTATTTCGAAAGCCATACTGAAACTCCGGTATGACATCTCTTTCTCTGCAGAAAACGTTGAGTTTCTTCAATATCAACGCCTCCAGTATCTTACTCATGCTGCTGAGCAAAGAAATTGGCCGATATCCTTCCACATTTGCGCGGTTGTTCTTCTTCGGGACAGGTACCACTTTTGCGGTTTTCCAGGCTGCAGGGAAATAGCTGTTGTTCAGGCAGTTATTGAAGATTATAGTCAACAGGAGAACAGCAAGATTTGGTAACCTTTTGAGTACGTAATTAGAAATCTTGTCGCTTCCTGCTGATTTTTTGGAGTTTCCAGTGAAGATAATGTCAGCTACTTCTTCAGAGGAAGTGAAAACATCTGTCAGCGTCGGCTCCGATGATGGGTTTTCCTCGTTGAACAGGGTCACGGTTTCGGTGGTCGCTGATATCTCTTGAAAGCGAGTTTCAACGTCTTCGATAAAGTCAGGAAGGTGTACGGGAGGGCGGTCTTTGAAACTATCGTGAAAATGATTTGCAAACGCTTCAGCTTTCTCTGCAGAAGTTGTTGATACTTCTTGTCCATAAAGGATGGTGTCTGGAATTGAGTTTGGTCTTCCAACAATCAGATTGATCTTTTTAAACGTGTCAGGTCCAGGTTTGATATCTTCGAGTCTCTTCCTGAAATCCTTTTCCTGGTGATGTTTTATTGCCTGGTTGAACATTGTGTTAGTGCACTGAAGTTCTGAGTGTAGCCGACGGTATTCGACACTTTCCCTGTTAAAGGTCCTGTGGAATATTCTTTGGAGGCTTTTGCGAAGTCTTTGCCGGTGAGCATATATTAATTGTATATGTTGGGGTAAGTTTGCATATTTATCTCTGCTGGTGCGGGGTGTTTTCTGCCTGTCCAAAGCATTGTTGACCACTGTTTCAAATTGAGCAATGGTGTTATCGATCTCATTGTTGTTGAGATTGTTGACGCTGGAGACTTCTGGTAGGCGTTCTTCAACTTCTGAACGGAATCTTATCCAGTTCAGTTTTTCGTATTGGATTTGGAATTCGGGAATACGACGTTCAGTTGTAATCCTGTAATTCAATCTGACTCTCATCTCAACCGCCAGATGGTCCGAGTCACTATCGTGTGCAACACAAGTGAAGTTTTGGAACTCAGGAAGGATGTTCGTAAAATTGGACGTCACTAAAAAGAAGTCTAGCAGCGACGGAGTTCTTGGAAATGTGGGCCTATGTTGCGATATAACCACCAATGAGTGAAGCTCGGGGTTGTCTTCCAGCCAGTCCACAATTGCTTTTCCTTGTGTAGATTCCCTGGTGTCCAGCCAGAGTGGGTGTCGTGCATTGAAGTCACCTCCAAGTACACAGTACGTATGTTGGCTAGCCAGATTGTTGATGGCGTTGAGGTCATGTATGATGTCAGATCTTGTTGCGTTACACTTGTTGTATACTGAGACAAGAAGCAGCGTCTCATTATCCGACATATTGATCACAACGGCTGTAGTCTCCATGCAGCGCAGAACAGGTACCGTAATGTACTCGCTTTTGAGGTCCGATTTTAAGAGGATGGCAGTTCCTCTGCCTTCAGATGTCTTGTCCTGTCTGTAGGATGTGTAGCCTTCCGGTTTAAGGGTGTTTCTTGCTGTGATGTTTGTTTCCTGTAAAAAGATAATATCGGGTTTCTTTGATTTTAAAAAAAAGTTTAGTGAAATACGTCTGGCTGTAGAATAAATAGAATTAACGTTATATGTAATGAAGGATAGGTAGTTTCTTATATACATAATGAGCAAATAAGTTTACCCAATATAACTGTTTTTTCTTTATCATTGAGACTACCGTAATTGCTTGGAACTACCTCCTTTGCCTTTTGGAGAAGAGAAAGGAGATCTGTTCCAAACAGTCTTTCGGTATCATCAAATATGTTGAAAGCCTGTGATTGTCCTTTTTGGCTTGATGTGTTGGATGGTGCAGTCCTCTTCTGGACTACTGGTTTGGCAAACGGCGTTGTAGCTGGTGCTGGTGGAGCTGGCTTAATCCCTGCCTTCTTAAATGGGCCTCCTAAAGGTTTTGAAGCTGCTCCAGATGTGGCTGCAACGCTAGCGTATGATAAGCCATTCACAATCGCTTTTTTTGCTGATGTTACAGCAAATTGGTGATTTTCACGCTTCTGTGTTGCTGTCTTCGTTTTTTCGGCCAGTTTCTTCTTCCTTGCAGGGCATCCACTGTAGCTGGCAGGGTGCCCAGTCTGTTGGCAGTTAACGCAGTATACCATATCGTCACTGACTTTGTTGAGGGTCCTAGAGCAGTTTCCTGGAATATGATCATCCTTGCATTTTACACAACGGTATTTCATGCCACAGTTACTAGCAACATGTCCAAACTTTTGGCAATTCTTACACTGTGTAATGGTGGTGGATTTAAACTTCTCCCAATGGACTTTTTGGTGCATAAGAAGCGTTTTTCCGTAAATTGCTGGGATATCAGATGTTTTGGAAACTTCAACGACGAAGCTATTGTACTTCCTGTCTGATCGAGTCTTGTAGGGACTTACTGCTAAGACTGCGATGCCTTCCGCAATGAGCTCCTCCTTAACTTCAGTGGCTTCGTAAGTTTGATGAATTCCTTTAAGGACCAGCAATGTCTTCTTGTCTTCTTTGGCGGTATAGGTGTTGAATTCTGTCTTCTTCACCTTCAAAAAATCTCGGATCTTCTGGTGTTCCTCTTTGGTCTTTGTTGTGATAACAGATTTTTCACTATTGATATTGTGAACTTTGAATACTACACCTTGAGTTTTCAAATGTTTACTGATTTCCGCCACGTTTAGCTTGAAGCACACAATTGGTGGCATTAGTGTGGACCGGGGTTCCTTGTTGGGTTTCTCGAGGCTTTGTTGTTTTGTTGGGTTTATTTCCTCTGCGTTGGTGGTAGAAGCTTCATTATCCATCGCAGGCTTTTTTGTCTTCTTTGGTGATGTTATTGGTGACTCTGTAGGCTTTCTTTTTGATCTTTTAGTTTGTACCACCTCAAAATCAGAGTCTAAATTCACCATTTCTTCGGTTTGCAACATCTCTGAAGGTTCTTCTTCTGCAGGTTGCACGTTAAAGTTTTCCTGTCCTACAACTTCTTCTTCGATTTGCTGTTCTGTAATTGGATTCATAATTTGTTGCGCATCCATTACTTCGTCCTTGTCATCTTCGTAAAGCTGGTCTATATCACCGAGCTTGGCGTGAATGTTTACCAGGAACTCTTTTCCATGCGTTCTCATGCCTTCTTTGATGTGAGTCTTGAGTGCCTCGTATGCTAAATTTACGTCACTCTTCCTTCTTTCGGCTTTTCCCATTTTTAACTGGGATTTCCAGAAAATAGATTTATTGTTTTTTTTTTTAATTACTTAAAGGATTAAGATTAAAAATTGCAATTAACAAGAAGGATAATCCACATTCGGAAAAACCCTTCTTGTAATTAACTAGATTAATTTTAGCAGGTAGCGTAGGTGAACCTTTGCTAATCACTTTTTTCACTGAAATATATTATTTTATTACCGTTAGGTAGATTTTAGTTTTTATTTTCACTACTTTTCTCCGCGCACTTGTGTACTCGATGAATGTCAACTGTGAACAGATGAAATTTATATCTATCGCAATGCTTCGTCGCATTTCTGTAAAATTTCTTCCGATGAAAGCTTCGGACCGAAATTCAATTTCCGACGAAGGATGCGTTCCGGAGAAAATTACGTTCCGACAGTCAACCCTTGTATATAAATTCTAAAAGAGTTAATATACAAAGTGGTCAGTTTGGAATGGTGCTGACCAGGGCCGGATTAACAAGTAGGCAGAATAGGCAGTTGCCTGGGGCCCCCGATTTTGGGGGGCCCCCGAAAAATGAAAAAGACTTCTATAATTTTCTTACAAACATAAAATTCTAGTAACATTTTTTTTTATTGCAAAATTTTGTTGTCAAGTCCGACAGCAATGGAGTAGGTCTTTCAGTCGCTATAATTGCAGATTTGTCTACTGAATTCTACTTGTAAAAGGGTTTGCTTATAAGTTTTTCAATAACACAATCACAACGGTTTTTAATAACAACTTTTCCACTACTTGATGCCAATTTCGACTTAAATTTAACACGCAAATTATAAAAGCATTGCTTTAATATACAAAAACGACTTCCAAATTTTCATTACAGGTTAAAGAAAATTCGTTTTCTTACCTCCCCTAAAAAAAAAACTCTATTCAGTGCAAAAATTCCAAACGAATTTCCCATTTTGTTCATATTCTTCCAGCACGAATAGAACAAAACAAAGTTAAGATACAACACTATTCCCATATTCATATCTGAGTGAGAGTGTAAGAACTTTGAGTACTGTTCGCCACTTTGGTTGGATCCGTTCATAGTTAATTCGAACGAACCGGTTGGTACGATACGAACTATACTTTTTTGTGTGTGTGTACACTTTCAGTGGATACATTTCGTTCTCAAACCACATGAACGTCGTTATGGGTTATGGTTGCTACAACAATGTGAGTTGTGAGCATTTTTTATTTTTCAGTGAGCATACTTCCAGTGGATACATTTCGCTCTCAAATCATGTATGAATGAGATTGAGAACGAGAACGAGTTGATGTTGAAAGTTAAAAGTTGCTTTGCTATTGCTAGCAGTGTTTGTTTTTGTTGAGTGCATGAAAAGGTTAATTGATGAATTTGCAGAAAACAAATGTAGAAAACGACATGTTTAAAATGTAGATAGTAATTTTATTGATATTATTACATTGTGACAGTAAAATTTTTATGATATGAGTTTCTATTTTTTAATCGAAAAAAAGAAGGGACGTGAAAAAAAGGGCCCCAAATTGATGGTTGCCTAGGGCCCCGTTGAGGGTTAATTCGGCCTTGGTGCTGACAAATCGGAGTGGTTTATTGCAACCAAAACCGGGGTTAAACAAGGCTGCCCCTTTCATCATCATCATCATCGGCTCGACAACCGGGTTCCGGTCCTGGCCTCTTTCAACAAGTCTCTCCACCTATCCCGGTCTCTAGCCGACGCCATCCAGTTGCGCACCCCAAGGCTTCGGGCGTCCTGGTCTACGCCATCTCTCCAGCGCAAGCATGGTCTACCACGCTGTCGTCTACCATAGAATGTACCACAAAGAACTTTCCGAGCAGGTTCCTCTTCGCTCATGCGAGCTAGGTGCCCTGCCCACCGGAGTCTACCGAGCTTAATTTTTGTCACGATATCTGCTTCTAGGTAGATTGCGTACAATTCATGATTGTACCGTCTCCGGAATCGTCCTTCCTCACATACGGGGCCAACAATTCTCCTTAAGACTTTTCTCTCGAACGCAGCTAAGAGGTCGGAGTGCCTTTTGCTAAGCACCCAAGTCTCGGATCCATATGTGAGTACTGGCAGGACCATGGTCCTGTACAGCAGCAGTTTTGAAGTTATGGTGAGATTTCTGGATTTGAAGAGCTTTGACAGACTATAGTAGGCTCTGTTGGATTTGAGAAGCCGCCCGCGTATTTCTTCTTCTATATTGTTATCGGCTGCTACTATTGACCCAAGGTATTTAAAGGATTGCACCACTTCAAATTCGTGCTCCGCTACCTTGATTGTTTGACCAACTGTTCCTCTCGCATTCGACGCCACCATGTACTTTGTTTTACCTTCACTAATGTGCAGCCCCAGATTTTGTGCCGCCTGCTCGATCTGGATGAAGGAATCGTGTACAGCTTGTTCGGTTCTTCCGATGATGTCGATGTCGTCTGCGTAAGCCAGTAACTGGCTGGACCTGTTGACGATGGTCCCTCTTGTTGCCGTGCCAGAGTCACGGATTGCTTTCTCCAACGCCAGGTTGAAGAGGAGGCAGGCCAAACCGTCCCCTTGTCGGAGTCCATTAAAGATGTTGATTGGTCTGGATAGCAATCCGGCTATTTTTACTTGGCTTGTTACGTTGGTCATGGTCAACCTACATAGTCGTGTCAATTTATTTGGGATGCCGAATTCTCTCATGGCTTTGTAAAGTTCTACCCTGGCTATGCTATCATAGGCGGCCTTAAAGTCTATAAACAGATGGTATGTTGGGATGTTAAATTCTAGACATTTTTCCATCGCCTGCCTAAGGGTAAAGATCTGATCAGTTGTTGATTTGCCTGGAATGAAACCACACTGATATTGTCCGATAACGGTTTTAGCGTATGGGGTTATCCGGTCTTGTAGGATAGAGGAGAGTATTTTATAGGCGGTACTCAACAACGTGATACCTCTATAATTGCTGCACGTTGTGACATCTCCCTTCTTATGTATGGGGCATATTAAACCTTTTCGCCAGTCTTCTGGCATTTCTTCCTGCTCCCATACGTGTACTATAATATCATGCATTGCTTGACGTAAGGCTGGCCCGCCGTGATGGAATAATTCGGCTGGTATGCCATCGGCTCCCGGGGCTTTGTTCTGTTTAAGCCGGCCTATAGCCTTCTCAACCTCTTCTATGCTTGGTGGCGGCAACATAGGGTTTTCTTCTTGAAGTAGTGGAGCCTCCACTTCTGCAGTGAGCTGACCATTTAGCAATTCATTAAAGTACACTTCCCATCGCTCCAGTATGCTTTCAGGATCGGTGATCAGATTTCCCTCCCCGTCCTTGCAGTATGTGCAGCGTGGTGTGTACTGCGTCATGTTTCGGACGGATTGGTAGAACTTCCGCGCCTGGTGCGGACCTCGCTCTCGGCTATTTTCTATTTCACAGATTAGGTTCTTCTCCCAGGCTGATTTTTTTTGTCTGTGTAGCCGTTTTTCTATTCTTCTGAGCTCTTTATATTCCTCTTCGCGTGCCCGCGTTCTATGAGATTGTTGCATTGCTCGGTACGCAACATTCTTACGTTCAGTCGCTAGCTTGCATTCATCATCAAACCAGTCGTTCCGATTTTTACGACTGCTGCCTAAGATGGAGTTGGCAGTACCAATGACAATATTCTTAAGGCGTGTCCACTTCTCATTTACGCCCAGCATACTGGCTCCAGGACTTACTCTCCCTAAATCAAGTGATTCTAGGGCGAGTCCTAACGCATTACCAAAGGTGTTACTGGTGTTTTCATTGCGCAGGGCAGCCGTGTTGATTCGAACCTGATCGGCGGATGCAATGCGTCTTCGCAAGGCAATCCGCCCTCGGAAAACCATACCAACAAGATAGTGATCCGAGTCGATATTGGCACCTCGGTACGTTCGTACCGTCATCAAGTTCGAGTAGTGGCGACGGTCTATCAACACGTGGTCTATTTGGTTACGAGTGACTCCATCAGGTGATACCCAGGTGGCTTTGTAGATATCTTTACGCGGGAACCTGGTACTCGCAACGACCATGTTTTTCGATGCTGCCAATTCTAAGACTCGAAGTCCATTGTCATTAGTGTTCTCATGCAAACTATGGGTGCCTGCGTAATGCCTGAATACCGGCTCCCGACCTATTTTTGCGTTCAAATCCCCAAGGATGATTTTAACATCATACCTTGGGCAGGCATTGAGGGCCCTCTCGACTTGTTCGTAGTAAGTCTCTTTTTCTTCGTCTGAGGACTCCTCCGTAGGTCCGTGAACGTTAATGAGGCTGATGTTCGTAAATTTGCCTCGCACGCGAAGGGTGCATAGCCTTTCGCTTATAGCGTTAAAGCCGATGATAGTAGACTTCATTTTTTCGCTGACTAGGAAGCCTACCCCGAGCACATGGTGTTTTGTATGACAGCTGTAATATACGTCATATTCTTTCTTCTGTAGAACACCATTCCCTGTCCATCTGATTTCTTGAAGAGCTGTTATGTCAGCTTTATATTTTGACAGGGCATCGGCTAGCTGCTGAGCAGCTCGAGCTCTATAGAGCGATCGTACGTTCCATAAGAAAATTCGTAAATCGTTTTTCCTTTTTCTTTGCGTTGGTTGTCGTCGTGTGATCAGTCCGTTTCCGAGGCTTGTTGTCGTTCTCGAAATTCTCTTAGTTTTACGGGACAGGGAATTAACCTGTCGCCAACCTGTGGAACCAGCCTGATCATATTAGCCAAACCTTTTTAAAAGGCTTGTTTCTAGCGGCCGCCGCGAAGAGGCTATGATCACACTTCCACCAGTCCCGAATAGTTACGGCACGTGCATGTTTTCGTATGCTACATGTTGTTCCCCCTATTCGTCTGATGGCTGACCGCCAGCCCTGATCTATTTGCACTTTTTATAGATGACTTGCTCTATTGTCTACCTGGCAGGGTTGCGAATTTTTGAATTAAAAAATCCTTAAGTCATAAGTCTATAGATGACTTGTGAATTAAAAAAATTTAATTCATAAGATATTTGGTGACTTATGAATTAAAAAATAATTTAATTCACAACCCCAAAGTGACTTATGAATTAAAAAAAATTTAAATCCTAAGCTACTAAGTGACTTATGAATTAAAAAAAATTTAATTCACCAGCTACCAAGTGACTTATGAATTAAAAAAAATATAGTCATCAGGGAGTAAGTGACTTATGAATTAAAAAATTTCAAATCATGAGCAACAAAGTGACTTCTGAATTAAAAAAAAAAAATGATTCACCACCTACTAAGTGACTTATGAATTAAAAAAAAATCAAGTCATCAGGGAGTAAGTGACTTATGAATTAAAAAAAATTTAATTCACAAGTCAGGTGGTGACTTGTGAATTAAAAAAAATTTAATTCATAAGTTAGTTGGTAGATTGGAAATTTTTAAGCTTGTTTTGACTACATAATTATTTAATTATTAACGAAAGGTTTCAAATCTAGTTTTTAAATCATAAGATTATTACGCTAGCTTATAAATTATCCATTTCATAATTTTTCTAATCAGCATTTATCCATTAACTTATGAATTAAATTTTTTTTAATTTATAAGTCACTAAGTTGGTTTTGAATTAAATTTTTTTAATTCATAAGTCACTTACTTGCTGATGATTTGAATTTTTTTAATTCATAAGTCACTTACTTGCTCATGACTTGAATTTTTTTAATTCCTAAGTCACTTAGTAGGTTGGGAATTAAAATTTTTTAATTCATAAGTCACTTACTTGCCCATGACTTAAATTTTTTTAATTCATAAGTCACTTAGTAGGTTCTGAATTAATTTTTTTTAATTCATAAGTCACTAAGAAGCTTATGATTTAATTTTTTTTAATTCACAAGTCACCAACTGACTTGTGTATTAAATTTTTTTTAATTCATAAGTCAGTTCCTAGCTGCTGAATTATATTTTTTTTAATTCATAAGTCACTCACTAGCTTGTGAATTAAAGCCAAGCTTAAGCTAACAAGTGACTTAAGCTTTTGCAACCCTGCTAC
Source organism: Philhelius festivus (assembly GCA_963931855.1). NCBI lineage: Eukaryota > Metazoa > Arthropoda > Insecta > Diptera > Syrphidae > Philhelius > Philhelius festivus. Next base: position 88,882,551 of record OZ007555.1, read on the forward strand.
ATGGTGGCATAGAATTTGCGGGACCGCAAATTAAAGCCCTTCTTTTTGCAGATGATGTAGTTATGATGACAAACTCACCTGAAACTCTACAGCTAATGTTAAATAAGCTCCAAGAATTCTGTAAGCTGTGGAGTATTGTGGTTAATCCGGACAAGTCCAAAGTTATGGTAATTCGAAAGGGAGGAGGCAGAATTAGCGCCAACGAGAAATAGAGTGCCGTGAAATAAGGCCAACTTTCAAAAATTGGCCTTATTGCACTTTGATAAAGTGAAATAAGGCCAATTTTCAACAGTTGGTCTTATTGCACTTTTACAAAGTGAAGTAAGGCCAAATTGGTCCTATTTCACTTTCAATAGTTGGTTTTATTGCACTTTGACAAAGCGAAATAAGGCCAAGCATAAAATGTTTCGTTAAAAATAAAAAAAAAGTTGTGTTTGCCCTTATATTCGTATAATACTCGTACATAATTGTTTATCGGGGCCGACGTTCTGGGTTTTCTTGGGCAACAGTACCTTTGGTGGCCCGCTTCGCGGGTTTTCAGGATTTTAACTCCCTTTTCGGGGCTCACACCCGTTCACGCAACTCCGTTGCTCCGCTTAGGGTATGTTCAGTCGCCAGGCAGGCGCCTGTAGCAACAGTTTTGTATTTTACATTAATTGGAGTAAACAACTATAACAGTTATGTACTGTTGCCCAAGAAAAACTGTTGCAACAGGCGCCTGCCTGGCGACTTAACATACCCTAAGCGGAGCAACGGAGTTGCGTGAGCGGGTGTGAGCCCCGAAAAGGGATAGTTAAAATCCTGAAAACCCGCGAAGCGGGCCACCCGAGGTACTGTTGCCCAAGAAAACCCAGAACGTCGGCCCCGATAAACAATTATGTACCTATTATACGAATAAATAATACTTATAAATATAAATATAAATATAAATATAAATATAAATATAAAGACCAATTATTTCTCAAAATCATTTGGCCTTATTTCACTTTGTCAAAGTGAAATAAGACCAACTACTGAAAATTGGACTTATTTCGCTTTATTGAAGTGCAATAAGGCCAATTTTTGAAAGTTGGCCTTATTTCACTTGGCCTTATTTCACGGCACCGAGAAATAGTTTTATGAAGGGAATGCAGTTGAGGTTGTAAAAGAGTACAAATATCTTGGTGTTCTATTCAATCAAAATATGAAAATGGATACACATTTAAAAGATAAATTATCTAAGGCGAAAACCGCATTAAACACTACTTCGAAAATTTGCTTTATCAACAAATTCATAGGGCACAGTAGTAAATATCGTGTCTTTGAAACTGTAGCGGGATCAATCCTCTTTTATGCTGCACAGGTATGGGGAGGTTCAGAATATGACTCGGTTGAGAAACTTTTAAGATACTACCTCAAAAGAGCATTTCATCTCCCTCTCAACTCACCGAACTATATGCATATGATAGAGACTGGATTGCCTATGCCTCCGTTGATAATTAAGACACTCAAATTACAAGTTCACTATGTTCTCCGCGCCATGCAATTGCCTGAACACCGCCTTCCTAAGGCGGTGGCCATCCGCGTGGTGCGAAACAAAAGAGGATTTTATAAAGAATGGAAATCTTTAGCTGAAGAGTGTGGATTTGTACTTAATATAAATTTAGATGACCCAAGTACACTGAAACCATTATTGTACGATCTAATAAAAAAAGTAGACCTTAGATATAGGGAAAAACATGAGGAAGAAGAAGCAAGATCTGTTCACCGAACTATATATAATCACCTGGATTACACTCTCAACGAAAATAACTACTCGTAGGTACTTCAAGGATGAAAATAATATAAACACAATTTCAACGATGTTCCGTTTACGAGGCGAATTGCTGCAACTCAATTACATACCAAATAGAAGTGATTAGCCAATTTTATGCGATTTATGCAACCAAATATAAAGTGAAGATATAATTTATTTCTTGGGAATATGTCCAGTTTTGCGAGAAATAAGAAGGAACTTATTTGGGAGTGATACTTTATTAACTGAAGATTATTGTATTCTCTTATTAAATCAAATTAATGTTGAAATATTCTATGAATTCCTTAAAATTGCTCATAGATAAAGGAACAGAATTAAAAATTGTGATTTTTGAAATTAGTACTTATAGTAAAAAAAAATAATTAAAAAATAATAAATAAATAAAAATTGGAAACTTAATCCTTAATTAAAACAATGACCGAACTATTAAATTAAAAATGTAATTTTATTAAAAAGCATATAGAGTTTAAATTGGATTGTCAATCTGGCAGACGGCAAATGCCATGCTCAAACAATTTAATGTATCATAAATATTGTATTCAATCTCTTAAAAATATGAACCAATAAATCTAATAATCTAATCTAATCTAAAGAATTTTTATTTTTTATTGCTAGAAATACAAACATTGATGGAAATCAATTCAACCGCTTACAAGAATGGAAAATAAAAGAAATAGGCAGGATTTAAGAAAAAATATTCTTATCAAAAGATAAGCCATAGATATTTTCAAAAATTTTCAAAAATATTTTCGTTTTTAAAATAAATATATTTAGGTAAGCAGAAATATATATTTTGTAATAGGTACTCGTATATAAATTAATTCGGTAGTTATTTTTTTTTTGTACAGTTTTTAATTTAAAAAAAAAAATAATAATTTGACAAGAAAGTATTTCACACACCTTCATGTTTGAACCTCCGGCCAATAGTCTCTTATTCTTCACAAGCTTTTCAAAATAAAAATTTCTATATAAAAACAATAATTTTTCTTACTTTGCTTTGGTGCAAAATAACACCAAATTACCCTAATTTAATTTTTAAGCTGAAAAAGGTCGCTTTATATTCAAAATAAATAACGACGTTTTAATGAGTAGGAACAACATAATAAATTAGTTTGTATATTTTAAAATAAACTTTGTTAGCAACCGTGATTTTTCACTGCAAAAAATTATCAAATTTTATAAACGTTTCTGGCCCATGTTTCCTGAAAAATGAATGAAAACATTCAGTTTCGCACATTAGTGAATGATACGTCCAACTATAAGGGTAGGTACAAATGCGTTAAACTGGTATGCAATACGAAATGTACTTTTTTCGTAAAAAATTAGTTTGCCGAACCCTGTTCTTAATTACAAAATTACATTGACCCCAATATATAGAATATGGAAATTATCTCGCCTAACCCTAATTTGCACATGCATCATTTAAGGATAGTTAAGTAAAATGTCGCCAATCCGTGCCACATCCTCTTTTCTAGGTCCATTGCTATCACCTATCATTACTTCTGTTCGTATATTGGTGGTACTTTGAACGCATGTGTCTAATTAGACAAGTCCTTGCATGTGATTTTTGATCTATAAATGTAATAATCACTGTGTCAATCAGTGTGTATCACTTTAAGGTCTTAGAACAATTTAAGGTCTTAAAATAATTTAATTCACAACCCCAAAGTGACTTATGAATTAAAAAAAATTTAAATCCTAAGCTACTAAGTGACTTATGAATTAAAAAAAATTTAATTCACCAGCTACCAAGTGACTTATGAATTAAAAAAAATATAGTCATCAGGGAGTAAGTGACTTATGAATTAAAAAATTTCAAATCATGAGCAACAAAGTGACTTCTGAATTAAAAAAAAAAAATGATTCACCACCTACTAAGTGACTTATGAATTAAAAAAAAATCAAGTCATCAGGGAGTAAGTGACTTATGAATTAAAAAAAATTTAATTCACAAGTCAGGTGGTGACTTGTGAATTAAAAAAAATTTAATTCATAAGTTAGTTGGTAGATTGGAAATTTTTAAGCTTGTTTTGACTACATAATTATTTAATTATTAACGAAAGGTTTCAAATCTAGTTTTTAAATCATAAGATTATTACGCTAGCTTATAAATTATCCATTTCATAATTTTTCTAATCAGCATTTATCCATTAACTTATGAATTAAATTTTTTTTAATTTATAAGTCACTAAGTTGGTTTTGAATTAAATTTTTTTAATTCATAAGTCACTTACTTGCTGATGATTTGAATTTTTTTAATTCATAAGTCACTTACTTGCTCATGACTTGAATTTTTTTAATTCCTAAGTCACTTAGTAGGTTGGGAATTAAAATTTTTTAATTCATAAGTCACTTACTTGCCCATGACTTAAATTTTTTTAATTCATAAGTCACTTAGTAGGTTCTGAATTAATTTTTTTTAATTCATAAGTCACTAAGAAGCTTATGATTTAATTTTTTTTAATTCACAAGTCACCAACTGACTTGTGTATTAAATTTTTTTTAATTCATAAGTCAGTTCCTAGCTGCTGAATTATATTTTTTTTAATTCATAAGTCACTCACTAGCTTGTGAATTAAAGCCAAGCTTAAGCTAACAAGTGACTTAAGCTTTTGCAACCCTGCTACATGGTGGCATAGAATTTGCGGGACCGCAAATTAAAGCCCTTCTTTTTGCAGATGATGTAGTTATGATGACAAACTCACCTGAAACTCTACAGCTAATGTTAAATAAGCTCCAAGAATTCTGTAAGCTGTGGAGTATTGTGGTTAATCCGGACAAGTCCAAAGTTATGGTAATTCGAAAGGGAGGAGGCAGAATTAGCGCCAACGAGAAATAGAGTGCCGTGAAATAAGGCCAACTTTCAAAAATTGGCCTTATTGCACTTTGATAAAGTGAAATAAGGCCAATTTTCAACAGTTGGTCTTATTGCACTTTTACAAAGTGAAGTAAGGCCAAATTGGTCCTATTTCACTTTCAATAGTTGGTTTTATTGCACTTTGACAAAGCGAAATAAGGCCAAGCATAAAATGTTTCGTTAAAAATAAAAAAAAAGTTGTGTTTGCCCTTATATTCGTATAATACTCGTACATAATTGTTTATCGGGGCCGACGTTCTGGGTTTTCTTGGGCAACAGTACCTTAGGTGGCCCGCTTCGCGGGTTTTCAGGATTTTAACTCCCTTTTCGGGGCTCACACCCGCTCACGCAACTCCGTTGCTCCGCTTAGGGTATGTTCAGTCGCCAGGCAGGCGCCTGTAGCAACAGTTTTGTATTTTACATTAATTGGAGTAAACAACTATAACAGTTATGTACTGTTGCCCAAGAAAAACTGTTGCAACAGGCGCCTGCCTGGCGACTTAACATACCCTAAGCGGAGCAACGGAGTTGCGTGAGCGGGTGTGAGCCCCGAAAAGGGATAGTTAAAATCCTTAAAACCCGCGAAGCGGGCCACCCGAGGTACTGTTGCCCAAGAAAACCCAGAACGTCGGCCCCGATAAACAATTATGTACCTATTATACGAATAAATAATACTTATAAATATAAATATAAATATAAATATAAAGACCAATTATTTCTCAAAATCATTTGGCCTTATTTCACTTTGTCAAAGTGAAATAAGACCAACTACTGAAAATTGGCCTTATTTCGCTTTATTGAAGTGCAATAAGGCCAATTTTTGAAAGTTGGCCTTATTTCACTTGGCCTTATTTCACGGCACCGAGAAATAGTTTTATGAAGGGAATGCAGTTGAGGTTGTAAAAGAGTACAAATATCTTGGTGTTCTATTCAATCAAAATATGAAAATGGATACACATTTAAAAGATAAATTATCTAAGGCGAAAACCGCATTAAACACTACTTCGAAAATTTGCTTTATCAACAAATTCATAGGGCACAGTAGTAAATATCGTGTCTTTGAAACTGTAGCGGGATCAATCCTCTTTTATGCTGCACAGGTATGGGGAGGTTCAGAATATGACTCGGTTGAGAAACTTTTAAGATACTACCTCAAAAGAGCATTTCATCTCCCTCTCAACTCACCGAACTATATGCATATGATAGAGACTGGATTGCCTATGCCTCCGTTGATAATTAAGACACTCAAATTACAAGTTCACTATGTTCTCCGCGCCATGCAATTGCCTGAACACCGCCTTCCTAAGGCGGTGGCCATCCGCGTGGTGCGAAACAAAAGAGGATTTTATAAAGAATGGAAATCTTTAGCTGAAGAGTGTGGATTTGTACTTAATATAAATTTAGATGACCCAAGTACACTGAAACCATTATTGTACGATCTAATAAAAAAAGTAGACCTTAGATATAGGGAAAAACATGAGGAAGAAGAAGCAAGATCTGTTCACCGAACTATATATAATCACCTGGATTACACTCTCAACGAAAATAACTACTCGTAGGTACTTCAAGGATGAAAATAATATAAACACAATTTCAACGATGTTCCGTTTACGAGGCGAATTGCTGCAACTCAATTACATACCAAATAGAAGTGATTAGCCAATTTTATGCGATTTATGCAACCAAATATAAAGTGAAGATATAATTTATTTCTTGGGAATATGTCCAGTTTTGCGAGAAATAAGAAGGAACTTATTTGGGAGTGATACTTTAACTGAAGATTATTGTATTCTCTTATTAAATCAAATTAATGTTGAAATATTCTATGAATTCCTTAAAATTGCTCATAGATAAAGGAACAGAATTAAAAATTGTGATTTTTGAAATTAGTACTTATAGTAAAAAAAAATAATTAAAAAATAATAAATAAATAAAAATTGGAAACTTAATCCTTAATTAAAACAATGACCGAACTATTAAATTAAAAATGTAATTTTATTAAAAAGCATATAGAGTTTAAATTGGATTGTCAATCTGGCAGACGGCAAATGCCATGCTCAAACAATTTAATGTATCATAAATATTGTATTCAATCTCTTAAAAATATGAACCAATAAATCTAATAATCTAATCTAATCTAAAGAATTTTTATTTTTTATTGCTAGAAATACAAACATTGATGGAAATCAATTCAACCGCTTACAAGAATGGAAAATAAAAGAAATAGGCAGGATTTAAGAAAAAAAAAATATTCTTATCAAAAGATAAGCCATACCTAGATATTTTCAAAAATTTTCAAAAATATTTTCGTTTTTAAAATAAATATATTTAGGTAAGCAGAAATATATATTTTGTAATAGGTACTCGTATATAAATTAATTCGGTAGTTATTTTTTTTTTGTACAGTTTTTAATTTAAAAAAAAAATAATAATTTGACAAGAAAGTATTTCACACACCTTCATGTTTGAACCTCCGGCCAATAGTCCCTTATTCTTCACAAGCTTTTCAAAATAAAAATTTCTATATAAAAACAATAATTTTTCTTACTTTGCTTTGGTGCAAAATAACACCAAATTACCCTAATTTAATTTTTGGGGAGAGTACGATAACTTAGGCGCCAAAAATTGATAACGGATTTTTGTAGAAGGGTCAAATACAAACGTTTTTTACTATGGGAGGGGGGGGTCTATCTCGCCACGTTTAGGAGGTAGGGGCGATTTTAGAAAAAATGACTTAAATTGAAAAAAAAAAATATTAAAAAACAACGGCAACACTTACAATAAAATACTATACCGGTTTTGAAAGCCAGAAGTCTGTTCTATAATCGTAAATTTAAATTAAATTATTTATGTCAATAGTTTTTGAAAAATTTGCGTGCAAACTCAAAATTTTGTTAAAAAAATGAAAAAAAAAAAGTTTAGACCAATTTTTTTTTCAAAATTGTAAAATGAAGTGCTTAATTGGCTTTTTGTGGTCAATGCTACTATTAATTCTGAATCGAACACAAAAAACCGAATGGTTTTGACCCTTCTAGTTTTTGAGAAAATCGAAAATTACTAAAATTACTTTTTATAAAATTTTTGATTCTTGGTATTTAACTACGGTGATTTCATTTTGAGAATTAATGTTAATGTGGTTCATTTGTAGGTAAAGTACAGCAAATCATTTAGGGCTACCAAGAATGCACCAGAGGAGGTAGAATTGCATGGCATTTCGCGTCTCAGTCATTCAGTTTGTGAGTAAGTCAGGTGTTACTTAAAAATAGTCAAGTCAATTTTTCAATGTTCAATGTATTAAAACCGTGTTTACAGGCATTTTGATCACAAACAAAAAATTATAGCAAGCACCTCCCGAATCTCTAGCCATTATTGAGGCCCATGGAAAAATGTGCCGATAGATGGGTTTATTGCTCTAAGATTAACTTTTATATGGATTGCACCAGAGAAACTTTTAAATCATTAGTTTTAAGCAAAATTTAAGTAACGTTATTTATTAAAATAAAAGATTAACTATGTAAATCATTTAAATCTAATTTGAATTTTATATACCCACCTACAAATTTGTAACTATATATTTACTTATGTACCTTAGTCTGTAAGAGTATAATATGCTCTGGTTGATGAATAAATAATAATAATAATATTGTATTCTTACAATTTTTGTCACCTTTTTGAGTTGGAGTTGAGGGGAGTTGACGCTTTAGTTGGAATTAGACCAATTTCTTCTAAGAACGCGATGCTTTTGAAATATTTTTTTTTTAATATTGAAAAGTTATTTAATTTAGGATGAAGAAGTGGATGCTTAGTCGCCATTCTTTATTCAAAGAAAAAAATACTTCACTCTTACAAAGGTTGAATAACGAATGACCTTGGTAAACAATAACCTGTACCATATTAGCATTAAAAATGTTAGACACAAACAATAAACATACATATTAATTAAGGAATTATATAAATTTGCTGCATTCGTACAGTAGTACCTAGGTAATGTGAATTTTTCATAATGTATTAAATTTTCATGTCTGAACATTTTAAATGTGCAACTTTGGGCTACGTACATACATATATTTAGTAGACATTGGATATAGACCATAGGGTAAATTCAAAGTTTCTTTAAATCCAGATTCTGTAAATGCAAAAGAAACCTTGCATACACCCAACCTCGCACCTACCCCAAATCCTATAGTGTGCCCAGGCAGGGGGGTTGCATACATATCTCACTGTTTATACGCCGTAATGCGTAAGCAAGCAAAAAAAGCAAATATCCCATAAAAAAGTAGTTTTAGTTATTTTCAATTTTCTCAAAAACTAGATGAAATAAAATCATCTAGTTTTCAGTTTTTGAATAAGAATAAATTAGAGCAACGAGTTTTAGGAAAAATAATAATATATAACTTTGCAGTTTTGAAAAATTTAACTTTAAACATTTTTTTTATGTTTTTTTTTTCACCAAAATTTGAGTTTAAAACTCGTTCTTTCAAAAACTGTGCATAGATTCTACTTCATTTAAAAATTATCTAATAGATCAGAGTATTGGCTTTAAAAAAAGGTATAATACTTAATTGTAAGTATTACCGTTATTTTTTAATATTTTTGTTTCCATTTTAGTACCTTTTTTATAAAATTGCCCCTCCCGCCCAAACGGGGGGAGATAGACCCCCCCCTCCCATAGTAAAAAATGCTTGTATTGAACTGTTCTACAAAAAACCGTTATAGTTTCTTGGCGCCTAAGTTATCGTACTCTTGCCTAATTTTTAAGCTGAAAAAGGTCGCTTTATATTCAAAATAAATAACGACGTTTTAATGAGTAGGAACAACATAATAAATTAGTTTGTATATTTTAAAATAAACTTTGTTAGCAACCGTGATTTTTCACTGCAAAAAATTATCAATTTTATAAACGTTTCTGGCCCATGTTTCCTGAAAAATGAATGAAAACATTCAGTTTCGCACATTAGTGAATGATACGTCCAACTATAAGGGTAGGTACAAATGCGTTAAACTGGTATGCAATACGAAATGTACTTTTTTCGTAAAAAATTAGTTTGCCGAACCCTGTTCTTAATTACAAAATTACATTGACCCCAATATATAGAATATGGAAATTATCTCGCCTAACCCTAATTTGCACATGCATCATTTAAGGATAGTTAAGTAAAATGTCGCCAATCCGTGCCACATCCTCTTTTCTAGGTCCATTGCTATCACCTATCATTACTTCTGTTCGTATATTGGTGGTACTTTGAACGCATGTGTCTAATTAGACAAGTCCTTGCATGTGATTTTTGATCTATAAATGTAATAATCACTGTGTCAATCAGTGTGTATCACTTTAAGGTCTTAGAACAATTTAACCATAAACAAAATCAGTAATTGCAACCAGCCATTGCAACACCCTTTATAATATTATCTTATATAGGGCATAATACAAAATTCACCACCCTTATTGTTAGTCTAAAGGCTGATGGTTTTCTGTGTACGATAATGTGTACGTATAATGGAACGACGCGAAGGCGCAACAAATCGATTACAAGAACGAGTTGCGACTGATTCGTTTTGTTATATTCGAATTTAAAATGGAAACGGCAGAAGCAAGACAAGCTGAAGACAATTTTTTGGCTTGTGGGTTACAAAACAATACAGTAGCTGTAGGGAATGCAACGGTTAAAAATTGGTGGTTAATTGGCCAAATGAACGATACAATTACAGCCGACGGACGAAAGGGGTTCAATGAAATTTGTTTACGGTCTGTTGAACATGATTCAATGGGAATCACCCATTCCCAATGAAAGAGTCGTAATTGAATTTTATTGGTTAACAGATGTGTGAATTAGCGGAATTTTCGCATGGAAGAGGTTTTTAAATCAATAATCCTAAAGCTGGTCGATTAGTAGCATTGTGTATCTGTAATTATCCTGTGGATAAATATGGACATTCTTACATAAATACATACATAGTATATGAGATCATAGCTTTAAATGAATTTGTTTAAAAAAAATCACTTAAAATGAAAAAAAAAAACGGTAATGCTTACAATTAAATATTGCATGTTTTAGTTAAAGCTAGAAGTATCTTCTATCATCTTGTTTTGAAATCAAGTAATTGAAATGTTTTTGAAAGAAACTAATTTCAGAAAAAAAAAAAAAATAAAACAAACATTTGCTCTCTTTTTCAGCGGCGCACCCGCTCATTCCATCAAAACATTCAACTATATCTACTATTATGTTGCAACGTTCCATTGAGGATGAAAAATAGAACCAACAATAAAATTGGTTGGATTTGGGGGTTCTCTACAAAAGCTAAAAAGGTGAACCCATCCATTGGAACATTTTTTTAATGGACCACAATCAAGTTTAAGTTCAAGTTTTGTTTTATTGAACATACTCAGCCTTATCACAGGCCCCGTCGTAATAGATTCGTAGTACGAACCCCGTAAAAAGGTATCATTGCTCCCGCCGTACTAAAAAAAAACTTGCTACGAAATTCGGAGTTCGTGAATAATGGTATTCACTAGCCCCGAATGAATAGGAAGTTGGACAGTTTTTTCTACGAACAGATATTTTGATGGGAGATCAACTTAAAACGAAACACAAATAAAATTAAGCGAACGAAAATAAAGGACATGCAAATAAAATATGTGTAGGTATGTACCTATAAAAACAATTTTTATTATTGTTTTCATGTGAATTTGTTTATATTTTTTATTTTTTGAAGGGCAAATAAAGTAAATACAAATAAATATTGGTATCCTTCCGTAATGAATCTTATTTTTAGTGTTTGTCTTCTTCGCGTATTTTCTACATTTATTACAAAGATTGCAACGGCAATGGTATCCATTTTTAACGACCAACAAAATTAAAATCAAATCAAAAGATGAACAACGAAAATTTATTTATTTTTTCACATTTTGACGCAAATCAACTGATTTTGAAACTCCGAAATTAGGAAAATGCTTTTTTGATTTCGTTCGGGGCCTATGATGTACATAAATTTATTCGTATTCGTAGCGTAACAAAATTGTCGGGGACTTGTTACGAGGGATATTGGTGACTATTTACAATTTGGCTTACAACTATACTCTGTCCAACAAAAATTGTCAGTACAGGGAAGATAGGACGTTTGTCTCTCATTCTGGTTGCATTGCCATGCATAAGTGTGTCGCCTTTTAAAGCTCTCACAGGGATTCCGTAGTGTAAATTATAAATCGCCCCAAATGAGAGTAAAAAACGCGCAGGTCTACCGTCTGCCGATTCAAAACAACTGAAAACAATATTCAATTTACCTTTTCCCACAACGCCAAGCGGTAAGGTAATAGGCGCGTTTTTTTTTAAGTTGAAAAGCAAGACGACAACACTCGACATACTCATCTTCTTAAAATGTGTTCTCAAAAGCTTCAAATCCCAAAAGCTCCTTAATAAAAACCACTGAAAAAGCTCCTTGCTTGCAATTGTAAATGATAATGGTAACTCTGTTTTGATGTAGATAAAGAGCGCACGATCGTATTGGGTGACACTTGAGGGGTTGAGGCTTGAGCACTTGACACTCTTGACAGTATCTCATTTCTCATCAGCCAGCAGTGGGATACGATGGTCGTGTTGGGGTGTACAACTTTTTGCAAAGAATTACAACAACAATTCCTTAAGAAAAGTCAGTGGCTTGCTCTTTTTTTAGTGGCATTTTTCTTAACGCATTGTAGTGAGGGTGCATCAGGCGCCACTGCTTTAGAAAAAGCTCTCCCATAAGGCATGTACTGACAATTTTTGTTGGACAGAGTATAATAAGATACTATATATGTATGAAAATTTACATTTGTTGGCTCATAGGGGGCCTAACTATAAACATTGACTTAAGTTTAATTATTTCTATATAAAATTTTCATGACGAAAAAAATAAAATTTAAAAGGTCGGTTGACTGTATTGTCCTAAGGGTGTTCATTCCCGGTTGTCAGTGAAATGGACCACAATGTCTGTTAGAGATTCGAGAAGTCCTTGTCATAGTTATCTCTTTCAATATTAATATTCCCATAAATACAACTTTCCCAGTAAATTAATAAAAACCTAAACTTATATTAAATTTAAGAACAATAAAAATGATCCGAGTAAATCTACAAAAATAGATTATATATACTACATACAATTATTACGGGAAGATAGCGGAGATAAAAGCATGCGCACTGATGTCAACTCAAAATGTAAGGCTGATTTGTGGCTGTAGATATATACACAAATATATGAACCTAAGCACCAGCAGTACTTGCAACAATAGAGTTCGATAATATATTGGTGTAGAAAATATATTCCAAAAACCCATCTTCACTAATACATGGCGCTATTTTTTTTTATCGAAAACATTGTCTCGAAAGAGAATATAGAACTGAAAAAATGGAATTTTTGATGGATATGAAAAAAGTGAGATACAATTAAAGGATTTTGATGACCCCACCATTTAAAGTGAAAGTCTAGAAAATGTTATTACACAGAAAGAACCTCAACGACGAACTTAACTAACTTTACGAACTCGACAGTAAGGACGCTACGGACGATGACTTTATTGATGAAACGCGCATATATTTTTAATACCCTAACTAACTAGCTACCTCACCGACTGACTAACTCAAATAATGACTGACTAGGACGTGGAATGCAATCTTAAACTCCGCGAGGTGCATTTTGAGTAAAACCAAATGGCTTACTGTACTCTACCTATTAGAAAGATATCATTTATTCAATAACCCCCAAGAAAAAAGTCCACAAATAAAAATTTCATAAAAAGTAGGTTTGGTAATTTACAATTTTCTCCAAAAACTAAAAGGTCTTAAACCATCTTATTTTCAGTTTTCGATTAGGAACTAATAAGAGCAAACAATTAAGTATATAGTCTGACAGTTTGGAATAAATAATATATAAACTTTTTTTCTTTAATCCAGGAAACTATTCATGAAAACTACTCGATTTAAGAACAAGATAATATTACAACAGACTTTTAGCTTTAATAAAATGTGCAATACTTAATAGTAAATGTTACCGTTATTTCTAAATATTTTCTATTTTCTTAGACCGCTCCTCTCATAGTAAATTTTTTTTGTAAATAACTGTTCTATTCTGTGTATTTTCAGTATTCGATTAAGAACTAATAAGAGCAAACAATTAAGTATATAGTCTGGAATAAATAATACAGGGTGTCCCGCAGTCACCGCCCCAAACGAAAACCATGGATTCCTGAGGTCATTTTAAGTCGAAAAACTTAAGAGCTAATTTTCTCGTTTTCGTACCGTTTTCAAGTTATAACGGTTCTTATGATTTTTGTCTTAACTGGCTATATCTTTGCCAAACTACGTCCGATTCGTAAGATTTTTGTTATAACCAATCAAGAATTTACTGCAGTTTTAGTTTGTTCAAAACTTTTTTTTTCTGCGGACAACCGTTTCTCCGCAATTTTGCATCAAACCCAATTTTTTCGTTTTTTAAGTTGTTTTTTCACTTTGATATCATTTAATTAAAAAAAAACACGTTAATGAGTATTAATTTTTTTCGCTTATTACGAGTATTAAAGCCCAGTTTATTTTCATAAAAAAAAATAATTTTTTTTCCTTAAAAAGAATACTAAATGTAATTAACAAAAAATAAACAAACTCAGTGAATTTAAAAAAAAAAAACTAATTTTTAAATACAAAATTAATTCAAATGAATTAAAACTTTTTTTGAACACATCGTCCCATTTCATTGTATATTAATAACATTTCCAGATATTCTTGATTAGTATAATCCATTGTTCGCAAATAATTGAAAAAAAAAAAACTACAACTTGAATAACAAATCCAAAATGGAGTATCAAGTGAAAGAACACGACGCGGACACTAGATCACGCGAGAAACATATTTTTTACAACCTTCAAATCATAATGCAAATCTTTACTGTTTACATTAGTTAACGGCCTTACTAATTAACTTTATCTATTTGCCCTTTTCTTAACCACAATAACTCAGAAAAAGTTTTAATTCATTTGAATTTATGTATTTATCGGCCCATATTATAAACGCTTAGAACAATTTTTTGATAGCATATTTTCGGTTACCCTAACGTTTATGAAGGTTGCCAGTTAGTAAAAAATATCTATTCTACATATAAATAACCGTTGTTATTCTGATGCATTTTATTAAATTGGCTAAGCAATGCCATTATTTTTCAATGAAAGTCTTCGTCATATCAAAACAACACCTGATGTAAATCGCATTTGCCGATATAAGACCCTAGATGTCAATCCTATGGCGATTAACACAATTTATTTTTGTTTTATTTTAAAGTTCTCTAAAATAAAATTAGCGATAGGCTCAGAATTTAAAAAAATTATATAGTATACATAAAAACATAGATGTCATTTGACAAAAGATTTTATTAAAACAACTCCTTTGACAATTCGCATTAAAAAAATTAGAAATTTTAGATTAAACTTTGATCAAAATTTGAATTAGTGCACCGAAAGTTGAATTAATGGACCGTTTTGTGTCCGACTATGTATCTAATCTTTAGTTATGATTTCTTGTCTGAAAATTATAATATACTTAATTGTTTTGCCGAGAATAAAACACTTTATACTCATTTTAAGATTTTTTTATGTATAAATGGAAATTTCAATCTTTACTGTAGTAAAAATGGTCTTTAATAATCTTTAATAGTTTAATGCTGCCAAAACTCAAAACTGTTTTCCGACATAAAAGCAAAGAAATATGGCCTTGCTGTAAAACGAAAAATGAAAAACAATTTTTTTTTATTTAGTTTGGATCTTTTTTCAATTCCCATTTTAGGGCAAAATTTAATTATGAAAAAACGGTCCCATATTTTTCATGTTAAAAAAATGAGAAATTACCCCAAAAATTGGATCTTATTTCATACCGAAAAATTTACCCAGTTAGAAAATCGAAATATCGCCCAATTATATGAAAAAAGAAAATTCGACCCAAAAATTCATACCCAGAAAAATATCTATATGTTTTTTTTTTATTTTGACGGATTTGTATTAATCAATACTTTGAGCACATATTTCACTGTGAAAACCCCAAATTTTTTTTATCCGGAGAGAGCTTCATGAGCGCAACAGTAGGTTATCTGTTAGGGGTACTTTAAATTCTAATAACGCACGTGCCACCCAAGGTGCTGTTGACCAATAAATCTGTTAATATGTGTAATAATAGCCGTGTTTTTTTGGAAAATGTATCCGTAGTACAGTAGGATTTTATATGAATAACAAATACAACATCCGCAGTAGGATCACTGCCGACAAAAAGAGAAGTGAAATCCTGCTGCTGATAGAGATTTGACGTTTATTCGAGTATCGGCAGTGATCCTTCTGCGGATGTTGTATTTGTTATTCATATAAAATCCTACTGTACTACGGATAACTTTTCCAAAAAAACACGGCTAATAATAATACAGGGTGTCCCTTAATTCGTACATAATGATTCTTGGGTATGTATGTTCTAAAAAAAAATCGTTCTACAGTAAGGGCCTATCTCCAATTTTTATATCATATATGTATATCAGGCAGTTTTCGCTGGGAAGCTACGAACTTACTTAAATAACCATAGCAATAGAATTATTCGACAAACAATTAATGAGACAAACCTTGTGCGCCAACTTCAAAGAACGAGACCGTTCGACCTAGCGCCATAAGGAGTATCCGCTTTCAAATGTGGTATCCGCAGGTCCTCTCAGTGGGGAGCTTCCTGCCAAACGTGATTATAATATAATGATATTGAAACTACATACTTGATAAGGTAACTTAGTTGTAGTCGCAAGAACAAAAGGGAGGTGTTTTTTAGTGAGTAAAAATCTCACACTACTATGAGTACCGGGCTCATAGTGTCTATGAAGATTCTTCACCTACCCACGAAAAAAAAAATATCAGGGATTAAAAAAAAAGTCTTATTTTAGTATAACCTGACCCATGTTTACGATAATTGCGCTGTTAGTACTAATGATAGGCCTTTATTGTTAGAAGAAATATCAGCCTATTTTATTGCTCTTAAACACATTTGATATCCTATCTGGTTCTTGAGACATCCAGTTTCTAGTTCTAGTATGTTCCGTTTTTCCTGCCCATGCTAAGTTTTTGACTTTAGGCTCAATTTTCTCCAGAAAATGCGTAGTAAAAAATACCGTTATACTATTTTTTTTTTAAATTAAAGTAACATCAATAAAAATAAAACAACAAGTTCGCGGAAAAACCTATAGATTTTATAATACTTGAGAAAACCTGAAACATGTTAAATTGAAAAAAGGTTTTTTTTTTTTTGTTTTTTTTTTTTTTTTTTTTGGTAAAACCTGCAGCAGGTTAAAAAAGGGTTTTCAGATTTTGAACACGTTTCTAACAACAGTTGACAATAAGAGTAAGCTTGTAATGTTTTTTAAAATAGCATAGCAGTTTAAAAATGTGCTCGTTTATTTGCGTACCTGTCAAAACCCTGAATTACTTTCCCATTTCCTTATAATGGTAAAAGAATTAGCGGGGTTTACATCCGGTTTTGAAGACTGAAAATAATTATAATAAAATTGCACTTATCACTAAGGAAATTTGTTTAAACAGGATGTAGTTTACAGCTTGTTTTTATTGTTAAAAGTTTGGCTGCACCTTCATATTTCTGAATTTGTGCTCAGTTCCGAAAAATTAACTACTATCCGAATTTGCATGCAAACTAATATCATTTCAAATAAAATTCGCAACGCTTGAATGGTATACAAACACAACCTTTAGTTTTAAAGATTAGTCATAACAACTCATCACTTAGGTGTCTATTTCTGTTTTTCTTATAAATGTTTATAATAATCTGTGTTGTCTTATATCATGACAATAAAATAAATAGATTAAAACAAATTATTATTGAATATTTAAATTGAAATTTAAAATTATGTTTCGATAAAAAGTTAAAGGTTATTTTCTTTGTTATCAAATGCGTAAAGGGCCAAATACAAGTTTTTTTTTTTTAATGCGTAAAAAGGACATAATTAATTTTTTCCATGTATTATGACTTTAATAGTATATAAGCAAATATTCCCATTAATTATGGAACACAACGTCTTTTAAGTGGCTGCCTCGGCTGAAGTCAATATGACCTTGTAGGCGAATAATCCGAGATCTTTGTCCTCAGGCTAGTGCATGAAATCGATCGATGGCGAGTTGATGTTCGTGAATGGAGTTTCACACTCTCGGCTCTATCAGCCACAAGCCACATTCTCGTCTGTGCGCACCTCACGACGAAGGCGGGGAACATGAGTCTTGTCCACTAGATTACCAGTCTCATGAACCTTTTGCACAAACTTGCGTAAAGCAGGCGGGTGGGTGCTTCATTTTGGCCTAAACTTCTTTTCAAAGAAAAGCATTGTTTGGGCTACACAGCACTCACTTTGGAATTAAGTTTTCAATATTTCCCAGCGACTAATTTCGTTCCGCGGAGTCATGATACTGACCTTCTGCCAAGATTTCGAGCGGGAAACAGCTGTCAGTGTCGAAATAACCTATGATTTGAAAAGAAACCACCAGATGGCCCACCCTATGTGTTATGTTCATCCATTAAAATTAAAAATTAATTTCTTTTTTTTTTGAGCATACACAAGTGTAAGGATATGACTCTGATTTGCTTATTCAACTATCTAAAAACTCAAAACAAATTCAAATTGGTACTGACGGAGTTCTAAACCAAAACATCAATCAATTGAATCGCCTCCATGCTAAAATTCCATTAACAACAAATTTACAATTTTCAATAAAGCCAACCACATCCTTCCAGCTTCAAGCACAACAAAGACAATATAAACCATTTCCCTGAATCTGAATATCAATTAAATTTAATTATATGAATCCCATTGGAATCCTCTGTTTGACACCCCTCGTCAACCTCCTTATGTATACGTCCATCGACATCATCGTCTCATCGTCATTCACAGTGGTCTGATTGGCTTAAGTGGTTTTCAATTTCGAATGAGATTTCTTCAAAATCTCATTCCAATTGCAGGACTTCGGCTCAATATAAAAAGGATTCATGTGTACAACTGGTACAACCAAGCCTTATTTCAATTTATACAAGAAAGACGAAAGGATGACGACAACTCGACTGTGCTATTTCATTTCTATCTCCTCATTGAATAAATAATGAAAACAAAGCTTTCAACGATTGACCTCTATTTGCATTGAAATGGGTGGTATATCTAAGACTTTCTGTATCGAATTCACTAACTCTATTATTCATCGTATCCGGGTAATGGTATCTTCTGCTCCTATATGCAGAGTGGCTTGGATAGGATATACCCAAGTCTTCTGTTTGTTGTTGGTGTAGCTATATGGTATTCGGTCCTTCCTTTACTTCAAGGATTTCTCCGTACAGGGCTGTTGCCGTTCTCATCCTTCAAAGTTATAAAAAAGCGGATAGGATTGCCATTAAGATTTGGTGATTTCGATTAAATTTTGATGATGATTTTTGTATATCTGAGTGTCTGGGAAATTGGCTTGAGCTTGAGTCGCATTTACTGCCATTTACATGGGAAATTGCACAACTCATTCAGGAATCTTCATGTCTGCTTGACAATCTTATACAGAAAAGCCATAACCAAGGCAAATTATCTAAGACCTTGGCTATCGTATATATGACATGACCCTGTATGTATGTATATGTTCGTTTGTTTTTTATGGAGCTTAACTAAGTGGAACGACATCCTCTTCTTTTTTTTTCATGAACAAAATTGACTATAGAATTTCCTTTCTGTTCAATGAGGAGTAAGCGAATAGATTTCGTATCTAATAGGAATGTAAGGACATGCGAATAAATTTCTTTTCACATTGGGTGTGTATTAAGTATGTAGTAAAGTGTAAGTTAATTTTCCGGTCGACTTAGCTGCTTAGAAAGCAACTAGCACATATTTAATAGAACGCATGTACCAGGGGTTTTCAAGCGACTTGTATTCTTGTATAGGACGATATATGTATATGAGAGTGTAGGGCGATGTGTGAGTAGCAAATACGATGTATGTATTCAAATCTTATAGAAAATGTGATGATGTGAATTAATTGTAAGAAAGTAAGATTATTCGATCTCTTCACTTAATTGCTTGCATTCAATGTTTATAAAGAAAAATGTGTGCTTTGTGGAACGTTTTACTTTTGTGAAGTCTTTATAAAGTTAAATTAAAATTAAGAAAATAGAAAAACTTTCATATTCCTTGCTGAAATTTTGAAATATGATTTTTTCGGCACATCTCAATACATACATATAATAAAGTATGATAATCATAAACATTTAAATTTTTTTAAAAAAAATTTCCTGCTTTTCTCCCTGTAAATCAAAGCAAGAATTTTATTTTTATATTTTATTTATAAAACATCTATTCCACTCTTTCTCTTAAATGTGTGAACATACGAGTGCAAGAATTAGTACAATTGTAGCAACTTTATTTTCTTTTCTTTAAAGATTGTTCCTATGCAAGTATGCTGTATGCCTTCGAGTATCACATCTCAACTTCTCAATTGAAACTCTGAAATTGTGTTCCATTTTTGAATGCGGAAAATAGGTCATAGCGATTTTTGGCACCTCATTTTTGGACTATTCGTAAAACATGTATGCAATCTGAAAGGTCTGTAGCTCCATAAAAGAAAGTCAGATATTGGTCAGCTATAGATTTTTACTATTGATTTTTTAAAGTTTCTTTTTTCAAAGTCACAAACGATTTTTGGCACCTTATTTGGGAAATTTGAAAAATAATACGTATGCCATTTTAAGTCACTTAACGGTCATAAACGGTCAGTCTTTTAAAGTAACTTTTGAATTTTTAAATTTTCTTTAAAAGTATAAGATAATGTAAGGTGCTCATTTTTTTTTTTGAGAAAAATAATAGGGAACTCTTATTTTTCAATGATTTTAAACTCTTCCTTTCAGCGGTATCTTAAGAAAAATATATACAGCCAAGAACAGTTACATAAATGGTTCAAGAGATGTCAAATCACCATGGCATGATTATACAAAGCACAGTTGAAGAGCCCATCTAAATGATAAATTTTTATTATAAAGATCAGTGCTCGTTATTGAAAACGTTGCACGCGTTGCTCCCATTTTACGGGAGACGTAGTGGCACTTCGCAGTTGGGTCTTTAACGTTTGGTGACCAAATTTGAGGCGACCGGTTCGGATATCAATCAGCCAACAATCGTACGTTACAAGAAACCGATGCAGTAGATTCCTCGGAGTGCACAAGAACCCGGCCTTTCACAAACGAATTTTACGTTGGAACCCACACGAGGCTCACCAGGTGACAATGTATCCTTAAAAGTTACCGTTTGGTTTATATTTTGGGCTAGCGGCATCATTGATCCGCACTTTTTCGAAAACGATGTTGGTGAGGCGGTCACTGTCAATTACAAGCGCAACAGAATGATGATAAATATTTTCTTATGGCCCAAATGGAACCATTTAGACCTAGTCGACATGTGGTTCCAGCAGCAGGTTGCTATGTGCCATACATCAAAAGCCACTATTGACATTATGGATGAACGATTTGAGGGTAAGATTATCTCACGCTGAGGTGACATGAACGGGCCACCAAGGACATGCGATTTGAACCCGCTAGACTTTTTCTTGTCAGGCTTCCCGAAGTTGATGGTCTATGCAAATAAACTAACATCGTCCGATGTCTTTAAGGTGAACATAACACAGGTCATCGCTCAAATTCAGCTTATGTTCAAAAGTCATTGAAAATTGGACCACTCGGATCCGTGCCACCACAAGAAGCCGAGGCGGGCTAATAACCGATGTCATATTCCATACTTAATAGCATACATTAGCCTTTCAAATAAAAAAAATTGTTAATACCCCACATACAGTTTGTTTTATTCCATTTCAACATCCACCCGCCCTTATTGAAAAATCTTTTACTAGGTCGCTTCAACAGTAAGCTGCATGAAAGCAACGCAAGACACCAATTGAAAAACCATGATCCATGATGCGATTGTTTTCTTCTGAAAATATTTGTATTTAGTAAAAGTATTTATTTTTTTACTTTTATGCTATAAAACACATACATATACAAGTATAATAATGTTAAACAGCGCTCCCAAATGAAATTCTTAGTACGCCCCTGGTAGTAAAAGTGGTGAATTGTGGTTCAGCACGTTTGTAAGTTATAAAATCAGATTTGCACTTTTACAAAAACGGATTTGTAAAATTTTATAAATCATTTATAATCTTGACCAGCTTTCTAAATAGGCTTAAAGTTAAAAACAACCAAAAAATAAGTGCTTAAGTGCATATTTGTTGTTCGAAAAAATAATAAAAATATGTAAGAATGGCCCAAAAATTGGGAAATTCTTTATTGATCTTCAACGATAAAGTGTCAAATGGAAGCTAATAACACGCTTTTACTCGTTATACATACTGGTCGGATCATGCACATCATCATCGGCGACTACTCTAAGTGCTATATTTATTGAACGCTATTGAAGTTACTGTTTTTTCTAAGCCTTATTCAAACATCTCTTTTAAAGTGTACATTTTTCTGCTTAGAGAAAAAAAAAACAGCTAAGAAGTGTGTTTTTTAAAGATGTGATAATTTAACATAGTCTCCTGTCAATTTCAATTTCATAGCCTATTAAATTAACGTTTTTATGGTTATTCTTACAATATTGATATACTGATGAACTTAACCGAATCTTGCGTTAAATAAATAATAAACGCTTTGAGTATTCATTTAAACATTACATTGTGATTCAATATTGAATCTCCAAAGTTTTACGCACCAACTTGCTCTTATGTAAAAGTACTTTGGAATTTAAAATACATTTTATAAATATAAAACATGGATTTAATGATATAAAAATGTTCAAATTCATGGAATTGCTGTCTGATTTTCGGAAAAGTATGAATTTATGCAAACAAAGTTTAAAAATCGTTTTATTATTAAAGTTTTTTTTTATATAACTAATTTCTTTAAAATTTTTGGGAACAAAATTTTGGATGCCAATTTTAAGTATTTAGTAGCATAGATTTTAGGAAATATTTTCAAAAAATAATCGTTCACACGTTTTGAAGATATTGATTTTGCGAAAAAAAACTTGGAAAACCCAAAAAATATTTTTTCGAATATTTTTATATACAATATTATTTTAAACTTAAGGGAGCTCCTGCTGAAAATTTTTGGTTAAAATCATTAGAGCCCTTAATTAGAAAGTCGAAAATAAAAAAAAACGGTTCTATGAAAGGTACCGTTAATAACATTTTTCCCCAAAATTTTCGTTGACCAAAATTTAGTCCATGCCCATAATATCACACCTAATTTTTTTCGAGATAAATAAGATTTTGCATTACGAGTGCATGGGAGTACCGTTAGTTTTGGAGCTGAAAAAAATTTCAATTTCCCCTCTGAGGAATTACCGAAGACTCTTAAGTACCGAGTTTGAAGCAAATATCACCAGTTGGTTAGGCTCTAGGGAGAGGTTTATACATACAGACATATTGAAATATGTTTTTTGTGTACTAAATTTTCCTTAATTTTTTTTTTAAAAAATTCGATATGCAAATTGTTAGTATTTAATGATATACTCGTACATTTTCTAACGTAATTCCAAATTTAATCGTTTATCCATTTTCAAGATATTGAATTTTCAAAGAAAAAAATTATATTATTTTTTTAAAAACCTAAACACTATTTTTTCGAAAGTTTTTATAAACCATATTTTTCAAATTCATATGAGCTCTTGCATACAAAATTTGTTTAAAAGCCGTTAATGAGAAAGTCGAAAATGCAAAAAAACGGTTCTATGATAGGTACCGTTAATAACATTTTGTCCTAAATTTTTTTTTGACCATAATGTAGTACATGCCTATAATGTCAAACTTATTTCTTTTTTATCAAAATTGTTTAAGAGCCGTTTTCGAGATAAATAAGATTTTACATTACGGGTGTATGGGGGGTACCCTTAGTTTTGGAGCTAGGGAATCACCGAAGACCCTTAACTACTAAGACTGAAAGAAATAGGTCCAGTGGTTTAGGCTGTAGTTAGAGGTATAGACATACAGACACACTGAAACATGTTTTTTGTGTACTAAATTTTCCTTAAAATTTTTATAAAAAAAATTGTTACGCAAATTGTTAGTATTTAATAAAATACATTTTAAAACGTAATTTAAAAATTTTATCGTGTATTGGTTTTCAAGATATCGAATTTTCAAAAAAAAAAAAACTGTATTATTTTTTTAAAAATCCAAAAACTATTTTTTCGAAAAAACTTTTAGTTTATATTTTTTAAAATGCAAAGGATCTCCTGCATAATAATTTTGGTTAAAATCGTTAGATCCGTTTGTGAGAAAATCGAAAATCAAAAAAACCGTTCTATGACAGGTACCCCTAATAACATTTCCCCCCAAATTTTGTTTTGACCAAAATATAGTCTGTGTCCATAGTATCACACTTAATTTTTTTTATCAAAATCGTTAGAGCCGTTTTCAAGATAAATAAGATTTTGCATTACGGGTGTATGGGGGGTACCCTTAGTTTTGGAGCTAAAAAAAAAAATTCAATTTCTCCTCTAGGGAATCACCGAAGACCCTTAAGTACCGAGTTTGAAGAAAATACCCCCGGTAGTTTAGGCTGTAGTTCGAGGTACAGACATACAGACATACAGACAGACAGACGGAGTTGTCGGACCCACTTTATTCGTCTTCTCTATCATCGTTATGTCAACTTTGACCAAAATCTCGAGTTCCATTTTTTTCCCAAATGCCTAGCTTGCCCTATAGTACCTATATCTCAAGTAAAAAATAGTCAATCATTCTGTTGAAATAATACGGAACGGATGAAATCTTATTTTTATTTTTGACGATCAGCCATACAATTACAATTTCGACTGTAATTTCCGGAATAAGATCTGTTTAAATAACTTTGTTTCTATTTTATTTTCTTGTCTCATTTTCAAACTTGAGGTTTCATAGGTTTATAGGCAACTGTCAAGACGGAGCTGTACTTTTCTTGTTTATTTTGTTTTGACATTTTTCACACCCTTAAACTGTTCGGAATTCGGATATAGTTTTTCTTTATTGTCAGTGGTGAAAAAAATACGAACATGTCGCCTTAAAGCCCCTGTTAGACGATCAGTCGTTCCTTCAGTTGTCAGTTCAGTTAAAAAACGCAGAGTATTTAGACGATCAGTTGTTCCTTCAGTTATCAGTTCAGTTAAAAAAGGCAGTGTATTTAAACGTCAGTCCGGTGTTCAGTTGAGCTTTCATTTTACTTGAGAGTAGTCGAAAATCAGAGGAAATACATTGTCTAATGGACGATGAAAGCCTTATTGCATTAGCTATAGTTTTGTCGTTTAACAAATCAAAACGAAGAAGAAAGAAATGGAGCAAAGATTGGTACTTAAAAAGACGAACCCTATCGCACGTTAATTTAATGAGGGAATTGAGGTTTGAACATGGTGATTGGTTAAACTATTTACGTATGAGTGAAAGCGTATATTTGGAGCTACTGCAACTAGTGACTCCAATTATAAAAAAACAAGATACCAATATGAGAGAAGCCATTTCACCTCACGAAAGATTAAGTGCAACCCTCCGATTTTTAGCAACTGGAAGTACTTACCAAAACCTAAAATTTATTACTGCAATATCGGCACCAAGTCTAAATGCAATTATACCTGAAACTTGTAAAGCAATAATAAAAGTACTTAAGGATTATATAAAGGTAAGTGGTAGTATATTTAAAACATAAAGTATGTATGTAAATGAAGTTTTAAATATAAATCTTTTAATTTATGAAAATTGTGAAAAGTATCTAGCAACGGTTGATTCTTCACGTAAATCCGTTGGTGTGGAGCTTCTCATTACAAATTGTTGAACGGTTGAGTCTTCAGATAAATCTGTTGGTGTCATTACGAACTGTGTTGTTGGTGGTGGTCTTTGAATTGCCACAAATCGACTTTTACTTGGTTGTGTCACAACTTTTGATGTCTCATTTAACGACTTAAGGCGACCTTCAAATATTGCATCATTTATAATTTTTTTTACGTATGGCACCATTTCCGGTGGCATATCATTTAACTCTTCCGCAATATGTTTTCCAAATGCCACGTGCTTTCCCTGGTCCCTATTTTTTAATCGATCAGCCACCAACTGCAACACTTGTTTATTGGATGCACTATTGCTGTTTCTTGGTCTTTTGCTTTTGACATGAGTTCTTGAAGTAGAAGGGTCTAGTTGGACGCCCGCAACCGACGGACTTTCCGTCCTAAGTTCCTGTGAGGATTCATCATTGTTTTCAACGATGGATCTTGATAGCTCCTAAAAAAAAACAAATAAATTAACAAACAATTATTTAGTATACAATTTGATTATGTTGTTTTAGTTAATTGAATTAAGGGATTTTACTTTTTCAGATGCCCGCAAATGAGATGGAATGGAGAAAGATTGCCCAAGGTTTCCAGGCCAGATGGCAATTTCCAAATTGTCTTGGAGCTGTTGACGGGAAACATGTCAGGATAATACCACCAAAAGAAAGTGGGTCACTATTTTGGAATTACAAAAAATTTCATAGCATTGTTCTTCTTATGGCCATTGTAAATTCGAATTACGAATTTATTATGTGCGATGTGGGCACAAATGGGAGCATTTCAGGTGGGGGAGTTTTAAGCAAAACAACATTTTACGAAAAACTTATCAACGATGATTTAAAATTGCCTTCGGATGAGAGCCCAACCTCAAATAGCAACAAACTTCCTTACGCTTTTGTAGGAGATGAGGCATTTGCTCTACGACGTAACTTCTTGAAACCATTCAATAAAAAGCAGTTGAATTATGATCGCATGGTTTTTAACTACAGATTATCAAGAGCTCGACGCATTGTTGAGAACGCCTTTGGCATTTTGTCAAGTAGATTTCAAATCTTTCAATCTGCTATAAACTTGAAAATTGAAAATGTGGATGTTGTTGTGTTGACATATTTACGGAAAAAATATGTACAATCCACCCGAAATTGACGAAGCTGAAAGAGATCCAGTTATTGAGGCACAAGGACTAGTAAGCTTTCAAGCAGGAAACAACAACAACAACATTGCCACTGAAGCAAAGATTTTCCGAAATAAGTTTGTGGAATATTTTGTAAATGAGGGCCAAGTTGAATGGCAGGATGAGGTAGTACGATATATGGTGTAATGAACTGAATTGTAAAAATTATATAATTTAAATAAAAAAATATTTGTTAAACGAAACTTACCAAATTGTAATCTTCGTCATTTTTGTCTGCTTCTTCTTCTTCTTCTTCTTCAAAGTCAAAACTGTTGATTGTGGACTGACTTGCACGAGTCTGCTGTTGATCATTCAAGAATGAGGACAGCAAATCAAAGTACCACAGATTTGGCACATATACATCATTGGTCCCTATTCCACTTTTGTTTGAGCGCTCTACTTTTTGAATTCTTTATTATATGCAGAACGAATGCTGTTTATTTTGGCCCTGACCTTTGCCTTCGTCGCTTCCATATCCACCTCTTTTAGTTTTTTGTAGCAACAAATGATATGCTGCTTCTCTTTTAATTGAATTGTGATAAAAAGGGTCACTTTTTTTCCACAAACATGGACACGCGCGATAAATTTCAATAAAATCAACCAAATTATCATTCCGTTTCGACATATTGGAAAAAAACAGTAACTCGAAAATGTTGATTCACAGCCAACTGAAATTGAAATGACGACTGAACTGACAACTGAACTGAAAAGTATTTACACATAAGTTTAACTGATAACTGAACTGAAAACTTATGGGAATTTCATCAGTTTCAGTCTCAGTTTCAGTCTTCAGTTTTTGTATTTAGACATCAGTTTAACTGAAAGCTTAACTGATAGCTCAACTGAAACTGAAACTGAAATGATCGTCTAAAAGGGGCTCAAAATAGAAAAGAATTATTTCTATCAAAGTACAAACAACTAAATCATATAGAACGTTTGTATTACTTTGCGCAGTTTCACACTGGAAGTTTAAACTCCAGTTTTAGATTAAAATTTTCAGTTCAACAAATACTTGGGTTTCACAGTTTCGTTTAAATCTTGAACTGAGTTCATTCTTTAGTTAATGTTAAACCACACTATTCTGTCGTTTAAAGCTCAGTTCAACATTCGCCACCACTTTATAATAAAATTGCATCCGATGACCGGTAATGGCAGCCACTCTTTTATTGGAAATCGTTTGCAATGGACTGCCATTCCTTGGTTTTTTCTTTTACTTTCTATCTTTTGCTTATTATTCACCACCAATTTGTTTTGCACGTTTGATTTTTTTTAAATTCATTTCCAATTTTTTAATTTTTGTTCCTGTCACAGGTGACAACGTTACTTTGAAACAAAGCAAACTTCCCCTAATTGTCAACAACAAAAAATATATATAACGTACAATGGTGCCAACATTTCTTCATGCTATTTAGTTAAACTACGTTCAACTGAAGTTTAGATTACACGGTGAAACCGGACAAGTTGAACTTCAAATTTAAACTCAAGTTTATGTTAAACTGAGTTCAAACTTCACTGTAAAACTGGGGGTTTGAGTTAATAAAAACAGATTTAATTGAAAGTTTATCATAAAAATCAAAGCAAACTTAAAAACTACCTTCTATTTGAGTGAAAAAATGAATATACATATTCTTCGAATTGTATTCTTTTTCCAATAAATGAAATTACTAAAGCAATTCTATGCTAGGTTTTACTAAACGTAATGGTTATATTTCACCCTAAAAGCTGTAGTGACAGGACAATACCATCAAAACTGAGTTGCATTTTAAATGGAACCGATGCAGACTTCTTGCAAACTTATGAGCGCGAGTTATATCTAAATATATCAGCAACATGACCCAACAGCAACAGCAACAGCCATCTTGAATCTTGAAGATCATTGATCGTCACCTGTGCACTACTAGGTGGAGGTTCATCGATGTATTCAAGGGCATGAGAAATGAAGGCGATATGGCTCCGCTAGATTGTTAACATAATCGTATAGTCCAATCAAATTAGTATTTTATATCTACAAAAAATACTGCGTCGAATTTTTTTTTTGTTTCTTAAAGAGTACTTATTGGAGAGTGTAAATCCAAAAAGTTCGAACAAAAAACGCCCTTGCGTTGTCCGCCATTTTGAAAAAGGCTTTGGAAAGCTTGAACTCGATTTTCTCGGGATCAGATGAACATGAGGCGAGATAAACGTTAAAAACCATTTTTTACTTCAAAATCTCGACAGTTTTTCGTCGATAACTTTTTTTTTGGAAAGAGGTTTCAAATTTTTTTCTCACCAAAAGTTAAAGAAGATGTTTTAACGTACAAACCTAAAAAAAAATACAGCTCTATATATGATAGGAGCCTAGAAAATCAAGTTCAAGCTTTCCAAAGCCTTTTTCAAAATGGCGGACAACGCAAGGGCGTTTTTTGTTCGAACTTTTTGGATTTACACTCTCCAATAGGTACTCTTTAAGAAACAAACAAAAAATTCGACGCAATATTTTTTGTAGATATTTCGAATTAATTAATTTAATTTGACTGGACTAATATTAGAGTATGATAATGATGATAAGGTGGACCGAAAGCATTTTCCCTCTGAAGCGATGGGTTATATTTTTGAAAATAAAAATATAAATTTGTGTTTTCCTTTTTTTTTATAAACTAACGTTTTTATTAAGTTCGAAGTGGGGAACGTAATTAGCGCAAAAATATTCGAGTTCTTGAGCTTGTAGTGGTTCACATTATAAAATAAAAAATTCTAAACCTTACTTGCAATACAGACTGTTCACACTCATTCTTGATCGTGAACCAGCATTACATTTATGACTTATTTACTCGCGCACAATCATTCTCATGTAAAAAGGGATTATAAAATCATGATCATCAGAGACGCAGATTAAGTTATAATCCGCTTAGCTTAAAGAAAAATATAAAGAAAAAGAACTGTAGAAAGCATCAGACCATTTTTAGAATTCATCAGTCGACTTTTGCTAGTTCAAGCGCACAAGGCATCACTCAGCCATTTCATTTGATGAAAAGTAAAATTTTGTATTTTATATTTAAGATTTTGATTTTTAATAAATTATTATTAAATCATAATATTTTCGTTGCGAAATTATTTAACAATACGTTATAATTGGTGACCCCGAGTTAAGCGAACAAATAAAACGCAATTTAACAAAGAAAAACCTAAATCACGTGCCTGAACTAGAACACACGCCCAGAAGTCCTATCAAACAGAAACCAGTGATTTCAGAAATCTCAATCACCCTGGGCAATTAAAGACTTCTAGTCAATCAACGACAAAAGAAAAGAAAAAACATTCACGCCTAAAAAAAAAAAAAACCAACTCTAGCAGTTTGGAGACTCAACTATCCAGCTTTGTATGGTCAACCATTTAAATCACCATACAACATTCAACCAGAAGTAGTATCCAACGAAGATAAGAACCCTCAGCATCCAAATCGTATCCAGCAAATCATCATACAAATTAATTAAATTTGTAAGGTAAGACTGTTATCTTGTGCTCTCGCGTTTCAAATAAGTTTTTAATGTATATAAATTTAAGATTTCAATCTACGGTTCTTTTTCGAAATAAAAAAAAAAAAACTTTTTTTTATTTCTCTATATAAAATATTAAATAGATACTTTGAATATATAAATCCATTCATAATTCAAATATAGAGATCGAAATCTTTTGTGCTAGACATGACGAATGGTAGTGACGGTAACGGGGCATCCTAAAAATCCGAAGCAAATCCACCACAACAACAACCACCTCCGTTTCCTTCACGTGAACTCCCCGAAGGCTCACACATTGATTCAATGCGCGTACGTTTGCCTCCCTTCTGGAACGCAAACCCATTAACGTGGTTCATTCAGGCTGAAGCGCAATTCACGGTTTTCAAGATTAAAAGCCAAGAAACAAAATATTGCCTCACCGTAGCCGCTCTTCCAATAGACACTTGTGACTCAGTCATAGACATTTTGACGAACCCTCCAGCCTCGGAAAAATATGAGAGTCTAAAGAAAGCATTAGTAAAAAGACAATCAGTTTCAGAAATAAAAAGGTTAGAGGCTCTTGTGGAGAAGGTAGATCTAGGTGATCGAAAACCTTCTGAAGTGTTTAGGTCCATGAAACAACTTGCCGGCAATTCTTTTAACGATGACATTATTAAAAACCTCTGGATGCGTCGTTTGCCTCAGTTAATTAATATAACTCTGCTCTCTGTAGGAGACAAGCCTCTTGGCGAACTTACAACACTAGCAGATAAAATTTTCGAAGCTTCACATTCGCAACATGCTAGTGTTTACAGTGTCTCTGGTGCTCACGCTCCGATCGCCCCCAAAAATAATTCGAACGGAATAGAATCTCGATTGGACAGATTAGAATCGATGATAGAATCACTAAGCTTCGATCTCGTCCTCGATCGCGAAGCACGCATAGAAACAGCACTCCAGGTAACACAAGTAGGACAAGGTTCAAAGATTCTCAAAATAGTTCAGTTTGTTGGTTTCACAGACGCTACGGCTCTCGAGCTCGAAAATGTACCAAACCTTGCAGTTACGTAAAACCGTCAGTAAAATCTAATAATCATAACAATTTGAACACATCAACCTCTAACTTCCCAAACTAAATTCACCCACTGTTGTTGCGGCGAACAGTGGGAATATAACAAATCGCCGACTATTTATTCGAGATAGAATAAACAATTTAACATTCTTAATAGATACGGGTGCAGATTTATCTGTAATACCATCTAACAAAAAACATTTTTCAGATACACCTCCAAATACAAATATTTTGCTATCAGCTGCCAACGGGACAACAATCAATACTTTTGGTACCAAGCTTCTCAAGTTAAACATTGGACTCCCGCGTGATTTCATTCACAGTTTCATTCAAGCTTCTGTGAGCCGTCCCATAATAGGGGCTGATTTTTTAAACAAATTTGGTCTTCTTGTTGATCTTCAAAATAAAAGATTAATAGACCCAAAAACAAAATTGCATTGCAAAGCTGAAATAAGCACACTCAATGTTCCCACTCCATTACATTTTACGCTAGAGAACAAATGGGGACAAATTCTTGCAAAATATCCTTCTTTAGTGGAAGCCCCAAACTATTTTGCACCAGTTAAACACTGCATAGTGCACCACATAGTTACAACTGGCCCACTTCCATACTCCCGCCCACGCCGACTACACCCTTCACGACACGCCGCTGCAAAAACGGAATTTGAACATATGGTAAATATAGGGCTCTGCCGAATCTCAGATTCACCCGCTTCATCACCTCTCCATATGGTGAAAAAGAAAAATAACATTGACTGGAGACCTTGCGGTGACTATCGCAGGCTCAACGCCATCACAGTGCCCAGTCGATACCCAATTTCACATATACATAACTTCTCAATGAACGCACGGGGATGCAACATTTTTTCAAAAATTGATATCATAAGAGCATATCACTTAATCCCTGTAGCACCCGAAGATATACATAAAACAGCCATTACAACTCCGTTCGGCTTATATGAGTTTTGCAGAATGCCCTTTGGCTTAAGAAATGCAGCTCAAACATTCCAGCAGCTTATTGCTAAAATCTGCTCAGACCTAGATTTCGTGTTCTCATACATTGATGACATTTTAGTTGCAAGTAAAAATGAAGACGAGCACAAAATCCATCTCGAATTGCTCTTTGAAAGACTTTCAGAGCACGGAGTTACGATAAACACATCAAAATGCATATTTGGCGCAGCAAAATTAGAATTTCTCGGTCATGAAATCAGCACTCATGGCATAACTCCCTCAAAAGAAAGAGTAAACGCTATTCTTTGCTTTCCTCAACCTGCTTCAATAAAGCAATTGCAACGCTTCATCGGCATGGTAAGTTATTATCATCGTTTCTTACCTAAATTAGCGGAAATATTAGCACCAATGCACGAACACATGGTCATAATGAACAAAAAGCCCAAAGCCAAAACTGCTTCATTCAATTGGCCAAATCATCTGAACGATGCATTTAAAAATGTTAAAAATACGCTCTCCAATGCAACTCTTCTAGTACATCCAAAACCGGACGGTGAATATGCCATTTCCACTGATGCTTCCAACATAGCCGTGGGAGCTGTTTTACAACAAAAAACCGATGAAATGTGGGAACCACTTGCATTTTTCTCTAAAAAAATGTCCAAGTCAGAAACCAAGTACTCCGCTTTTGACCGAGAACTTCTGGCAATCTTTCTCGCGATAAAGCATTTTAGATATTTCGTTGAAGGTCGAGATTTCACAATTTTCACTGACCACAAACCACTCACGCTATAGCATCGAAAACAGAGAGAAGTCCTCGACAAACTCGCCACCTTGACTTTATATCTCAATTCACAACAGACATACAGTACATCAAAGGAAAGGATAACATAGTGGCAGATACCCTTTCACGCCTGCATGAATTCGACATATTATCAGAAAATGAAAAATATTCTCTAGATCTTAAAACCATAGCCAAAATGCAAAGCTTAGATGATGAATTGTATAAACTTTTGAAAGTTGATAAGAAAAATCTCTCTAAATTCATTCTCGAAGAGTTTATATTCCCCGATTTCAAAATAATATGCGAAACTTCAACGAAAAAGAACAGACCTTACGTACCACAACCGCTGCGCCATCAAATATTCGATAAGCTTCACAACCTTTCACACCCTAGTATACGGGCTAGTAGAAAGTTGGTTTCGGAACGATATTTCTGGCCTGAAATGAATAGAAACATAACGCTATGGGCAAAATCATGTGTGGCTTGTCAAAAGGCAAAAGTATATAGGCACACAAAGTCAGGCTTCGGGAGATTCAACATCCCCTCAGGTCGTTTTGAGCACATACACCTTGACTTAGTTGGCCCACTCCCGGAATCCAACGGCTATACCTACATTTTAACAGCTGTAGATAGATTCACGAGATGGCCTGAAGCATATCTTTTAAAAGACATAACAGCAGTAACGGTAGCGAAAACGTTTGTTGAAAATTTTGTATCTAGATTTGGAACTCCTTCACAAATCACAACTGACCAAGGCAGTCAGTTCGAATCAAAATTGTTTAACGAACTAACCAGATTGTTAGGTTCACAAAGAATTCGCACCACATCATACCATCCACAAGCAAACGGAATGGTCGAGAGATTTCATCGCCAATTAAAAGCATCCCTTAAAGCCAGAGGCAACTCTATCAACTGGAGTACTGAGCTCCCCATAGTGCTTCTTGGTATTCGCACAGCAATCAAAGAAGACCTTCAATGCTCTCCCGCAGAGATGGTCTATGGTCAAAACCTTCGTTTGCCAGGCGAAATCTTTATAGAAAACAATTTACACCAAGTCAGCTCAGCTAGCCTTATTAAACAACTTCGCGAAACAATGAGAAATCTCATACCAATTGACACACGTTATAACCGAGAAAACATTTTTATACCCAAAAGCTTAGATGACTGTGACGCAGTTTTTGTAAGAATCGATAAAGTTAAAACTGGTCTCAGCCTTCCTTATGAAGGCCCCTTTAGAGTCATACGACGCATGAGGAAATATTTTGTGATAGATAAAAACGGGAAAAATGTTACAACTTCGATCGATAGACTAAAACCAGCTTTTAACATATTGTGCTCTAATCTAAATGAATCACAACAAAATGAAAAGCCCAACAAAACAACATTTCGCATTTCTTCGAAGGAGCTTACTTGAAGGAGGGTGATGTAGTGGTTCACATTATAAAATAAAAAATTCTAAACCTTACTTGCAATACAGACTGTTCACACTCATTCTTGATCGTGAACCAGCATTACATTTATGACTTATTTACTCGCGCACAATCATTCTCATGTAAAAAGGGATTATAAAATCATGATCATCAGAGACGCAGATTAAGTTATAATCCGCTTAGCTTAAAGAAAAATATAAAGAAAAAACTGTAGAAAGCATCAGA
Organism: Philhelius festivus; assembly: GCA_963931855.1. Taxonomy (NCBI): domain Eukaryota; kingdom Metazoa; phylum Arthropoda; class Insecta; order Diptera; family Syrphidae; genus Philhelius; species Philhelius festivus. The sequence goes on from OZ007555.1 coordinate 88,917,180, forward strand.
CCATTTTTAGAATTCATCAGTCGACTTTTGCTAGTTCAAGGGCACAAGGCATCACTCAGCCATTTCATTTGATGAAAAGTAAAATTTTGTATTTTATATTTAAGATTTTGATTTTTAATAAATTATTATTAAATCATAATATTTTCGTTGCGAAATTATTTAACAATACGTTATAAGCTTAAAAATAAAATTAGTTTAAAATTGCTGTTTACTGTACTTTTTTTTCGCTTCTAGCATACTAATTCAGCTATATTTAGGAATATTTATGTTAACAATTAAAAAATCTTAAAGAATCAAATTACAATTATACCTTCATACTTATTTTTGGGAATGACTAAGATGAAGAAAATTAGAAAATCACTTCTAATTAAGTGGAGCGATTGAATATAATTTAATTTAAAGTTCGATTGACTCCAAAATTGGGTTCGCCTAAGCACGATGCTGTCGTTTTGGAAATATGTACATTTTCATTGTTGGTAAATGAATTCTTTTTACTAATTTTTATCAATTTCTCAGATCCCTTATAATGTATTCTTTTTCAGGTGTATATTTACCTGGAAAGAACACACAGAACATTTTTTATTATTGTATGATTTCTTAACTTTATCTTTACACCAAAATTGTCTTTATAACGACTCTTATCAAAGGACAATAGATAATGTTGAATTGACCATCTTAACTTCTAAATCCGTGCCCAAGATATGCTAAATTACTTAAATAAAAGCAATGGATATCGTTAACACTACAAAAACATGGAATAATGTCTCAATCATTTTGTTTTCGCCAAATAAATTTATTTTGATCTAATCTCTCCATACAATTTAACCTTATTTTAGGTGGCGTTGGGACGTAATCATGAAACTCGTCAAATGTCCTTCTATCTGCCCAAGAACTTAAGGCAAATAATTTGCTGTACAACTACATAGTAGGTTAGTATTGTATAAGTCCCACAACCCAGTAGGAAATTTGCTCCTCAAGGAAAAATAAAGTTGAATTCCTCGTAGAAATCACGAGGCACTTTCATTGAGTAGAAGGTCTGCATTGGTTTCATTCATCGAAAGTCATGCAATGAGTCAGTAGTTTGCGATCCCAGTTGCATCTTGTGCTTTGTTCTCGAAAGAAGGTACAGAAAACATGAAACAAAGCAATATCCTTCTTACACATCCTTAATGTTAATGAATACAATGCTGAACACGTTATAATTATTCCTGCATCTTTTCAGTGGTTATTGTAATCCACAATTGAGTGTTTAATGCCTGCGATGTGAAAGAGAAAACAACCCTTTCTTTTCTTTGGAATTGAAAAGCAGTAAACAACCTTTCAATAGAGCAAAACTATGGTGATCAGGTGATATTGCTAGTGAAAAGGAATGTATTTTTTCATGAACTTCGTTTACTGGGCAAAATAGCCTGCGAGCTGAGAGGAAAAAAAGAGAGAGAGAAATTTTGACCTGCAATAAACAATCCCTTTTTTTTTTTTTTGGGTTTTTCCCGCGATGGGTCCGCGACGCTCAATGGCTCAATAGGTCTTTTTTTGTCATGAGTTATTTCTTTTGTTTTGGAGTGATTTAGTGTCAATTTTGTGATCAAAGAAAACGGTTGTGCGGGGTTTTCTGTGTTTTCAATCAATTTACTCAAGATTAAATAACAATTAGCGAGAAGGAAAACAATTCACCAACGGTAAATTCCCTATATTCTTTTGAATAATTTGCAAAAAGTAATTACATATTCGTCTTTTTCTTAGATCTCAAATGAACAGGAGAATGAAGATGATTAATCCCCAAGCTGCTCCCCAAATGCTACCAAGAGTCAAAGGAGAGTTTTTCGACCAGCTGTTTGTGTTACGTCATACAACAAGACAAGACAATGTAAGACACATACATATATCTACTAACTTCTTTAAAATGTATAATACCTAGTTAATAAAATAAATACGTACATAACACAAATTTAATTTGTTTTTTTCATTCAAGCGATAAATTTGCCTATACATTTCAAGCGCTTCTTCTATTGATGAAATAAGAAAAGAAATGGATAATGATTTCATTCATATTCCTTCTGTTAATAAAACATCGCCTAAATGCATTCCTTTTTTCAAAACTGAAAAAACGAGCTCCAAATATGTACACAATTCTGTAGTGAATAATTAGTTTTTTCAATGATTCTTTCCCTGAGGCAATTGATTAAATGTTGACTCACTTTTCATTAATTTATTTCCATTGAGGAAAGCATCACATCAATAGAACCAGTTTTTTCACTCACAAAAATGACCCATGAAATCGAAGATGCCTTGAGCATAGTGATTTCACAACAAAATATGCATCGAGAAAGTGTGTACCTCCTTGCAATGACAAGCCTGTGTTAAATTCCTCATAGGATTCCGTAGGAAATTCATGGGTGCAGCTCCTTTTCCGTGATGAAACACCTACTTCTTCACTAGTGAATTTTTGGAAATTTCCTACTGGGAACTCGAGTGTGTTTTTTTCTTTTTTCCTGAATTTAATTTCAAAGCATACACAATAGATGAACGAGTAAACGGATAGAGATTTCAATGTAAGCAAAGTGAATGGAAAAAGGACGAGAAGCAGGATAACAACGTGAAAGAGATTTGTCATTGTGCTTAAGAAGGCGTGTAATTGAGAAACATTCAAGGAAGATTTCCACCCTGCTTTCTTCATTTGGTCGTCATTGCTTGCTATCTTTGTCCTTTTTCTTAATTTGTATCATTGAAAACAGAGATAGTCGTTTACATTTCTCTAGGATGAACCTTTACTCCTGGTGAATGTCTTCAGCATTTTGCAACCAGCGCCAACGGCATTCGACAAATGGCTTTACGAATAAACTTCATACTCTATGGTAAGAGTTGTTGGCTTAAAGGAGCATAATACTCTTTTAGCTTAGAAGAAAGTGATTAGTTCTTGAGCGAAGGATATTTTAAAGATAAATTTGTTTGGTGATTTGGAAAACGGAAAATGAACCAATTGTTGAAAATCTCCACTCACAAAAATAAATAAAATCCACCACTGGGTCGCAAGTATTTGATCTTATAATGAAAGTATGTATGTAGATACAACATAGATGTAATCAGTGGGAAATCTTAAAACTATTTAATTCGTTCTTTAAATCATTTAAAAACCGGATAAAATAGTTTTGAAATATACACTATTTATACTATTTAACAAAAGTTAATTTAAATCAAAACATTTTGTGGAAAATTTTGATTGAAATCAGCTAGGAGAAAATAAAATAAACTCTTCCGTGTCAGGCATACCGTTTATAAAAATTTGTGATTTTATGCTACAAAACGTTAGTGATACATAATACATACATTTTTTTAATCAAAACCGTTAAATCCGTTTTGGAGATAATTGTTTCCACTGCTTCCCTTATGCACACACATACATACAAATAATTTATAATTTTTCTATTGGTTTCCTAGTTGTAACTTAACTTATGGTGCTAATACGTATAAGCATTTTTACTTGCGACTTATAGGTACTATAAGGTAAGTTATGCATTCGTAAATAAAATCGATCTCGAGATTTTGATCAAACCAAAAACATAAATGTTAAAAAAAGAGCCAAGTTCTTCTATACAAAAACCTTTGTGTAACAAGTCAGCTGTGAAAAGTACTGAGATCTAAAAGTACGCCAAGTTCCTACTTCATGAAGGTTTAGTACCGAATATTTTAAGTAGAATAATATTGAAACAGCTGCAATGTAATAGAGACATTTTATTATTTAATGATTATTAACTAAAATTTGATGGGTTCACTGGTCAAGTTTTTAAAACCTTTCGAATTGGGCATACTGCATAAAGATACGGAAAGATAGAAGGTGGACTCTACCTACTAAAATCAACTTAGTTTATAGCTTCCTATTTGTTTTGGTATATTTTCTTTTTGTTATTGGTTGTTTTGATTTGCGCTTCAATTGTTTCTTCTTGTCCTGGCAAGATACCTAACACTAACATACCTACCTTAATTATAAATACTAGTACGTACATCCGCTCAAAGTCATAAAAAACAATAATTGTTGAGGTTGCGATGATGTTTTTGTTGCAATTTTAACTCCTTTTTTTAAATGAAGGTAGCCCACCAAATAATAAAGTAATTAGTGGTTTGATTATAGTTCACATCACAGTTAAGATTTTTTTCTATGTAAGCTCATAATTTTTTCAGGTATGCAAATGTTTTCTTTTTTCATTCATGTTAATATAACATAGACTACCAAATCGAGCACTTAAGTTCTAAGGTCATGAAAGTCATGAATTTTCAAGATGCATGCATAATTTCAAAATGACAATAAAAAGACTATTCGAATGAAAAATCTTAGATTTTCTATTTTTCGCTTTGAATGTACATTGAGCTATACCGCTCTACAAAATTTCATCATTTTAGAGCAATCGGAAGTGCTCCATGTAAATTAAACATTTTCTCAGAAAGTGGGCGGATAGCCCTACCGCCTTACCAAATTTCATCGTTTTACAGCAGTCGGAAGTGCTCCATTCAACCTAAACCAATTCGGAGAAAGTGGGCGGATACCACAGAAAACAGAAAATGTATTTTACATAAAAATAACGGTACCCATACAAATGTTAAAAAATGGTTGTGGAAAATCGTTTTTTTTTTCTCGAAAACGGCACCTAGAATTTAGATAAGCGATCTATTATAATTCAATAAAAAGATTGAAGTTACGATATTACTGACTGTATCCACCGTTGTAGATTTAATACTTTTTGATCGTAATACTGAGACAGACATTTTTAAATGAACGAATGCTTTACGGACTTACCGCCATTATTCATTTTAATTTTAATGAAATTTTCGCGGTAATTTCGTAAAGTATTCGCTCATTTAAAAATGTCTCAGTAATACGATAAAAAAGTCTTAAATCTACAAGGGTGGATACAGTCAGTAATATCTTTACTTAAAAATGTACCTACTATTTTTTCGAATTTTGAATTTCTCTTTATCGGCATAACGGATTTAAATGTAATTTTGTATAGAGAAGCTTGAAAAAAAGTTTGAAAAACATTGCATTTAAAAACTTTTTTTTTTGAAAATTCAATATATCCCTCACTACTTAAAGAGTATAAAAAATGAATTTTATTCTTATGAACAGTTTTCTCAAATAACATTCATTTTTAAAATTCGTATGCTCTGTCCAACAAAAATTGTCAGTACAGGGAAGATAGGACGTTTGCAACTCACTCTGGTTTCATTGGCTTTGGCTTGCATGAGTGTGTCGCCATTTAAAGCTCTCACAGGGTTTCCCTAGTTTGCATTATAAATCGCCAACACTCAACATACTCAATTTCATAAAACTTATTCTCAAAAGCTTAAAATCCCAAAAACTCCTTAATAAAATCTACTGAATACGATCCTTGCTTGTAATTTATAATGATAATGGTAACTCTGTTCTGATGTATATAACAAGCGCACGGCCACACGCGTATTGACTTGACAGTACAACTTTTTGCGAAGAATTACAACAACAATGTCAGTGGCTTGATCTTTTTTAAGTGGCATTTTTCCCAATGTAGTGTAGTGATAAGTGCATCAGGCGCCACTGCTTTGGAAAAAGCTCTATATTACAAAGGAGCTGAAAAAAGGCCAAGCCATTTACATACCCATTACCCATTTAATTTTTTGTTGTATTTCTCCGTGAAATGTATATCCGCCTTTATTTAAGTTATGTATCTACATCCAAACAGAGTTAATGGTAATTAATTAACAGCTACTCAAGGGGTTATGAGATGACTTTTCTTAATATCTTAAACACAATTTGAGTGTTTAGGAAAATGTAATATGGTTGAAAAAGGGATACCCATGGACGATTTTTTTTTTCTGAATATCACAATATGAGAGAAAAGAAAAAATCTCTGTACGTCTAAAATTGGGCTGAAGGGTATAATCGTCGGTATTCTTGGAAGTGCCAATACTGTGATCAAATTGAATTTAGTAGCAAAGCTTGAGAAATTCCCAGCTAAAACTTTAATACGGGAGCTACTTTAAACTTTTTACTATGTTACGTCTTTTGTTCTAAGATATATTTTTTCGATTTATAAGAAAAAATCATAAAAAATTTGTAAGTATTGAAAATTAAATATCTTTAAAACAGGTAAACGATTTTTTTAAAAATTATGTTCTTAAGTGTAGGTATATTAATAAATACATATATAAAATTAGGATTCTAATATTTTTAATGTCAAAGAAACTTTTAATAAAAATGTATTAATAATAAAACTCCTCTTAAAATTACTGGTTAGTTTAATTTTTTGGTTTAAAATTATTGTATGTATAGTATATCTAGGCGGAATATTTTGCTACAATTTTTGTTTCCGTAATCGATAAGGAATATGCTAAACATTCAACGTTTTTCAGGCCAATAAGCCTTAACAGCCTTTAGAAGAAGTACATAAGGTTATAATTTCATAAGATCTTTTTTTTTTTTTTTTTTTTTATAATCTACCCGCGCTCAAGGGATTATGATTACCCTTTAAATGTTTCAACACAGCGCGGGCGTGAGGTTACGGAAGAGAAAGAAGGATAGGAAAGATGTGTGGCACGATGTTCTGAGACTGAAGGTTCTTGTCTCAGATATTTTATCTCCAGGGATGGCAGCTGAACTAAAGCGGAGAATGCCGTGTCTTATTTCATGTCGCTTATAATTCACATTATTTTATTCGTGTTCATCCTTGTTGGGCATACTAGTTTAACTCAATTACATGTTGTTAGTGTTATGCCTGAACAACATGCTCAATGAGTAAACCAGCAACCCATTGATGACAATTTTAGAAGGTTTTTTTTTAATGGAATTAAAACGACATAGACGACGGCAGGGATCGAACCTGTGATCATGAGTTTCATAGGCGAGCACACATCCATCGCGCCACGGCCACCCCCTGGAACATTAATAAAAATTTCTCTTAACCACCGTCTTTCAGCAATGTCATACCGGGAACATCTATAGAATCCACCCTGTTTGAACCCTTTACATATGGAAATTAACTTTGGCTTTTTTTTTAACGAGTATGATCATGTTATTGTGAAATTAAAATAAAACATTTCTTAGCACTTTTTCCTAAAACAATATACATATACATTACATACATACATAATGTACTATTGAAATGCGCTTACCCTAATGAAAACAGATTTCTATTTTTCGTGTTTATCTGTGGCGTCTACTTTTTTACACCCCTCTTTGAAAATAAGATTTTATAGCATTAAGACGAATTTTCTTTCGTATTTAACGATCAAACGTGAGTTCATCCATAAACAGCAAAAGAAAAAGTGACAAGTTCAACAAAAGTGCAAACAATTTTAATTGGATTCGAAATGGTGCAGTGAGTTTTTTTTTAATAAATTCGCTAATTATAATATGTGACTGAAAAAAAAGTCCGGGATAATAGGGATAATCGCCTTCGAGACATGAAAAGGAAATATAAGTATTATTCCTGCCACTTACTGACCAAGAAATTGACAATTTTCCGTTCAGCAGATAATTGCCTTTTTGTCCTTTGGGGGTTGAACTTTCATCACAGGCATAAGGACATTTTGAAAGCGAAGTAAGCAAAAAAAAACAGACTAACAAATCGAAAAAAGTAGATACGGTAAGTATCTATGAAAGACCTTTTACACTCTGGGGTTGAATTCCACCAGTTGCCCTGAATTTGGTAGGATGCAGGAATTGAAGGATACAAATATCTCTTCGAGCTAGCCAAGAGTCGACAGACTCACTTGTCAGTTCTACGGAAGATGGATTACCGATTTATTGAAAAACAATTGGTCATTCATATGTCATTAGCGAAGAGAATGATGATGGCAACACATCCCATCCCTAGGGCGAAGGATGTGTGTATCGTGTATGGAACATGAAAGGACGTCTACGAGGGTGTTAGCGCGTATGTTCCCAACTGTTATCAGTTGGCAAGCAGAAATCAATTGCGGAACGTATCCGGAAATTGTTTTTTTTGGTGTCTGATTTGTAAAGCAAATAGGTACTACTTCGAATTGACTATGGGCTGTGGGGTTGAAGAGGAATTCGATGTGAATGAACCATAGGGATCAATGTATAAGACATTACGTATGATGTATTTACAAACAAATTTCTGATTAAATTAAAAAAAATTGATGATATTATATTTTGCCTTGTCAGACTGCGTAGAGCTGCAAACTTTTGATTTATAGCTTGGAAACTGATTCAAAGTTTGAATATGTTACTTTCTGAGAGGTTAAGTAGCTAAGGATATAAACTAGTTTTAATGATAGATATATGCCACGTGTGGCATATTTTTGGTGAGTCTGTGTGTGTTGTACAGTATGATTGTAGGTAATCAATTTGTAATATAAATGAAAATGTGAATATGTTTTAGATTAACCAATAGTGGGTAATTTTCTCTCACCTACAGGGTAATGGTCTAGCCAAAATGTCTTCAAGTTTCTATTTTTGTATTTATCGGATGTGCTTCAAAATCATAATTAATACTACTTTATTAACCAATTGAAATTGTTTTAACATAAGATGTAATTTTCTGACAAAAAAATCCCCAGTGTGTGTGGCAAAAATATCGTTTTAAGGGTGTTTAGTTAAAAATTGTTGAGTTATATCCTTTATTTTGAAGCAAAAAAAAAAAAGAGTCTTTAAATCGATCAATTTAACTAAGAAAACCAATTACGTAATAGAAAAAATAAACTAAAGACCTAGGCGCACTAGGGTGGGTCAAAAAAATCAAGTTGTGTTTTTTTTGGATCCGACACATGAAAACTAGTTCCTAGGTACCTGTAGAAAGTACTTACCAAATATTAGCTCTTAATATTAACGGGAAGAATATGCTCATCATAGTTTTCCATTTTCAATTTAGTATCATATAAAAATGGTCATATCTTATCAACAATAGATCGTTTAACCCATCGCATAGTCAATATTTGTAGGAAATTGAACGCTCTACAAAAATGGTTTTATATACTTTTTTCATTAATCCAACCATTTAAAAGATATTCAACGTCAAAGATTGAAGTATTTTAAGGAAAGTAACTTTTTCGTTTTTAATTTTGTAATTTAATAAAAAATAATTATTGTCAAATGAGTTTCAATTATTTCTATAGGAAATTGAATGCTCTACAAAAAAGATCTCCGCAGTTAATCGATTACTCAAGCCATTCAAAAGATATTCGCAGTAGAATTCCAATGCCTACTGATTTTAGTAGTTTTTCAATAAATATTCCCAATTTATCCAGTTAATTTATGAATTTTGACAATATTCATGAGAATTTGAGTTTAGATAGATAGAATGACGGTTTGCAAGCGATATCTTATCTTTTGTTTTAGAATATATTTTTTTTGAATCAATTTTTTAACGATATTTTCTTTTTATAACTTTTATTACAGTTTAGGATTGTTTTTTAATATTTTTCAACGGGTTTATTTAAAATGTCATTTAAATTCCTTTTTTCCACAGAATTTGGAGAATTTGAAAATTTAATTTCGAATGTTGGTAGTTCTGTTACTCAGTACCTACTTGTCATACTAGCGCCATCTGTGGTTTCAGGTCATTTCTATGTTTCCCCTTATATTTCTACATTGCATACATAGTTTTTGGAGATCTGAGTTGTCTTCTTGTGTATAACTAAAATCTAAAACCAATTAACTAACAGCTGAGTTTTAATATATTATTGATTAATGCGATTCGGATTCTAATCCTCTAATATGAATAAAGAAATCCCTTTAATTGGCATACCGATGTCGAAAATTCTTGAACTGAAATTACCAACAGTGAAAGCGGTTATGTGTGTATTTTTTTCATCAACTTAATATCCTTAAATATTCTGTGAAACAAAGTGCTAAAAATGTAGCAGATCAGGTTATAGAGCTATGGAGAAAAAATTATATTCCGACTTCTAGTAATGATAATGTAGTGAAAAGAATTCTTCGATGTCATAACAAATGGTTAAGGATAAAAAACTGCACGCGTAAAAAATCGCCAGCACGAAAAAAAGAAAGAAGTAACATTTCAGAATTAACTCAAAATGTTATTCGATATTGTTGATCAGAAGTCTTTAAAAGTGCTCGATGACCGAATTAAAGACTTATATTTGAATCAAATTTGAATCATTTTGTATCAATACTGTATTAAATTATAAAATTTCATATGGTGAAATAGAATTTTTTTTCTGCTGACATGTTAAATTATATTTCTGAAATAAAAACCTTCTTTTCCTGAAATAGAACATGAACTATCTTAAAATTCATAAATTAAGTGGATAAATTGGGAATATTTATTGAAAAACTACTAAAATCAGTAGGCATTGGAATTCTACTGCGAATATCTTTTGAATGGCTTGAGTAATCGATTAACTGCAGAGATCTTTTTTGTAGAGCGTTCAATTTCCTATAGAAATAATTGAAACTCATTTGACAATAATTATTTTTTATTAAGTTACAAAATTAAAAACGAAAAAGTTACTTTCCTTAAAATACTTCAATCTTTGACGTTGAATATCTTTTAAATGGTTGGATTAATGAAAAAAGTATATAAAACCATTTTTGTAGAGCGTTCAATTTCCTACAAATATTGACTATGCGATGGGTTAAACGATCTATTGTTGATAAGATATGACCATTTTTATATGATACTAAATTGAAAATGGAAAACTATGATGAGCATATTCTTCCCGTTAATATTAAAAGCTAATATTTGGTATGTACTTTCTACAGGTACCTAGGAACTAGTTTTCATGTGTCGGATCCAAAAAAAACACAACTTGATTTTTTTGACCCACCCTAATGGCGCACACATCAACTTATTAAATGAACCTAGAATATCTATCAACCTTCGAACGCACCGTTCCATCATACCATCCCATCAAAAAGAATCTACATTTCAAACTCATCGTGCAAAGGATAACTTCATCATTTTCATCTCAAAAACTCCACTTTGCGCCCTTGTTCGCAAACCACTCAAAAACTTTATTTACCTCAATTCAAAACTAATTTCAAAAGTCAACAAACCAATAACACAAGTACATAAACATGCAATCACATAATTTAAAAAGGGGGCACTTATACCTATCACCCTCCGCTCCTCGTTGGCACAACAAGGCGCAGTTTTATTTATGAAAATATTTTAGGGGTTGATTTTGTCAACATTTCTTTCCCTCATATTGTTGAAAATACTGGAAACCATAATTTATAAAATATGATTCTCCAGGACTTGTTTGCTGCTTCAACCACGTCCTTTAGCAGAGCTAGGGAGAATCTTTTCATTTCTCAGTCTATTTGACATTACCGAACGGTAAAATGAACGTTTTCGTTTGTTTTCTGATCTCCAGGGGATGAAGGAAAAGAACGTCTTTTGGGATTTGCCTCGTTTTTTAAACACTACAATGCAGACACAGGCAGGTCGATTTCCTAAAGAAAATACATACATACATACATCCATCCAGAGATGATTCTATTAATTAAGTTGAACTTTGTTTGCAGAAAGATTTGAAATTCGATAAAGTAATAGTAGATATACGAGAAGTTTAAGGGTTAGTTGCAAAAATTTTAAAGCTTTTTTTTTTAATTAAAAATTGGGTTTCAAACATGATTTTCACCTAGAGCAATTGCCATTTGTTTATGCCTAAGCGCCATGAGATTTCAGTTAAAACAAAACCATAGAAGCAACGAAAATAAGAACATGCCAATTTATAAAAATAATAAACAATTTATCACAATTAAAAGTAAGGGATTATCAACGTGCTGGCTTGAAAAAAGCTATAAGTCCACCAGCTCCGACGACGACGGAGCACCCTGGCTCTGCATGCGTTGCTGCATAAACCAATTTTATTTTTATTTCTCTCTAAAAGAGTTGCTTACAAACCCAACCCGATCCAATCGGGAATCACAGTTATTGCATGTAGTGTGTTGTGGAGTGGTGTTTTGATATCGCTCTTGAGTATTTCATATGCGAAAAAGGTACATACATTACCTTTCACTAACGAAATCAATGTAAACTGTTTCTTCCGTGAAATGGTTGATTTAACTTTTTAGTAGTAAATTTTTTAGAAGATATTTTTTTAAGCTTGTGTTTGGTATGGTATATAGATCACAATTGTATTCAGCAAAGCATTCACGACAAGAACATATAAAATACAGAGAATAACAGACAAACACAAACGTCTGCTCTGGACCCCTCACAAAAAATAAATTCATATAAATACGATCATCTTCCGAGTAACTGTTAGTTGCAATTGAAAACTACAAACTGCCTCATTTTTCTTCATGGTGTTTTTGAACATAACATAGTGTTTCTAGCAAGCAAGTTTCTAGTACTGTTGCAAAAGTGCGAGATTTTTATGCGCTTCAACAACAAACTATGTATATTAGTTAAGATTTTGCAAGAGATTTTCCACGTACCGTCGTGGTAGCATCGTCCTGTAATTGAGAGTACGCCAAATACCTATCGTTTTTACTTTTAGCAGGTATTCGTTTGAGAAAGTTTGTGAATTTGATTCAGCATTTCTATAAATCAGTGAAGTTCATGATCATAAAATTTTACTAACATGTTGCACCAGAATAAATGTTGCATCGTGAATAAAAATAAATAAATTAGAGGTCATTGCGGCCTGTAGAGAGCATAAACCTATAGTGACTTACAACTTTCAATCATTCCTGTATGCGTGTTAGCATGAATGGAGGGGACCTACAATTTTTTGGCTGATTTCGAACGTCGCGCAGCACTTTTCATGACAAGAAATACTCTTGGAGGATTTTTCACTTCCTAGAAAGAAACAGTAAATTCCTGAAAAATATTTTTGTAGTGACTGAGATTTGGGAGTCCAACCATTATGGCAGGCAAGGGGTAATAATACCAGATCGTGAATATCAGAATATATCGTCTTCACAAAAATGATATCAAGTCAGAAAATAAGAGAAGCTTTTAAGGACTTGGTTTAATGTATGTATGAAAAGATTTGACCCAATATTGAAGAACCACTGTCTAAAACTTGAAGAATCCGAATTAAGTTCCTACTTGACCGGAATGATTTTATTTCTCTTTAATACAACACATTTAATTTATAATTATCCAGCCTTTTACAAAATATTGTTTCATCGTACTTTGAGATCATCGGCTTTTCTCTTGAGACCAGATTAATTCTTCTTTTTTGGTGTTGAATTGTGATTTTTGATTCCACATTCCTTTAAAAATAGTTCGTTAGGTAAAAGAAGAAAGACCTGTTACTTTTTTTACGGATTATGATTTATTTTTACTAAAACTATAAATATATATGTATAAATAAAAATAAAATGAATATTATATCACTTCACTTTTGATTAAACTCAGTAAATATCATTAATCTATTACTTAAACACGAATGACTTCATTAATATTAAAAAAAAAAACAGTATCAATCACTTTTTATTAAATACAATAATAATCACTTAACGAATCACTATTGTGAACCAGTCCTCGAGATCGAAATCACAGTAAAATAAAAATCATTAAGTACACTACCTTAAACACAATAAAATCAATATAATCACAATAATTGTATCTTTTTATATGAATGCAAAATATTATTACTTAATTAGTATAAAATAATATTCAATATTAATTAAAAACAATATCATTTCAAAACACCATTTCTAATGAATATCATGACGAAATGCACTTTGAATAGTTTGAAAACTGGTTGAAAATGTAGCGTCACGGATTCAAAATGTAGTGCAACCTAGTTAACCTCAAAACGACATTCCAATTGTTTAAATAATAACAACACTTCAACAATAATAATAAAAATAAGGTCTCATTTTGCTATTAAATTGGTATCGTGCGATTTTTCAAATTATGACAAAACAATAAAAAATGATCTTGCTCATTGCCTTCTGTCTTATTTCCAGAAAATTGTTTTATTTTTCTGATTTAATTTATGAAAGAATATAAATTTATAGGGTCATCCAATTCTTGGTCTGGATTTGACACCCCTGTTTCAATAAATCACTTAGGTTTCAAGAAGAATGTGTCACATAACATGACACGAAGAAATTTCTTGGAATAGCTAGAAGGATATCGAAAATTTTCTTGTTCTGTACTGAGGACATTTGAATGATAATATATTCCAATATACCTATAATACTGAAATAAGACTTTGATGTACATTTACATAAAACTTAAATGCGTGTTATTTAAATTTACTATCGGAACCATTTTTCTGTCTGAAATTATAGGTTTTTGTCATCGAGTTGATGACAATTCGAATCAGAATACCTGATCAAAATATCGAATTCCAAAATATAAATTGTTAAAACGATCTTTTGTAAATCGACACTATGACAATCTAAACATTTTAAAAAGTCGATGTAGATTTTATTTACTTTTTGATCAGTTTCGGTTTTTTGACTAGTTATATTATCTTATCGATTTGATATTGATAGAAACATTCGACTTTGTTTATATTATATGTACAAGCTTAGTGAAAATAAGCGTTATGCGTTATGTTTGGCCGTATTCTAAGCGACGTGGACAGTCTGTTGGTAATATTCTTTGAGTCAATTGCACTTTATACGGAAACAAAATTTAAATCATCCTTCAAAATGCACCGTAAGGTGGTGCCACTGACACCATCAGAATGCTGAGCGTGGTAACTATACGACACAAGGTGGCTTTGGGGATAACTCTCTCTCTTACCACTTCAACAAGTTCATTGGTGGTTGATGAACGGCATATCGACGATCTCCCACTGTCCCGTGCTCAACAGAATTCGACAGCAAAAGAATAATAATACTGTCAGAAATGGTGCTTGTTGGCTCCGATATTTTCTACACAACTGAATTATTTCACTATATGTATATAAGCGTTTCATGGTTAAAATTGTAGTGATTGACGTTTCAAAAACATGTCTACTCAATTCAATCGGTTGATAAATGTCAAAGTCATTCAATGCTTACATACCGAAAATGTCTATCGACGTTAAAGCTGGCGCAGCCATTATGTTTTATAAAATAGTTCCAAATAAGTTTAGTATTTCACTTAAATATTTATATATCAACACTTTCCTATCCTGGACCTCGAAAGGAATTAATCCGACACTACAACGAATCCGAGATGAAGAATCATAGTCCGTGAAAATTCGCACGCAATTAATTTAGACTACAAAACCAATGAAAATTCGTCAAAACTCATTCCAGTCCATTAGCGAAGCGGAAGTAATTACCTATCTTCTCCCATTTTAACGCCGCACCGTGCAGATGATGACAACGCAGATGATAATGTTCATGAAACTGTGGTGTGGGGTTACTTACTTTTCCACTTTTCTAAGTATATCGTCGTTTTGGAATTTTCATGAAGATTAAGGAGGTGGATGTAGAAGTGACATTGGTATCGTTTCTACCGAAAATTCGTAAATGTTTAGCTAATTAAGAAATCAAAATATAAGTACATCAGACAACTTACCGGGGAAACGGTAAAATAACTTTATAACGGGTGATTTATATGTCTTATTGTGAATAGGTGGTTAGACTTACAAAGTTATGTAGGGTGACTCAAATGGCTAGTTATGCAAAAGAATTCATAAAAAATCACTGATGACAAGTAACATTTCAATTGCCACGGTAGTACAACAATTAGCAGATGTTAATGAAAAAAATTCCTTACTAACTGTATACCTGAAAAGAAACATCACTGTTGTCCACGGACAAAACTCGAAAATCTTACTTTAAGGCTGACATTTGAAGAAGCGCCTTTCCAATCGCATCAATCAGACAGAAGCATTGATTCTGGTAATGCATTTTTGGCAAGAAATTTTCGTGGGCATATAGTCAAAAGAAGCAAGACAGAGGGAAGCAGAAATCAAAAGCCAGGTAGATGTTTTTTGTGTTAGAAGAAAGGTCAGGTAGAGCAAATCTGATTTATTACTGTGGGCAAGCTCTCATTTGTGAAGTGGAGCCCGCGATACAGATAAAAAATCGGGACGCGTGAGTTTAAAATTATGATGCTTGTGATCGATCATATGACCACTAAGATAGAGTGGCTCCTTAATTACACAGAATTCAAAACCCTGGTGATGTTAGCATCGGAACATTCGGAACAACACATGCTGTGGAAATACGAGATTCAAAGCTTTTTAAGCTTTTCATAAACGTGGAATCACGTGATTTTAATGACACAGAAAAATGACAAGTTACAGTTTTGGCATGAGATGCTTGCACATCAGAATATCTTTTAAGTATGTCATATTTTAACAGATCTTCAAAACCATTCACCGAAAATTTAGAATACTTTTGTAAAGGTTGTATGTATGGCTATAGCAACATCGAAAATCATTTAAGATGAGTCAAAGCAAAGTTACACACACAAATCAGATCAAAACAGATGTTTGTGGTCCGGTGCAACAGGATTCTATTGGGGACTCACGATATATTCTTTTATTCAAAAATAAGTTTTCTCATTACAGAAAAGTCAACTTCATGTAAGACAAATTAGTTGTAATAAAATCTCTAGAAATTTATTTGCAAGAGGTTGAAGCTGTTACATGTAATCATCTTAAAGTGCTGAGAAGATATAATGAACTGGAGATTATGAATAAATATGTTCAGACCTTATGACAGACAAAAGTTCCACTTAACAGGAGATGAAAACAATCATAGATGAACACAGTGCTACACGGACCACAGCGGTTGAACACACGAGTGACATTCTATATGAACGATTTGAGGGTTAGATTATCTCTCGGAGAGCTGACGTGCCACCCAGCGACTTGACTCCGCTAGACTTTTTCTTGTGGAGTTTCCTGAAGTTGAAGGTCTATGTGAATAAACCACTATCAACCGATGCCCTTGATAAACGCAACACAGGTTATCGTTCAAATTATTCTTTTTGGAAATGGAGAATAAGACTTGATAAGGTTAGGTTAGATTGACATGGCTGTTACCACGAGAGCCAGCACACTCAGACCATGAGTTGGTCATTGTGATACCACACCAGCGTTATTCTAAAGTGTCCAATTGGGCCATTTGGCCCCAAGATTCCTATTTTGGCCCGGTGCCCCGGGCCATCATGAAATGGCCCCGAAATTGAAAAATTTTCAAAATAAAGCAACCCATTTTGCACAGCATTAAAAAACAAAATTTTATTTTAGAAATCGATAATATCCAAGTACTCGATATTAGGTGTGTTTTTTTTGCAAGTGCATATAGAATTGTAAAAAAAAAACGACATCGGGACTAAGCGCTTTACATGCGAATGCAACAACCAACAACTACTTAAATCTATACAGAGTTAGCTAAGACCAGATAATTATCGAGAGTTAATCTAAGACCCGATAAAAATGGTGATGCCAAAATAGTATTATCTATATGTTATCGATAATTTGCTCAGAGACGTCAAAAGTGAAGTTTTTGGATTGGTTGATGCTAGTCGTCAATAAGCTGACAAATGTCATAGCGTACACAGTGCTTCCAGCTATGTTGAAAAAAAGCTCCTAAATCCCGATGTCGTTTTTTTTTACAATTCTATATGGACTTGCAAAAAAAACACACCTATTTACTCTCATCTATGTACGTTAATTTTGCTGAACGCATTCATTGAAAAATTCAACACATCATATCGACTGACAATAGCACTGGCTGTCTTTCTCTCTTTCTCTGTCTCATATTTAAGTTCTTAATATTTTGAGTCTACCCCATAGCAGTGCCTCTGCCTGTGCAGAACGTTTTTTTTTCAGCTCTTTATAATATTAAAACCGAAAACCGCAATAGACTTAGCTATGAAGTTATAAATTCGCTTATGAGCTTTATGGGGTTTCTGAAAAATAATACTTGTGGTAATTTTGTTCCGCCTCCAGAATTGATAAAAAAATGTCGTAACATAGATTTTAAGTTATTTAAAAAAATGGAATAAAATGCAAAAATACAAATAAAATAATATCTTCTGTTTTATTTAATTATTTTACCGAATATGGAAAAACAAAGTGGCCCCAAAAAAGTTGAAATGGCCCCAAAAATGGCCCCAACATTTTATTTCCCAGGAACAACGCTGTACCACACTGAATTTTGGAGACTGTCTACCTTAAGAAGCCAGCCTGTATCTATAACAGCTAAATCACTAAGATCATTGCAGTAGATATCTGGCAATGGCAATAAAGATTTCATTGTTCCACTCTCCTGAAATGTCCCTGCGGCCCGGTACCCGCAGCCGCAGCAAAGGTGAACTGCTGCGCCATCTCCATCAGAGACGATCGACAGTTTGGAGCTGTTATTATTGGTAGAGACATAATCCAAATATTTAATGGCTGCTTAGGTGTCCGAGAAGATGCGGATAACTTTATTTGATATGACGTTTTCCTTAAGCCACGACAGGACTTCTTGTATCACCATAAGTTCCGGCTAGATTGGGAAGACGAAAAGAGATACTTATATTTGGTGTGTCTGAGTAAACACCTCCAGCAATCCTGTCATTAGTTTTTGATCCATCGTTTTAAAAACGGATTGAATCATCTTCCAGGAATGCCGAGTCCTCCCAGATTTCTCTAGAAGGGATGGTTGCTTGAAAGTTTTTATAAAATTAAATTTGAGGGATGGTGTAATTGATGCTCCTTCGAATGGAGTAAACCGAATGTGTCAAAAATGATGGAGGGCCACACTAAAGGACACTAAAGAAGCCTGCTAAGAGCTTTACTTTTACCACCTGCCATCGATCAGAAGAAATACTGCCTTCTATATTGGTCCTGTCTAAAACGATCTTGTTTTTAAGAGCATCGCTATTAGCTTTCGGATTTTCGTGACGACGCGCGACATGCTCAGAAGCGAACCCACTCTAGCTGTGTAGAGTTCATGTTGCACAACCTTGGCACCGAAGGGTTGGGTCTCCTTTCCAGTAGTAGAGAGTTTTACTCTCTTTAATAGTGGAAGGGTCATGTTGCACAACTCTACCACTAC
Organism: Philhelius festivus; assembly: GCA_963931855.1. Classification (NCBI taxonomy): domain Eukaryota; kingdom Metazoa; phylum Arthropoda; class Insecta; order Diptera; family Syrphidae; genus Philhelius; species Philhelius festivus. The sequence goes on from OZ007555.1 coordinate 88,936,102, forward strand.
CGATATTAGGTATTCTTACCTTTTTACTTTTCTCGCTGTAATTTGCATCAGATGGGTGGCCACGAGTAACCACAGTCTCCCCACCGATATAAGGCGATGGAGAAGCGCAGGCCACGTTGACGCCGCCCGGTTTAGAAGAGGAACCGCCTTACGTTTATCTATCATATGTTTTTTATTGTAATAAGTAGCGAAAGCGATTCGCATATACAAAAAATGCAAGTTAATCCGCATATACAAAAAAAGGCAAGTTAATCCGTAGGGCGTCATGTATCCCGATACTCCGTTTGCGACTGAGCTAGTTTTGAAATTGGGCTCTCAGCCAAGCTGATAATCGTCACGGTTTGTATAACACCTTAGTCCAGTCCAAAGGGAGTCTGTCGATATGAGATTAGATGTAGGAGCGCCGGACAGGGTAATCGCCATGCCATCGAGCGCAAAAAAAATTGACAGACAACGTTATAGCCATCCTGCTAAGAGAGGAAGACGTCGGCAAGAGGAACGTCGGCAAGCGTCGTCACCTCGTCACCATGCCGTCAAGATAACGAACAGCGTCATCGCCATACCGCCGCCACGAAGGGGATTAAAGTAAGGGGGAAGGGTAATGAGAATTGGAGCGCCCTTTGGTTTCGGGACTCATCTGGAGACGTTACCTCGAGAATCTTCAACCCTACTTAGCTTCTGCAACTCGACAAGTTGACGGTAGAAGAGAGTAGGACTAGCTCGAGAGACTTTCTGTTTGAGGTCTAAGTTAACCACTGATATCACCCCAAAGAAGTAATTTTTGCCTTCACATTTGAAAAAAATGATCCACAGATCGGGATGCCTGAGAGCCATCAGATATTGCATGAAGTAGTAAGTAACAAAAACGGAATCACGACAAATTAAGTGAATTTGGTAATTTCTCACTCTTCAAATATTTTTCCCCCACATTCGAGAAAGTTTACCGTGTATTGATTTGTATGTAAAAGAATACTAAACAGAAAACCACAACAATGAAGAAGAAAACATTTCAGTTAATACCAAAATTCAAACAATTTATATATAATTCAAATCAAATTCATGCCATATGTCAACTTTAACATAATACGAGTATCTGTAAACACATCTACTGAGAATAGTCATAATTTCACAATAGAATCTCACTTACAGGGGTGCTAACTCAACAATTGTGTGCATAAGCATCAATTAAAGGAAATAAATAATAAAAAACAGGAGCAGACAGTTAACAAACAATGATTGAGTTTAAAGAATGCTTTGTCTACCCGTTTTGCAGCCCTTCAAACTTCAACATGAATTTGCCTCCGGTACACTTTGATACAATTATTACATAGGAGGGAAACTCACTTAAGATTGTGTTTAGGGTCGAACTGATTTAAAGGATACACCTCTTTGCACTTTATCCCATCACAAACTGACAGAAAAAAGGCAAATTAGCTAACCGGTCTCGTAATTTGATGCGTGGATATTATTTGTGCTATCGAATCCCTTGATAATTTAATTTGACTTACAGTGCTGTGCTAATCATTTTTTGTACTTAATCTTTAATAGGATTTTAGGCATGCAATTTTTCAAATCAATGAAATTACCAAAACTAAAATATAATTTAAAATTTGTATTCATATTAATTTTGTTTTACTTGTCATGTTTGTAACATATTGATATTATAATTCAAACTTTAAAGAACAACAAATTGTTCATTCAAATTTTCAATTTTTGTTTGAATTAAAAAAAATCAAATCTTGTTTCTGAAAAATCAATATTTCGAAAACCCTATGCTTGATTTTTTTTCAATATCTCATAAAATGGGTCAATATTTTTCTGTTGAAATTTTAATTGTATTTGTAGACTAATAAAAACTTAAGGTTAGCGTACTAATTTTGTATCTTAAAAAATTTTAAAAATTATATTTATAAAAATTGATTTCTTGTATAAATTCATACTTGCTTAGGAAATAACAAGGCATTTCGTTTTTATCTACAACTTATAAAAGAGTTTTTTTTTATGGTCATGAACATTTTTCTCTTATATCATCCATTTTTAAAATTATATATTACATAAGAGCAAGTTTGTGCGACCCAGTGGTTAATTTTATTTTTAATTTTATTCAAATAAAAGTTCAACTAAGTTTTCTTTCGGCACTTGCAGGGTCTTAATACGAATGTGAATCTCAAATCTGTATACTAAGTTAAATAAAAAAGTAAACGCCCTTTAAAAAGCCATTTTTCAATAATCCATTCTTCTATTAGCTCATATCAAAAATAACGCTTTAGGTAATTCAGAATGATCCTAAGAACTGACAACTTGTTATTTAAATTGTTTGAAAACCTGTACAGGATCAAACTGAAATTCAACCCGGATCTCGTGCTGGAAAACTTTATCGCTTTCAATTAGAAAACAAAAATCTTTTTTTTTCTCACAGCTCTGTACAACAAGGGTGATAACGTTTAAAGTCACGTACTTTTTAAATAGTTTTTCAAATTTATATGTTTGTCATTTGGCATGAGCCAACATTAGAAACTGAGAAGGACATTGTCTGCCCCAAGGGTAAAGTTTAAAAATGCATAGACAAAAGATTATATTCTATTAGGACATTTGTTATCCCTGCATGATGGCAATAATTTAAAATTTTACCATTCACTCCTAATACGACATGAAATCATGCAATGTGTTGCAATGTTCTATAAATTTGAATTGTACTTTAGGTATTTTATGGAAATTAAATGACGTGGCAAGATTCAAATTATTGAAAAATTATCCCATGTTTGCATTTGATGTAAGATGCGTGTAACATCAATTTAGCCTATGTCAAAATGTATTACAATTACTTGTTCTTTCAAGTGGAAATTGCTTTCGAACACTTCTTCGTTTCTGTTATCTTTCTTATTAACTTTTGATTTTTACCCTTATTTGCAAGTGATTTTTTGCAATAATTTGATTCAGAACATCAAGTCAAGAATGTTGACATATCGGATATTGGTTATCTGAAAATAGAATAGGCCTTGGAAATTGAATATCATTTGAGTGATTCGTTAAGTAAAGGGATTCGTTTATCATTCCGCACTTCTGAGAGTAAATATTTATATAGGTCAGCTTTAAGAATTTTTTTCATATACATAGCAAACGAAAGTGAGTGCAGAAAATAATCAGACATCTTAAGGCAGATTTTGCGGAAAGCAAAAGTAAATAAAAATTCAATTCTAAAGATGCTTGCAAAATACCTTCTTGTATTTGATCTAGTAATGTGTTACATACATTTGTCACCTAGATTGAAAAAAATTAATTATTGGTTTGTCAAGGCTAGCACTTTACTACTTATACGGCTCTTGATCCATAAAGGGTATTTGCCTGTGATACAGTACCTTTCCATCCTTTGCGATCACAAGCATGGTCCTTTCAGTCATCTTTGCCAAGCACACTGGTATCCACGATGGCTTGGTCCTTAAACCGAAAAATAGCGAGTGGAGCTGAAATTTGTCGGTCTTTTTAAGGATTTGACTCAATGACAAAGCCAGCGCTAGACCAATAGGATGCGTGTGCAAGATTAAATTCGTGGGCGTTTGGAAACAACATCATAATCATCATTAGGAAAAAAGTATTTATAATCCACGAAAATCGCACAAGCTTGCGCTATTTTTCTAACAATTGAAAGTTTTTGCGAACTTTAGTCTAAATGCGATTCGCCCTGGCACGACAGTTGCGCTCATCAGTTCGATGCTGTCGTACCCTTCTAAAACGCACTAGAATAAGTTTTACTTAGGCCCTCATTTTGAATAGCAAATCGAACTAAAAACCTTGTGAATTCGATAAATTCTTATTATGAATTTGCTTAAATTAATTTTGCTTTAAATGCCAAACCCATATCGAATTTTCGACTAATTACGAATAGCGAATATTCGCTAATTTAATCGTTCAAACTGTCATATGGATGGGATGGCTCACAGCAGAACCGAACCAAGTCAGAAAATGTGAATTCGGAGACATTAATTACTGAAATAAATACTCGTATGTACATATTTAACTCATAGTAAAGACATTTGGAAAGTTTATTCACCCAGTTTCCTTTTGACCAAAAATGAAAAACAAGAATTGAAAAGTGTACCCAATATTTAAGAAAAATTTAAAAAAATGTGACTCGGTTCATTATTGCCTCGAAAAATTATGAAAGATCGTCATTAGAGAAAATAAAAATTGGTATAATTTAAAAAAGGAGCAAAAACAAACAATGAATTTATTTTAAAAACTAAACAGAAAAGTGTTACAAAGTAAAGCTTATTAAAAAAAAACAGTTGTTATACATACAAAATTTCATCATTTTCATCGTCTTCATAAATTTGGGGCTGGTTCTGGTGTTGGCTCCTTGTTAACTCTTGTTTAATGGGTATGTTCTTATAAAAACTATGGTACATGGGTGGAATAAATCCATCATATCCCTTCTCTATCTGACGTATCTTAACCACGAGTTGGATAGAGGCTATTTTGTTCCCAATTTTGAAGGGATTGTAGGTTCCTTCCTTTCTTTGTCTTTCCTAAATAAACTTCATCAAACTCCACTTCTTTATTGAGTGTTTCCTAAAATTTGAAAGAAAAATTGAATTGCGATCGAATCGAAGCCACCTGATTTTGAGCTATGAAAAATTATATCTATTAAAAGTCTTTTTTCTATTGGTAATATTGGTTTCTAAAATTTTGGATGTCAGAAATTTTAGACGATTTTTTTTTTCAAAATTTTGAAATGAAGTGCTAAATTGGCCACATATGTACATATGTATGTACATATATATATTTTTGGAAAATAGCTGTTGATATTGGATATATAGGATAAATTCAAAATTTCTTTAAATCCAGAGGCGCAAAATTTTAAACAGTTCTCGTTTAAGCAATAAAACCGGCTTTACTTAACACAGTCATTTAGCTTGGAGACTTTGTCTAACTTTTTCATAATTTTAAACGTATTAGACAAATATTTTAATTAATGTTGGTTTTACAACAGAACCTAAACGAATTTACGTTGAACAACCCTTAGTTTGGCAGATATTTAACTCAAACACAACTACACTAACAAAAAAAAAGAACAGACAACTTCAAACCAAATAAATCTTCGCCGAAAAAAGTAGATCTACATAACTTTAGATGGGAAGGAAGTGCAAATTCATTTAGCTACACTCGTCTCGGTATGCATATATAATATATGTAGATATGAAACTACCAGTTAGACGAGCTCTTTAAAGTTAAAGTATAGTTTATGTCCTTTAAAATTAACAAAAAGTCGGCTCTCGTTTTATACACAATATTTAGAGTCGACTCCCATTGTAAATTTGATTTAGAGTAGGTTTTAAATTTTTAACATCTTTGGCAGATTCTTTAAATGCATACACCCAACGTCGCAGACACCCCAGATCCTAAAGTGGTGCTCTAGTAAAGGGGCTGTAGAGGGGACAGCATGCAGAACGAGATGAAAAATACGAAACAAACCATACCCCCCACGTCTATTCGAGGATAAAATTGACGAAAACTGAATAATACTGACTTGGTTCCTTCATGCTTCGAAATAAATCGAAAATGAGAGGCACTGACTTGGTTTTTTACCGATAGCTATAGCTACGAGCAGACGGCATATAAAAGCCGCAAATGTTTGCGGTTCTGACATCATTTTTACGTCATCATTTGCGACTATTGACGCTTATCATCTGAACACTCTTTTGGGACATTCCACACATGCACGCAAATGGTTTGCAGACGATGTGCGACGACGAGATCGCACATAAATGTGCGGCGTTTTTACATATAGTCTGAACACCCTTCCACATTTTTTGTGACAGTTTGCGAGAGCATGTGCGATCGTCCCATTCATTTGCGATGACATGAAAACAAGACCACGTAAATGTGCATATTTCCAGTAGTAATTGTAAAGTTGTTGTCATAGCATCGGTGTTCAATTTCAAGAAAAAAAAAAGAAATGAGCGAATCAGCACAAATAGATATCGAGGTAGATCTTCTTCATTAGAGAATTGGTCAGATTTTTACTGCTTAAGCGATGATTCCTATGCTGATCCAGGCTCTGTCCAACATTTTCAAGAAGAGACTCTAATCATAAAGGAAGATTTATCAAATTCTCCATCGGTGATATCGCGCATCTTTTTTCCTGAATACAGTTTCTATTTCACAAAGAGTGATATTGTATTTTTTGAAAAATATTTTTAATCCACTTACTTATACAATCCTTCGACTTAGGGAAAACAGATCAAGAATAGTCTAGCCCTAAGCTTACAATAAATTTCAGTAGTCACAATGAAAGTTCTCCCTGCATAGACTCTATGTACGAGGTGGAATGTAGCGCCAGTTCTTAGATACTGATTTTACTTTGCGAAAATTACTTTGTTTATACTTACTTACTTAGGTCCTCAGACCTTTTATGTCCGTGGGGGACCCGTAGTGAGGTATAGGGCATCCACAACGCCAGCTCGCCATCGTGTTCGGTTCCTGGATATGAGTCGCAACTCCCTCCAACTCTTGCCTAGTTGGGCTGACTCCTCCTCGACTGTCCTTCTCCATGAGCTTCTCGGTCATCCAGCTCTTCTTCCTTCTTGAGTGAGCGGATTCCACTGCATTGCATGAGCCGCAATACAGTTGTCGCCTTTTCGAAGCGTGTGTCCAATCCACTGCCACTTTCGACGTCGTATAATAGAGTCAATAGGTTCCTGACCCGTGTTTCTAAGGAGCTCTTCGTTTGATATACGATTGGGCCAGAAAATCCTAAGGATGTTTCGTAGACATCTATTAATGAACGTTTGCAGCTTCTTAGTGACACCTACTATTACTTTCCAAGTGCTGCAACCGTAAAGTAACACGGATTGGACGTTGGATCGAAACAGCCGTAGCTTGGTTCTTAAGCTAAGAGAGTTATTCCTTCATATATTTCGAAGCATACCGAAAGCAGCCTTTGCCTTCCCGATTCGACTGCTGATGTCCTGTTCGGTAACACCCTCGATAGAGATGATACTTCCAAGGTATTGAAAGCTCTGTACTTTCTCTACCGGTTGTTGAGAAATATTTATGAGAGAAGATGACGTGGTTCCTAGGCTGATCATCTTTGTTTTTCCGGAGTTGATTTTCAGCCCTACGATTTCTGCTTCTCTTTCCACCCCTGTTGTCATTTGGTGGAGATCCATGATCCTATGAGAGAGCAAGCATACGTGCGTCGTCCGCATAGTCAAGATGTTTCAGGTGAGACGTCAGAGTCAATCGAATTCCTCCGTTTTCCATCAAGGCCGCTCGCAGGACATCGCTTATCACCAACAGAAACAATATTGGTGACAAAATGTAGCCCTGTCTGACTCCACTTTGGACTTCAAACTCTTCTGACAGCCTCCCTTCGTGCAAAACGTGACATTTGGATCCATCATAAGTTGCCTTAATAATAGCTATCAATTTATCCGGGATACCCTTCCTGCGTAAAGCATGCCAAATAAATTCTCTATTTACGCTATCGAAAGCCTTCTCAAAGTCGATGAATAGCAGGTGGAGTGGTGATCGATATTTGACGCACTGCTCAATGTTCCCTGATGCGATCCAGTGCTATTTTCGCTAATATTTTTGCAACGACAGGCAGGACGCAAATCCCCCTCCAGTTTTCGCACTGTGTTAAGTCTCCTTTTTTAGGGAGCTTGACCATCATTCCCTTTTTCCACTCATTCGGAAATCCTTCGGAGACCCAAGCTTTCTTTATGAGTGGATGCAGGAGTTCGCTCGATGTCGTTGGCGCCGCTTGTAGAAGCTCTGCAGGAATGCCATCAAGTCCTACCGCTTTGTTGGTCTTCAGTGCTTCAGGTTTAATACCGACGCAAAATGGTCCTTCCACCTTCTCAGCTGATCCTCATCCGAACTAAGTAGCGAGCCGTCTGATTCTTTTACGAGGTGTTGTTTGGAACTGCGAGCTCCAACCAGTTCCTTTGTAATGCTGTAGACGGTTCTACTGTCGCATCTGTTAGCAGCATCTTCTGCTTGCTGGACCAAAGCGTTGATGTGATTACGCTTATCACGTCTTACACTGCGGTGAACCTCTCTCTTCCTCATGCGGTACAGGGATTCTAGCTCTCTTTTTTCTACTCCAGTTGCAGCTGAAATACGGGCCTTAAGTTTTTGCCGTTCACCAATCCGTATCCAGGTTTCTTCAGAAAGCCAAGCGTTATTGTTTCCCCTCGCTCGGCCGACTATTCTTTCAGCACCTGATATAAGAACATTTTTCACAGCATTCCAGTGGTTTTCAATGGATTCAGGTTCCGTGCTGCTGATTGTCATCATTTCGTGTGAAAGGTGGTCTCTCAATTGTTGGCGTGTTTTGAGAGATCCTTTAGTCTGTCGACGTTGAACCTGGGTAAGCGGGTTATGTTGTTGGATCTCCGAGTTGCAGCTGTACGAAGACTTACAGTAGATTCCACAGACCACACCCAGAGAAAAAAGCACGTAAAATCAAAAAAAAACAACTTTGAATCAAAGTAAAAACAATATGATTCGGCTCTAATGCCGAAAATATTTAAATCAAAGTTGTTAATCAATGAAAAGTGATTCCCTACTTCATTTCAAATCAAATTTGAAACCAATATGATTTAAAGTTGTAGCATTACCTATAGTTTTAAATACGATCCGCCTTTGATTCAAAAAAATATCAATTGATTTTAAACACGCTTTGCGTTTAAAGTAAATAGATATCGGGAATAAATCAATTACAAACAATTTAATAATATTTACTAGCATTCATTGATTTAAAGTCATTCTCACTATATTCAAATCGATTAAAAACAATTATTTTTGCAAAAGTATTTTCTTTTTATTGTAAATAAAATAATGAAAAAATTCTTATAAACTAACTTAATAACAAAACAACAAACAAAATTAACAAATATTTGTGTCTTACATAATGTATGTAAGTCTTGCCATTATTAATTTGATACAAGTGTATTAGAGGGATTGTAAAGACTGGATCAATGATTTCCCTTTCGATGATGAGTTAAAAAGTTTAAAAATATCCTATAAAATATATATTACATTATAATTTTTATATTGAGAAAAATGTATGTATGTATACTTACAATTTTAAACTTGAGGTTGGTGTTGACGGGAATCAGAATTGTTGCAATTTTGGCACTGCCAATTTGCCAAATTTATATAATAAGAAAAAAAAGAGATAGTTTAATGTTACCTTCAAATTTCTGAATAAGTATAGTTCCAGATCTTTATGCAGCTTTGCGGAATCGTCGCGGTTGTTCTCGTTAGCAGGATTAGAATAAATTAGACTTCGAAGCTGTCCGCTTTCGTCCAATACTTGAATTATTTTAATTTATTTTATTACTTTTAGGTTATAACGTTCGGTAACACTTCACAATAAGTACAGCTCACAAGCTCTAAAGAGAATGGCAGATACATCTTCCTCGACCCGCAACAACGACAGCCGCGAACACACATAAATATGATTTCTTTCTTATACAAAATGTTTACTGTTATCGTTCACAAGTCAAAAGGATTACAACTTTGATTGGTTGTACTTTAACTTTGGTTCAAAGTGAATTGTGTATACGATTCAAAAAGGAAAGAAAATCAAATAAGTTACCACTTTGATGTATTAAGTTTCAAGTTTGATTCAAATAAATTAAATATCAAACGTCTTTAAATGAAAAATTGTTTTTTTCTTTAACTTTTTGGTTTTAAGAAAGTTCCAAAAGACCCCAAGCAACGAATTATAGCAACATATGCTCCATACTTTCAAGTTAAAGCACAGAAAAAAATCAGTTGCAGATACTTGCAGATGTGGGAATTATGTTCAAAATTGTCTCACTGAATCGGGTTTCAAAAAACTTCGTCTTGCCAGTGGTGTTTATCAAAAATTTTGATTTCATCGGTACTAACTGTCAGAACGAACTAAGCCCATTATTTTTAGAAAAAAAGTTAACCTTTATTCAAAAAATAAAATTAATACATTGACCCAGGTCTGAGAAATTCGAATTTCGAGAAAAAAATTATTTCTGCCCGAAAATTTTTTTAGTCGTTTAGGGCTAGCTTTATTATTGCAATTCCCAACTCCATGGTTTCCCATCACATGTTTGAGTCCATCGTTGTTGCTGCCAACTTTAGCATTCAAATCTCCTATAATCATTTTAATATCTCGCGCGGTGTGTTGTTGTAAGCGGCTACTAGCCGACTGTAGAAGCATTCTTTCTCCTCATCGGATGCGAGCTCCGTTGGGGCGTAACATTGTATAATGGTGACGGGACGTACTCTTGTCCGGAATCGTGCCTTTATTATTCTTTCTCCAAGAGGCTCCCATGAAATCAGACTACTGACAGCTGTTTTTGTTAGCAGCAGTCCAAACGTGTGCTTCCTGGAGCTTTTCCGGAGTAGAGCAGTATAGTGTTATGCCATGGTGACTTGAAATTGCCCGAGCCCATCCAACGTATTTTGCTAAGGCCTAAGGTGTCCAGCCTGTACCGCATGAATTCCTTCTCTAGTTGGAGGAATCTGGCGTTGTGGGGACCTTCACTGCCATCATCGAGGAGTGTCCTCACATTCCAGAAACCAATCGTTGTGATAATTCGATAGCCAAAAGTCGTCAACATATTATCATTAGTTATCCGAGGCCTTGTTTCCGTTTCGGTAGCAAGATGGTTTTCAGCTACGGAGAGTGCTAGCCTCCGTAACCTATCCTAACGAGTTAGGAGAGATTTTCGCGCTTTCCGATTTAAGCTAATTCGTGTGGATATACAAATCATTGCCCGGGGACCACCACGAGGAGGTAAAGGAAGCACTTCGACGTGACTAAAAGTTGCGCTGCTGGACTTTGCCAGGTTAAAGACACTCAACAGTTTCCCGATTAGGCACGCCGCAGGTCACCAAAAATAGAAGAAGTACAGAAAAATATCATAGGAAAACACAAGAGTTCAAATAAAAGAGCTAAGAAATTTGCTAACTTTAAAGTAGTTTACTAACTCATTTTTAATTTTAAACATTTTCTAACTAGTATCGTACTAAGGCAATGTTCTTAATAAATTGCTTCTGAACACACCTAAAATAATGACAGTTCGTCCAGAAATACTAAGTAAACAGACCTTTTTTGACGATTGAAGTTAGCACGATACTAAAACAATAAAATAGCTATTTGATAATTTTAAATTTATAAAATGCTAGAGAGAGTATGTATACCAATATTAAAATTTGCAAAGTTGGCGTTTAAACCAAGTATTCAATTTTGCGCCATTAAAATCTGTAATCCAGGACAACCTGCAAATTACTAACTTAATAAAACTTTTTGAGGAAAATATATATCTTTTGATTTGAAAAAAAAAAATATTTTATTTCCTTATTTGTGCTGTATTGTGTGTTCTATATCCATAATCATAGTTTCAATAGAACAAAAGATAAAACAAAAATTTTAACTTTGATTTTTAACGTGTCGGCAATCGTTTTGTAAATTTTGCTTAGACTCAATTTAATCAATGTGCAAAAAACGTTAAATGCAAATTGGCTTGTGTAATGATGGTAAAATAACTTAAGTTACAACCCTGAAATACTTTTTTTGCAGCGGCTGAGACACAAACCCCAGACCTCTCTCTCTCCAGAAAATAAAATTTGTTATTGGTTACCGGTCACTAAAAAGTCAAAATAAGAAGTTTCAAATGATGTAGACAAATGTTGGTTTTTGAAGAAGTGCACGAACAAGAAGAATTTTCCAATTTAAAAATACCTTCTATTGAATGATCCTTAAGGTTCTCTTAATTTGAATTTTTCGTAATTATGTCCTGACGTTCTTATCGAAGAAAGTCTAGGGCTTTAATGATTTTTTTCGTGACAGTTGAAAACTCTATAATTGTTCGAACTCAACTTAAAAAAGTGTTTGAATTCACAATTTTTGTACATAACTCTTTGGCTTTGGCTTTATGTTTTAAAAGTCGCAATTTCATCTATACAATTTCCTCCGAATTCTTTGTCTTATGCCATAAGTTGGTACGCTTTTGTAATGTACACATATCTATTTAGTTTTATGTAAGTAATGAAGCAAGTCCACATATGAAAAGAGTTTTGAGTACAAATACGAAACAACGTGAGCTAATCAAAAATTAATATACACCACCACCAATTTTCATCAAACGGTCTATCACATTAATATGAAGTTACCTTTTCCTATATTAAATCAAACAAAAAGAAACCCATTAAAACTTAAATACCATTTTTACACTTAAAATTCAAATCAGGGGGTTCGCGGGGCAGGTTTTCGGGTCCGGACCCGCACCTACAATGCAGATTTTCATATCACTTGACTGTAACTTTCGAACTACTTTGAAGATGAGATATAAAGCATGTATCAATAAATAGATTGTTAAACGAAATCTTCAAATAGGCTGCAACATTTTTTTTGTTTTGCCTCTTGTTTTAATGGATCGGCAAACAGAATTCCAAAGCATACTTTATATAAACCTAATTTTTTCTAAAGATGTAGTAAAATTTTCAATACCTTAAAATATTTTGTTATGCATGCATTTTTATCTTCTATATGTGATTCTTTTATATAACTGCTCTCGGTCTATGAAATAATTAATATATACAAAATATCTTTATGCAATTGAAAAAAGTTTCTTACCAAACAAGATTGAACGCATAATGGTGTTCGAAAATCTTTTGTGGAAATCAATGCTCTGAATTATGCTCGTTGGATCAAGTTCTGAACTTGAAAAACTGAAAGGTCGAAGTGAAATCATTATTTTAGAAAGGATCGACAGTATGTGCGGATAGTAAATTACATAATAAATCACGTCACTCTGGTCTCCCAAAGGTATTCGCTTGAACAACCACATCGCGACGAACAACAAGAATGAATTGGATTTGTAGGTAATTGATACAAAAAATCCTTTAATTGGTATTCACAGATCCCTTCAGGGGTGAATTAATAGAATATTTGACACCAAATGCGGTCGTTCAACGACATTTCATTTTGCAAGAGCTTGAATTACACGGCAGGGTAATTCTTCCCTTGGTATTGTAGGAATGACCGACTGTCGTGCATTACGACACGGTTAGAAAATGTCCAAGTGACAAGCCCCATGTATAAGTGTGATTTAATCCAAAGCATTTTCGAGCTCATTCCATACCTGGGGCTCTGTGCATAGTCAGCAGGGAAGTTCGCATATCGGATGTATACCTAAGTGGTCAATTTTTGTTTCGTGATCTGAAAGAAGGGATGTGCTGTGCATGCTCCAGTGTGGTTTGATTTTATTACATTTTTGTTGTTGTTACGTTGACTTTAACATTTGAATGTTCAATGTTTTGTCGGCAGTTGTTAATAATTGAAAAGGCAAGATGATCATGGTTAATCAATAGGGATACGTTAACGAAAATCTATACAAGGGATTATTGGAAATTGATATAGCTGAATGGGAGCTGACCTGTGATATTGATCAGAGATGAAGTTTTATTTTTCGATTAGCTCCCTTAAGCTAAAATGTGTACCAAGCAGATTTATAAAAATCAATTTTATTAAGAAAAAAATGTTCTTAACAACTTCCAGATTTAAAATAAATTAGAAAACATAATTTATGTAGTAGAACCACTGAAAAAGAAAAGAAGTGTTGAGAAGTTTAATAAAAGCTGGAGAGTAATTTTTTTTTGTCAGGATATGTAGAGCTATTCGGCATTTTTGCTTGAGTCATATTGAAAATTTGAGATATATTAACATTTCGAATCGTGAGTTAGGGGTTGTGTTTTAAATTCGTTTACAAAACTGACATAAACATCCAACTTGCAACAACATAATTATAGAGTTTTAAAAATGTATATTATTAGAAATTCGTACCTAAGTTTTGTTTTCAATACAGATTAAATTAAACTAAATTAAAATAGGTAGATTTTTCATAGGTTCAGGCACCCAAGTACAAGACCTTAACTTCATGTAATTGGATGATCTTGTATTTATATATTCCTATTGGATTCTTAAACCATAGAGTTTTCATCCAAACACCTGCAATACAAAAACATTTTTCCTTTTTAGTTTTACTCGTAGCTCGTAAAAAGTCAAACTCATTAATTTAAACGAGATTTGACATCAATTCTTGGGCACATAAGACATCTAGACAATGAATTGACAAAGCTTTTCTCTATTCGGTTCTCACGTAAAAGAAAAATATCCAATAGGAACTTATATAATGTACATTTATGTATATTTGTATGTGACCAACATCAAAGTCCACTACATCCAGTTCCTACACCCTGAACTTCTATTCACTAGCAGAGAGCAATTACTTTGTATGGAACGGAACCGAGGCAATAATTTTCATTTTGATGGGACATTCACGGAGCTCTGTCCTGTCATTGTTAGTGGCGCTAACGCTAAGGCTAACGAGGATAGTGTGGTGGCGGGCGCTATTGCTTTCCAAGTAGTAATCAAGCAGTTTTGGTTCTTTTTACCTGCAACACAGGTAGTGCAGGGTAAGTTTTGGAGTCGTAAAAAAATCAATAGCGAGATTTAAGTCAAACTTCACATTAATATGGTATAGAAGAAAAGATTGGGTTTTGCAATTCTATCTGTCTCTCAGAGTGTAAGCATGTATGATGTCTGCCTGTGCTAAGCTTGCAGCCTGACCTTCAAAAATATCAGTACATAAACCCGTAAGAAAAGTTTATTTACTCGTATATCTAAAAAGGCTCTAACGATTTTGAAAAAAAAATTAATTTTGTTAACATGGTTACAGTTCGGTAAGCAAATTTCAGAATCAGTAATTCTAAATAAAGTTGAACTATGTATAAGTGCAAGTTCGTGCGATTCACTTGTGCATTTTATTTAGTAGATAGGTAGAAGGCAGGTAGAGTTAGTGAAAATAAAAATCATGTGTGCAGTGTATATGGTAGATAGGCAATATTCAAAGGAATATAACGGGTGATTTTTTTGAGGTTAGGATTTTCATGCATTAGTATTTGACAGATCACGCGGGATTTCAGACATGGTGTCAAAGAGAAAGATGCTCAGTATGCTTTGACATTTCATCATGAATAGACTTACTAACGAGCAACGCTTGCAAATCATTGAATTTTATTACCAAAATCAGTGTTCGGTTCGAAATGTGTTTCGCGCTTTACGTCCGATTTATGGTCTACATAATCGACCAAGTGAGCAAACAATTAATGCGATTGTGACCAAGTTTCGCACTCAGTTTACTTTATTGGACATTAAACCAACCACACGAATGCGTACAGTGCGTACAGAAGAGAATATTGCGTCTGTTTCTGAGAGTGTTGCTGAAGACCGTGAAATGTCGATTCGTCGCCGTTCGCAGCAATTGGGTTTGTGTTATTCGACCACATGGAAGATTTTACGCAAAGATCTTGGTGTAAAACCGTATAAAATACAGCTCGTGCAAGAACTGAAGCCGAACGATCTGCCACAACGTCGAATTTTCAGTGAATGGGCCCTAGAAAAGTTGGCAGAAAATCCGCTTTTTTATCGACAAATTTTGTTCAGCGATGAGGCTCATTTCTGGTTGAATGGCTACGTAAATAAGCAAAATTGCCGCATTTGGAGTGAAGAGCAACCAGAAGCCGTTCAAGAACTGCCCATGCATCCCGAAAAATGCACTGTTTGGTGTGGTTTGTACGCTGGTGGAATCATTGGACCGTATTTTTTCAAAGATGCTGTTGGACGCAACGTTACGGTGAATGGCGATCGCTATCATTCAATGCTAACAAACTTTTTGTTGCCAAAAATGGAAGAACTGAACTTGGTTGACATGTGGTTTCAACAAGATGGCGCTACATGCCACACAGCTCGCGATTCTATGGCCATTTTGAGGGAAAACTTCGGAGAACAATTCATCTCAAGGAATGGACCGGTAAGTTGGCCACCAAGATCATGCGATTTGACGCCTTTAGACTATTTTTTGTGGGGCTACGTCAAGTCTAAAGTCTACACAAATAAGCCAGCAACTATTCCAGCTTTGGAAGACAACATTTCCGAAGAAATTCGGGCTATTCCGGCCGAAATGCTCGAAAAAGTTACCCAAAATTATACTTTCCGAATGGACCACCTAAGACGCAGCCGCGGTCAACATTTAAATGAAATTATCTTCAAAAAGTAAATGTCATGGAACAATCTAACGTTTCAAATAAAGAATCGATGAGATTTTGCAAATTTTATGCGTTTTTTTTTTAAAAAAAGTTCTCAAGCTCTTAAAAAATCACCCGTTACATAGTAAGTTCTGCTCCTCCATGACTTTGTTAACTATGGAAGCAGAAACTATTCCAAAAGAAATCTAATGTCCAATGTATATGCTATTAGAATGCACAAAGCAAATATTTTTGATTGTACAATGCGAAGACCTTACTTCCTTTATATTTTTCGTATGGAACTGTTAATAATCCAATGTAATGCAACAAATCATTTAAAAGAAATTTTCATAGAAGTTAAAGGAAATCCAATTTTGTTATTAAATTCGGCCTCACACTCAAAATACCATCTTTTAAATATGTGTAATTTAAAACCAATATTCTTTAACACTTAACTGTACACTCTTGTATGCATGCTAATGTAGTCCCTATACTCGTATTACATTTCAAATGCCCTTCAAATCCTTCTACCTTCGTAGACGGAAAATTGTACATATGTGTGTATATAAATAGCTATTCATAAGGGAAAGTATGAAATTCATTGGATTCATTGGCGGTGTTAAGATACCTTTAATGAAGAAAGCGCCATAATTAAGTGTGAAAAATAACATGTTTAATATTATTATGTACGTAGCTTAGATGAAAGAGATGTTCTATGGAAATTATAGCACATATTTCCAATTTATCACGGGTGACAATTAAAAATTATTGTTGAGTTTTATTGCTTTACTCAATTGAGTACCTACTACTCTTGAAAATAAACTGATACAAGTATGTCAATTTATTAAGATGTTCGAACTACAAGGTTCGAGCTGCTGAATTATTTTATATCACCTCACATACTTTCAAGAACAGTGACATATTTGTCTAAGAAAATCTAGATGTTTTCCTTATTGGTACTCGTGATATTTTCACAATTAAATTGACAATAGCCGCACAAACGCTTGCTCTTATTTTTTAGACTAGATTTTTTAGATTTGATTACTTTTTACTTGCGATAAAGACACTATTATAGAGCAAATTTTACATTAGCAAAAAACTCGAGGTTTTGATCAAACTTGACATTTCGATGATAGAGAACACGAACAAATTAGGTTCCATAAATTAGTCCTTGTGTCTGTAACTCGACATACAGCCTTAGCCGCTGAAGCGATTTTCTTCAAACATGGGTCTTTGATAATTTGTTGTTGGAGTTGTTTCAGCAATTTAAAAAAAAAAATTTATTGCTCATGAATATTTTTCGTTAATAACATTTATTTTTAAAATTCTTAGTCAAAAACAAAGTTACTTTTTACTTGTGACATACAGGTACTACATACATATGTACATTAGACTGGGCCAAAAAAATTGACTATTTTTTTTTTGAAAGATATATCGAGAATATCATTCAGAATGACAAAAACAAATTTTCGTAAAAGTTTGAGCCCTTAATATCAATTTTAAGAGGGCTATCATCGCTAATTTTGATTTTTAGTCATAATTTCATGTTTTGCGTCAGAACTGACAAAACATTGAAGTAAAAAAAATTCATTTTGACTTACTTTTATATAAAATTAAATTCCCTACAAAAAAGGTCTAATTGAAAATTTTCGTCAGACAAGCCGTTTTTGAGTAATTAAGCTTAATAAATTGTTATTTTTCTTCGATTTTACTTTTTTAATTTGGAATTTTGTAACTAACGAAAAATAACAATTTATTAAGCTTAATTACTCAAAAACGGCTTGTCTGACGAAAATTTTCAATTAGACCTTTTTTGTAGGGAATTTAATTTTATATAAAAGTAAGTCAAAGTGAATTTTTTTTACTTCAATGTTTTGTCAGTTCTGACGCAAAACATGAAATTATGACTAAAAATCAAAATTAGCGATGATAGCCCTCTTAAAATTGATATTAAGGGCTCAAACTTTTACGAACATTTTTTTTTGTCATTCTGAATGATATTCTCGATATATCTTTCAAAAAAAAAATAGTCAATTTTTTTGGCCCAGTCTAATGTACATACATATATGGTATGTAATACATTCGTACAAAAAATCGAGCTCGACATTTTGATCAGTGACATTATTGCCCGATATTGTTTGAACTTCGTAAATAGCGTTTTTAATTTTGCCACACACACGTTTTTTTCTTTTTTATTTAAGACCAAAAATAATGGTATACCTCCCATATGAATGTATTTTAAAATTTTATAAATTTTTTTCTCAAAAACTGTTCCACATATTAAAGAAAAATAATCAAAAAATGTCATTCAGTTAAAGCTAGGTAATGGTTGAAAAAAAATCCGAAAAATGTATATAAATGCGGTACCCTCCTGGAACCATTTTTTTAGTTTTTGATCTTCTCAAAAACAATACTACCAATTTTGATCATTTTTCTTATAAGTACTAAAACTCTCCAAAAGATTGGATAGTATATTCAAAGTGTATTAACATTTTCCTAAAAATTTGTTTTTTAAAAATCAATATTTTTGAAAACCCCATGATCGATTTTCTTTAAACTTGACAAATAAAAGCTCTTTTATTTTATTTTATCTAAATATAACGGTACCAACCATACGAATTTTAAAAAAAATTTTTTCGAAATTCGTATTTTTCTCAATCGACTTCTCTATTTATTGCTATATTCACGTATTAGTTTATTTTCAAGAGTTATAGGTAGTCATTTGAGTAAAAAAATAAAAGCACAACAATAATTTTTGATTGTTACCCGTGATAGATTGGAAATATGTCCTAAAACTTCCCTAGAACATCTCTTTCATCTATAAGTTACGTACATAATTATTTTAAATATGTTATTTTTAATTATGGCACTTTCGTCATTAAAACAATCTTACCACCGCCAATGAATCTAATGAATTTCATGCTTTTCCTTATGAATAGCTATTTATGTACACACATACGAGTACATATATGTATGTACATGCACATAATCTAGAAAATTACAGTCCTTTGTATTTTCCTTGTACGAAGGAAGAAGAATTTATAGGGCATTTAAAATGTAATATAGGGACTACTTTAGCATGCATAATGCAGTGTATAGTTAAGTGTTAAAGAATATTGGTTTAAAATTACACATATTTAAAAGATGGTATTTTGTGTGTGGGGCCGCCTTTAATAACAAAATTGGATTTCCTTTAACTTCCATGAAAATTACTTTCAAATGATTTGTTGCATTACATTGGTTTATTAACAACTCCATACGAAAAATATAAAGCCAGGTCTTTGCAGTTTGCATTGTACAATCAAAGATGTTTGCTTTCTATAGCATATACATTAGACATTAGATTTCTTTTGGAATAGTTTCTGCTTCCATAGTTAACAGAGTCCTGGAGGAGCAAAACTTACTATATGTATATTCCTTTTGAATATTGCCTACATCTACCATATACACTGCACACATGATTTTTATTTTACCTAACTCTACCTGCCTTCTACTTACTTAATAAAATGCACAACTGGATCGCACGAACTTGCACTTATAGTTCAGCTTTTTTGGAATTTTACCGGCCAGTGGCGCGGCGGCGGCGGGGCGGTAGTAGTCAGACTTCTTTTGCTATTTATTTAGAATTACCTATTCTGTAAAATCACGGACCATTCCATATTCTAACTAAAAGGTTTGTGGACCAATAACAATAAATACATACATTTGGTATGGGAAAAGCCTTGAAACCAATGCAAAAATTCCCAGACTTTCCGGGAATTAAATGTTATGGATTCCGTAATCGGCATTATTATATTTTAAAAAGATTGAGGCAAGTAATAGAGACAAAAGTAAAATTCATGAATCTCCTTGTTTTCTGTTACTTAATAAAATTTAATTTACTAATAAAACTTCTTATAACAATTTTTTGAAATTTATTTGGATAAAATTCATATTATATTCTGTAGAAATCAGATGGCATTCTATTTTTCTTAACCACATATTACTCAAGAACTTATTTTGTCAAAATAAACAACCAATTTAATGCCTTGTTCTCTAATTGCAACAATGTTGTTGACTTATAATTTTAAGGGTTTTCGGCGATTCCCTAGAGGAGAAATTAAATTGTTTTTGGCTAAAATAGCCGTTATGCAAAATCTAATTGGAAAAAATGTTATTAAGGGCACCTGCCATAAGTAGAAATAGCGACCACCGTCAGTGTAGCCCTGTGACCCAATTAGCGTTGAAGTGCTCCATTTTAGTAGCATTACTCGTATGAATTAGTGGATGAGAAATTGTTGACATTTTCACCGAATCATTCAGTTTAGATTAAGTTAAAAAATATGGATCTAGTAGGTTTTGATGTCTCTTAATGTGTGTTTGTTTTTGCACAATTACCCGGAAATTGAATCACTGACTCAGCTGGACCAATACACTCATCTAATACTATCTACACTGTGTCAAGCTACGCAGTTTGTTGACTAGTGCTGAAACAGCAGCCAACCCCATTAAGTGGTCATCCGGCCTTCCGCTTCGTATACCTCCGTCAAAGCGCTCAGTCCGCTAGCTCTGGATCTAATGAGTCAAATGGAGGGCACGAAACAGAAGTACCGATGTTCGTCCTAGAGTAATTTTGTCGCGTTCAGAAAAGAGATCAGGTCTTTGATCTTCACTTCAGAAAGTTCGTCAATGTCGTCAAAAAATTCCCTTCCTTATGATTGTGTTTGAAAAAAAAAAAAAAATTTGTCCACAGCAGGACATTTGCGGAAGAAATGGAGGACTCTTTCCTTTTCCCGCTGGTCCCCACAGCTATGACAGTTAGTGCTGCAAGGAATGCCTAGCTTCGCTGCATGCTTTCCTTTTTGTCCTTCATAACTCCGAGCGTAATGTTGACTCTTTCCGCAAGTGAGTTATGAAGGGCTGATCCTCGCATGACCAGCTTGTCCACCCGTTCATTCTCATCAGTGCCACAATGACCCGGAACCCAGATGTGAGTGAATTTGTAGTTAATATTCAGGCTAACAAGTTCATCCCGACATTGCCTTTAACAACTGCCTGACTGTCTGTGACAATAGCCGTATTCTTGTTTGAGTAATACCATACATGCTTCCCTAAAAGTTAGTAATTAAGCTTGAAAAACACTACCAAAGTTGTTTAGCCTAAACGACTTAGACAAATCTAAAGTCACAGAGAAGATTCCTGAACCAACAACTACCTCTTTGAGCCATTATTAAAGATAGTTGTTTCGAAGTCTTTCATTACGACGTCATCATTCAACAGTCCTTTCTTGATGGTAACATTATCTTAAAAATCTTTACTTTAGTAAAGGGGTGCAATTGTCAGTGGGAATCATTGGAATCAACTCCTTCCTATTGCTGTGGCCATAAGATATGGCAATCCAAGATTTCGATTCCTTTAGTCTTAATGCGTTAAAAGATACTAGATACTTAAGGTGTAAATCAGGTGGTAAAATGTGCAGAAAAATGCTTAAGGCATGAGTTGGCCGAGATCTTAAAGTCCCTGTGGTGCCAATGCTTGCAGTTCCTTGTACCTTCTTTAGTTAACGGATCTTATATGCTTTGGTGAGCTTGGGTCACCATACCATCAAACCAAACGTGAGGATCGGTCGCATCACGGCAGCGTATGTCCACAAAATCATCTTAGGTTGAAGACCCCACTTTTTATTAAAGGTTTTACTACAGGCGTAGAAATCTTAACCCTTTCTTCAATATTAAGTTTCCAGTTCAACTTAGGCTCTAGAATAACATTTAGATACATATTTGGGACTGGACGTAGTAGTAGTAAATAGCATCAGTTCAGTTTTGCTTTGGTTAACAGCTAGTCCACAACTCGTAGGCCAGTTGCTTACTTTTCTTAAGTCCATTTATGTGATTTTTTTATAATAAGAGTAGCGACGGAGTCATCCATTGCTTAAAGCATTTAAATTTGCTGTTTCTTTTACATATTTTTTTGGCTACAGTTATGTATATGATATTGTAATTTATCAAGAAACAAATCAAATGCATCTGAAGGATTAGTTGCTGAGTAAACTTCATCCCAAAACTCTAGATTTAAACTTGATCTTAAAGCGACAAAATCAATTTTTTGAAATTCAAAATTCTCAAATTTATTTTGTCTATACTGATAATGATAACAACTTAGTTGAATACCAGTTAAACAATGATCAGATATCTTTAAATCTTGGATAATTGTTTTAAAATCAATAGAAATGTTTCTGTGAAATTTTATAAAAATATGATCAAGACAAGAATTAATTCTAGTAGGTTCATTTATCGCGAACTCAAAACCAAATGATGAAAACGAGGCAAGATAATTATCAACATATCATACATATCACACAGAATGTTTATATTAAAATCACTCAACAGAATTATATTTTTACATTTTATGCTGTCCAAAAACCCTGACATATCATCCTAAAAGCATCCTACTTAACACTTACATATGTAGTTTGTATGCACAGATAAAACAATAATTTACATCAGAAATTTCGCAATTAAAGCTTATTATGTAGTATTATAAAAAACCGCGACCCCACCAGCAGCGTAAGTATCATTACATGTCGCTTCAAAAATTAAGTTTGGGATTATATCATAAAAAGCCTTTTCTTCATCAAAGATCCAAAGATTCAGTTAGAAAGATAAGATCAGGTAAATGATCCAGAGGTGTAAGATGAGAGAGAAAAGTATTAAAATTAGTTCGCATACCGCGGATGTTTTGATGTATATTAGAAAAACCGGAAATCTGTTCATTATTTTGATGCTATAAGCTATACAAAAACATTTAACATCTTTAGATATTAAAAGAGAACAAACTATCATTATTGCTTAAATCAGTTTTAGAATATGTATAAAAATTTATATTATTCATACTCTAAAATAAAATAACTAACTAAATTTAAAATTATAAATGTCCCCAAATGATTTAATCTTAATAACTTTGGCGCAAAATTTTAATTGAATTAGTACGATGCTAAAGCTGTTTTAGTATTATACTAGGTTAAAACAACGAATTTGCAAATTTTAATCGAATATAGCATCATACTTTCTCTACCCTTTTATTAAAGTTAAAACCATCGAATACCTACTTTTTTTTAGTATCGTGCTAGCTTCATATGAGTCTTTGACATTTGCAAGCGTCAAAAAAGGTTCGTGTACTTACTTTTTTTTACACGAAATGTCATTGTCTTAGGTGTGTTCAGAAGCAATTTATTAAGAAAATTCTTTTAGTACGATACTAGTTAGAAAATGTTTAAAATTAAGAATGAGTTAGTAAACTACTATAAAGTTAGCAAATTGTTAAGTAGTATCATACCTTAATAATAGGCTGTTTAAATTGCCTTTATCTCCTTCTTTAACTATCGCCCTATTGCAATTTAAAATGTCCTTATGAAAGTTTACACCCAAATTTTTTCAAACAGAATCCAGGAGTGCGCAGAAGATGCAAAATTAATACTTTGATCTCCAAACGGTTTCAGAAAAGGACGGGGATGTGTTGATAATTTCTTTATTATACGTACAATTATCGATATTACTCTTTCAAAAACGAAAGGAAATTTCTTTGCTGTCTTTGTTGACCTAAGAAGAGTATTCGATAGTGTCAATTATTAAAAATTATGGATGTATTTAAGATCTATCGCAATGAGAGGAAAATAATCCGTGCATTTCAAAACGTGTATCTACTCAAAAGCCAGGATTGCTATTAAAACAACGAATGACCTAACTGAAAAGTCATATATATCACAAAAGGTGTACTGCAGGGCGATCCATCAAGTGCTCTACTATTTAATTTGTATACAAATGACCTTGAAGAATTCCTTAGGAGCGAGGGTCTAACAGCAATAGACATTTCACAGATCACGAACGTAATTTTGATAGCATATTCAGATGATACTGTTGTGTTTGCAAAATCTGACCTATAGCTGAAAAAGTCATTACAAGCACTGCATAAATTAAAAGTCATTACAAATTACAAGCACTGGATAAATATTTTGCGGCAAAGGATATGTTATTAAATGCGGAGAAATAAAAAATTATGAACTTTGCCGAGAGAAAAAATGTATCTTACCCGGAAAGATTAACATACAAAGAAGATTGGATTGAAGTTATAGACAATTTTGAAAATCTGGGAGTAAACTTAAATCGTACTGCATCCTGGAAAGAAGCCATAAATATATTTAAAACCAAATCAAGGATACCATCGGCGACGGCGGATAAAAATGTTTGAATCGATTATCAAAACAGCACTATACAGTGTTGAAATATGGGGTATATCAGCTGGAGATAAAATTGAAGTAGTACAAACAACAGTTTTGGACTAGCCAACACCACTCAAAGCAATATAATTCGTGTAGAAACTGGAACTATTTCATTAATATACGAAAAAGCGAAAAACTTAAACTTCGGGATAAAGCTTTTAACTTTCTCAGATGACCGCTTGATAAAAAAATCTATAATGAAATTTTACGAGTACACCTTCCACCCAACGTCCAAACTGGGCAACACAATTTAAAGACCTATTATTGAGGAATTTTAATGACGTTTGGGAACAGCAGTCATACGAAGATCTTACGCAATCATTCTAGAGGACAAAAAAATTGTGTTGATAGAAGAATATTCAGATAAGCAACTAACTCAACTTCTTGCTGTTATTATGCCGCTTGCTTAGCAAACATACAGGAACCAGAATATAAGCCGGCTCCCTACTTGAATGTATTTCTAAAGGGAGAGTTACGAAATCTCGCCGCACAAAATCCCGAATAACGAATTCCCGCCGAAAATAAAAATAAAAATTCCGCCGACAGATATTTTTGGAAATATTTGGCGGGATTTTCAATAATATTTTAGTACTATTAATTAAATATTTTATTTTGATTTATTTTTAAACAAATGGAAAGTATTTAAGGAACTGTTGGTTTGGGAAAAATTCAGTTCTTGACTCTTTTTAGAACTCCGAGGAGGTAAGATTTCCTCCATCTTTAGAGAGATAAGATGATTTTCAATGGTTTGGACAGTTATTTATGGACATTTGACCAAAAGATTTTTGGACTTTTGCGAAAAATATTTTCGGACATTTTGTCAAAAATATTTTTTTAACAAATTTTTTTTCAACAATTTTTTTTGAAGAAAAATATTTCTTGACAAAAATTTGCCACCCAAGGTACTTTTAATCGAAAAACTGTTTACATTGGCGCCTGCCAGGCGACTTAACATACCCTAAGCGGAGCGACGCAGTCGCGTGAGCGAGTGTGTCCCCGAAAAAGGGAGTTAAAATCCTTAAGTCCCGCGGAGCAGGCTACCTAATGTACTTTTAATCAAAAAAACTGTTAACGTGATTTGTGGCTAAACCAAGCATCTTAGAGAATTAAAAAATACATATTCGTGCTCTAGAGAGTGCCACCTTTCAATCCACGTATCGCATGAAACGAAAAACTAATTTTGTTCTTTAAACGCGATTTGCGGCTAAACGGAGCTTCGTAGACAAAGTTGACATTTTCAAACGTGATTTTTGGCTAAACTAGGCATCTTAGCAAGTTAAAAATTGCATATTCGTGATGTAGGGAGTGATGTATCACATGATTTTTTTTAAACTTTTTTGGACATTTTTTTATTTTTGTAATTTTTTTGACTCAAGATAATTTCAAGACTTTATACTTATAATTTTTTTGGTCTTGTCTTCAGCTTTAATCCAATCAGAGCTCTTTATAAATTAACGAAATTAGAGCGGTCTTCTTCGTATTGAATATTCCAGTACAATAGGAGGGAACTTCGTTCTTGTTGCTTCTCATTGATTCGAGTCACCATTACTATGGAAATGAAAATCCATACTGTGCTGTCAATTTAGTATTGAAACGGCGGGATTTCGTGATTCGGGATTTTGTGAATCGGGATTTTGTGATGCGGGATTTCGTACCCACCCTTTCTAAAACCATTTGTACATAAAGTCATGACGCAAATAGGGTGTGCAAACGAGTATGCCCATAGGATCATTTGGCACGTTGACAAAATAAACATTTGTACGATTGTAACATGCATGAAGATACAAAATTGATCACTTCCTCTTAAGATGTCCCATCTTTAATGCATTGAGAAACCACTTCTGATTACTAACAGATTGTTCGACTTAAATAGCCTAATGGCTTCTGAAAATGAAAACATTACAATTAATATTTATAAATATATAGGTACATAGTTAACTCGCTCAAAGTAAGAGCCTTTATATTAAATGAACAACCTACCCAGGTTTCATATTAAGTACTCAAAATACGCATATTTTGCTTTTATTTATTTTGAAATCAATTAAAAACTAATTTAAATTTGAAATGTGTATTATAAGAGTATTTGCTGTATGACTTATTTTATTAAGAAAAAAACATTGTTAAATTGTACCTTTATAGCTATATCGCCAATCAATTGGTAAAAGCAGAGCTTGTAAACAAATAAATATACATATCTATCTATATCTATTTAAGAGCAATAAACAGCAAGCCACAAGTGCCGTTTTGCGTTTTTGTTTTCGTCTGCATGCATTTAATTACGTCTTGAATAAAATTATGATTTCTGATGAAATTGGTGAGTTTATCTTAAACATTTAGGTAATTTATGTTTATGTATGTGTAAAAATACTTTAAATTGGGTAAAGTACCACTATAAAGTACCAACTATACCCATATTATCTGCCGGGCCTGGTACTGCTTCTGATATAAAGTGAAACATATACACATACAGTCACTGGCACAATTATTTACACATTGCATTGCTCGCACTTTAATCATGCATGCTATAAAGCTGGAGAACTTTTGAAATAACAACTATGTAATTGTTAATTAACTTTTCTCATTTTTAATGTTTGTAGTTTTATTCAAACAGTAAATACAAAAAATTAATCAAATTCCAACATGTATCTGTTAAAATCATAAAAAACTAAGCGCCAAAATTATTTGCACATCCATCGAACACAGGCAAAATTATTTACACAAGTGTAAGTAACTGCATTGGAAAAGTAACGGTTCTAAATTTCTTTAATTAAATGATATTTTGTGTCCAAATATTGCGATCAGTTTTGCTAGGTCTACGAGTATTATAATGTCGTGGATTTTGTTCCATACTTGTAATGAATGCGTATTTTCAATAATAAAGCTTATACATATAATATTTCTGTAGAAAATATTTTTAAAATGAGTTCCTGAAAAATCGTTTTTTGAAACATACCTTTTGGATACTCTTTAAATCCACCCCGCATTCATTTCTCAGTCCATACGAAATCCAATAATGTGCAAAGCAAAACTTTTGACTGAGTAAACATAAACAGCTTATCGCGAATCCGCCAGATATTTATAACCGAAAGAGATGATAGTGCTCCGCCCCTTCGAGATCTGAATAAATAATAAAATTGATTGTTTGTGGCTGTCATAGTTACGCCTCACTTCCATGTACCTGTGCCGCTGCTCGTTCTGCTGTGAGACAAAATTTGTTCCTCTACAATACGAATGTCGATACTGAATTTCCTCGAAATATATATATGGAAACAGGGATGCAAAATAGGTGATGGGATGTGCGCGCATATTTCAACAAAATGCCTTTTTCACCATGGGGATGGTATCTGGATTTATGAAGCGTTTGGTACTTCTTCTCCAAAAGTATCTTCTTCCATTAATGGGCTGCTATATCAGAGTATAAATATAAAGTTATAACACAAAACTCTTCGGCTTGGTTTGAGTTGATGATGCTTTTATTCTTGTTTGCCGCTGTGGAGTAATAAGACCTGGATGTTATAAAATGAAACGTTTTGACTTCAGCCTAAAATACAAATTGGGAAATGATATCATGAGAAGTGGAATGGCTTAAGGTTTGTTTAATGGTTTTATGAATATATTAAAAATTATTAATCTTTAGAAATAAAAATGAAATGTTGCTCGTAAGCACAGCATTTAAAAATGGCTGAACCTATTTCGCTATTTTTTGTTCCTGAAATAAAAACTTGAAAAGGTTTATGAACTTTGTTTGCATGCATTCATATCTTAAATCAGGCAGAATTGTTTTTTTTTATGTTTTTGAGTTCAAATTTTTTTAGAAGTTGCCTTAGCTATTTAAAAAGCAAAAAAGTGCATTTAAGGCATTTGGAAAACAGTTTTTAAGATTCCAATCCAGTCGGGTATTTTATTTTATGACCACTTGCTTACTCATATTGAAATTACGCTTCAGCGACCAGTTTTTAGTTATTTACAGAATAATAAACAAAACCCGATTAAGAAAGTCAATTTGTCGGTTGTGGTCCAGATTTAGATGATAAACTGTTTTTCAATTCTTTTTTGTCGTACTCAATTAAGTTTTTATTGGTTTTAAAAAATAACACAGACACTTCGTTGTACCCCTTGTGTAAATGGTGATTGCAAAATTAATCTAGGTGCACAATATTATATTTTTAAATATTTTTAGTTTTTTTTTCTGTATTTCTATAATGTTGAAGTACAAATGTGCAAAATATTAAAGGAAGCCATCCCTGTGTAATTAAAGGTGGTAGGCCACCCCAAAGTGTAAACAAACATTAGGTTTGTTCGTTGAGCCCTGAAGTCACCCTGGGGTCGCCCTAAATCGTTTTTTGAAAAACCTGAAGTCACCCTGGTTTGCAAATTCTGTGTTTTTTGAGACCTGGGGTCGCCCTGAACTCGCCATGAAGTAGACCTAGGTATTTTGCTGGGGCGAGTTCAGGTAAAGAATAAACTGTCAAAAGTCATATGAGATTTCATATGTATTTTTGTTGTCCTTTACCGACTCGCATGTTGCATGTTATTGCTTGTGTTTGCAATTGAATGTTTGGTGTACTCAGCAAATGAAACATTCAGCAACAACGCGAAATTGTTTTCGTTCATTTTTAAAACTAATTTATAACAAATTTAAAGTTTTATCAGATCCCAAAATTATTTTGTCCTGCTTTTACTTGTCAACAAAACAGTTGACAGCCCTTGGGTGTTTTTTGAAAACCGAAAACCCCAGTTTTTGTTGACAACTCTGAGGGTTGTCAAAAAAACCTGGGTCAACCCTGGGTAAAGTTCAACGAACAAACCTATTGAATGCAATCGATTCTAATCAGCTGTTTACAAGTTTTGATTGTCAAACTTTAAGATCGTGCTGAGCAAAGAGAAGTCTTTTTCCAATAAAAAATGAAATTTAATTTTGAGAGTCTAAGCACGATAATAAAATATCTAAACTATATAAATAATGTGTTTATTTGAATTGTGGAAGAAATTTAAGCGAAGTCAAATGCTAGATCTTGTTTTGCAAAAATTGAGTTGTGGAGAATCTTCAGCTCAAACAAAGAATGCGATTCAATCTCATCTCGCTTAATAGCACTGTGTCTAAAAAATGGCAATTTTGCAATTGAACAAGCACTGTTTTTTTTTAAATAAAAACGAATCGTGGCTCAAACAATTTATTTCACTTCCAACACAGAGGTTCATAAGCAGCGCTAAGATACTGATTCATGGATCTGAAGTAATCAAGCATGGATTAGTTCCAATTAAACACCTCACAGAGGAAGCTCAAGAAACAAGAAACAAAGATTGTAAATTTTATAGAGAACATCACACAAGAAAATTCTGCAGAGTCAGCACTGTGGAAGATTTGTTCCACATGCTCCTTATAACATCCGATCCAATTATAAGCCACCAAAAAAGAAGTTATCAAAACTTTCTCCTTAAGTGATTAGCCTACTTAAAAATCCTGAAGAAACTTTAGCAACAGATGAAGATATTTTGGATCTAGGTGATTCAAGTTCAAGTTCTTTTATTTCTGATAGTGATTTCGATTCAAATTAAATATATTCTTTTTTCAGCGTTTATATACACGTAAGTCAATCTAAGTTGAAAATAAAAATAATTGAACGTAACCTATTTTGTTGGGTGTTTCTTCTTTCACGGTTAAATAAGTGATATCGCAACAAAATTTCCTTAAATCGATTTAATATTCGAAAGATGTACGTATTAACAAATAGTCAAATTTTAATTAAAACAATAAAAGCTCTCATTTCAAAACAAAAATAATTTTGTCCACCTAGATTCTTGATTTTGGCCACAGTGTGCCGGCCGCCTCGGCCGTTCCTTTCAAAGGAGATGAAAGAAAACTCAAACCGGTCGGCCAATCTAATTAAAATTTGATATTTAATGTAAATCATGATTGATCTTATTCTTATAAAGAGTTCTTCTTTTTCCCTTTACAGTCGACTCCTTAAGGTTTAGTGGCCAGATTGAAGACAACAGATTCTGTAATCAATCAGTCTCAACATTCGTTGAAATCATCTTTAGCGGCGAGGTGAATTTTTGAGCGAATGGCTGTGTCAACAAGCAAAACTGCCAGATCTGTGAGTGTAAAAAGCCAAGGTGGGCATTTGAACTGTGTCATATCCATTATATAATGGCATATATGGGCTTTTCAAATAAAAACGAATTTTGTTTATACCATACACACAGCTTTGCATTATTCTATTTAAAAATATACCCGTCTGCTGTGCTTAACAATGTCTACATTCATACCCATTTCTTCAATAAAGGCATTTGAATATTATGTTTGGTTTCTAGTAACCAAATATAACTGGCCCATTTTCGAGATATCGAATTTTGAAAAAAAAAAATTGATTTCTTTCCAAAAATTCAAAAAACATGTATGTTTAGTTAAGTTTTGAAGTGCAATGTTTTTTAAACTTTTCAGAAGCTTCTCTATAAAAAATTTAACTAAAATCCGTTATGCCAATAGTGAGAAATTCAAAATTCAAAAAATCGTTCCATGGTAGGAACAGTCAGTTCACAACTAGGTCACACGAACTTACTCCTATGTTAAAGACTAAGAATTTCAAAAAATAATATTATTAGAGAAAAACTGTTCATGAGCACAAAATTAATTTTTTGAACTCTTTTAGTAGTAAGAGATAAAAATATGCAAATATGAATTTATGCAAGAACCAAAATTATAAGTCGTTGTAGTGGTTTCTTAAGAAAATATGCTTTTATATATAACATTTTTAAGAAAAAAATTTGGTACTCCAATTTAAAGTTTTTATTATTGTTTGAATAAAAATTAAATTTACAAAAAAAAAAAATATTGAGCCGATTTTGAGACACTGAATTTTCCAATAAAAAAATTGATTTTGTTTTTCAAAATTCAAAAAAATATTGTTTTTAAAGTTTAGAAATGCAATGTTTTTTTTAACTTTTTAGAAGCTTCTCTATAAAAAATTTTATTAAAATCCGTTATGCCGATAATGAGAAATTTAAAATTCGGAAAAATCGTTCTATGGTAGGTACAGTCAGTAATGTCTTATTTTCATTTTTTTTTATTAAATTATAGATTGTAAGAATTAATCGAAAGAAAAAATTAAAGCAATATTCCTGAAACCGTTTTTGAGAAAAATACGATTTTCGAAAACCATTTAATAACATTTGTATGGAGGGTACCATTATTTTTAGGTAAAATAATTTTTGTTTTCTCAAATCTTGTAGATTATATTATAAAAATTTTATTTATCTAGTTTGACAAAAATCGAGCATCGGGCTTTCGAAATATCAAGTTTGCAAAAAACTTGAATACACAATAATATTAAAATTGCTAAGGAGCTTTAACATAAAAAAAATGATCAAGATCGGTCGCACCCTCTTTGAGAAAATCAAAAACAAAAAAATTTCAACCATTTCCTAGCTTTAATTAAATGAAATTTTTTGAGTTGTTCTTAAAAAAATCTATGGGACAGTTTTTGAGAAAAAAAAATATTTATTAGATTTCGAAAAAAAAATCGTATGGCAGGTACCGTTAGTTTGGTCTTAAAAAAAAAAGAAAAAAAACGTGTGGTGGCAAATAAATTAAAACGATATCTACCAGTCGAACAGACAGACAGAATTGCAAGACCCACTTTTCTTGTCTTCAATATTATCATAATGTCAACTTTGATCAAAATCTCGAGTTAGATTTTTTTTTACGAATGCATAACGTATGTATAAGTCGCAAGTAAAAATGGTGTTTAGTTTTGTATAGATGATATAATTTGAATATTCAGTTCGAAAAAATCGATTGGTTCAATTAAAGGGCAGATTGGTTCTGAATTTAATACAGTTGACAAATGGAGCTTAAAGTTTTATACATTGGGATTGACTGATAATCTACGGAGAAAGAAGATCAATAACATTTTACATTTAGCATTTTAATCAAGTTATTGAAATGTTTCGTTTTCTTAACAATTTTGTATTGTATATTTTAGTTTGTTTTTAATTCAATAATTGTTAATTGTTTGCGCCACAGTCGTAAAATTTAATTTCAGGGTTATTGACTAATTTGTACCTTTTTGTTGGATAAACATATGAATATGAATATTTTGTTCCTTAGAATTTTGCATGGATTGGCATGAAAAACCGGAGGCCAAAAAAATCCAACTGTCCCCAAACACTTCAGATTTCATTTGGGAGCTATAAATAAAACATGTTGAAAATAGATTTTCTTGGCAGTGGACCCAATTGGTCCCAACCTTACTGATTTCATTTCGGATTGCTGGAGGATATTTTTGTTGTTGCCTGTTAAAAAAAAAAGAAAGGTTAAATGTTTTTTCTGAGACTGGACAAGGCAATTTTATATATAACTGACACTTTAATCTGTGGAACGAAAGACTAGCAAATAAATTTCGGTCCAAGCTAAACACGAAGACCATTTATGTCTAATTTATATATTCTCGTTAAAAATTAATAAGGTGTAAGAAAATGTAAAAAAACTGAATAAAGACAATCTCCTGAAAAGTTAAAAAACAACGTAGCTGTGAAAAAAAAATTGAAATAGTTTTGTTTACATTAGGAACCTACGGCCCTGTAGTAAGTCTCTTCTGCTTAAATGTAGCTATGTACTCGTATATTAAATAAATTATGTCATCAATATTTTTGTTTTAATCTTAAGTAAAACGATTTTTTCTTTTAATAATCTGACTTACGTTGCACAAACATTTGAAAATGTTAAAACAATAGTAGACGTCGACATACAAATTTGCTCAAACGTGTTTTTACTTGCGACTTATAGGTACTATAAGGCAAGTTATGCATTCGTAAAAAAAATCGAACTCGAGATTTTGATCAAAGTTGACATTACGATGATAGCGAAGACCAAAAAAGTGGGTCTCGCTATTCTGTCTGTTTGTCTGTCTGTCTGTCGGTTCGACTACAGCCTAAACGGCTCGGTCGATTTTCTTCAAACTTGGTAGATATGGCTTTTAATTTTTCCCCCCCGGACGTTTTTTTCTATTTTTTTAAAGACCAAAAATAACGGTACCTGCCATACGATTTTTTTTCGAAATTTTATAAATATTTTTTTTTTCTCAAAAACTGTCCCACAGAATTTAAAAAAAAATTGAAAAATTTCATTTGGTTAAAACTAGCTAATAGGTGAAAAAATTTTACAAAAAATTGTTATTTTTGTTGGCCCCCCTGGGTCCATTTTTTTGTTTTTGATTTTCTCGAAAACGGTACAGCTGATTTAAAAAATTTTTTGTATGACAAAGCTCCTCCAAAGTTTGAATATTATTACATATTCAAATTTTCAGTTTTTAATTTTTTGGATTTAAAAAAAAAATTCAAAAGTTTTTTTTGGAAACTCAATATTTCGAAACCCCCATGCTCGATTTTTTTCAAACTTAACAAATAAAAGTTTCTTAAGATAATCTACAAGATTTGAGGAAAAAAATTTTGTTTTATCTAAAACTAACGGTACCTTCCATACAAATTTTAAAAATTGGTTTTCGAAAATCGTATTTTTCTCGAAAACGGTTCCGAGAATTTTGCTAAAATTTGTTTTCTTTTGATTAATCTTTACGATCTATAATTTAATAAAACAAAATTTTAAATCTAGATATTACTGACTGTACCTACCATAGAACGATTTTTTCGAATTTTGAATTTCTCATTATCGACATAACGGATTTTAATGAAATTTTTTATAAAGAAGCTCCTAAAAAGTTTAAAAAACATTGCATTTAAAAACTTAAGAAAAAATATATTTTCAATTTTTAGAAAAATATAAGTCTTAGTATTAGTATTTTTTTTGGAAATTAGACTTTTATTCGTACAATAATAAAAACTTAAGGTTGGCGTACCAAAATTTTTTCTTAAAAATGTTTTAAGAATTTTGTACATAAAAGCTTATTTTTTTAAAGGAACCACTACAACGACTTATAATTTTTGTTCCTGCATAAATTCATATTTGCATAGCTTTCTGTTTTTATCTCTTACTACTAAAAGAATTTAAAAAAACATTTTATCCTTATGAACAGTTTTCTCTTATAACATTCGTTTTTAAAATTCCTAGTCTATTACATAGGAGCAAGTTCGTGCGACCCAGTCGTGCATTTTATTTTTTTGTGTTCTCTTAAAAATCGATTTATATCAAAATTCCAGTTGGTAAAACTTGTTTTCATTGTGTTTTAACGTAGCTTAAAAATATATTCCCACTTAAAGTCTATAAGAAAGTATTATTGAAGAGTATTGCTGGCCAGTGTAGTTGAATAATAATTAAGAATCAAAATACTATTAATGTTTTACAAAATGAAAATTTATTAAATCTATTTTAACATGATACTTTTGTTCAATAAAAATACATAAAATTATTAAAATTTGTCTAAAACAGAGAAAAACTCTAATTTTGGTGTTTCCATTAAACATAATTTAATATTTCCAATATTTTTCTTTTTATTCTTCAACTACAGTTGCGCTAAATTTTAGTTGAATTAGTAAAAAAATTAAATCTGTTTTAGTATGAAACTAGGATAAAACAAGGATTTTGCAAATTTAAATCGAATATTGCATCATACTTTCTCTACCCTTTTATTTAATTTAAAACCATCGAATACCTATTTTAGTTTTTTAGTATCGTGCTTATTTCAAATGACTCTTTGTCATATACAATCGTAAAAAGAGATTTGCTTACTTAGTTTTCTTGTACGAACTGCCACTGTTTTAGGTGTGCTCAGAAGCAAGTTATTAAAAAAAATGCTTTAGCATGATATCTGTTAAGGAGTATCATACTAGTACCTTAATAATAATAGAAATTTTGCGCCATTTCTCCTCCCAACACTTCAAAATGAAAGAATGATTTATCATTTGTATAGTATTATTGTAAATTTCAAAATAAGTGGGGAGAATGTTTGCTATTTGATTATCAGTTCATACAATTCCGAATTCGCTTTCTCGATGCCTTTTCTCTAATATCCAAACAAAAAACCATCATTTTATATCTCAATTAAAATGTGCAGCAGAAATCATGAACCAAACATTCCGTTTGATATTATTAAAGTCGCACAACGGTAACTCTTTTATCAAATATGTATCTTCATAATGTAGGTTACTATGTCGAACTTGTTTTTATTAAAAGGGAATTAAAACCTGAAATCAATGTAAGCTTTGTTTAAAATTAATTTCTTCACTTATTGGATATTTGTTTTAATGATTAGATAGTCATGTCAAGTCCAACAGTCCTGGTTTTATTTATTTTAATTTTGTGCAATTCTGTAGATTCGTGTGAAATAACAGAAGAATGTCCAATAAACAACAATGTGACATGGGCAACCAATGGTACTGCTTGTAGTTTATTTCGAAACAAATGTTTACTAGATAATGTCAACTGCCATCACCAAAATAACGATGAACCCAGTAAATAGAAAGCCATTTTTCAACATTTCGATCGTTTATATTGATTATTATTTTTTTTATAGAACTAGAAGTAATTACCAAAGAAGAATGCCAGCGGTTATGCATCAGTAAATGTCCCGAAGAAGATGAACCGGTTTGTGGATATTATAATGATAATATTAAGCAACATACATTTACGAACAAATGTGAAATGGAAGCATATATTTGCAAGACTGGGGAACGTGAGTTTGTGAATAGTCCAAGGGTTCACATGTATGGGTTCCATACATTTGCTAGAAATGATGGCGCAAAATTTTAGGCGGATTAGAGCAATATTAAAACTTTTTTGGTATGATACTATGTTAAGAAGATAACTTTGCAAATTTTAATCATATTTATCATCATACAGTCAGTTTATTAAAACAAACAGCACGATATTAGTGCTGAAAAGTCTTTATACTGCTTAAAAACTAGAAAATTATTAAGTATTATCCTGATTATTTTAACATTAGGATCTTTAAAATTTTGCGCCACTTATGGTTAAAGAAGTATTTTTGTTGAACACAAATATATGGTACGAAGAGGAAAAATTAATAATACAAGTAGGTATAAGTTAAGACTTCGGTCATCTTCGCATATATATTTGAGTTCGAAGAATTATTCTCCTTTAAAACTATCAAACTTGACTCACTTAGGAGCCAAGTTTAAAATATTTTTTTTTTAATATTTTAATCTACAAGCTCTTGATACTCAACTTGTTTTTTATTTAGCTTTTTTTGCTTATGGTGGTGGACCGTGCGAAACATCTGATGCAAAAGAGGAAGGGGAAGAAGGAGCGCCTTCAAATTGAAAAAAAATATAAACAAAATATAAAATTTTATTAAATACATAAAACAGATACATATATCATTTTGATTTCAGAAAAAATCAAAAAAAAATTAATTTAATTGTATAAAACAAGAATAATAAGCTAATAATTTATGCCCGATCTATAGAGCAGGTATTGATTTGTTTCGTTAAAAAAAAATATCCAGTTCAACGAAGTGGTTTTTGGCGTATCGTGCCATCAAGGTCAACATAACCCGTTCCATACCTCAAATCGTACTTGTCTTATTCGCCAGAGTTATGGAAACCTGCACCTCACAAATACCCATCATTTATCGAAGGTTCGGCGACATAATTAAATAAAAAAATTTCAAACACATTTTTTTATTCTAACATCTACCCGTCCCTCTTGGAATTTAGATTTTAGATTTTACAGATATAAATGCAGTTAGTATACCTGGAATACGAATATCAGAGACTGACGGGAAGCTTAGCGTTTATAAAACACACCAAATCGAATTTACGACTCAGTCAAATTTTCTATAGCTACTTCGAATTTATTTCAAAAACCAAAAGTGAGATTTAACTGAGCCCTATTATTGGTGATTATTTTAAAAGCGTCTTTGAAGACTTTTCTTCAACAGCACTTCTTTAACGGAAGGGATACAGTACACACATCTTAATAGAATAAACTTTCCAATTTCTGAACAATATTTAAAACTTGATGATTGTTTTGTTCTAGGCCTAGTAGTGTTCCGTCATTTATGTTAAAAAATGTGTATTTTACCTGCATAATCCGTATTTGTTCTTTTCAATGAGTCTCTTAAATGTTCAAAATGTCCTACACCTTGGAAATATTCAAATTTAATATAAATTATTTTAAATGCAAAAAGTCATCTTCAAAAATAATAGTTTAAAGTTAATTCTGCGGTGTACGCAAGGGAAGCCATCTTGGCCATTTGGTGTTTGATTTATTCAAAAATCAACTTTCCTCAATATTTTGATTAATTAACTGAATCTCGGATATTCACAGATTTTTGGACTGGTGCACAGTGCCGGATTAGCCACGAAGCAAGAGTAGCAAATGCTACGGGCCCCGCGCATTTAGGGGCCCCGCGCACCAACGTTTTCTGACCATAAAAAAGTATTATTTATATATTAGATTTAGTTACAATTACTAAGAAGAAAATATTTGCACCAAAATGATCACCTAAAATTTTATTTTTCTATCTGCTGGTCATACCAAAAATCATGGTTCGCACCGCACTACACGCAAATTGGACAACGGTATGAAATGCAGGTGTTTATTGTCACCATTGATAACGCACTCACTGTTTTAGGTAAACGTATGAACAGAACAGTTAGGTATTATAAAATTGCTGGCATTTTCGGAATATTCTGAGAGCCTAAATCTCTTCCTGATTCAAAATAGCTATTTTGGCCTTTAGTCCAGTCCACAAAAATTGGCGTTTCGTCCGGGTGATCGCACATGGACTCATCAGTTGACTGTGAGGACCTTGTCAATACGCAATTTTTATTAAATTCAGTTCATATTACATCGATTTTTTGACAAAAATCCAATGTGAACTATATCCAACCAAGATTAAAATTGTAATCATTAACGTTGGAATATTTTGCTATTTCGAATCAATAATTCAACAAGTCCATTAATAGTGAAGTCTTCTACCTGCCTGATTTATTTCAGTAGTATATAGAATTTGTATTATAAAAACCTTCATATAGAATCAAAGCTGAGCCACTGGCAAAATATTCCAACTTTAATGAGTACAATTTTAATCTTGGTTGGATATAGTTCACATTGGATTTTTGTCAAAAAATCGATGTAAAATGAACTGAATTTAATAAAAATTGCGTATTGACAAGGTCCTCACAGTCAACTGATGAGTCCATGTGCGATCACTCGGACGAAACGCCAATTTTTGTGAACTAAAGGCAGAGGCGGATCGTGAATTTGTGGGGCCCTGGGCTGAAACTATTTAGTGGCCTACCTAAGTACTCAACTAATAGTCATGTCAAAAAACTGTGTCTATAGTGATATATTATTATTATATATTCTTTATTGCACAAAAAAAAAACATAAATGTTACTTAAATCTACGCAAGCATTAGTTGTGCAAACGGCGACCTTATTGCTGTGGTAGCAATCTCTTCCAGGCAACCTTTGGGTGAGAGTGAAAACGAAATAGTGATATATATAAGAATATAAAAAAAAACAATAAAAACATTTTATTTATTTATTATGAATTAGTAAATGAAATTGACAGATTATGTGTATGACATGTTATATAAATTATAATTTATAAATCAACCTTTCTGCATTTCTGTGCTGGAAATTCCTTAATTTGAAGTGATAAATTATTTATACGATGGTTCGACATTGTTGTCCTGTATTTATTTTCTACATAGGACATCTTGGAGAAAGAGCGCTCTGCTTTACAGCTAGTAATTGGCAAAATAAAAAAAACTTCAAAATGGTATAGCTGTTAGGGAACATACGTTAATAAGTTTATTTTCATATATGAGCTTAAAAATGTCACTGGAAGAGGTGTACGATTCTGGCTTAGATTGGAGTAAGTACGATTTTAATTGAATGCACTCATTCACTAAATGCTCGTCTACGTCTTCTGGATAATAATCAATAATACGAGTATGACGCGCACTTTCCAAATCTATGTTTTCGATATTTTTGTTTTGCAAATGCATTAAAAATTTGATTTTTTTGCTATATGTCTCTTTCTATTGATATATGACACAGTGACATTAGCAAACCTTATTAAAATGACTGATTAAAAAAAATACTTTGCACAACTGCTTTTTTGCTCATAATTACACCATCCTATCAAATTTCACCAAATTTGGTCCAGTAGTTTCGGAGCAAATTGGCTGTGACAGACAGACGGGCGCACGAGTGAGGGCGTCAGGTGTTACGTTAAGCAGCGCGGCGGGAAGTCCCTCGTAAGAGTAGATAAAAAGGTAGTAGCCTATGTTGATGATCTTGCGTTATTAGCGACAGGTAAATACTTACCCACTATCAGCGAACAGATCGAATACGCCCTTTCTATAAGGTTAGTAGATGGACTAGAAAGTGCGGCCTGATCGTTAACCCGTCAAAAACAGAATTAGTCCTTTTTATAAATAACAGGAAAATACCAAGCTTCAGAATACCTTCAATTGAAGGCACCCCACTGAAGATTTCAGATCATGCAAATGCAAAGTATCTTGGTGTGATTCTAGATAGGAAATTAAGCTGGAGTCTTTACACTAAGGAAAGAGCAATAAAAGGAATGATTGCATTCTACTCATGTAACAGAATCTTTGGGAAATCTTGGGGACCTATCCCAAAAATTATCAGGTGGATGTATTTGGCGATACGATAATCAGACCAATACTAACTTATGGTAATTTGGTATGGTGGAATGCAACGTTAGAGGCGATACCCCTAGACCTTTTCGTACAAGAATCCGCAGCATATAGCGCCTTAGGGCTAAGCCAGACTAATACCTGGAAAAACAGTGCAATAGAACATGCTCAAATTCTTCAGAAATATTTGGGTGATAGTATCATTACAGATTATACAACACCCGAACTTGACTTTTATAAACCATTCCAAACTGCCTTTCCAAGCAGAGAAGAATGGCTGAACAACCAACCCTACGCCAGTGAATCAGCAATAGCAATCTATACTGATGGCTCCAAAATGGACACAGGTGTTTGTGCAGGCTATTTCTCAGAACCTCTTGAGCTAAATAACTCACAGATCATAGCAGTGTCTTCCAAGCGGAGGTCCTGGCAGCGTATTGTCAAACTGTATATCAGCACAGATCTCCTTAGTCTGTGCTCAGCCATTTTCTGCTCACCGAATTTGAAAGTATTGTTGAGCAAACTGTATGCTACCACAGAGCGCTCTGTGGTCACATGCAGTTAGCTTGTAAAATATTAAAAAAGCTGAAGCAAACTATATACTATTTCAGATCGAGCAAAGTACCTGTGATTACAGAGCCATCGTTCACGTTGGTGTGGTTATTGTGTGTGGTGTGTGGTGCCGTGACATAAAGCCAAGTGACAAAAGGCCAAGGTAGGTAGGTAGGTAGGTAGAGATGGTAGTCGCCAGCCAGCTGGGCCCGCGACTCAATTAGCGCTGGGGTGCGCCGTTTTGATACCATTAAACTCGTGTCAACCTAATAAGGATTAAGTACGGAAGAAAATGGCTTTTATATACTTTAGCGGAGCATTACTAAACCCATTTTGTCGCATTCAGAAAGATAATCAGATCTTTGATTTTCTTCTCCGAAAGTTCGCTGGGGTCATTGAGGAAGGCTTTCCCAAAGGAAGCCATCCTGTAATTTGCTAAGGCGGGGCAATCGCAAAGAAAATGAACCATAGTTTCTTTTTCTTGTGGATCTCCACAACTACGGCAGTGTGGGTTGAAGGGGATGCCTAGCTTTCTTGCATGTTCACCTATGGACCAGTGCCCGGTGCATATTGCTGTGATCCTGGCTATGTCGCGCCTGGGTCTGCATATTAGATCGTTGGAACG
Organism: Philhelius festivus; assembly: GCA_963931855.1. Taxonomy (NCBI): domain Eukaryota; kingdom Metazoa; phylum Arthropoda; class Insecta; order Diptera; family Syrphidae; genus Philhelius; species Philhelius festivus. Next base: position 88,977,212 of record OZ007555.1, read on the forward strand.
TGAGTTGTTGTAAGTAGGCCATATCTTTCTTGATATGACACAGTTTGTGAGACTGCTCCACCTACGGTTGGATTCATTGAGAAAAATCGAGAAGATTTTTCTCTTCATAGCACCAAGAGGAATATTAACTTTTTCCGCTAGTGAGCTATGTAAGGTCGAGCCTTGCCGAGCTAAAGCGTCAGCCCGTTCATTACCCTCTATGTCACTGTGACCTGGAACCCAGATGAGAGTGACCTAGAGGCCAATGTTCAGACTCGCCAGTTCGTCCCGACATTGCTGGACAAGTCCTGAGGTTGATGTAGATGATTTAATGGCCTTAATGGCCGCCTGGCTATCTGAGCAGATAGCTATATTTCTGAATTGGTTTTGGTTAGATTGGAGCAACTTGCATGCCTCCTTGATTGCTAGTATTTCGGCTTGAAATACACTCGCAAAGTCTGGTAGTCTGAGTGACTTGGAGATGTTAAAGGACTCGGAAAAAATTCCTGAACCAACGCCGCACTCCATCTTAGATCCATCAGTGTAGATTATCGAATCGAAATCCTTTGTGACAACGTCATTCTTCCAATCCCCTCTGGTGGGAAAAATGGCTTTGAAATCCCCGCTTGGGCAAAGAGGAGGTACGCAGTAGTCGGTGTTCGATAAGAAAATATCCGGAGGAATCAATTTTGTTATGTTTCCATGACCATAGGGTTTGGAGAACCAACAGTTAGATTCTTTAAGTCTTACAGCACTGCATGCCGCTAGGTATTTTATATGAAGGTCGAGTGGTAAAAGGTTCAGGATAACGCTCAGGGCATCTGTTGGGCATGATCTGAGAGCCCCCGTAGTGCCGACGCTAGCCGTTCTTTGAACCCTTTTAAGTTTTCCGACGTTATATTGCTTGCTAAGTGCAGGCCACCAAACAATCGATCCGTAAGACAAAATTGGCCGTACCACTGCAGTGTACGTCCACAAAATCATCTTCGACTGAAGGCCCCACTTCTTACCAAAGGTCTTTCTGCAGGCATAGAAAGCTATACAGGATTTCTTAACCCGTTCTTCAATATTTACCTTCCAATTCAATTTGGGGTCGAGAATAACTCCAAGGTATTTAGCTTTGGAAGATAAAGAAAGAGTTTGACCGTTAAGTCGAGGTAGGGTGAATGTAGGTATTTTAGTCCTGGTAGTAAAGAGCATCAGTTCCGTCTTACTCTGATTAACTCCTAGTCCACTACTAGTGGTCCAGTTGCTAACTCTTTTCAGAGCCAATTCAGTGATTTCACTAATCACAGTGGTAAACTTACCTGATGCCAATAAAACCAGATCGTCAGCATACGCTACAGTTTTTACACCACTACCTCTGAGCTTGACGAGAATTTTGTCCATGACTAAGAGCCATAGAAGAGGGGAGAGAACACTACCCTGGGGAGTTCCCCTACTAACATGCTTAGTAGAAATTGTGTTTCCTAACGTTGCTTGGATCCTTCTGTCACTGAGCATAGATACAATCCATTTGGATATGAAACTTTCTACACCAAAGTGAACAAGTGACTCGCGAATGGATTCAGTTAGGACGTTATTAAAAGCACCCTCCACGTCTAGGAAGGTTGCTAGGGTATATTCTTTGTAGTGAATCGTCTTCTCTATTGTATGCACTACTTCATGCAGGGCAGTCTCCGTAGACTTGCCTTTTAGGTATGCATGTTGCGATTCATCAAGAGGACGACCCTCTAGTAAAACTCTGATGTGAGTATCAAGGATGCGCTCTAGTGTCTTTAGAACAAAAGATGTCAGACTAATAGGCCTAAAGTCCTTCGCGGATTCATGACCTCGTTTGCCGACCTTCGGAATAAAGACCACTCTTACATGTCTCCATGACTCGGGTACATGATTGAGATAGAGACAACCTTTGAAGATCATTTCTAGCCATGGTACTGCCAAGTCTTGCAGTTTCTGCAGCATAACTGGGATTATGCCATCAGGGCCAGGTGATTTGTAGGGGGAGAAAGTATTAATCGCACATGAAATACTATCTCCTGATATAATAGAATTGATTTGCTCCCTATGAGCTATAATGGTATTTGTAGTGCTAAGCGTTTCGGGGTAGCTATTCTCACAACCCGAAAAATGTGTTGTCATAAGCAGTTCCAAGGACTCAGCTTGAGAGGCTATCCAGATACAGTCACTTTTTCTCAGAAATGAAGGGCTGCAATGTTCCTTTGACAGAACTTTACTTAGTCTAGCAGAATCCTAAATATCTTCTATTGAGTGACAGTATTCTTTCCAGCCAAGCTTCTTAGATGCTGCTATGGCTCGCTTGTACACTTTTAGGCAGTCTTTATATGGTTGATAGAATTTCTCCTTCTGACATATGTTGAAGATCTTTCTGGTCATTTTTCTAAGTGCAGAAAGATCTTCATTCCACCAAGGAGGGAACTTTTTGCGGCTGTATTTAATTGGACAGGAGACCTTAAAGGCAGTGTTAATCGCTGCCTCGAAAGTCTTTACCTTAGATTCAAGAACTTCCACAGATTCTACACTAATTAATGGTAAATTGCCTAGTTTGGATTTTGCGATCTGACTGAATTTCTTCCAGTCAGTTCTTTTGGGATTTCTATATGGAGGGGGGGTTTCTACCTTGAAACCTATGTTGAAGAGGATTCATCTATGATCCGAGAAGGAATTTAAAGAGGAAGCTCTCCAGTTTTCCACCACCACATTACAGTTGTTTGCAACAGTGATGTCAAGTACCTCTTCCCACCCGTCGTAGTTTTCCGAGCTTGGAAAAACGAAGGTGGGTGAGTCACCTCTGTTACAAACAATTAGGTTATTTTCAATAATAAAATCAAAAAGAGACTCACCTCGTTCGTTGATTTCAGAGCTGCCCCAGAGAGAGTGCCGTGCATTCGCATCGCATCCAATCAGGAGATTCGTATTTTGCTGATTAGCTGCTTCAACCAATTTCCTCACCTCCTCAGGCGGTGATTGCCGGTTGTGGTCGTAGTAGCCAGATGCCACCAGTAGTCCCTTTGCATCTTTATCTTCCAGCCTGACGACTGTCAAATCCGGAGTGCTAAAATTAGGACACAAAAAAGCTTTTAAGTGTTTTTTAGCTAAGATACAAGTTCTGGGATTACCTTGTTCTTGGGTTACTGTTTTGTATAACAGGTCGTATTGGTTGTCTTGGAGGCCTTTTACATTGAGGCCATTTACCCATGGTTCTTGAATAACGCCAATGTCAATGTTTTCCTCACTGAGGAAAACTCTTAGATTATCTGAGGCACATTTAGAGTGCTTCAGATTAATCTGAATGACCTTCAGCGCGTTTTAATTGGTTGAGGGTCCTACGGCGCCAAGGACAACCGAACCGTCGACAACAGCGCTGATCTTAGCGCTCTCATCCACTTTATCAGTGTCTGGTCCCTGATCTTGCAGGATTTTGATTTTAGCATGCCTGATGCCAAAACGGAGTTTATAATCAGCCTTCTCGAGTGCCCCTCTGCTTTATTCCGTGATCCTCAGAAGGTATGAAGTGCTGGTCTTTTGCGGTTCTTCCGCCTTGATGACGACCCAGTCGTGCATGGGGACCAGCGGGTTCAACCTCTGAAGACCCCGGATCAGCTCCAGTCCGCTCGGTTTGATGCCCATGAGGGGCAACCAGATGCGGGCCTTTGGTTGTCTAGGGATCTCCTTAGCTGGGATAAGCTTGAGCTTCAAGCCCTCCCAGTCATTGCTGACCTTAGCAATGCTGTCTCTAAGGAAGTCCCTTGAAAACCCGTCCTCGCATTTGATCACCCTGTATCCCCTGAGCATTTCCCCAGAGTCGAAGCTGGGGTAGGGTCCCTCACTTGTAGATAGGGTGTACGTGAAAACCATCTCAGAGAGCTTGGCTTCGATTGAGCTCCACACCGACAGCAGACCTTTGCTGTTGGTGGAGAGTTCATCTACAACCGCTACCTGGAGGTCATCCCTGACGACCTCGCTTAGAGTAGGCGGTTGCGCCGCTCTGAGAGATGTGGCTTTTTTCTTCTTTATATTGCCATCAAGTTTCGTCTTCTTTTGGGAAGGAAAAGTCTCTTCCTGAGACCTGTCTCGCTTGACGGCTTTTTCTTTTTTTGTCAGAAGGTTATTGTATTCGTCAATAACCTTCTGGTACCTGATTTTATCCTCGGCATCCCTCTCGTGACAAGTTCCCTCCGCCTCATTCTTGGCAATCTTGCTAAGGATAAACGAGGCATGCAGGAACTGGTTCTTTCGAAGAACGCCAGGAGATTTCTTCTTACCACGATTAGCATTGCTATGGCTGGCATTGCTACCCGATGGCTTGGCAGTATTGATCGGTTTAGGGAGCAAAGGAGTACTATGGCTGGTACTCGCTATGCTCCCTGAAGGTTTGGAAGTTATCTCAACGGCTTCTGTGCCGTGAGAGCTTCCTGTCAATGTCTCTTGGCTAGAGGCCAAGAGTTCGTCTTCGTTGTCAGTTGTGTCGCTATTATTTGTCGTTTGTTTGTTCATTTTATAGTTTTTTTTAAAAATTTTGGTCCCACGAGTAGGTCGGAAAAGAAAGGTCAGCCCCGGCAGAGCCGATATACCGGGGTAAGGCAAGTATTAAGACGGACCCGGCCAGGGCATCCGAATGAGCTCGTTAGTGACTGGTTTTCCCCCCAGCCTTCCATTTCTTCGGCACGGATTATGAATAATCGCTCACACCACCACTGAAAATTAGGGACCTGTATCTATGGTAAAATCGCATTGTTGAGGGTTGAACTATTGAGGAGTAAAGGAACCTTACAACATTGCGACCTGACCTTAGCTGATCCCCATCTTGACAACGCACAAGATTTCTGTGGTGATCATTACCGCCCGGCACCCACTAGGAGGGTTTGATACGAGGATTTATGCCGAGCCAAATTTGTTTGTGACTTAATGCCAAACATAAAATGTTTTGTCTTGAGCAACAGTACCTTGGGTGGCCCGCTTCGCGGGTTTTCAGGATTTTAACTCCCTTTTTGGGGCTCACACCCGCTCACGCAACTCCGTTGCTCCGCTTAGGGTAGGTTCAGTCGCCAGGCAGGCGCCTGTAGCAACAGTTTTGTATTTTACATTAATTGGAGTAAACAACTAACCGTTATGTACTGCTGCTCAGGAAAACTGTTGCTACAGGCGCCTGCCTGGCGACTGAAAATACCCTAAGCGGAGCAACGGAGTTGCGTGAGATGGTGTGAGCCCCGAAAAGGGAATTAAAATCCTGAAAATCAGCGAAGCGGGCCACACAAAGTACTTTTGCTCAAGACAAAACATTTTATGTTTGGCCTTAAGTCACAAATAAATTTGGCCTTTTGTCACGGCACCACACACCACACACAATAACCACACCAACGTGAACGATGGCTCTGTAATCACAGGTACTTTGCTCTTAGTTTCCTGAGCAAAATGTATACCAACACAGAAAAATCTGCTTTTGATCTGACACAATATATGGTATGCTCTTAATTTGAATGAGCAACCACAGGGTGATATCACCTTTTACATTGACAGCCAAGCGGCAATAAAAGCGATTTCTACCACTGTGATAAAATCGAAGCTTGTCTCTTGCTGTCGCAAAGAGCTTAAGGTTCTTGGCACGCAGCACAATATTAGACTCTACTGGGTACCGGGGCACAGCAGCATATCAGGTAATGAAAATGCCGATGAGTTGGCAAGACAAATGGTAAGTATCCCACTCTGCAACATTAAACAGAAAATTTCAGATTTAATCCTAAAGAAATCTAATGAAAGGTGGATTCTACTTGACACCTGTGATACCACTAGGATGGTATGGCCTTGCTTTAACAAGCAGAGGACTGACAAAATTGTGCAACTTAGTAAGAAGTCCCTTCGCTCTTTTACGAGCATAATCCCCGGACATATGTAATTAACTGAAACATCATAAGTTCAAAATGAAACTCAGAACAGATGACCTGTGGTAAATGAAGACACATCACACTTTCTCTGTCATTGCCCGTCACTATGCCACCAAAGAAGGAAATGGCTTTGTAGTTACTTCTTTAACAATTTAGAAGATCTTTCTAATATTCAAGAATTCACATATTGAACTTCGTCAATGCCACAAAATGGCTTGACTGATTAACAGAACACACAGGTTTTTATCAGAAAAGAGTGATTACACTCACGGGTAACACAATGGATCTACATTGATCTAAGTGTGACGATAGTTACATCAATTGTCAGCCCAACAACCTAACCTAACATAACCTAAGAGTAGAAAAATACACCGATCAAAAACAAACGAGGGGGAATCCCCGTTCCGTTCCATAGACGCGCACATACACTATTCGGCATCAAACTGAGCACGATTTTAGAGAGAGAGAGAGTAAGTTCGCGCAGCTCTTTTTCCAGGTAAAAGCGACGTGCGAATTTACTCGCTGTCTCTCTAAAATAGTGCCATCTTGCTTGCCGGGGACTATACGTTAGTTGATTGATCTCAGGGTTGCCATTGCCAACCTTATGGTAGGTTTTTTTAATTTAAATTTTTTTTTAATTCAAATTAACGCCTATTGTTTTCAACGGGTTCTGGGGGCCCCTTGTGACCTCGGGCCCTGGGCTGCAGCCCATACAGCCCTTAGGTAGATCCGGCTCTGACTAAAGGCCATAAAAGCTATTTTGAATCAATAATTCAATAAGTCCATTAATAGTGCTGTCTTCTGCTTGGCTGATTTATTTCAGTCGTATATAGAATTTGTATTATAAAAACCTTCATATAAAATCTCTTCCACCAGAAGAAATTTTGAAAAAATCTGCAACCATAGTAAGTGCTTACGCAGATGGAGGACAGTCTGAGCAACGAATTAGTGCAGTTCACTTCAATGCTCAATTCTGATGTGGCTGGTATTATTGACAGCAGGAATCTTGAGGCTCTGGAAATGCAGGTTTACAAGCTGTTGATGAATAACTTTTTACAATCCTGTTTCCCGAACGTTGAAATTGCTTTGCGCATTTATTTGTCTCCCATGATCACCAACTGCAGTAGTGAACGATCTTTCTCAACATTAAAACGTGTTAAAAATGAATAGAGCCAACAACGTCTTGATCACCTCACTTTAATAAATTTTGAACATGATTTACTCCGAGAAGTCGATATCAACAGCATTATTTATAAATTTTCCCAAATTAAATCAAGAAAAGTTTTGTTTTATTAAATACCATAAACTTGATAAGTACCTAACCTAAAACAGTCTAAGGGCCCCTTAATAGAATTTGCTACAGGCCCCGCGCTGGCTTAATCCGGCACTGCTGGTGCAATAATAATCATTTATTTTTCAAAATTGACAAGTTCATGACAATGAATCTTCTGCTAAAACGTAATTTATTTATCAATGACAATCTGTTAAATTTTTCGCATTTGTGTAAAGTATTTACTTTTTCTGATTTCGTAATCTAATTAGACTCAAACTATATTTAAAATTATCATTCCCTGATCACTATAACTGAAGTGGTCCAACGAAAACGCACGATGTTAATTGTAAACAAAACAAAAAAGAATTATCTTGATATTTTTTATTATGATAGAAGGATCTATGACAATTGTGTGAAACAATATCGGCCAAATGCTCTCCACGGCTTCGGTGGCATACACCTATCCGATGGTCCATATTTTCAATGACTGAGACATAATTGAGGTTCAATGTAGTTAATGTGTCAAATTGTCTCATCCTTTAGCTCTTGAATTGTGCTTGACTTATTATCGTACACTTTTTCTTTTAAATATCCCCAAAGAAAGAAGTCCAACTGTGTCAAATCGCATGATCATGGCGGCGAATTAACATCGACACGACGGACGTGAGATAACACGGCCATTGAATTTCTCGCACAAAAGTGCAATTATTTTGTTGGCTTTGTGGCAAGTGGCGCCATCCTGTTGGAAGCACATATCGTCCAGGTCCATATCCTCAACTTTTGGCCACGTTAACATCTCGCGATAACGAACACCATTCACGGTAACTGCTTGGCCGACCTCAAGAAGAAGTACAGCCCGATGACGCCGCCAGCCCATAAGCCGCACCAAAAAGTCACTCTTTGTGGATACATCGGCTTTTCAACAATCACCCGTGGATTCTCATTTGCCCAAATGCGACAATTCTGCTTGTTAACGAATCCACTGAGGTGAAAGTGTGCCTCGTCGCTGAAGATGAATTTCTTTGTGAAGTCACCATTCACTTCTGTCTCTTCAACCAACCATTCGGCGTATTGACGACGCTTGAAATGATTAGTAGGCTTCAGCTCTTGAGTCAATTGAATCTTCAAAATTCGTATTAGTGATGTTCGTGAGATGCTCAATTATTGGGCACGACGACGAGTCGAGGTTGACGGCTCTTCTGCCACACTATCGCAAGCAACAGCAATGTTTTCCGCAGAACGAACTGGGCGAGCATGCACAGGTGTTTTCGCATTTCCTACAGACCCGGTTTGCTGAAGTTTGCGCACAATTCTACCGATTGTGGTTTCGCCAAAGGTTTTTCCGTGAAATCCGTGATCCATATGTTATCGTTCGTTAGGTTAATTCTCGAATATGGATGTGCTATACGGGCGACATAATTCTCCGTGAATTGAAAGTATTCAAAGAAGATTTTTATGTATTTCTCTTCGTTTTTTTTTCCTGTTCAAATAGAGTTCTATTACCTCCATTCCCTCAAAGACTTCAGTTGATAAACCTCCCAGCTCTTTCTTTTCAAAAACAGTAATTGCAGTTTTGTTTCATTATTGGAAAAATGAATGAATCTATGTCATCTCCATCAATTCTGCGTCGATTAAATTTCAATATTAATCGTTCTAGTTTAAAAAGCAATTAACCTATTTGCACTATTTTTAGAAGATCAAACTACGCCGCTAAGAGTCCTCTCTTACAGATAATCGGTATTTGTCAATAAATTTAATAAGTAAAACCGAAGAAGTTGGTCTCATCAGTAAGATGCTGTCGTATTTCTTCTAAGATACAATATAATATATTAGTCGATGATTATCAACAAAAATAAAATGCACGACTGGGTCGCACGAACTTGCTCCTATGTAATAGAGCAAAAATGAATGTTACTAGAGAGAACTGTTCATAAGGATAAATTTTATTTTTTAAACTCTTTTAGTAGTAAGAGATAGAAACAGAATGTTATGCAAATATGAATTTATGCAAAACAAAAATTATAAGTCGTTGTAATGGTTTCTTAAAAAAATAACATTTTATAAAAAAAATTTTTAAAACATTTTTAAAAAAAAATTTTCCTACGCCAATTTAAAGTTTTATTATGTTCGAATAAAAATTAAATTTACAAAAAAAAAATACTAAGCCGTTTTTGAAATATTGAATTTTCCAAAAAAAAATTAGATTTTTTTTTTTCAAAATTCAAAAAAATATTTTTCTTAAAGTTTTGAAATGCAATGTTTTTTAAACTTTTTGGTAAGAAATTTCATTAAGATCCGTTATGTCATTAATGAGAAATTCAAAATTAGAGAAAATGGTTCTATGGTAGGTACAAGTTGTAATATCTTAATTTCAAAATTTTTTTTTATTAAATTAAAGATCATAAAAATTAATTGAAAGAAAAAAAAATTTTATCAAAATTCTAGGCGCCGTTTTCGAGAAAAATACGATTTTTGAAAACCATTTTTTTAAATTTTTTAGCATATGTATGGTAAGTACCTTTATTTTTAGGTAAAAGAAATTTTTTTTCTCACTTCTTGTAGATTGTATTGAAAAACTTTTATTTATCAAGTTTAAAAAAATCTAGCGTGGGGTTTTCGACATATTGAGTTTTGAAAAAAAATTCTTAAGTTTTTTTTAAAAATCCAAAAATTTTTTTTTTTTAATTTGAGTACACAATTTAATTTATGTTTTTGGGGAGCTTTATCAAAAAAAAAATGGTCAAAATCGGTTGTACCGTTTTTGAGAAAATCAAAAACCAAAAAAATGGTTCCATGGGTACCCTCAATAACCATTTTTCTGAAAATTTTTTTCAACCAATACCTATCTTTAATTAAATGAAATTTTTTTGTATTTTTATTTTTAAAATCTGTCAAACAGTTTTTGAGAAAAAAAAAATGTTTATAAAATTTCGAAAAAAATCGTATGGCAGGTACCGTTATTTTTGGTCTTAAAAAAAAAAGGAAAAAAACGTGTGGGGGGAAAAAATTCATGTCTTCACGAATTACCAAAGCTTTAAAAGCAAGGCTGGATTTCCACAAGTCATAGGTGCAATTGACTGTACCCTAATTAGGATAAAAAAGAAACAGGCAGGAGAAAATGATCAATACTATGTGAATAGGAAGATGTAGGTACTACTCCAATAATGTGCAAGTAAAGCTCTCTTTAAAAATTCTAAAAATTAGTTAAATATAAATAAAAAAAAAATTTTTAAATTTTGTTTCTTTATCTTTTTATCCTTTGTAAATAGGCAGGGCAGTTTTTAAGGCCAATTTTAAAATAATCACATAGTTTGTTACTAGCGTGGAAGTACCTATGTATGTCAGAGCACAGTAAGTGACATTTTCCTTTCTCCTCTTCTTTTTTCCTACAGTTGTGTGGCTTAGCGGGTGCATTATTGGGCTGAGCTTATATAAGCTCTCTCAGTGTTTGCATTTGCTAGGTCATGCAATAACAGATGTATAGATAGAGAATTATTGTTCTGATTGTTAGGGTTCGGTTCAATATAACGTCACTACTAAAGGCATAACACTTTTAGTGATGTTGTATTGAAACGGCTTTTTAATTTATCTTATTCAGTGATTTTCTTAGATTTCGTCTGTTTTGGTATTAGTTTTTTTATTATATTGCAATGGCTGGTTATTTTAGAGTAGACCATTGTAATATTCGTGGGCTGAGAGCGTGTTTTCTGGCTGCGTATATCCACACTGTTTCTAACAGGCCAGCTATATTGGCACTGAGTGAAACCCAAGTAGGTGAGGACTCCGATCCTGCTTAAGTTTTTATTCAAGGGTATATGTAGCTTGGTGCCATTATTCTTTTCCCACCATGGTCTCGCCATATATATTAGTAATGATGTTGCATATCAGCTCTTACCACAATATGGTCGCTGCACCAACTCCTTCTTCAATTTTATGTGGTTTAAATTTTCCATTAATAAGCACATCATTCGCTATTGTTTTCCTTATGGAAGCCCAAATCTGAATAGAGTTTCAACTTCTCACGAATTAGATGCTCTGTCCGACTCCATCCAAAGAATTGTTTCCCTATATCCTCGCACTGAAATCGTTATTACGGGCGATTTCAATTTTCACAATTCAGGCCAGACAACACCCGAACGAATGTGTGTTGAGATTTTTGCTGAGTTGAACCACCTTACTCAGCTTGTCAACGAGCCTACTCGAATATCGGACGTTAATGGCCGAACAGAAAATACTCTTGACTTGTTTCTTACCTCTGAACCTAATAAATACACAATATGACCATAGTGTCATATCGCAAATTTCTCGTGTCAAACAAACCCAGTTAGAGAAAGAGTTCCTAGAAGGTCCGTATGACAGTACGAGAAAGCCAACTGGAACGGTTTGAATAACTTTTTCAGGATTTTTAATTGGTCACTATGCTTCCTCGATAGTGACGTAGACTCCAGCGCAGATATGATAACTAAAATAATTCTTTTGGGAATGAAACATTTTATCCCGAATAGGGTTAAAAGTATGAGACCCAAGGATAAATCATGGTTTGATTTGAGCTGTAAAGAGGTTATATTTTCAACTGAGGAAAACCGGAAAAAGTTCAAACAACCCAGGAAGGCCTGCAACGGCCATATTCGACGGACCAAATTTTAACATGATCAAAAATCAAGGCAAAAAATACTGCAATGTCCCAAAGGCAGTAAGAATTTTTGGTAATTTTTAAAAAAATATGAGGAATTCTTTCTCTTCCTCGGTTCTTACGCTTGTTGTCAATGACACTCCTTTCGTTAGCTCTATTGATAAAGCTAACTTGTTTGTAAGGCAGTTCGCCGCAAATTCCACCTTGCCGGTTAGTGTCATGACTCCCCCAATTCTTGAGCGCGTTAATGATTCTATGGGACAAATCTTTTTTCGTACTCTTACCGTGGCAAGAGTCCTGAAAGATCTCAATATACATAAATCCGCTGGTTCTGCTGATATCCCCGCTATTATTCTGAATAGGTGTTCTTCGACGCTAGTAAAACCCCTGCGTAAGCTTTTCCATCTATCCTATTCTTCAGGCGAATCTTCTTCTCCCTCTAATTATCGACCGATCGCACTAACGTCCCTTCTTTCCAAGGTCATGGAAACGCTGATTAGTTATCAGCTTAAGAGGAACGAAAGCTTCTTAATACCGGCAGTATGGCTTTCGTAGCAATAGGTCCACTGGTTATTTGATGGTTTATCTAACCGAAAAGTGAAACAAATCTTTACATTGTTTCGGAGAAAGTAAGATTATTGCACTTGATATTTCAAAGGTATTTGATAAAGTCTGACATTTTGCTCTTTTATCGAAAATGCGTGCTTTCGGTATCGACGAATCCCTACTTTTTCGGATTAGAAATTTTCTTTCGAACTATCAAATACAAGTTATATTGGACGGATTCAAGTCTAAAACCCACAATATAAATGCTGGTGTGCCCCAGGGCTCCGTTTTGTCCCCGACCCTATTCCTCATTTTTATTAATGATCTTCTGTCTACAACTTCTAATCCAATTAATTGTTTCGCTAACGATTGTACTCTCAGTTTTTCATATTCGTTCTCAGAATCACATCCTACCTCTTCGGATGTGAAACTGCAACGACAAAATATGATAAGCACATTAAATTACGACCTAAACATCATTGTACAATGGGGAATAAGAAACCGTGTCGAATTTAATGCTTCCAAAACTCAATGCTGTCTTATATCGTTAAAGCGAGATAAACTTCCCTTACCACTGTCTAGTCTATGAGTGCCACTTGCATCAGTGAAACTGAACATCTCGATATTCTCGGTATGTGCATCACGAACCACCTCTTGTGGAACGATCATATATGCGATGTTGCCAAAAATGCCGCAAGATATTTGGGTTTTCTGAGTAAGTGAAAGAAATTTTTTTCTCCTTCTGATCTGGCTACAATCTATAAAACCTATATATGTCCAAAACTTGAGTATAACTCTCATCTATGGGCTGGTGCTCCAGTAACTTACTTAAGTCTCTTGGACAGTATTCAAAGAAGAGCTTTTAAAATGATTGGGTGACAATAACATCATTGACTCATGTACGTCACTCCAACATCGTCGTAATGTTTCTTGCCTCACCCTTTTTTACCGTTATTTTAACGGACTATGCTCTAGTGAAATAGCCAGATGCATTCCTCCTCTTAAACAATTTCACCGTAATACTCGCACTTCTAGGAATGCCCATCAGTTTACCCTTGAGCCCAACTTCAGCCGTACTGTGAAGTACAGAGATTAGTTCTTCAGCCGTACTACGCGAATGTGGAATTCCTTGCCACGCTCTGTCTTTCCCAGTCATTGTAATGTTCAAGAATTCAAAAGGTGATAAATTTAGGGTTGTTGAACATAAATTCGCTTAGATTCTATTGCAAAGCCCACATTAATTAGAGCTTTCTAACATGTTTAAAATTATGAAAAATTAGACAGTCTCCCAACAAACGACTGTCTTAAGTAGAGCCGATTTTATTCCTTAAACGAGCAACGTTTATAATTTTGCGCTTATGTTTTTATGAGTTAATTCGTGTTTAACGCATATAGGTTGATCTCGCACCTAAAAACTGTGCATAAACTTAAGTAAATCAATGGAAAACAGAATTCATCATAATCAACTCAAGATTTAATTAAGAGCGTATGCTTCCATCTTTAATAAATCTACTAAGCCATCGGTGTATTTGTTTTAAATATGGAAAAACACAACTAACAGAAAAGTCGCAATATTAAAATTTAAAAAAATGTTTTTTTCTTTTAGAAAATGGAGCCAGAACAGTTTCAACATCTCAAACAGTTTATAAATATTGTTTTATTCCTTTACAAAAGCAATGTTTAATAATCTTCGTCCTTCTATTTACGGGAGGGGGGAACAACGAACTGCACACAACCTTCATCCCTCCGAACTCCCTTGAAAACCAAGTCTGTTCTTCATCTTACCTTCTTAAGGTCTTCTCTTTCTTGTAATCATTTACATCCAGTTTAAATACAAACAAATTCTTGTTTAACACCATCATGAAGTACATACTAGAAAAAAATGAATCTACTTCCGCCACCCGCCATACCTATACATATTTCTTCCTTTATACAAATCGGTGCTGTGAGGTGTTCTCAAGGATGTATTAATTGTGAATTCGCGGTTAGAAGCAGCCAGATTGCTTTAATAGCTCAACATCCTTTTCGTTGAGAAGGATAATTTGTTTTGCTGGTAATTGAGATTACGGTCTGTTCGCATTTGTCGTTGTAATAGATGCCTTCTGTCTAAACAAACGAATGGATCTGTCTTACGAGTAGTGGATCGCATTTTGTTTTAGTGTCCAATGAGTTCCTTTGAAGTGTAACCACGGTAAGAAGCTTGTAAATGTTAATGAATTACTTAATTTGTTTTTCACAAAGACGGAGAGCTGTGGCCCGAGTAATTATGTCTTTGTAGTGTTCATAGGACGTCTTTGTTGCCACATCATGGTCGTTTATTGTACATTTTAGGGTTGGATGAAATGAGATTTGGGTTATTTATTTTTAAGTCGTTTTAATCAAGGCGCTTAGTTGAAAAGCTCTCGTATACCTATAACGGTGGTGGACTTCATCCATCATTCAAAGCAAACATTTCTTTAAACAAATAATATTTACTGTGTAATAATTCCTTTTTTAGAGACTATCTTAGTGGATGGGACTTAATGATTTTTCATTCACTATTTTAAGCTTTTATCTAAAGCAGAACAACCGGAATGATTCAAGGAACTTATATTTTGAATTTTGTAAAATGTTAAAAAGAGTATATTTTATCATGAAAAAGTGGGGAAATTGTATAGGTCCCCCTATTCCTGCCTCATTAAGCACAACATAATGGAAAAGTTGCAAGTTTAAAGCCAATAGAAAATATTTTTCCGCAAGCCATCGCGCCGCTTAATTTTATTTATTTATTTTTACGACAGTTGAATAGTAAGCGACAAAGCATCCCCTAATTTCTTGTTTATTACATATATGTACATTTTAAAAACTAGTATAAAATTTATACTATAATAAAATTTATACTATAATATTTTTTCTCAATTAATTTTTTTTTCATAACGTTCTTACTAAAACAAATTTTTTTAAAAATAAATAATTTCTGGCTTAAACAAAATGGAAGCTGTACTTGTTTTGTTATTTAGTGTCTTTTGATATTTTGTTCCTAAATTTTCATGGCAATCATGAAATCAAAAAATTCCATGTTTATTTAATCCCCTTCTCCCAAAATCCGTTCTTGCGCTCGCTTTCATATATTAAGGTTTCAGTTTCTGGTTTTGATGAAAAAGTAACATAACGGGAATATAGGCGTAGATAAATTATACCTACTTGAACCTACAAGCATAATTCTAGTTTGCAATTGCATTCTAAGTCTTTTGAAGATTATTTTCTGTTCAAACATAAAGAAATCAAAGAAGAGATATATTTTTTGGTTGTTTATTCCTTTTGATTGCCCTATATAGTACAAGTTTTGTTTAAAAAAAAAAAAATGGAGCTCGAGATTTTGATTCAAGTTGAGATTATGATAGTAGAGAAAAAGCCGGTACCGTCTGTCTGTCTGTCGACTTACAGCCTACTTGGTAATTGAGGGTCTTCAATGATTCCCTAGAGGGATAATAGGCGTAGTCTTCTAAACGAACGATTGTTTTTTTTTTAAATTATTTCCTTAAACGTGTATTATTTAATACTAAAAATTGGAATACTATTTTTTTTTAAATAAATAAATTTCGGCTATAAAAAAATTTATAAATAATAAAACTACTCTAAAGTTTTTTTCCCAGTGTAAAACTAAAAGCGATGCACTGATTGGTTGACTTGCTCGGTCCATAATTTACACCAACAAAGTCACGTCATCTTCTCAGAGTTTTAACAATTGAACAATTTTGTATTCAAATAAAATGTTTTAACAATGTTGCTCCTTTAGATGATCCACATTCTACGACTGGCATATGCCAGGCTAACCTAAGAAATTTCATTCACAAGAAAATAGCAACCAAATATAACCGACTTGAAATATCCAATTAAATTTAAATATGTATTCAAATAAATCAGAATTCGATAAAACAAATTTCTGTGCTTACGGGATCCTCGAGCAGTTCAAGAAATACAGGGGTGCCATACTGCCAGCACATAACTTGGAACAAATTATTTTTGGCAGCACGTAATTTGAAACGAGTTTCATTGTGACTTCCACTTAAACATATCATTGTGAACTATAAAGTGAAATGTCAAATTAGTATTCTTCTGATATTTTTTGATTCGGAAAGCGGTGATGAGGAAGTACTTAATGCTAAAATCATGCATGGACCTCAGCCCGTGCCTTTTAAGTGCAGTTTTTAACATTTTAGTATATTTTTGGCTTTGTAACTTAGGTAACTTGTAAGTCTAAAGAAAATGATCTGAAAAATATATTTATGTGCATGTACTTGCATTTTTAAGAACCATCAACCTTTTTCCAATCTTTCAGGTGTTTTTGTGGAAGACCCAATGTATTTTAAGATGTCAGCAAGTTTTACCCACAGCAAATTGCTGTTTTTCCTTCCTTGGGCGCTTTTAAGCGTTCCTATGACAAAATCTTAGTGAGAACTCATAAAAGTGTTCGAAATATCCGTCTGTTTTTTATTTATTGATTTTTTTTTTTTTGTTTTTCCATGCCATTTCTTAAAAAAATCACAGCTGACGATAACTTTTTTCTGTCTAGTGAAAACTTTTGTTTCAAACGTAATTTTTAAGTTTGTGTGCAGCTAAATCGAAAGATACAATTGAGGACACTCGATTGACCCAAAATAGGTGCTGCCTACGTTCGATTGTATCGACAAAACTCGATTGTACCTATCTTTCGTGCTGACACCTGGCACCCCAGTCAGGATTCAGAAATTGGTCGATCGATGTAGTTCGTAATTTTATTTTACAATTGGTAAAACAACTCATTTAGTATATTGAGATGAAAAAAGAATGATTCCTTAAGCAAATATGAATTTATGTAAGAACAAAAAATGTAAATCAGTTTAGCCGTTTTTTAAAAGATAATTTTGTATACATAAAATATTTAAAAAAAATGGTTTTTAAGTCTTTGTTACTGTGCCAGAAAAAATTAACTTTAAAAAAAATCACTGACCCGTTTTTGAGATATGGATATGGATGATAAGGTTTTCAAAAAATAACTTAAGAAATTAAATTTTTATCGAAATTCTCGGTGCCGTTTTCGACAAAATTAAGGTGGGAACCGTTATTTTTAGATTTAAGAACAATTTTTTCTTCAACTATAAGATAGTAATAAAAGATTTCTAGAATCGAAAAAATCGAGCATGTAGTTTTCGAAATATTGAGCTTAAAAATATTAAGTTTTTCTTAAAAATTCAAACGAAAACTTTTTAAAATTTGAATAGTGTTCAAACTTTTTAGCAGCTTCAGCATAAAAAAATTGATCAAATTCAGTTGTAACGTTTTTGAGAAAAACAAAAACTAGTAAAAATGTTTTTGGGGAGCTAGAATTAGTAACCAAATTTCGGAAAAAAATTGAAATATTACCTAGATTTTAAATGGATTTTATTGATTTATTTTTTAATCTACACTGAAAATAAAATCTAGGTATATATGATAAAAATCTAGGTTGATTTGACAAAAATTTTGTCAATATACGTCCAACAAAAAGTTTTATCAAATTGACAAAAATTATAGAATTTTGTTGAGGTAACAAAAAATATTTTGTTGTATCCACAAAATTATTTTGTTATGCTAACAGATAAATTTGTTGAAATAACAAAAATATTTTGTCAATATGACAAAATTTCGTAGAATTCACAAAATTAATTTGTCATATCAACAATTCTTTTGTTGTATTAACAATTTTTTTGTTAGTGTTATTGTTTTTCTATTATTATCGGATTAACAAAATTTTTTGTTAAATTAACAAAATTGTTTTGTTAAATTAACAAAATTGTTTTGTTACATTAACAAAATATTTTGTTAAATTAACAAAAATTTCTTGCTATATTTTGTTAAATTAACAAAATATTTTGTCAATTCAACAAAATATTTTGTCAATTTTACAAATTTCTTTTGTTCAATCCACAAAAAACAAAATAATTTTTTTCAAAATTGTTTTTTTTTTTGGATTTAAGTCCACAAAAATTGGCGTTTCGTCCCTACGATCTCACATGCAACCATCTGTGAGGGCGTATGGACAATACGCAATTTTTGTTAAGTTCAGTTAATCTTACATCGATTTTTTAACAAAAACCAAGTGTGAACTATATCATACACAAAAGAAATTTTTTGGTTTCCTTACAAAATAGTTTTATCTATCTGATAATATTATTTTATCAATATTACAAAATAATTCAACCCCAAAACAAAATATTTGTCATTTTAACAAAAGTGTTTTCATTTTTTGTTAAATTGACAAAAAAAATTAACAAAAACTTTGTGATATTGACAAACATTTACAAAACAGATTTTTTGTAGATACAACAAACATTTTGTTAACATCACACAAAAGTTTGTTGATGTGACAAAAATCTCTGTTTTATTTTGTTATATTAACAAAACTTGGTTTGTTAAACTGACAATATTATTTGTAGTGCATATTTTGTTAAACTGACAAAAAATCATGCTGGATTATAAAAATTTTGTGAAATCAACAAAATCATTCTTTCGTATTGACAAAAATTTTATCAAAACGATAAAATTGTTTTGTTAAAGGTCAACAAAACTTTTTTGTCAATATTACCTAGGAATTTATTTTCAGTGTAGGTATAATCTTTGTATATATAACCTATAGTATTATCATGGAGCTTGATTTTGTATTGCGAACTCTAGCATGGTGGTGGCGCTGAAATTAGCGCTAGATTTTACAGTGGTGAGTATTAAAAAAAGAGAATATTTTATTATAAATTTAGCAGAAACAAATCTAGCAAGTACTGTCCCTATACTTAAGATGTCACCACAATCTTTCGTCTTCTTGATAGTACTATAAGTTTTATATACAAAGGTATAACTCGGTTTTTTTAATTTTGTAGGTAGATTGCAACCTACCTACCTGAGAACGATCAAAATGTCAATGAAATATTTGGCTTTGTGCCGAATTATATTGGACGAAAAATGTAGTAATCAATATTTAAATAAAATGGGACGCATGAACTTGCTCTTATTTAAAGTCTAACCCCCAATTTTACAGTGGCAGTTTTAACCCCACTTTTGGTTTAAGCTTCAGTTCAACAAGAAATTTGGTTTCACAGTTTCATTTAAACCTTTAACAGAGTTCATTCTGTAGTTTAAAATAGAATTTATTTTCATTTTTAGTTTTTTTTTCTGTTGATTCAGATAGAAAGAGAAAACAATTTACTTGATATACGTTCAATAGAACTGAAGTTCAGATTAGACTGTAAAACCGGAGGAGTTGAACTTCAAATTTAAACTCCAGAACAGGTTCAGCGGAACTTAAGTTTAAACTTTCACTGTGAAATTAGGGATAGACAGTTCAAGAATTAATGTTACTAGAGAAAAATGATCATAACCATAAAATTAATTTTTTAAATGCCTAAAACAACTCCACTAGCTAATATAAGTTTATGCAAGAACAAAAATAAATTATAAGTCGTTGTGATGGTTTCTTAAAAAAAATTTAAATTATTTTTAAGAACAAATGTCGGTACGCCAACGTAACGTTTTTATTATTGTACGAATAAAAATTAAATTTCCAAATTTCCCGATTTTGAATTTGATATCTGATATTTGTCATATAAGTTTTTTTTTATATTTTGCGCGCACTAAAGGCATTTTTGACTACCCTTAAAATGATTGATCACAGTGCGAGCGTTTAGGAAAGTGGGAGGGAATAGTGATAGTTCTTCCAACCATTTTTATTTACAATAAGTGTTTTCGAAGCACTAGATCGTAATTTGCGATTAGGTGCACCAGCTTTAAAAAGTTGCCACTATTTTATCTGGTAATTTCTTCTCTGAGGACACGAAAAGCCAAATTATGTTTCGCGAGGAATTCAATAATCTCGACCATTCTAGTAAGAATTTCCTGTATTTTTTTCGTTTCTTTCACTTCGAAGTCTGGCCTCTAACTCCTTCCATTTGGAATCGCAACGCCACTGTCTGTTGTAATAGCTTTACCAAGTCATTTTTACTTATGGACAATACCTGTAAATGTGGCCGGTTTTTTTTGCACTTCTAACAGGATAACTAGATTCGGATATTGAAAAACGTGTTGTACTTTGTCCAAAATAATTAGTCAGTACTGGAAAGATAGGAATACGAGTATTTGAATCTTATTTTGACTGATCTGGCTTTGATGAAGGTACTTATTTAAAAATAGAATTCAATTTGTAAAAATTTGCAGTTTTAAATCCAAAGCTATTGATGTAGGGTCGGGAGTCCCCCAAGGCAGTCATATCTATTTTTTATTTTATTTTTAAATGACATTCATAATTGTATTAATTTTTTACACATAAAATATTATGCACGAATTAATGGAGACCCTGTATAATACACACATTATTTTAAATTCAAAGGAGCTAATTTATAAAAATGTTGGTAAAAATCGTTAAAGCCGTTAATGAGAAACACAGACATACAGACATGCAGATAGACAGGCGAAATTGCGTTACCCCCTTTTTTAGTTTTTCTTTATCATCGTTATGTCAACTATGATTGAAATCTTGAGTTCGATTTTTTTTTTTCAAAATGCCAAACTTGCCCTATAGTACCATGATCGATGTGCCACAATACCATTGGAAGGGCGGCTCGATTGGTTGCTCGTCATCAATTATTTAAAAGTACACTCACATTCAATCAAACTATTACAAGTATTGCAGATCCTTTATTTCATTTTGTATGTTTTTCATTTTATTTGTATTTGTGGGAAATTTGTTAAAATGCACTTTTTATATATGTATGTACTTATGCATTTCCTTAACTTCTTTAAGGAGAGATAGTTATCTACGTAAAATTTTTTGATAGCGTGAAGTTCAATAACTGATTTTAAGTTTAATAGTTTTAAATTTATAACAAGTTAATTTTTTGTGAGGTTTTTAAACAGTTAAAAACGCACCTACTGTTTTAACGCTCGGTGGTGTGAAAAAAAGAGAAATTCAAATGTTTTCAATATTTTTAAGTCATCTGATCTAAATTAATTTATAGCAACCCAACTCAATTTCTCCTTTAAAACAGAGATAGCTTATTGAAAGCTATAACATCTTCTCTGTACTGACTATTTTTGTTTAACAGAGAATAACGTCAACTATTTATAACACTTACGAAAGTTTCTACCCCAAGGCAAAATTGAAGGTCAACATCGTAGGGTGGCCCTATAAGCTGGAAGAACTGTCTCATCGGTTTGTATTCAAACTTAAGCTTGTTAATATCTTATTATGTGTTTTTTAGTCATAAATTTATGATTTTACTCGATTCATTTAATTCAATACAGTAGCCGTATTTTTTTTCGCAAGTCCATATAGATTTGTAGAAAAAAACGCCATCGGGTTTTAGGAATTTTTTTCCAAATAGCTGGAAGCATTGTGTACGCTATGGCATTTATCAGCTGTATTGACGACTAGCATCAACCAGCATCCAAAAAACGTCACTTTTGACTTCTCTGAACAAATTTTATCGATAACATATAGATAATATTATTTTGGCATCACCATTTTTATCGGATCTTAGATTAAATCTCGAAAATTATCTGGTAATAGCTAACTCTGTATAGATTTAAGTAGTTGTTGCATTTGCATGTAAAGCGCTTAGTCCCGATTTCGTTTTTTTCTACAATTCTATATGGACTTGCGAAAAAACACGCCTAGTCTTTATTAAACACTTCTACTGACCTCCTAAGGACATTGAGTTCCCCAAAAAATTTAATATGATGGCTGTTTTTGTAACTTAATGGGTTAACCGCGCATCGATTTTTTTTTTGTAAACTTAGTTTATAGCTACTTCTAAGGCGAGGGGGGCATACAAACTAAGGGAATTGATCAAAATCTATTCGGTGAGGAATTCGAAGAAATGTTTTTGGCATTCCTTTCATACTTAACGTTGTGTACGTGGGAACTCAAAACTTTCAAAAATCTCATATGATTTTGTGAAATAGGCAAGGGTAATTCATTTTGTTTTCCAACTTGTAATTAAGTTACGAGTACAAAATCCACTAATTTTTAATTTATATGGGCAGGTACTTCAATAATTCGCTTGATTCTCTTGGATATAATTTAAAAAAAAGCTTTAAAAATGATAGAAATGTAACGGAAACATTTGAATCTCTCGAGCACCGCCGCAATGTTTCATGTCTATCATTATTTTACAGGTATTCATAGATAGTGTTCTAGTGAAATAGCCAGTTTACAGTGTAGAGATTTTTTTTAGCCGCACTACACGAATGTGGAATGCTTTACCCGGCTCAATATTTTTCACTCATTGCAATATGCAGACATTCAAAACCAATGGTAACCTACTTTCCTTATTGTACGCACTGTGTTTGACATTATAACCCCTTGAGTGTGTGTATAATATATAAAAAAACAAATCATACTAAAACAATTTTAACATCGCACTAATTCCACTAAAATGTTGCGCAAATTAGTTCTTGATCTGGGAAAAGTATAATCAACCTAAGCGAAAAATGAAGTTAAATTTCAGCATGTTCAGTTTTCACTATATTATAGTTTGTGTTGAGAAACACTTCCAGAACAATTTCAATTCAAACAGTTTTAAATACTGAAAGAACTTCTTTAAAGATACCTTCAGGCACTTACACACAATTACAGTCATTTAAACATACACTGAACACAAAATAAATAAATCGCAAAGAGAGTGCCAAATAATAATAATATCCACCGAACAATCTAATCCGATCGAAGTTAAGTAGCTACTTAATGTTTTTAAAACAAAAAGCAATTGCACCCTAAAGTCACACCACCGTCATAATACATTGTAGATATTTAAAATTCTGAGAGGCCTTCAAAGCTGCACCGCATTTAAAAAGGTCCTTGTGTATCCCATTTTTGTTTAATCTCAAGCCCATCCAAGAGATATCGGAAAAAGTATCAAACTGCTAAGCATTTTCATTCTTCCAATAAAGACCTGTGTGGGCCGCATTGTATCCCTTCGAGGTAAACTTTTTCCTCTTCATCTGTCGCCCTCTCTTCATATGAAGGATGTACATATAAGTGTGAATTTTAGAATTTCATCTGTAATTTTTAAGTGGTTTTTTGGCAGTTACCGTCACCATCCTAGCTCTGGCCCTTGGTCCCCCCATTCCAATGACAAAAAGTCTCCTGTCGAGTGGTAAGATTCTCACATCTAAGAGATTTTGTGTATGTCATTTGACAATTTATTTAACCCTGAACCTTTGTGTATAATGAGGACATCGCCCCTGCTTGAGTTGTTGCTTTTTTATTTGCATCGTATCCTTGATCAGAATTTCGTCGGAGGTAAGTAGAGTTTGGGAAAATCACCATGTGCACCAAACGTATACGGATATAATTCCAAGCAGTGAGTGTTAAAAATAAGTGAACTTCCTGAAAAGGATTTATACACACACTTACAGTCTTATTTAAGGGGCGCAGCAGAATTTAAAAGTTTGATGCTGTTTGTGTTGGTTTGGATTCTTTTTTTTTGTTTTGAATTTTTCAGTATCGTAAACGACTGTGTAAGCTGATTTGCCATATCCAAAGAAATTACTTATCTGTTCCTTTTGTATAGACTTACAAAAGATTTAATAATAATTAATGAAGTACCTAAAGTGAGTCAGTGGCAGTACTTCGAATATTGCAGCATATTCCGTACGTGTTATCTTGGCCAGGCTGTCTTAAATGAATATCTTCTTGATTTAGAATGTTAGAAGTTATACAGAGTGTTTAAATAAGGGTGATAAAATGTTGACATAAAATAAAATAAGCCCTGGGTTAGGTATAAACAAAATTCTCTTTTGAAAGGCCCATGTGTGCTACTATTTATTGAATATGACATCGTTCAAATGCCCGACTCGGTCTCTTACGGTGGCACGTATCTATACATGGTCAAATTTTTACTGACTCTTCCGCATCTGATCCGAAAAAGTCTGGTGGCGTCAAATCACATGACCTTGGTGCCCAATTCACGTCACATATGTGTCGCTCAATTTAATAGTGAACTATCTCCATACAAATGAATTTCGAGCTAATAAGGTTTTTGCGAAATGATGAATAAGTACACAAAAAAACAAAATCAATGTGCTTTAGGTTAATATTTTTTTATTATTCGTAAAAAGTCCAAGATTATAATAACCTTTACAGATTTTATTAATTATTTTATTAAACGGATTTGTTACTTACTTAATTTTTATAGTTAAATAATAAAATCACTTTAATAACAAAAAACATTAATTATCGGAAATATAATTCGTATTTGGAGTAGATTCTCTTTTATATTGAAACATATTAACAAATATAATACCATTAAGCAAAGAAATCCATTTTAAAAAAAAATGGATTTACACCACTTTTATAATGAACGACACATATCTGCGAGTGATAACCTTATGCTTAAATCCTTAATGCAGAATGTCAATCATGCCGTACGCTGTGTGGCACGTAGCGCGGCACTGCTGGAATTACAGGTCGTCTAGGTTGGCATGGTTCAATTTTTAAATTGGTTATCAATCATCGTTCTGTAGCACCGGCCATCGAACGCGATCTCCTCACACCGCCGTTTTAGAAAAAGTATGACGCCGCCGGCCCAAAATTCACACCAAATGGTAACTTTTGGGGTATGCATTTTCACCTGCTGGTCAACCTTGTGTGCTCAGAACGACACGGCTTTGTCTTTGGTCATGAACTTTAAAATTCTGGATTAGTTTGATCTTGTACGGGTGTAAGCCCAAGTTCCGATGCAAAATTCGCAAGTTGATGTTTGCGAAAGGCCGAGTTCTTGTGCACCTGGAGAATTCGACCGCCTCGGGTTCTGCTGTACACTTTCACGGACCGTGGTCATATTCTCGGCTAATCTTGCGTTCCTTCGAAGTGCGAATGTTGTCTTATTCAATACTGAACCAGTCGTCTCAAATTTCGACACCAAAAGTTGAAGAATATACTGTAAAGGGCCACCAAGTCTACCTTAAAATGGGTGAAACGCGCGCAACGTTTGCACTGACATACACTCATTTTGATAATAAAGTCTTATCATTTGGGCGTGCTGTTCAATTATGTTAATTGCCATGGTGATTTGGCATCAGTAAAAAAATAGTAAACAACAGATTTGACCGATATCACCAGAACAATATGGCCACATGCCATAATCTACCCGCAACAACAGCAAACCCTTACGACAGCCTCAATATTGGGTTATTGTTTCGGATTAAAAATTAAGAAGAGCTTAAATAGTTATATTATTCTTTGTAGTTGCAGTATCCAAATCCCATCTTAACATTATCCTCACCGTTAAGCTCTTGAAATTGGCAAAAACCTCTTATTTGGACACTCTCGTTAGTTAAAGCTTTCAATATTCCAAAAACTAAACTGTTTTAAGTAACTGTTATATTCTTTGTTAAACTCTCATAATGTAGTTTTGAATTTCAATGAGTCACTCAGCTCTCAACTATCCTACATATACATATGTCTGTTGTTGCCTGGAAAGGAAGAGTTCCAAAATTTTCCGGAAAGACCGATTGGCTTAGTATCAAAATGCTGAAGCTTGGATATTGCATTTCCCCTGCAGTACCCAAATAGAGTCTTCACTGTTTGCTACTTAAATAAGTGGAGATTCCAGCTGTAGAACAAGGAAGCAGAAGGACGAATTTAAAACTCCACAAATTTCGATTTACTGTTATGATTAGTTTTCCACGATCATCTGGTGGAGAAACAATAGTCCTCGGTAAGCAAGATTACCAAAGCAATTTTAAGTAAATTGATTTTCAAATCACAAATGCGTTTAGTTTCTCTTCATTGAACCGCAAGAAACAAGAAAAATTTAATGATCATTTCCCGATTGTCCTCACGTGGTGGTATCGCTATACTCTGTCCAACAAAAATATGGAGTATGCAAGATAGGACGTTTGCCTCGCATTCTGGCTACAGTGGATTGCATAAATCTATCCTTCATTAAAGCTCTCACAGAGTTGTCGTAGTGTTGATTTTAAATGGACCCTTTTTTTAAAGCTCTAAAATCAAAAGCACCTCAACAGAAACCCAAGGAAAAAAAACTGAACAAGTTACCAAATGAACAAGGGTAACTCTGAATGCACATCAATATTTAATGGGGGTTGAAATTGAATATCACCAACAGCCATAGGTCACAGCACTTCAGTGCACACTGCACACTCAGATATGCGGTCAATAGGACGTCGGGTCTGCGTCAGATGCAATCAAAAATTTACGGGCGCATAAACACTTTTTTATGGAGGAGTTCGTTCAATTTAGTATGTTGCAAAAATATAGCACGATACTGATTTTGAAAAAGCTCTCCCATAAGACGTGTACTGTATATTTTTGTTGGATGAAGTATAATCTCTTTTAATAGAATTATTGGTCTTTCAATCTGATCAACATCCTACCAAGATATCCCATAGGTTAGCAAGGGATAATAACTTGTTTTTAGTTTTTATGTAGGAGCGGGTGTGAACAAAATTATTTAAGCAATTATTGTATACTACTCGTATATGTAGTACCCCTTGGCATAATAGTTAGTGCGTTGGACTGCCATGCTAAAGGTCTCGAGTTCGATTCTCACCCGCTGCAATAAAGTTTTTTTCAGGGGTGTACTGCCTCTTGCGAGGAATTGACAAATCCTCCAAGAGTATCTCTTGTCATGGAAAGTGCTGCTCATTAGCCGTTCGGAATCGGCAGAAAATTGTAGGTCCGCTCCGTTCCTGGTAACACGCACACAGGAATAGTTGAGAGTTGTAAGTCACTAGGTCCTGGTTCACTTCGAACTGTTGCACCACCAAATTTATTTTTATTTTTTATTATACATACATATATGTATATCTGTTCGTTGAATTTGCGAAACAAAATTTTTTATAAGAATATTATAGAACAAAGTATTTATAAACAAGACACACCTACCTTATTGTGCAAAAATATGCATATATTTATTTGTTGGTATTTTCTTCCGTACTAAGAAATACACGGTAAAATTCCGTCTAAAGAAAATCTTAAAATTCTTCGTCAGCTGTTTGCTGTTTGCTTTTCCAATTGCGATCGATGTATCGTTACGCTAGTGGATACACCTAGCATTTACTTTGTTTATGTTAACATTTCTTGGCATTGGCACACTTCAACTTTGTATTTACAATTATACATTTTCAGTTTTTTTTTCATACTTCGTATTCGATAGCGAAATAAACTTATTTTTGTTGTATCAGGAATTAGAGGCAAAGTCAATTTTAAGTAAAATTTTCCTTTTTGCCTTCCCCTTTACATTCGAAAGCATAATAATAATATATTGGATATAAAGCAGAATTCCTTAAGCAAATATGAGTTTATGAAAGAATAATTATTTTAAATCTTTAAAATATGTTTATATATTTACGCCATTTTAAATTGTGCAAATAAATACTAAATATAAGAAATAAGTACTAACCCTTTTTCTAAATACATATCGTATTTTATTTTTATCGTGTATATTTAGATTTTTTAAGTTTTAATATGCAATGCGTTTTAAACCTTTGAGAAGCTTCTGCAGAAAAACTTTCATTAAAATCCGTTATGCTGATAATGAGAAAGTTAAAAATTGAAAAAATGGTGCTATAGTAGTTGCTGTCAGTAATATCTTTTTAGAATGATCGTATTGAATTATCCTGATAATTAAGTGAAACAGAAAAATATTATTTTCGAAAACCATTTGTCAACATTTGAACGGCGTCAGCGGGTACTGTTACTTGTAAATAAAATTAAAAAACTTTTCTTACATCTTGTAGATATTGTGAGATTTTGAAAATTTTAATTTTTTAAAATCCACAAAAAAAAATTTAATTTTTTAAAATACTGTCCAGATTTTCAAGGAGCTTTGAAATAAAAAAAAAATATCAAAATCCACTTAACAGTTTTTAAGAAAATCAAAACCAAAAAATGATTCTATACCATTAATAATCATGTTTTGAACAGTTTGTCTTGATTTTACATTTGTATATAAAACTTATAGAAGACGAACGATTGTGGCAACATTTTAAGCATAGGGATTGTACTTGCTAGATTTGCCTCTGCTAAATTTAATAATAAAATATTCTCTCTTTTACTACTTGCTTTGTATCTTATTCTACTCTCCACTGTAAAATCATGCACTAATTTCAGCGCCACCACCAGGACAGCATTGGCAATACAAAATCACGCTCCATGATAATACTATAGGTTATATATACAAAGGTTTTACTAGATAATTTTTTTTAATCTGTGAGACATCTTTTCAAAATAAGTTGTTTTATAAAATTTCGAAAAAACTGTGTGACAGGTACCTTTATTTTTGGTCTTACAAAAAAAAAAGCGTCTGTGGGACAATTTTCAAAATGATATTTATCGAGTTTGAAAAAAATCAGCGGAGCCGTTTAGTTTGAACAGGCAGAATTGCGAGACTTACTTTTTTCGTCTTTGCTATAATAGTAATGTCACATCTGATCAAAATCTTGAGTTGCATTTTTTTACGAATGCATTACTTGCCATAAAGAACCTTAATGTTAGTTTAAAATTATTTCATATTAAATTTAAGAATACAGAACAATGTTAATCAAAATTCTTCAAACGGATTGGAGAAACGTACCATGTTCCTAACTAAATTTTAATAATTGTATTGTCTACCGCTATTTTTGAAAAAATGATTTTATTTTTTTAAATATTTTACAGGGTGTCCCGTAATTCGTGTGCCATACTTTGGGATGTGATTCTTGGACATATTCTTAGAAAAAAATTGTTCTGCAGTAAAGTCTGATTTTCAACTTTGACATCACTTTTTGACGATTTGAAAAAAGGCTAACTGGTGTATCCTGACCCATGTTAAGGTCAATTTCTCTGTCAGTATTAATGGTAAGGACCTCATTTTGGAATTTTTTTAGAAGAAACACTAACCTTTAAAACTACGTTTAAATTGAGCTGATGCATTTTTAGGGTTGCCAGATATTCAATTTTAAATGGTGTTCAATTTTTCTTGCCCGAGCAAAATTTTGACTGAGGTAATTTTTTTTTCCAAAAATGCGTATTAAACATAAGGTTTTCTTATTTTTACCCGATGACCAAAACAATAATAAAAACAAAACAACTCATTAATAACTACATCCAAAAACCCATACATTTTATGATACTTGGGAAAATCTAAAACAGTTAAAATTAAAAAAAAAATGATTTTTTGCCCGGAAGTGTAAAGGGTTGGAATAAAACAATAATTTGTGTAGTTTTAAGTAATTTTTTATTTTATGTACACACAAATACAGTCATAATAAGTGCTCAAAGTGCCTTCCTGCGTTTTGAATGCATGCTAGAGCCCGTTTTTGGATTTCATTTGGAATGTTTATTCTCGGTAACTCTTGGCTTACTTTTAGTGATCCTTCGGAAATAAGTAGTTCTAATCTAGTTAAAATTGTTATTTCAGGTTAGTAAACGTTTTTTTGCATTCGTCCCAAAAAAAATCCAGTACAGTGAGATCGGGAGATCTTACGGGCCAGTGAATTGGTCCATTTCTGCCTATCCGTATTCTTCATCCAGCCAATCCTTAACTTCAAGACCATAGTTGTCGTAGGTCGTATCTTGTTGGAAATATGATGAAGCTAGTTGCAGCAGTGGAATATCTTCCAATAGGTCTGGTAGATTATTTTGTAAAAAGTCCAGATAGTTAGTAGAATTAAGTCGGGGTGGTAATTTGAAAGGCCCGATTAATTTATTTCCAATTACACCTGTCCACATATTAACACTGAATCTGTGCTGAAATGATCTTTGCCATTTGAATGTGGATTGCTCGAAGCCCATGTATGGAAATTATGGAATTTCGTAATACCATCTATTGTGAATTGAGATTCGTCTTTCCAAAGAATTGTCTTTATAAACTGGTTGTCATACAAGCTTCTCTCTAGCAACCAGTTACAAAATTCGAGTCTCTTTTCAAAATCATCGGGAAGCAGTTCTTGCACAGGTGTGTGGTGATATGGATACATATTTTCTCCATGCAGTATACTGGAAACTCTGTGTTTGGAAGCATTTAACAGTAGAGCCAAGCGTCTTATGCTGATGGAAGGATCGATTTCAACAGCTGCCAGTATTCTTTTATCGACCGAAACTCTTCTTGTGCTTTCAGCTCCCGCGTTAGGTCTTGCAGTTAAAACTGATCCAGTTTCTCAAAGCCTTCGAAAGGTTTTCCCAAAAATATTTCGAGAAGGAAGGCGTCTGTTAGGATAAAGTTCCTGGTATCTTCGTTGTACTCTTCTTGAATTTCCATTGCACAACCCATAAACGAATAAAATGTCTGCGTATTCTTCTCTCGTAAATGAAGGCATTTCAAAAAGCGCTCTTACGTCTTACCCAACTGTAATCGTGACTTAACTTGATAATTTGATGAATGAATTTGTTTTTCTATTCTTTTATACCACTTATTTATTTAATTTATCCATTAGACATTCATACCCCAAATTTAACTCCCTGAGAAAAGGTAAGTTAATTAGGGTTTTGACATAAAAACAATCAGATCTGGGAAAACCACTGCAATTACCAAGTGCTGCAATAAAAGTAGGTAAAAACCCAAAATTCGATTTTTTACCTGTTTTAGATTTTCCCAGGTATCATAAAATGTATGGGTTTTTGGATGTAGTTATTAATGAGTTTTTTTTTATTATTGTTTTGGTCATCAGGTAAAAATATGAAAACTTTATGTTTAATACGCATCTTTGGAAAAAAATTGACCTCAAAGTCAAAATTTTGCTCGGGCAAGAAAAATTTAAAATTGAATATCTGGCAACCCTAAAAATACATCAGCTCAATTTAAACGTAGCTTTAAAGGTTAGTATTTCTTCTAAAGTGTATGGGTTTTTGGACGTAGTTATTAATGAGTTTTGCAGACTTTACTGTAGAACAATTTTTTTCTAAGAATATGTCCAAGAATCACATCCCAAAGTATGGCACGCGAATTACGGGACACCCTGTATAAACTGTTATTAATTTTTTAAATTCTCGACTTCTTTTTTCTTTGAAAATATAATATTTTAGTATTTTAGTTTCTTAGAAGATTCTGATTAAGAAATGGGCTCATCTGTATCTGTTATCGTATTGACAAAATAACTGAAACATACATAACTTGCCAATGAGTATGAATGTTTGTATGTGTGTATATATCGCAAGTAAAAAATAAATTCTGAAACGAACATTTTGTGAATATTAAAAATATTTTAACCATGAACGAATTAACGATTAACGCTATCGGCGACTGAAATATTGATTCATCGTTTTCCATTTTATTCCTTTGTTTACATCTTACTATCTTTTACCTTAAAATAGCATGTCAAAAAAGTTTAATAATGTGTAAAGTTCGAAGATAAGGCAGTTTTTGGTTTTTAAATTTGGTGAATCTAAGAACCTTAATAGATAAATTTGTTAATAAATTAATTTTTTTAAGCAAAAAACCGCAAGCACCTTATTGAATGTATCTGTTGTTGTTTTTGCAATGAAAATTGAGATCACACAATTTGAAATTTTGAAACTCGAAAATTGGTTTAAGTTACCAGCTGAAATCCCAGACTTCGCTTTGTTCTAAGTATTTCATATAGGTAGTATTACATATTTTCCGTACATGACCAAGCAACTATATTCATTTATACATCGAAATTCTACCGAAATTGAATATTCTACATGCAGATTTTTACATACAGTACAGGGAATCTATAAGTATACTTCATATTATTTACTATTTAATAGTGTGGTGGTTTTTACAATTAAGGATATTCAACTTTCGAAATTAGAAGCATGCCAATTTAAATTTATAGTCCTACAATCCGGGAAATCAAACATAAAAATAATTCACGGAACAAATGAAAAATTGTGTTGTTTATTTTCCCTTTTCGAACGAATATTTATGTATAAACAAATGGCTATTTGATTGCCCCTGAAAATTATAATACTCATTGTATACATTTTTAATCTTTTGCACTTGTGTATGAAAAATGATAAAGCACCATACCTTATTCCTCAGCAACATGTTAGATCATTAAAGATTTCCACTAAATGAACATCTTTTGAGGCAGAAATAATACTGGCATGACAACAACGGCTGATTTAAGTGACATATGACAAATCATCACTCATTGAAGTAGGTTACAAAAAGAAATATATTCCACCTGTATAGAAAAAGTCTCCCTAATTTTGTAGCACATTTGCAAGCTATGCCAAAATAATATGAAAGTAAAGGTTAGGAACGTAAATGAATACGAGTATAGTCAAAATAGAAATCCCGCTCCCATTTAGGCAAACTGGATCTAGTGTTTCACGCACTGATGGGTATTCTGCGAACCATAAATGACAGATTTTTGCATAGGTTTCATATAACCGAACGCGAGCATTGGACAGTTGGTTGACACTGTTGGCAGTAAACTGGCAAGGCTATGTTGTTATATTCCTATACTAACCAATCATTACCGTGACATTGATTGGTACTATAACCGATAAAACGTAACAGTTTAATTGATGTGATGAATAATAACACTCACAACACTTTTAGCTGCCATGGTTATGACAGCCAGTCCAGGCGAAGAATAAAGGGAATTCGAACTTTTTGAGCGACAAGTTCTCGACTTATAAATTTTATTTTTTTTGGATTTCGGTTTAAGAATGAATATGGATAATAATGACTGTGTGTGTATGCATATTTTAAGCGAACATTTTCTTTTGATACTTACATAAAATATAAGCGGATTATGCAGGCATAACTGCAGGATATTAATACCCCATATTTATCGTTGGTTCATTAAGTTGATTTATGTATACTATTTGAGGAGTGATTATTACAATAAATGTTATTTTCTAAAAATGTTACTTGTATCATATTTGTTTTAAGCTCTCCTATTTATTTGTATGCATGTATGTATGTTTATAAATAGCTGAAGCTTAATGTTACTTAGTCATTGAAACTGGTTATACATTAAAAAAAAGTTTTAAAAGAAATTAATTGATCATTAATATTCTTTTTTAAATTTATTTAAAATCTCCATTTTGGTACAGCCATATAGTGAAGGTTTTTAATTAGGGTGTCGGAAGCATTGGCAAAAATTGGATTCTCTACAGTTTTTACATTAATAAAGCAAAATTTTAGATTTCTGCAAGAAACTTTTGAAATTTTCAACAGTGAACACCCCCAACTTAAGAATTTCTTCACTTAGAAACATTAATAACACCCCTCCGTCGCTGAACGCTGTGTGCTAAGTGGCTTTTGGTTAGGTTTATTATTCAGTTACTGATGCCTAATCACTATGGCAAGTTACACGATTGGACAGCACTTAAAAAAACTGTATGATCAAATTGAGTGTTTGTTAGTGCAAATGCAAACATTGCGCCCATTTAAGGAAAGTCGTTTGGTGACGAAATTTGGGACAGTTCGTTAGTCAAAAAAACGCAAGGTCGGTCGCGGTCCCTTAAAGTGTACAGCAGAACCCGAAGCTGTCGGTGATAACCAAATTCTTATAGCCTAAATTGAATCATACGGACCTAGACGACAAGACTGCCACGATGGACATTCTACATGATCGATTTTAGCGTAAGGTTTGCTCCCTCTAAGCTGACGTATGTTGGCCACCAATATCATGCGATTTAACCCCGCTTAACTTCTTTTAGTGGGGTTTCCTAAAGTCGCAGGTTTATGTAAATAAACCACAATCGACCGATACCCTTAATGTGAACACACAGGTGATACCCTTAATGTGAACACAGGTCTTCGCTCAAATTCAATCGGATCGTCATTTAAAATTGGATTACTCAGATCCGTGCTATCGACCACTGTAAGAAGCCGATGCGGGCAGTTGCACATAGTATATAATGTCATGCATTACATTTGCAGTTTGTATTGAAAAACATGTAGATACCTAATTATTAAAATTTCATTTAAATCTCTACAAAATAACACATTCTAAAATCTCAAATCTATATCGGAAAAGTTAAAACCGAGATGTCGCTTAATTTGTTCTTGGGTTGAAAAACTATATGAAAAAGGTACACTACACTACAGGAACAGCTTTGTTGTGTTATTTCCTGCTGAGGAAGGTATACATCTTGAAGATCTTGCGGATGTTTTTATCAAATAGTATTGTATCTTCAAGTAGTGTTACTTTTCTCTTCGGCTGCGTTTGGTACTTCCGTGTTATTAGTAAACTTTTTAGCTTTTTATTGCGGAAAGTTTAATATCTTAAACTCTTTGAAGAGTTGAAAGCGCTTAGAAAATAACTTTCCGAGTTATCTCAAAGAGACAGTTGTGTTTCTTTAGTCGGGCATGGTGTTTGCCCGCCAAATCTATTGAGAATATCTTATGGCATTTTTGGAAACATTTACCCATTTATA
The DNA here is from genome assembly GCA_963931855.1 of Philhelius festivus. Classification (NCBI taxonomy): domain Eukaryota; kingdom Metazoa; phylum Arthropoda; class Insecta; order Diptera; family Syrphidae; genus Philhelius; species Philhelius festivus. The sequence continues at coordinate 89,011,900 of OZ007555.1, forward strand.
CATAATCTATAAGTTTAAAAATGAACGGAAATTGAATGAAAGAATTATTACCCTTATCTAAAACTTCTCGCATATCTTCTGTAACTTTAATTAGGGCGGTGATACAACTGTGGCCTTTCCGAAAACCAGACTTATTAGGTTTCATTAAATTAGTAGAACTGAGATACGCGGTCATTTGATTCTGCAAAATTCTTTCGAAGACTTTGGATAAGAAGGGTTAAATTGTGATCAGTCTAAATTCATTGTCACGAGAGTTTTTAGGAATTGGTAAAATTTTAGTTTTTTCCACAGTTCCGGATATTTACCTGTTGTTAAAATAATGTGAAAAATGTATGTTACGAAAGGTAAGACAATGGGTATAGTCCAGTCAAAGCGTCATGAAAAAGGGCCTGACCTTGCGCGCAGAGGCATGGTCAATTTTTTTTTCATGGATCGATAGGTGCTTATGAGAAAAGCTTAAAACCAAATTTGCACCACATGACAACTTTTTTTACCAAAGTTATTGGTAAAAATGTGTTTTGTGTCATTTTTTGGTCATTTACGAATATCTCGGCTCCACTATTTCGTACAAACAAAAATTAAACATACATTTATTCTTAATAACATTGTCTATTATGTTCTAAAAAAAAGCATTTGTTTAAACAAATGAAAAAAAAGTTATAGTAAGTTAAACAAATTTTTTGTTGTTTAAAAATCACTTTTTCGTGATTATTAAGAAAAAAGCTCATTTAACGATGAAATTTTTATTTTTTATTATTAAAGTTCTTGTAATTCCCTACAATTTAAAAAAAAATCAACACTCTACAATGAACGAAAGCCGAGTAATAAATTATTGAACATAGGTAAGTCAGCGCACCCACGCATTTTATGATTTTATGTTTTAATTGATATCTCAGCCCCAGTATGTCGCAAAGTGAAAATAAAAAACTGTATTGCTAATAACAGTATTTTCTATCAATTTGCATTTAATTTAATATGTTTGAGCAAAAACATAAAAAGTTACCGTTGGTTTCAACGTTTTTTTTCTTGTTTTTAATACCTTTTTTTCATAGTTATTGAGAAAAAAACTGTATTTCACGGTAAATACTTTTCAGTTTTGGATTTTTGTTTTATAGTCCTACTAATTTTCTTCAAATTAAAAAAAAAAATTAGTCCATTACGACAAACGGGAGCCAAGATATTCATGATTTAAAAACTTAGGAAAGCTTACAATTTAGCATTTTAACCTTGTAGCTTGTAATTTTGGTGTCGCCAGCAACAAGATATATTGGTATCCTTCATACACCCCACACATACGTACACATATTTGTTGCTTCTTGTTGCTGGCGACACCAAAATTACAAGCTACAAGGTTAAAATGCTAAATTGTAAGCTTTCCTAAGTTTTTAAATCATGAATATCTTGGCTCCCGTTTGTCGTAATGGACTAATTTTTTTTTTTAATTTGAAGAAAATTAGTAGGACTATAAAACAAAAATCCAAAACTGAAAAGTATTTACCGTGAAATACAGTTTTTTTCTCAATAACTATGAAAAAAAGGTATTAAAAACAAGAAAAAAAACGTTGAAACCAACGGTAACTTTTTATGTTTTTGCTCAAACATATTAAATTAAATGCAAATTGATAGAAAATACTGTTATTAGCAATACAGTTTTTTATTTTCACTTTGCGACATACTGGGGCTGAGATATCAATTAAAACATAAAATCATAAAATGCGTGGGTGCGCTGACTTACCTATGTTCAATAATTTATTACTCGGCTTTCGTTCATTGTAGAGTGTTGATTTTTTTTTTTTAAATTGTAGGGAATTACAAGAACTTTAATAATAAAAAATAAAAATTTCATCGTTAAATGAGCTTTTTTCTTAATAATCACGAAAAAGTGATTTTTAAACAACAAAAAATTTGTTTAACTTACTATAACTTTTTTTTCATTTGTTTAAACAAATGCTTTTTTTTAGAACATAATAGACAATGTTATTAAGAATAAATGTATGTTTAATTTTTGTTTGTACGAAATAGTGGAGCCGAGATATTCGTAAATGACCAAAAAATGACACAAAACACATTTTTACCAATAACTTTGGTAAAAAAAGTTGTCATGTGGTGCAAATTTGGTTTTAAGCTTTTCTCATAAGCACCTATCGATCCATGAAAAAAAAATTGACCATGCCTCTGCGCGCAAGGTCAAATGACGCTTTGACTGGACTAGTATTATCAACTTGAGAAACTTTGGATGCATCTCATCAACTCCAACAGAATTTGATTTAATTGATAAAATACTAGCAACTACTTCAGAACTATCAACTGATCTAAAAGTAAAATTGCAGTCATCATTTATAGGAGGTAGGATAGGTAACAATAATTATGTAAGGAGCTGAAAGCGATACAAATTGTCTGTTGAGTTCATTGTAATCTTTATCATCGACACAACAACTTTTGCTTTTGGCAACACCTATTTGTCGAAGATTTTTCCACACTTGTTGTCCGCTAATAAAGGATTTAAACGGTTGGAGTAAATTTGGCGCTTTGCGCCAAATGACTTGGTTCCGAAATAATCGGTAAGTAGAGATGTTCATTTAAGACAAATTTCATATATTTCACCAGTGAGAGTGAGTATCATAAGAAGAAGACAATCTTTTGTATGAAAATAAAAACTTCCATACGGCGCGCCGATGAACTAAAAATGAAACCATCCACAAAATACTTAGGAATCAACTTCACCAGCAAACGCTGTTTGTGTATAATATTTAATTCGATTCGGCTTGATATACGGATTACCTTTTTGTTTCACAATATCACCCACTTCTTCTTAATAAACACTTGAATCAGCCTTTTATATAAGCTCAATTTAATTTACAAAAATTTTCGGTGTATGTAGAATTATGGATTATTTAATATCAAAGGAATAGGACATGATTGTATTGAGCTCAAATTTTTAAGATTATCTTATGGCCGATTTCACGAAGGACTTTCAAACATTTAACATTCTTCTAAACCTTAAAATGGGATGTTTTGGTTTCACCAAGCGCTTTTAAATTAAACAAGCTTTTAAACACCCTTCTAAACTAAACGCGCATTTTTGACTCATTGAATTTTAAAGTGTCATTGAAATGTCATCAGATGTAGATAACAACAGCAGCTGAAATTATTGTTTTGTAACATTTCAGTTTTCAATTTTTGAAGATACAAAATAAATAGGTTAGTACTAATATTTAAATGATCTGTTTTTTTATTTAGAATAAAATATTGATTGTCTTCATCCAATGATAAAATCCAACTAATTTTTAAGAAAAATTTCCCTAATTTTGCCCTTGTATAGATTTGTTAAACTTAAAAGATTTAAGAGTCTATTAAAATTTAAGAGGCTTTTTGATAAAAGTGCTTTTACACATTTTTTCACACACATTTTTTTTCAAAGCTAAAAATAACGGCACACATTTGTGCTTTTTTTTAAACTTAGAAAATATTTTTTTCTCAGAATTTTGTACGAAAAATTAAAAACAATTTCATTTAGTAGAACTTAGCTAATAGTCTTTTTTAATTATACGCGCACTCAAGGGGTCATATAATACCCTTATAATGTTAACACAGTGCGAGCAACTAGGAAAGTAGGATAGAATGAGAAAGGAGATACCGATGCACATTAGTTTTGAATATCTGCATATTGCAATGAGTGGGAAATATTGTGCCAGGTAAAACATTCCACATTCGTGTAGTGCGGCTAAAAAAGAATCTCTGTACTTGACAGTACGTCCGAAATTGGGCTCAAGGGTAAATTGATGAGCATTCCTAGCAGTACGAGTATTACGGTTGAATTGTTTGAGGGGAGGAATGCAACTGGCTATTTTACTAGAGCACTGTTTATGAAAATAGCTTTAAAATAATGTTAGAACAATAGATATGTTGAAAAAACATTCCGGCGGTGCTCGAGAGATACAAATGTTTCCGTTAGACAACATTCGCCTATCATTTTTAGAGCTCTCTTTTGAATTATGTGCAAGAGACTCAAGTGAGTTATTAGATCACCTGCCCAAATATGAGAATTGTACTCGAGTTATGGACGAATGTAGGCCCTATAGATTACAGCTGGATCAGAAGGCGTGTAACATTTCTTGAAACGTCGAAGGAAACCTAAACACTTAGTAGTGTTTTTAGCGACATTGACTATTTGGTCGGTCTACACAACGTGGTCTATCATACACATATAGAGAACTGAGAGGTGTTCTGTTTCCTTAATGCAAGTGCCAGTCATGGATAGCGTCATGTTACATTAAATTTTACTCAGTTTATGGTTACCTATTTGACAATGCTATCAAGATCATTATTTAATGAGCTTATCATACGCTATCGTTCATAACCACATCCGAAGGAAAAGGGCGTGAATTTGGAAATGAATATGAGAAGCTGAAAGTATTGTCATTAGCAAAACAATTTAATGGCTTAGTTAGAAGTTTCAGACAAAAGATCTTTGATGAATATGAGAAAGAGAGTCGCAGAGAAAACGGAGTCCTGAGGCAACACTAGAAACTATCCGAACCAATAAAACTTGTATAGATCGGTTCTAAAGGTAATTTCTAATCTGAGCAAGTAGAGGCTCATCAACACCAAAGCACTCATTTTTGATAAGAGAGCTTGATGCTAAAGTCTATTTGCCTTTAAAATATCAAGTGCAATACTCTTACTCTCTGCAAAGCGATGTTAAGATTTGTTCCACTGTTCGGTGATATAAACTATCGAATCATTAGTTGACCTGTTGCTACAAAAGCCATATTGACGGGCATTGAGAAGCTTTTATTTTTCAAGATATTTCTTGAGCTAAAAATGAGATTTTGAAGTGAGATAATTAGAGGGGAAAAAAGTTTCGTCTTTTTTAGGAACAGGCTGGACAAAAGCTGTTTTTCATCCCTTGGAAAGGGGCCAGTAGAAGAGAAAATGTGGAAAAGCTTACTCAGTGGTTTTGCCAGCGTTGAGGAATACATCTTCCACTGTACGAGTGCGAAGAAAATTTCTATCATGCCCTTCCTTCGGGTGTTATCTGAGAAGAATAACGCAGAAATCAAGAATTGTGTACATTGAAATCGCCCTTAACAACTGTTTCACTGAGCGGATAATGAGAAACAATTGTTTAGATAGATTCGGATAGCCCATCGAATTTGTCAGAAGTCGATTTATTATTCAAACTTGGACTGCGATTAATTAATAGTGTTATGCTTTAATAGTATATTGTAATATTTTTCCAAGGTTCGTTAAATAAAACTTATTACTCTTTCTAATATTTCTTCTTTATTTACACTTTTCAAATCAAAATAATAAATTTCAATTTATAATCAACTCAAATACTTTATTCAAACTTAAATCACACTTCTTTAATTCCACAATCCAATAGTTCAGCTTTGCACACTTTCATAATCGAAAATAAACTGTGTTCCGCTCACCGTGTACACTCTCTTATATACTCAAACCAGTTGTTCTCGAAGGTTCTTGTCTAGAATATTCTATTTGCTTGGAATAAGGGGAAATTCATATGGAGATAGAATGTTCTAGTAGTTTGGAATAAGGGGAAATTTAGATGCGATAGAAAAGAGCTTTTTTTTGTTCCTTCATAAAGCAGATATGTAATTCCCAACAGATGGCGCTGTAGGAGTATAAAGCTCTGTTCGCAACATTGCCCCCTTCTTAAGATTGTTCGTCCCGAACAACTCTATCACCTGCTTCGGCACTGTATCGGTGCAGTCGATCGCTATGCACAACTTTTAGCTTTCCTCTTAACCCTCTTTGAATTCGGTAAACGACATCATTGATTTTCGTGACGACTGTATAAGGGCCTTCCCAGTTTTGTTGAAGCTTCGGCGACAATCCCTTTTGACGATGTGGGTTATACAGCCATACACGATCCCCTACTTGGAATCCTGTCGTGTTTGCTCTTATGTCGTACCTTGTCTTCATTCGACCGCTGTAAGTGCTCATTCTAGTCCTGGTCCTTTCGTGGATGTCGATTAGCCTCTCTTTTAGGTCACTCACGTAATTCCCTGTTTCCTGAGACTCTTGTGGTGGGTGTCCAAACCTGATCTCACTAGGCAGCCGTATGCTTTTTCCGAACAGGATCTCAGATGGTGTTTGTCTTTGATGTTGAGCTATGTACTGCACTTCGATAGGCCATCAAAAATAGTGGTATGTGCCTATCCCAGTTTCTTTGGTAGTCGCCTACGACCTTAATGAGGTGCTTTTTTAAAGTCCTGTTGAATCTCTCGACCATTCCATCAGATTGCGGGTGAAGTGGTGTGGTTCTCGTTTTCTTAATGCCAAGGAACGCGCACACCTCTTGGAATATGTTCGACTCAAAGTTCCTTCCTTGGTCAGAATGGAGCTCCATAGGCACACTGAACCTGCTTACCCAGTTAGACACAATCTGGTCGGCCACGGTCTTGGCTTCTTGGTTCGGGATAGCGTTTGCCTCAGGCGATTTGCTAAAGTAATCCATTACCACCAGAATATATTTGTTTCCATTATTCGTTTCCGGAAATGGGCCAGCTACGTCAATAGCAATCCTTTCAAACGGTGAGCCAACATTATATTGCATCATTTTTCCTTGCAGTTTTCTACCAGGGCCTTTGGTTCCAGCATAAGCGTCACAATTTCGGCACCACTTTTCAACGTCGTCTCTTGCATGCAACCAGTAGAATCGTTGTCTCACTTTTTCTAAAGTCTTATTGACTCCCAAATGGCCTCCTGAAGGTCCATCATGCATTTCTCGAAGAACCTCTTTAATTTTTGATTGAGGTAACATAAGCTGCATCACATAGGATTTACCATCAGCGGACTCGCATTTTCGCCTAAGAACACCTTCTTGCACATGAAGTGAGTCCCATTGTGCCCAATAGGCCTTTAAAACTGGACTCCTATCGGAAATGTCATTCCATGCGGGTTTTTCTTCATGTTCTTTCCATGCGAGAAGAGGTTCAATGTCGGGGTCTTCTTGTTGAGCAGATCTTATTTCTTCATTGCTCCATCCACAAATGGGGTCAGCCCTTATTCGCTGAATGTTGATGGATTCCCTTTCTTCTTGTCGCATGCAATGCTTGCAATCTATTTTACAAGGCCTTCGGGATAGTGCGTCGGCATTTGAATGCAGCTTTCCCCTTCGGTGTTGAATTTCGTAATCGTAAGTCTGCAGTCTTTCTATCCACCTTGCGACTTGTCCTTCTGGGTTCTTGAAGTTCAACAACCAGTTAAGAGCACCATGATCGGTTCGTAGAAGAAACTTCTGTCCATAGATGTATTTGTGGAAGTGTTTTGTTGCCAAGATGAGTGCCAAGAGTTCTCTTCTGGTCACACAGTAGTTTCTTTCGGTCTTCGACAGTACTTTGCTGAAATAGGCGACAACCTTTTCTTCGCCATTCTGCACTTGACAGAACAGCGCCGACTCCCACGTTTCTTGCATCAGCATCGATGATAAAAGGCTTGCCTGGAGTCGGATAGATCAGCACCGGAGCATTGCATAGACGGAATTTCATTTCTTGGAAGGCTTTTTCACACTCACGTGACCATCTAAACTGCTTGTTCTTTTCCGTAAGCTGATGCAAACTCTTCGCAATTCGTCTGTAATAAGAAGCAAGACCAAGAAAACTTCGTAGTTGATGTTTGTCCTGTGGTGTTGGCCAATTTTTGATGGTGTCAACTTTTTCAAGATCGGTCTTGACTCCTTGGGACGAGATGATATGTCCCAAATACTTTACTTCAGTCTGGAACAGTGCACATTTTTCTGGGTTCAGTTTAAGGCTAGCCTCTCGAAGTCTCTGGAACACACCCTTTAGGTTCTTACAGTGTTGGTCGTATGTTTTTCCATAAACGATAACATCATCCAAGTAGACAAGGCAAGTTTTCCACGTCAGGCTTTGAAGGACGCACTCCATCAAACGCTCAAAGGTTGCCGGAGCGTTGCAAAGACCAAACGGCATCACGTTGAACTGCCACAGCCCATGTGGAGAACGCTGTCTTTTCTCGATCTTCAGGGTGAATTTCAACTTGCCAATATCAACTTTTCAAGTCCAGTGTTGAAAACCAGTGTGCTCCTTCCATCGCATCTAAGGTGTCACTAATTCTTGGCAGGGGGTAACTGTCTTTCTTGGTTACGTCATTCAACCTTCGGTAGTCAACACAAAACCGTGTACTTCCGTCCTTCTTCTTGACTAGGACCACTGGTGACGCCCAAGGACTTTTGGAGTTTTCAATCAAACCATCCTTCTTCATGGTGGTAATCATTTCCTCAGCTTCACCTTGTTTGGCCAGTGGAAGACGTCTTGTGGGCTGAAGAATGGGTCTTGCATCTCCCGTATTTATTCGATGCTGCACCATTTGTGTCCTTCCATATTTCCCGTTTGGTGAAGCGAAAATGTCGGCATACTCATTCAGAAGGCTTTCTGCCATTTTAACCTGATGTTGGTCTAGGTTAGCTGAATTCAGTATCTTTGCCTTGATGCTAATGTCTAATGTCTTTCTCGGTGTTTCAGCGTCAGCTTCAAAGACGAAGATGTCCGGGTCTTCATTTTGCTGTTTCAAATATTCGGCCAAGCGCAGAACAAGCTCATTTTTCGATCCTGCTCTAGAAAGTTCTCGCTTGCCTAATTCACTTTTCAGCTCATTACAGTTGAGCTCTTTTAGTAACTTGCTCATTTTTATTATTATTATTATTATTTTTTTTTTCGCACACTTCACGGCACAATAAGTTTTATTCCACTTTTCTGACACGAATGTAATATTTTTCCAAGGTTCGTTAAATAAAACTTATTACTCTTTCTAATATTTCTTCTTTATTTACACTTTTCAAATCAAAACAATAAATCTCAATTTATAATCAACTCAAATACTTTATTCAAACTTAAATCACACTTCTTTAATTCCACAATCCAATAGTTCAGCTTTGCACACTTTCATAATCGAAAATAAACTGTCTTCCGCTCACCTTGTACACTCTCTTATATACTCAAACCAGTTGTTCTCGAAGGTTCTTGTCTAGAATATTCTATTTGCTTGGAATAAGGAGAAATTCATATGGAGATAGAATGTTCTAGTAGTTTGGAATAAGGGGAAATTTAGATGCGATGGAAAAGAGCTTTTTTTTGTTCCTTCATAAAGCAGATATGTAATTCCCAACAGATGGCGCTGTAGGAGTATAAAGCTCTGTTCGCAACAATATGTAATGATCCACTCCTAGCTTCCTTAAACCAATTTCTGCAATTTATCTGATGTATGTAGATTTGCCTTACTCAATGCTATAAAATGGATGGTGTTACCGAAACATTATAATGTAATGACGAAATCATCCAAATCAACTGTGAGATAAGGAAATTTAACACTCAGGTTGTAATTTAAATAGAAACTTTAAATAGTTGATTAAATGCACAAACACTGGCACTTATTTAGAACTTTTTTTTATTTTATTATTTTGTTGTTTTTGACGCGAGTGTGTAGAATTTTTTTATCGATTATTTTGATAAATGAGTTAAATATAAGGGTTTTGATATGCGGCTTTGAGTGGAGATCATGTCTCCCAGGGAATCAAGTCTATGTCTTCTCCCGATTTTTGACTCTCGATTTCAATAAAATTTTATCTGGTAGCGATGTACATATACCCCTGAACATAAACGATACCCTTTGCTGAACATTTTTTGTCTACATATTTTGTCTCTTCAACCAAATTATTATACATATATACATATGTATGTTATATAATAGAGGTTCTTTTATAAAAACTTGTTGCTTAGTTCAGACCAGAATCCTGTGTTTTGTCATCTTTTATGGTCGGGTGAGAAAACACTGCAGTATTTTCAAGATTTAAAAAATGCAATTTGGAAATCTTTTAGAACACAGATAAGTATGAAATTTTAAAATGTCTCCACTGACTTTGAAAATATTTCTTGTAAAGATAATGTCGACTCTATAGTCCAAAACTTTACATAAACCATTCTCTCTTCTATAGACGAATGTTACATATAAACAGCTTCCCCTTCATGTTTTCGAACTGATGAAGGTAAGAAATTTGCACAGAAGAAATTGGCAAAAATATCGTCAAACTTTCTCGCCAAGTCTAGTTTCTCATTTTAATAAACTTATTTCAGACCAGTTACATAACCACCGTAACGAGGAATGGAATAAGAGACTAAGACCCCTTGATAAGAATGGTAAACCATTTTAGAATATTGTGAAGATAGTTAAGAGCAAAAACAGTAATAGCATTCTTAAAGGATTTTGGGAAAACTTTCTTTACAAATTTTGAAAAAAGCAAACGAGCTTTCTAAAAATTTCTCCATGAATCATCAATACAAAATTTTGATGCTGCCGTTGCAGTCACACCGTAGAATGCATTTGTTGTGGACGAAAGCCAAAATGTAGAAAATAAAGTGATCTCTAAAAAACAACTTATGTAAGTATTTTTTCGATCAGACGAACATGAGGCGAGATAAACGTTAAAATCCATTTTTTACTTCAAATTCTCGACAGTTTTTCGTCGATAACTTGTTTTTGGAAAGAGGTTTAAAATTTTTTTCTCAACAAAAGTTAAAGAAGATATTTTAACGTAAAAACCTAAAACAAAATACAGCTCTATATATGATAGGAGCCGAGAAAATCGAGTTCACGCTTTCCAAAGCATTTTTCAAAATGGCGGACAACGCATGAGCGCTTTTTGTTTGAACTTTTTGGGTTTACACTCTCCAATAGGTACTCTTTAAGAAAAAAAAAAAAAACAATTCAACGCAGTACTTTTTGTAGATATAAAATACTAATTTGACTGGACTATAGATAAATCTACGAAGTAGAGACACTGAAAAGCACTGGCAATTGAAGCCATCGGCTTTAGACAATAGAACAGAGAGAGACACAGAGAAAGAAAGAATAACAGAAGAAACACATGTCAACAGCATACGGTTGGTATTTGAACGGTCCACCATCCATGTACTAACCGCGCACAATTATGCTTAATTTCGCTGATCGATGGGAAGCGATAGATTCTTTTTATCTGATGAGATGCGCTATGAAAGCGTCTGAAGCCGAATTGTTGATCAGGAAATATTTTTCTATTAGTAACGAATTTCAAAATTTGTTCCTTTATGAGTTTTTTGTAAATTTTACTTAAGTTGCTCAGTAAACTTATAGGCCTTTAACTTGTCTACATATTTCATATTTCCTGCTTTTCCTGCAATTTTCGCTGATAACACGGCAATATTTCCATCGTATAAGTTTGCTCTCAATATTGAGAATAATCTAGAAATTGCAACCGAAATATTTGGAAAATATTACCGCAAATGGAAGACAAAGTTAAATACTGGAAAGTTGCAAGCTATTTTTTTTTCTCTCGAAAAAGAAAATCTTGCTATCTTCCCAATAGAAATACAATAACATGGCAGCAGTCTGTTATTAAATATCTAGGAGTTCATCTCGACACGAAACAAACCTTTAGCCAACATATAAATTCTACTTTTAAGAAAATAAGTATTGCAATGAATATGCTCTACCAATTTATTAACAGCAAATGTTGAATTGTTTTCTGAAAGGATCCAGAAATTTTCCAACAATTTTAAGATTAAGTACCTGTGATATTGCAGAGAATCCTCTAGTAGACCAAATTATATTTCTATGTTAACTTGATACACATTCGAATATCTCTAACTAAATTATTTTGCCTGCTTTTAATTTTATTTTATTAATTTATTATTATTTATAAATTGGCTTACTAAGATGTTTAACGTATTATTTTCTCTATGTTAATTTATTTTTTAATGTTTATGTGTTATTTATTAATTATTATTTATGTAGTATTTACTACTAGTTTTTTTGTTTTTTTCTTTTTTGTTGTTAATTTATTTATTTACTTATTTATTTGTTTAATTTTTCTTTTATTTATTTATTTACTTATTTATTTAATTATTTAAACATTTTTTTTTGTTTATTACTAATACATGTATCCATTAACGCGCATTAGTTAGATTGTTAATTACTTATTATTTATTTATTTATTTATTATTTAATTTATTTTTAATATTTGATTACTTATTTTCCTATATACTCTTAATCTGATTATATAGCATAAGAGCATTCCATATTTATTTGTCAGTTTGTAAATCATGTAGGTATAGGTAACCACATCTATTATTATATTCAAATTGTATTATATTAACAATTATTTGTTTTTCTATTTTACTCAAATAAATGTTTTTATCGTGTTTTCCTTTAAATATAATTTGTATACTTGTAAATCATTTTTTTAAATATAAGATAATGTTTCAGAAGTAAGATAATATAATTGTCAAATCTCTGAATTGTAAAACGTGCGGTAGGCTTTGTATACAAATTTATAAGGAAATAAATGTATCTATCTATCTAATGGTAGGATGGTGGCGGCACTTATAAGTTGTATATCATATACGACATTAAACATTTAATATAACTATTCGAAAACGAAACCTTCTCTTTCGTAAAAGTCATTTAAATTCTTGTTTAAGTGGAGCTGGATTCGAATTCACACGTAAAATAATTTCTTACAATTTAATTCTTTATTCAATTTAAGCCCCATAAAGGACATTGATTTACTTGGGATCGATGCAAAATGCCATCTACCGCACAATGTTTTCTTATCTTAATTCTTAAAAGAGAGTATCGTCTTATAAAAGTTTACATGTCTATTAATCTGGTAAGTGATACACCTAGCTTCTGAAGCTTTTTTTCGGCAACAGCCTCTTTCCGTCTCAAAAATAATGCACACTATTTTGCCAACTTTCTATTATGCTCATCCTATTGTTTTGATAAGGAAAAAACACACATGTATTGTATGTATGTATGTATATTAACTATTCAATTTCTTAACTTAACACAGGGAGATGCTCCCCAGGGTATTAAACCAGATAACACTAAGCACAAAGGAATGCAAGGACTAGCATTAGATATGGTTGAATAAAAAATTTAAATTGTAAAGGTTATAAGGAGCAAGTTTTAAACTCAAATTAAATTGGTTGTGATTGTCCTGCTAAGTGGTGGCGTTTTTTTGTTTGACCATTATTGCAAGGAATAAGAACGGACGCGGTAGTTGATGGATGTTGAAATGGGAAACCTTTTTAGCAATTTGTATGTCCACTTAAGCAATTTCCTGTGTATACTTTTTTTGTTTAATTTTATTTAATTTCCTTGTGTGAAAATAACCCAACTGATTGCTGTCTGTCAATAATAAAAATAAATATATGAGGTCAGAATTATTTAAAAAAAGGATTTTTGGTTAAATAGTTTGAGGTGGAAAAAGTTCTCTTTTGGAAATAAAAAGGTTTTGATGTTTTATCTACATTATGTACATATGTATCTACTTAGGTTAAAAAAATTTGTAATGAAACATTTCATGAATTTTTTTTCAGTCTAACTTGAAAAGTATTTAAAATGTAAAATGTGTATTGTTAACAACAATAAAATTACTAAAAATATAAGGGAATATTTTCATTTTATTCAATGTTATTAGGAGGATAAATATAATTTATAATATAATTTCAGACTATTCAACATCAATTTGAAAATATTTGTTGTTTTAAACTCAACCAGTAGCGGAGCTAGACGAGTGAGCAAGAAAACAAAGAAGGTCCAATGTGTATACGAATATAAAACATTATTTCGTTTTTAATTAAAAAAAATATTTTTCAAAAATATGTTGGTAGGTAGGTATGCATAAAAGTAGCTTACAAAGTTAAGCTTATTATTCCTAATATTTTTCAATAAGAATGGAGAAAAAATGAAGAAAAAGGAGAAATAGGTATACCATTCCCCACATATTGATTTCCGAGCCCAGAAAAAAAATCCTCTTGTGACAAGAAAATCGCGTGACTTTTTTGGTGTTAATCATTTGCCGAGCAAGACAACAATTTAGCATATAATTTTTACTTTTGAAGATTTGCATACACTTATAGATAAAGTAAAGACTTGGCAGTTTCTTTAATTGGAGTACTCAAATAAAAAAGTGTAGATCAACAAACCAACCACAACCTCTATCCTTAAGGATGAAATTGATTAGATTACAAAAGAAGTTGTTGAAATTGTTATGCAAAATGTGTTTAAAAGAACCTTTGCGAAACTTGAAACAACTTGAAAAACATCATATTCCATACAAAATATCAAAGACAATATAATCAATCAATAAAATATTTATTATAAAATAAAATATGTGTACACATATTATAAAAGTTATTAAAAAAATATCGAGGAACCCTATAAATACACATACATATGGACATAAATAGTACAAACAATTTCTTTTTTTGAATAGATTGTGTGCCTCTTGAGCTGTTAAACCCTGATTCCTTATAAGACAATGTTAAATATAATACAAAATCTTCATACATATGTAAATACTCGTGCATACATATGTACATACATATATACTTTATAAAAAAAATTCAATTGAAGGCACGACAATTGCTTTGCTAATTCCTATTCCTACTGCTTTACTCCTTATATTCATTGGTTGTTTTGTTATGCAATGTTTTTTATTATATTGAAAGTATAAATATGTAGGTAGTAAGGTTCTAAATTCATGATGTAATTTCGTTTTATTTACAGAATTTTGTACGACTTATATTTAACTTAATGAGTCATTTAATCTTACAGGATAAAATATATAATTACTTTCAAAATATCAGAAACCTAATACTATTTATTTCAAGATTGTACGAGGGGTCTGTCTCAGAAATAAATTGTCTATAGCAAATTAGATGACTCTTAAATTAGCCAACTAAAACAAAAGCTGGGAAAACACCTTTAATCATCTTGTAGGTCCTTGGCACATACTCGTATGTATGTATTTTAACAAATTACACTTCTATAAGTTTCACAACGTTGCTTACTTCAATATCATCAACAAAGAAGTCGCCGGCCTGAAGTGGTTGCGTTGCCAGTTAACAACCCATTAAATAACTTGGTTGCTTGTAAAGCACCCAGTGTAAAAGTAATTGGCATCTGGAACATAATTATAACTAAATATAACATGTTTAAATTTGTACACATTTGTAGCCAAAGATTGCTTACCAGCAGTAAGCAAGAACTTATTTGTATGTGTTAATGCATATAAATATAGTATGTATGAACATGCATACATAGATACATTAATAGCCTCAAAAATTTCAGGAATCACAATCTGGAAATAGGGCCTGTAGTTTTTAACTTCGTCTTTTTTCCCTTTTTTATGTACATAGAGGGATTATGAAAGAACTTTTCAAAATAGATGGGAATTGACATAAAGACATTGAAAAATTAAAAAGAGTAGACAAGGACAATGACAAGTGACGTACACAATTTTTCTAAATAATAGAGGGTACCTATAACATCAGGACCTGGTATACGGTTACCGTCAAGGTTAGATAGAAACTTAACAATACTATCAATATCAATGTTAAAGTTCATATTAGTCAAGCAAGTAAAAGATTTCAAATGGCCAAAGTTTTAAGCCATTTCTTTAGATTTATCACAAATTGACGGATCACACTTAAAGGTATCACAGTTTGAAGTATCACATTTGAAGGTACTTTGAAAGAAGTCAGATTAAAGTTGCGTTATAACCCGTGGGTCATGACTTGAAATGTCATTTACCTTGAGAATAGGACAAGATGTGTCGTATAAAGGGACATTTTATTTCCTTGAGAGAGGACTTTGCAACTCAATTGCCTTCTTGTTATTTTTTATTTACTCGCCAGTTACATACAACCAACTAAGCGTACTTAGAAGAAATCACGATTTGGCCGGTTTCCTTGCGAACGTCTCTTTGCTTTACCACAATTTGGTTTGCAAAGCGATCTAAATCACGTTGTTCAATGGAGGTAAGCTTGCGTCCACCGTCTGGGTGCTTTTCGATTAAACGTGCATGTTCCAAGGACTGAAGGGCTTTTCGTGCACAGCCATCGGCAGAGCGGCAGAAGTGGGATGGATGAACACCGTTGCGTTTACGGCCACCATATATCTTGGTTATGGAAACAACACCAGCTAGACTGCGGTGATACAAGTGGCGAAGGATGGACGCACAACGAATGTAGAACCAATCGGGATCGTACGGCGAAAGTTCCTTCAATTTGGCAGTCTTGATGATGTCCATTTGTTCTGGAACCTTTAGCTTACCAGTCTTCTTCAAGAAGAGTGTCCTTTCTTAATAACAGTATATAGGTACTTGGTCTTTCCCACATTGACATCTAAGCAACTTCTTCGCCTCGCCTCATCTTAATGTTCAAAAACGCGCCACTTTCATCATGCTACTCGTATATTCTTCTAATTATGTCAATATCGTGAGCCTATAGGATTGACGCGGGAGTTTTGTAATATTTTTTCCAGACATCAAATGTATCGGTAATATCTTTTCCGACCTTGATGGAGCAGTCTGCGTTGTCCATCATAATCCTGCACAAACGGACAAGTTTTTCAGGGATTTGAAAACTAAATTGCTCTATATACGAGTAGTAAATACCTACAGATGCTATCATACCTTTTTTTGAAAAAGATTAAAACATGGTAGGTGTCGAATTGAAATTATTGGGTTTTCCAAGGATATTTGGTCGATGGTGGATTTTCCTGGTCTAAGGCTAAACTAATATGAACCTATCCGACTTATGATCTTGAAGGCGGTGCTTAAGAGACTGATGCCTTTAAAGTTTGGAGTGTCTCCTTTATTGGAGATCGGGTAGGCAATGCGATTTTATGGCATATCAAAATATTGCATTCAAAAAACAAGTGCATTTAATAATGAACTTTAAAGTATTTTTTTTTAATTTGATTTTCTAAAAACAGGCCGATGATTTTTTTTTTAAATTTAATTAGTATTGTGGAAATACATATATTTAAGAATGTTTCCAGGATTTTGATACATTATCAGCACTATTTATTAAAATTCACTAAACGTGTAAATAGTTATGCAATGCATATGCATAAGCAGAGGCGGATCGTGAATTTGTGGGGCCCTGGGCTGAAACTATTTAGTGGCCTACCTAAGTATTCAACTAATGGCCATGTCAAAAAAACTGTGTCTATAATGATATATTATTATTATTATATTCTTTATAGCACAAAAAAAAACATAAATGTTACTTAAATCTACGCAAGCATTAGTTGTGCAAACGGCGACATTATTGCTGTGGTAGCAATCTCTTCCAGGCAACCTGATAAAAGGAAATTGAAAGTTAAATTTATTCATCCCGGCCTGAATGTATTCATTTTCATACCAGAACAATAACTCTCAGCTGTTAGCCCTTATAACTCTTAGGCTTCGGCCACGTACTGAGCGATTAAGCGACGCAAAAAAATTAAAACACATGAAATAGTATGGAGGTGGCCAGATAAGCCCTAAGCGACTAGCGATTTTTTAAGCGACAGAGCGAAATCGCTCTACATTTTATTGTTTTTAAATTTTTAAAAAGTCTTGCCATTTAGGGCAAAATTTAACGGGTTCGAAAAACTAGATATAAAAAGTGACTTTAAGAATGTTATTTTGGCAAAACTAAAAATAAAAATTAAGAGCAAAAAAATAAAAAACTAACATTAGTAATAAAATTAGCCGCTTTTCTGCACGAATTCGTTTTCTTTGTTTTTTTAATCTTCGCCGAACGTTTTCCAACAGAAAATCAAAAGATTCTATTGACACACGACATTATTGCCAAAATCAGTATAAATGTCTGCAAAGATTCAACATAATTTTCCCTTTCACCATTAATGGGGTGCATATAAAATCTTCGTTTTCTTGATCTTACATAAGCTCTATAAACATGAACGCGACTTTCCACTAAATACTACGACGAAGTGTACCTGCACTTGACAATGACTTATCGCTCAGCGATGAAGCTCTGTAAATGGCCACCCATCGCTCAGACTCGTCGCTCTATCGCTCAATCGCTCGTCGCTCAGTGCGCGGCCGAAGCCTTAATTAAAGTTTTATTTTCACTTCTTGATGGCGTCTTGCTTTTCTGTCTCCTTATCGATCAGCTTTTTTTTTCATACAGCGCATCGTTTTGTTTACTAAACACTAAACTGTAAACTTGTGGATGTGATTTGTGATTGCAGTTTTTCGTCTGTGCATTTTTAAGATATTTAATTTCTAAATTTTAGTTTTATATTTAATTTGTGTTTGTATAAGCTGGTGCCGCAAAAATTGACAAGTAAAAGATTTAGTTTCGTCATTACAATACAATACAATAGTTATGCATATACTTTTAAAATAAAGATACGAGAATTATTTTTGTCTGTGCAGCTATTTATATACATATATTTATATTTTTTATAAGAAGACAAACTGATCATTTCTGCTTTGGTTTTTTTAAAGAAAATACTTTCGAAAACTTTTAAGTTGAATTATTGATTTTGCTTTTTTTTCATACAAAATTCGTTTTCGGTACAATTGACATCATTTCAGTACAATTTTATTCTAGATTTCAGTACAATTGAAAAATTTCATTTTCCATCCCTGACATACACTATTCGGCATCAAACTTAGCACGATTTTAGAGAGAGAGAGAGAGAGAGAGAGAGAGAGAGAGAGAAAGTTCGAGCAAGGTTTTTTCAAAGTAAAAGCGACGCGCGAATTTACTCTCTCTCTCTCTAAAATAGTGCCATTTAGCTTGCCGGGGACTATACATTAGTTGATTGATCTCAGGGTTGCCATTGCCAACCTTATGGTAGGTTCTTTAATTTTAGATTTTTGTTTAATTCAAATTATCGCCTATTGTTTTCAGCGGGGTCTGGGGGCCCCTTGTGACCTCGGGGCCCTGGGCTGCAGCCCATACAGCCCTTAGGTAGATCCGGCCCTGTGCATAAGGACTTATTCATCCACTACAAATTCGTGTTTATAAAAAAATATCCTACCCATCATAGTTATAATGAGCTTGTGTCAAATAAAGTACCAAAAAGTAAGAATCTATTACATTAATTCATAACACTCAGCTGTTTGTCAAAGAAAAAAAAAACATCTTGTCTGTCGGTCGAATTTAATAAACAAAAATGGAACTACCAAAAGCAAAAATAATTCGAACAATAAGATATGTCATTATCTCTAGCACAATACTGGTAATCAAATTGTTATTCTTACAAGCTATCTTTTTCAGTAGGAAAAGAAAGTCTTGTTACCTTCCAAGCAATCAGCTTACTGTAAATGGGGTGAATGTCAAATGGGACCAAAGCGTGAAATACCTTGGTATTTATCTAGATCAAAAACTCACTTTCAAAGAGCATATTGCCAGGTTGCCAGGTTTGGGGAAAATGTGTAAAAAGTTACATTAAAAAACTGCAAGTATCACAAAACAAGCTACTTAAAATGATGCTTAACCTTCCACGATACCACTCCACCGTAGATTTACACAAAAATGCCAATGTTGAAATGATTTCTTTAAGAATTAATAAATTGTCGAATACTTTCTTGCTAAATTGCGAAACTTCTGATAATCCACTCAACAATCAACTCATTCCTTAACCATTTTTCTGATATATATTTATAATTTATGTCCGTACAATATTTACTTATTTATATATTTGTTCATTTGTTCATTTATTCATAAATTATTTGTTTAATTGTTTATTTATTAATTTGTATAATTATGTTTTTTTGTTTTACTTATTCATACAGGTGTTCATTTATTTATTTATTAATTAATAATTTTTTTTTTATTTATTTATTTATTTATCTTTTTAGTTATTTATATATTTATTTTTCTTATTTATTTATTTATTTATTCATTAATTAATTAATTTATGTATTATATTATTTATTTATTTCTTATCTAATTACTTATTTATTTACTTGAATTATTTATTTATTGATTAATTTTTTATTTAATCATTATTCTTTACTAACAAATTACTAACATACTAAATAAACTTATTTATTATTATTCATACTAACATCTATTTTACTAACGTACTTCATAACTATAGTTTTGAAGATTTAATTTTATTCCGAGTCAAAATGTACCTGCCCTTTCAATTTGCGTTGAAGGTTTTGTTTGTATTTTTCCTTCAATATTATCATCTTAAGTTTAGCTAAATTCAATACAAATTAATATACTTATTCAGTAGAAAGATATCATATGTAATATATCAAATCTCTGTATGTAAACTGTGCGGTAGCTTACCAAATGTAATTGTAAATACGAAAATAAAGATATATATATATACATATATATATATATAAATTGTTATTCGTTTTTTCCTAAAAAATACTCCTCGGACAACTTATAGAAAATAAAATTCAATAATCCAAAATAAAAATTGCAACACAAACACATACCGGATAAAGAAGGATGCTTAGAGATAGATCACCACCAATTATATTTATCTTTTTAATTCTAAACAATTTGTTTTTAAGTTAATAGTATAACATTTTATTTTCAATAAATAAGAATAACATAAAGTCTTAGTTTCAATAGCAAGTAAAAGGCATTTTATTTTTTTGAAAATCACAATAATTTAATGTGATATCAAAGTGAATGTGACAGTTCAATACTAAAATGTCCTTGTACAGGCACTAGATATACAACCTCCAAACGCGTTTAGCTTATAATGCCTCTATTCAACGTCATTATGTACAGGGTGTCCCACAGTCACCGCCCCAAACAAAAGCTATGGATTCCTGAGGTCCTGAGGTCATTTTAAGTCGAAAAATTTAAGAGGTAATTTTCTCGTTTTCGTACCGTTTTTGAGTTATAATGGTTTTTATGATTTTTGCCTTAACTGGCTTTATCTTCGCCAAACTACATCCGATTCGAAAGGTTTTTGTTACAACCAATTAAGAATTTATTACAGTTTTAGTTTGTCTCAAAACTTTTTTTTGTGCTGACAACCGTTTCTCCGCAATTTTGCATCAAACCCAGTTTTTTAAGTTTCTTTTTCACTTTGATATCATTTTATTCAAAAAAACACATTAATGAGTAATAACTTTTTTCGCTTATTATTAAAGCCCAGTTTATTTTCATAAAAAAAATAATTTTTTTTTCTTAAAAAGAATACTAAATGTAATTAACAAGAAAATACACAAACTGAGTGAATTTAAAAAACAAACTAATTTTTAAATACAAAATTAATTCAAATGAATTAAAACTGTTTCTGAGCAGATCGTCCCATTTCACCGTATATTAATAACATTTCCAGATGTTCTTGGTTAGTATCCATTGTTCACAAATAATTAAAAAAAAAACACTACAACTTGAATTACAAATCCAAAATGGAGTAACAAGTGAAAGAACACGACGCGGACACTAGATCACGCGAGAAGGACATTTACAACCTTCAAATCATAATGCAAATCCTTACTGTTTACATTAGTTAACGGTCTTACTAATTAACTTTATTTATTTGTCCTTTTCTTAACCACAATAGCTCAGAAAAAGTTTTAATTCATTTGAATTAATTTTTTATTTAAAAATAATTTTTTTTTTAAATTCACTCAGTTTGTTTATTTCTTGTTAATTACATTTAGTATTCTTTTTAAGGAAAAAAATTATTTTTTTTATGAAAATAAACTGGGCTTTAATAATAAGCGAAAAAAATTATACTCATTAACGTATTTTTTTTTGAATAAAATGATATCAAAGTGAAAAAACAACTTAAAAAACGAAAAAATTGGGTTTGATGCAAAATTGCGGAGAAACGGTTGTCCGCAGAAAAAAAAGTTTTGGAACAAACTAAAATAGTAATAAATTCTTGATTGGTTATAATGAAAATCTTACGAATCAGACGTAGTTTGGCAAAGATAAATCCAGTTAAGGCAAAAATCAAGAAAAGGCAACTATTAGCAGAAAACGATATACATACAACAATGAGGCATCAAAAGCTGTGAATCTAAATCATTATTTTTTCCAATATTTTCAGTGGATTCTCCCAACCTACACCTACACTATACTCTGTTCAACAAAAATTGTTAGTACAGCGAAGATCAACAACAATTCTTTAAGGAAAGTCAGTGGCTTGCTCTTTTTTGTGGCATTTTTCCCAACGCAGTGTAGTGAGGGTGCATCTGGCGCCGCTGCTTTGGAAAAAGCAGTACTGACATTTTTTGTTGAACAGAGTATACAATTACAACTAAAAATCAAATTTATGTACATACATACATATGTACATAAATGTAGGTAGCTGTGAAACAAAAATTAAGTAACACAAATGGGCGCACGTCAAAATCGCAATAATTTATCACTGAAAGAATATAATTAATAAATATAATTAAAAAAAGATAACCATAACCCCAAGGTGTCTTACTATTTGGACATCTTATATCCATATTATTCTCTTTGAGAAATTTGTATAATATGTATTATTGATCTGTATTTCACAATGGGCATCTCAAAGACCCGTTTTCAGAACAGAATTTACAAAAAGTGTTTCCTAGCTGCTCAATGACACATTTGATATACTCGTAACTTTTACTGGCTTAGGGGGGTTCTTTTCTTTTTCACCCTACAAGTTGTAGTAGTAGAACATGAATTTTAAATGGCTCCAGCACAGTGTTGTTGCAAACTTAAGAGCATTTGCAGAAATGAAATGCATTTGAATCTTCAAAAAAGAATCTGTTAAATTAAAAAATTGAAAATCAAATAATTTTTTTTGTTAAATTGATGTTTCACACACTTTATTAATAAAAACTTCATTAAATATTGTTGTCGCTTCTAGCACATAATTCATTTTTTGCCACTAATCGGTAATATTTACTCACTTAAGCCGAAGTTCAACCAAAATGTTAAACCGAATGATCCGTTTAGATACGGCTTATTTATGTAAGCTAATATTCAACATTTTATTGCTTACCGAGTAAATTCAGTAACTGTAAAATATTTATGTAGTTGCAAGATGTG
This sequence comes from Philhelius festivus, assembly GCA_963931855.1. Classification (NCBI taxonomy): domain Eukaryota; kingdom Metazoa; phylum Arthropoda; class Insecta; order Diptera; family Syrphidae; genus Philhelius; species Philhelius festivus. The sequence continues at coordinate 89,034,744 of OZ007555.1, forward strand.
TGCGTGGTCTGCCGTTTTAGCATTTTATCAATAAATTGCAATTGTTCCTCTTCAGAAATTCTTTTTGATGATGTTCCATGTAATAGTTTTGTGTGTGTTGCGATTACACCAATAGAAGTTTTCAATGTTATTTTGTCCCTAAAAAATAAAACTTCTTGCACAAGTGATGGTGTTTCAAGGGTTGCCTGGTATATCGTTGATGTATTGTCCTTCTGCTGAAGTTATACCTACCACTTTTTAAAAAAGGAAAAATATTTCCAATTATATGCCGATATCACTCCTTTCGACCTTTTTCAAGTTCGAATAGTTTCTTTTTTTGTCTAACTTATTTAGTAAGAATCAGTTTGGTTTTAGAGCAGGTTTATCTACTGAAAATGCCATCTTAAGGGGTTGTAGTCAGTTTTATAGAAGTTTAAATAACAATAAATCAACTATTGGACTGTTTATTGATATGAAAAAAGCTTTTTATCTGATGAACCACGATCTCTTGCTAACTAAATTCTTTAATAATGGTTTTCGCGGTAATATTTTCACCTTGTTGAATTCTTATTTAAAAAATAGAGCTCAAAAAGTTATTATTAATGGGTTTTCAAGTCAACCAAGGCAATAATTAAAGAACGGCGTTCCTCAAGGATCTGTACTTGACCTTTATTTTTCGTACGAATCTGGAACTATTTTTGAAAATATTGTGATGATAAATGAAGATCTTGAAATATTACGCTTTTGGTTTACTTAGGTATCATAAGCTGATTATCAGCGGAAAATCTAAATTGATGTGTTTAAAGGTATCTGGAAATAGTCTATATGATTTTAATCTATTATTTCACGCTCATGATTATAAACAATTTTCTTCATTTATACGTAAGAGCGGAAATAGTAATTTTATGGTCAATTTGCGTTGTAGTGAAAATTGCTTCAAAACAGAATCAGTTCAATATTTTAAGTACTTAGGTGTAGTAATTGATTTTAATTTAAATTGGAAAAATCATATTCAAATGATTAAAACTTACTTGTTTATGGTCACGCGTATAATATATTTATGAAAACCTTTCTGCTCTTAACAGCTATTTACTATCGCATAACAAGCTGGGGAGGGTTCGTATACTAGTACTTTAAGACCCTTATAATCACCCAGAAACATTTAATACGAATTATATCAAATAAAAATCTTTTAGCTGAAAGTTGGCCTTTATTCGAAAAATTGCATATTCTTCCAATCAGATATTCATATGTTTTTAAAATTTTAAGAGAGTTTTTTAAGCAAAGTGGTAATATTCCTAGTAGGAATATACATATGTAACATATGTACTATCTACGTGCAAACAATATTTGCTTAGTTAATGTACCTTTGGACATAAAACCCATTTTTCACATTTTATGCAAACAGCTCCAAATATTTTTAATAAATTGCCCTTTTTTATAAGGAATGTGCTACATTTTTCATATTTCATCAAACAAGTTAAAGACTGGCCACTTTAAGCTACGAATGTATTGAATCTTTTGTTCAAATTTTTTTTGTTGGTCAATTTTTTTTCTCTTCATAAACAGCACAAATACATATGTATATAGAATATAGACATATAGAACTTTAATTAAAAGTCTAATTTTTGTTATGGCCTTTTCAGAAATAAAGGTCAATCGTATAATAAAATTTTATTTATTAAGAAATAATAATTGTTTTTATTTGATCTCTAAGTTTTTTGAATGAATCTTAAAATTAAAATTATATGACAAACTCAGCTTATATACATACTCGTATATATAAAAAAATAAAAAGTATTATTGAATCAAAGTAAATTTAAAACAGGTACTCTTACAACTCGACCATCCTGACCATTTTGATCGACTCGATCAAGTTGTCAATTTTAAAATTTTACAATCAACTTTAAAAATAAAAAAAATGAAATAAAAACAAAACAAAAAAAAAAATAAAAGTATTTTAAAAGAATGTGATATACCTAATCTAATTAAATCATCATAAGGAATTTGAGTTAACTGACAATTTTCAATATCTCTGATTACGTATCGATCATTTGGGAGGGCTTTATGTACTTTGTATGGAATTTAGGGATAAATTTCTTATTACTACCACCTGTTGTATCAATGTTTCGAATCATTACAAAATCTCCTTCTAAAAATGTTACGTGTGGTTTATGCACATTCATTCAGACATTTTTTGTTGATGCAATTCTATACTATCGCAAGCTTTCTTTCGTAATGTAGCTAAGTCATGTTCAGAAGTCAAAAATAGTTTTTCGTCTAAATATTCAGAAAGTGTGTCAACATCACGTCCACGTTGGCTTACACCATATAATAATTGACAAGGGGAAACACCAGTAGTACTCGTAGAATGAATAGAGTTATTAAGAGCGTATTCAACTCTTATCAAAAGTTTTGACCAATCGGGATGTTGAATTGGTTCAGTAATTTTAGCTAACATAGACTTAAGAATGCGGTTGACACGCTCAACCTGACTATTAACTTGAGGTGAGGCTGTGGCTATTTTCACGTGTTCAATATTGTTTTTAAGTAAATATGAACCAAATTCAAGTGACGAAAAACATGAACCACGATCACTTATAACTCGACGAGGTCGACTATAATATTCAAAATACTTATCCAGGCAAGCACATACTTATTTAGTACGTGTTGAACTTACTGCATATAGTTTTACATGTATTGTAAAAACATCTACAATGACAGAAATGTGTTTTCTTTTAGAAATAATTGACAGGAGAGGTCCAAAATGATCAACATGAATGGTATCGAATGGTATAGGCTTTTTGGAATTTGGTGAAGAGTGCGATTGGAAGAATGTGTTGGCACAGAAAACGTTTTTTTGTACATACTTTTTTCTTTTTTTTTCTTTCATTTTTGATGGGAACCAGTAGTGTAATTTAATTTGGTCCAGACATTTCGAAACACCCATATGATAAAGTTTTTCATGAGACAGTCTTATAATTTGTGATTCCATTTCTTTCGGGACATATAATAATAAACTTCCATTATCCAAGTTTCGGTAAACTAAACCATCATCAAGAACAAATTTTGGAACTTCTTCTTTTTCTAACCGTTCGCGTATTCGAACAATATCATCGTCTCTGTTTTGAGTTATTTTTAATTGCATGTCTATATCATCTGGATTGAATACTGAAATAACTTGTTTCAGTTTTTTGGAAGTTTGAACGCTATCTGAAGGATAGCGACTCAAAGCATCAACATGACCCATTAAAAGGCCACTTCTGTGTTGAATACTGTAATCATAGTTCTCAAGTTCAAGTGCCCAACGAGCTATTCGAGCATTGACACTTTTACGGTTCAATGTCATCGTAAGAGACTTACAGTCCGATATAATCTTAAACGGAATACCCTCTAAATACACACGAAACTTTCGTAACGAATATATGATTGCTAGGGTTTCCAATTCAAAACTATGAAATCGAGACTCAGAAGCAGTTGTACGTTGTGAAAAATATGCAACTGGATGAAATTTGTTATCGTCCTGTTTTTGCATAAGTATTCCCCCAAAACCATCAGCACTTGCATCACAATGCAATTCTGTATCGCGTTTTGGTTTATACAATGCCAAAACCGGTGACGTTATTAACTTATCCCTTAAATTAGAAAATGCTGAAAGGCATAAATCATGGAAAACAAATTTAACACCAGGTTTTAACAGATTACGTAATGGCATAGCGATATGTGAAAACGACGGGACAAACCGGCGGAAATATGAATATAAGCCTAAACATTTTTGGACTTGATCTAAAGTTTTCGGAATGGGAAGATGCTTTAAATATTCAATATGTCTATTGTTGAGACAAACACCCTTTTTATTGATGGAGAATCCCAAAAAATCTATTTCATTATAACCGAATTGGCACTTTTTGAATTTTAGTTCAAGTCGAAATTCAGCAAGTCGTCGTAATAATCTTTGAAGTACGACCATATCATCCATATATACCACAACAGTCCCTTCATCAATAAATGGACGTAAAATATTATTAATGCATCGTTGAAACACTGCAGGTGCATTTTTTAAACCAAAAGGCATTTGCAAATATTCAAATTGTCCATTTGGGGTTACAAATGCTGTATATATGGAATTGAATTTTCTGAGACTTTTAATTGGTGAAACCCATTTTTTAGATCCAAAGTTGTAAAATATGCCTTGCCTTCCAATCTCTCTAGACAGTCATCAATAAGAGGTAATGGATAACTATCCCTCATCATGATTCTATTCAGAGGTCGATAGTCAACACACATTCGTTTCTCGCCACATTTTTTAGAAACTAGAACAATTCGAAATGCATAAGGAGAATTACTAGGTCGTATTTGTTTGTTTTTCAATAGGTCACTAATCATATCCCTGACAATACGCCGATCTTCATAAGAAAGTCTTTTAGGTGCTGAGCTTATTGGAATGTCGGAAGTCAAATGAATTTTCATTTCATATTTCTCTTCATTAGAGGTTGGAATATTTGAAAGGTCAAGGTAATTAGTCTCAATAATTGTCTGAAAAGATATCAATTAAGTTAGTTAACTTGCAAAAGGAAATTTTAATTTCAATTTTTCCAAAAGTACATAATTTTAAATTTCCTAATCCTGTGTAACCAGAATATTGAGACAATTGGTTAATTAAATCATTTGGAACAGCCGATTTTCTCATAAAACTAATCGGACTACCAGAATCAAATAAAGAAACGAAAGTATTCGTCTATGCATAGAACCATTAATCAAAAAGGTAACACTTACATCATTTATCTCGGAAATATGATTGTTAGCTTCTCTATTTGTATTTTCGATATTCTTGAACTGGAAATCATCTACTAGGGCCACTCGTTTAGTATGTTTCTTTGGACAGTCTTTCAAAATATGCTCCTTAGAACCACAATGAAAAGATGTACCTTTATCTCGTTTGGTATGAGGACATGAACTTGCAAAACGACCAACATTTGAGCAATTGTAACACAGCATCTTAAAATTATCAAAGCTCGGTTTCAAAACTGGTGGTTTTGTCTTAGTTGCGTTTGTTGTAGACGGGGTATTAATTGATGCTTCATTTGATTCTCGTTGACTACGCAATTGGCTATAGCGATGTGATAGTTGTTTGAGATGTTGTATATTACAAGCCGGATTCAGCACAGAAATGTTCACAGAATTATCTTGAAATCCCTCTATTATAAATTGAATGACTTCCAATTCATCAATATTCGCACGTGCTGCCAACTCTTGCATTTTGAGAATATATCCCATAACAGAGAGTTTCGAAGAACGGAAAGTGGTTTTTCTTAATTTGTCAATCACTTCTGAAACAGTATACCCAAAATTTGACAAAAATTGTTACGGAATTGAAGATAATTAGTAGAATTATCCACACGAAGAAACAGTTCAGCAGCAGAATCCGTTTTCATCAAACGTCGAATTGACTTAAGGCGGTAAACATCGTCACCATTTACCGAATCACAAGCTCGTTCGAAATTTTCTAGCCATTTACGGGCATCATAAGCTTCATCACCAGCAAAGGGAGTGATGTAATGTTGAATATCTTCGAATTTTGCGTTAGCCAAAACATTCGGAGTGGAAGCCAGTTCTTGTTGCAATTGTTTCAACCAACGGCGTTTTTCCAAAACTCTAAGCTGTGCATCAATATCAGCTTCTTCTTCTGCTAAAGATGCAAACCGATTTATGGGAGTATTTTTTGAAACTTGATCATTGTTTTGAAGTTCTTGCTGAAGGATTGAACGACCAAATACATCTTCTTCATTATTTCCGGAATTGTCTGAATTTTCATCTTCGACCGAATTGTTATCCCTTTGATTTAACTCTCTGAATTTTTCATTGTACAGCTTCCGCAATTGCGTCAATGTAGCTGTTGGTGAAAAATCAACATCTTGCTTCTTGAGCGAATCTTGGATTTCAGATTTGTTCATTATCAGAATTCTTTATAATATAAATATTAATCAAAATTTTCGGAACTATCCCACTTTTGAAGTTGTTATGGCCTTTTCAGAAATAAAGGTCAATCGTATAATAAAATTTTATTTATTAAGAAATAATAATTGTTTTCATTTGATCTCTAAGTTTTTTGAATGAATCTTAAAATTAAAATTACATGACAAACTCAGCTTATATATGTATACAAAAATAAAAAGTATTGTTCAGTGGTAAAATTAACTTTTATGAAAAAGGGGTAATTTTAAAAACTCTCAAATAAAATCCAAAAAAAATAAAACAACTGATAATCTCGAACATTCAAAAAAGAAGTGCCGTTTATTGGTTGCCCTCCATATAACCTTTATATTAATTGGTATAATATTTAGAGCGATAGTTCAGAGGTTAACAATAGCAGCATTCAATGACGTAAGTTGAGGTCAAGATTAGGGCAGCATCCAACATTCTCCCCCCGCCAGTGCACAGAGTAAACGACTGGGTATGTTACTTGTCTTCCATGTATGAGTTTGCCATCAAAATTTCCCCTCCATGTATGTGTTTCACATGAAAAGACAAATTTATTAGTGAAAATGAAACTAAATTAATTTTCATCAACATTTAATCGAAATTCAAAATATATTTTACGACATCTACATTTCAATAAAGTAAAACCAGACCAAATGCGACATCGGCCCAATGTGAGTGCGATTCGATACTCGAACCAACCACTTGACACGTCATCTCTACTTCCGTCCGTCAATAACTTCACGGGGTTTCATTCATGCGGTGTTGTTTTAATTTTGTTTAATTTATTTATCTCGATCGTGTCGGTTTTATTTGGTATTAATGTTTTGTTTCGTAATTTGTGTTGTGAGTTTAATATTAAATAAAATGTTTTAAATAGATGTTTGATGAATTAAATGTGTTGTATTAGTTTTTTATGTTAAAATACTGTTTACATTATGTATACTAGTGGTAATTTTCATTCGCTAGATTCATTCTATTTTGATGCATTAGAGTGTTGTATTTGTTTATAAAATTAATTAAATGTGTAGGGTTTGGTATTATTTATCTATAATCTGTGTAGTTTTACATAAACTGCGTTAAATTATATCGTTCTATATACCTACTTTACATAATTATGTAAATGTCCAGTAGTACACAACTACATATGTACATCCACGACGTTTTCATTATATTTGTTTTTTGTTTTGCGATATGCTGATGTTGTTGATGATGATGATGGGTAAGGCGACGAGTTATTTTTTTTTTGTTTATTTATTTAACCTTTCCTTTTCTTTCAGATTCTCTGTTCCGTGGGCATGGGGTTGCTATGCATATTATGTAAATATACATGCGCAAGTTACTTATTTGGTGTTCGGTATTGTTGCCACCTGAGGCAAATTATTTTATATAGCAATTGAGTGAGTGTTATTTATTTTGTTCGAAAATTATTATTTTGAATCCATTTCTTTGGTTATTGATAATAATTCCCTTTTAGTTGATTTAATTTTTTTTTTTTTGATTTTAGATATATTATTTTCAGCTTCTTATTGGATTTCTAATGGTTTTATTTTTCGATTTTGGTTAATTTGAGTGCTGTTTGAAGTTTCTAATGTTTTAAGCTTGAGTGTAATCGATAATATTATCAATTATTTTGAGTTTTGTGTTTATAAATTTAGGTTTAAGTGGATGAATTAATTGAGGTTTCGTATGATTGAATTTGAATTGAGTGTGAATGTGTTGAATTTCAGTGGACTGTATGAATTGTTGTTTTGAGTTTTATAAGTGTGGTTTTGAATACTCGATGAGTAAATATTTTGAGAACTCGTTTATATAAATGGTTTTTAATTCAGTTTATATTTGAGTGGGTCCGTTTTTATTATTTCATTGATTTTAAATTCTGTGTAGAGTTTTATTGATTTTTTTTTTTTTGATGATTTCAGTTTATAATTTAATTGATTTATCTCAGTTTGCCTTTTTTTTCGATGGAATTAGGTTTATTATGTAGAATTCATTTTCTTCCTTTTACTTTTCTCTTACACTTTGTTGATGCTTTTTAGTTGAATTTTAGTAACTTAATATTATTTTTTTTTTTAAACTATTTGGTTTTCTTGTTGAACATTGTTAGATGGTAGTGGACATATCTTTGTGATAGGCCTTTTAAATTCGTTATTTTGTGTTCGTACTTTGACTACACGGATGAGATCATCTTGTCCTGGGTAGGTTTCCACTATTCTTGCCATGGACCATTTTGATGGTGGGAGTCTTTCATCTCGTAGCAAAACTAAATCTCCGATTTTGGGTTGTTCTTCGATTTTCAGCCACTTAGGTCGATTTTGAAGCCTTGTAAGGTACTCTCCGCTCCATTCTTTCCAGAAGGTCTGTAGTGATGCTTGCAGACGTTTCCATCTATCCAGGTACCCAATATTTTCTGCTGCTAGGTCTGCCTCGGGAACTATTTGAGTTGATGTGCCGATTAAAAAATGAGCTGGTGTTAAAGCATTGAAATCTTCCAAGCTATCTGTCACCGGACATAGGGGTCTCGAGTTAAGGCAGGCTTCTATTTGTGCTAGAAGCGTACTGAGCTCCTCGAACGTCAGGGCTTGGTTTCGGGCAACGCGACGCAAATGGTATTTTACCGATTTCACTCCTGCTTCCCATAAGCCTCCAAAGTGCGGAGAAGCGGGAGGAATAAAATTCCAATTGGTGCCCAATTTACTTATTGAGTCAGCAATTTCGATGTAATTGAGTTTAGCAGCATTTAACATTTTTTGGAGTTCCACATTGGCACCCTTGAAATTGGTACCGCAATCACTATAAATGTTTGCACATATACCTCTGCGAGATGTAAATCTTCGGAACGCAGCAATAAAGGCTTGTGTCGTTAAATCTGAGACAGCTTCAAGATGAATTGCCTTTGTTGAAAGGCAAATAAAAATGGCGAAATAGCCTTTGAATTTTTTAGCACCTCGTCCTTTCCAGGCTTTTACTTCTATTGGGCCTGCGTAGTCGACACCAGTGTGCGTAAACGGCCGAGAAACATTAACTCTTGGCGCGGGAAGGCTTCCCATCAGTTGTTGCAACGGTTTAGGTTTATTCTTAAAACATGTAAAACATCTATTGAGGTATTTTTTGACGACTCTCTTCATGTTGAAGATCCAAAACCGATTTCGAATATAAGCAATGACTTGCTGAATTCCACCATGTAAAGTTTTCTCATGGGCATCTTCGATTATTAGCCTAGAGAAATTGTGATCTGGCTTCAACACAATTGGATGCTTTTGATCATACGTTAGGGTAGCATTTTGAAGTCTACCTCCGATTCTTAATATTCCACATCCATCAATAAAAAGATTTAGGGATTTGTTAAGTTTAGTTCTTTTAGTTTTCTGTAATTCATTTATGACATCATGAAACATTAGGTTTTGAACACTTTTGATAGCTGTACGCATAGCAATATCGAGCTCTATGGGTGTCAGCACCGATTTTCGTCGATACGATTTATCTTTCCTAACGTTATAGATAAATCTTTTAACAATGGCTATGATTCGTAACGCTTTTGTGAGTTTGGATTGCTTACAAATCACATCCAAAATTCCATCGGTACCTTCTATGGCGACATGAGTTTTAATTTCTCGTTTTTCTTCATCTGTTTCACATTGGGTTGGTTGTTCTGGTATTGAGAAATCCCATTTCTCTTGAAGAAAGGGCGGTCCATTCCACCAAAGGATATTATTTTTCAGCTTAGATGGAAGAACACCACGGGATGCAAGATCCGCTGGGTTCAACTTGGTTGGAATGTGTTTCCAAATGCCAACATTTGTTAACCGTTGGATTTCGGTAACTCGATTGGCAATGAACGTCTTCCATTTTGACGGCAATCCAGAAATCCAGCAAAGGGTGATTGTGGAATCAGTCCAAGCAAAAACTGATATATTTTTAAAAGGAAGAACTGATTTTGTATAGCTGATCAGTTTTGCCAACATCACTGCTCCGCAAAGTTCTAATCTTGGCAAGGAGACAGTACTGACTGGAGCGACTTTTGTTTTGGACATGAGTAAATGGGTGTGAATGCATTTGTTATTATCCAAAACTCGAAGATATACTACTGCTCCATATGCTTTGGTAGATGCATCACTGAATCCATGGAGTTCGAGCTGTTGAGCACCATCTTCTGTATTTACCCACCTAGGAAGACGGATATCTTCTAGTATATCTAACTCTTCTTGAAAGGAAAGCCATTCATGATGTAATTCCACTGGAATGGTTTCGTCCCACGAAAGACCTTTCAGCCACAGTTGCTGCATTATGATCTTCGCTTTAATGATACAAGGTGCTATCCATCCAAGTGGATCAAAGAGACGAGCAATTGTTGAGAGTATCGTTCTTTTTGAAACGATACTATCGATGGTTATTCTTTGAAATGAGAAGGAATCGGTAGAAGGGAACCAACTGATTCCAAGGGTTTTTGTATGATCCAAAGATCCGAATGTCAGTGACACATTTGTTTCCCGATCTTTCTGTGCTATTAAATCGAGAAACTCTTGATTATTACTCATCCATTTACGAAGATGAAATCCAGCAGACGATAACAGTTTTGAGATTTGGTGGTACTTTTCTTTCGCTAATTCTACTGAATCTGCACCTGACACCAAGTCATCGATGTACATATCTTCCCGAATCATTTGAGCGGCTAATGGATATGACAGTTCTTCATCTGAAGCAAGTTTCTTTAATGTTCGATTTGCCAAGTATGGAGCTGGAGCAGTACCGAACATCAGAACTTTAACTTTATAAAGTTTTACTGGCATTGTTGAATTTTCACGCCAAAAAAGTAACTGGTAGTACGCGTCATCTGGATGAACTTGGATCTGCCGGTACATCTTCTCTATATCAGAAGTAAAGGTAATTTTATGCGTTCTCCACCTTAAAACAATTGCTAAAATATCAGTTTGGGTCTTAGGTCCAGTCATCAAATGATCATTTAAAGAACTGCCGTCCGCAGTTTGAAATGCTGCATTGAAAACAACACGTAACTTCGTTGTTGTACTGGACTCTTTTATAACGGCATGATGAGGTACAACATAGTGAAATGGTGAGTTGAATATGTTGTCTAGGTTTATATCGACTTCTTCCATTTGGTTCAGTAAAAGGTATTCTTTTAAGCAATCATTATATTCTTTATGTAGTGTTGGGTTGTTTAATAACTTTTTTTCTTGTTTATAAAACATCATTAAAGCTTTTTGTTTAGTTGAAATAAGTTTTGGTCGATGAAGTTCTTTAAAGGGTAATGAGACTTCAAAGCGCCCTCCCGGCACCCGCTTGATGTTTTGTAGAAAGTGCTTTTCGCACGTGACATCTTCCTGGTTTTCAGCTTTTTCATAGGGAGTTTCTTCAATTTCCCAAAATGCACGCATTTGTGTGTCGATGTCTATAAACTGTGTGTAGACTTGAAGAGAAAAACGCCTTTCAAAAGGAACTTTCCCCAAAATGATCCAACCAAATTTCGTTTTTTGGGCTATTGGGGCGATTTGTTCTTCATCTCGAATTACTTCATCTAATATTATTTCGCAATATATGTCATTCCCTAATAAAATGTCGATGTTGCCAGGGCGATTGAATGTAGGGTCGGCTAATTTTAATCCTTGTAAATGCTTCCACCTGTTAGCAACGACTTCTTCGTTAGGTAAAAGACCTGTAAGGGTTTTGTATATGTAACCTTTTGTCGTTGTAATAAAATCTGAATAATTAGAACCCAAATTCAGCTGTACAAAGTATAGACAGGAGCTGCTTTTGTTTTGTCCTAAGACCGAAACGTCGAAAGAAGTTGGGTTCTTTTTGAGGCCCAGAAGTTGAGCTGCCGATTCAGTTATAAAAGTAGCTTGAGATCCAGGATCAATCAAAGCTCTTAACTTAACAAAGTCTCCTTGGGCTGATTTGACTTTTATGATCGCCGTTGCAAGCAAAACTTGGGTACTTCGAAATTCGTTTAGATGATAACAGTTTGACGATGTTGAGGGCGGTATATCGTATGGTTGAAAATTTGGAGCACTTGCATTGAATTCCGTTGCTACATGATGTGTTAGTGAGCGATTTGGATTCTGGGTATTTGAATTTGGGTTAGTGAATGTGTTGCTATTATTATTCTGTTGAGTCTGAGTGAGTGAGTTCGATTGTACTTGAGAGCGAGGATTATTTAAAAATGTACTATTATTTGTGTTGGGTTGAAATTGGTTATTATTACCTTGAGCGAATGATTGTTGATTATATGAATTTGCAAAAATGTTTGATTGCGAGTGTGGCTGTTGATTTGTGTTGTTGAAATTTGAAGTGTTGCCAAAATGTAGGAGCGAGTTGTGTTTTCTCTGGCAAAAATGACACGACTTATTACTTGGGCAATTATTCGTTCGGTGACTGTAGGCTAAACAATTGAAGCAGTTGCCAAATTGTCTAACAACTCGTTGTCTAGCACTTACATCCATTTTTAAAAATTTCGAGCAAGTTCGTAAAGAATGTGCACCCTTATGACATATTTTACACGTAAAATTCTCTGTCGACTCAGCATTGAGAAGAAAAACATTCTTTGGTTGCCTTTTGTGTGTTGATGTTGAAAATACTTGGTGCTGTTGGTCCATCATCTCTAAGGTTCGGAACCTTGTTTCCAAAAAGTCGGAGAACTCTTTAAATGTAGGGATCTCCTTTTTGGTTCCAAGCGTTGTTTCCCATTTCGATTGCAACGTAGCCGGTAGCTTTTTTAAAAGCAAAAATATTATAATTGCGTCCCATTGATCGACAGGCAATTCTAAATTCTTTAGGGCATGTAAGATTTTTGTCGAGTTGTCTAATAATTCGCGAATGCCCTTAGAATTTTCTTCTTTGACAACAGGCAATTCGTAAAACAACTTAAGTTCGTTGTTAACGAGAATTCTTTTGAAATCGTACCTCGTTGTTAAAAGTTCCCAAGCTTTATCATAACTGGCATCGTCTACATTTATGTGTTCCAGTAAGATGCCTGCACCTTCTTTACAACTTGATTTTAAATAATGTAATTTTTCGATTTTCGTAAGTGAGGCATTGTTATGAACCAGTGACACAAACTGATCATGAAAAGAACGCCAATTTTGATATTCTCCCGTAAATGTCGGCGGGTGAATTTTAGGCAAACGAACATCGTGTGGCTTTTGATTGGCCGACGTTTGCCCCAAAACCGTCGTATGCACTGTTTCTTTTGCTTTGGCTGCCGCTGCTGCTGCTTCTGCTGCTGCAAACTTGTCTAGCTCATCTAACAACAAGGATTTGTAAGTTGTATATATTTCACTTGCCTCATTAAAAAACTCTTCCGTCGAAGCTAACTCTTCTTTTTTTATTTCATCGCAGCAAATAGCAATTTGATGTTGATTAACAATAGTTAGCCAATTACTTGCTAGCGTTTCAAGCCGCGTAGAGACATAATTTTTTGTCCTACGAGCTGAAGAAACAGTCTTTTTGAAGTTCTCATAATCTTTTGAGATCTGACTACATGTATTCTTCAAAATTTTAATTGCATTCATTGTATTTTTATTAAGTTTTGTATTAATTTAAAATATATAAGTTACAAAAGTGATTTTACTCACTGCGCGATTTTCTTCTGGCTGGACGCTGGCTGCACTGTCTTGACTGATGAACTTCGGTGGATGACGATGACGACGATGGATTTCAATTTCAATTTTATTATTTATTGTGTTTTTTAAGTTAAAAACTATTGGAAGTTTTGCGTTTTAAATTTTAAATTAAAATTCAAATTTTATTTTTCTCAATAAAACAAGAAAAACGAACGACAAAATGTCGGCACACACTCTTTTTATTTAATTCAAATAATTATTCAAATATTTAAACCAGGATGGTTCGTTTATATAAGTAGGCTAACGAAGGACCAAAATGTTCAGTGGTAAAATTAACTTTTATGAAAAAGGGGTAATTTTAAAAACTCTCAAATAAAATCCAAAAAAAATAAAACAACTGATAATCTCGAACATTCAAAAAAGAAGTGCCGTTTATTGGTTGCCCTCCATATAACCTTTATATTAATTGGTATAATATTTAGAGCGATAGTTCAGAGGTTAACAATAGCAGCATTCAATGACGTAAGTTGAGGTCAAGATTAGGGCAGCATCCAACAAGTATTATTGAATCAAAGTAAATTTAAAGCAGGTACTCTTAAATTTTATTATTATTGAATTGTTAAGATTATGTTTATTAATTAATTTTTCTTTTTTTTTTATATGCTTGCTATGCAAGTTTCTTTTTCCTTTAACTTAAATTTTAAAAATTGAATTAATTTAACACTGATTGTCATCCCACATCAGATATGAACTAAAATATAATTCTTGATGTGTCATTCACCACTTACTTCTAAGTTAATGAATGATAGCAAATATTCAACTAAACAATTGTTAAATAGTTTTAAGTTGATGTACAATAAATGAATAAAATTACAACACAATACAGTGTTTTAATGTATGTGGATCAGAAAATCCTTGGAATTGCCCACGACGAGCCTAAGTATTGATTCGCTTCTTAGCGACTTTAATATATAGTCCCACAAAGTTAAATTTTTGGTCAAATATTACACCAAGCGATATAATAGCTATAATACTTATGTTAAAATTATTAGGAAGCTTTTGCGACAAACCGTTGCAATAATGCAAGTCACACTTTAGAATATTTGAACTCTTCCTTAAGTAATTCTGTGCTACTCGTGAACATACGGAACGTGAACCATATTCTTCAGGTAAGAGCATATACTTCTTTGAAAATTGATTATAGATTGTGGGATCATAACATTCTTCGTTTTTATTCAATGCAGGCTAATTGTGTATATTCAAACATGAATCTAAAACGGAAGCGATGAATCAATAAGAACAATTGTAATTTTGTATTACTAAAAAGCCAATACTCAGACATAATGACCTCCACAAAAAAAATATTAGATCCGCGTTCAGCGATTCACCAATTTTATACTTTACATAGTATGCACTTTAAGTTATCTTTAATTCACTAAAAAAAATCCGACAATTCTAAAGTTTTCCAGACGTTAACACATCATGAGTTATGTGAGATAAGTTATTAAATTATATCTCAAATTCGGTTTATTTTGTAAGAACATTGGATTCTTAAAATGACTTATGTATCTATTCCGCTTTACACTTTAAAAATAAATTGTTTCCAATTTGCATGAAAATCCTTCGCACACAGCATCTCTTCCAAAATAATTTTAGCCCATTGCATTGGCAAGCTGACAAGCGTAGAAAATCAATGACTCACCCTACTTTTATAATTGGTGCATATACCCATTTATTTGGTGAGAAAACATTTACCTAAATGCCACAACGCTGGCCGTTGAATTAATGGAATTATTATTCGTTGCATTATCATGTGTAACCAGTTGCGTTGTGGCAAACAGGTCCCATAGGATAACTTCGATCTAATATAGCTTTGACTTAGGCAGCAATTTGGTAGGCCACATAGACAAACTGCGCTGTGGCACGCGTTGGCCACGTGCACCAATTACGCGGTTAACTGCTTTCAAATGAGCGATGCAATCGTAAAAAATTGAGCTGTTTTCATTATGGAACATAGACCATTCAACTTATTCTATCGAGGCACAAGGGTGCGGATGCGTTACTTTTTCTAACCACTTTACGATTGAGTTAAATAAAAGCGATTTCGACAAGTACTATAATTGTGTTTTCATCCAATTGATCTCACATCAAAGATAAACTTGCAAGTTGCTATAATGTTGACACACCATCGTGATTTTTAAATAGAAATGCTAAAAAAAATTGAAAGCTGCACTTTGTTTGTTGTTTTTGTTGCTAGAACGAAAAAATAATTCAAAGTCGTTTTAAATTTTAGGTTTTTGGAAAATAATTTATTCCATGGCTTATATCTTTAATAAAATGTTAGAGAAACTGTGAGTCTTAGTTCTATTCAAACTCGAAACCGTAGTTTTAACCTATACATTGTAAGAAGTAAAATGTTGGACCTAAATTTTTTAAGAAGGTGTTGTCATCTGAAGTGTATCTATTAACTTTGAAATTTGCAATAAGTCACTTCTTAATCTTCAGGTTCTTAAATCTTCAGGTTTTCATGAAAAAATTTTTGAAACCATCTCAAATCGATGTTTCATTTTTTTCTGGATTTGAAAATCTACAATAAGAATACGCTTTAATAATAAGTATAGATAGATAGATAGATAGAGATAGATACTTTTCTTTATTTCATATAAAAAGCGATACAATTATTTTATTGATATAGAATACGGACATGGCAATTTTGCTGTCTGCCGGATATGACATTTCGTAAGCAATAAGAGCAAGTAATAAAAAGAAATGCAATAGGAATAATTTAATTAATTAAAATATATATGTACAAAGTATTTTAAAAAGTTAAGGAAAAAGAAGATAATAACGATATTGATTTTAAATATAATGGATAAGCGAATGGATTGAATAATTATAATTTTTTGCAGCATAATAGGAATTAATTTTGGATGTTTTAAAACATAACAAAAAAAAACAATTTTAGATGATTTGAAACAAAAAATGGTGATGTTAACGCAATAACTTGCAGAAATTCTGATGGCTGATTAGAAGCTATTTCGGTACGCCATTACATGGTTGCAAATTTTATATAAATTAAGCCATCCCCCCGTTTAGTATTTCATAAAGATTATTTAACGATAATGTACTTTCTTGGAAGTACAATCTTCTTAATTCTTGTAATAATAATAATAAGTAATTCAAATCGAAAAAATCATGGTTTTTATTAGCCTTATGTTCAAAATACATATCAATGGCTCGCTGAGACCATAATCAGTATGATGAAAGAAAGGAATGGAACAAGTCAGTATTTGTCTCCTAACAATCGATTGAATTTTGTTTAAATGAACTGATGAACCAATTAAACCAACCACAATCTGTACAACTCTAATATCAATAGAATACACGAAATTCCTTTAAAAACATTGTGTTGTATTGGCATAAATACGTCAAGCTGCTCAAGTCCACTTTTTGCCGAAATGTTTAGTCCACTTTAGTCCAATGGACGCAGAATCTAAATGCACATAATTTTGCTATTTCCAAAACTAATAAGAACGTTAACAGAAAACCTGCTAATTCCACGAATTAGATAAGATAGAAAGTTATCGTTGTGACAATAGCCTTCTGTATCACACATTATAAGATATCATCCAAGCTCCAAGCCGACCGTTATTTTGTGTAAAAAAAATCGGAATTCTATGTTGTGAGAACTCAAAACTCGCGGTTGATTTTTTCTTTTGATTAAACGTGTTCGTTGAAATGCTTTGGTTTAAAAATTGTAAGAAAAAAGAAATTAAAGTAAGTACAAATATTGATACGTATAAAGCGGCTTTGTTAAAATGTAAATTTTGAATTCGGTTTAGATGGGGAAAAAGGTGGTTGAATTACCTTGTGCAAACAATGATAACAGCTTTTCTGAAAACAAAAATTCTAATCATTTGTAACAAGCGAGTAATAACGGTCAGACCAAAAACATAAATGTTAAAAAAAGATCCAAGTTCTTCTATCCTATGCAAAAACCTTTGTGTAACAAGTCAGCCGTGAAAAGTACTGAGATCCAAAAGTACGCCAAGTTCTTACTTCATGAAGTTTTAATACCGAATATTTAAAGTAAAATAATATTGAAACAGCTACAATGTAATAGAGAAATTTTTTTAAAACCTTTCGAATTGGGCATAAAAAAAAACCTTGCCAAGTAAGCCCATCAAATTTTAGTCAGTAATCATTAAATAATAAAATTTCTCTATTACATTGTAGCTGTTTCAATATTATTTTACTTTAAATATTCGGTATTAAACCTTCATGAAGTAAGAACTTGGCGTACTTTTAGATCTCACTACTTTTTACTGCTGACTTATTATACAAAGTTTTTTGCATAGAAGAACTTTTGGATCTTTTTTAACATTTATGTTTTTTATATATATATATATATATATATATATATATATATATTTTTATATATATATTTTATATATATATTTTGCCATGTCAAAATCTCGAAAGATACGGAAAGATAGAAGGGTGGACTCTACCTACTAAAATCAATTTAGTTCATAGCTTCCTATTTCTTTTGGTACATTTTCTTTTTGTTATTGGTTGTACATTAAGCTATACCCCTCTACCAAATTTCATCATTCTACAAATTAAACATTTTCTCAGAAATTGGGCAGATACGCGCCCCCTGACTGGAAAACCTCAATTTTTATGTTTAGTCCTTTGTATGCATTTTAAGCCCTACCGTTCTACCAAATTTCATTGTTCTACCGCAGTCGGAAGTTCTCCATTCAACCAACACCAATTCGGATAAAGTGGGCGGATACCACGCCCCCTGAATGGAAAACCCCAATTTTTATTTTTGGTCTTTTATATGCTATTTGAGACCTACCGTTCTACCAAATTTCATTGTTCTACTGCAAACGGAAGTGTACCATATATAATTTACATCAGGTCTGAGGAAGTGGGCGGATACCACGCCTCTGAATGGAAAACCTCAAATTTTATATTTTTTTCTCTGTATGCAATTTAAGCCCTACCACTTTACCAAATTTCATTGCCTTACAGCAGTCGGAAGTGCTCCATTCAACCAACACCAATTCGGAGAAAGTGGGCGAATACCACGCCCCCTGAATGGAAAACCTCAAATTTTTCCTCTGCTTGCATGACAAGACCTACCATTGTGCAAAATTACAAGATTCTACGATGTCGTGAAGTGCTCCATAATTTTGATGATCTGTCAGTCAGTCAGTTAGTCAGTTACGGTTTTTGTGATTTTTGAGCCCTTATATCTCAGGAACCGCTTATGCTAGAAAATTTAAATTTTGTGAGGCACCTGTGCTAGCTTAGCAAATATTCGGAGTTTTAAGTTTCTGACTGCATTGGTACTGAAGATATGGGGGGGTCAAAAATCGCCTGAGTTTGTTCCTGTAAAAAGGGTGTAGTGCCAGAACTTGGCTGGGCACTACCGTGCCCTTTGATAATCATGTGGTAATAGTTGAAGTGGATGACTTGACAAATATTGATCTCAATCACAATAATGATCAAAATGTTGTGGATGAGTTTATTAATCACAGAGCCTATTAGAAATCAGATTCAGAATGAAATCACTGATATGATAAGTAAGGATAGTGTTATTAATATAAGGCTGGTCCTATATTCGGAACATGCTGATTGTGATCCCTAAATTATCCTTAAAAAGCGTCAACTCGGAAAAAAAGGTTTCAAGTTAACAAAGAAACTTGAGTTTCACAAAAAAAAAAGTTATGTTCGGAGAAAAAGTACTTTGAGAGACGTAGAAAATATAATTCTTGGCAATATGACATACAAAAACCACCTCTTTCAAGGAAAAAAGATGTTCTTTCAAAAATTCCAGCGAAAGTGTTTTTCAATATCGAAGCAGATAAAAAAAATATTTTTGGACATTACTGGAATTTAAGATGGAGGCAACACTACTAAAAAAGGTCAAGAAATCAAAAGGGTGATGGCCGTGGCGCGATGGTTGTATGCTCGCCTGTCAACCTCAATATCACAGGTTCGATCCCTGCCGTCGTCTATGTTGTCTTTAATTCCATTAAAACCTTCTATAAATTGTCATCAATGGGTTGCTGGTTTACTCATTACATGTTTAGGCATAACACTAACAACATGTGATTGAGTTAAATTAGTATGCCCAACAAGGATGAAAAAGGAATAAAATAATGCGAATTATAAGGGACATAGAAAAAAGACACGGCAATTCTCCGCTTTAGTTCAGCCGCCATCCTTGCAGATAAAAAAAATCTGATACAACCACCTTCAGTCTCAGAACATCGTGCCACACATCTTTCCTATCCTTCTTTCTCTTCCGTAACTTCACGCCCACGCTGTGTTGAAACATTTGAATCAATCATATTCCCTT
Organism: Philhelius festivus; assembly: GCA_963931855.1. Classification (NCBI taxonomy): domain Eukaryota; kingdom Metazoa; phylum Arthropoda; class Insecta; order Diptera; family Syrphidae; genus Philhelius; species Philhelius festivus. The sequence continues at coordinate 89,054,655 of OZ007555.1, forward strand.
GAGCGTGTGTAGATTATAAAAAAAAAGATTCGTCCAGAAGATCTCAGTCAATCTATTTATTTTTCAAGACTTCATTATGCTATTATAGGCTCTGCCGTGATATGTTTTTGATTACACTATACACTATTGTGGTATCGAAAGAACAACAATTGGTCTGAAAATGATTTCAATTTGCATATAAATAAAAAGGAAGAAGCCCGTTTGGAAAAGCAGACTGACAAATAAAATGAAAGCTTTGTGTTCACAATGGGCTTACAAGCAGTGTTAAAAAACCAACCAAAATCCTTACATCCTGCAATGTCCCAAAGGCAGTAGATATTTCTGGTCATTTGTCAAGAACGTACAAAATTCAACTTCATCTCCAACACTCATCAACAATAAAAACCCGATAACTAGATAAGGTAAATGTACTTCTACTTGCAGCTCATTTTGCTGCTAAAGCTCTACGTTGCCTGACAGCAACATTGCCCCTCCTTGAGAATGTAAATCAATTAATGGGGGAGGTATATTTTTCCACTCTTACAGTTACAAGAGCCCTTCGAGATCTTGATATAAGAAAATTCACTGGTCCTGATTTTATAGCCCCATTCTGAAGATGGATTATTCATCGCTCCTACTGTTCTGGAATCTTCCCTGGAAGATGAAAAACAGCGTTTGTTCTTAGAAAAGGCGACCCTCCTTCCCTACCACCAATCGAACAATTGCACATATTATGCCTTTTCTCTCAAGGTCATGGAATCGCTGATAAAACATCAGCTCAAGAAATATCTCGAAGATCCAAAGCTTCTTAATGATCGGCAATACGGCTTTCACAGCAATCGTTCCACTGGTGATCTGATGCCATATCTCACCGAAAATTGGACCAGATCCTTACATCTGCTCTTTTATCGAAAATGCGTACGTTTTGTATCAACGATACCCTTATTCTTTGGATTAGGTATCTAGTTGTATTGGACGGTTTAAAGTCTGTTCTTCACAAAATAAATGCTGGTGTTGCCTAGGGCTCCGTTTTGTCTCCGACACTCTTCCACATTTTTATAAATGATCTCTGACCGACGACTCTACTCTCAGCTTCTGATACTCGTTCTCAAATTCATGTCCATGCCCTTCGGAACTGGAATTGCAACGGTATCGTATGATTAGCTCATTAAACTTCGATCCTTACAGCATTGTTAAATGGGGTATACCAAATCGTGTGGAGTTTAATGCTTCGAAAACTCAATGCTGCCTATTGTCGTTGAAGTTGAAGCAAAATGCACCACTTATGCCATTGTCCTTGAATGGCACTTTCATCGGAATGTTTAAATATTTCATCTTTCTAGATACTAATTTCTTCAGTGCCGACTCTATTCTTCCTGAATATGTATATACTAATTAATTATCATTTTTTATACTAGGCTATTTAGGCAGGGACTATTGCATTTTCTGGATGGGGTTTTACGAGTAGGTTATATCATTTGAGTCATTCAAAAACACGCTTGTTTTCGTAGTGGTGCAAGAGTACATTTTCTGAGTTTTGTCGATAATACATTAGTGTGTTTGCATTTATCTTTTCTAATTATATGGTAGGATTTGTTGCGTCCGCTTGTTTTTAAACTTGGCTACAAAAACTGTTTGTTTCAAATTCTCGTCAAGACCGTTTTTGAAAATGTTCAATGTATACATGTCGTTCATTTTTATAGTTACCGCTTTTTCTTCCTTCATTGCTCTGTTTCCTAGTATTTTAATTTGTAAAATATTTTACTCAGCCATAGTTTTGATTTTTGAACAATTGATCCCTAAATGATGTTGCGGAAAAATAAGGTAAGGTAAATAAGGTACCTATTCCGGATTTCGGGTAATGTTATGTTTATCTTTCTTGTTTTTGTTTTTTAAGGGTTTCAAAATTATTTGGATCTACACTTCCTTAAGCTGTTTTTATGTTAGCTCCTAAGATGGAATATACTTTCTATGAACTGTTAAGGGAAGTTGGTTTTAATCTCTTGTTGATTCTTTTAATTATTTTAAAAAAGATATCTAGTTCTTTAATGGTTTCTGAAAACGTTGGGATGGCTTTTATTATCTGTTTCAAATTTACATATAAGTTTTTCCTGAACTCTTTTTAATATTTTTTTTATTTCTTCCATTTAAGTGAAAACAATTTCTTTTACCTTATTTTAATACACATAATATTTATTTTTAACACTAGTTTTTTTGATTTTTATGTTTGTGGACATAGCTTTGTGGACAATACTTATTAACCTTATAAGATAGTTAAATTGATTATAGCTGTTGTTACGATTCAGGTAGTGCCGGCATGGTTATCTGCTCTGATGGGATGTTATTGTTCACTACTGTTTCTGATAGCTTGTCCTTTTTAGTATAGTAAGTAAGTCCTTTTTAGAATTTGTTACTTTATTAATTAAGTTCGTTTTTGGTTTTTCATTTGTGCGTGCTTATGGCGATTATTCCGTGAAGGTCTTACCTAGCCCTCACTTGTCTTCCTCCACTGTTCTGTTTCCTTTTGACGGTTCATCTTTAAGGTTTTGCTGTGCAGCGTGTTCCCTGATTCGTCGTGTGTTGCGTTTTTATTCCTCTTCACGTCTTCAGTAGTTTGTTATTAAGATATATGATATATGTAGTCCAGCGTGAATCGGTGTCGGGTTGTAAGCCTACAGCCATATTTATAAACTCAATATAATGATAGTGAGTACATAAGGCTATCATCATCATCATCATCGGCTCGACAACCGGGTTCCGGTCCTGGCCTCCTTCAACAAGTCTCTCCACCTATCCCGGTCTCTAGCCGACGCCATCCAGTTGCGCACCCCAAGGCTTCGGGCGTCCTGGTCTAAGCCATCTCTCCAGCGCAAGCATGGTCTACCACGCTGTCGTCTACCATAGAATGTACCACAAAGAACTTTCCGAGCAGGTTCCTCTTCGCTCATGCGAGCTAGGTGCCCTGCCCACCGGAGTCTACCGAGCTTAATTTTTGTCACGATATCTGCTTCAAGGTAGATTGCGTACAGTTCATGATTGTACCGTCTCCGGAATCGTCCTTCCTCACATACGGGGCCAACAATTCTCCTTAAGACTTTTCTCTCGAACGCAGCTAAGAGGTCGGAGTGCCTTTTGCTAAGCACCCAAGTCTCGGATCCATATGTGAGTACTGGCAGGACCATGGTCCTATACAGCAGCAGTTTTGAAGTTATGGTGAGATTTCTGGATTTGAAGAGCTTTGACAGACTATAGTAGGCTCTGTTGGATTTGAGAAGCCGCCCGCGTATTTCTTCTTCTATATTGTTATCGGCTGCTACTATTGACCCAAGGTATTTAAAGGATTGCACCACTTCAAATTCGTGCTCCGCAACCTTGATTGTTTGACCAACTGTTCCTCTCGCATTCGACGCCACCATGTACTTTGTTTTACCTTCACTAATGTGCAGCCCCAGATTTAGTGCCGCCTGCTCAATCTGGATGAAGGAATCGTGTACAGCTTGTTCGGTTCTGCCGATGATGTCAATGTCGTCTGCGTAAGCTAGTAACTGGCTGGACCTGTTGACGATGGTCCCTCTTGTTGCCGTGCCAGAGTCACGGATTGCTTTCTCCAACGCCAGGTTGAAGAGGAGGCAGGCCAAACCGTCCCCTTGTCGGAGTCCATTAAAGATGTTGATTGGTCTGGATAGCAATCCGGCTATTTTTACTTGGCTTGTTACGTTGGTCATGGTCAACCTACATAGTCGTGTCAATTTATTTGGGATGCCGAATTCTCTCATGGCTTTGTAAAGTTCTACCCTGGCTATGCTATCATAGGCGGCCTTAAAGTCTATAAACAGATGGTATGTTGGGATGTTAAATTCTAGACATTTTTCCATCGCCTGCCTAAGGGTAAAGATCTGATCAGTTGTTGATTTGCCTGGAATGAAACCACACTGATATTGTCCGATGACGGTTTTAGCGTTTGGGGTTATCCGGTCTTGTAGGATATAGGAGAATATCTTATAGGCGGTACTCAACAACGTGATACCTCTATAATTGCTGCACGTTGTGACATCTCCCTTCTTATGTATGGGGCATATTATGCCTTTTCGCCAGTCTTCTGGCATTTCTTCCTGCTCCCGTACGTGCACTATAATATCATGAATTGCTTGACGTAAGGCTGGCCCGCCGTGATGAAATAATTCGGCTGGTATGCCATCGGCTCCCGGGGATTTGTTCTGATTAAGCCGGCCTATAGCCTTCTCAACCTCTTCTATGCTTGGTGGCGGCAACATAGGGTATTCTTCTTGAAGTATTGGAGCCTCCACTTCTGCAGTGAGCTGACCATTTAGCAATTCATTGAAGTACACTTCCCATCGCTCCAGTATGCTTTCAGGATCGGTGATCAGATTTCCCTCCCCATCCTTGCAGTATGTGCAGCGTGGTGTGTACTGCGTCATGTTTCGGACGGATTGGTAGAACTTCCGCGCCTGGTGCGGACCTCGCTCTCGGCTGTTTTCTATTTCACAGATTAGGTTCTTCTCCCAGGCCGATTTTTTTTGTCTGTGAAGCCGTTTTTCTGTTCTTCTGAGCTCTTTATATTCCTCTTCGCGTACCCGCGTTCTATGAGATTGTTGCATTGCTCGGTACGCAACATTCTTACGTTCAGTCGCTAGCTTGCATTCATCATCAAACCAGTCGTTCCGATTTTTACGACTGCTGCCTAAGATGGAGTTGGCAGTACTAATGACAGTATTTTTAAGACGTGTCCACTTTTCATTTACGCCCAGCATACTGGCTCCAGGACTTACTCTCCCTAAGTCAGGTGTTTCTAGGGCGAGTCCTAACGCATTACCAAAGGTGTTACTGGTGTTTTCATTGCGCAGGGCAGCCGTGTTGATTCGAACCTGATCGGCGGATGCAATGCGTCTTCGCAAGGCAATCCGCCCTCGGAAAACCATACCAACAAGATAGTGATCCGAGTCGATATTGGCACCTCGGTACGTTCGTACCGTCATCAAGTTCGAGTAGTGGCGACGGTCTATCAACACGTAGTCTATTTGGTTACGAGTGACTCCATCAGGTGATACCCAGGTGGCTTTGTAGATATCTTTACGCGGGAACCTGGTACTCGCAACGACCATGTTTTTCGATGCTGCCAATTCTAAGACTCGAAGTCCATTGTCATTAGTGTTCTCATGCAAACTATGGGTGCCTGCGTAATGCCTGAATACCGGCTCCCGACCTATTTTTGCGTTCAAATCCCCAAGGATGATTTTAACATCATACCTTGGACAGGCATTGAGGGCCCTCTCGACTTGTTCGTAGTAAGTCTCTTTTTCTTCGTCTGAGGACTCCTCCGTAGGTCCGTGAACGTTAATGAGGCTGATGTTCGTAAATTTGCCTCGCACGCGAAGGGTGCATAGCCTTTCGCTTATAGCGTTAAAGCCGATGATGGTAGACTTCATTTTTTCGCTGACTAGGAAGCCTACCCCGAGCACATGGTGTTTTGTATGACAGCTATAGTATATGTCATATTATTTCTTCTCTAAAACACCATTCCCTGTCCATCTGATTTCTTGAAGAGCTGTTATGTCAGCTTTATATTTTGACAGGGCATCGGCTAGCTGCTGAGCAGCTCGAGCTCTATAGAGCGATCGTACGTTCCATAAGAAAATTCGTAAATCGTTTTTCAGTTTTCGTTGCGTTGGTTGTCGTCGTGTGATCAGTCCGTTTCCGAGGCTTGTTGTCGGTCTCGTAATTCATAAGTTTTACGGGACAGGGAATTAACCTGTCGCCAACCTGAGGAACCAGCCTGATCATATTAGCCAAACCTTTTTAAAGGCTTGTTTCTAGCGGCCGCCACGGAGAGGCTATGATCAGACTTCCACCAGTCCCGAATAGTTACGGCACGTGCATGTTTTCGTATGCTACATGTTATTCCCCCTATTCGTCTGATGGCTGACCGCCACATAAGGCTATACAGCCCTTATAATGCCTCTAAACGCAAAATTTTTATTTATAAAACTTATGTGACGTTGATCAGAGGCATTATAAGCTAAATGCGTTTGGAGGTTGAATAGTGCCTACAAGGACATTTTAGTATTGAACTGTCACATTCACTTTGACATCACATTAAATTATTGTGATTATCAAAAATATAAAATGCCTTTTACTTGTTATTGAAACTAAAATATTATACTATTATATTAAAAACAACAGGGAAGCCACTACTCTAAGAAGATCGTTCTGATGGCAACCTTGAACGTACGGAACGCTTTCAACTCGGCTAAGTGGACCGACATACTAGACGCACTCGAAAGGAGATTCCACATTCCAGTATATCTCCTGCGGATGGTGAAGGACTATCTCAGGGATCGAAAGTTGATTTACGAAGCCTCAGAAGGCCCACGAAGAAAGAAAATAACATCAGGAGCAGCGCAGGGATCGATCTTAGGACCAGACCTCTGGAACATCTCCTATGATGACATTCTCCGCATGGAGATGCCTGAAGACATATTCCTGGTAGGGTACGTAGACGATATCGCCGCGGTGATCATGGCAAGAGACACCGAAAACGCGCAAAGAAAACTGAACCAGGTCATGCGACGAGTAAACTCATGGATGGATGAGCATGGCCTCAGCTTGGCAACAGAGAAAACCGAGGTAGTTCTTCTGACAAAAAAGAGAATTCCCACTCAAATCGATTTCCAAATCGGGACCGAAGTGATAACAAGCAGTGCCGCAATATTTGGGACTGAGGCTGGAAACGAAGCTAACCTTTTAACAGAAAAAGCGTCAAAAACAACAGCATCACTGAGCAGATTAATGGCAAATGTAGCACAAGTAGCACAAAATGGTATAATTTCGGTATCACATTTCTTAATTCATACTTTATTCCTTCTTTATTAGGAATGTCAATTTATGCCTACTTAATTCCATCTTAATATGATCTTTATGAGGTATTGTCTTAAAGAACTTAACTCGGTGTGTTTACTTCTACTTAAAGCATTCTTAAATACTTCTTAAATTGGCATTTCTTAAATCGTTCTTTTTTGTTACTTAATTCCTTCTTTAATCCTTCTAAAAACATAACTTTTTTGTTTTGGTGCTAAATCGGTATTTTTCAAATTCTTTAATACGTATTTAAGTCTTCTAAAATAGTATGATTTATAACGCCGGTTTCGTACTTTTAGTTTTAGATGGAAAGCAAAATGTGTGAACCGAATTTATTAAATCTTTAAAAAAAAAAGAAATTGTTTCATTATTGCAGACAAACAACAATTAAAATAGCATTTATGTACAACGTGACATTTTTTATGACATCCATTTATGTAACTGACAAAATGTCCATACTTAATTCATACTTTATTCCTTCTTTATTGGGTAGGTGTACCAATTTATGGCTACTTAATTCCGTCTTAATTTCGTCTTTTTTAGGTATTGCTTTACAGAACTTAGCACGGTGTGTTTACTTCTACTTAAAGCATTCTTAAATACTTCTTAAATTGGCATTTCTTAACTCGGTTGTTTTTGTTACTTAATTCCTTCTTTAATCCTTCTAAAAACATAACTTTTTTGTTTTGGTCCTAAATCGGTATATTTCAGATTCTTTAATACGTATTTAAGTCTTCTTAAACAGTATAATTAAAAACACCGGTTTCGTGGTTTTAATAGTTTTCGTGTAAGTTGGATAGCAAAATGTGTGAACCTAATTTATTAAATCTGTGGAACAAAAAAAAAGAGATCGGGTCATTATTGCAGACAAAAAGCAATTAAAATCGCGGAAATATGTAAAAATGATAAATTTTTTGTTGACAATAAGGAACCATCCAGTTATGTTACTGACAAAATGTCTATTGACACGGCTGAAAACTTGAGTCATGTTAACGAAGAGCTATTTTGTTCGGAAGTTCATAAAGCCAGTGAAACTGAGAAATATAATATGTTCGAAAAAGTCGTTAGTGAGCCAGGTAAAAGTGGCCCAGATAAATTTAATAAGGAAAAATTCGAATCCGAATTGGTTAATTGGGCAATTGAACATCGTGTGAACAACGTTCAACTTAAAGCGTTTCTTGAAATCTGGAACCAATACGTTCCATTGCCACAATTACCCAAAGATCCGAGGACGCTCATGAAAACGCCTAGAATTTTGAACATTTTCTCTGATCCAAATGCAAAAAATGATCATTATTGGTATTACGGCTTGAAAAAATCTTTGGTGCGTACACTTGGGCAGTTCAAAGAGCTCCCAGATATTTTACATTTAAATATCAATGTTGACGGTGTACCAATCTCAAGATGTTCTACCGAATCCTTCTGGCCAATTCTTTACAACATCCATGAAATGCCAGAAATTCGACCCTCAGTGGTTTCAATTTTCCACGGAAAGAGTAAGTGAAATAAATACTTAGTTCGTATTCGAAATTAATTTGTAAAATAGTTTAATATACATACATACGAGTAATAACTTTGATCATATAGATAAACCTTCAAGTTTGGAATTGTTTTTACGCCAGTTTGTTGATGAATTAAAAGAGGTTATGGAAAATGGTCTGAAAATTTCAAACAAACGTGTGGAATTCAAAGTGAGATGTTTTCCGCTGGATTCACCCGCAAGATCGCAAATGAAAAGTCAGTTGATTTTAAAAATAGCACATTTAATATAAAGAAATGTTAATCTTTTATTTTTAGATGTAGCGTATCACAATTCAAAAAATTTTTGTCACAAGTGTGTCGTGAAAGGGAAGTATTCGGATATCACAAAACACACTATTTATCCGAAATTCGATGCGGAACAGCGAACAAATCATGGCTTTCGCAATGGATCATACCCAGAACATCGTTTTGGAGAAACACCCTTAACTGATTTAAATATCGATATGATTCGGGATTTCCCTGTTGGGGATGAATTGCATTTAATAGACTTAGGAATCACAAAACGTTTATTAAACGGATGGAAGAATGGTGAATTAGGAAATGCAACCAGATGGTCTTCTCTTAGGAAAAATCAAATCACAGACTACTTAAAATCCGTAAAGAAACCGGTAGAAATCCACCGCGTTATCCGTGGAATTGATGAAATGGCATTTTGGAAAGGCACGGAATACTGTACTTTTCTCTTGTATACAAGCGTCGTTATCTTGAGAAGATTTTTGCCAACCAAATACTATCAACATTTTTTGTTATATTTTTGTTCTATAACGATTTGTTCCTCAAAATATCATTTGACTGACTTATTAGACACAGCTGAGGAAATGATTTTAGATTTTTTAAAGTTATTCGTAAAACTATACGGTAGCCAACATGTTGTTTGTAACATACACAATTTATGTCATTTAGTCGATGAAGTTCGCCATTTTGGACCCTTAATTTCATTTAGTACTTATCCCTTTGAGACTAAATTGAACAGCATCAAAATGGACTTGCGAACAGGTCATTTACCTCTTGCACAAGCAGGGAAAAGAGAAGTTGAGAGGGAAAATGCTATGCTCAAAGAAGTTACAAATGAATCAAATACGAATATTTGGCCTATTTTGAAAAAAAAAATCAATTCAACGACTTTTGATAATAACTACACATTTTATTCAGAAATTATATTCAAAGATTTTCTCATCAACAATTCAGAAGGGAACAATTTTTTTTATCTGCTGATTTAAAAATTGTTATGACCAAATATATAGCTGTTGACAAAAGAAATGGTAAAACGTATATTTTTGGATCGGAATTTGCAAAGCTTAATGATTTTTTTGAATTTCCATTTCCATCGCGCGTTCTACACATTTATATCGCAAACTCCACATTTTTACGACCAAAAATGTATTCGATTGACTGTATTAAAGCAAAAATGTTCTCTTTAAGATATATAAATGACTATAATACCGATATGGACGAAGAAGATGAACAACTTGAAAATGTATCTTATGTTTTTATCCCTCTAAATCATACTTTAAAATAACAACAGATAATTTTATTTTGTTATAAGCTTTTTTTAATATGTATAAACATAAGTAAATAAAAAAATATAATAAATAAATACGAGAAAGTAAAAACTATTTTTTTCAAATTTAAACTGATGAATAATAATCTTCTTTTTGTCAATAAATAAACATACGAAAATAAATATAAATTATTTCGATTTCAAACTTAATAATGTTTGAGTAAATGCATTTAATTTTCATCGCCGCCTTCTTCGATATCAAAGTCATTGTCGTTTATGCTATTCATATTCTGGTCAGTTAGCCTCCTCTTTGAACTTCCATCGGCAGCAACTTTCGCTCTCTTTCGTTGACCAGGGTGACGAGAATCATTGGCTTATAAGTTTTGTGAACAGTTTTTTGCTCTTCCCTGAAAAAAGTGCGAAAAAAAGTGTTTTGCGGGTGTTGCACCTGTAGTTTTGCATATGACAAATTTAAACAAATTTAGAAAAGTCACATGTTTACAAAATGAAAACTTCGTTCCACCAGTATGAATTGTCCCAAGCCAAGTAGTTTGAGACCAAAATGTTTTGTCAAATATTTCACTCGACAATTCTAAGCAACAAGTGCTCAGGTCGTCCTTCTTTCGTTCGATCCCAATGATGCTAAAACAAAACTTTATAAACTTTTGTTTATAAACTTCGTCATTCAACGAGGTTTCAAGTTTCGTTAGACAGTCTTCAGATATAATTTTTTTAAATGGCATTAATTGCGATTCATCTAAAAGTGATGGATTGCAATGAAAACAATGTGGACATTTGCCGGCTCCATCACTTTTTCCTGCTGTAACGTAATGACGTGGTTCGACAATTTGGTAAGTATATTCATGATATTTGGATCACCAGCACTAGTTGTCGTATGGTTAGGATTTGGTAATAAAATTTGGGTGGCTTCATTTTGTCTTTGGATATTGTTACTCTCCCCATATACATCATACAAAATTTCTTGCAAATTTGGCTGAACTGGTATTTTTTCAATAGATGGTGTGATGATTTGCTGGTTTCCAGAATTATGGTATTGTAGACCACTATAGTTTGACGCTTTTGCCTGTTCATAGTTCCCATCGGGTATTACGAAAACCAAATTGTTATCTGATATATATGTACTCGTATTGTCTGTACCAATCTAAGAAACGAAATTGAGAAAAAAAGTATTTTACGGAATATAAATCTAAAATTAAATCATTTTCCTTACTTCATTTTCAAAGTTTTCATTCATCTGCTGAGTTCCTGCTGCTTTTGTCGAACATGACGTTGACGAATCCATTAACGCTACTCTGCTAGGAGGTACGCTATAAACTTTTGTTGGAAACACAGCATTTTGATTAAGTAAATTAACAGAGTGCTGATTTTTTCTTGTGAATCGTTCCGATTTCTCAATTTCGGATTCGGAAGTTCCACTCTCAGAATTGAGCAATCTATCCGCTTCAGCGTTCGCTTCCTCCCATGTCTCAAAGTTTCTTTTGATAACTTTTTCTTTCCCAGCGAACCATTCCTTCGTGTTATGCACATTTGGTTTACACGAAGGGTCAAACCTTTTGGCTTTTAGACTTTTTCGGGGCCAATAAATTACTTCATTTTGAGTACTTGGGTCAATGACAGCCCAAGTAGCCGGAACAGCTTCAATGACACTCTTATGCTTGACGATAATATACATATTTCTGTAGATAAATCTGAGTAGATATGCACAAAATATATTTTTTTTTTACTTTAAAGGTAGGTACTTCAAAAATTATACGAATACAATTTATTTTATTATTAAGAAGCAATTATTGGCATCTAAAAAAAAAAAACAAAATGTACTCGTAGCATTTTTAAAATTATTGGTTAGTTCGAATAAAAGAAATTTTATTAAATTTAAGTACCAATGTGATGCCCGAAAAAACGAAAATTAGTTTTATTTTTTGCACACGAACTGTAAGCTTTTCTTAGATAAAATCGATAAAATCGTTTAAAAATAAAAATAATTTAAGAATTGCAAACTCACCTCGATATTGTTTTATTCACTTGTAACTATTGCACTTTGTATTTCATACGTACTTTGTTTCACTCTAAATTAACTTTACGTCAGTTCATTTGAGTAGCACTTTGAGACAAGTTATTTTAAGTATCACAATGGCACAATGGGCAGAGCACAAGCACGGCAAGCGAGAGGACTCGGGTTCGAATCTCAGTGGAGGCACAGAGGTAAATTAAAAAAAAATAAACTGTTAAATTCTTTCATTCCAGCAAAACATCACATAAAGAGACGAATGTAGGGGAAAAGGAAAAATGAAGAAAACTCCAAAAATCAACAATAATAAAAAAAAAACCAAACCAAAGTTAATAAAGAAACTTTATTTTTATTGTTTCTAATAATTTTTTTTTAGAATTGCCGTAGTTCTTTAAGAAGGAGTAAAGAAGTATTTAAGAAGATGTAAGGAACTTTTTAAGAAGGAGTAAAGAAGTATTTAAGAAGATGTATATAACTACTTAAGAAGGAGTAAAGAAGTATTTAAGAAGATGTAAGGAACTTTTTAAGAAGGAGTAAAGAAGTATTTAAGAAGATGTAAATAACTACTTAAGAAGAAGTAAAGAAGTATTTAAGAAGATGTAAGGAACTATTTAAGAAGGAGTAATGAAGTATTTAAGAAGAATGATATCCCGATTTAAGAACATTTTCAGACTCAATTTATCTTCTTATTTCCTTCTATCGGACCACCCACTTGCGCCTTTTCTCTACTTAATAGGAACTTAAATCCGTCTTATAGAAGATGTCAGATTTCGATTTAGAATTCTTAAAGACTTCGTTAAGTAATTCTGTGCTACTTGTGAGGCGGATCAACGGCCAGTAAGCCTAGACTACTAATGTCGACGACGCACAGTGGTCGGATTCAGCAATCTAGCGGGACAAAATACAAAAATCAAAGTCAAGCGAACCGTTTTAAAATGATGTGGCTTACTTGTCAATACAGTAGGTAACGGTAATTCATGTTTTGTTTTTTGATCTCTTTCATTGGTTAGAAAATATTAAGCTTTGAAGTTAGTAGTTTATGAAAGCCACTTAGACACAGCAGATAAAAGGTGTTTTTTGTGCAATTTCGTTTAGCTATAAAAAGTGTAACAGTGTGTCTTTTGGAATAATTTTTTTTTCTTGAATAGAATTATTTGTGGGTAATACAAAAACGATTCCAGAAATTAATTGGTTCATTAAATAATTTTTTTATAGTTTCTTAAGTTCAACGTGAAAAATTGGACTGGATTTTTTTTTTATAGAATTTTCAACTGGATTAAAACTAGATAGTTCCGCCGAGTTCCGACTCGAAAATTATAAAAAGTAATTCTGTGGAGTGTTGGCTTTGAGGTAAAACAAATACTTTTTGCGCGTTTTTGCGACACTCATACAATTATTTTCAATTTTCAGAATGGCCTCCTTAATATCGCGAAAGCAAATTTTTGAAATTTGGCGGCAAACGGGTAAAACAAAAAGGGTTGATGTGGTTAGAGGAATTATTATAGATAAGTTTGAGCTTCCTGAGCTGTCTGAAGATTCTAATGAAAAACTTAATACTTCCATAAAAAATTTGCCGTCCAAAATTGGTGAAAAGTGGGTGAAAAACGGTAGACATGTTAACCGATTTTTAGCTGCAAACTCAGCCGGTTAGAGGAAACTTATACGTTGGCCGACATATTGGACAAAGAAATCTCAAAAAAAAGGCCCGAAGAACTAGAAACTCTTTTGATAAATGCTGTGAAAAATCCAAGAAACGCAAAGTTCAAAATTTAATTAGATCACCTAGCCCTAGGGAAATAATAAAAGCTAGTGAAATAATGCTTCGCAAAATTGGTAAACGGGATTCAGTAAATTTCATAAAGGGTCTTTTGGCTTTATCCATTAAAGGTACTGAGGTAAAAACATTATTTAAAAATCGCAGCTCTGATCACGGGTCTCATATATCTCTGTATCCCGATGAAGCATTGGCTTTAATGATTGACATTAATCTTTCCAAGCATTAATATCAAGTCATACGCCAAAAAATCAACTCTAAATACAAAGATATTTTGTCTTCTTATGAAAAAGTGCTAAACTCAAAAAAGAACTGTTATCCCACAGAAATTGAGGTCACTGAAGCATATGCTAAGAGTCATTTTCAATCCTTGGTTGATCATACCATAGAACGGCTTTGCTTTGGTCGGAAATTGGAAGTAACTGAACTTCAAGGTGGTGAAAAACATCTTGAAATTTTGATCAGAAGGTCAGATAGATGATAATTTGTTTAGTATAAGCATGGTTCCTATTCAGATGAATCTAATCTAATATACTTTTTTTTTTGCATTTTTATATATCATACACCTGAATAATGATATAAAAATAATAACTTTAAGTATTATTCCAATAAACTTGAATGTAATTGAAATGAATTGAATTTTAAATCAAAAAACGTATTTTATTAAAAAAAAAAAAATCATCTTTTTTTTCATATAATAAAATCGTTAATAGTTTGGTTATTTTTCGTTAAAACAATATTATTTCAAGGAAGGATGGTATAGTTTATCTATTATTAACTATAAAACATCAAATCATTAATTTAAAATATGATTTTCCTATTCAAAATAATTTTGTTCCGCTAGATTGGTGAATCCGACCACTATGCGACGCACGCTATCCTTTTATACGGAAGCGGAAAACGGAATTTTGGGCGGACGCTCTTAAACAACAGAAGTACCGCAAACTTATGGGGCAGTACGAGGAGCTCTACGCGTAGCCAGCTCCTACCGAATGGTGTCAGAACCAGCCGTCCTTGTAGTCGAGGGAATGAGCAACTTACAATTCAGAAGTGGCAAGAGCGGTGGAGCTCAGAAAGCAGAGGAAGATGGACAGCGACGCTGATCAGGAACGTGGCTGAGTGGAACGACCGGAAACACGGTGAGGTTAACTACTACGTCACCCAGTTACTCACCGGACACGGTTATTTCAACGCTTTCCTCCACAAGATCAGAAAAACTATCAGTCCAGCCTGCCAATACGGAGATTCGCAAGAAGACGATGAAAACCATACCTTCTTCGCGTGCAAAAGATGGGAGTCCCTCCGTCAAGACTTGGAAAGAAGTACTGGCGCCATCAGCCCAGATAACATAGTCCAGAAGATGCTACATAACTATGAAAACTGGCAAAACATCTGTAGCTTTACAGAGTATATTCTCAGAAGAAGAAAATGATCGGGAAACAGTTGAGCCCGCTAGTTGATTAGTTTCACCAATCTATAAAAGGGAATTTTAAGTATTTTTTTTAAATTGAGTTCTCTTCACATCCCTGGAAAAAATAATTTTTTTTTTTGCTTTCTAATAAGCAAAATGTATGCTAAATCATTATGTGTTGAAACAAACACCAAGAAATCGAACAAAAACAAACGAAATGCAAAAAAAGATTTGGCATAAAATCCTTAAGTAATAAGCACTTGCTTAGATGCACTGAAGAGTTTGTTTCGACCAGACAAATTCAACAACTGATCCACAGATGCTTTGGAAAGCCGGAACCTCATTTTGAAGTAAATATCGTCATAGTCGGAGAATGGATTCCTTTGGTCCGGGAATACTCTTGCACGGAGAATTACTATGTTTTGCTCTTCACCGTCTCACGGAAACTACCAATTTATTATTCTAAACAAAAAGCAAATCATTAAAATAATATTATTAACATGCAAACTCGAAATTTGTTTACTTTTTCATTTTGTATCTCCAAAAATTGAGAATAAAAATGTTACAAAACAAAAATGTCAGCTGCTATATGCACTTGTTAAATGCATCTGATGACATTTCAAAGACACTTTTAAAATTTAACAAGCCAAAAATGGGCATTTAGTTTATAAGAGTGTTTAAAAGCTTGTGTAATTTAAAAGCGGTGACAGCAATAAATTCAATTTTAAGGTTTACAAGCCTGTTAAATGTTTATAAGTCCTTCGTGAAATCGGCCATTAGTCTATTAGGAGCATGTTCATGCGACCACGTCGTGCATTTTATTTAACCGTGTTTGCATAAATTTAAACTTTTCTAGAAATCAGACGCTAATTTCATGCAATTTTTAAATTTCAAAGTGCATTTACATAAGAGCAAGTAAGATCCATTCGTGCATTTTATTTTTCTAGCTCAAACATTTTAGGGATTTATTTCATACATGCAATCATGTTTTAGGTACAGAATTTTGAAAATAATAAGCCTCTTGAACATAACTGGAAGTACGTGCGACCCAGTACATAATGCATACACATAAATATAGCTATATATATAAATAATTTGAATCTACAGCATGAAAATGTATGAAAGCACGTCCGAAACTTCACTTCTTCAATTTTGAATAAAAAAATAATTACTGACTACAGCCTACAAAAGGTACCTAAATCTTATTGTTAATTAAATAATTACGTAATTGAATAATAAAGGCAAATAATTGTTTCTTCCGTCTTAAACACTTATTTCTTTTCCTGGCCCAACCTTTTTTGTAGCCCTTTTGGAAATCGCCTGGGATTTCGCATAATAAAATAACGATTGTGGAATAACTTAAGTGTTACTCATAGTATGACGCTGCGTACAACCAGATATGTACCAGTACCAGAGCTAGCCTACATTTTGTGACAAACATATAAATTCCCGTTTGCCTGTTTCTGTCATCACAAACCACCCATTGTTCATTCCACCAATACAGTTATCAGTCCGGCGGGATGTGTGAAAATTTTTCGAAAATGTCCAACTCTTCTACCGTATAACTTTTATTCAAAATAAACGATGTATCTGTAAATCGGATTAATAAATCCGTTTTTCACATAATTGAATGTTTTTGTTGTCAAAGTGAGGAACAAATTTAAAATTTTACACTCGACTTAGCTCCCACCCAGGAACAGAACCTTGAGGTGAAGCTCTATGTGAGCATCAATAAAAGTGTGAGCGAATTATTAATTTTCACTGGGACCAAAAGTGCTTCTATCTGGTTTCTGTATTGACACAATACTCGTATATCTCACATTAGATCCCAATGGAATCTGGGATTAGGTGTAGATAGGCGGAAAAGTCGGATCAGCATAATTCCATCTTGCAGCAATGTCGTACAATCGGCAGAAGAACCAACGCAAAATATAAGGGAGCTAGGGTGTTTGCTTAGTTCTGAGTTTTGAGAATATATATGGAGATATTTATATAAGGAGGGGTGTATTTGGTGACACTTTGTACCATACGACTCTAGCCTGACTTATTTTAGCATTTTTCTTTTTATTTTTCCTTTTGACAATGGGCCTGGTATTTATAATTGAAGAGGTGGAATAATTTATTCAAACAACGAATCTTCACTTCAGTAATTCCTAAAAAGTTTCAAAACATGTGCCTGGATCTCCAACCCTCCAATTCGATCCTGACAATTAAGTTGTTTACGATATCTTGGAACGGTTTTTTTCGATCGAAATTATGTTGGAAACGGAATAATTTGGTTGTGTGTGCCTGTGATTGAATGACTTAACTTAAGGGGTGGACTGAAGAGACATTTCCTTTATTCAACATTGAATTAAGAAGGGATTAAGCGGAAAGTTATTGTATTTGTTTAATTGAATTTCGAAGTTCTCAAAGTCTATGGCTAGTTGCGATTAATTATCAAGCATGAAATTATGTATTGTTACGACATGAACTATTTAAATAGCACAACGTTTGAATATAATCTACTTTTCAGTGTGGATTTTTAGAAGTTTGCATATTAATTTTGACTAGAAAATCCACAAAACTTTCGAACTTATGTTAAAAACTTAGGTTGAAAATAAAGGTCTTCGCAGTGTTGGGACTTCGCAGAAGCCAGAGAGTGGTAGAAAGGTTACTAAAAAAAGTGGTAGAAAGTGGTAGAAACTAAAAGCGATTCTTATGTAGAAAATCGTATATTCAATAACTTTATTGACAATAAATCAAATTCAAAAATAAAATAAATAACATTTCAGTTCTTTATGTCTTAAAGATCACATTATATCTAGAAGCAAGTTATATGCATACATATACAATTTTATTTTAGACTCGTTTCAATCCAAAAAGTTAATTCTACAACAACCGTTTTTATTTACCTATATTAAAATCAGTTAAGACTTCAAAAAATTGCAATTATTTTTTTATATAAACCGTCAGAAAATTTAAATCATGAAGCATATTTTACTAGGTAATGCTGGAGGATTAAAATTTTGATGATTGAATAAAATTTCTCTTGCAGCTAAAATGTTGTGAGCAGTTGTTGTATCCAATTTATTTTATTTGCATTTTTTATATTTTACAAATTCGCACTGCTATGTGGTAAGCAACAAAGCCCCAACATATACATATGTATGTAGAAATGTTATCAAACAAAAAATTGACCATACCATCTTTTAAATTTTTTATCAAACGCTATTGTGCAACAATGTCATCAGCTTAAAAAATTTGGAGAAAGTGAATTTCTCCAATTAGTTTTCTCCACTCATTATTTATCAATTCTAGGTTCGTTATATTTGGTGAAAAATGTCTCGTCAGACTTAAAACTGAAGGCTTTATTACATCAATGAAGTTTTTATCTAATGAGTACCTTTCAAAGTGAAGGCCAAAATACATTCGGAGAATATGGTAAATAGTTTTCAGGGTTTTTTACATTTGTGTTTATATTAATATTTTCTGACTTTACAAAATTTTTCATTGTATTTAGTATGTATTTGTATTTTGATCAAGTTTGATTAAATGTGCACTGTGCTAATTACTAATGCCGCTTCAATTCTGTTTAACTCACTTATAATTTTCAGATTTATTGACGAAAAATTCAAAAAAAATTAAATTGTCTTTATTTTTTAAACAGTCAAAAATGTGTGAAGCGATAGAAGTAGGTTCTTCAAATGAAACAAGGGACTCCACTGCTCTATGATTATATTTAAGACCATTTCCAATTAAAGCCAATGACAAACCTTTAAAATTTGATGGTCATTACCCCAAGTGCTTTTTGGAAATTAATGCAATCTTTTTGTTTTTTTGAGCTGTGGCAAAAATAGAAATACCTTAATGATTTTTCTCTTTGACCAGGTATATGTTTAGCAGCATAAGCGGAGCACAAACTTAAATTATGACATGTACATGCAATCGTTAAGTTTTAGTTGGTAGGTTTTCATGAACAGCAAAAAGTGTTAGAAATACCACTTAAGTGGTCCCAACACTGTGTCTTAGTCTTTTTATGATTAAGATCTTTCGAAAAAAAAATTGCAAAAAACTGAGTATGTAACAGATTTTGTTCATCGAAAATTAAGATAAGAACATTAAACAATGAATTTTATCACTTATGCAATACTACGATTTTGATCTTATCTCGAAAAAAATGTTGGATCTAAATTCGTTTAGTGACTCCTTAAATATGACTCCCTCATGAAGTCCAACCACAGTTTACAATGGGAAAGTCCGCATTCCAACAATCCCAATAATCTTCAAAATCAGATGCAAGGCACAATTCTAGACCCATTCCATCGAACAGTTTGATTTTAAAATTTAAAGAATAGTGTCTATAGTGAAAAGATAGTTGACATTTACGTTTGCGTTGGATGCTATTGAGGTTGTTGATTAGATTTATATAAACAATTTGAAGTCAAAAAAATGTATTTAATTGTAAAAATGCAATAAAAAAATGAGTGTAATTTGGTTCTATTCGATAATTAGTTTTACACTCCACTCATTATTTCTTCCTTTATTCAATTCATTTATCAACTGTATTGTATATGGATTAAGTACCAGGTTTATGGCGTTACATTTATTAGGAATTACTTAGAAGCTAAATAACTTTAAGAGGCATTTTAAATGATCGTTATTAGGATAATAAATTGGAAAATTTGCATGTTAAAATGTTCATCTAATAGAAAGTGGAATATTATTCAATGATAGGTACGGCTTGAAAGCTATTGCACTAGGTTTGTTTGTTGAGTTAGCAAAAGATATTTGATTTGTTACATAGGAAAACTAGGTCCACTGAATCGTAGGCTTTAAAAAAGTCTAATAAGTATAAAAGTGTAACCTGATACATACTTATCAATTGCTGATGTCGGAATCCAGATTGTAGTGGCGTCAACGTTTTACTTTGTTTAAGGTATATCCTGATTTGTTTGCATGTAATAGATTTGACAAAAAAGGGAAAATGGCTATAAGCCTGTATTTGGTTCTATACGATTTTTTTTATAGCGGTATAACTCTTGCTTGTTTTTATAATTGAGGATGTACCGGAGGAAGGAGAATTTTTATAAAGTCAGGGTGTATTTTGTTCACTCCTATGAATTTTGATTAGATTGATAAAGATTGATAAAATCGATTCGCAGGTTGTTAAAACATCAATACAAGACAATGACAAAGTATTACAGGCGCTATTACTATGTTGAAGTAATGTTGAAGAACAGTCAACGACATATGAAACCCCAATTAAATTTCGAAATTAAAAATCTTGAAAGTGGGTGAACGATTGTTCACCTTTATTTCCTTTATTGTACTTACATACTCGTATGTTATTAAATACTGAATGGCATACCAATTTTTTTTTACTTTTTTAGAAATTTCGTGTTTATTTACTAATTATTTACTCTTTTATCAGTTTGCCACTTGAACCAAAAACATCGATTTGTATGATATGATGTGGGTCGGAAATATGGTGTTGTAAACATTTATGTCGTCGCTTGAACGAGATCCTTGAAATCACAATGGTTGTATGGTGGGTGCTCAATTTTTGACAGTAATATCCGTCAAGGCTACTGGTGTTTGACGAACCATTGTCTGGGAGAGACAATGTGGTGGTTGTGGATCAAAAAAGAAAGTTTTTACTCGCGACATATATAGGTAGATACTATTTATATGGCCATTTATCGATTCGTTAAAAAAAATTTTAGATCAGATTAGACAATATAGTGATAGGGAAGACGCAAAAACTGAATCTTGCAATTCTGTCTGTTCGTCTACAGCCTAAACGTCTCGGCCGATTTCCCTTAAGCTTGATGAATAACATTTTTAAATTCTTCTCCCACACGATTTTGTCCTTTTTTTAAGGAAATTTTGTTTCGAAAATTTTTCCCACTGACTTTCTTAAGAAAAATTTCATTTAATAAAACCTAGCGAACTGTTGAACAAAAATTTCCGAAAAATGGTAATTGATTTTGTCCATCATTTGAAGCTTTTATTTTGTTTTCTAATATTCTCAAAAAAAGAACAACTGATTTTGATTAAATTTTGTATGCTTAAACTCCTCAAAAGTAAAAATAATATCGTTTTTACATTTTTGTTTTGATTTAAAAACAAGCCTTTTTTAAACTGTATATTTGAAAGCCTAATGCTTAATTTTAATTAATCTTGACATTAAACAAGTTTTAAATGAAGATTTTTGCGCTTTATTTTTATAATTTAGAATCTGATAAGCAAATTTTTAATTAGGACGGTATAATGACTACCTACGTATACCTACCACATAGAACCTTTATTTTAACTTTTAAAATTCTAAGTCTATTACATAAGAGCAAGTTCGTGCGACCCAGGCGTGCATTATATTTTGATAAGATTCAGATATTAAACATATTTAATATGGATTAAGTGGGTATGGGTAGTTGAGTTTTACTTTACAATTTGCTTTTAACTTCCTTTTTACTGGCGACAATTCATGCCTTCGTTAAACAATCGAACTCGAGATTTTAATCAAAGTTGACATAACGATGATAGCGAAAACAGAAAAAGATGGATCTGCCTGTCTGTCTGCATGTTCGCCTAATGCCTAAATGGCGCGTCCGATTTTCTTTCAACTTAATAGATATCATTTTTAAATTTCTCCCCACATGTTTTTTCGAAATTTTATAAAATATTTATTTTCTCAAAAACTGATCCACAGCATTTGTTTTTTTTTTTTAATTTCATTTAGTTAAAGCTAGGTAATGGTTGAACAGATTTTTTTTTCTATCTATCATAGAACCATTTTTTGTTTTTGATTTTCTTATAAGCGGTGCAACCGATTTTGATCATTTTATTTATGCTTAATCTCCCCAAAAGTTTCGATAGTGTTGTGTATTCAAATTGAAAAAAAAATGGATTTTAAAACAAAAATCTACAAGATTTAAGAAGCAAAATCTTATTTTATTTAAAAATAATTGTACCCACCATACAAATGCCAAAAATGGATTTCAAAACTCGTATTTTTTTTTCGAAAACAGCTCATATAATTTTGATTAAATTTTTTCTTCTTTCGATTAATTCGTACGATCTATAATTCAATAAAAAAATTTTTGAAATTAAGATATTACTGACTGTACCTACTTTTTTCGAATTTTGAAGTTCTCACTATTAGCATGACAGATTTTAATAATTTTTTTTTAAGGGATACTTTTTTTTTTTTGAATCCGGTATCTAAAAAACGAGTGAATATTTTTTTTGAAATTTAATTTTTATTCGTACAGTAATAAAAACTTAAAGTTGGTGTATATAAAACCTTATATTTTTTTAAGAAACCGCTACAAGGACATATATTTTTGTTTTTGCATAGATTCATATCTGCTTAAGAAATCACATGGCATTCTGTTTTTATCTCTTACTATCTACTAAAAGAGGTTTTAAAAATAAATTTTTTTCTAATGAAAAGTTTTTTCCAATAACATTAATTTTTAAAATTCTTAGTCTATTACACATCTCTATAAGAGCAAGTTCTTCCGACCCCAGTCGTGCATTTTATTTTATTGAAGCAGTTGCATAGGTCACTACACTTGTCCTTGTCCTTTATAAACGTACCTTTTATCCTAATCCTATTCCTCTCGCTCCTTTCAACCTTGATCGTAATTAGATTCCATTCGTATCCTTTTCTACATATCTTCATATAAACGCATAATACTTTGTTTGCTGAGTGGGAGGTACATGCGAAGGGGCAAGAAACAACCCCAAACATCGAGCTTAGTGGAACTGAAAACAATCATGCGACAACCCTTTTCTCCGCACCACATATACACACCCCGTGGTGACAGAATTGTAACAACCCGCTATCCCGCATCAACGAGCACGTTCTGTTGAAATGCTTAGTGTCTGGTTTTCTGGGACGATGATGCAAGAAATTGTTTACCGTTTCTGATCTGGCTGCGATCAATAAAACCTACATTCGTCCAATGCTTGAGCATTAATCTCACCTCGGGGTCGATGTTCTTATAAACCGATTTGAGTTTCTTGGATAGAATTCTAAATAGACCTTTTTAAATGATAGGCAATTGAACTATAATGGGAACTTTTTTATCGCTCGAACACTGCCAATATTTATCAACTCTCTCATTTTTTAAAGTCGCAATATGTGTAAACAATGTTTTAGTGAACTAGCCAGTTCCATTCATTATCTCTCAAATTACTTTTACCAGCACTTTCACATTCCAAGCCTCAATAAAAAAAAAAACAAACGTTTAAAAATGTAGTCAGTTGAAAATTGATGGTCTCATTTTTTTAAAGTTTCAAACACATCTTCATCGCTAATCCAAAAAAGATAAAAGGAAGATCTAAAATTATGCTTGCCTTATATCATTTGACATGTTAAATATTTTTTTCTCCAATGTACGAGTATGTCCTGTATCTCTGTGCCGACAAAGAAAAGGCACATCGAGCGTAGTATCATTTTGCTGTTTGATGACTTATGTAATTGGTGGCGCTTATTATGTCAATTGGGAATCTTCAAAGAAGTTTTTTTCTGGGTGGGCTGAGTTCTTTAATGATATGTAGAAATAATTTTTGCATTGCCATGTGTTGATTTTGAAAGAATAATATTGAATGCCATGCGATCCTTTTACTTACAATCTGGAACATGAAAATAGATATTCAGAAGATTCATATATGTAATAATGCTTTAAAACTAACTGTGGAAAGCAAAGTTTTAAATGCTCAATGGCAAACCGGACTTGCTCCTCAAATTAGGTGAAGTAGGTATAGATAAATACAAATAATCTATAAATTAAATGATAAATTAATTTTTCGAGTTTATATCAGTAGAACGTTTAAAGTCGTTTATCGAATTTTCAAAATTCAGTTCATCAGATAAAGGATATATGTATGTATGTATAATTGTTGTTTCAGTTGTTAGGAGTGTCGCAGTGATATTCATGATTTTGTAAATTATTCTAAATTAACATGTTAAAACTTGAGTAATACTTAAGACTCCATTAACCCTACCCCACTCTGTCAGAAGACGTTCGAAAAGAGCTAATAAAAATATCGAATCTACTCGTTACTAAAAAATCAAAGATCAAAGATCCCAATCAATTAAAAACATTCTGGAGAATCTTAAGGCAACGCTCGCCCAAGGATATTTTGAATTGAACTCTTTATTGAAAGATATGGGTCAAAGAAAATTTCAAAGAACTTAAGGTGTCGATTGATGTGATTGCGAACGAAATCCGTTATCTCGACAGTGATATGGTTACGTCAAAAAAGGAAGACATACTTAACTAAATGTGCTAATAATTTATCGATGCAACTTCCTGTCCTTTTTGACTGTTCACTTGCTTCGTTTAAGTTTCCTTTACATGGAAACAATCTTTCATAATTCATTTTTAATTTGAAATTGATTGATTGGCTCAAATATTATTTGATTGACATATCATAGTCAAAAAGTTTTAAGTTAATTCTGGAGTCCTCGGGGCAGCCATTTGTTCTCAATTCTTTCTATATTATTTATAAATGATCTTTCATTAGTTTTAAAATATTTAAACTGTCTTACATACGCTGATGAAGTCAAAATATTCAAAACCATTTCTAATTATCTGGACTAGACTGCGAAAAGCTACAAATAGGTTTAAATGCTAAATGTGTAAGGTTATAAACTTTATGTTTTGGCTTTCAATTATAGATTCAATGGCGTAAATCTGTTAAAAGTGAATAAGGTATCTGTCCTTTGTGATATGGTTGATAGAAAACTTGAATTATTTGTGGCAATAACACCAAATCAATACTACTAGGTTGGAATTAAAAGTTAATCACGCCAGTTTTCTGACCTCAACTTGATCAAACAATATTGTTTACCTCATTTGTCAGACTCATCATAGAAGTATCCCTGTCAGGTGTGGTCCCCCATTATAGCTGCTATAATACAAAATTTAAAAATATTCACAAAAAAATTTCTGAGATTTGCTCTTAGGGTACTTAAGGGTCATCGGAGATTCCCTAGAGGAGTAAAAACAGTCGTTTTGTCTGGAGAATTGGAATTCGTAAATCTAAAAATGTATGTAAGTATTTTTAAAAATATATCTTTAAAAACTATCAGCCGTATCTATAAGATTTTCTTAAACTGCATCTTAGAGGTTATTTAGTTAAGCATACTTAAATATTTAATTTGGCTTTAAATGACGAAACTTCAATTCGTATCTATAATCGATCATTGGTACTTAACTAAACAATGGTTGTGTCACGTAACGTAAAAGAATGTGAAAATCTAGTACAGAAAAAAAAAACAAATGCTGCTTCATTTTATACAACACAGCTGTTTTGTGACACCTTCTTTCAGTAAATAATTGAAACTTGAAAGACACATTTTTTTATTTGTGAAATAAAGAAAAAAATGGCTATCGAACACACACCCACACCCGCCGCCACAAATAAAAGAAAAAGATTTGAAAATTGGGATGCCTCCTACAAGGAAACTTTTTTATTTTAGAATTTGCTATAATACACTACAAAACAGAATTATTTTATGCACAGATTCTCTTCCAACAACGAGGAAGAAAGTGTCGATACAAATACTTCAAAGGCTAAGCGGGAACCGTGTACGAAATTTCTTTGCGCGTACACATACTTCAATCAATACAAATTTTATGTTTCTTAAATCGTTGCACTTTATAATTCTAATATAATATCACAACAAACAATACCTACAAACTCACAATTTGAAAATTCAAAATTTCAAAGATGACAATCGATATGTCAAAATAAATTTTAAAATGCCTTTAAGTGACCCTTAAACGCGGTTGATGGCGTTTAAGTTAAGAGGCCTTTAAGTAACGTTACTTAAATGTGAAAATTGATTATAGATACCGATTTCATACTTAAGAGCTACATATTTAGAGGTATTTTAAAGTCTGAATGTTGGTACGACTGCAAATTCGTACGAAATTAAGAACGTCGTTTTCAAATCCGTACGAAAATCAATTTCGGTAACGAACTCAATTCGGAACGATAATCAGAACAAGGGTGAATTGTATATAAAAAATTTCGAAAAAAATTTCAAATTTATTTTTAGAAAATCAATATCTTAAAAACGAGTGAACGATTACCTTTTTAAATTATTTCCTAAAGTGTATATTATTAAATACACTCACAGGCACAATTATCCGACCACCTGCATTTTTCTTCACCGTGACTCTTTAAGCTCACTATGATTTATCTGCTGATTTGTTTTTTGTTAAACGGATATTTTTACAAGAAACAAAACACTAAAACTGTCATCGAAGCGTTTTTAATATTGTTTCAGTTACTTAAACTTGACTTCATTCCTTGATCTTTTGTAGCAAAGTAAGTAAATGTCCTTAAAGGTTTATACTGGTAATTTATAATTTGTAACTCTAGAAAAATGATAGTGTGAGTGAACGAAACATCAGAAGAAGGTTGGCAGAATTGAATATCAGAGCTTTCCGACCAACGCGCGCACCCGAATTGCTCCCATAGCACCGTCCAGCAAGACTTCGTTTTGCGCGAGAGCATACAACCTCAAAAGACTTGTCCGAGCGAGAACACATGCCCCTAACACTCTAGGAGAGCTTAAGAAACCTGCAGTAGAGGAGTGGCACAATATCCCTCAGTCGGATATTCAGATTAGAGCCCGCGGCGCAAACACTCATTATTAAAAATTTAGTTTTTCAATAATTTTACCAAATTTTTAACAACAAAAGAGAACATCTTTTTTAGTATTTTTTTTAAACTTGTTTTTTGTGTTAATTCTTTAATAAACGTGGTTTTTTCTCATATTTTTTTTTTATTTTCTCAAATTTACTTTCAACATTACTTACACCCAATGTGGTCTAAACTTGACGGTTCTTTAAATTTACAGAAATACGAAGTGCCTATGAGTGTACAAAATTGACATCCAAAATTTTCAGTGGATTTTATTAAGGAGCGTTTGAGATTTGAAGCTTTTGAGAAAAAATTTTATGAAGTTGAGTATCTTGAGTGTTGGCGATTTATAATGTAAACTAGAGAAACCCTGTGACAGAGTGAGAGGCATGCGCCCTATCTTCCCTGTACTGACATTTTTTGTTGAACATAGTATATGAAATCTATTCAAATATTTCCCCAATAGGTATTAAAGTTTTAAAATCAGACAAAAGTACCCTGTCGAAATACTTTTAAGAGCTCAACCTTCTGAGCTGTGTAAGAAAGTGGGTCTTGTAATTGCTATTAACTAAATACCATTTATGTAATTCTTTTATAAATCTGTAAAAAAAAACACTTAAATAACTTAATAGAATAAACTAGAACAAGCTAACCATTCTAATTGTAATTGAAGTAAATTCGATTAAGGACCGCATGCGACAATCACATACTAATTTCTATTTATTCGTTTATTTGCTTTCCGCAAGGAACAAAGCCCAACACTTGACATAAACAAGGTCCCAAGTGGCATCTAGCCTCTTCCATAGCCCAGAGTGTTTATATTTCATTCGTTTGACATAATGCAGGGAGTTCAGGCCATGGAGTTTTACTTTTTATGACAAATATCCCATCTCGATTACGAGCCATTATTATTTGCTTTATTTTGTTGAGAGGAAATCCCAAGGACTATTAATGTACAATCATATTAAACAGGGCATGTATGCCATTCGTTGGTGCCACCAGGGATTTTTCTTCAGCAAAATTTGACAGAAGCAACATGGAACAATAACGACATTGACATAGGCACGCACAAAGAAGAGGGTGAATTCACTCAAGGAACGAAGGGACTTATTGGTTCCGCATCTAGTCTTTTATTTGATGTTTTTTGTTCGCAACATTAGGAGGATGAATTGCATTTTGATGATGGTTCACATTATATCATTTGAAAACCTTACGAACTATTTCAAAAATAGATAATCGTCCAGAAAGAAGAAATTGGAAGCTCGAATAGTCCTACAAATGAAGGGGTGAGTGTGATAATGGTGACATCTGTGCTTTAAATTACAGTAATATTAGAACAGTCCTTGGGGCATTTTAAAAGTGACGTAGATAAGACAAAAAATATAAATGGACGTTATTTGGTAAATTTAAAATAAAAACTTAGGGTGGCTATTTATGAGAGCAAAAATGATCTACTACATAAATAATTGAAGTTTCAGGGTTTTAACTTGAATAATGACAACTTGTATAACGTATCTATATTTTTATTTTTATGAATTATGTTTGTGCATTATATTCAGCACCCATAATTTGTTTAATTTGTTCCGATTTACTGTCCTTGTTTCCGGATTCAATTTGAAAAGTGTATTCAATGTGTTTTGAAATATTTATTGAAAATTCAAAAAAATAATAATATGTGTATTAATAACAAAAAAAAATGTCCGATAATTTTGATATGAAATATTATTCAAATTCGTAATTTAGCCCAGCCAGTTGAATGATCGATGCACAGAATTTGCCAACTTCTAGATAGCGCTAGTCAGTCTCGATGGCTATCTGACCGAGAGTGCAAGAATTCTAAAAACCGAGGAAACGACAATAGAGGCCTTGTCAAACAAAACGCGTTTCAACGCCACTTCACTCCATAGTGATCGGCCGAGTTGGGAGTAGAAAACAAATGTCCCCTCGGACCGCGGAAAAATAACAGCTCAAAATGTCAGTGAGAGTGCAGTAAACAAAACAGGGTGCACCCATAAAAAAATAAATAAATTGACTAACATAGTGAGAGGTAAATTTCCTTGTTCCTCTTTCTCCCATCACACAAAGTTGCTTTGGTTTTGTCGTTGCATACATTGTTTGGTCTTTGCATTGTGTGTAGCATGTTAATTGTTGTTATATGTTTTGGGAATCCAGCAGCGCAGCGTATCAAAACATTTACTATTAAGTCATAACCTCATAACACTATAATCATTATACAGGGTGTCCGGTAATTCGTGTGCCATACTTTAGAATGTGATTCTTGGTGATATTCTAAGAAAAAAATTGTTTAACAGTAAAGTCTGATTTTCAACTTTGATATCACTTTTTGACGGTTTAAAAAAAGGCTAACTTTGGTGTCCCCTTACCCATGTTAAGGCCAATTTCTCTGTCAGTACTAGTAGTAGGGACCTTACTTCATACTTTTTTCTTAGAAGAAATACTAACCTTTAAAATTACGTTTAAATTGAGCTGATGTATTTTTAGGGTTGCCAGATAAATATTCAATTTTAAATAGTGTTCAAAAGTGCACCAAAAAACCCATACATATTATTATACTTGGGAAAATCTAAAGCAGGTCCCTAATGAGGTCCCTACTACTAGTACCGACAGAGAAATTGACCTCAGCATGGATCAGGGTACACCAAAGTTAGCCTTTTTTTAAATCGTCAAAAAGTGATGTCAAAGTTGAAAATCAGACTTTACTGTAAAACAATTTTTTTTCTTAGACTATCACCAAGAATCACATCCCAAAGTATGGCACACAAATTACCGGACACCTTGTATAAGCATTGTATTCCGAAGTTCTATTAGAGCCCAAGCCAGATATCAATATAGTTCATTGTCTGAACTGGTTTTTTATAGTTTTCAGTGTATATAGGGTCGATTGTGGTAACATTCCGGGGTTTACGAAGAATATCTGTTTTTTAAGCACACCATATAGGTACATTAGGCGTTTTTCTTTTTCAGTTCAGAACAGAGTCTGAGTTGTCAAAAAATAAATTGTGTTTCTTTTTTCGTTCTGAGCATGTTCTGAGCGTGTTCAGTTCAGAGTGCGCTCTATAAGCTCAGAATAAAATAACTGAGCAGACAGAGTATGTACAATGCTTAACACAGGCATTTGACAGATGGAAATGTAAAAAAAAAAATGGCGACAGCTAAGCGTTGTGTTAAGGTGTGTTTCAAAAAATACCTACTCAGAGCGGTCAGAGCACGCTTGGTTGAGAGGATGTTCGGAACATGCTCGACATGCTCGGACTCTGTTCGGAGCTCTATTCTGAACTAAAAAAGAAAAACGCCTATTATGTACGAAATGATATTGTTTTTAAGCTTCAACCACAATATCGCATTTGCTTGAATACAAAATTTGGTTTAATTAAATTTACATAAGCGCATCATTCAAACATGCTTTATTTATAGCAGCCAAAGATGGGATAGCAACTCGAATTACAACGAATGCGCTGTCCGACTTTATATTTATTTATTGATTTTGTTTATTTATTAACCGCACAGTGAAATTGTTATTATTCAAAGTACACGGTTCTTCGTCACTGTGCTCTTCCAGCCAGACAACACCCGAAGGGGTTGGTTACGATATCCCGCTTTTTATAATCCCGTTTTTTTAAATCCCGTTTTTATAATCCTGTTTCTTATAATCCCGCTTTTTTATAATCCCGATTTTCAAAATGGGGCTTTATAAAATCCCGTCTCTTATAATCCCGTTTTTTTATAATCCCCTTTCTTATTACGACGCGACGTATAAACAGTGAGGTACTCGTATGTAAGGTATGCAACCCCCTGCTTGGGCACACTATAGGATTTGGGGTAGGTGCGAGGTTGGGTGTAATGCAAAGTTTCTTTAGCATTTAAAGAATCTGGGGGGTCATTCCGTAATTTTCTAAACGATAATCGTCAAAACGATAATCGTCGACGATATCGTCCATAATTTGCTTCACGTAACTCGACTACTATGGTCTCGTCAATCGATCACAGTTTTAGAGATTTGTATGCATTTCAGAATCTCTCAAACTGTAGTCAACCTGTCAATTCAATAGAAAACAATACAAAATGTCGATTTACAGTGGAAACTCAATCACTCAACTACAGTCACCTACAAAATTCAAAATTAATGCAAGACGATACCTATTTAGCTATCGTCCAAACGCTATCGTCCAAACGCTATCGTTTTGACGATAGCGTTTTGACGATTATCGACTTACGTGAATCAAAACAAGGCAAACGATATCGTCTGACGATAATCGAGTTACGGAATGACCCCCCTGGAAAATAACCAACATACAATCAAAAGTTTTAGCTACGTATTCTAAGAAACGGGATAAGCGGTATAAGACGGGATTTTAAAAGCGGTATTATAGGTATTATAGGGGACGGTATTTTAAATCTTTTTTTGTGGGATTTTTGAAAAGCGGGATTCCGTTACGCTCCCCACCCGAAGGAATGTATGTATGTATGTATGATATTTTTTTAGTTAAAAAAATTGACTCAGCTCGAACATACTTGTGAAGGTCAAACTGCCAACGCTCTAGACTTCTTGCTTTACCGACATTGGTAAATACATTATAAATGAATTATCACCTAAAGGCACATCAGGGACTCAGGGTATTGTGTCATGTCCGCAAATTTGTATTGTCAACAAAACCCAGTTAGAGAAAAACAATCCCAAAAATGTTTGTTTATTTGTAAAAAAATTACGAAAAACTACTTCGTCCCAGGTTCTAACGTCTAACCCTCGCCTACTCCTTATGAAAGCTTACAAGAAAAGGCGAATGCATCAAAGTTTTCTGTTTATTTGTCGTTTCATAATGTAAATGCCTTTTTGATTTTAGTTAAATGTTTAAAATTTTATAAAGTTCGAAATGAAATCATATACATACGAGTACGAGTATGTCCTTATTGTTAGTCATCTAAACATCCTTATTCAATGCAAAAATATACTACAAAATAATTAGTATTAGTTTTCCAACAATCACAATAAACAAACTCCCTTGATTGAATTATAATTATATGTGGCATAAGGCTTAGTCATTACAGATACGCTTTCTATCAAATTATTGTAGGTATTACTCAACAATAAAAATAAACGTTCACACAGACCGCGGTATCAACATCGGTGTTTGGATGTATTCACCTCTCTATTGGAATACAACAGTGAAAAACTATAGTGTTTTAAATTTTAATTAAAAGATAAT
The DNA here is from genome assembly GCA_963931855.1 of Philhelius festivus. Classification (NCBI taxonomy): domain Eukaryota; kingdom Metazoa; phylum Arthropoda; class Insecta; order Diptera; family Syrphidae; genus Philhelius; species Philhelius festivus. The sequence goes on from OZ007555.1 coordinate 89,086,638, forward strand.
TTTTATAAAAAATTTATAATAGGCAGATTCCTATTGTTTTAAGTAATGGAAGAATTTTACAAAAATAAAAAGTTGTGTTTTTTCCTTAAATGCTACGAATTTTTCACACGATTTAAGTATCGATACTCGTACCTTCCCGCAAGAATGTATAAAGCGACATTTTTTAAATCGTTCAGGAAACGAAAAAAACGTCTCACTTAGTTGTTTTTTTTTGTGTATTTTATTGGACGGTTTATTTTTACTTACTTTAGAATTAATTCAAACGCAAAAACTGATAGTATGGTTATTAGGCCATGCTTTATTAATTAAGGATTAACAAATGTCTGTGAAGTACATAACACATTAATACACACGACCTTGAGGTAGTTTGATACCTAACAATGTGCCCTCTTAATAAATCGGAGTGTTGGTATTTCTTCAAAGAAAAATGGTATACTAACGTGCAAAAAAACAACTGACAGAACTAACATCGATAAAGCAGCTTCTGCGATAACGATAACGTTTGTAATTGAAGGAAGATCATTTGAAAAGCTGCAGAAAAATATAAATTGAAACCTGCCACCCTTCAACAGAAGATGGAAGTATTACTCTAGTATTTCATTAAGTACACCTCCCACCAAGTATTTCAATAGAACAAGAACAGCAGTTAAATGAATATAAAAGTAGATTATAATATCTAATCTGTAGCCTAATTAAAATTAAAAAAAAAATATTCTTTATATTTGTATATGAAAAAAGTCTGGTCTGATAGGGCGAAAATAGTAAAAAAAATAAATAAAAAAAAATTGTTTACGATGTGGAATATTGTCGGTAGACCTGCCCAAGACGCTAACTTCCATTTACTAAGAACCAATCCAATCCAATACTTAAACTATTTTTTAGGATTTTTCCTAATTACTTTACAACATCGCATTAAATAAAATGCACGACTGGATCGCACGAACTTGCTCTTATGTAACAGTACTTTGGAATTTAAAATATATTTTATAAATATAAAACATGGATTTAATGAGATAAAAATGTTTAAATGCATGGAATTTCCGTCTGATTTCCGGAAAAGTATGAATTTATGCAAACAAAGTTTAAAAATCGTTTTATTATTAAAGTATTTTTTTATATAATAAATCTCAATTTTAAGTATTTAGTAGTATAGATTTTAATTAATTAAAAAAAATAATCGTTCACACTATTGAAAGATATTGATTTTTCAAAAAAAAAAATTTTGTTTCAACAATCCAATATAATATTATTTAAAACTTAAGGGGGCTCCTGCTGAAAATTTTTGGTTAAAATCAATAGAGCCGTTGATGAAAAAGTCGAAAATCAAAAAAACGGTTCAATGACCGTTAATAACATTTTGCCTCAAAAGTTTTTTTTTTGACCAAAATGTAGTCCATGTCCATAATATCACACCTAATTTTTTGTTATCAAAATCGTTAGAGCCGTTTTCGAGATAAATAAGATTTTGCATTACGGGTGTATCGGGGGTACCGTTAGTTTTCGAGCTAAAAAAAATCAATTTCCCCTCTAGGGAATCACCGAAGACCCTTAACTATAGTGATTGAAGAAAATAGATCCAGTGGTTTAGGCTGTAGCGAGAGGTACAGAAATACAGACACACTAAGCATGTTTCTTGTGTACTAAATTTTCCTTAAATTTTGTGCTAAAAAAAAATTAATACGCAAATTGTTAGTAATTATAATGAAATACTTACATTTAAAAACGTAACTTAAAAATTTTATCATGTATCATTTTTCAAGATATTGAATTTTCAAAAAAAAAATTGTTTTATTTTTTAAAAAATCCAAAAACTATTATTTTGAAAACAATTTTATATTATATTTTTCCAGATGCAAATGAGCTCCTTCAAAAAAAAAATTTTGTTAAAATCGTTAGAGCCGTTGATGAGAAATTGGAAAATCAAAAAACGGTTTTATGACGGGTACCTTTAATAACATTTTGCCCTACATTTTTTTTTTACCAAAATGCAGTCCATGTCCATAATATCACACTTTTTTGTTTATCAAAATCGTTAGATCCGTTTTCGGGATTTTTTTTTTATAATCTACACGCGCTCAAGGGATTATGATTACCCTTTAAATGTTTGAACACAGCGCGGCGTGAAGTTAAGGAAGAGAAGAAGGATAGGAAAGATGTGTGGCACGATGTTCTGAGACTGAAGGTGGTTGTCTCAGATTTTTTATCTCAAGGGATGGCGGCTGAACTAAAGCGGAGAATTGCCGTGTCTTATTTCTATGTTCTTCTTAATTCGCATTACATATTTTATTGGTAGATATTCATCCTTGTTGGACATACTAGTTTAACTCAATCACATGTTGTTAGTGTTATGCCTGAACAACATGTAATGAGCTAACCAGCAACCCATTGATGACAATTTTTAGAAGGTTTTAATGGAATTAAGACGACATAGATAAATAAGATAAGGTATTACGGGTGTATGGGGGGTACCTTTAGTTTTGGAGCTAAAAAAAATCAATTTCCCCTCTAGGGAATCACCGAAGACCCTTAAGTAGCGAGTTTAAAGAAAATAGCTCAAATGGCTGTGGCTGTAGATCGAGGTACAGACGTACAAGCAGACAGAACGAGTTGTCGGACTCACTTTATTCGTCTTCGCTATCATTGTATCTAATGTCAACTTTGATTAAAATCACGAGTTCGATTTTTTTTCCAAATGTAAGTAAAAAGAAATGATCGATTCGTACTACCTATCTACACACATTTCTTCAAGAAATAAAATAAATTTGGTGATGCAACCGCTCGAAGAGAACCAGAACCTAGTGACTTATAACTCTCAACTATTCCTGTGTGCGTGTTTGGAGAAATGGAGGGGACCTACAATCTTCTGCCGATTCCGAAAGGTTGATAAGCAGCACTTTTCATGACAAGAGGTACCCTTAGAGAATTTGTGACTTATTATTATTTGTGGCTTATTATTTTTTCAATAAATAATTAAAAAAAAAACTTGAAATCTATCATTTATATATACATATACAAATCATATATAAATCACATCTACTGAATTGAATTTACTCAGCGCTGGCTATAGAATAGAATAAAACAAACTGTATGTGATGTATATAAACAACATTCCTTTTACTTGCGATATATAGGTAATATAGGGCAAGTTCTGCATTTGGAAAAAAATCGAACTCGAGATTTTGATCACGGATGACATTTCGATGATAGCGAAGACGAAGAAAGTGATTCCGGCAATTTCGTCTGTCTGTCTGTACCTATGTCTGTATGTCTGTACCTCGATCTACAGCCTAAACTACTGGAGCTTTTTTCTTCAAACTCGGTACTGAAGGGTCTTCGGTGATTTTGTAGAGGAGAAATTGAATTTTTTTTAACTCAAAAACTATCGTTACCCGTAATGCAAAATCTTATTTATATGGAAAACGGCTATCAATTTTGATAAAAAATAATTAAGTGGGCTATTTTGGCCAACACAATTTTTAGGAAAAAATGTTATTAACGGCACTTGTCATAGAACCATTTTTTTGATTTTTGACTATCATATTGTAATATTTTTGCTAGGTTCGTTAAATAAAACTTATTACTCTTTCTAATATTTCTTCGTTATTTTTACTTTCCAAATCACAACAATAAATCTCAATTTATAATCAACTCAAATACTTTATTCAAATTAAAATCACACTTGTTTTACACAATCCAATAAGCAGAGTTTTGCACACTTCCGTAATCAAAAATCAACTGTCTCGCTCACCGTGAACACTCCCTTATATACTCAAATTAGTTGTTCTCGAAAGTTCTTGTGTTGGAATGTTCTAGATGTTTGGAATAAGGGGAAATACATTTGGCATTGGAAAAGAGCTTTTTGTTTCTTCCATAAATTAGATATGCAGTTTTCCAACAGATGGCGCTGTAGTAGTATAAAGCTCTGTTCACAACATTGCCCCCTTCTTAAGATTGTTCGTCCCGAACAATTCTATCGCCAGATTCACCACTGTATCGGTGCAGTCGATCGCTATGCACAACTTTTAACTTTCCTCTTGACCCTCTTTGAATTCGGTAAACGACATCATTGATTTTCGTGACGACAGTATAAGGGCCTTCCCAGTTTTGTTGAAGCTTCGGCGACAATCCCTTTTGACGATGTGGGTTATACAGCCATACACGATCTCCTACTTGGAATCCTGTCGTGTTTGCTCTTATGTCGTACCTTGTCTTCATTCGATCGCTGTAAGCGCTTATTCTAGTCCTGGTCCTTTCGTGGATGTCGATTAGCCTCTCTTGTAGGTCACTCACGTAATCCCCTGTTTCCTTAGACTCTTGTGATGGATGTCCAAAACTTATCTCACTAGGCAGCCGTATGCTTCTTCCAAACAGGATTTCAGATGGTGTTTGTCCTGTTGAGCTTTGTATTGCACTTCGGTAGCCCATCAAAAATAGTGGTATGTGCCTATCCCAGTTTCTTTGGTAGTCGCCTACGACCTTAGTGAGGTGCTCTTTTAACGTCCTGTTGAATCTCTCGACCATTCCATCAGATTGCGGGTGAAGTGGTGTGGTTCTCGTTTTCTTAATGCCAAGGAACGCGCAGACCTCTTGGAATATGTTCGACTCGAAGTTCCTTCCTTGGTCGGAATGAAGTTCCATAGGCACACCAAACCTGCTTACCCAGTTAGACACAATCTGGTCGGCCACGGTCTTGGCTTCTTGGTTCGGAATAGCGTATGCCTCAGGCCATTTGCTGAAGTAATCCATTACCACCAGAATGTATTTGTTTCCAGCATTCGTTTCCGGAAATAAGCCAGCCACATCAACAGCAATCCTTTCAAACGGTGAGCCGACATTATATTGCATCATTTTTCCTTGCAGTTTTCTACTAGGTCCTTTGGTTGCAGCACAAGCGTCACAATTTCGGCACCACTTTTCAACGTCGTCTCTTGCATGCAACCAGTAGAATCGTTGCCTCACTTTTTCTAAAGTCTTATTGACTCCCAAATAGCCTCCTGAAGGTCCATCATGCATCTCTCGAAGAACCTCTTTGATTTTCGATTGAGGTAACACAAGCTGCATCACATAGGATTTACCATCAGCGGACTCCCATTTTCGCCGAAGAACACCTTCTTGCACATGAAGTGAGTCCCATTGTGCCCAATAGGCCTTTAAAACTGGACTCCTATCGGAAATGTCATTCCATGCGGGTTTTTCTTCATGTTCCTTCCATGCGAGAAGAGGTTTAATGTCGGGGTCTTCTTGTTGAGCAGATCTTATTTCTTCATTGCTCCATCCACAAATGGGGTCAGCCCTTATTCGCAGAATGTTGATGGATTCCTTTTCTTCTTGTCGCCTGCAATGCTTGCAATCTATTTTACAAGGTCTTCGGGATAGTGCGTCGGCATTTGAGTGCAGCTTTCCCCTTCGGTGTTGAATATTGTAATCGTAAGTCTGCAGTCTTTCTATCCACCTTGCGACTTGTCCTTCTGGGTTCTTGAAGTTCAACAACCAGTTAAGAGCACCATGATCGGTTCGTAGAAGAAACTTCTGTCCATAGATGTATTTGTGGAAGTGTTTCGTTGCCAAGATGAGTCTTCTGGTCACACAGTAGTTCCTTTCGGTCTTCGACAGTACTTTGCTGAAATAGGCGACAACCTTTTCTTCGCCATTGTGCACTTGTGACAGAACAGCGCCGACTCCCACATTGCTTGCATCAGCGTCTCGATGATAAAAGACTTGCCTGGATTCGGATAGATCAGCACCGGAGCATTGCATAGACGGTATTTCAGTTCTTGGAAGGCTTTTTCACACTCACCTGACCATCTAAACTGCTTGTTCTTTTCCGTAAGATGATGCAAACTCTTCGCAATTCTGGCAAAGTCCTTAACATAACGTCTATAATAAGTAGCAAGACCAAGAAAACTTCGTAGTTGATGTTTGTCCTGTGGTGTTGGCCAATTTTTGACTGTGTCAACTTTTTCAGGATCGGTCTTGACTCCTTGGGACGAGATGATATGTCCCAAATACTTTACTTCAGTCTGGAACAGTGCACATTTTTCTGGGTTCAGTTTAAGGTTAGCCTCTCGAAGTCTCTGGAACACACCCTTTAGGTTCTTACAGTGTTGGTCGTATGTCTTTCCATAAACGATAACATCATCCAAGTAGACAAGACAAGTTTTCCAAGTCAGACCTTGACGGACGCACTCCATCAAACGCTCAAATTTTGCCGGAGCGTTGCAAAGACCAAACGGCATTACCTTGAACTGCCAGAGCCCATTACCTGTGGAGAACGCTGTCTTTTCTCGATCTTCAGGGTGAATTTCAACTTGCCAATATCCACTTTTCAAGTCCAACGTTGAAAACCAATGTGCTCCTTCCATCGCATCTAAGGTGTCACTGATTCTTGGCAGGGGGTAGCTGTCTTTCTTGGTTACGTCATTCAACCTTCGGTAGTCAACACAAAACCGTGTACTTCCGTCCTTTTTTTTTGACTAGGACCACTGGTGACGCCCAAGGACTCTTGGAGTTCTCAATCAAACCATCCTTCTTCATGGTGGTAATCATTTCGTCAACTTCATCTTGTTTGGCCAGTGGCAGACGTCTTGCGGGCTGACGAATGGGTCTTGCATCTCCTGTATTTATTCGATGCTGCACCATTTGTGTCCTTCCATATTTCCCATTTGGTGAAGCGAAAATGTCGGCATACTCATTCAGAAGGCTTTCTGCCGTTTTAACCTGATGTTGGTCTAGGTTAGATGAATTGAGTATCTTTGCCTTGATGGTATTGAGCTCCTCAGGGTCTAATGTCTTTCTCGATGTTTCAGCGTCGATTTGTGTTATGGCTGCGACAGATTCGCACTTACCGATAATTTCTCCTTTCGTTAACTTTACATAGTACGGTTTGGTGTTGAGTATCCGTACGGGGACCATATTGTTCTTCGGAGCCACAAGTGTCTTCCCAATGATGAACTTTTGGGAAGAACAGTCTGGGCCTGGTTCCACCATTAGGTATCGATGGCGTCCACACTCACCATCTAATTTTGTCCAAAGAAATACCTCAGAAGAAGTAGGAATAACCACATCTTCTTTGATGACAGTCCTTAGAGTTGTTATTCCTTCGTGCCCATAGATCATTGGAATCTCTGTATTCTGGTATTTGAGTACCTGGTTGCCGATATCCAAAACTACTCGATGTTCTTTCATGAAGTCCATTCCGATGATGCACTCGTCACATATATCTGCCACCAAAAATTTGTGTGAGAATTCTAGATCTGCTATTCGAATTCCAAGTCGGACCTCACCATAAACCCTAGCTGCTTCTCCTGTAGCAGTTCTTAGACGGTAGCTATTGGTGTTGTGTAGCCAATTCAGGTGTACTAGGTCTTGACGCACAATGGAGGCTGTGGCACCGCTGTCAATTGTGACCACACGTTTGTTGCCATTTAAAGTTGCCTCGACAGTCAGACTTTTATTGTCTCGTTTAGTCTGAGAGACCTGGATGGTGTTTCTGGGGCCATCGATACCAGAAACCAGCTTCTGCCCCTCGAAGTTGGTTCTTACTCGTTTCCCTCTTGGGAAACTGTTCGGGAAGTAACACTGCTGTTATTGTTACCTTGTTCTGAGTTTGAAGCTCCGTGCCCACAATGTTGACAAGCTCTTCTTGGTGGTAATCGACATTGACGCTGTAAATGTCCGGTCTTGTTGCAATTCCAGCACTTTGCAAGTCCGTTTCGTTGGTTCCTTTGGACATCAGTTCTTTGGCATGAGCATTCTTCGACGATGGCTTCTCTAAGTCGATGTACTCCGTGAGAAGCTTGCTCAGCTGCTTCCATTGTCAAGGCAAACGCTAATGTTTCCGAAAGAGTTCGTTTTCCAGCAGTTCGCACGGCCCTTTGAAGATGTATGTCAGAAATGGCCCGAACAAATGCCTCAACTGCAAACTGGTTACAGATTTCCTCTCCAACATCTGGATATGCAAGATGAACAAGCCTTTCAATGTCCGCTTGGAGTTGTTGTAGAGTTTCGCCCCTCTTCTGAACTCTGGAATTGAGTTGCACTTTGAAGACTTCTTTCATGTGGCTGTTACCAAAGCGTTTGTCTATAGCCAAAACTAAGGAATTGAAGTCGCCGCTCTTATCTGCTGGTATGGTTTGCAACAACTCAGCAGCTGCTCCTCTAAGAGCAAGAGTTAAGGCTATATACTTGTCAGCCTCATCCCAGCCATTTGTTGTGGAAGCTGCCTCGCATTGCTTCTTGTATATAGACCAAGAAGTTTGTCCATCAAAGGTTGGAGGTTGCATCTCCTTTTTCCTCAATGTTTCTCCAGAACTTTCCCGAATCTTTATATTTCGAATGCGATCTAGCTCTTTTGAAAACGTCTCCATTTTGTTGTCGACTTGATTCTCTAGCAATGAAACACGTTCATCAAGTGCAGACACATTATTCTCAATGTTAACAAGCTTGCCTTCTAGCATGTTTCTCTGCTCTTCGAGAAGGTCTTTTTGTTCGCTATGCTGTTTCTCAAGGCGTTCGAGAATATTCTTTTGTTCATTTTTCTGCTCATTAAAACGTTCGTTTTGTTCATTTCGTTGCTCTTCGAGACGTTCGAGAACATTCTTTTGTTCATTTCGTTGCTCTTCGAAACGTTGAAGCAGAAGACTAATCATATTTGAAACATCTACATTTTTACTTACGTCTGCTTCCTCAGCGTCAGCTTCAAAGACGAAAATGTCCGGGTCTTCATTTTGCTGTTTCAAATATTCGGCTAAACGCAGAACAAGCTCATTTTTCGATCCTGCTCTAGAAAGTTCTCGCTTGCCCAATTCACTTTTCAGCTCATTACAGTTGAGCTCTTTCAGCAACTTGCTCATTATTATTTTTTTTTTTTTTTTCGCACACTTCACTGCACAATAAGTTTTATTCCACTTTTCTGACACCAATGTAATATTTTTGCTAGGTTCGTTAAATAAAACTTATTACTCTTTCTAATATTTCTTCGTTATTTTTACTTTCCAAATCACAACAATAAATCTCAATTTATAATCAACTCAAATACTTTATTCAAATTAAAATCACACTTGTTTTACACAATCCAATAAGCAGAGTTTTGCACACTTCCGTAATCAAAAATCAACTGTCTCGCTCACCGTGAACACTCCCTTATATACTCAAATTAGTTGTTCTCGAAAGTTCTTGTGTTGGAATGTTCTAGATGTTTGGAATAAGGGGAAATACATTTGGCATTGGAAAAGAGCTTTTTGTTTCTTCCATAAATTAGATATGCAGTTTTCCAACAGATGTCGCTGTAGTAGTATAAAGCTCTGTTCACAACAATATTAACGGCTCTAACGATTTTTACGAAAATTCTTAAGCAGGAGCCTCCTTAAGTTTAAAATAATACTGTATACATATAAAAAAAATCGAAAAAATATTTTTTGGGTTTGTTGGAAAAAAGTCAATTTTTTTTTCAATATCTTCAAAACGTGTGAACTAAAAAATACTTAAAATTTGCATCCCAAATTTCGTTCTTGAAAAATTTCAAAGAAATTTCTTGTATAAAAAATTACTTTAATAATAAAACGATTTTTGAGCTTTGTTTGCATAAATTCATACTTTTCTGGAAATCAGACGGCAATTACATGCATTTGAACATTTTTATCTCATTAAATCCATATTATATATTTATAAAATGCATTTGAAATTCCAAAGTACATTTACATAAGAGGAAGTTCATGCGATCCAGTCGTACATTTTATTTCTAATTGAAAGGCCCATCTATATGGTATTATGTATGGAATATGACACCTTTAAAATTCCCGGCACGCATCCAAGGGTTCCAATTTACAATGATTCTTTCGTATATAGGTCCGGCAGAATAAATTTGAGCAATGTTTACCTTAAGGGCAGCATCAGTCGAATGTGGTTTATTAGCATAGACCTGCGACATCAAGGAAACCTCAGAAGAACAATTTAGCGGGGTCAAATCACATGATCTTGGTGACCAACTCACATCACCTCTGGTAGAGATAACCTTACCTTCAAATCGTTTATGCAGAATGTCAATCGTCTAGGTCCATATGGTTCAATTTGGGCCAAACGAAATTGGTTATCATCGTTCTGTAGAGCTCGCCAGTGACGGTGCCCTCGTCTCACGTTGTCACCTGGTGAACCTCCGGTGGGTTGGTGTCGTCCCATGTACGGCAATTTTGCTTGTTAGCACAGTCATTCATCTTAAAATGTGTCTCGTCGCTAACGATGATTTGTCGGCCAAAATTGGGATCCTCTTCCAAACGCTACAAAGCTCAGTCAGCGAACAAACGGCTTTCTATATGTTCATAAGCTTTAAACTCCTGGCTCATTTAGATCTTGTATTTGTATGGGTGTAGGCCCGAGTCCTTACGCAAAATTCGCAAAGTTCAAGTCTGCGAAAGGGTGAGTTCTTATGATTGGCGAGGTATTGACTGCCTCGAGTTCTAAACTAATGGAATATGCAACACAGTTATGCATTTTATTTGCATTTGAGAATTGGTCAATGAAACAGATTTGATTTCAATGTTTTTCTTATGTACTATAATTTTATTTTTCTTTTACATATGCTACACAGGAAAGTTATATTTACAGCAGAGAACAACACAAATGTTTTGTTTTCTTTGTTAAATTAAAATATATTTACCGCTTAAATATTATGTAAACTTATAACATAATTTTTACAAAAAAAAAGAACTATTATGTGAAATTGACATGGGTCAAATTGACAGTTTAAAAATTAACAAATAATAATAACTATTCATGATACCTAAATATATAGTTCAAGTATATATTGCACAAAACCCGGCAAGCTTTATATGTTCATTTATGGCGCTGTGCTGTATTATAGATTAGTAGAAATCGTGACCAAACTTTGAATAAAAAAAGCGAGCAGTTGCGATGGTATCACTTATTGGAAAGAGTTTAAACATACGCAGCAGTAAATAGTACAACTCCGTAAAACTCTAATATAGCTGGGGATAAATTTTATGATGTAGGTATGTATAAGATTGCAGCTACTGCTTTTTCGGTCCAATCGTTTTGATTAAAGTATTGACCACTTTTCGTTTCCAATTTGATAATCCCCGAAAATACATACATAATTATCCTTACAACTAATGATACGAAGCTAAAACGTAATCACAATATACGGTCGGCTGGATGAATACACGCCTTTGTAAAGAAGCATCGAACTTCATTTCTTATGAGTGTGAATGACTCAGATGGTGAGCGCTAAGAGGGTGAAAGTATGGTCCATAGGGTGGATAGGGTACGGCATGGGGATACAGCAAACTACTTGCATATGCGCCTGGTCCAAATGATCCGCTGTTCGGAGGTGGAATTGTCGGACTGTTCACATCCATTCCAGGATTTTGTTTTTTCCATTTTGTTCGCCGATTTTGAAACCAAATCTTAACCTAAGAAATACATTAGAAGTTTGATTTTTTCTATAGAATATTAACCCATACCTGTGTTTCTGTCAAACTTAAACTCAAAGCCAAGTTTAATCGTTCGCAAACTGACAGGTATCGCGTTGTTTTGAATTTGTTTTCAAGCGAAACAAGTTGCTCGTAAGTAAATGCAGTTCTGGCTCGACGAGGCTTCGATCCACCACCACCACCACTACTTCCTCCTGGACCTTTTCCGTCACTCGAGCTCCCACGTGAGTTACGACTCCCGCCTTTTTTTGAATCAGTTTCACTGACTCTGTCGTCGATATCACTGCTCATTGCATCGTCACACATCTCATCGTGATCCATGTCATTGATATCCTGAGCTACAAGTCAATAACAAAAGAAAATGTAAATCAAATTAGATTAAGTTTTAATATGATTTATTTTATTATTTTCAAATATTAAAAAAAAAAATTGTCCAGGCTCGGCAACATTGTCTAGAGACGATTAATGTCCTTTCGAAACTTGTATTTTTTTATTTCGTTGAGGAGTGTTGGTGCTTAAGATATTTTACCAAAAGCATACATACATTTCAACATAGTACCATTTTCTCACAATTGAATTTTGCATATAAACAATATTTTAATTTTTATGATTTCCAGATTTAATTAGCAAAAATATGTAAATTTTTAAGGTCGAATTCTCCAATTAAGAAGTAAATTCAAACAAAGTTCTCAAATTTTGATAAATTAAATTTTAATAAACATGAAATGAACTCAGTTCAGGACTTTTGTAAATAATGCTGATAAATGTTTACAATAAAGATATAAAATCTCTCCTCTCGCAAATGGAAGGATTGTTATGATTCTTTTATTGCTTGTATGTGACATTCCCGCTCTGCTACAAATAGTTTAAACAGCGGCGCATTTCGGTCTATTTTGTCAAAGGCCACTTTTAAGTCTACAAAGAAAAAAAAGACTGTTCCTGACAGGAATGAGTCAGCTAAGCTCCTTAGAATAAAGATGTGATCTATGGTTTGAGTTTCCCGATCTGAACCCTGGCATTCTGTTCACACCCGCCCCTTTTCCATCAGCAAGCGAATTAACTGATGCTTAAACTTCTACTTGGGATAATATCATATCTAAAGTGCCGACAGGAAAGCCCGGTTGTGTATATTGGCACATGTTCCCAAGTGTTCAAAGTTATTGGGTTTAGAAGTTGATTGAAATGTGTTTATTGTATATACTTTAAACCATTTAATTTTCGAGTCAGATTCCGGAATTCAGAAGGATTACTGTATCAAACTAGTTTGGCCGCCTTCTTTTTGTTATAATTTTCCCCTTGCACAGTGCAAGTACATGTACAAATTCTAAGTTAAGCACTCATTGCTAGTTCTAAGCTCATTGCGCCAAGCATATTGTTGCGAACAGAGCTTTATACTCCTACAGCGCCATCTGTTGGAAAATTGCATATCTACTTTATGGAAGAAACAAAAAGCTCTTTTCCAATGTCAAATGTATTTAACCTTATTCCAACCATCTAAAACATTCCAAGACCAGAACCTTCGAGAACAACTAACTTGAGTATATAAGGGAGTGCTCGCGGTGGGCACAACACAGTTTATTTTCGATTATGAAAGTGTGTAAAGCTGAATTATCGGATTGTGGAAAGTGTAATTAAAGAATTAAAGAAGTGTGATTTAAGTTTGAATAAAAGTATTGGAGTTGATTATAAATTGAGTAATATTGTTTTCATTTGAAAAGTGTAAATAAAGAAGAAATTATAAAAGGAGTAATAAGTTTTATTTAAAGAACCTTGTAAAACTATTACAATATGATAGGTATATTGCCAGTATACAGTCATTATCAAAACAAGGTTTTCTAAACGCATGTTTTCTATAATGATTACTGTTCTCTGTATGTAGTGCCTGCTGTTGTTGCCATTTTCCCAGAGTTGCTGTCGTTGCTGGGACATGTCATCATCATCCATAAAGTTTCCCTCCCACTTTATTAAATTTTCTACTTCAAGATTGTGAAAAAACTATCTAAAATGTTCGTGCTTGGCTGGGGCTCGAATCGGCAACACCTCAAACTGCGATTCGAAAATCTCTAGTTTAAGACTGTACTAAATCATAACTGATTCGATTTTAAGGACTGTGTAGGTCGAAGGTGCCTACACTCCTTCACAATACGAGATCGACTAGTAATGGGAACTATCGAATAAAAACTATCGACTTATTCGATAGTAGCTAAAAGTTCATTCATTCGATAGTACCCAGTCATTCAGTTACTATTTTCAGTTACTATTTTCAGTTACTATTTTCAGTTACTAGTTTTCATTATACTATTTTCGTTCGATTACTTTTTCACTCGATATTAGCTTTGAACGTTTTTAGTAATACTTTTTTCGTTCAAGTAGTTTTTCACCCGATAGTTACTTTGAACGATTTTAGTATACTATTTTCGTTCAATGAACGATTTCAGTATACTTTTTTGTTCAATTACTTTTTTTACCCGATAGTAGAGTAGAACTAAACGATTTTACGGATTTAGTTACTATTTTCATTCATTTAATTTTCGATGGTTGATGTTTGTGTTTAGTAAGTTTTGTTTACCTTTGGAATAATATTCTTATAGTCATTTGTGAGATTTGATTGAGACTCGGTAATATTTGAGATATTATTGTGGCTTAAGGTAGGATTTATTTTAAAATGTTGAGTTTAATATTTCAGTGTTTGGCTATGAAAGATTTAATTTTGGGTTCTGTTTCGTCTTTTGTGTTCCTATTATTTTAACATATCGGTACATGTTTAAATTTTTCTTGCATAGAGCTAGTCAATTATGAAGATACAAAAGTGCTTCACAAATGTTATCCATAACATATTAACAGCAAATATAAAAGGTTTGCATTTTTGGTCGTTTCTTAATCGATCGACATCGTAGCCATCCTTTGGTGGAATTTTACATTTTATGACTTGACAAATAGAGGACAAATTCAGCTATGACGTACATATAGTATTTCGTTCCAAATGTCAGCCGAAAGCCCTAAAATTGCTCTTTTCCGGAGCAATAAATAAAATCTTTTTTTTTTTGCATTCTTGGACTTTTCTTAATCCACCGACATCGTGGCCATCCTTTGATGGAATTTGACATTTTATGACTTGACAAATAGAGGACAAATTCAGCTATGACGTACATATAGTATTTCGTTCCAAATTTCAGTCGAAAGCCCTAAAATTGCTCTTTTCCGGAGCAATAAATAAAATCTTTTTTTTTTTGCATTTTTGGACTTTTCTTAATCCACCGACATCGTGGCCATCCTTTGATGGAATTTGACATTTTATGACTTGACAAATAGAGGACAAATTCAGCTATGACGTACATATAGTATTTCGTTCCAAATGTCAGCCGAAAGCCCTAAAATTGCTCTTTTCCGGAGCAATAAATAAAATCTTTTTTTTTTTTTGCATTTTTGGACTTTTCTTAATCCACCGACATCGTGGCCATCCTTTGATGGAATTTGACATTTTATGACTTGACAAATAGAGGACAAATTCAGCTATGACGTACATATAGTATTTCGTTTCAAATTTCAGCCGAAAGCCCTAAAATTGCTCTTTTCCGGAGCAATAAATAAAATTTCTTTTTTTTTTCCATTTTTGGACTTTTCTTAATCCACCGACATCGTGGCCATCCTTTGATGGAATTTGACATTTTATGACTTGACAAATAGAGGACAAATTCAGCTATGACGTACATATAGTATTTCGTTCCAAATGTCAGCCGAAAGCCCTAAAATTGCTCTTTTCCGGAGCAATAAATAAAATCTTTTTTTTTTTTTGCATTTTTGGACTTTTCTTAATCCACCGACATCGTGGCCATCCTTTGATGGAATTTGACATTTTATGACTTGACAAATAGAGGACAAATTCAGCTATGACGTACATATAGTATTTCGTTCCAAATTTCAGGCGAAAGCCCTAAAATTGCTCTTTTCTGGAGCAATAAATAAAATTTCTTTTTTTTTCCATTTTTGGACTTTTCTTAATCCACCGACATCGTGGCCATCCTTTGATGGAATTTGACATTTTATGACTTGACAAATAGAGGACAAATTCAGCTATGACGTACATATAGTATTTCGTTCCAAATGTCAGCCGAAAGCCCTAAAATTGCTCTTTTCCGGAGCAATAAATAAAATCTTTTTTTTTGCATTTTTGGACTTTTCTTAATCCACCGACATCGTAGCCATCATTTGATGTCATTTTGCAATTTATGGCTTACAGTATAGAGCATTGAGTATAGAGTATTTTGGGAAAACTGTCATAGACTCTAGTCAATCTTATTGTAACTATAATTTCAGATCAGACCCATTTGGATTATTTTTACAAACATTTTGGTTACAGCAAACAAAAGTAGATAAAACTGGATATTTATTAGGTGAGGTGACCATTACCATTATTACCAAAAAAAATATATTTTAGAACAAAAAAAGAAAGGTAGGGTAAGTGACAATTTTTCCTCATTGCTTTGATATGATCCATTTGTATTATTCAAATAATAAGCAATTAGTAACAAATCCTACTTGAACTGAACGAATGAATGAATGAATGAATTCGTTCGATAGTTTAAATCAATTAGTTACTAACTATCGATAGTTCAAATCATTCGATAGTGCCCATCACTAAGATCGACTGATGAAACGAACCATACGACATACCCCTCTTAATGTATGTAGGGGAGAGTCACTAACGGTGAGACACCTCTAACAGTGAGACATTCCGAATAACTCCGAAGAAACATGTAGGAACAAGTCGCGCTTGTTGTCATAGGTCATTCAACAAATATTCGACCGATCAATTCAGTTTGCATTTCGTTTCGATGGAGAGTATTCGCTCCATGGTAGTGCAGTGGTGAAAAAAAGGCGAAAGAAAATTTTAATGGTACTAGTAAAAAAGTAATAACTTTTTATACAGGTGAGTTTTTCATCAATGTTTTATATATAATGTAGATTAGATTATGCAAAAAACAATTAACTTGACTTTGAGGCATTTCGATGCATAGTTTTTTTGTTTTAATTTTGTTTACATATTTTTTGCGATTTACCATCAGTGAGACAAAATCCCGTTGGCAAGAGTGAGACAGTGTTTCACTGTTGGTTTTTATGTTTGCTTTGAATAATTAGTTAAAAAAAATGTTTTATCCCTTTTTATTAAGACATGGCTCATTTCGGGAATCACATTTGACCAAATTGAAGTGCGCAAATTTTTTTTTTTTCATGAATAATGAATTCGTTTTTTTTTTTGTTATATCCTTTTTTGTCCCTGAAGACATTTTTGTTAACTTTTATTTGCGCTATTTATTTTTTTTTTCGTTAGTTTTATTCATAAGACTTTTTTGAATAATAGAATATAAATGTTTATTAAACAAAACTTTTTTTAATTAAATATTTGTTGGAGGTATCTCACTGAAGGAGGACTGTCTTACTGTTGGAGCATAGGTACAAACAGTGAGACAAAAGAGGTACTGGGACATTTTGATTTAAATTATTTTATCGGTTAAGGTAAATTTGGTTTTGAGTATGCAATAAACTGCACAAATAATAAACCTACCTAACGCAATTTAAATCATGTAATTGAAAAAAAAGTGTCTCACTGTTAGTAACTTTCCCCTACCTACCTATTATTAAATTACAGCAAATTTGTAAGCTGTTTTTTTATAAAATATTTATCCTTTTGAAATGCATATTAAAAATTACGTGTTTGCTTATATTTTTGGTAGTACCCCTTGGTATAAGGGCTACTGCATTGGATGTCCAGCAGAATATCTAAATTCCATTGATAAATCCTCCCATATTATCTGTTTTCAGGGATGGTTGAGAGTTGTACGTCAGTAGGCTTAGACTCTGTAGAAACTGTTGGCCTCTAATATATTTGTCTATACTTGTATGGTTTGGTCAAGAGAGATATGTATTCCATATATGGTTTTAAACAAGAACCAACAACCTCAGCAAATATAACTTTCCTTAAACTCATATATAAACAGCATTAGATATCGACCAACCTCTGTGTGATGGTCAGATTTTCTAATATGGGCAAATCGCAGTAGAGACTACAATATTTCTATCACTTGAGTGTTTTCGGTGAGGTGTCGAATTTACTTTATGTTCATTAAACTAGTTTGCAAATTAAAATTTCTTCTTCTATTTATACCTATGAAAATTCAATGAAAATGTATGTATCTACCATTGCTCCAACCACTAATCACCATAATTTGAGATAATTTTCGCGCCTCATAAGCCTAGACCTCACATTATTGAACTTCTAAATTGCTCATCAACACCAAACCACTTAAGTAGATGTGTACAAAGTGTGTTAATATGTAGGCAGATACCCGTTGCTAGCTAACGAAAACCACTCTACCCTAATTGTGGTCCCATCAATTTAGCGGAATTTATAATGCGCTTTCATATAATTGAATTATACTCAATCG
This sequence comes from Philhelius festivus, assembly GCA_963931855.1. Lineage (NCBI taxonomy): Eukaryota > Metazoa > Arthropoda > Insecta > Diptera > Syrphidae > Philhelius > Philhelius festivus. The sequence continues at coordinate 89,104,531 of OZ007555.1, forward strand.
GAAAGCAATCGTGCGTTGCCATGAGTCCGTCCTCCATGCCGTCAGGACTCAGGATCTGTATCCGACAATAATTACTACGAGTGTTTATTGGAAATCGTCTACCTCGACCCGTTAATTGAGAGAAATGAGTCCACAGTTAACGAGGTTGGAACTCTTGTCAGTGGTTTGGCTCCATCATAAATAATTGAAACGCCTATAGACACGTACAAGTGGTGGTCAAACCAAAACATACCCGTATCTGACTCCCCGAATACAAAGTAATCCTACACTACCAATCACCTCTTATTGCAATATCTCCACGCACTGTGGTGTTTGCAATCTCAGGTGCAATGCTTTGCCGTCTGGTGTTCATGGTCCGTTGATTCAACAAGCTTACCCGCGTACAAACGGCCAAAGGGTTCTCCGTCAGCAACACAACAGCGGTGATTGGGGTTGATTCTGTGTACTTCCCGAAATGGTTCCAGTTCGATTCACTCCCTTCGGCCACAAAATCAAATTAAATGCGGCACAAAATAAGAAGACACACATACAAATAAGCCTACGTATAGAGGATAAACACTCCGTAAATACAGACACAGAATCAAAATCTGTGTTGTTTAATTGAAAACAGCTATTGCATTTTCCAACAAACATATAATAAAATTTCTTACAAGTTTTGCAACATAATTAAAGTTCTAACAAAACACATTTCGTAATCAATTTAATTAGCAGGTAGAAAACTTCCAACCAATATCAGCACTGCGTTTAAAGTCATTTAAAGTCTTGTTTTTCCTTAAATCCATCCTTCCGCCAAGATGAGTTCCAACTAAGTAACAAACTCATCTTGTTCCTGCATAGAATCCTGTTCTTTTCTTTCTAATATTTTGATGGATTACATCACCTTTTGGCAATATTTTTGGCTGTTAAACTAATATATGTATGTACCTAAATCTTCCCATTTTTAGAGATATGTATATATATATAAAGGTTTTATTCTGCTTAAGTGGTTTAATTAATAGGTTGGATATAAGGTGAACCTCTTTACGGAAAAACATGTAGGTAAACGCTACGATTAAGCGTTTGCATGTACGTACACAATGTATGTAGGTACATCTGTTGTATTAACTCAGATCACGAGGTTGGTGCGATAATCAGAATTGCTTTACATTATTCAGATTCAGGCCTTATGATATCCAAACGAATTAACGGATAAACATCAATAAATTGAGCTCTTGGTCAATAGTGAAGTACGAGTATATATAGAGAGCTAGTGCATCCATGGCTACTTTACTCATAATACGAAATAAATTGCCATTCATTTTGTAATTTTAAATGGCTTATTGTTTCGCATGAACTCATCCTGAAAATTATTCAAGAACGCTTCGATGAACTTTTGATTTATTTTATTTTTCTTTAGGAGCTAAAGTTTAAAAGGGTTGAAATTGCTGGCTGTTCGCCACCGAAACTAAGCTGAGGAAGGATTTGCAAAGACGATTTAAGAACAAAATAACTTCGGTAATTCCTTGAGGGGATGTTTTCGATTTAAGTTAACAAGGTTGTTAAGTAAGGATCGCTCAAGGATATATTTTATTGCCGAAAATGTAATCTGACGAATAATTATTTAATATAGCGAATTATATATTCTGGATCATTTTAGAAATTCTTCAGAAAGAGTAATTAAATATATCCATTTTCCAGTTTTGTAACAATCCAGCTAAATGCGTTTGAATGTAAATCATATTGCGTTTTGGCAATACGTTTACTCTAAACGATTATAAACATCCCGTAAGAGTTTGTATAGACTTTGATGGTCGAAATTTTTCATCATTTGCACCAAATTTCTCCAAAACTCTTGGTTTTTTCCAAACAAAAATTTAAATTCGAAAACGAAAACACCACCATTTTCAAAATAGCGACCTTTCTCCTGGCAAAACCAAAAATGTTTGTTTTATTGAGATGTACTCTAAATATACAGTGCCTTGCATATGTATAACCGCACCTGTAAAAATGCGTTTTGTAGAAAATTAAAATGGGAATGACACCTTAGTATTTTTTTTATTGAATGGCATCACTAATCAAGTAAATTGAGAAAAAAAAAGTTCCGTTATTTTCTCTTCTGGTGTTTAAAAATTGAAAACAGATTTTTATGTATTGCAAAAGTATAACCGCACAATGCAAACCTCTCTGAAGCTTCACTCAGTTATGTGTTTTGAAATGAAAAACAACAAGGCCGCTTTTCGATAAAGTGGCCTAAGCGTAAGGGCTATTGGTAGGAAAATTTCAAGATCCGAACGTGTCGTCCGAAATTTCTTACAAGATCCAGAATTTTATGGGACAAAAATAAAAGCAGGGCGTCCGTAGAAGCTGACATGTCAAAATAAGAGGCGTTTAATCGATTCGGTGCATTCTTTGCCGGAAGTTCGTGGCGAATTGGGGTTAGGAGTTTCGGTTTCAACGGTTTTTCGTGCCTTAAAAGCAGTAGAGTGATTGTTCGGGGCAAAATGGTGCCAGCTCCAAATCTGACAACAGCCCACAAACAAAAAAGGTTAAAATTGGCCCGTAAAAACATGAACCGGAATTGGAAAACCGTAAGTAACATTCCATTAATTTACACTTATAAACTCTTGTTATTCCAAATGGAATAATCCAATGAATGTTTTTCTTTTAGATTATTTTCAGTGACGAAAAAAAGTTTAATCTTGATGGACCAGATGGCTTTAACGGATATTGGCACGATCTGAGAAAGGACAAAAAGTTTTTTTCCAAGAGGAACTTTGGCGGTGGCAGTTCTATGGTTTGGGGGGCCTTCTGCGACCGTGGTAAGATTGCACTTGCCTTCACCTCTACAAAGATGTACAGTTGAGCTTACACCCATGTGCTTCAGGATAATTTGATACCCTACTTGAGACGATTTCGTCGAGTTCGGCATGTCTTTCTGCAAGATAATGCCCCAATTCACGTTAGTCGTCAAAGTTTGGAGTGGTTCGAATCCAATAACATAAATTTTATGGAGTGGCCGGCACGTTCTCCATATTGTAACCCTATTTAAAATCTTTGGTGAATTTTGACAGGCAGAATTTATGCCCATAATAGGCAATTATTCAGTGTTGCTGAGCTTGCAGAAGCAATTGTGGAAGAATGTAACTTTATTGACGAATTCATATTAAAAAACCTTATCAACGGTATGCCAAAAAAAATTTTAGCTTGGTTGAAAATAGGGGTAGCAAGATCCCTTACTAGTTTTTTCTAACAAATGTACTTAAAATAAAAAAAATAAAAATGAAAATGCGGTTATACTTTTGCAATACATAAAAAACTTATTTTAATTTTTAAACACCAGAAGAGAAAATAACGGAACTTTTTTTTCTTCTCAATTTACTTGATTAGTGATGCCATTCAATAAAAAAAAATACTAAGGTGTCATTCCCATTTTAATTTTCTTAGTTTGTCCTAAAACTTTTTTTCTGCGGACAACCGTTTCTCCACAATTTTGAATCAAACCCATTTTTTTTTTGTTTTTTAAGTTGTTTTTTCACTTTGATATCATTTTATTCAAAAAACACGTTAATGAATGTTAATTTTTTTCGCTTATTATTAAAGCCCAGTTTATTTTCTTAAAAAAATGATTTTTTTCCTTAAAAAGAATACTAAATGTAATTAACAAAAAATTAACAAATTGAGTGAATTAAAAAAAAAAAAAAAACTAATTTTTAAATACAAAATTAATTCAAATGAATTAAAACTTTTTCTGAGCTATTCTTGATACATTCAAAGCCATTGTACATCGGTGTCTCCTTTTAAATCCTCTCCAACTTTCCTAAATGCTCACACTGTGCTCAATCATTTAAAAGGTAGTCAAAATCCATTTAGTGCTCGGAGAATATAAAAAAAGCGATTAAGAAAAATGATATCTCGAAGGTCTAAGCAATCTCATTAATTTTAACAAAAATAAACGCTAAATTTTAGCCATAAAATTGAAAATGAAAATGACTTACATGCCTAGAACAAAGTAATCTTAACGCCGACAAAACCAAGGCCAATTTTTCCCTAATAATATCAAAAACCACCCTCAACAAAATAAGTATTTCCATTTAAATGTTATACCCCTTTAGGAAATCACTCCTTAGTAAAATGAATAAGATATTGTACTCCAAAGCCATATGTTGAATATGTGCAAAACCACACACAAGAAAAACAAGTTTAAGGGGAGGTTCTCCTTTTTCAGTGTCAAAAATGACACTTTTCATGAATTTTTTTTTCATGGAAGGAATGATATAAAAAAACTAATTTTTTCATCAAAAAATACCGGGCCGTTAATAAACAATGCGCCTCGAAACGAGACCACCTCCAAAAAAAGTTGTTCGCTGTTGGCCACTCTAGCTCCTGCAAAAATGATCGCAAATTAAAAATAAAATAGAAGAGTGTAAGTAGTTGGAGTCTGGACCAAAATAATTGCCCAAATTCAAAAATTAAAAAATGGCGGCCGCTTGAATTTTAGTGTTTGTTTTTTCCACTTTTTTTTAATAAGCTTTAAAACAAAAAAAATTATGACGATCGGGCATGCAGTTTTAAAGCAATCGTGGCCAACAGTTGGAAAAACGTGGTTTCGAGAAAAACGCCCGATGGCCCATATGGTAGGGTAGAGCGGGGTTAGTTGGACCACGGGGCTAGTTGGACCACGCGAATTACTCAGAAACCAAAAGTAAGTACTACAAGAACATGATCAAACACGAATAAAGCGTTCTCTCTTACCAACACGTGCCAAACCGGTTTCAGTTTCATTGTGTCACCCGAACAGTAACTACGCACAATTTTGTGTTTTTCGACTACAAAAGTAAAAAATTCGGAAAAATTAGTTTTTATATTTGTGAAGTGAAAAAAAAAGAATTTTGGACTGAGGTAAAGTTTTTTTATTAGTGAATATATTGTATTTTCATATTTTGTGTGTTTAATTGAATAGTTTTAAGAATTTTTATGTGTATGATGAAATATGTAAACCAAACCAGGTGAGGGGCTAGTTGGACCAGGTGGAATATTTTTGCTCAATGTGCATGGAGTCTTTCAATGAAAGTTTGCCGGGTGAGGAGTGGATCCAGTGCCATACTTGCCGAAAGTGGTCTCATACAAAGTGCATTGTTTCCGCAGGGCCCTTCTTTATTTGCGTCAATTGCAACAGCGATTACGACTCTTAGAGTTCCTAAGGAATTTAGGAATTAACATTTCTAAGTGAATAATACAAAGCTTAATTTATGTTTGTGAATTCATTTTTTTTTAAATTTATTTTTGTTAATTTTTTTTCTTACTGAGTGAAGTATTTTTGTTATATGTTTTTGTTAGTCGAACTGTGTTAAATAATAATAAAACAAAAAAAATAAAAACTTAGATTTGTTGGATGACTTTTTGGAACTTTTCAGGGCTTGGTCCAACTAGCCCCACACACTGGTCCAACTCGCCCCACTATGGGGGCTAGTTGGACCACTTGGACTTGATCCATTTAAGGCAGCATTATTCATTTGGGGTAAAATATTTGCTTTTTTTTCTTATTTGATTATGAAGCCAGAAGTCCGGTCTTTAGTTTGATACCAGGTCCAAAGTTGTACTATGAATAGTATGATAGTTATGAGACTTCAAGAAAAAAGTGGTCCAACTAGCCCCGCTCTACCCTACCTCTGCTTACCATAGTATGGATATATTGGCGCCAAATTCCAAAATATTTATGTAAAACATGCTACGCTCAAAATACCGCTAAATGTCAGTTTTCGAGACAAAAGGGTAGGTCTCGTTTTTGTTCTATAAATTTAAAAAAAAGTATTCGGACAAACGGTTTTAGCTACATATTCTACACATATTTTGTTAGAAAAAAATAAAAAAAAAATGCATTTTTGGTCGCCGAAAAAGGAGAACCTCCCCTTAACAAAACAAACCCCTAAATATGATGGCAAATATACCTTGGATTTTGTCCACCCATTTTAACATGAACAAAGTGGAGTATATCGAGTTGCAAGAAAAATTGAGCGCCTAAAAAAAAGATTTATATGATTGATTGAAAAAAAATATATTAATAAATAATTTGATAAAAGTAGAGAAGCATTTATATAAGTATATATCCCATATACTTTGATATGTTAATTGTAATCAGGACCTGCCCGAGCTAAATTAGAGCCCTGCGCAAGCTTCATCAGTGGCGCGCCTCATTTTCGGCGATTGGCGGAAGAAGTCATTTCCTCATTACCCAAGGGGTACCCTTTGCAATGCGTTTTTTTTAACGAGGTATCCCCAAGAGGCTTATTCCCAGATAATATATTATATTATTTTATATTATTATAATATTTGTCGAAATTACTTGCAATAGAAATAAAATTGTGGCTACGCTAGCAGTGCCACTCATTATGGCTCCCAATTTTTAATTGGATTATCTGAAACGAATAATTTGCACACTTATTTTTAAACAGCGGACTTATCGCATTCGGAAAATGAACAGACCTTCTTGTGAGTTTGAACAAACATATGTTTGTTTTGATAATTGTTAAATAAGAATTCCAGAATATAAAATTAAATTGTTATTTTATAATAAAGAAAGGATAATTATCATAAATATAGCATAGCATAGCGCTATACATATATCTTGTCTGAGGAAGAACAAATGTTTGAGGAGCGAGCACTTCGAAGGAATTTGAGGGATTATTCGTTCTGAACCAAAAGAAGCAACCCAAACCCAACAAAACAACACAATACAATATTCTCTCTTTTCAGTTTTTTCTAAATAACTAAAATTTGTTTAATATTTTCGTTGTCTTATAAATAATCAAATAAACAATGTATTAATGTCATCAATAATGGACCTCTCGCCTTCAGAGTCTATTGATAAAATCCAACAAATTAATCCAAACAACACCCCATCAGAATCCACCGGGACTTTAACAGTCGACCAGCTCGATATCGAACTTTTACCTGTTATCTACATCATTCGTTGCGTGGAAAAGGAAAAAGGATCCTCTCGATAAGCAGCCAAGCAAAGAGAATCTCAGGAGTGTAGTCAAAAGATCTTAGAGCTACAAAAACGTTTCCTCTTTCGATATCTGGCCAACAATGAGCAGCTCATTCAGAAAATGTGCGAAAGCTATCCAATGAGAAGGGCTGCCCAGCTGGTTGTTGCAATGATGTACAAGACGAAGAGCATAGCCGATCGGCGTGGTTTGACTGATAAGACCCCGGAGAAATTTAAGGAGTTTTTTAGGGCGTTCAATAACAATCTCAAGCAAGAGATCGAAGACGTAATTTCCAATTTGCTTTTGCTTTTAGTGAAGCCCTTGGCAAATTCAGGGTTCTCCTGCATTTTATTAACCCTAGAAAGGTAATCATATTTTTTAGTACGTTAAAGGTAATCATTCGTCGAATCGACGAAGTAAAATTTAAATGCAATTTTTTCGAAAAGTTATTAACAAATTCTTGTAGATGTTAATAATTTATTTTTATCAAACCTTTCTTTTAATAAAAACACACTTTTCATTTTATTTTTTTAGATTTGTGACTTTTTATTCTCCTTAAAGATCTATGAAGAATCTATGAGAAATTTTAAAAAGAAAACATGATGTTTGTCTAATCGACGAAGATTACCTTTCTAGGGAAGCATAGCATATCGCTTTGGTCTTTTTTTTTATTGTTTTGTTCCTGCATTTTAACAAAAAACATGAATTTTAAATTATCTTATCTTAAAAAAATAAACAAAAAACTTACATTTTCGCCTTATTGTGCTCTCGTTCGCCTAATAAAAATAAGTGAAAATTATGGCTGTCAATGGCATATCATTCCGCCCGAAATTATTGTTCACAATAAGGGGAATTTTTCGAACATGAATAATTTTTCGGGTGAAACTCGCAATAGGCGAAAAGTGAAATGTCAAATTTTCCTGGTGGAATGTTGTTCGGGTGAAACTCACAATAAGGCCGATTAAGAACTAAGAAATCAAAAATATATCAGAAAAATAATAGTAACTAAAGAATACAAAAATAATTGTAAACTAAAGTCAAATTATATATCACAAAAATTTAGGAACTGAAAAAAATATTATTTGAAGTAAAAAGTATTTAAAAACTAATTCAAAAACATAACAACATACAAATAAATAACATCAAGAACAAAAAATAGAGAAAAGAAGAAATTGAATGAAACACGAACCTCAAAATTAGTCATCGCATCATCATCACTATACTCTGTCCAACAAAAATTGTCAGTACAGGGAAGATAGGACGTTTGTCTCTCATTCTGGTTGCATTGCCATGCATAAGTGTGTCGCCTTGTAAAGCTCTCACAGGGATTCCGTAGCTTACATTATAAATCGCCGCAAATGATAGTAAAAAACGCGTAGGGCTACCGTCTGCCGATTCAAAACGACTGAAAACAATATTCAATTTACCTTTTCCCACAACACCAAGCGGTAAGATAATATGCGCGTTTTTTTTTTAAGTTGAAAAGCAATGTGACAACACTCAACCAACATACTCATCTTCTTAAAATGTGCTCTCAAAAGCTTCAAATCCCAAAAGCTCCTTAATAAAAACCACTGAAAAAGCTCCTTGCTTGCAATTGAGAATGATACTGGTAACTCTGTTTTGATGTAGATAAAGAGCGCACGATCGTATTGAATGACACTTAACACCCTTGAGCCTTGACACTTGACAGTATCTCATCAGCAGTGGGATACGACGGTCGTGTTGGGGTGTACAACTTTTTGCAAAGAATTACAACAACAATTCCTTAAGAAAACTCTGTGGCTTGCTCTTTTTTTAGTGTCATTTTTCCTAACGCATTGTAGTGAGGGTGCATCAGGCGCCACTGCTTTAGAAAAAGCTCTCCCATAAGGCCTGTACTGACAATTTTTGTTGGACAGAGTATAATCATTTCCATATTTCAACCCTTTGTCTCATCTCGACACACGAGCCACTCGACAAGACAGTGATAAAATTTCACTCATAAAGAGAGGACAGTGCCAACCTAAAAAATACAAAAACACTCAACCGGAAGAGTTTAAATTCATAGACGCAACTTTTAATTTTGAGCGCTGTTATGTCAATGAGTATGAATTTTGTACCTTAGAATTTCTGTTTGAGTAACATTGCTGACTTCGATTTCTTATAGAAGAACGACGAACTGACATCGGGCGCATGTTATCAACATGCAAGCTGTTAATTGTTTGTATTTGCTGTTGAAATTTTGTTTTATGTTACACTGCATGTTAGTTATATGTATAATGAATATCAATATTTGTGTGAGATATAAAAAGAAATGAGACTTGAAAAAGAAGGTAGGTAGTGGTTATGAAGTAGTGGCTTGCTTAACGCTTGCCCAAGGCGCCCCTTGAGTTCTGCGCCCTGCGAATTTGCACAGCTTGCACGTATAGCTTGTCCGGCCCTGATTATAATACAACCAAATAGCCAACCTTTTTTGACCACAAGATCGGAAGTCAAAAGAGGGGGTCTGCTTAGTAAATGCAAGCACTTACTCGCACGTACTTGCTCTTAAGTAAAAGTACTTTGGAATTTAAGAATTGTCAATATAAATAAGATCATGAACTTAATTAGAGAAAAATGTTCAAATGCATCAAATTGCAGTCTGATTTCTAGAAAAGTATGAAATTATGTGAACAAAGTTTAAAAAATCGTTTTATTATTATGAATTGTAAGATTTTTTTATTAATTTTTCTCAAAAAAATTAAGATGTCAATTTAAAATAATTAATAATTTACTTTTTAAGAAACAATTTAAAAATATTGATTTTTTCAAAAAATATTCGATTTTTTTTTCAAAAATACAAAAAATATTTTTGTATTAGTACAATATTATTTAAAATTCAAAGGACATCCTGTACAAGACTGTTGGTCAAAATCGTTGGAACCCTCAATGAGAAAGTCGAAAAACAAAAAAAAAAATAACGTTGCATGACAGGTACCGTTAATAACTTTGTTTTCTAAAATTTTTTTGACCAAAGTATAGACCATGTCCAGGGTTATGAAAATTTTTTTGTGTGAAAATCGTTAGAGCCCCTTTTAAGTTAAATAAGATTTTGCACATCGGCTGTTTCGCAGGTACCTACTCTTAGTTTCGCTGCTATGAAAAAATTCAATTTCTCCTCTATAGGGAATCCCCGAAGAACCCCAAATACCAAGTTAGAAGGAAACCGCTTCAACGGCTTAGACTGTAGGTCATCGTTATGTCAAATTTTATCAAAATCTCGGGTTTGATTTTTTTTCCAAATTCAAAACTTACCCTATAGTATTGCTTGTAAAAAGATATCATTTTAAGTAAAAGACAAAAGATGTAGGTATATGTACGCATGTATGTAGAAAAATATCAGGTCCTTAGTGCAGTTTTATTGAAGTTAAGTTTTTAGGAAAATGTAACCTCTTCAGGTAAAACAACATTTCTGCATTTAATTCTGTTTAATTTGACGGTTCTATTTGAAAACAAAGCTATAAAATAAAAGTGGTAATAAGAGGACTTCACTCTTCATGTATTGTGAAAGACATTGTCAAAACCCATGTACAAAATGGATTTCAAGCACTTGATGCTAATAAAAATAATATTATTAAAAATACTTCAAAAATAAAAAAAGGCTCCAAGATATATAAGGTATCAGATCAATAATGGCCCAGGGTGGGCCATATTTAACGCAATGTTTTTTAGTGGAATTAAATACCTTCTTAATCTTTAATTACAGCAAAATTCACATACAAAATATTCCTTTTCGTTGCCCGAACAGTCTTCATGTGCCCACATTCTACACACAACACATTGTACCCAAGCTTCGCATCACTTATCTTCAGAGAATAAGCTCGTGCAATAGATGCATTTGGCATCTGCCTGATGACTTCTGTCGGGACTAGGGTCGCGGTCGGATTCATCGTTTGGAATAAAATTGGTTTCCTCACTTTCTGATGAAGAAGACGTTTCTGCGCGAGCACGTTTCTTTTTGTTCTGTATTTGTTCGCCTCCCAACATTAGATTCTTAACAACGTTCTGAAATTAAAATTTAAAATGCATTAAAATTATTGTATTAAGTTCGGTGTGATGATATTTCTACCTTCTTCTTTTCTTTCTTAGGTCCAAATTTCTTTTCCGTCTCATCCTTAAGATTTATGTATTCTTCCAGAGAAGTTTTATAAGGAGACGAGGAAATGATCTGCGATTTTCACCGTTTTCGTCCACGATTCGATGTCTTTTTAACCCTTACAGGAATAGGAGTAATTTCTTGAGGCGTAATAAAGGTTGTTGATGAATTTGAATAAGAGGACTGCAATTCTGAAATAGATCTTATTCCAGCTGAAGTTGATGGTACATCCGGGTCCATCTGCATCTCCCCTTCAATATCACATAGATTGGTAGGCGCAAGGTTTTCTATATTGCATTGAGATTCTATATCAACTTCCTCTGCTGCTAAAACATCGTGGTCTTGAAAGATATTTTTATCCAATGGCCATATCCCTGTCGACGAAAAACCTTTAACTGCGATCTCTCTAGTTTGGGTCTAAAGGTAGGCTCGACCGAATAGCTCAATGATGTCGAAGTGTGAAAAAGCTGTATTGTTGTTGATGACCCATCGTCGAATTTCCTCTGTCAAGTACTTTTTTAAGGGTCCCATGAAAGTCTTGTTCAGTGGCTGTATTTTATAGCTCGAATGCGGAGGAATAGATAAAACGTGGACATGATTTTTTCTTGCAAGGTCCACAAGCTCAATATTTCTGGTGTGGCTTGCATGTCCATCCATTATGAGCAGCACTGGTGATGACAAGGATGGTTTAACAATGTCTATAAAATATTTGAACCACTATGTAAATAAGTTGGTTTGCACCCATCCGGATGGATGATTTGCATATATTGAGCCTGGTGGCGCACCTTTCATCAACAGGGGATTGTCTCTCTTCCTCGGAAAAATGAACATAGGAGGAACAAATGAACCTCCCGCACTCATGCACAATATTGCGGTGATAAGTGAACCTCTTTCTGCAGAAGTTAATGCTCCAACTTGCTTCCGGCCTTTTAACGCGATTACTTTGGTCATTTTTGATGGGAACAGAAATGCCCGTTTCATCCACGTTAAATATATTCGTTGTGGAGAGAAATGTACGTGTTCACAAGATATTCCAAGTTGTCAAAAAATGGTGACATTTTCCTTTGAAATTCCGGAAGCGCGAGCTAAGGATGTTCCAGTTGGCTGACGGAACGACAACGATGGATGCCGTCGAAGGAATAGACGAAGCCAGCCTCTGCCTGCAACTTCCTTGACAATAGAAAATGTATTTTCAATCCCGTTTTTAATGGCAAGCTGGAAAGCTAACGACCTTATGTCGTTTCTTGTCAGGCCAAATTGTTTTTTTCCATTTCCAAACAGTAATCCACCAGGGTTTCTTCTAATTCTGGTGGAAATATAGGTTTTCTTCCTAATTTGGCACTTACCACTTCCTCCAATGGCTTTTGTTTTTTTGCCGCCAATCGCCTCAGAGTAGTTCTCGGGACATTAAATTTTTTCGCAGCCTTCAGAGATCCCATTGATTTATTATTCATTGCTAAACCGGTTTGAACGTGTTCGCAATGAATGTGTTTTTATTTCGCTGTGGGTTTTGTTTTGCAAAAAAAAGCAGTAGGCCATATTACCCACGTAGGCCATATTTGCCGCACTTACTCTATTATATGAAAAAAATAATGCCCAACTCGTGAATAAGTGAAAACAGAGATAAACTTGAAAGTTTAAGTGCACAGAAACTAAATTAAATACATACATATCTATATAGAATGATATCTAAGGCAGTATTCAAACGTCTAAACAATCAACTAATAAAAAGAATCAGTGAATTCAAAAATTATTCACTAGATTTCTGAAAAGTTTGATGACTGATGCTGATCGAATACTCCTTACGGAAAGTATACAAGTATGTATACCTAAAAAGACCGCACATACAAAGCCCGCCAATAAAATCTCAAGAAAGAAATTGGAAACTCGAAACAGAAGACTTATCTTCGCAACACTTCTTGCGAATACCTTTAAGCCATTCTCAGGAATTGGAGCTACAGATGACTTACTTTTTATTTTTATCGATAGAAGCGAAGAATAAGAAATTCCCAATGTCTTATTCAAAGAAGTAAAAAATATGTACCAACACAAGTTATTTATGTCATAAAAAATCAGCTCACAAGGCAAGACACAAAGAGAAGTATCATCTTACAAACCGATCTGTACGTGGTATGGCAAAAGTTTTGAAAAACTGTTCTTGAAAGGTCTTACAAAAATAATAGAAGAAATAAGACTTATCTCGAACCATAAGTTAGGATTTATAAATTAACATTCCACCATAGGCGAAGTGCATCGAAAGGGCACTTGAAAACAAACAGGTAAAACAAACGTTACAAACTGAATAGTGTTTACAAAAACAAAAACGAAAACAACCATTAAACAACATACGAATTAACTTGCAAATAAGCTAGATACATATAATAAAAAAATAATATAATATAATATAATAATCCATGTTACTTCGGGTGTTCCTGAAGGAAGCCATCTAGGTCCTCCTATCTTTCTGTTACATGTTAACGATGTGCCGAATATACTAAAGTTCTGTAAATGCCTATTATTCGCGGATGACATAAAGTTTTTTGCTTTTATTTCATGTGTAAATGATTGTTTGCTCTTTCAAAATGATATGGATGCATTTTGTAAGTGGTGTACCCTGAATGATCTTGAATTAAATATTGATAAATGTGCTTCTATGTCTTTTAACAGGTCCTTATATCATATAGTTCCATCATATTCTTTGGAAAATGTTAAACTAAAAATTGTTCAAGATGTTAAGAATCTTGGTGTTATATACGATAAGAAACTTACATTTAAACTTCATGTCAACTCAATTATTTCTAAAGCTAATTCAATGTTGGGATTTTTAAAAAGAAACTCGGCGGAGTTTAAAGATCCTTATACTCTAAAATTTATTGTAGTATTGTAAGGCCATCTTTGGAATATGCTTATGTTTTATATGGAATCCATTAACTCAATGTGATATAAATAGGATCGAAAGCGTTCAAAGGAACTTTTTGCGCTTTGCTTTAAGAAAATTCTTCGGAAATGTTAACACCTTACATCATTCTTATAGGTCTAAATGTTTGTTGTTAGGAATGCAAGCTTTCCATTCACGCAGGGAAATGTATAGTGTAATGTTTGTTCGAGATGTTCTTTGCAGTTTTGTTGACTGAAAATTTAATCGCTTTATTGAACATATACGCTCCATCAAGATCTTTAAGACATAGGCCGTTACTATTTGAGGTTGCGCATAGAACTGGTTATGGATTACGTGAGCCTTTAAACCTTTGTTGTAGATTTTTTAATGAATCATATTACAACCTAGATATAAGTTTAAAAAGAAATATTTTTAAAAATTTGTTGTTGGCTTATTTAACCCAAAAATATAATTCTAGTATTTATGAAATTGTAATTTCGAATCTGTTGATTATAGAATATATCGTAGATAAATGAATAAATAAATAACTAAATAAATAAATAAATAAATAATAAATAATATAATAAATAATAAAGATTTTGCAAATTTCAAACGAATTTAGCATCATTTTTTCTTTACCCTCTTCTTTAAGTTAAAATCATCGAATACCTGTTTTATTTTTTGAGTATCGAGCTAACTTTATATGACTGTTTGACATTTACAAACATCAAAACAAGTCTTTTTAATTAATTTTTAGCATGAACTCCCATCACTTTAGGTGTGTTCAGAAGCAGTTTATTAAAAAAAATAGCCTTAGCACTAGTTGCAAAATGTTAAAAATCAAGAAAGAGTCTTCTTAGAAGTTAACAAATTGTTAAGTACCTAGTATATTATAATAATACCTTAATATCAACTAAGCTGTTTAAAATTTTGCGTTTATAATTACAAGGCAATTTTGGTTTCGGGGAGGGGGTACCATCAATAACCTTTTTTCGTAAAAAAATTACCTACCTAGCTTTAAAAAAATTAAATTTTTTAAATTTTATGTTTGTGTGGAACAGTTTTCAGAAAAAAAATTATATATAAAATTTCGAAAAAAATCGTGTGGCAGTTACTGTTATTTTTGGTCTTAAAAAAAAGAAAAAAACGTGTGGGGGAAATTTAAAACCAAGTTTAAAGAAAAACGGTCGAGTTTAGGCTGTAGTCGAAAAGACACACAGGCAGACAGAATTGCGAAAAACACTTTTTCGTCTTCGCTATCATAGCCAAACCACAATCTCGCGTTTGGTCGGTCGGGCTTTGACATTTTGAATAAAAACAATAGACTCTTATGAGGCAATCTGAAATGTTACCTCCGGCGTTGCGACCGCTTTATATCGTAATATCGTAAACGTCAGACCAACGCCAGGCCAAAGCAAAAGTAGATCTATTTTCTATTCGGTCGGGCGTTTGACAGTTCATTGTCGGCCTCATTTTGTATTTGTTTTGAAAGTTGAAAATTGAAGTGAAATAAGAAGTAAGTAATTGAAGTTCTTTTTTTATAAATAATTAAATCAAAAAAAGTGTGGTTCTATTTTATTTAAATAATTACATAAATTGTTTCAGAAATCTTTAACGCGGCTGTATGAACCCTATTAACTTTGAAAATAGCTTTACAAATTAACTATTTTAAATGCCCAAAATTTAAAATACACAATATTATATACCTTGTAAATTAATAAACAGTAACAAAATCCATTGGAATATAACAATTAAGTAGGTACTTATCAAAGATGTCATGGAAATGTCAGTCAATGCTCGAGGTTTGAAGCTAAATTTCGTTTTACAAATGCTACGGTCGCGCTTTTTGACACACAAAATCGTATATACGATCAAACGCCCATTTAACGCCGGACCGACGAACGCGAGATTGTGATTTGGCCATCATATAAGTACATAGTTATAGCTACCTAACAAGTTTATACCTAAATAATTTTTTAATTAAAATATAGTTATTATTGTTTTTTACTTGCACTATAGATACAATAGGGCCACTGGAGCTATTTTCTTCAATCTCGGTACTTCGGTCATTCCCTAGCGGGAAAATTGAGTTTTTTTTTAGCTCCAAGACTAACGGTAGGCCCATACACCTGTAATGTTTGAAATATTATTGTACCTACGAGTATATACCTATAAAAATATTCTGAAAAAAAAAATATTTTGGGTTTTTTGAAAACAATTTTTTGTTTTTGAAAAATCAATATCTTCAAAAGTTTATAAAATTATTTCCTAAAATCTAGATACCTATACCTACTACTAAATACAATTGGCAACCCAAATTTTGTTCTGGAAAAATTTTAAAGGAATTTCTTATAGGTATCTATAGGTAGGTACCTATCTACCTATAAAAAAATTATTTAACAGTAAATCGATTTTTGAGCTTTGTTTGCATAAATTCATACTTTTCGGGAAATTATTAAATCCATGTTTTATATTTATAAAATATAGGAGCAAGCTCGTGTGAACCAGTCGTGCATTTTATTTTTTATGCATACCTAGGTATAATAGGTATGCAAAATACCTACATTTCTGCTTTTATAACTTCTTTCTGGGTAGGTAGGTTATTATTTTCTTCTCATTAATATTTACGTCTTAACATATCTACTTATCTAATAAAAAAGGATCCACTACACTAACACGTCATAAGAGTTCAATATACCACCTACCTACCTACCTATACCTACTTATGTAGGTAGGTATAAGTGTTTACTACATCTACAGACAACATCACATAATTAACTACCCCCAAGGGTAAAACAACAATTTAAATTATGAGTCGTTTTTAAGTCATAAACTTAATTACGAAATCAGAGTGTTAATTACCATTACCAAGGCTTTTTGCCATTCGCCATTTCCTATTATCCTCTGGTAAGTATCAAGTTCAAACCCCCAGGTCCCCACCACCCCCTCAGTTGCCAACCACATTTTCCACTTAGCAATTTCCATGCAGACGCTTCCCTTCTAAATATAATCATATCTTAATGGCAAATTTTGATTGTTAACACATATAAACTCCCCTACCCGCCCGGTAATATGATAGGCCATCATATTCAGTTCGTAATTTCCAACCCTACCTCATTTTGTAAAAGTTATACAACAGCCCCAAGGGTGTACTTGTCGTCTCATTTTCATAAGAATAATAATGAAAGTCTACTCTATGCCATGAAATTTGCCATGCCATACCACACTATGCATAGAGTGTATATAAGTATTTTTACTATTGGGCATGTATGTAAGTAGGTACCTATCATCCCCAAAATCCGTCGCCGTCGCGACACACACAAACACCACTTAACGGGAACTCTAGATTCTAGAATATGATTCAAAAAGCAAGCAATATAAAAGCACTGGAACATTTATAACCTTGCCCTCTTGAGACATAAGCGAAAAAGCAACGTACATATCTACACTACACACACACATTCAAATTGTCAGTCATATTAATAATTGCTTTCGCCCTGCTCCAATACACCTACATATGTATACAGAAAGATATAGTTCTCGTTCCTAGAAAAATTGAAAACGAAGGGAAAAGTCAAATCAAATTCAGCTACAAGAATTCAATGCGAACAAAAGAGATGTCAGAGGGAAAGTGAAAGAACACAAGCACCAGGCCAGGGTATCCGTAATTGGTATACACAAGTTCCCTTTTGTCCTCGCATCGTCGTCATCGCTTTCGATATGTACACATAGAGAAGGTTGTTTCTGTAAACTGGTATATGAACACCCGGGTTTAGTGGCGTATATTAATTCAGAAGCACACAATTTAGCACAACCGCACAAAACGGTGGCGACATAACGATGCTGAAGCTTTGCCACTACGACATAAACCGCAAACAACACGCCAACTAAAGTTGTGTATGTGCTTTGTTAAGGGGTAGCAATTTTCTAATGGGAAGTTCGTTCTTGAGCAATTCGATATTATACCGCTTCTCAAAGGGGAGTTGTTGGAAATTGAAGATGGAAGTTGTGTTTGCAGGTTGTACCTTCTGCTTATACCAATTTCAGTCACAAATGTGCTAAGATGGAAACCATTTTGCAATATTGCTCGGAAAACAACCCCAACTAACCATCATGGGGATTGCATGCATATTAAAAGAGGATAATTCCAAATGGGATACAAGCATGCAAGACTGTTTCGTCCGTCTGAAAGCTGTGATCAAAAGTTACGTTGTTTGGTTAAAGGATAAGTTTTGAACAGCTAAAGAGCCGCAAAAGATTTTTGCTTCTCTCCCATCTTTGTGTAAGATACATTTCTATTAGGTATAGATGACTTTTTC
Organism: Philhelius festivus; assembly: GCA_963931855.1. Lineage (NCBI taxonomy): Eukaryota > Metazoa > Arthropoda > Insecta > Diptera > Syrphidae > Philhelius > Philhelius festivus. The sequence goes on from OZ007555.1 coordinate 89,122,813, forward strand.
GTAGAATTGGAATTGGGGTGTTTTGAACGTTTTACAATAGCCCTAATAAAATATCTTGCTAATTAATCTAAGGAAGCAATTTTTTTCCGATTGTACCTAGGTACCCCAGTTGTGAAGAAAAGAGATTAATAAAGATAACTTCTAGGAAATTTTTCGTCCCTCTTTTTATAATTTCAAAGTCATTTGTTTATAGATTAATAATATATCAACCTATATGTATAATGTAGGAACATTGCAGTTTTTGAAATTTTTGAAAAAATATCATTGCAAGAGGTTTTTATTCACACATTTTCACCTAATCTAATAATGTCTTAACAGTTTAACTTGGTAGACAGCACGAAAGGCCGTCAAAGCTGTTATTTATCTCTTCTTCTTGATACTCTCATGATTAAGTACCCATTAAAATTAACTTGTAGAATGAAGATGATATTCTGAAAACATTAGGTATAATAATGAAGCAACACGGTTTTGTAGGATAGCGATGGTTAGCCAATTTCGTTTAGTCGATGTGTATAGGTATATGTCTATATGAGGATGTCTAAATAATTCATTAGCACCTCGAATCATTTGTGTTTACTTCCATAGAGAAGGTAGGTACTTCATGCCATGAAGGCTTATGTTTTGGTCGAGGTATAGTGATGCCTATAATGAGGGTTGAAACCAAAGCACTTCTACCTTTAGGTCCCTTACATATAACTATTGATACCTACATTTGTTTTAATGCTTTGCAATTAAGCAATGTTTGTGAAACTATTCAGATATAGTCTAAGAGCCGACATTAAATTTTGGGAGTAGGTAGGTACATATGTAGGTATATAATCAGCCTTTGGTGAGAGGTTAAAAATTTCCTAGCTTTGTATTAGTGGTATATAACCACTTTAAATAATTCAAATATTTTATGATGCTTTGTCATTTTCCCTAAGCCATATCTATATCAGTTTTTTTTTATTTTAAGATTTTTTAAAAACCAGAAATAAAAAAAAAGTTTTTAAAAAAAGCCGTTATAAGTTGAGTTAGGGTAATGTCGGGTGATATCTCACCATGGGTGGTATGGCACCCTTTCAATATCTTCCGTCACAGTCGAAGAAGTTAGTGAGGCGGTAAAATACTCCAAAAAGGGAAGAGCTGTTGGCCCAGACGAAATACCCTCAGAGTTTTGGAAAAAGATGGGAGACATCGGGTTTAGATGGCTCATGATTCTTGTCTCCAAACTTATACGAGGTGATCGCATGCCTAATCAATGGAGGGAAAGTTACCTTCTTCCAATTTATAAAGGAAAGGGTGATACTCGAAGCTGTGATAATTACCGTTCGATTAAGCTGATGTCACACACCATGAAGATCGTTGAGCGAGTCTTGGGTAGCCGACTGCGAAAAATAATTAGGCTATCTGATGACCAGTGCGGGTTTGTCGGGGGTAAGTCAACCACGGATGCAATCCAGAGTATAAGAATAATTATGGAAAAACATCGGGATTCTTTGGAGGATTTGCATGTCGTATTGGTTGATTTTGAAAAAGCATTCGATCGGCAACCACGAGATCTAATATGGGTGGCCCTCAGGCAACGAGGAGTTCCAGAAACCTATGTGCGGATAATTATGGACATGTATGATGGAGCAGTTACTAAAGTAAGATGCGCAGCTGGAGTCACCGAAGAATTCGAAATCATAGTAGGTGTACACCAGGGAAGTGTCTTGAGTCCCCTGCTCTTTATTACAGTTCTTGATTACCTGCTTGAAGGCAAAGTGACGGATCCAAAAGTGCATCAGTTATTCTTTGCTGACGATGGAGCCATCATAAGTGAAGACCCGATATCCCTACAACGAGCACTTGACGTATGGGTGGATGTTCTAGAAGGAAGTGGGTACCGCATAAGCGCGAAAAAGACAGAATACCTATGCTGCCCATTTTCTGATCCACACAGGCCTATTCCAGACATTTATTTGAATGGAGTAGTGCTTCCCAAGTGTGAAAAGTTTAAATATCTGGGGTCTATGATAAATAACGAAGCTACTTGTGATGACGATATCAATCATCGCGTAAGCGTAGGGTGGATGAAGTGGCGGGAAAATTCTGCTATCTTCTGTGACCCAAAAATGCCCCCTAAGCTGAAAGGAAAGCTCTACACTTCAGTTGTGCGTCCAGCACTCACATACGGTTCACAATGTTGGACAATGTACAAAAAGTATGAGAGTAAGCTAACGGCAGCTGAGATGAAGATGCTTCGTATGACAGCAGGTGTTACAAAGCTTGATCGAATTAGAAGTACGAAGATCCGAGGAAGCCTTCATGTTAAGAATACCATTTCCCAAAAAATTGAACACGACCGACTCAGTTGGTATTGCCATGTTCAAAGGAGAGATCCTGAGAACCCCGTCAAAAAGGCAATATCATACAACGTTCCAATTCGGAATAAAAAGAAAGGTAGGCCTAAACACTCCTGGTACAAACAAATGCAAAAACACCAGCATTCAGTTGGCCTCAGAAATGGAACAATACAAAACCGGGAGGCTTGCCGCCGATTTCTGAGGTCAACCCGGCGAACCCCACAGGCGGATCACTAGTGTGAAGCAGATACGTGGGAGAGTTATGATCCCCTCGACATCGAGATCATAACAGCGCCGAAGCAAAGGAAGAAGAAGAAGAATGATTTTTTTTTTAAACAAAGTGATCAACATTATGATTCATTATTATTTTCAGCAGTAGACTTTGAAATTAAGTAATCTATTTACAACCGAAGAAAAAAAAGTAGTACCTATACCTACCTATGTGAAGCAAGAACTTATTTTCTGTATTCGTGAAGTAAGTATACGTGTAGCAACGAAAGTATTTTATGGCCGCTGCTCGTTTCAAAAAAAAAAAAAAAACAGAACAGTTAATAATGTGCGTTTGTATTTGTTAATTTTAAATAATATCCCTACATGATGAGTCAAGTGGTTTAGAATAAAAATCTTTTTTATTTTTCAAGTTATAAAGAAAAACAATAATGGGTGCCATATCCCACGACTTTATCTTATATATGAATCGGATCGTCAAGATAAAATGTTTCCATGACAGAGCAAAATTTCCTCATAAATATAAATCATAACGGAAGATGTTATACCTACTTAGCAGTGGCGTGGCGTGGATAATTTTAAATGGGAAGACGTTATAAAATTTTGTCACCTTTAAAAATGAAAAAAAAATCTTAGAACCTTAAAAACAACATTTCTAGTAGGGACATGGTATCTACAAATGCATTCCACATTGACTTAGCAAAACATGTGTAGCTATATTTTTTATACTTCAAGACATTAATATTTCAATCAACAATGAGCTTAAAACATAATAAAAAAGGACCTCCTTTTAGACACCACCCCCTTCGTCGGACATAACTGCGGCACCTTTCTAGGAATGTTCTATTAATTTTTCCTTGCAATCATATGTGTCAAGAATATTGAATATATGATGGGACAACTCATCTGCATTAAGACTCGCCCTAACATTAAAAAAATACAAGATATCTTTCTTGTATTCCATTCTCTGACAAGAACCGAAATATGGCACTCAGTTGTCCCCTATGACTCAAATCTGATGTTTCGTCGATCATAATCGACACGAACCGGGCTTCTATGATTTCTGTTTTAATTTCAGATTTAATAACAGCCGCGATACTACATACTTATGTATCAAGAGGGATTTACATGTATTCATGAAACACGCACACTAAACAAAAAATTTCGATCTGGGATCGAAATCCCTGGTGTGTAAAGGAAAAAAGGATAAAATATAAACTATCAACTATCCTTACTAAAATTATTTGGTTTCTCCGATAGGTAATCTGTTAAACAGCAATCTACATTTATCAAAGACAAAAAACAAAATCTAGAACTGCACTAAAATTAAGAAGCCAATTTTTTTTTTATCAATATAGTGGATAATAAAAGGAATTAAATCTTCACTTTAACATCTAACTTTTCACTATTTTTAATTAAGTTCAAATTGGCTTCTCAAAACACTAGATTTATTTGAAGTTATTGAACCTGTGCAATACAGTCTTTTATTGAATGCCAATTCAAACTAAATTGAAATTTATAACAACTACATATCCTCAAATTACTTATTCTTTTCATTCATGCTTCTACTACTTGTTATTATTTTAACTTTAACTATTTAAGCCAATATAAAACAGAGTTATTGAGCTATTCACTCACAATCAACAAATGTAAAACTCTTGTAATGTAAAGCTTTACAAAAAGCTCTTTTCATATGTCAAAATAAAAGCTCTTCAAGCGTATAAAAGAACCCCCACTAGCCTATGTAAAATCACAATCTCTTGCGACTTTGAACAGTTCGGATGATTACATCAGCCTCTGTAAATCCAAGAAATTTTGTATAGTTTTAAATTCTAAAAATTTAATCTTTTTGCAAATAAAACGGCACTTGCCAACAAAATTAAAATTTTAATCAAGTCGTTTATGTTTTATTGTCCTTCCCTTGCGAATGATATAGATAGCTCTGTGTGTGCTACCTCACTCCCACTCATACTCTCATCGCTCTATATTGGCGCCCATCTTGCGGCCAGAGTCTATCAATCACTCATACAACGGACAACCTTCGAAGAAGTAATCGCATAGCGAGAGCGACAAAAAATCCGGGTGTTGCTTCATACAGTCAACAATTATTTACAAACAACACGCAACAACAACAAATGGCCTTCTCTGAGGAACAGATGCAGATGCAGCGTATGCTTGCGGCAGTTATGCAGACAACCACTCGTATAGGGAGTTTTAGTAACTGTACGAGTCGGTTTAAAGGAGAACGCGATCCAATTAAGGTTGAGGAATTTATTGCAACGATTTCTTGCTTCAAAGACGTCGAACACATTCCCGAAGCCGACGCGATCAAGGGTTTTCCGTTGCTACTCGAGGATGATGCCAGAAGTTGGTGGCAAGGTATAAAAACTGAAGCGCAAACATGGGTAGACGTTCTCTCGTTATTAAGAAACGCATATGCACCGTCCAAACCTGCATACAGAATCTATCAAGAAGTGTTTGAAAATAAGCAAAAATTAAAGGAAAGCACTGACGAATTCCTCTGCAAAAAGAGAGCGCTCTTCTCACAACTACCCGACCCCAAACCAAACGAAACAATGCTAATAGATTTAGTCTATGGTTTACTCCATATATCTATAAGAGACGCTGTCCCGAGGGAAACCATTGCAACTTTTAAGGAATTGATCAATAAAGCAAGGCTAACCGAGCATAGTATGGCTGAAAAACAGCACCAAAACGAAAGAATCGAACCAAAAACGCGTTGCATTTATTGCAATTTTGTAGGTCATACTGTTACTGAATGCCGGAAAAAACAAAAAGCGGAATCAGATGCAGCAAGCCAATTAAGATCACCCTCGAATCAAGGGATTCACTGCTATAAATGCAAAGCTCCAGGGTTTCCAAGATCCAATTGTCCTAGTTGCAAAGACCTACCGAAAGGACCTCAAAAAGTTTCTTTTAATCTTATAAAAAACACCCTCGGTAACGACTTGCCAACAATCCCGATAATGTCTCATGGTGAAGGAGGGATAGCTTATATCGATACGGCAGCAAGAACTAGCGTTGCTGGCCGTTATTTGTTCGAACACCTACTACGTAACGGCACAAAATTTAAGCAACTAGATGCTGACATTTGCCTTGCCGACGGTAGCACTCAGCATAGCGATATATTTTTGATACACACCACAATCATGTTTGGAAACCGGCTCAGACCTATTACTTTTATTGCTCTACCTAAAGCAAAAGATAACAGAACTTTGATAGGCATAGATTTTCTAGAGGAAAACGGTGTCATTTTAAATTTAGGACAAAGAATATGGTATTTCCAGGATAATCCAAAAAAAACCTTATGACACGAGAAATCAAAAAATATAACGATTGGTTTACGAAAATACAAACACCCAGACAGACTCCAGAACCATGGAGAATACCGAGCACAAGTCGTGTCCGAAATAACGACTATTCACCTGGTGCTATTCAGAAGATTTTCAAACTGTATTTGAGCCTTTAGCTGAACCAACGCCATATGCAGAACATAGAATCAACACTGGAAATCATATGCCAATCGCTACAACTCCTTACAGACTTTCGATGACAAGGAAAAAGCAACTCAAGGATGCTCTGGACAAAATGATGGAACAAGGAATTGTCGAGGAATGCGAGTCACCATGGGCAGCTCCTGTCGTAATTGCACCAAAAAAGGATGGCGATATCCGCGTTTGCATCGACTATCGAGCCTTAAATAAAATAACCACACCAGACCAACAGCCATTTCCTAGAATCGATGATACCATCCATGCACCCTTCTATATTAAAACAGACGCAAGCAGCTATGCCTTAGGGGCAGTGTTAGTCCAGGGGGAGAAGGAAGATGAACATCCTGTTGAATACGTTTCCAGGTTATTAACGGACGCAGAACGAAACTATTCAACAACCGAACGCGAGGCTTTGGCTATCGTTTTTGCAGTCAATAAATTCCGCGGATATATCGAAGGATCCACAGTTACTCTCTTGACTGACCATCAGCCTCTGAAATGGTTGATGACGCTAAAATCTCCGACCGGCAGATTAGCTAGATGGGCATTACAACTGCAGCCCTACAATATAATCATTATTAAAAAAAAAGCAAATGCATTTTATTTGACACAGAAGTGCTCTTCATTCAGCGATATGCTAAATTTACACTGCTGACAAATTGCCATATACAATATACATATAAATACCATGATTTATTTCATAATTCAAAATTATCACAGTAAATTTGCAAGAATATCAATCGTGTATATTATAAACTATCACGAGAGAGAAAAATGAAAGCATTTTACATCAGCACGTACATCAACATCAAATTCAAAATCAAGAATCAACAATACACACATGCCATATTTATAACATATGACATATTAAAAAAAAAAAAACAAATAAGTCGAAGAACACCGTCTTATTTCTTACACAAGCTTGAAAAAAGGCGAGCACCTGAACTCCTGCAATGTGTTATCTTCCTACTGAAATGCAATGCTAATAATTGCTAAAGGGAGAATAAAATACAAATAATTCCAACTCCTACTGGTATACATCGAAAATTTTATAAGACGGAATGTAGCGTCTTATTTTTTGCGGATGTTGAACAAAGAGGATCCGAAACACAATGCTTGGGGAAGAAAGGGATATAAAACAAATAAATAAGACGGTGATTGAAAAGTTTACGTCAGAGTAGTTTTGTGACTCTCTTGATTAATGTTGGTTGTGGATTGTGGAATGTGTTTGGATAAAGTATAAAGGTGTGTCCACACCAGAGAAACATTTCAGGAAACATTGTTTAAAAAACGTTTCTGAAATGTTTCCCATTTGTTTAAAAACATTGCAGAAACATTTCAGAAATGTTTCTGATTTGTTTTTTTTTGGTGTGGACGCTTTGAAAAACATTTCTGAAATGTTTTTTTGTTTCCCATTGTTTCCAGATTGAGTTGTCTGTAATTTTTTTTCTTGCCTGTGTTGCACTTTAAGCGCATGAAGTTTTTTTCTACTTCATCTTTATCACAATTTATATTTTCGCAAATTTCAGATATATAATCGCTTTTTTTGATTTTATTTTTAATATTTTTAGTCAAGAGTCGATCCCACAAAACTTTTTTTATTTCATAAATTTTTATCAATTGGATAACATTCTCGTTGCTCTACACTTTTAGCGACATTTTATATTTATATTAATAACCACTCACGCACTTTCTACCTATGTAAATGCTTGGGAAACAAATAAAGTTTCCCATTCGGAATGGGAAACAGAAAAACATTTCAGAAATGTTTCGCGAGCGTCCAGACCAAAGAAACATTTCTGAAACATTTCAGAAACATTTCAGAAATGTTTCTCTGTTTTTGAAATGTTTTTTAAATGTTTCTGAAATGTTTCTTAAATGTTTCTGAAATGTTTCAAAAATGTTTCTTTGGTCTGGACACACCTTAAGATACAAACGAGAAGCAGAATGGAAAACTTAAACTTATTCGATGTTTATTTGGTAGATAGTGTTATTTGTGGATTTTCTAAAAGGGAAGACGATAGGAATCGTGTTATATGGACGCCACGCCACTGCTACTTAGGTATCTAAATATAATTGATACAAAAATAGGAAAAGTTGCAATTTTTACCCCTTAACTCTCACGAAAAGCTGATAAAAAAACATACCAGACTTTTGTACTCAATATCATCACACATGCATCTATAAACGCTCATTATCTACTCATATTTTGGATATACATACGTAATGTACATACATATACATACATAGTTATACATCCACTTCCAAAATTTGATGTCGCCTGTTGGTCTAATATGAGGTGAATACTAATTTGAAGTTAAGTAATTTGATATAGGTATTTTTGCAATAATATGGGTATTACCTTGTTAAACTCATAGTACTCTCATGCAGATGAACGAATGGGGCGACATCTTAAGCATAGCGATAGTAGATACTTGTTAGATTTGTCTCTGCTAAATTTAATAATAAAATATTCTCTTTTTACTACTTGCTTTGTATCTTATTCTTCTCTTCACTGTAAAATCGTGAGTTAATTTCAGCGCCACCACCAGGATAGCGTTGGCATAACAAAATCACGCTCCAAGATAATACTACAGGTTATATAACAAAAGGTATAACACACATATACATATATCGATATTTTTACATTTATGTTTTTTTTAAGGTTTTTATTTTAATTAGGTAATTTAAAAAAAAAAAGAAAAAAATAATTTAACAGAACAGATTTTAATAATTTTTTTTTTTAAATTTAAAATATTTCTACGTAAATATTATAAATTAGGAAAATTTAAAATTTTCGCTCTTTATCTCGAGCGGAAAACCCTGCAAAACTACCCATTAGAAACCATTCTTGCTTCTATGATTAAGGTTATTTTCTTTAGAACTTCTAGTGCCATTTGCAATCTTTTTAGATAATTTACAAAAAGTTTAACAATCCTGTTTTCCAGCTTTCGAAAAACTATCTCTTGGACAGTTCTCAAACCCTGTGTAAGCTAAATCCTTGCAAACTGGACTTTTTTCACTCATATAACATTCCTAATCCACAGTATTTTGAGTTTGATGAAGAACGTGTGGAATGAACGACAAGAAAATGATATAATGTGTTATATGTATTAATTTTACCTATATGTACCTGTACCTGTATGTCTGGAATATCATTTAATTTCTTTCAATACCTTAAAATATGTGAAACCAAGACAAACTTTTATTGGATATGCACCAGAAAAACGCGAGTTCCCGATAATCTAAATTCAAAAGAAAGATGCTTCTTCCTTATTTTGCTAATTATAATTTTCACGTTTGAAGTCCTTAATGGAAAATCATGTATTCATGAAACCGAACAAGGAATTGGAGGCATTCTTCTTCAATTAAATGGCGAAGAAAAAGGAATTGCCTTTTAGAGCAAATCTTGAAAGAAAGTGAAACAGTTACGTAAAAAACAAATTTTGAAGTGCTGGGAAACATTTAGACCCGGTGCACACATGTGTTCTTTTAACGCGCAATAATTCAATGCACACATTTCTCGTAGGACTCAATCTGTAGTTCGCGTTTTGCTTGCGCGCGTTTTTGAAAAAACGACGTTATTGGGTACATCCTTTTGTTGATCATCGGGTAACAAAAAGGAATATTATATATTTTATTTTACCTTTTGTTTTTCTTCATTTAATTCAATTAATGAATATTCTATACATTACATATTTACAAATATAAAAGAAAATTCTGACAAGTTTGTAAATATTTTCAAATGAGTGTAAAATCATTTGGTGAGTTCACAAAAAACTCGGCTTACACATATATGCACGTAGCTCTTTTCTTTTGCCGGTCATGGTGTTCCTCGGAAGCATCACTCCATGTTTCTGTAAACTTTTTTATCTCATTGATAAACAATTATTTATCAAATTCTTCCATGTTTGATATCTTTCTTTCGAATATATTTAGCGTCAAAATCACGCATGTGTGCACTGCTCAATAACAAAAAAAAAAAATGTCCTGAAAGACGCAACCGCATTTGCGAGGACGCAGCGGTCCCATGGAAACCTGCGAGTCTTTTTACCCGCTGCGGCATGCGCGTCATCGCAATTGTGTGCGCACCATTAAATTTATTTGTGAGTGCTGTAAGACGCAAAAGCGGTGCCGCTGCGATACCGCGCGTTAAAAGAACGCATTTGTGCACCGGGCCTAAGGTGGCCCACGCAAGTGAAAAACGCTTCAACCAAATTGATAAGTAATAATCTAGGTAGGTAGGTACCTATGTATATTATCAGCAAAAACTCGGCTGTTTTCGTTTTATTTAAAATTATTTTGCGCATTATTTGGTTTAATCAATGTTGAAAATGTTGTAAGCAACTAAAAAATTCAGTAAATTCATTGAGTTTAATTTTTGTTAGTTATGTATGTACATTTTGGAAAACTGAATACGTAAGGAAAGCTGAGGTCTTATCTTAAAACTTTTTGTCTGGTTTATTTTTTTATTTAAGAGTTATTTGAGGTAGAAACTCAATAATTAATTCGTTCATACTGAAAATTTTAATTGAACTTTATGTTGTGCTTAAATATTTATGATCCGTTTCAAATCTAAAATATGTAATATCGACGGTTAACTATGAATATCTCCTAACATACATTTTTGTGAAATTCACTTTTTGATGCAGTTTCGTTAATAATTTCCATCTGCTTCGCTGAATTTTTAAAATTTAAACTATTTCACATCATAGATATTCAAAACTGATAATTATGTGTAAAATTTTATTATTATGCGTTTTAATTTTGAGACTATAATCAGTTTTTTGTGTCCCCTTTAAAGTTTACAAAATGCGACATAGGAGGTATTCATAGTTAACCGTCGATATGTTAATCATAAAAAGTACCTAGTATAAATACACCTTAAGTAAATATCCTAAATTATTTAGCATAATTGGCTTATTTCTATTTGCAGCTTTTGAATTAATTAATTGAAAATATTCACCCATATAAATGCAAATGAAAATATCAATCACTGGATAATGCTTAAGCTCTCAAGTCCATCACATCTAATGTTTAGCAGCATGAGTACACTTTTTAATTAAAACATCAATCAAATGTGTTCTTCATTTTGCAAACCACTATGACTGGGTCAGAAACCCAAAAATCCATCAAACACACTGAGATTCATTTCAAGTCAATCCTGTATCTACCTGTGACGATACTTTATCACGTCAAAATAGCACCGATATCAACAACAAGACTAAAAAGACCCCTTCACATCACATCCTGCAAACATATAATGAAGAAAAATTCGACAGAAAAAAAAATGGAAAGGAAACTCCTTTATCCATCAATGCTGTAAAAAAAATCAAAAATTTCAAAAACGAATCGCAAATTGAAAACAGGTAGACTTTTATTTTTGTACATCAATACATACAAATGTATGTGTGTGCATAATGGTGTTCTGCACAATCTTAAAACAACAGAAAAAAGAATCCAGAAATACTCTGCGTCATTTAGGAAAATTAATGGAAAACCATTCGAATGCACTCAATCGTTGGAAAAATAAAGTACTGACCAGGAATTGAAAACCACTTTGGTTTGTGCACCCGCACATCCGTTAGTAAAAGCGGACACAAAGTTATATAAATACACATATGCTAACATACATATATAAAATGGATTTCTTGTGCTAAATTTAAATTGAATAAACCACAAAAGTGTGTTTTTTTTTGTACATCAATATTGTTTTACCAACTGAAAAGAAAAACCCGAAAGCACAGCATTCAAATCGATTGGTCAAAACTAATGCAGATTGATATGGATACCGTACCTTCATAAACATAAGTATGTCTATAGGAGTAGGATCATTTTTTATTTCAAAATAAAAAAAAATGCATGAACATTATATTACAATTCCAACTCAAGAGTCAAGACCCAAAACTTACCAGACATGATTTCACTTTGTTCATCATCCAGCCGATCCTGAATATCGTCTCGATCGTAGTTACTACTACTACAGCTCCATTGTCGTGTATTGAAGTGCTGTTTCGATTCCTTTTTACCGGTGAATTTATTTGGATCTAGGATATTTTCCACGGAGAAAGCCAAACGTTTGGCTGCTTCTTTATCTGTGGGAGTGCTGGTTGTAACGGAACGCGTTAGATCAACTGGACATACCTATTATTTAAAGTACAAATAATAAATAATGAAAAATAAATAAAGCTTAATTTTTAAGATAAATTAATGTTTAAGAAAATTTTACTACATTAATTTTTTTTAGATCAGATAATATTAGTAAAGCAAATTACTTGAACCAGGGCCGTAGCTAGAGTTGAGTTTAAGGTAGGGCATCAGTGATACCATGTAGGGCGAAAGTAAAAATTTTACTTGATATGAAATACGATCTGATCTGGTAAAACTGGTGCTCAATTGTCGTCAGGGGGTGATAGATAAGTAGTGCTAAACATTCATTTATTTATAATGGTTTATATTATTATTTCTCTTAACATATTATATTTAGTATACCTATATATGTAGATAACAATACAAATTTCTTTTAATAAAATAACTGAATTCTTTGATTCGCCATATATTAAAAATATGAAGGACTTCATCAAGATCAACTGACTTGGTTATTTTCTTTTCAAAGGCCAGAAATACTATGCCTGCCTTTCTTTCGTGACTCATTGATAGCCTCTGAGGCTTATTGATTGCAGTCAAAATCGAAAACGTAGATTCACAAAGCAGTGCTACATCCTATGGTCACCACAGATGTAAAAAGTTCATTATGTATCTTTGAACGTCTCTCGCTGGTACAAAACATCAATTGTGTTTTCCTTTTTATTCTTGAGGTGACTTAAAAAAGCTTTTAACACAGCAGCCCCTTGGATGGAATTGTAAGACCTAAAAAATCAATTTTAACGCATTGCATTTTTCCAACAAAAATCACTCAGACCCGTTTGCTTAATCGAAAATTAAAGATTTATAAGTTTTATCTTCATTAAAAACTTTTTTGAGACATAAGCGTTGAAGTTGAAAATAAATATTTATGTTTCTGTTCAGCAAACGGGTCTTAGGATTTATGTTATGACAAATTTAAGAGTATGTATTTATTTATTGTCATATAAAGAGGAGCAATTAAAAAGACTTGATTTTCTTGCAGTAACTTATGGCCAGTTGCACCAAATTGCAATTAAATGGGGTTTCGCTAAAAGTTTTAAAGTTTGTTGAACTGATAAATTTATCTGTTTTGGTTCGTTTATTGGCTTTCAAAGTGGCTTGGTGAAACTGTACATTTTACAAATAGTTTTGTTTTCTCACACTTACTTAAGTTTTTCAACGGTACCATTTTGTCTACATCCAACTCATCTATACTCGCTACTGAATTTAGTAGATCGTCGTTTTCCGAAAATCTCCTTTGTAATTTAGCAATTAGTGTGTCCAATGTTTCAAGATACTCAGACTTAAATGGCTGAGCATTCTGAGGTTCTATATTTTGTCTCGCAGAGGAACAGGAAGCCATATACCAAGTAGCCATCCATCCGATTTGGTTTTTTAATTTGTCGCTTTTGGGTATGAGTCGTATTTTCGAAATCACCGCTTCTTCCAAAATTTGATGATAAATTTCTGATCTAATTTTCCTTATTTTATTTTGGGTGAGCTTAATGATTGTTATGGCGTCTTTCAATCCTGCGCTTCGGGATTGTAAAGATGCGCCTGCAGGCTGGAGCATGGATAATATTTGTTTGGCCACAATCAAGGCCAATCAGAATTCCAAATTGAGGATCACTTTTTTAATGTTCACACTCTTGGCGAAGTCATCACCCTTGAATCTGTCATTGCTTATTTCATCCAAAGTCGTCAAAATGTGAATAATTATCATGTACAAGTTTTTTTAGGGCCATGTGTCCTGACCAAATCTGCTCTATAGGAGCCGGAAAATCCTTTCTTCACCATACAACGCAGCTATTTTTCCATGCTGAAAAAAATTCATGTAACATGGATCAAAAACTAAACGAATGAAAGTCATTTCTGAGATGACCCTAATGATTGACAAATGCAAGCGATATGGTTAAAGCAGTGGACGTAAAGGATTTTTCGGCCCAATTTATTTTCTGTTCTGGTCGCAACTCCCAAAACTTTCCCACTCAATACACTTGCGCCATCATAGCATTGGCTTAGCATACAAGAGTGGTCAATGTTATTTAACGTTAGAACCGTAAAATTGGCTGCATCAAGATTTTCAGTAGCAGTAACTGTCAGCAACGACTCATTGACAATTCCGTCTTTAACGTATCGTATTGCTATTGCAATATTTTCGCGGTTATTTTTCTTACCAGTTGAGGTCTGATTCATTAATATCTTTAACAATGGAACTTCGTACTGGTATAATCATTCCTAGAATTATTTTATTTTGAATTCAGGTGAACGGTATGTTGCAATGTATATGAGTAAGCGACTCTTTCAAATTTGGATCTTTCATGCAGATGTATTCAAACAAATTCTGCAATAATCCTTGTTCTTTTTCTTCCTCCAAAATATAATTTCCACGCAAAACAAATTCGTTGACAAATTGCAAAACCTCAATAATAGACCTAACGTAGTACCTACATATGTCTCTCTAAAGCTTTTGGATGTATCAACGTTTCAACACTGCCAGAGACTAGAGACTCTATTTAATTTTTCCTGCCACATCGCCATAGCTTGGATATGGAAAATGGATTTTTCTTGTTTTGGAAAATCAGTTTTTGAATCAGTGGCATTAAGATACGATAGTTGATTTTTTAAGGTAGGGCATTGCCCCCTAATGCCCTCCCCTAGCTACGGCCATGACTTGAACATAATGATTATTTCGTATATATTCACTGTAATCGAAGTCAAACACAAAACATAAGATGAGGTGTTTTTTTTTGTTTATCTATACTTTGCACACACTCAAGGGATTATGACTACCCATATAATGTTATGGTGTAACACAGTAGTCCAGTCATTTTACGCATTTTAAACCCCAATCTGCGGAAAAATTCCAAGTGAGCTGAATTTTTGTATACACCTTTATTACGGCATTGTAATGAAGATGTGACTCGTTTCCTCACCACCTTCGAGGTAGAATGCAGGGCGCGTTTGTTTTACATATTTTCCCCCGTAGGCATAATCCATGATATGTAATCAGAGGTTTTTTTTATTTACGAGTGAATAATTTTTTATTTGAATACAGAAAAATACAGAAAAATTAACTTTAGTATATAATTTTTTTTATCATTCATTGTCGATATCTTCAGTTTCTGTGTCATTAACAATATTCTTCACTAATATTCTTCGTAGTAGCATTGCGTTTGGGTATATACCAAGTATATGGAGAACAGGAAAGCTAATATTTATTCCCAAAATATAGAAAAAAGATAGAATATTAGATGCGTTTAGACATATATAGAGGGAGTCTTCGACAACACATCCCACGAGGCTAAACGAATTAATGTCTGCGTATTTCTGTTTTGTAAATGTAGACATTTCAAACAGCGTTTCTAATAAACTGTTGTCTTGGCGTTAAAAATTAAACTGAGGAATAAATTTCGTTTTCTCATCTTTTATAGGTACCATTTTCGTTTGATACATTTTCCAAATAGGCCTTCATACCCTAAACGGGAAAGGAATTGAGGGTTTTGACAGGTACTCAAATAAACGAGCACGTTTTAAAAACGCTATGCCATTTAAAAAAACACTGCAAAACTCTTGGAAAACTATTCTTATTGTCAACTGTTGTAAGAAACGTGTCTAAAATCAGAAAACCCTTTTTTCTTGTGACTTATAGGTACTATAAGGCAAGTTAAGCTTCCGTAAAAAAAAATCGAACTCGAGATTTTGATCAAAGTTGAGATTACATGATAGAGAACAAGGAAAATGTGGGTCTCGCAATTCTGTCCGTCTATCTGTATCTTCGACTACAGCCTAAGCGGATCGGCCGATTTTCTTTAAACTTGGTAGATATCATTATTAATTTTCCCCCCCACACAATTTTTTTCTTTTTAAATTAAAAATAACGGTATCTGCCATACTAATTTTTTTTCGAAATTTTATAAATACTTGTGCTCAAAAATTGTCCTGTTTTTGTTTTGTTTTTGATTTTATCAAAAACGGTACTACCGATTGTGAACCTAATGCCTAATTATGCTCTTTATCTTGAAACGGGTCTACATAAACTGTTTACCTACGCGCTAAAGGTACAGGCAGATTACATCATAAAGATGCTCTCTCACCAGGATGACAGACTTCCTTAAAAACGATATGTATTATAGGAGTTGAGGAATGAGGATTGATGGATGTCAAAATGGAAAAGCTTGGAAGATGTCCATTTAGAAATCCTTTTGCTGAATCCAGCCAACTACTTTCAGGACCTACCTGAGAAATATCGCTTATCTTCAAAGTGAGATGTGAAGTACTCGGTCTAAATGGAAGCCCTTACAATGGAAGTTTCTACCAAATGTTGTTCCTTATGTTATTTTCGAACCAAAGAACACTGTTTCCACTTTATCAGCATATGTGCCCCATATTTGCTCCACAGCGCCTTGCATACTTCGGGAAAAGAATGAGTTCGATTGGAAACACTTTACAACTGTTTGAAAGAACTTCACATATATAGAAAGCTATTAGTAAAAGAATGTCATGTTATTTTTATTCTACTATTTTATTAAACCTTACATTAATTACGAGTATATACCTTTATATAATTTGCTGATGGCAAAGCTACAGCTTTCTAATTCATTATTTTTGCTAAACTATGTTGAAGGAAGTAGAAATAATTGAATAACTTACTCAGATTTTTAATTTTTTTTTTGATTTTTAAAAAAAATTAATTTTTTTCGTTAAAACTCAATATTTAAAAAATCCCATGCTTGATTTTTTTCAAACTTAACAAATAAAAATTTTTCAATACAATCTACCAGATGTGAGAAAAAAAATTTTATTTTACCTAAAAATAAAGGCACACACCATGCAAATGTTAAAAAATGGTTTTCAGAAATCGTATTTTTCTCGAAAACGGCGCCAAGAATTTTGATACATTTTTTTATTTCGAATAATTTTAACAATCTATAATTCAATAAAAAAAATTGAGATTAAGATATGACTGACTGTACCTACCATAGAACCATATTTTTTCAAATTTTGAAATTCTCACTATCGGTATAACGGATTTTAATGAAATTTTTCATTAAAAATTTTCTACAAAGTTTGAAAAACATTATATTTCAAAACTTAAAAAAAAAAACATTTTTTGAATTTAAAAAAAAAAATATTTTTTTAGAATTTTTTTTAATATAATTTTTTATTCGTATAGTAATAAAATCTTTAAGTGTAATCATTAGTGTACCAAAAAATTTTCTTAAAAATGTTTTAAGTATTTTGTTTATAAAAGCTTATTTTTTAAGAAACCACTACAACGACTTATAATTTTTATTCTTGCATTGAATTAACTTTTTGAAAAGACAAAAACAACTTCAGCAAACAACAACAACAAACAACAGCCATGTGATCTCTTAAGCAAATATTAGTTTGTAAAAGAAAATAAGATTTTATATAAATAAAGTTGGTAGGTAAACTTATATTTTTCATTATTGTACGAATAAAACTTCCCAAAAAAAAAAAACCGTTTTCGTATAAAATTAAAAAAAAACAATTGACTTTTTTTGTCAAAAATCCAAAAAATATTTTGCATTGAAAATTTGATAATACCAAAACTTTCCAGAAGCTTTAGCATAAAAAAATGATCAAAATCGGTTGTCCCATTTTTGAGAAAACCAAAAACGAAAGAGAAACAAATGGTTCTAGGGGGATACCTTTAATAACCATTTTTCAGATTTTTTGTTGAACCATTATCTAGCTTTAGCTTACTAAAATTTGGTGATTTTTTTTTAATTTGTCGAATAGTTAAAAAAATAAAATGCACGGCTGGGTCGCACGAACTTGCTCCTATGTAAAAGATTAAGAATTTCAAAAATTAATGTTATTAGAAAAACTGTTCATACGCATAAAATTCATTTTTTAAATGACTAAAAAAAACTTTTTTAGTAGTTAAAGGTAAGAATAGGATGCCATGTGATTCAAGCAAATATAGATTTATGCAAGAACAAAAATTATCAGTCTTTGTAGTGGTTTCTTAAAAAATAAGGTTTTATACCTATAAGAAAATTTTAAAACATTTTTAAGAAAAAATGTTGGTACACCAATTTGAAGTTTTTATTATTGTATGAATAATAATTAAATTTACAACAAAAGCATTGAGCCGTTTTCGAGATATTAAATTTTCAAAAAACAAAAAATTAATTTTTTTCTCAAAATTCAAAAAAATATTTTTCTTAAAGTTTTGAAATGCAATGTTTTTTTTTAAACTTCTTAGAAGCTTCTCTCTACGAAATTTCATTAAAATCCGTTGTGCTAATAATGGGAAATTCAAAATTTAAAAAAATCGTTCTATGGTAGGTATAGTCAGTAATATCTAGAAAGAAAAAAAATTTAAGCAAAATTCTCGGAACCGTCTTCGAGAAAAATACGATTTTCGAAAACCATTTTTTAACATTTGTATGGAGGGTACCGTTATTTTTAGGTAAAATGAATTTACTTTTCCTAAAAAAAAAATTTTGAAAGTTTTTTTAAAAATCCAAAAAAAAATTTTTGGAAAATTTGAATACACAATAATATTCAAACTGCTGAGAGGCTTTAGCATAAAAAAAATGCTCAAAATCGCTGGTTCCGTTTTTGAGAAAATCAAAAACAAAAAAAATGGTCCCAATGGAGGGTACCAAAACTACTAATTTTTTGGGAAATTTTTTCCAACCATTAACTATGTTAGGTTTAACTAAATTAAATTTTTTGATTTTTTTTTTAAATCGTTGGGACAGTTTTTGAAAAAAAAAAAATATTTATAAAAATTCGAAAAAAAAATCGTATGGCAGGTACCGTTATTTTTGGTCTTAAGAAATCAAATCAAAAAACATCCGGGGGTAAAAAATCAAAACCCATATCTACCAAGTTTAAAGAAAATCGGCCGAGCCGTTTAGCTGTAATCGAACAGACAGACAGACAGACAGAATTGCCAGACCCACTTTTTTCGTCTTCGCTATCATCGTAATGTCAACTTTGATCAAAATCTCGAGTTCGATTTTTTTTACGAATGCATAACTTGCCTTATAGTACCTATAAGTCACAAGTAAAAATATTTTATAAAATTTCAAAAAACAATCGTATGGCAGGTAGCGTAATTTTTCGTCTTACAAAAAAGAAAAAAAAAACTATGGTGGGAAAAATAATTTAAATAAAATGCACGACTGGATCGCACGAACTTGCTCTTAAGTAAAAGTACTTTGGAATTTCAAATACATTTTATAAATATAAAACATGGATTTAATGAGATAAAAATGTTCAAAAGCATGGAATTGCTATCTGATTTCCGGAAAAATATGAATTTATGCAAACAAAGTTTTAAAATCTATTTATTAAATTAATTTTTTATATAACAAATTTCTTTAAAATTTTTTTAGAACAAAATTTGGGATGCCAATTTTAAGTGCTTTGTAATATATATCTTAGGAAATAATTTCAAAAAATAATCGTTCACACGTTTTCAAGATATTGATTTTTCAAAAAATAAATTGGAATTTTTTTTTTTCAAAAACAAAAAAAAATATTTTTTCGAATATTTTTATAAAAAATATTATTTTAAACTTAGGTGAGCTCCTGGTGAAATTTTTTAGTTAAAATCGTTAGAGAAATTTGAAAATCAAAAAAACGGTTTTATAACAGGTAAACAAAATTCAATTTCTCCTCTAGGGAATCATCGAAGACTCTTAACTACCGGGATTGAAGAACATAGGTCTAGTGGCTTAGGCTGTAGGGAGAGGTACAGACATACAGACACACTGAAACATGTTTCTTGTGTACTAAATTTTCCTCAAAATAAAAAAAAAAATTGATATGCAAATTATTAGTATTCAATAAAATATATTTTAAAACGTATTTTAAAAATATTTTCGTGTATCCGTTTTCAAGATATTGAATTAAAAAAAAATTTATTATTTTTTTAAAAATCCAAAAACTATTTTTTCGAAAAAATTTTCAGTTTATATTTTTTTAAATGCAAAGCAGCTCCTGCATAAAAATTTTGGGTAAAATCGTTAGAGCCGTTGGTGAGAATTTCGAAAATAAAAAAAAAAACGTTCTATGACAGGTACCCCTGATAACATTTCCCCCCAAATTTTTTTTTGACCAAAATATAGTCCATGTTCATAATATCACACTTAATTTTTTTATCAAAATCGTTAGAGCCGTTTTCGAGAAAAATAAGATTATGCATTATGGGTGTATGCGGGGTACCGTTTGTTTTAGTGCTAAAAAAAATTTCAATTTCTCCTCTAGGGAATCACCGAAGACCCTTAATTACCGAGTTTGAAGAAAATACCTCCAGTAGCTTAGGCTGTAGTTCGAGGTACAGACATACAGACAAACAGACAAACAGACGGAATTGCCAGATCCACTTTTTTCGTCTTCGCTATCATCGTATTGTCAACTTTGATCAAAATCTCGAGTTCGATTTTTTTTTCCAAATGCAGAACATGCCCTATAATACCTATATCAATTCAATCAATAATTCAATTCAATTTTTATTTAGTTTACATTGTACAAATAAGACGTAGTCTTTTACAGTTCATAAAATTTAGGATAAGTGAATCATAAATAATAATAATACATGATGATAATACAAAGTATAATAGATTCGAAAATAATAATAATTCTTTGAATTAATAATATTTATATCGCAAGTAAAAAAAGTGTGAAGCTCGGGACTCACGGTCAGATGTGTAAACATCAACATTTGTCTAAATGCCGAACTTTTGTTATCGAACATACCCAATAAATAGACATAATTTTGTAATCGTAATGTCGTCAAATATTGAAAACATTTTCTGTACATTTTAGTAGAATATTTTATTTTATTTTTAAATGAACTTTAAAAGAACTTTGGGCTGAAATTTACAGAAAAGCACAGATAATCACAGTTTCAAAGTAAAGGTACGAACTTTTTTATTTCAAAAGCCATTAGACTTTTAAACATAAGTCTTACACACTTCACGTGGTTATTTGATACGACATTAAATTTGTTCACGTATATTCAAACAGAAATGTTATCTGATACGAAATACCACAACTATTTGCGAGTATTAATAGGATCGTAGACATTCTTAAATTTGTTTTACAAGCACGGCATGATGAATTTTTGACGGGTGAAAAACTTAAGCGTTCACATCCGTCAAATATATGCTGTCAAACATAACTTCTCATTAAAAGTTTGACCATGGCAGACCAACTTAGAGCATAGATGAAATCTTAGATGATTTACTGAAAAATCCAAGAAAACTTATATTACTCGTAATCTAATAAAATCCACCTGAATTACCTCTATTGATATCAAAATCAAGCCAATCATGCCGTGCTTGTCAGACTTATTTGAGAATTTGAACTCCCCTAATGATGCCTAAAATAAGAAACTTCAATTTGACTCTTGAAGCGGGATTACACACATTTTTTTTGTTCGTTTCGTCTTTCGTCTTTTTTGACAGTTTGAGTGAGGGGTATAGAAAAGTTGCTTCATCGCGGTGCACTTCTTCACCTCACACCAAATTATGTCAAAAAAACGAAACAACTTCTTAGACGTTTCTGCACTTTATCTCACTCCCTCTGTCACAGATTTATAAACAGATTGACATCATTCCCATCTTGTAATGGAAATTAACAGACCAGTATTGCGAGACCCACTTTTTTCTTCTACTCTATCATCGTAATGTTAAGTCTGGTCAATATCTCGAGTTCTATATTTTTTACGACTGCACAACTTGCAATTTAATACCTCTATGTCAGAAGTAAAAATAATTAGGGTAAAACTTGGTAAAATAACTCTTTCGAAACTCAATTCAGAAGGGTCGAAAATAAAAATTATACATTTTGTCATAGGTTTAGTTTTGTTTAATTATTTATATGCCTTTAATAAAACTGCAGAGAAGAAAACTTTGCATGGACTAGTTCCGAGAAAATGACCCTTTTTGGGAAAAATAAATAAGTTTCATTCAAAATTAGATCTTGAATAGTCATCGCATGCAAATAAATAGTCTCATTTTAAATATCAAAAGTTGTGAATGTACGCCAGTTTACCCCTAGAATTATTTCGACCATAAAATCCTCAAAATAAAACAAATCATTCTTTACTGTACATATAGACCGAGAGCCCACAGCAATAATTTTTGGGTGTGATTGTTAACAAAAAATAATTAGTATAATTAGGCAGTCCTTAAGTAGATATTTGCAAATGTGCGTTTCTTACATGCTCTAGTGGGAGCAGTAGTGAGTAATACTGCATCAAATATGCAGTTTTTTCCAAAGTCTAAATAATTGTGATAACAACTTTGATTGCAAATATCGAGGTCTAAGACGTTTTGCAGGCGGCCATCTGCCTGCAAAGATGCGATAATAATAGGGTATAAATCGTTTTTTTTTTTTAAATAAACTTAAAGCATCCAATACAATATGTATTGAACGATCCAGAAGGTAATAACAATTCAAACAATAAGTGTTTCATTTTTAAAATATACCATACGTACCGTACCCACTTTCGATAAGAAAACCAGGTGCCAAACTCTATTAAATGCTTCAGAAATATCAAGCCGATAATCTTATTTCCGCAAAGCAATGTAAATATCTTTTCCACTCTTCGCTGAGATATGCATTCAAATCGCCAATGGAACGATTACTTCGATAGCCGTCTGTATGACCCATTTTGAAGTAATTTAAAAAACAATTTAAGCAACAAGCAACTTTCGATGGAAATGAACTAAATAACACTTTTAATCAATTAGTTATGAGTTGTAAAGAAAACAAAATTAATTTAACGGTTGTTTTTTGTTATAAGGGACATAGAAATAAGACACGGCAATTCTCCGCTTTAGTTGAGCCGCCATCCCTGGAGATAAAAAATCTGAGACAACCACCTTAGTCTCAAAACATCGTGAAACATTTAAAGGGTATTCATATTCCCTTGAGCGTGAGTAAATTATAAAAAAAAAAGAGTTGGGTACATTTGGGATCATACACTGCATCAAAAAATTGCACGTACAGCAATTGAAAATAGACGTGTTTCCTTTATATTATGAGTTTACCACCAAAGATTCTAAGCTTATCGACTTTATTCGATAAAATTATTATGTATAATAGTATATGTAACAAAACTGCAACAAAATATTAGAGTTTTGCTTCATATGTTTTTTTTTACTGTTAGTAGAATTATTCCAGGAATGCCAAAAAATTGTTCGTACATCAAACAAATGTACGTACACTGCCCTCTTCTCTAACAAAATAGAAATAATGGTTCTTTTTGAAATGTAAAATGAGTACCTAAATGAAATTGGAACATGATATTGAGATATCTAAAATCTAAGCTCAGTCCGTTGTGGTGTATTGAACTATTTAATTGTTTTTTTTAGTTTTGTGAAGTTTTTTTTTTTTAATGGAAGCTACGCATAAAAAAGTTCCTCTTGAGGTAAAAAAAACTTATTCTTAAACTTAGAAACGATGGAAAAAGTTACGCTGAGATATCAGCAACTATTGGTAGACCACGATCAACAGTTCAATGTGTTTTAAAAAATTATTTGAAAAATAAAAGTTTTGAAGTGGCTCCAGGAAGAGGTCGAAGGAAAATTTTGGATGATCATATGGAGCGGAAAATTGAAAGAATGGTAAAGGCTGATCCCAAATTAAGTGCTCCAAAAATAGCTGCTGACATTAAAGCAAATCATGGAATATCGCTTAACCCTCAAACTGTTCGGAACTTTTTGCATTCAAAGGGATATAATGGTCGCACGGTTAAAAAAAAACCTTATATTTCAAAGGCAAACGTTTCAAAACGTTTGAACTATGCAAAAGCATAGGTTTTGAAAACAGATAATTTCTGGAAGAATGTTTTATTTTTCGACGAGAGCAAGTTTAACGTATTCGGGTCCGACGGTCGCAGATTTGTGTGGAGGAAACCAAACACAGCATTAGATGTGAAGAATTTGCAATCAACGGTGAAACATGGAGGCGGAAATGTTATGGTCTGGGGAGTTATGGGGTGCAATGGTGTGGGAAATTTGGTTTTTATGGATACAACAATGGATAAAAACAAATATTTACAAATTTTAAGGGAAAAATTGAAAGCCAGCGCTTTAAAAATTGGGTTAAAAGACGACTTTTTGTTAGTGCAGGACAATAATCCCATTGAGCATCTTTGAGATTATTTGGGGAAAAGGGTCCAAAAATCAAAAATTACCAATAAAAACCAACTCAAAGCCCTTATCTTGGAAGAATGGAACAAAATTTCTCCGGAAGTCACTTCAAAACTTGTTCTCTCTATGAAGAATCGCCTTCAGGATGTGATAAAAGCGAAAGGTTATCACACTCGCTACTAAAAATATGAATATATGTAATTAAGTTTTATATTACTGTACGTCCAATTTTTTGACCTATGATTTACTATTTTGTCTATTTTTTTGTAGTTTTTTTCTATGAAGTTTGTATTAATTAAGTTTGTTTTATTTTGAGTTCTACAATAATAAACAATATAAAAAAATGAAAAAAGCTGTTTTTTTTTAAATAATTTAATCTTTCCTTTTGAAGAATCACCTGTACGTACAATTTTTTGATGCAGTGTATTTTGTAACTCCTCATCCTCATACAACTCATAAGGTTGGAAGTCACTGCTCTCATCTTCTTGCAGGACTGTGAGTAAATCCTGACAGTTTTTCAATATTTGCTCTTTTGGAATTTTTTTTAAACTTGTTTAAGTCATAGAGAAAACCAAAATTTTCAAAATGTTGATTTAAAGACATAAATCTCGATTCTATATTATTTATCACAGAATCAATCATGGTATTAAAAAAAAATTGTTTCATACCGGCTTTTAGCAGACTTTGTAGGTTGATCGCTACTTCATAATCAAACATCCTTTTCTTTTTGGGTACTCTTTTATTTTTAAAATCTTTTGGCAAATCATAACTGCTTTTCTCAATAAATTGACGAGCGTCAGACAAGCACTTTTCGAATCCTGTTTGTCGATATTCTTTGATCCAGTCACAAAGAGCAATGCTTAAATGGACTTGTACAGATTGCCATAATTTGCTTATGGTATTGACACGCGTTAATGGCGCAAAATTTTAAACAACCTTTTATTAAGGGCTTAGCAATTTACTAGTTAGCAACTTGTTAATCTTTTAGTAATTTACTAACTCTTCGGAAATTTTAAACCTTTTCTTTCGTTTTACTAACTAGTAAATTACTAATTGCCTTTTATTAAAAATGGTGCATTTGAACACGTCCAAACAATGACAGTTCGTGAAAAAATACAAATCAAACAAAACTAAATCTGATGATTTGTCAAAGTGACAACCTACAATTTATTTTGTATTTCGCATATTTGTCATCAATTTATTCAGTAATTTTAATTTTCCTAAACTACGTGAGACTTTTATACTAGTGAACAACAGTCACGGTCCCCGTCGTGGTACGGTGCGCACAGACGAGAATGTGAATGCTGTAACCAAGAGTGTGAGACTCAATTTGTGAACATAAACTCGCCATCGATCTCAACAGCTCAACATTTCACGCACTAGCCTGAGGAGAATTCTGCACAAAGATCTCGGATTATTCGTATACAAGGTGCAATTGACTCAGCAGTCGAAGGCGCGCGACTTGAACGAAGTTGTGTTCCATAATTAGTGCGAATATTTGCTCTTACTAAAAAAGCCATTCCTGTTGAAGCTCAACCAAACATCCAATAGACTAAGAGTCCACAGCAATTTCTTCGTCCTCAGAAAACATTTTATATTATTTTATTTACTTTTTAAAACACTTAGCTCAACACTCACACACAAAAAAAAACAATTTAACTCTTTCACAATAAATTGCCAAGAAACTTTTTTCTAGACAAATGACAGAAGTCATATGGATTTAACAAATTACTAAAAGTTAAAAAGGCCAGTGTGTGATTTTAACTTTAGTAAAATGTTAAGAGATAGTAATATGTTAAAATCGTTTAAAATTAGCAAAATCCTTAGCAATTTACTAAAATGACTTTAACATATTACTAAATCGTTTAAAATTTTGCGCCAATAAGTCATACCATGTGTGTAACGATATAATAAATTCCAAATTGAATATTTTGTTTAGAACGGAATCGCAATTACTGAGTGTACCCGATTGTTCGGTTTGGCGTTATAAGTTTTCTATGCATTCAACAACATCATCAAATTGCAATAATACGGCCTTCACCGCCTGGATTCTGCTTTCCCACCTTGTGTCTGATAAAGGGTTCATAGTAAGCCTTAATTTATCTTTGATTATTTTCCAGCGTTTGCTGGGACTTGAAAATAGCAAAAAAATCAGAGCGAATCAGTTTTTAGTTTTTTTTTTTTTTGGATAGGTATAGCGTACCTATAGGTGGTCGTGGTAGATGCCTAGACCATCTGCGAATTCGAAGAGCAAGAAGGTTTAATTTTTTTGTTGGATACGGATATGTAAGTATTTTTTGTTTGTTTTTTTGCTTTTTAACTGCAACCCATAAAATAAAAATAATGGAAAAGTTTGGTAGCTATTATGATGCCAAAACTTATGTTGCCAGACTAAAATATAAACGAATGATCAGAAACGAGAGATGAGATTTTTTAATTAACTAATATAACATAATTTATCAGAAATATCGAATATTTTATTGACATTTATTTCGTGCGCCGAATGGTGGAATATCTTTAAGTTCAGAATTCTAATGATTATAAGAAAAACCTTGAGGTGTGTACTTTTGGATTTTCCATACTTTTTCAAATTTATTTTCGCCTGTGAGGCGCGAGGCCCTTTGCACCGCGAGGCCGTGGGCGGTGGCCCACACCGCACACGCCTTACGCCACCTCTGATTCCAGATGAAGCTAATGATAGGACTACTTCATTTTGCAATCTGATCTTTGCCAACAGCAATGAAATAAGAAACGTTTTTCCAGTCCCCCTGGGAGCATTAATGAAGTAAATTCCAACAGATTCACTGTTCAGAGCTTCCATCAAAGTATCATAAGCAATTCTTTGTTGTTCATTCAATTGCGGAATATTTGAACGAATTGCTTGGCCAATACTTCAGTATTGTATTGTTGCTCTCTTTGCAACTCGTGGTTAAATACATCGCCCATAGGACGTTTGGGTTCTGTCATGCCCAAATATGATAGTACTTTATTTAGCAACAAAAAGCATGATCAATGTATCATTGTAAATTTCTGCAGTGTAAAGACATCAAATGTTTCACAGCAAGGAACATTTTGTATTGAAAATTAAATTGTCGTTCTTAGTATTTATTCGTTACATATTATTTATGTTTCTCACCTTTTAAACCTTCCCCGATATTCCACAAATATTTCAAAACCAAAATTAGCAAATTCGGTCCAGCCATTCTCGAATTTTAACGAGACAAACGAACAGCAATTGATTTTTATATATATATAGATCCTTCCAATACAATTTTGTTACACAATATAGTTTGAGAATTTCTTATGAAGTAAGCGTAAAATTGAACGCGTTTGATGTGGGTATAGGTAAGTTCGATTTGTTAAATGCTGATCCTTTTTCAATTTATCAAGATTACTGTGTATTATAAATTTTAATAATTCTAGCATTTATTTTAAAGATGCTGGTCTGCTACTACTAATAACAACTAGCAATATGTATCTATTTGTACCTTTTACAATAGCTGCTGATACAACTATATTTTTGCTTACTAAAGTTGTGTTTTGGTAATTTTTTTTTTATTTTATCCTAAAATCCTCGGAAACAAGCGAATTAAGGCCAACACGAAACATTCGGAACAACCACCGTCACCATCGCGTCGGTCTGTACGCTGCCGAAATCGCATCGACTTTATTGTTTCAGTTTGCGTAATCTTATCTTCCGCCATGTATATGTATTTTGAGAGGCGAAAATTTCCTTGTCGTTCCGAATACTTCACGTTGCTTTTGAAAAGCGTTTTTCAACAGTAATTTTGAGTATTATGCTATAGTAACTATTAAAATGCACACAAATATTCAATCACCTAATTTCATCGCAGATTTCCCGGTAGTCCGGCCCCAACTGGGAAAACACTACGCCTAGAAGTATCGGCCTGACGTCATAACATAGAATCACAAATAATCTTGGTGCAATACTTGAAAATGTTCCCTTAAAAAGTACAGAGGCACCAGAAATTAGCTGAAAGTTACTGCATGATGTGTTGTTTACTCAGGACGTGTCATCAGCCTTAGTTTTTGTCGAAAACACTGCGGGCCAACGACTACTGTTTATGACAAACGCTACAGAGCCATGGTTAAAGACTTTTTCCTTCCTCAGCTGCATGAATTCAGATAAATAACAGGAGCAACCGCGTTATGGCGCAAGTCACAACCGAAATTCTGAGAGCTGCATTTTCGGTTCGCATAATTTCTCGTTTTGGCAATTTGCACTGGCCTGAAAGATCACCCGATTTAACCATTCCAGACTTATTTTGTGGAGTCACGAGTCTATGCCAACAAGCATTAGGGCCTTTGAAGCCCTCAAAGAGAATATCCTTCAAGAATGCGAAGACCGATCGTTGGAAGTTCTAGCACGAGTGATAGGAAATGACATAAATCGGGCCAGAATGGTTATCAATTCTGGCGGCGGCGGCGGTCGATATCATTTTCTCAATTTCATGGGAAAAATATTAAGACATCAAATAAACATAATCATACAATCAAAGTTTTTCGTTCATAACAAAAAATACAGGCAAAGAACATCGGGGAACAACTCTTGTGCCAAGTGAATAGCAAATTTTAACACGCAAACAAAAACAAAAGTAAAAGTGAACAAAATAAGAGATCAGCATAAAGTGAATTTTGATTATTAAAATGCTAACAGTTTAGATCGCGCTTCATTTATTTGCACACACATGTGAAATGTGAGACAAAAGTTACTCATTTCGACGAATATTATGTTTGCAGTTTCTTAGTCGTACCTTTGTATACAAAACGTATAGTTCTCTTATGAAGACGAACGATTGGGGCGACATCCTAAGCATAGCGATAGTACTTGTTAGATTTGTCTCTGCTTAATTTCATAATAAAAAATTCTCTTTTTACTACTTGTTTTACATATATCTTATCCTACTCTCTACTGTAAAATCGTGCGCTAATTTCAGCGCCACCACCAGGATAGCGTTGGTACCACAAAATCACGCTCCATGATAATACTATAGGTTATAACTACACTCAGAGAAAAATATACCATTGATTTTTCAATGGTACGACCATTGATTTCAAAAGACGCTTTTTAATAATATTTTACTATAAAAACAATGGTTTTCTAGTAAATTAAATGGTATTTGGGTTATTAATACAATGGTTTTGAAACTATTAATCTTAATAGGACACGTATTATTAATTCAATGGGAAAGACTATTGATTCAATAATATTCCACCATTAACAATTAATAACACGTACTATTACTTTCATGGTATGTTACTATTAATTTTCAATAGTTTCGATACCATTGAAAAAACATCATATTAATAGTGTGTCTCTTTAGTTCAATGGTGTGAATCATTAATAGCATAGTATTTTACTATTAACTAAATACCATTAATACTATTTTTCGAAATAAAGTACACACCATTATTTATTAGCCGCCGCCAAGTGCAGACGTTTTTTCGATTGGCTCTTCATTACCCACATAACTAATAATTGAAACTTCCTATAGTTAAGTCCGCATACCTCTGCACTTTTAATCGCGAACTCTCTGACCCAGTTCCTACCTTTTCTACCATCGCGACAACCTATTGTGATTAAAAATTTGTGCTGAGCCTATAGCCTTGAAAAAAATCTACACCCGATTTCATGAAAACTTTAACATCTCCGTCACAACAGTCAACAAAGACCTTAATACGTATGCCTCTCACATCAGCTCCAAACGTACGTCGTACCTTCAAAGCACGCGTAAAAACTTCAATAACTATTTTCGATCCTAATCCAAATTCTCTTAATGTCCCATCTAAATCAAACCTCCGTCCCATCCCAGACCGTCAAATCCTCCCTCTTACTTTCTACTACCAAAACGTAAGAGGCCTACGTTCTAAAACTCATGCTGTTTTGCAACAAACCCATGCTCTACCCTTTGAAATCTACGCCCTGACTGAAACAAATCTGGTTCCTAGTATTAACAACCAAGAATTGTTTCCTTCCTCTTTCAATGTTTATCGCGATGATGTTCTTAACCAACCTACCAGCGAATGCCCTTGCCGAGGTGTCCTCATAGCTATTCAAAATACACTAGACCAAGGCCGTCTTTACCCTTTTGGGGGCCCTGGGCACTTTTCGAAAATGGCGCCCCTGTATGATTATATAAAAATGTTATGTTGTGTAATAAAGATATACAGAAAAAATCACATAACTTTGAATTAATATTTATTCTTTTAATTTTTTAAATAAATAATATTTTTTTAATTCATTAAAAAGATAAATAATTATTGCAGCATTTTTTCCTTTTTTCGGATCCACTTAGGAACCTACTTATGATTGTTTAGACATATTTTGATTTAATATAGTATATTTTATTTTTTAAACTCCTTTCGTAGTAAGAGATAGAAAAAAGAATGCTATGCAAATATGAATTTATGCAAGAACAAAAATTATAAGCCGTTGTAGTGGTTTCTTAATAAAATAAAATTTTAAATAAAAAAATTTTAAAATGTTTTTGAGAAAAAATTTTGGTACGCCAATTTAAATTTTATATTATATATTATATTATATCGAGCCGTTTTCGAGATATTGAATTTTCAAAAAAAAAAACATTTTTCTTTCCAAATTCAAAAAAATATTTTTTTTTTTAAGTTTTGAAATGCAATGTTTTTTTAACTTTTTGGAAGCATCTCTATAAAAAATTTCATTAAGATCCGTTATGTCATTAATGAGATATTCAAAATTCGAAAAAATGGTTCTATGGTAGGTACAAGCTGTAATATCTTAATTTCAATTTTTTTTTTTATTAAATTAAAGATTATAAAGATTAATTGAAAGAAAAAAAAATTATAAAAATTCTAGGCGCCGTTTTCGAGAAAAACACGATTTTTGAAAACCATTTTTAAAATTTTGTTTACATTTGTATGGTGGATACCTTTAGTTTTAGGTAAAATAAATTTTTGTTTCTTACATCTTGTAGATTATATTAAGAGACTTTTATTTATCAAGTTTAAAAAAAACTAGCATGGGATTTTCGAAATATTTGAAGTCTTTTTTAAAAATCCAAAAATTTTTTTTCGAACATTTGAATACACAATTCTATTTAAGTTCTTGGGGAGTTTCAGCAAAAAAAAAAAATTATAAAAATCGGTGGTATTTTTTTTTGTTGAGAAAATCAGAAACAAAAAAAAAATGGTTCCATGGGGGGTACCCTCAATAACCATTTTCCGCAAATTTTTTAACAACTACTACCTATCTTTAACTAAATGAATTTTTTTTGTATCTTTTTTTTAAATCTGTCGAACAGTTTTTGAAGAAAAAAATATTTGTAAAATTTCGAAAAAAATTCGTATGGCAGGTACCGTTATTTTTGGTCTTAAAAAAAACAAGAAAAAAACGTGTGGGGGAAAAAAATAAAAATGATATCCACCAAGTTTAAAGAAAATCGGCCGAGCTGTTTAGGCTGTAGTCGAACAGACGGACAGACAGACAGAATTGCGAGACACACTTTTTTAGTCTTTGCTATCATCGTAATGTGAACTTTGATCAAAATCTCGAGTTCGATTTTTTTTACGAATGCATAATTTGCCTTATAGTACCTATAAGTCGCAAGTAAAATACCAAATGAGCAAAGTCACATACTAATACCATTGTATATAAACTTTACAATGCAAATACTACCAAAGTATATCTGAAAATTCCGCATGCGCAAAAACGATTCGAATATACACTTATCCTTTTCTTTACTATTGACCTATAGAACAAATAGTGAGAAGCGTAATCTTTCATCTATCTCATTGAATGCAAAAAAACAAAAACTTCCTTACCTCTTTACCTTGAAATCTTAAAAAATTGAGTGCCGTTTATCCGACGGATAGTTAAATCGCCTATGTATGAGTTACTGCGTTCATGCAAACTTGTATGCACGTTGCAAATATAGAAACACCATTGGCGCAAAATTTTAGTTAAATTAGTAGGATGTTAAAGCTATTTTAGTATGAAACTAGGTTAAAACAACGATTTTGCAAATTTTAGTCAAATAAAGCATCATGCTTTCTCTACCCTTTTATTAAAGTTAAAACTATCAAATACCTATTTTATTTTTTTTAGTATCGTGCTATTTACAACTTCCACAAAAGGTCTGTTTACTTAGTTTTCTGTACGAGTTGTCATTCTTTTACGTGTGTTCAGAAGCAATTTATTAAGAAAATTGCTTTAGTACGATACTAGTTAGAAAATGTTTAAAATTAAGAATGAGTTAGTAAGCTACATACTTTAAAGTTAGCAAATTGTTAAGTAGTATCATACTATTACCTTAATAATATGCTGTTTAAAATTTTGCGCCATTATCTTTATTTTTCCATACAGTGATATTCAAATGTGTGTTTTTTTGTTGTTTCTGTCAGAAAGCAAACTGCATTGCCACTTAGTTAGTTATTCACAGCGGAGCATTGTTTATAGGTGCTTCATATTTCTGTTTTAATTTGAATATAATTTCGCAGGGAATGTGATTTAAAATGTTCAGCAAAGGTTGTTGTTCAGCAAAGAGAGTACGAATTCTGATCATTCTTTATCTTTATGCATCTAAAATTGTATCGAAATATTTTCTTTTCTTGAAAATAGACCAATAGAGGTTAAGTGATGTTTCAGAATTTGGGGGCCCCTGGTGATTGCGGGGCCCTGGGCCCGGGCCCAGTGGGCCCAGTTGTAAAGAGGGGTCTGCACTAGACTCATCCCTTATTGCAATCTCTTCTTCCTCGAATCTTGACTATGTTTCCGTTAAGATAACACTACCTCGCAAGTCACTTTATGTTATATGTTGCTATATTCTGCCGTCACAACCCATCGAATCTTATAAACTCGCCATTGATACGGTTGACCATATAATAGATGTGTGTGACCCCAACGATGATATCCTTCTTTTCGGTGACTTTAACCTTCCTTATCTAAAATGGATTCCATCCGAAGATCAGTCTTATTACATAGCTTCCAATCCCACCTCTGCCAAGGAATGTCTATTTATAGATCACCTAGCAGATTCAAGTCTATGCCAAGTTAGTGGTATCCCAAACTATATGGACAGGCAACTAGATCTTATTTTCACAACCGATCCCATTAACTCTACAGTGTCACTCTCTCCCCTTTCCCTATCTACCATCGACAATTATCATCCTCCCCTCTTTCTCTCACTCTATCATGATTCTCCATCACCAACTCAACTGCCAGCAAATAAGTACTCTTATGATTTTCACAAAGCAAACTTCCCTCAAATTAACGAATATCTGAACAGAGTTTCCTTCAATTTTGATAACCTTATTGTGAAAGATGCCGCAGAAATATTTTACACAGAATTATTCAATTCTATTTCACTCCATATACCCTTTTGTCGCCATAAATCATCGTTCGCTTCACCACCTTTTTATAACCGCAAACTTCGCTCTTTGCGTAATAAGAGAAACAAGTTGTGGGCAATTTTCCTTCGCACTAACTCTCCCACCGACTATTCTAACTACCTTGGTTCCTATCTTCACTTTACCGAGCTTTACAACTCCCTTTACCAACGCTACTTAATTGAAACACAAACCAACCTTATAAATGATCGTTCTTTCAGTTCGTCAATTTCAAACGAAAATCCGATGGTTACCCTACCTCTCTTTCCTTCAATACCGAAACTTCAAATAATTCGCATGGTATTGCCAACTTTTTTGCCACCTTTTTCAAGAAATCTTTCACTGACGACTCCTTTGTACCTGATTCTGGTTATTTCGATTATTAGCCAAATTTCTCCCTAGGCCCATCTCTTCCGCTTACCGTTGACCCTTGTCTAATCGAAAATAAGCTAAATCAACTTAATGACGAATTTCTTCCTGGTCCTGATGGCCTCCCTGCAATATTCCTTAAAAAATGCTCTTCAGCCCTCTCTTTTCCCCTCTCTAAAATTTTCAGCTTATCGCTATCTCAAGGAGAATTTCCTCAGGTATGGAAAACCTCTTTCATAACCCCAATACACAAAAAGGGTCCTAAGAGCGATGTTAAAAACTATCGTCCTATTGCCAAACTTTCACATATCCCTAAAATATTTGAAAGTATCTTGTACGAAATTTTAAGTTTCCGCTGTAAGTCTCTGATCTCTCCAAGACAACACGGCTTTCTTAAATGTAGGTCTACAACCACTAACCTTGTCGAATTTGTATCGTATTCCCTATCTGCCTTAGAGAACGGAAAGGAAGTTGACGCTATATTTACTGACTTTCGCAAGGCTTTTGACAAAATTTCGCATAAGCTAATACTTTTCAAATTATCCGCCCTTGGCTTTGAACCTAATTTCTTGAAATGGATTTCTTCTTATCTAGAAAACCGTTATTACTGTGTTCGTTTCAGATCTGCCCTCTCTAGTCCTTTCTTAGCTACCTCCGGAGTCCCACAAGGCAGCCACTTAGGTCCTCTCCTTTTCATTCTTACCATTAACGATATTGAAAACGTCATCAAACATTCCCATATCTCACTCTACGCTGACGATACTAAGATCTTCAAAACAATTTCTTCAAAACACGATTCTTCCCTTATCCAACAAGATCTCGACAGTTTCTCAGTCTGGTGCCTTAAAAACTGCTTAGAGCTAAATATTTCCAAATGCCAATCAATCACTTTTTCACCTAAACACACAAAATCTCCTCCACGTCTCTAACTTCTACATAACCAACCCATATCAACTGTTGAATCGATCCGCGACCTAGGAATATTATGCGACCGAGAGCTCAACTTCTTGGCACATATCGATAATATTATTTTAAAAGCCAACTCATCACTTGGTTTCGTTAAACGGTGGTCCAAAGAATTCTCCGACCCCTACGTCACCCGATCCCGATCTACTTGAGTACGCCAGTCAAGTTTGGTCCCCATATCAACAAATCCACATCTCTAGAATCGAGAGCATTCAACGTCGCTTCCTAAGATTTGCCCTTCGCGGCCTGTCCCTTGATCCTGCCCCCCTACCAAAACCGCCTTCAACTAATTAACTTAAATACACTGCAAGAACGGAGAGATATAGCAGAGATTCTCTTCATTCATCGGCTTCTCTCAGGCTCCGTTGACTGTCATACTCTTTACAACTCTATCTTTTTCAGCACAAACCCTCGCAACCTTAGAAATCCTCGCCTCTTCTATCTCCCCACCCACCGTACTTCCTATGGCTCCAACGAACCTATTACGCGTATGCTGCGGAGGGTTAATTCGAATGAAAACGATTTCGACTTTAACCTCAGCACTCGCTGCCTAAAAAACCTCCTCCGAAACACAATACAATTGTGTCGTTCATTATAAAAGTGGTGTAAATCCATTTTTTTTAAAAATGGATTTCTTTGCTTAATGGTATTATATTTGTTAATATCTTTCAATATAAAAGAGAATCTACTCCAAATACGAATTATATTTCCGATAATTAATGTTTTTTGTTCTTGAAGTGATTTTATTATTTAACTATAAAAATTAAGTAAGTCACAAATCCGTTTAATAAAATAATTAATAAAATCTGTAAAGGTTATTATAATCTTGCACTTTTTACGAATAATACAAAATATTAACCTAAAGCGCATTAATTTTGTTTTTTTGTCTATTCATCATTTCGCAAAAACCTTATTATCTCGAAATTCATTTGTATGGAGATACTTCACTATTAAATTGAGCGACACAATTATAGTTTTAAGTTAGTCTAACCCTAACTGTAAGTTTCATAGTTTTAAGTTAGATTAAGTTATGAAGCTTGTATTAAGCTAAATAAATGGGGGTATTGCCCCCACCAAAATTAATTAAATAAGAAAAAACCATTGATTTAATAAGATTTGTCTTATTAATATTAATAATATGGACTATTGTTTTAATAGTTACATGTAATGAAATAGTTACGAAAGCAGAAAAAGAAACTAATTAATAGTGCATCCCATTAAACAAATGTGTTCAGCTTATATATTTTCGAATATTCGAAACTATTGCTGAGCCATTGGGAGTTCGTCATGAAAGAAAAAGAAACTGCAAATGTCTATATTAATGATTCCTAGGTTCCTTGAAGAAAAACTCTCTAAGATGGAACCTACGTATATGGGATAGAGCAAGGCATGTATCTGTATAGAAGATGAAGAAATAATTCTACCTTTTCCTCAAGATCAAGAAGTGGCCAGATCTAGTTTATCATCAGACCGGTGGATAAATTATTTCATCTTAGGTTTGTCCTCTTTATATCATCTTGTTTCAGCATAAGTTTACATGCAGCAATGTACCTATGTGAGCTTTATAAGGTAATGTTATACAACTTCTTGGCGAATTCGTCAGCTTTACAGTTCGCTGGATTTTCCCTATGCCCGGGCACACAATAGATGTGAACATTGAACTGCTGCGCCATCTACATCAAAGATATCTAAACGTTATAGAAACAGTAGAGATCGAGTCCAGAGATACTAGTATATTAGATTTGCAAGAAGATGCGGATACCAGTAGTTGATAACACGTTTTCTTTGAGCTAAATCAGAACTTCTTTAGTCGCCATTAGTCCGACCTACACACTGCAATGTATAGGAAGACGAAAAGAGAGACACAGAGACAAAATTCAAGTCCACCAACCTCACAATTAGTTTTCTATCCGTGTCGATATAAAAATGGAAAGAAACATTTTCCAAAAAACTCATATCCTCCTAGACAGATCTGGAAGGAATGGTTACATGGGCGTTTTTGTCAAACTGTAGTTTTGGGATAGTGTAATCAATGTGACTAGGACGTTATACTAATAAGTTCAGAATGATGCAATGGTCAATTTCGTTATGATTCAGTGTCAAGAAGCTTTTAGGTGGTCGGCTCTGCTCACCGCCGTCTGCTTGCTGAAAATAACGAAGGGTGGCAGATGGATTAGAATGTCTAGTGCGGCAGAGGGTATTGTTCGTAGTGCCAAGGTAGGGCAAAATGATCACTTTTCTTAGCTTGTCATTGAAGAAATAAATAAGGAAAGTGTTAAAAAGTACAACAAAAAAAAAAAACACATAGAAATTGAATTACAAAATTTCGTTAATAACGATTTAAGGTTCATATCCATCGTACCGCCAATCGTATGGAATCCGCAAGATTTTACTCCCGTTTATTCAAGAACTTTTTATATATTTTTTTTTTTCGATCAACAATACTTTTGTGTGCGGATATCCTCGTATAAAATATGTTTTTCTTCATTTAAATAAGGAGGTAAATTTTTTAAATTCAATTACTTGATATGTATGTAGTTGAGAACTTTTATTATGGGAATGAGTTATTGCACAGTTCAATATTTCTAGGTATTAATGGTTTGATATTAGTATACGAATATAATGATTGTTGAAGCTTAAACTGAGGTTTATCCTGATTAACAACTAGGTTTCAATATTAATTCTGTAATAGGAGTTATTCATTTTGTGAAAGAGTCTTACCGACGGTGTGTCATTAGATCCATCATTACTATCCTCATTGCCATCCACATTCAGCTCCTCGCTGGTTTCACTCCTGGCGTACATTTTATTTTGGCCTGCTACTGCCACCGCAGATGCTGCCACAGCCGATAACCCTCCAAGTTGTATCCGAAATCCATAATCACTAAGATCCCGTTCATTTGCCGCTGATATTGCTGCTGTTCGGGCCGCTGCAACAGTAGCAGCCGCTAACTTTATTCTTTCCACATCTAGGTCACTCGCTATAACTGAGTTGGAGGTATTGGCAGCAGGTGTTATAGTGGTGGTTGCAGCTGCTGTCATTGATAATACTGCTGATCCAATAATATCCATAGACGTCGACGTTTGCATCGAACTACAATCCGTGGGTGATAGTGACAATTGTTGATGTGAATGTCTTTTTGGGCTGTTTTGTTCTAGAGATTGTTGAGCGGGTGCATTTCCGGTTGAATTTGGGGAAATTGGAGGCGATTGATTGTGATGCAGGTTTCTAAATTGAAACTGATGGTGTGGCGAAACTAGATGTGACGGATGTTGATGAGGGTGATGTTGTAGGTGTTGCGGATGATGTAAAAGTCCACTTGGCACATGATGGCTCGGTTCGGGTCTAATAAGCTTTCTCACATTGCCACCGATTTCGAGCTCAATGAGTTTTCTAGGCGGTGGCGATTGAGATCGGCGGTTAATTACAATACTACTACTACTGTTGACATTGTTATTACTAAAACCACTAACGCAGTTATTATTGTTGTTGTTAGTAGAAGAAGTAAGGGGACTGTCTTGTTTACCCGTTTCAGCCCCTGATGGAGGACTCAATCGGTTAAGTATTCTATGATCGGTCAATTGTTTCAAACGGTCTATGGAGAAACGATCGATTTTAAAATCTTCACTAGTATGTGATTGTACCATCAGCAGACTATTCATTTGTTGGGTAAGTTTGGGGTTACCGTCGGGTGAAGTATTGGACTTGGGAGAATCGGGACTGGAATTCGGACTCAATTGGCCGCTCCCCGTATGTGTGTTATCCGAATGGATCGTTTGCATCATTACCATAGTACACTTCACTTATCTCTTTTTTTTAGTAAGCACACAAAAATGTACAATCTGTCATAAACACTCACGAGTTATTGTCTTTAAAGTAGAGGGCCAATATTTTCACTTTTTTAAATTACAAATTATTCACGGAACATTTCTGAATCTCTTTGTACCTATATATTTTGTACGGAAAGGGTTTTACACTCTTATCTCATCAAACGAACTGTTACGACTAAAAGCTACTGATCCGGGATAACATTCATCCCTTGAACTCCGCATTCAATGTTTGCTGGAAAGATGCCGAATAAAGTGAATCCTCTTTAGTCGTTTGATTCAGATACACTGGCGGAGGGAAAATTTCACAGCAGCCGAATAAGTAGCATTTTCTCTGTGATGAGGTGTATTTTACTCTCAACCCGTCAAATATCGTCGAGATGGGGTATTTTTAGAATACTAATTCGAGACACGCCTTTCAGAGTTAGTTCCCCTCGTTTTTGTATGTTCAACCCAATAAATACTCTGCGTGGTGTGCTGGATGCTGGATTCGAAACTCCGCCTTTGGTTTATTGGCTCTATCCGAAACGCTGGTTGTATTTGCATCCAATTGAGCACAACGGCAGTAGCGATCCGCGGGATATGCCGTCTCTAATTATTTAATTTGTTTTCCCCTCGTTAGGAGTGTAATGGCCTGACAACATGACTACTACTACAACTATCTATACCTCTCACCCATGCAGTACCCACCCTTAGAGATTTTATCTTTTGTCACTACTGCCTGCTCTTAGCTATTGCATGAATGTACTTTAATGTCTTTAAGGAGCATCATCATATTATTTAGCAGTAGGTATCTGTAGCATTTTTATTTGTTTATACGGTTGGTCGGGGTTGGTTGTTTGCCTGATGCTCGAGGGGGGAGAATTTGTTTCATCGAGCGATTATAGTTGCGGGTGTGTGTGTGTATGTGCTGTCTTGTACAAGCAATTTCATATCGCATCCAATTTGCGGTATAACTGTTTTTGTCATTTTTTATGTTTGTCAATTGTGTCAAGTAAATGATCCACTTAACAGTGACGAAGTCGATGGCGGATGGAACCATACCTATGGTTCCATTTATGGAAATTCACCTCACACTGGTGTATGTTTTTAAATCTGTAGGTACCTATATTTTGTATTGAAAATATTTTTTAGCGAGAGAGTGTATTGGTGTATTTAATGTTGGGTATACGAGGCACATGATACATATCTATGTACCTATATACCTACTTTAATTAGTTTTGATTTTATTTTTGGATTTTTTTTTCAGACAGGATCTTTTCTGTTATCCTTTCTCCCTCTTCTTAGCCCACAGAGTTAATTCATATATAATGCGGTTTCATGTTAAATGCCATAAAAGTGAAAACCGTTTTATTTGCCACTAATTAAATGCTCCGGGATTTATTTAATTATTTTTTGTTGAATTAAATTTTAAAAAAATATGTAGGTACATGTAAATAGGATGCTTGGTAGTGGAAAGGATATGGT
This sequence comes from Philhelius festivus, assembly GCA_963931855.1. Lineage (NCBI taxonomy): Eukaryota > Metazoa > Arthropoda > Insecta > Diptera > Syrphidae > Philhelius > Philhelius festivus. The sequence goes on from OZ007555.1 coordinate 89,163,169, forward strand.
TTAAGGTATGTATTGATATACAGCTTAATACGTATAACTTTTGATGGACAATTAAATAGGTATACATGGGAATTATGTTCAAAAGTACTCATTCTGAGAAAAACGATTCGTTAAAAATTCTATTTTATTTTAAATTTTAAGACCCTACTTAATTTAAGATTACGTATAGATACACTGAAAATAAATTCCTAGGTAATATTGACAAAAACGTTTTGTTCACCTTTAACAAAACAATTTTATCGTTTTGATTAAATTTTTGTCAATACAAAAGAATGATTTTTGTTCACAAAATTCTTATAATTCAGCATGATTTTTTGTCAGTTTAACAAAATATGCACTACAACTAATATTGTCGATTTAACAAACCAAGTTTTGTTAATACATATAACAAAATAAAACTCATATTTTTGTCACATCGACAAACTTTTTTGTGATGTTAACAAAATGTTTGTTGTATCTACAAAAAATCTTTTTTTGCAAATTTTTGTCAATATCACAAAGTTTTTGTTAATTTTTTTTGTAAATTTAACAAAAAATGAAAACATTTTTGTTAAAATGACAAATTTTTGTTTTGGGGTTGAATTATTTTGTAATATTCATAAAATAATATTATCAGATAGATAAAAGTATTTTGTAAGGAAACCAAAAAATTCTGCGCGTATATTTTTTTGATCATGACATTTATTTTGTGTATGATATGGTTCACATTTGGTTTTTGTTTTTTTGCTTATCATATTGACAAAATATTTTTGTTATTTCAACAAATTAATCTGTTAGCATAACAAAATAATTTTGTGGATACAACAAAATATTTTTTGTTACCTCAACAAAATTCTGAAATTTTTATCAATTTGACAAAACTTTTTGTTAGACGTACCTATATTGACAAAATTTTTATCAGATCAACCTACATTTTTGTCATATATACCTAGATTTTATTTTCAGTGTAGATATCTACTGAATAAACTTAGTATCAATTATATAGTCGTATATTATATTATATACTTATTTATATGTATAATATAATATAAAACCCAATAATTAAAAGCAAATTTGCGTGTGCCCAATAAGGCCCATCCCTTATTTTTGTGGGCCTTATTAGGAACATGCAAGACTTAAAAAAAAAATTATTTAAAACTAACGATCAAACATTTTTTACAAACAAATAATGTTGTAATTTACTCAAAATATTATATATTATACGGGAAAAATCAAAAAATAGGTAATTACTTGGTTTAAATATGTTAAAAAAGAACACAAAACACACTCCTTTTTTATAATTTGCTAGTTTTTCCCCCCAGACGAACTTCATTGAGCTGTAGGTCAAGACATAAATCGCGCAGCTGGCTTTTTTTCCTTTGTATGTGTTCTTGTAGACATGGTTTAAATATGCAAAGCAAAAAAGTCCCGTTATTTGTTCGTTTCTGTGTTTTATGACAAGTGGGCCTTATTAGGAACAGGGCCTTATTTGGCCCCCCTACCTTAGTCGTAAATACAAACACTAACTACTAACTTAAATATAACTTTTTATGGAAAATTAATTTTGTTGGCAGGAATATAGGTATACCTACTTATTTAATTGCAAGGTCTGAGGACTATACTCTGTTCAATTTATATTTGCAGTAACACTGGTGCCTGCTGCTGTTTGCACGGCCCCTTAACTTAAGAAAATGCCACTGAAATAAGAAAGAGAATCACTGGGTTACATTAAAATTGTTTGTGTAATCTTCTTTGAGCTCACGTACAACCCACCTTGACCTATCTGCTTTCTGCTCCATGGGTGAAATGAAAGGAGACTGATCGCCAATTTGCAACCAATCTTTATTGTGTTTATTACAAAAAAAAACAACACTGAATCAGAGTTACCATTGCCAACTTGATAGAAATTCATATGGCATTTTCTATTGTTTTTTGCTATGTATCTTTCAGGATTTAAGCTTTTTCGACCTTTTTGTAGCAAGTATTTTTCTGAGATTTTCGGCAATTTTTAATGCTCCCTACGGCAATCCTGTAACAACTTTAAATTAAAAATAGCTTATTGAAATCCATAATGGTCAGACTGAAAGGCAAACATCCTATCTTCCCTGTACTGCAAATATAAATTGAACAGAGATAGATAATTAAAAGATAGTGTTGCTACCATTTTATGGATTTCGTTTAGCTAGGCAAACAAGGTGCGCGCTAAGTATTTAAGTATAACTTAACCTAGTATTTCAACATTCTTATATTCAATACAATCTTCGAAAGTAAGGAAACGGTGAGTTTTCTTCAAAAGTGTCGCACATACTAGCTGATATGTTCAAGAGGCTATAGAAAAATATGTATATATAAATATAGAAAAATGTTCAAAACAATGAAATTCATAAAAAAAGAATGCTTTCTGATTTTTTGAATAATTAATGAGCGGTTTTAATAAAATGCACGACAGGGTCGCTCGAACTTGCTCTTATGTAAAAGACTAAGAATTTCAAAAATAAATGTTGTTAGACAAAAACTGCTTATGAGCATAAAATTCATTTTTTAAATGACTTAACTAACTCCTTTAGTACTTGCAGCTAAAAACGGGATGCCATAAGATTCAAGAATATATTATCTTATGCAAGAACAAAAATTATAAGTCGTTGTAGTAGTTTTTCCTAAAAAATAAGCTTTTATACCTAAATAAAATTTTTAAAACATTTTTAAGTAACAATTTTGGTATGTCAACTTTAAGGCTTTATTATTGTACGAATAAAAATTAAATTTACAAAAAAAAAATACTCAGCCGTTTTTGAGAAATCGAATTGTCAAGGAAAAACTGATTCTTTTTCCAAAAATTCAAAAAATATTTTTTGATAGTTTTGAAATGCAATGTTTTTCAAACGTTTTAGTAGCTTCTCTGTAAAAATTTCATTAAAATCCGTTATACTGAAAATGAGAAATTCAAAATTTAAAAAAATGGTTAAATGGTAGGTTTTATTAAGATATATACTACATACATATATAAGATTTATATAGGTCGTAAAAATTAATCGAAAGAAAAAAATGTTATCAAAATTCTAGATGCCGGTTCCGAGAAAAGTACGATTTTTGGAAACTATTTCCTAAGATTTCTATCCTGGGTACTGTTATTTTTAGTTAAAATAATTTTATTTTAGCATAGGTATCTTATATAAATATTAAGAAACTTTTATTTATCAAGTTTGAAAAAAATCGAGCATGGGGTGTAGTGTTCGCACGTTAATTGAAAGACGACCTCTCTTAACGAGTTCAGTTTATTCACTGTCCCTAACTTATGCTATTATAACACATACATAATTATATATGGAATAGAGAAAGAGACAGGTAGACACTACACAGGGTTTTGAAAAAAAAATTCTTTTTAATTCAAAAACAATTTTTTTGAAAATTTGAATGCACAATAGGATTCAAACTTTTGGGGCGCCTTAGCATAAAAAAATGATCAAAATAGATTGAACCGTTTTTGAGAAAATTAAAAACAAAAGCAAAAGTTCCATGGGGGGTACCATTAATAACCATTTTTGGGAAAAATGTCAAAATCAACCATCAACCTAGCTTTAACTAAATGAAATTTTGTGAATTTTTAAACAAAAAAATCTTACGAACAGTTTTTGAGAAACGAAAAATTATTTCTAAAATTTCCAAAAAAATTCGTATGGCAGGTACCGTTATTTTTGGTCTTAAAAAAAAGAAAAAAACGTGTGAGGGGGAGGAATTAAAAATACTATCTACCAAGTCTAATGAAAATAAAATGACAACTTTGATTAAAATCTGGAGTTCAATTTTTTTACGAATGCGTTACTTGTCTTATAGTACACTAAAAATAAATTCCTAGGTAATATTGATAAAAACGTTTTGTTGACCTTCAACAAAACAATTTTATACTTTTAATTAAATTTTTGTCAATACAAAAGAATGATTTTGTTGATTTCACAAAATTTTTATAATTCAGCATGATTTTTTGTCAGTTTAACAAAATATGCACTACAAATAATATTGTCAATTTAACAAACCAAGTTTTGTTAATATAACAAAATAAAACAGAGATTTTTGTCACATCGACAAACTTTTTTGTGATGTTAACAAAATGTTTGTTGTATCTACAAAAAATCTGTTTTGTAAATGTTTGTCAATATTACAAAGTTTTTGTTAATTTTTCTATGTCAATTTAACCAAAAATGAAAACGTTTTTGTTAAAATGACAAATTTTTTGTTTTGGGGTTGAGTTATTTTGTAATATTGATAAAATAATATTATCAGATAGATACAACTAATTTGTAAGGAAACCAAACAATTCTGCGCGTATATTTTGTTGATCATGACATTTCTTTTGTGTATGATATAGTTCACATTTGGTTTTTGTCAAAAAATCGATGTAAGATTAAGTGAACTTAACAAAAATTGCGTATCGTCCATACGACCTCACAGTTGCATGTGAGATCGTAGGGACGAAACGCCAATTTTTGTGGACTTAAATCCCAAGAAAAAACTATTTTGACAAAATTAATTTTGTGGATTCAACAAAAGAAATTTGTAAAATTGACAAAGTATTTTGTTGAATTGAAAAAATATTTTGTTAATTTAACAAAATATATCAAAATTAAAATTAATTTAACAAAACAATTTTGGTTATTTAACAAAACAATTTGTTAATCCGATAATAATAAAAAAAAACAAATTTTTAACATTAACAAAAAAATTTGTTAATACAACAAAAGAATTGTTAATATGACAAATTAATTTTGTAAATTCTACGAAATTTTGTCACATTGACAAAATATTTTTGTTATTTCAACAAATTAATCTGTTAGCAAAACAAAATAATTTTGTGGATACATCAACAAAATTTTGTTACATCAACAAAATTTTGTAATTTTTATAAATTTGATAAGACTTTTTGTTGGACGTATATTGACAAATTTTTTATCAGATCAACCTACATTTTTATCATATTTTATTTTCAATGTACCTATAAGTCGCAAGTAAAAATTAGTTTGCTTATTGTGTACCTACATTCATAAGTATGTATGTAGGTAAATACTGTATGTATGTCTGTAGACATACCTACAACTTTAAATATGGATATTTAAATTTTTTTAAACTCTAATTTTAAGTTTTTATATCAACAGATTTTTAAAATATTGAATTTAGAAAAAAATAATTCTACCTGGCGATTTCGAGAAATGCTCTTTAAAGCCATAATTCGTACTGGGGCCTAAGAGTTTAGTTAAGAACTTTGTTAAGCACACATGAAATAATAATTTGTTGCATTTAAATATAAATGCGTTAGTCTTGATGACTTGTTTTTTTTTCATTCATTTACATATGGCTTGAAAAACACTCTGTGTACGCTTAATTTTAATGCGCGGTTCCGCTACGGCGATATTGCGGCACCGCTATAGTCTACAATCGTAAGCAAAAATTATATTTTAAAAAAAGAAATGACGGGTACATCCTTTTGTTGGTTGGTGATGAGGCAGCAAAAGTTTCAACGAAAATCAAGCTTCAAGATATTTATAATATAATGTATAAGGTTCCTCTGTTCCTCTAAGGTCTAAAGTAAATGATTTTTAAATAATAAAATAAAATAAAGAAAATCTGTAATGTTTTTATGGGACATTGACTGTGCTTAGGTCAAGCGAAGATTTTGAAATAAGTTCGATACATTATACAACCGATCTATTTGTTGATTAATAATGTAATATGTTTTGGAGTGTACCATAAAAATGATATCTCATTTACAGTTTGATTGGTTTACAGCATGGGATCCACAAAAAAAGGTAAAAATATTAAGAGAAGTGCGCTTTCCTATTTGAGAATGTTTACTAGAAGAATTATTTCAAGAGAGAACTAAGCAGCAGCGTTGAAAATACCGGTGATATCTTCCATAAGTGTATCAAGTTGCTTAATTGCTTAGGTGCCATTGAGGACAAACATTGGCGAATATAAAAACCAAGAATGACCAGGTCCTCTTTTTAGAATTCAATTTTTTTTTTAATAATTTTGATTACGGTTGTCTAATAATTGTATTTTTTACATTAACGTTGGAGCTGTTAACATTGAAAGGACTAATTCAAAACAAAAAAATTAAAAATCCTGCAATAAATATTTCAAGGGACCTACTTCTCCCTGATACTTTAAGTCCAAGTATTCAGGTTTATTGATGACGAAAAATTTGCAATTTCAAAAAAAAAATTAAAATTATGCATTCGTAAAAAATGTTGAACTCGAGATTTTGATCAGACTTGACAAAAAGATGATGATACGCAGGCGAAAAAGTGGGTCTTGCAATTCTACAATTTTTCAAAAACTCGCCAAAAACATGGATAGTACCTATCTTATATTCAAATTAAAAAAAAAAAAAACAACAAAAAAGAAAACAAAAAAATCTAATTTTCAAAACTCAATATTTCGAAAACCTTATGCTGGATTTTTTTAAATTTAAATATTAATTTTTTAAAAACAATTTTATTTTATCTAAAAATAACGATTCCCAAACAAATGTAAAAAAATGTTTTTCGAAAACCGTATTTTTCTCCAAAACGGGACGTAGAATTCTGATAATTTTTTTTCTTTCAATTAATGTTACGATCTACTTATAATTCAATAAGAAAAAATTGAAATTGTGATATAACTGACCGTACCTACCATAGAATAATTGTTTCGAATTTTGAATTTAATGAATTTATTTATAGAGTTTAATAAACATAACATTTCAAAACCTAAACAAAAAATTGAAAAATGAAAATTTTTTTCAACTATTATCTACTTAGCTTTCACTGAATGAAATTTTTGGAATTTGCTTATAAAAATTCAGTTTTTGAGAAAAAAAAATATTTTATAAAATTGCAACAAAAACCTTGAATATAATAGTAAGAAAGAAAGGTGTGTCGGGAAAAATTTAGAAATGGTATGTATCTACCAAGTTTAATTTCTTTCCTATCATAGTAATGCATAAAAAATGCACAACTTGTCATACAGTATCTTTATGTCGCAATCGCGAGTAGGTACAAAAGAAAGTATGCCTATTCAAGTTTGGAGAGATCGGTTGCGGACTGATAAAAAGCATACATTTCCGATAAAAAGAACCAGAAATCTAGTAAACATATGAAAGCAATTTTTTTACAATGTGTAAATAGATACACAGGTTAGCAAGTTATTGATTCTTAAAAAACAAATTAACTCTTTCTAACTATATGTCTCTTTTGTTCGGCATTAGCTAAGGTCAATTTTCTTAAATCCTTGTACCATTTTCAGTAATTCGCTCGACAGGGTTTTTTTTATGTTCAGATTCAAAATAACGCTAAATGCCATACAAATCGTATAAGCCATTCTCTTTCTCCAAATATTTTATTATATAGGTAGGTACTTGAATTTATTCTACTTTGCAAATTATGATATCAGAATCAGCTCTGTTAGTAGTTTGCTTACAACTAGAAACATACTTCTTGACATCGCACCAAAGATTTTCTATAGGGTTGAGGTCTGAGGACTGCGCACTGCGGAGGCCACTCCATGACATTAACCCTCTTGAAATCACTGCTTCGCAAGTTTACTTGTATGCTTTTGGTGGTTGTCTTGTTCAAAGACGCATTTCAGTGGCATTTCATCTTCAGCATATGGGAGAATATTTTCCTCCATGATCTTCACATAAAGATGCTGATCCATAATGCTTTCAATCCGGTGTATAGGACCAACACCATAGAAGAAAAAAAAATACCCAAACCATTATGCTGGATCCTCCATGTTTTATTGTCTTAGCTGTAAAGCGGGGATTATATTCTGTGTTTGGAGGCCTTCTTACATATTGACGAGATCCCTTTTCACCATATAACACAATCTGGGGCTCGTCTGACTACAGAATATTCCTCCACAAAAACATGAAAATTCAGGGACTTAGCAATGACTTTATTTACACTATACTATTATTTTGACCGCATCTAAATATACCTAGTCCCTTGGCAAAAATTCATAATGGATTCAATTGAAGTCCATTATGGACTTTTATTATGTGAACTTTTGACCCTACACCGCCGTTACACAACTATCTACGTCATAATTATAGGTAGGTAGGTATTTCTTGATGCAATTTAATTTAAGGAACCATTACACAAAAACCACTGAAGCGCTTATAAAACCCTTCAACAACCACGGAAACAAATATATATACACATTATATAGAATATGTTCATACATATATAAGATAGGTAGATACACACGTTTAACAAAAATATCCCTTTCTCAACTATTCAACCTAGGTACAACATCATCATTTCTCACGTCGTTCTCGCGTCCTAATTAAACGCCACCATTAACAGCCGTGCTAATTGCAATTAAATATTCAATATTGGCCATGATGCTTGTGAAGCAAGGGTATGGACAAGAGGAGTAGGTACTTTTCCGCTATCAACCCTAATCACTTGCTCAGAGCAACAGCAGAAAACCACAAAACTCATTGCAAACATATCCACCATCCACCAGGACCAGGCATCCACCATCCCCTGTTTCCCTCCGTCTAAGCTGATTTTCAAATCAAAATGATTGCTACACGAAAACAACATCCCTCAAAATTTGCCACCCCTATAATGCCATGGCACTGCCAAACACCGTCCGTCGTCGTGATCGCCTTCGCGCTGTTGTCCCCAACTAGTGATTGCCTCAGTCAAATAAAGTTTGAATGTGAGGACGGAGGAGTATCCAGGCAAATGAGTGTTGGCAGCATTTGTTTTTTTTTTTTTTATTTCTGGCAAAGTTTTACATCCGCTCTTATTTTGACTTCACCTCTCTGCATCTTCCTCACTGAAACCACGAATGACTGCAAAGCATTTGGACTGAACCTAATTCTTAACTAAGAACCAAGCTCTCAACCTCCCACTCACCTGCCTGCCCGAACAAATAGTTAAAGTGCTAATTGCCATAAATGGCTGTCATTGTAGGGTAAATGACATTAGAAGATTGCATCATTACCTATCTAGGTACCGTCAGGAAAAAGCTACACACATTTAGCGAGTGTATTTAAAGTCCAGATTCTGATCCGGATGTGGAGAGCAAAGAGGAATTATTTCTCCTCTAACGCGCATGCCTAATTTTGGTAGGGGGCTGCTCTCATAACAGTGGTTTACCACGCCTCCTTGTGCAACCAATCGGAACCAGGGGAAAAGCGACGAGCTTTTGTCAGCGCATAATGGCGGCGGCAGATGGAATCATGTTACCTTATATACATACATACTTAGGTTCCTTACTGCAATGAACAATAAACTTTTTTCTTTCTCCACATTCTGTGTGTCGGCTTTAAGAAGTATTCCTCGGGGCAATGCATTAAAAAGAGTTTTCTATTTTCGGTAACTCCAAATCGTTAAGAGACCGGCTTCTTTTATTTTTGTTTCTTTGTGTCCCGTTATTAAAGAGCGCCAACAATTAGTAGATATACTTACATAGGTACCTACGTATATGCATTTAATTTGCTTCCTTTTTATTTTTATCTATTATGTACTATGTAGACAGTTGTACACAAATGGGCGAAAAATAAACGTTCCATGAAGTCTTTTACCTTGAAAACCTTAATTCATACAGAAGTACTTAGATACAATATTTTTTTTCACATACAATATCAAATAAGTATTTGGTACAAGGAAGACATTTTTTCATTTTTTACCTGCATACATTACTTTAAATGGAAGTATCGTTTAGGATAACTTTTTTGAAGTCTGAACAAATTATTTGATTATAGTTTCATATCCCAACTAGATGCTATACTCGATTTTGCAGACGGAACCAAACATCTCTGCACCATATAGCAAAGGCCTTCACGCAGAACAATTGCCGATTAAAAACAACGTAACGTACAACGTAATCGTGTAAAATTAAACAAGTAGTAAGATATACATACGTTGATAAATTTACTCGAGATTGTTGTAACCAAATTGGTGTGCATTTTAGGTATCTTCAGTGAGTTAAAATAAGGAATCGGATGTGTTATTTTGACCATCGCCACTCGGTTAAATCAAATGAAAAATAATTTATTCAAAATAGCTTTTTTGGCCTTTAGTCCACAAAAATTGGGGTTTCGATCTCACTTGGACTCATCAGTTGACTGTGACTGTGAGGACCTTGTCAATACGCAATTTTTGTTAAATTCAGTTCATCTTACATCGATTTTTTGATAAAAATCCAATTTGAACTATACCCAACCAAGATTTAAATTGTAATCATTAACGTTAGAAAGTTTTTATACTACTGACGAAACGCCAATTTTTGTGGACTAAAGGCCAAAAAAGCTATTTTGAATCAATAATTCAACAAGTCCAATAATAGTGCTATTTCTTCTACTTGGCTGATTTATTTCAGTAGTATATAGAAATAAATAGTTCATATGAAAAATAATTTAGTTTTAGAAACCCATATAATTCTGGTTAATTGTTTTAACCTAGATACTCCTTTAATTTAAACAACATTTGATTTATTTAAACAAGAAGATTGTTTAATGCACTCATCAAACAAGGGAATTCGCTGTGTTGGTTCTGTAAAACCCAGTGTGTCAGAGAGGGCATCCCTCTCTGACATGCTGGTGGCAATGTTACCACTGTTAACCAATATCTACTGGAAGCACATGGCTTCTTATAAGATACTCAATACTTGATGCTAACGGCACAGGACTTATCAAATGAGTAAAAATACTCCAACGATCTTCGTGTTACCTTTTGAATTTATATACACTCAGAATAAATCCTCTGCAAAATTCCTGAATATTTACCTTCTTTCCGACTTTACAACCAATGATGTCCTCTTCCGAATTTTGGATCGGATCACCTACTTCTATAATTACGAATCCACATCCAAATAGACAGTTCTTTTAATCTCAGGATAACAGTTTTTCATCATTCTTTTGAACGTAGATATTTCTTGGTTGTCCATATAGGTATATGGTGTATACTAATTTAGTTCAGCCTAAGGCCCGGTGCACACACGCGTTCTTTTAACGCGCGGTCCGCAGCGGTGTCGCTTTTTTCACGGCCATGGTGTGTGAATCGGAAGCAACTTTCCATATTTCTTGGAACTTTTGTATCTCTTTGATAAATAATTCAATATCCAATTCTTCCATGTTGACATCTTTCTTTCGAATTTAAGGCTCGGTCAAACAGAACGCGTTTTCAACGCCGCGTTAAGATTTTTTAACGCGACGGTAAGATTATTTTGACGCGACGTTGCAACTGCCGCGTCAGAGGACGTCAAACAGATAGCTTTCAAGCAATGAACAAACGAAACAATAATGCCTTAACAAAAATAATTTCAAGCAGCTCAGATTCGGAGGGGGAATTATATTGCTTCTATTTGCTATTTTATGAAATTCCCGTAAAAGAAAAAGAATTTGGGTACATGCCAATTAACAAAAAAAGAAGAGTCGCACATCTCGAAGGCCAACAAACAGAAGACCTATCAATGCGGCATTTATGATGAGAGACAAATTTGTCTCATATTTCAATAATAGGTGCGTTTTATTATTCACAAATCTATCTGGATCCGGATCTGGATCTTCCCTTGAAAATATAACGATGCGGATCTTAGTGACAGCAGTGTTATAAGTCCGTCTCTTTTTATCCTTGGATTTGTAAATTTTAAATTATTTCTTGTCTCTTTTCTTCACACTGTAGTTTAAACTCATCATCATCATCGGCTCGACAACCGGGTTCCGGTCCTGGCCTCTTTCAACAAGTCTCTCCACCTATCCCGGTCTCTAGCCGACGCCATCCAGTTGCGCACCCCAAGGCTTCGGGCGCCCTGGTCTACGCCATCTCTCCAGCGCAAGCATGGTCTATCACGCTGTCGTCTACCATAGAATGTACCACAAAGAACTTTCCGAGCAGGTTCCTCTTCGCTCATGCGAGCTAGGTGCCCTGCCCACCGGAGTCTACCGAGCTTAATTTTTGTCACGATATCTGCTTCTAGGTAGATTGCGTACAATTCATGATTGTACCGTCTCCGGAATCGTCCTTCCTCACATACGGGGCCAACAATTCTCCTTAAGACTTTTCTCTCGAACGCAGCTAAGAGGTCGGAGTGCCTTTTGCTAAGCACCCAAGTCTCGGATCCATATGTGAGTACTGGCAGGACCATGTTCCTGTACAGCAGCAGTTTTGAAGTTATGGTGAGATTTCTGGATTTGAAGAGCTTTGACAGACTATAGTAGTTTAAACTACCTTACCATAAAAAGCCATCTACTCGCCACTGTAATAACTAATTTTCGGATCTTTGAAATAGATCCCGATAGAAAACAGGATCCCAAATTGTTTTTGTAATACATGTTAAAACGTAATCCAGATCTGGATCCAGATAGATTTGTGAATAATAAAACGCACCTAATAATAATTAAATATGTATGTAAAGCAATGTTCTTATACGATTTATCACCCATATCGTATAGACATTGGTAATTTCTCACCAATTCAATTAATTTTTCCATCTTGAAAAAATTTAAAATTCCTTTGACTGCCGCAGCGTTAGAAATAATCTGTAATTTCACACAACGTCGCGTTTCACCGCCGCGTTGCAACGCCATGGTCAATTCAACGCGGCGTCAAAAACGCGTTCAGTGTGACATGGGACATGTATTGCAATGTAATGCAACGCTTCGTTTGAACGCGGCGGTGAAACGCGGCGTAAAAACGCGTTCTGTTTGACCGAGCCTTTAACTAGCGTCAAAATTACGTAGATATATATGCACTATGCTCAATAACAAACAATAGGTGCGTTTTATTATCCACAAATCTATCTGGATCCGGATCTGGATCATCCCTTGAAAATAAAACGATACGGATCTTACTGACAGCAGTGTTATAAGCCCGTCTCTTTTTATCCTTGGCTTTGTAAATTTTAAAATATGTCTTGTCTTTTTTCTTTACACTATATAGCTTACACTACCTTACCATAGAAAGCCATCTACTCGCCAGTGTAATAACTAATTTTTGGATCTTCGAAATAGATCCCGATAGAAAACAGGATCCCAAATTGTCTTTGTAATACATGTTAAAACTTAATCCAGATCCGGATCCAGATAGATTTGTGAATAATAAAACGCACCTAATGTACTCAAAGACGCAGCGGTCTCGCTTGTAATATTACAAGTATATTATTTTTACATACATTTTTTACATTTTATATGTACATACAGAGATAGGTTCTCATAGGTCAAGTTTCCCATTTGAAAATCGATCACGAGATTTTGATCACACTTGACATTACGATGCACAGTGGTTTCTCCCATAGGCCAAAAGTCAAAATTGCAAGGTTAAGCAAACTAATTTTTGTATGCAATAATTATCTATAAAAATGAGAAAATATAATGACAGTAAGGTTTCTCCTATATAATTAGTTGTTGGCAGTCAGTCACGTCACGAAGTTGAGTGTTTTTTGCAGTTTTATTAAAAGGTTAATCTGAATATACGACATTGTTGTTTCACCGTTTTTTGTCTGTTGTTTAAAGTTAATTTTGGAAAAAAGGTGACGTGATTAATAAAATAATATATTTGGGTTTTTTCCATATTTCGTGTTTTTCTGTATAGAGCCGAAACATCAAATTCCCATAAAATCCCACGATAATTTATATAGAAAAATTTAGAGTTGTCTTTCTTCTTTAAGAATATATATGAGTTTTTTTTGCTTAAATTTGCGCAAATCGTAAAATTTTGACCCGAAGTAAAACACTGTATTCCACTTTTTTTTTAGATTCTAGCAATATGACATTTTTAGTATTTGGCATACGGCGAAGAAAGGTCGCAGTGTTGGCAAAATTATTTAGACACAGAACATTTTTAAGGAGACTTACCAAATTGAAAGATTACACGTAAAGAAAAGATAAATACGCTATGTAAGTCCTTTCATAGAAGGTGGGAGGCTTGTTCACGAAAAAAACTTATTTTTGTCTACAAATAGTCGCTAATAATCAAGGTAGACCAAAAAAACAACATTTTTAGAAAGATCGTCTCGAACTAAGAGGAGACGAATTGCTAAAATCGTTGAAGTCGACGAAGATATTGCTTGTGTTTTAAAGCATTGCCAGTCTACAGACAATCTCCAAGTAAAACAGCTTGATTCAAATGATGTTTTGAAACTTTTGGTCGTGGAAAAATTGTCAAAACATCAGTACCTAGTTATCTGGAACTTGGTAAACCAAAAAAGGTATTTTTCAGTGTTATGCGAAGCACAGAGTTAAAAAATCAAAAATGTAAACATTTTCAGATCACACAATACACGAAAAACATCTAGAGTATTAACAAATACCGATTTATTTAATTGATTGCTTTTAACATCAGATCCGTTGCTTTCCAACGAAAGAAATTAAAAAAAAACTAAAAAATCAAAATTATCGCAAGATGTTTTAAATTTATTGCATTAAACTTTGATTACATTTAATAAAAATATAAAAATAAAGACTTTTTTAGTGTTTATTCTTTTATTTTCAATACATAATTCTAAATGAAAATTTTTGTTTTTTTTGCCCATTTTCCTTAAAAATTATGTCTATATTTTTTTTTAATAATATTTTTCTAAGCCTTATTCTCAATTAATATGTATAAAACCAATCTCAATCTGTGTTCCAAATTTTATCAAAATCCGTTAATAATTCAGATTTTGTTATATAAACTGCAAATATTAAAATCAAAAAAACTTATGAAAATGTCAATAATTTTTTTTATCAAGTGTACCAAATTTCATTCAAATCCATTCAGTAGTTCAGATCTTATAGGGTTTTGACCACCGATCCCATACAAACGGAACCACTGTGCGATGTTAGAGAACACGAAAAAGTGGATCTCGCAATTCAGTCTGACACTCTGACTGTCTGTTCAATTACAGCTTGCTATATATTATTCAAACTTGGTACATAACTTTGTCAATTTTTCTTGTTTTTTTCTTTAAGACTAAAACTAACGGTACCTGTTCCCCATTTTTTATCCCAATTTCATATAATATTTTCTTAAAAATTCGTCCACAGATTTAAAAATAAATTCTAGAAAGCAAATGGTTGAAAAATATTTACAAATACTCCCTCTCACAGCATCATTCGTTGTTGTTGTCGATTTTCTTAAAATTGTACAACTGATTTTGATATTTTTATGTGTGCTAAGAGTCTTTTAAAGTTGGAATTGATTTGCCTATTAAAATGATTTTATTTTATTTTTGGATAAACAAAAAATTCAATTTTATTTTTGAAATTTCAATATTTCTATTATTCTGAAACTTGCCAATTAACAGTTTTATAACACTTTCTACAAGATTAAAAAAAATAGGTTTTCTAATGCATAAACAGCGGTCGTCACACGTTAAAAAAATAATTGTTGAAAATTGTATTTTTTTTTTCGATAACGACACCTAGAATTTTGATAAAATTTTGTGTGTTTCACTAGGACATAACTTCGAGTACCTATCATGGAATTATTTTTTATTTTTTATTTCCTAATAGACACAGCGAATTTAAATTCAATTTTGAAAACAGAAACTTTCAAAAAATATTGCATATCAAAACTTGAAACAATTTTTTTGGATTTAAATTTTTTTATTTTTAAATTCAGTATATCAAAAGTGGTTACATTTCATTTTCATTTGCACAGTAATATTTTTCTTAAAAATGTCTCAAAAATTAAATATACATATGCATAAACTCTTATATTTACTTGGGAGTACGGTGACCATTTTTTCAGGGGCAAACAAACTACAGCGTTTCATTAACGTAAAAAAGTTTAACAAATAATTATTTTTATTTAAGTCTTGTACCCCATATTACAGTTCAATTCTGTAAATAAAAATAAATTAACAAAAATCGAAATAATAATAAAATAAGAGTAACGAAATAATAAAAGATTTAGGAACTATGTATATGACTAATGTTGGTATTTTTCTATCATCCCGATTTCTTATAAAAGTATTAAAAGCTGCGCAATCGAAGATTAGCAGGGAACGATTTGCGCTAAGAAACACAAAATATAAAATATGCACGTAATATGAGAAAATATGCGCTTAAAATGTAAAAATATGCTGTGAAAAAGTTGGAAGTTAATGAAAGAACATTTAAAATAAAAAAAAGTCTTTTATTATATAAAATACACCTTCAAAATTATATTCTAATCTCATTTAAATAAGGACTAATTGTCCACATTCTTTGAATATGTTTTGTTCACATACCTAGTCCTGCCTTAAGTTCTGTCCCTAACAAAAACATGTTTTATTTAAAAAATAAAAAAGCAATCAAAATTCTTTTTACGTCATTTATTAAGTATTAAATTTACAATATAAGTATATAAGAAATTATTCAAAATGCCCCCCCTTAGCCTTCAAACACTTTCTTAAACGACCGGCCTCGCGTCTATCGCCGCACGCACGACTTCCAGTGAAAACGAAGCTACTGTCTCCAACAAATCACCTTTGAAAGCTCAATATTTCGGTGAGGCTTACAGCAAGCCTTCTTCTCTAAAGTGTTCCACAACCGGTAGTTCAGCGGATTAAGATCGGGGCTGCCCGAGGGCCAATCTTCTGCGGCAAGAAACTCTGGTAAATTGTCCTTAAGCCATTGTTGTGTTGTTTTTGCTTTGTGGGTCGGCGCAGAATCTTGCCAGCCGGGCAGCCCCGATCTTAATCCGCTGAACATTTTGGAGGAGAAGGCTTGCTGTAAGCCTCACCGAAATATTGAGTCTCTCAAAGCTGATTTGTTGAAGACAGTAGCTTCGTTTCCACTGGAAGTCGTGCGTGCGGCGATAGACGCGAGGCCGGTCGTTTAAGAAAGTGTTTGAAGGCTAAGGGGGGGCATTTTGAATAATTTCTTATATACTTATGTATATCGTAAATTTAATACTTAATAAATGACGTAAAAAGAATTTTGATTGCTTTTTTATTTTTTAAATAGAACGTGTTTTTGTTAGGGACAGAACTTATGGCAGGACTAGGTATACATAGGTACCGTAAAGGTTTTTTTTTTAATTTTCAAAATCATCCGAGTCTTTGATTACTCTTTGAAGCTTACCGTTTTTCATTCTGAGTAATTTGTTTTGATAAGAGAGAATTAAAGTAAAGAGTAGGGTAGAGCGGGGCTAGTTGGACCACTTTTTTCTTGAAGTCTCATAACTATCGTACTATTCATAGTACAACTTTGGACCTGGTATCAAACGAAAGACTGGACTTCTGGCTTCAAAATCAAATAAGAAAAAAAAGCAAATATGTTACCCCAAATGAATAATGCTGCCTTAAATGGATCAAGTCAAAGTTGTCCAACTAGCCCCCATAGTGGGGCGAGTTGGACCAGTGTGTGGGGCTAGTTGGACCAAGCCCTGAAAAGTTCCAAAAAGTCATCCAACAAATCTAAGTTTTTATTTTTTTTGTTTTATTATTATTTAACACAGTTCGACTAACAAAAACATATAACAAAAATACTTCACTCAGTAAGAAAAAAAATTAACAAAAATAAATTTAAAAAAAAATGAATTCACAAACATAAATACGTCTATTTAAATCAGCACCGGGGCTACCACTTCTCAGAATGCAAATAGATATGCTGTAGATATGCAAATGCAGTAAATTGAATATTTTCGTAGTAAATTTGGTAAAAACAAATATTTGAACAAAACTGGTAGGCAGATAAATAAATTAAATAAAACGTAACATTAGTTTTTCTTCAAAATATAAAAACAAAACAAAAAAAGCTATAATAGTGTGTTTAGAAAATGAGAATGGCTGTTAATTATTTGTGAAGGCGTGCAGATATAATATTTTTCGTCAAATCAAGTAGACACACTGACACAGTATTTTTACATGCAATATGTATATTTATTTTATTTTAGGGTAGTAGTTTTTTTCGAGAAGAAAATGTAACGGCTGTAAAGTGGGAACCCTGGTTTGTTCGTGCGTATTCTAGGAATTGCAAGTAAAAACAGATACAAACATATGAAATATGTTTTTTTAAATCAGCGGGGCCAGTTGGACCACCTGGTCCAACTAGCCCCTCACCTGGTTTGGTTTACATATTTCATCATACACATAAAAATACTTAAAACTATTCAATTAAACACACAAAATATGAAAATACAATATATTCACTAATAAAAAAACTTTACATCAGTCCAAAATTCTTTTTTTTTCACTTCACAAATATAAAAACTAATTATTCCGAATTTTTTACTTTTGTAGTCGAAAAACACAAAATTGTGCGTAGTTACTGTTCGGGTGACACAATGAAACTGAAACCTGTTTGGCACGTGTTGGTAAGAGAGAACGCTTTATTCGTGTTTGATCATGTTCTTGTAGTACTTTTGGTTTCTGAGTAATTCGCGTGGTCCAACTAGCCCCGTGGTCCAACTAGCCCCGCTCTACCCTACTGCCAGGTTGGCATTTTTATGGAAGTTGGAATTGAAAGTGTTAAGGTTCGCACGCAATTTTGTAAAAGTAAATATGTATTTAAATTTTTAAAGTCTTTTGAATATTTAGAAAATAAATTAAAAATAAATATGGTGGTGCAACAGCTCAAAAAGAGTGACTTACAACTCTCAACCATTCATGTGTGCGTGCGTGCTACCAGGAATGGAGGGGATCTACAAATTTCTGCCGATTTCGAAACGACTAATGAGCTGCCCTTTTCATGACAAGAGATACTCTTAGAGGATTTGTCAATTCCTCGTAAGAGGCAGTACACCCCTGAAAAAAAACTTATTTGCAGCGGCTGAGAATCGAACTCTGCAGAATCGAACTTCTGCATGACAGTCCAACGCACTAATCCTAATGCCAAGGGAAAATATTCACTTATTCACTATAATACGAAAAATGCGTTTATTTAAAAAAAAAAAATGTTTTAACATACATATTTAATATAAAGAAATCCTTGCCCTGGTATTAGCATTGCCTCTAGCGTATCAACTTTTAATTGGGATTTCTCAGGTGTCCAAATGTTACTCGGAATTGATTTGAAGATCATCTTTGATTTGTAGATCTTTTCTAAAAACCATTACCATTCTTTCTACAGTTTTCCAACACGGAACTCTATTCAGAAGTACCCATTCAAAATGTTCCACATCATTGATCGCTGCATCCCACTGACTTAACTGGGATTTAAAATTGAATGAATGGACTTTACATTCTATACTCTGTCCAATAAAAATATGCAGTGTGGGCAAGATAGGACGTTTGCCTCGCATTCTGGCTACAATGAATTGCATAAATCTGTCCTAACACCTCAACAGAAACCCAAAGAAAAAAAACTGAACAAGTTACGAAATGAACAAGGGTAACTCTGAACGCACATCAATATTGAATGGGGGTTGAAATTGAATAGCACCAACCATAGACCACAGCAATTCAACACTTTTTTATGGAGGAGTTCTTTCAATTTAGTATGGTGCAAAAATATAGAACGCTACTGATTTTGAAAAAGCTCTCCCATAAGAAGTGTACTGCATATTTTTGTTGGATGAAGTATAGCTCTTGTTTTGTTAGAATATTTTAAATATAAATATAAATATTTCAAATATGCGTAACACAGTTCACTGCAATACATTTTTTGTCTACGGAATGCTGCATTTTTTGAAAAATGTTATTATTTAATCTTCTAGCTGCACCCCCAAAATTGCAACTCTCACGAAGAGCCTTCTTATGTTTTTTACTTTCAAAGTGATGCTTGATGCTTGCACTTCCGCTGCTAGGCATTTTCAACATCTTACATCACTTTTGCTTAGATTTTTTACAATGAACGGAAACTCTTTTTTTAATTGGCTATTAAAAATGCATTTCCTTTTATGGGCCATCTGAAAGAATAAAAAAAAACAATAAATTACTCTTTCATTATCAATAATTATTCCAAATAAACTTAAAACTATGTACGTCTATTAGGAATTTTTGGAAAAACTATGTTTGGTAAGCTTTTGACCTTTTTACTTGCGATATAGGTACTATAGGGCAAGTTCTGCATTTGGAAAAAAAATCGAACTCGAGATTTTGATCAAAGTTGACATTACGATGATAGCGAAGACGAAAAAAGTGGGTCCGACAATTCCGTCTGTCTGTCTGTATGTCTGTATGTCTGTATGTCTGTATGTCTGTATGTCTGTATGTCTGTACCTCGAACTACAGCCTAAACTACCGGAGGTATTTTCTTCAAACTCGGTAGTTAAGGGTCTTCGGTGATTCCCTAGAGGAGAAATTGAAATTTTTTTTTAGCTCCAAAACTAAGGGACCCCCCATACACCCGTAATGCAAAATCTTATTTATCTCGAAAACGGCTCTAACGATTTTGATAAAAAAAATTAAATGTGATATTATGGACATGGACTATATTTTGGTGAAAAAAAAATTTGGGGGGAAATGTTATAAGGGGTACCTGTCATAGAACCGTTTTTTTGATTTTCGAATTTCTCACCAACGGCTTTAACGATTTTAACCAAAATTTTTATGCAGGAGCTGCTTTGCATTTGAAAAAATATAAACCAAAAATTTTTTCGAAAAAATAGTTTTTGGATTTTATAAAAAATAATACAATTTTTTTTTTGAAAATTCAATATCTTGAAAACCGATACACGATAAAATTTTTAAATTACGTTTTAAAATGTATTTTATTAAATACTAATAATTTGCATATCAAGTTTTTTTATAAAAATTTTAAGGAAAATTTAGTACACAAAAAACATGTTTCAGTGTGTCTGTATGTCTGTACCTCCCACTACAGCCTAAACTACCGGAGGTATTTTCTTCAAACTCGGTAGTTAAGGGTCTTCGGTGATTCCCTAGAGGAGAAATTGAAATTTTTTTTTTAGCTCCAAAACTAACGGTAACCCCCATACACCCGTAATGCAAAATCTTATTTATCTCAAAAACGGCTCTAACGATTTTGATAAAAAAAATTAAGTGTGATATTATGGACATGGACTACATTTTGGTCAAAAAAAATTTTGGGGCAAAAT
Source organism: Philhelius festivus (assembly GCA_963931855.1). Classification (NCBI taxonomy): domain Eukaryota; kingdom Metazoa; phylum Arthropoda; class Insecta; order Diptera; family Syrphidae; genus Philhelius; species Philhelius festivus. The sequence goes on from OZ007555.1 coordinate 89,184,102, forward strand.
GTTATTAGGGGTACCTACCATAGACCCGTTTTTTTAATTTTCGACTTTCTCATTAACGGCTCTAAGGATTTTAACCTAAAATTTTTAGCAGGAATCCCCTTAAGTTTAAAATAATATTGTATATAAAAATATTCGAAAAAATATTTTTTGGGTTTAAAAAAAAAAAAAAAATTTAAATCAATATCTTCAAAACCTATGAACGATTATTTTTTGAAATTATTTCCCAAAATCAATATTATTAAATACTTTAAATCCGCATCCCACATTTTTTTCTTGAAAAATTTTAGAGAAATTTCTTACATAAAAAATTTATTTAATAATAAAACGATTTTTTAAGGTTTATTTGCATAAATTCATACTTTTCCGGAAGCCAGACGGCAATTTTATGCATTTGAACATTATTATCTCACATTAAATCCATGTTTTATATTTATAAAATGTATCTTAAATTCCAAAGTACTTTTACATAAGAGCAAGTTCGTGCGATCCAGTCGTGCATTTTATTTGATTCTGGAAACAAAAAATATGAAATCATACATTTCATTTTTTCGCTTTTTATAAATTTTAAAATTTTCGTATTAAAACGTACATACAAAGATTTATAAAGATTAATATCATTTTTTATGATTTGTTTGAAGCGGAAGTAATTGCATTGTTTTTGGCATGCATGGTATTAATCCCCTTATCTGTATCCACTTCTACATATATCGGAATGATCTGATATCATATTAAGTACACGAAATCTCGTATTGCCCATAATGCTTAAGTCCATTGTTGAAAAGGTTCTTTCTGGCCGGCTGTTGTTACTAGAAATTATTTGTTTACTTCGAAGAATACTATACTTTCACAGCTGACAACTACATACATTGCATTATTGAAGTAAAGGGTTTCCGAATAAGAATTACAAAACTCTTATTGGTAATTGCGGTCATATTTTTTAAGCTACATATGAAAATTGCTCTTCTGTTCGACCAAAATTTCGCGTACTTCACTCATTTTACGGTCACCACAATCGCCCCTACAAGATAACTATTCTTAACGTGCAGGATTAATTTGAATCGACCGGTTTAGTCTACAATCTACCAACACTTTTACGTTAACGAAACGCAAGATCTTCCGAAAATATCGCCGCTGTCCGTTATAGTATGCAGGAAAATCTGAAGAAGTCAATTCTGCACCCTTCATAAGAATTTTGCCACAACTTAGTGAATTTTCTACTTCAAATAAATCAACGATATGTTAAGGTGCAGATTGAAGAGCCTCTTTGACAAAAATCTTCTCTTATGTTCTTAAGAGAATTTAGAACTTGATTTGTTGGAGCTCCTGACATCGCTATAGTATGATTTTTGTTAAATTTTCAGAATTTTGGTTAGCAACATGCCTACAGATCTTCCAGAAGCATACAATTTTTTGGTCTGATAGACAGTCAACATATTGAAGCCATATTCAAAGCTTTTCAATGTAAGAAATATCAGTTTTTTACAAACGATAATGCCGAAACAAATTGTTCAAAAATTTTAAACATTCTCGGGCCTAGCTTATTTCTTCATACTTAATGTTGAAGAGAGCCAAATATTCTCAGCACTTGGTCCATCCGTTGCTCAGGAGGCGAAATGGACTGAGTAAGAAGACCAAGCCGCTGTGTTCTGACCTGCGCCTTTCCCATCTGGTTTACTATTTCACCCACAGCAATGAAGAAGATGAAGCATTTGAAAGAAAGATGCTCCGAATTCGCATTGGACTATACCGTATACCCACAGACGAAAAAAATATATACCAACTAAGAAGCTGTACGAAGAAGGAAAACTAATACCACTGGAAGTATTTGCTGCAGCTCATAAATTATCAACTCAAGAAATATCTTGTACAACGAAATCTTCTCAATGACCGGTAGTACGAAAAGCATCTAAAACTGAATTCTTCAGTTTAACCCCAAAGGTTGATAAGTTTCAGACGGTTCTGCTTAAGCAAACTGGATAGTCTGAGGAAAATCTCCGTCCTAGACCACCAGGTTATAACTTGGGATAAACTAAAACGGCGTGGCGACATGCTTCAATGCATGGTTTGGTCACGCTGCAGCAAACTGTGAAATGCAGTCACGTTGTATTAAGTGTGGAGAGAACCACAAGATAGGAGAGTGTAAGCTCGGGCAAGAACGGGCCGAAGATAGGACCCAATTAAGATGTGCACTTTGCTAAAGCGAGGGGCACCCAGGGAACTATCGGGGATGTCGTAAGTTTCAGGAAATAAAACCAAAAAAGCGAAGCAAATAGTATTGGAACAGAATCGCTCACCAACGCAGCTCATTGTTCCCTATGTCCAAATGGCAGCAGGAAAAGGAAGCACAGTACAACCTGTGCAAAAGGCAACCCCAAAGGCCCTTGTGCCAAAGGCTCTTGTGCCAAAGGCCCTTGTGCCAAAGGCTCCTGATGCATAGGCGGAAATAAGAGGCATATTACTGTCTATTCAAGGCCAGTTAACAGGCCTTCAAAACAAGATACGGGAGCAGGCGTCTAGAGGAGACCATCTCTGCTCTGTGTTGCCGAACTTCATGTTATTGGTCAAGGGAGCGCTGCTGGAGAGGCCCTTTAAGATCCTTGCTGTGAATGTAAATTTACTAATGAGGACCGAACGTAAAGCTAATCTTTTCCAATTGTTGAAAGACCAAAGGCCAGATGTGTTTATGGCCAGCGAAACTAAGCCGAACCAGAAACATAAACTGACTCACATTTATAACAATATCGTAAGAAGAGATCGGCCTGACTCAACTCAACGAGGGGTGGACGTCGCAATCATCATACGAAAAGGCATCGATCACAAAGTTATATATAATAGTGATATGCGTATATTTCGGTTGCTGGAGGCATGCATCATATGCATTCCCCTCTAACAGGGGAAGCGGATGTATGTATGTGATCGCGGTCTATGCAGCGGTATTGCCTCAACCCATTGATTTTATAACAGAGCTTGAAAAACTTTTTGAATGCTTAAGATTATATTCGGAAGAGATTTACTACCTCATGGCTGGTGATTGGTGATAGAGGTAGCCATCTATACAATTGGATGGGTCAGCACAGCGATGAATACGGGATCGACCTTCTGGCTACAGAAAGGCCATCGTTTCCAAGATAGGCAAGAAGACTTGCCTATCTGGATTTATTACAAATATACACAAGACTGACAATTACAGATACTGTGGGTCAACAACCAAGAAACTGTTTACGAACAATCGAGTACGACAGTGACCACTGCGGACTTGCCACCGTAATACAGCTTCCGAACGAGCTTGTCGAGTTGGAGGAATATAGAATTCGGCCCGTTAATTCTAGCGACCCGAGTATGTTTCCACAAATTAATAAGATCTTTAGAAATAATGACGATGGATGTATTTATTGTCGAAGATCCGCAGGAGAGAGTGGAGACTTTGGGACTGCTTATCAGCAAGTTTATAAGGTGAATGGTAACATTCGCCCAAATTGTGATCAGGAAAACAGAGCCCTTCTATCTTCGAGATAAGGTGACGCCCCAGTTCCCTGTTAGTTTCGAAGGTGGAGCTCCAGCTCACCTTCGACTCATTAAAGGAAAAGAAGTCAGCGGGAGTCGATGGTATATCTAACGTTGTACTACGATATCTACCTTCGGAGGCAGGGGACATTTATACCACACTCTTTAACAACGCATCAAATAATTCACATTATCCAGTGCAATGGAAGACAGCTGTGGTTCTTCCTCTCCCGATAAAGGAAAGGACAACTCCAATCCGGCGAATCTCTGGTCGATAAGTCTTTTCCCTAATATCAGTAAGGTATTCGAAAAGGTTATTAATAGAGCTTTTTCCAAATGGTCCAAATGGGCGAAGGACAACAATATCATTCCGGAAACTTAGTTTGGTTTTAAGGCAGAACATGATATAATTAATGCCGCGTATAAACTAGTCTCTGATATTACGAGTAAATGGAACAAAACTAAAAGGCAGTGTACTGGTGCTTGTCTGGTTGATTTGGAGAAGACTTTCGACACCGTATATTTAGAGGGTCTCTTTCTAAAACTGACCAGACTGGGCATAAGTAAACCACTATTTTATTATACTATGTAACATGCTTAATGGTAGAAAGTTTGTTGACAAAAGTAGAATTGTAACTTCTACCGAAATCTTCGATATTAAGAATGGTCTACAGCAGGGAACTGTCAACTAGCCCATTCTATTCAGCATTTAAATCAGCAATCTGATACATAGTCTAACTCAGGCAATTGCGTATGCCGACGATCTTATAGCGTACAGAACAGCTCCAAAAGTTGAGGTTATCAGAATTCTTTTGCAGCGTGATTTCTACAATATTCAGCGATTTTGCAATGACTGGGAGTTGAAAATCAACTTTCAGAAATCTGAAACTATTGGATTAGTGCTGCTCTGACCAGGGTTATGGGAGAGTTTGCTCTGACGAAACGGTTCTCTTACAGCAGTAGTCGGGTGCCCGGTGTGGTTCAAAGTTGCCCCATTTCAAATGGAAAAGATTAGGGTGTTAGAGAGGCAGTGTCTTAGACGTTGCTTTGGATTACACAGAACACCAGGGTCGGAGTACAAACATTATTATTCTATACAACGGAGCCAACATAAATAGAATTGGTAGTGTTTTTTTTATAAAGCTGATTCGGGGTCACATTGCACGAGCGATGTTCTCGACCAACAGCCTTATTTTTTGGGGCCTACTACCTTATTACGATTATTATAAGAGTGTACGTCTAAGCGGTTTATCCAACCCGATGCATTTCTCTACTTAGACAGTTAAGGGCTAATCCAGGATAGAATGGCGATTCCGCTAATCTACCACGTCGGCCGGAGGACTGTGGATAGGCGGCTCCTTTATAGTCGAGACGTCCTCGCACAAGACGGAGTAGAGCGCCTTCCGTTCAGTAGGACTGTTTCCGATCGTGACCGGAGGGACAGGGTGAGAGAGGAGAACCAGTTCTGGTGGTTGTTTAATGATAGGGAAAGTTGAAGAGGACTTGTATGTCTTGGCCGACTTTTTAGGTAGGGGCATTCAGGGTGGCACCAAAATAAAAATTATGTATGTGTTTATGTATAGAAAAAAAAACTGCTGCTGTGGCTTTAAGTAGTTTTAGGTAGTTTTAATTAGTTTTACTTTAGTTAGTACTTTTAAGATTCCCAAATTTTTAAGATTTTCTCGAGAAAATAAAAATAAAATTCTATAGTTTAAGACAAAAATAGTTTTAAGGCGGAAAGGTATTAGAAATAAGATATAGATTAGCTTAGAGCACACGCACAGAGCCAGTAAGTTAGTTGTAAGTTATTGGGTAAGTAGGCTAGTTTTTATGAAAGTTTTTAAATTAATGATAATAGAAATGAATTAAAAAAAATGACCTAGGTCTAGTTATCTCACCGAAAAGTTTCTCGTTTTGGAGAAATTAACATTATTGGACTTGATATTTCAAAAGCATTTGATGTAATTTGGCTTCAAGCTTTCTTATCGAAGATGCGGAAAATCATAAATCATTTTGATAGTGTACCATATTCGTTTCCCGATGCATGTCCTTATTCTTCGGATGTGGATTAAGAACGGTAGCGTATGATAAGCTCATTCATTAAATTCTGATCTCTATAGCATTGTCAAATGAGGAACCATAAACCGCGTAGAATATAAGGCTTCAGGATCTCAATGCTTCTCCTTCTGTCGTTAAAGCAGAGCCCACCACCCATGCTGTTATCCATGAACGGCATTTGCATTGAGGAAACATAACAGCTTTTAGTTCTCGGTATGTGCATCACAGACCACCTTGTGTAGAATGACCACATATTCGACATGTCACCAAAAACTCTGCTATGTGTTTAGGTTTCCTTCGACGATGCAAGAAATTTGTCAACCCCTCTGATATAGCTGAAATCTATAAGGGTTATCGTCCAAAGTAAAAGATCGTCTTTTGTTTAACGTGAGCACCTGCCTATTACGTCTCAATCCCTCGGGAGGCCTACCTCCATCGGAGTCAGATTGGGTCCTGAACATTAACCCGGACCTAGCAAGCTATCTCGGTCACAAAGTTGTGATATGTTGCAGCATATGCACACCTCTTGCTTAAGAGGCGAGGTCTATCTAACACCTCTTGAACTCAAGAAAAGAATCTTGAAAACCATATGTCTCCGCATTCGGAATAAACCACAACCACCACGAGGGGGCCTACCTCATAGATAGTCTGAAGAAAGAGGGGTACACTGAACCAAATTTGGTAGTCATATTGAAGAAAAAGTAGGTAGAATTGAAGAAAGGGTGATCAATATACGGTCAATGAAACCTATCCGTTGTTTTGAAGAAAATTTTGTTATATTCAAGATACTCGTATATTGTCATTTTGAAGATACGCATTAAATTTTTCGTTATGGTGTTAAATCCACAAAATTTTGTCAAATTGATTAAATTTCCTCAAAAAATGATTTTTTTAAACTGGTTTTATTTTTTTTCTTGCTTTAAGTTGATATACATACATACATAGTTAAAAAAAAAACCTTTTAATACAAATTTGTCTTTTCGAATAATTGCTTCATCAAAAATTAAAAAAATTGTTTTCGTAGATATGACAAAATTTCATTCGTTTGAATAAAATACTAAATTATTCATCATTTGAAGAAACCTTATTCATTTTGAATATTCAGTCTTCAATATGAAGAAAAATACTATGGAAAATTGTTGATTTGAATAATTGATTCTTCAAAAATTAACAAAATATTTTCTTCAATATTACCTACGCGATTTGGTTCAGTGTAGGCATGGGCCAAACAAGCGCAACAGCCCTCAACCTTACTAACATAAAGATAGTTTGAGGAGAGGGGTAGGCAAGAGCTAAGTGTCCAATGACGCATCAGCCCTCAATCTTCTGGGCACTATCTCCCGTGGTACCAGAATATAACTTCCGGTGGAGCTTCGCAACCGAGTTCACTTACAGATGGGCTCCTGCAAAACCCTGGGCCTGTCAACCCTTAGGAAACACGCCAAGAAAATCGGCCGGGGTAGTAACCAACAACTTAGTGTGCTTCCTGTCTTCATTCGCCTTGCGACGAACTAGGAAAGATGCTCCTAGTCTTTAGTTTACCTTACGGCAAACAAGGAAAGACACTCCTATCTTTCATTTACCTTACGGCAAACTAGGAAAGACGCTCCTAGCCTTTAGCTTACCTTACGGCAAACAAGGAAAGACACTCCTATCTTTTATTTACCTTACGGCAAACTAGGAAAGACACTACTAGTCTTTGCTCACAAACTGGGTAAGACAATACCATTTCTATCTAGTTGGTTTTGTTACTAATGTAACCTATCCACAGGCACCACGATGAGGTCGGTAGGAACCCAGAGTGCACCAGAATCGCATCAGCAGCCATCCCTCACTGCTAACCCGTGTCAGTGATATTGCTCCGTAGAGACTTACCGGACAACCCACATCAGCAATGTCTACATACATTCCTAGAGCACATATGGAATTACACATCAGCGCTATCAACGATTGTGTTGAACTCCAACCGGATTTGCCACGTCAGTATTCATCCACACACTCCAGGAGCGCATTGACTCGCACATCAGCGCTATCAACGACTTGCGCCGAAGAGACTAACCGGATTTGCCACGTCAGTACTCATCCATACACTCCCACCTGCCGTTCAAAGTAAAAAATACAAGTATCTTGGATAGAATCCAAAAAAGAGCTTTATAAATGATAAGTGATTTTATAACAGAAACATTTGAGTCTCTCACACCGCCGCGCCTTAATGTTTCTTGTATTTTATTATTTTATTTTTATAAATAATGTTCTAGTAAAATAGCCAGCTGTATTCCTCCCGTTAAACAATTTAACCATAATTTTCGCACTCTGGGAGTGCCCATCAGTTGATCCTTGAGCCCAACTTCATACGTGCTGTTAAATTCAGAGATTCTTTCTTTAGCCGCACTACACAAATGTGAAATGTTTTACCCGACTATATAAATCTCTCCCATCAGGATATTCAGACATTCAAAACCAATGTGCATCGGTATCTCCTTTAAATCGTTTCCAACTTTTCTAAAATGCTAACAATGTGCTCAAACATTTTGAGGGGGGTGATCATATTTCCTTTACTGCGCGCAAAATTTTAAAAAAAGGACAATATTTCTCTAGTAATTATTATTTCTAAATGTTTTAGTTTTTTATATAAGAGCAAGTTCATGCGGTCGTGCATTTTATTATACAATTTTAAAGTTCTATCTTATTTAAGCTAGTACGTCCGTTCCAGTCGTGCATTGAAAAATTGCATATTAGAACACGTTTTAATTGTATTTAAAAGGTTATATCTTAAATGTTTATGAGGTCATGAGGAATCTGAAACATGTAATCCCGACAGAAAGGCCGAACTTACATTATATCCCTTCATTTCCAAAATATTCAGTAAGCTATTTTTATATTTGACCCTTTTACGGAATTTCAAAGAAAATAAAAATTCTATTTAATTTTTTTTTTATTTTTCCTATGTAATTAAAACAACTTAGTGCTCAAATTATGTTTCCCACAAAATCCCAAAAATGAAAGGTAAGAGTGGTCAACTAATTAATATTCAATATGAATACAGCGGGTGCACGAAAGCAACCAAATTATATTGTGTTATGTTGTTAAATCGAAAACTTTTCCCTGAAATACAATTTTCAAAATTATTTTGCTTTTTTGTCAAAAGCACTTTCCCTTATTTTTACATTAGAGGAATTATTTTACTTAAAATGTGCGCAAAGTTTTTTGGGATAGTTTAATTAATTAGTTTTATCAAGTGCTAATTGTTCAAATTTAAACATTTACATATAAAGTGGTTTAGTTGTTTTTAAAATGTGGAATGGTTGGTGCTAGAAATGGGTTGTTTAAATTGTGCTTAGTGGTTTTGTTATGAAAACAAATTATTTTTTTAATTTTTACAAGTAATCAAAAATTGTCTTCAATTTGCACATTCGTTGTATCAATCAATTTTAATAATAGTTTAACTATCTTTACTAATATTTGGGCTTCTATGTTCTTTAGAAAGATACTTTTTGATTAACAAAGTGGTGGATTTGAGGTGGCGAAGCTATTTGTTTTAATTTTCAGAGACTTATTGGAACATAAACAAATTAAAATTGAAATGCAATAATATGGCGTATAATATGGTGTCGAACATAAATAAGTTCAATTCTTAACAACTACTCGCTAGTTGATGCCAGATGAATTACACTTTTGACCAAAATCATGTGCGCAGTCGAAATCTGAATAAAATTTGAGTTCAGATTGTCAAATTTTTGAGAACTTAAATTTTGCTGCTTTTGTTCATTTAAGTTATCTGAATATTTCCTTTACCGCAACCAAATGTTTTATTCAGGACAGGTATTGAATGTGCTAAGTTTGTTGATTGCAAAACAATTATCTGGTCGAGAGCAATGTTTGAAAAATAGTTCCTCACCTGGAACAATTTTTTTTGTTTTTTGGTTTTATCAAAAACCCTTCAACCGATTTTGATAATTTTTTTTACGCTAAGGCTCCCAAAAATTTTGGATAGTATTGTGTACTCAAGGTTTGAATTTGTTTTTTTTTTTTTTGGATTTAAAAAAAAAAATCCAAATTTTTGTTTGAAAACTCAATATTTCAAAAATACCATGCTCAATTCTTTTAAAACTCAACATATAAAAGTTTTTTAATACAATCTACAAGATTTGAGAAACAAAATTTAATTTTTTATAAAAGTAACAGTACCTACCATACAAATGTTATAAAGTGGTTTTCGAAAGTCGTATTTTTCTTGAAAACGGCGCCTAGAATTTAGATACATTTTTTTTCCTTCAATAAATTCTTACGATTTATAATTTAATATAAAAACTATGAAATTAAGATATTCATGACTGTGCCTACCATAGAACATTTTTTTCGAATTTTGAATGTCACACTATATAATATTTATTTTTTTTTTTAAATACAATAGCTGTGTTTTATTTTCCCTCAGATCTGATCCAGATTGGATCTTTACTCAAAATTACATGTAAAACAAAAACAACACAAGGCCCAGTTTTGTTTGTATTTGTTGTTTTACATGTTATTTTGAAAACAAAATCCAATCCGGATCAGATCTGGGGGAAAATAAAACACAGCTAATATCTCAAAAACGGATCAATATTTTTTTTCGAAATTTAATTTTTGTTCGTTCAATAATAAAAACTTAAGTTGGCGTAGCACAATATTTTCTCAAAAATGTTTTAAAAATTTTGTATTAAAAAGCAGTAAAAAACCACTGCAACTACCTTAATTTTTGTTCTTGCGTAAATTCGTATTGGCTTAAGAAGTCAAAGTTTCAAAAACCAATTTTATGAATAGTTTTTTCATGTTTAAAACTCATAGTAAGTTCGTGCGACCCAGTCGCGCATTTTATTTGCACTTAACTCACCTTGAAGAACAGTAGTGACAGCATACATTTCTTGAGTTTCCAAATTATATCAGATGAATAGATTTCTTTATAGTCAATATCTTTGCTCGAATGAGTTTATCTACACATTTTCAGGTAGTATGTTTTCTATACGAGTATAATGCATATTCGATGTCTTCGGGATTTTCAAAAACATTCGTCTTTTTAGAATTGTAAACCACCTTAGGTAACTTCTATATTCTTTCACTTCGGCATATTAACTTATTGTAAAAGGATCCTGATCTTTTGATGTTCTTGTTGAAGTTTGTAAATTTTGCAACTATACCACAAATCTTTCGTTATCGTCTCTGTTGCTTAAGCCCAACAAAATTTTGGCATATTAGCATCACACAACAAAGCTCGAGATTTTTGTGTTAGAGTTCTGTTCAATCTTTCCGCTAAGCCATTTTGCTCTGTTGTATAAAGAATCGTTGTTTGATGATCAATTCCATATTTCCTCAAATCAAGTTCGATTGCTCTATTCGTATTATTCCTTTCCATTATCACTTCGGAGAAGTACATTTTAGTACAGCATCTTTAATCTTCATAAAGTAAACAAATACCTTCCGTGTGAAATCATCTATGAAAGTAACAAACTATTAACTTTCCTTCATTAATTTCACCTCCATTGGACTACATACGTCTGTGTGAATTAAGTCAAGAACTTTTGTTGATCTCGACTCTTCTGGTGGAAGCTGTTCCGATTGTGATTCATGATACGATAACCGTTTCGTCGAAGATGACAATATTCTCATGATCCACAATCTTCTTTTTAGATAGTGAATTGATTTCTATTTGAGGATAGAGAACTTCATGAGCTGCAATGTTTCGTTTACCTTTGGGCGTAAATACGTGCAGTGAGTTATCGTCTGTACTAACTTTGTTCATAGCCAGTTTATCCACGGTCTTATTATTTCAATTAGATAGTTTAAGGTTTTTGAAATAACTAGAATCCGAGGTCATATTATCATTTGCGCCGCTTTCAAAACACCATTCATACTACTTAGACTCTGCATAGAATGCTCAAACATAGAAACACTTCTATTTGCTTTTTCTTGAAATCTTTCGCTTTTTTGGGCACTCTGAATTGAAATGTACAACTCCGTAACAGTAAAAGCAGCGAGATTTTTCTTTTTTGTCGAACTGAGGCTTCATTTTCTTTTGCATTCTGAAAACTCTCCTTTTTGACATAAGAGCTACGTTAGATGATGCTGAATCGAACAATTTACTGTAAAAATTTCATTTTTATCTGCTGTTAATTCCTTTACATTACTTCCGATGCTCATGATCAGGGCCGGATCTACCTAAGGGCTGTATGGGCTGCAGCCCAGGGCCCCGAGGTCACAAGGGGCCCCCAGACCCCGCTGAAAATAATAGGCGATAATTTGAATTAAACGAAAATCTAAAATTAAAAAACCTACCATAAGGTTGGCAATGGCAACCCTGAGATCAATCAACTGATGTATACTCCCCGGCAAGCTAGATGGCACTATTTTAGAGAGAGAGAGAGTAAATTCGCGAGTCGCTTTTACCTGGAAAAAGCGCTGCGTAAACTTTCTCTCTCTCGCTCTCTCTCTCTCTCGTGCTAAGTTTGATGCCGAATAGTGTATGTGAGGTATGGAAAATGAAATTTTTCAATTGTACTGAAATCTGGAATAAAATTGTACTGAAATGATGTCAATTGTACCGAAAACGAATTTTGTATGAAAAAAAAGCAAAATCAATAACTCAACTATTTAAAAGTTTTGTATTGTATTGTAATGACGAAACTAAATCTTTTACTTGTCCATTTTTGCGGCACCAGCTTGTACAAAAACAAATTAAATATAAAACTAAAATTCAGAAATTAAATATCTTAAAAATGCACAGACGAAAAACTGCAATCACAAATCACATCCACAAGTTTACAGTTTAGTGTTTAGTAAAAAAAAAGCTGATCGATAAGGAGACAGAAAAGCAAGATGCCATCAAGAAGTGAAAAGAAAACTTTAATTACGGCTTCGGCCGCGCACTGAGCGACAAGCGACTGAGCGATAGAGCGACGAGTCTGAGCGATGGGTGGCCATTTACAGAGCTGAGCGATAAGTCATTGTCAAGTGCAGGTGCACTTCGTCGTAGTATTTAGTGGAAAGTCGCGTTCATGTTTATAGAGCTTATGTAAGATCGAGAAAACGAAGATTTTATATGCACCCCATTAATGGTGAAAGGGAAAATTATGTTTAATCTTTGCAGACATTTATACTGATTTTGGCAATAATGTCGTGTGTCAATAGAATCTTTTGATTTTCTGTTGGAAAACGTTCGGCCAAGATTAACAAAACAAAGAAAATGAATTAGTGCAGAAAAGCGGCTAATTTTATTCCTAATGTTAGTTTTTTATTTTTTTTTTGTATTTTTTTATATTCTGAAAGTCACTTTTTATCTCTAGTTTTTCGAACCCGTTAAATTTTGCTCTAAATGGCAAAAGACTTTTTTAAAATTTTATTTTATTGTAGAGCGACTTCGCTCTGTCGCTTAAAAAATCGCTAGTCGCTTAGGGCCTATTGGGCCACCTCCACACTATTTCATGTGTTTTAATTTTTTTGCATCACTCCATACAATTTAATGTGTTTTAATTTTTTTGCGTCGTTTAATCGCTCAGTACGTAGCCGAAGCCTAAGAGTTATAAGGGCTAACAGCTGAGAGTTATTGTTCTGGTATGAAAATGAATACATTCAGGCCGAGATGAAGTATTTAGCTTTCAATTTCCTTTTATCAGGGTCCTATTGCACCATCTTACAAAATTGTGATTACAAGCATTTTTTCAACAAATTTGTAAAAATCGAGTTTTTTTCATATGTAATTTTTTTTAATCACAAATTTGTACTTGTAATTTGTAGTTGGTGGAATAGGCCCCAGGTTGCCTGGAAGAGATTGCTACCACAGCAATAATGTCGCTGTTTGCACAACTAATGCTTGCGTAGATTTAAGTAACATTTATGTTTTTTTGTTCAATAAAGAATATAATAATAATAATATATCATTATAGACACAGTTTTCTTGACATGGCTATTAGTTGAGTACTTAGGTAGGCCACTAAATAGTTTCAGCCCAGGGCCCCACAAATTCACGATCCGCCTCTGCTCATGATCATATGCTTATATTCATCTGAATACTCATTGATCATTGACTACAAATCAAATTTCGTTGAATTTGTGTGCTGCAATTTTGGCTGACATAATACTCTACATTTAAGCACTCTAACATTACCACAGAGCGTATAGTTTTTGTAATAACACAATGCGTTTCTCAAAGTCTGAATCTTGCGTTTTCATCACAAAGCTCCATGTAGCTCGGTAAAATTTTCCATATGATGGATTAAGAATTTTGCAAAACAGACATCTTTTTAAAATAATGTATTGCTTATAAATATATTATTCAATGTGTTATGGCCTGAACCCATCGCCTTTTAAACTAAATTAAATGTATAGTGGTTAAACTATTTGCCTTCATTCTATGTTGATTAGTCTTATTTTTATCGTTTTCTTATTGAAAAACATTTGCTCAGTTTTCTTTATATTTGGTATCCCAAATGTTATGTCTTGATGATCTCTATAGTTTCGATCTTACTATACAAATTTTCCCAGGCATACTTCAGAACTAAGGCTCATAGACAATAATTGTTAATCACAGTCGAATTCTGCGGAAAATATATAATAATCAGCCCTTTCACAGATTCCATGGTAACAATCTCAAGACGCATTGTTACGCTACGAATAATTAAAAATGGTGTTAACAAAATCCAAAGGGAATTGATCGAAAAATGTATTGCCTCATTTAACGTTTTGACTCTCAATTTGGAAATCAGCAGTGGCGTATTGAGGGGGGGCTGAGCCCCCCAAGCCTCAAAGATCATATTATTATTTAGGTGATTTCATCATAATGTACATGATTAAGTGACACTTTTTCGTAAATCTTAGAGATTTAGAGGGAGCTCAGATTCTCCAGCCTCCCAAGTTCTGAAACGGTTGTTTGTGTTTGTTTGAGTTAGACCCCTAGCTGACGTTGAGGGTTGGGGTAACTCTTTTCGAAATTTTTTATTTATCGACCGATTTTTGAGTCAAACCACATAATTCGATAAAACGTTCGGAATTCTTTATATTAATATTATGCATTCAAAATAACAATTATTGTTAATAAAGTGTCTTAAGAAAATAAGCACAAAACTTATACAATGCGTGATTTTAACTAAAAAAATAACATAGAATAACAAAGGTACAAAAACATTAGCATTTTAAATATTCAACAAAAAACAAAAAAAAAGTTATTCGCAGTTAATAATATTTGTCAGTAAAACACTGACCAAACATTTCGTTTGAATAATTCATAATTTTCTATAAAATATTAAATGTTGACTAAGTACTTTCAATTTGAATTTACTAACAACCAGAAATGTATCTTCCATTTTAGTTTGAATTATTGCAACAAGAATTGCAATATTAAAAACATTCATATTTAAAAATTTTGCTTCAATATTTACATTAAATTTAAAAACGAAATAAATTTTATTTTTAGGTTTACTTTACCCCTTGCTGTTTGTGTAAAATGTTTTGGATACAAGAACTTTGAAAAACCTTTTTTACATTCAAACTAAAGTTTTCAAAACTTGTTTGTATAAAATGAACAAAGTTCATTATTATTTCTTGTATTTATTATAAAAATAACGAATTAAAAGTTTAATTTTACTGATTATGCAAGTTAAGGTTTCTTAGGGGACAACAAAAAAATGCTGGATTTAATTATTTTACTAACTTAAAAGGGCTGCAAAAAATAAAAAGTAAAATAAAATTATTGAAAAATTATTCAGGTGCCCCCCCCCCCCAATTTTTTTCTGGATACGCCACTGCAAATCAGTTGTCTTGCACCAAATCATTCAGAGTTTTAACAATACAGTGACGGTATACATCAATCCAAAAAATACCTAGGATATTTAAAAAAATTCCTATTTGGACATACACCATGTACATATAGTACGCCTGGCCTTTGCCGTCATTCACTTAAATTATGTTTGTTTAATTATTTTTTATCAGTAAAACCCGCTTAAGAGAAACGGCAAAATGTCACAGTCTTTCTTTCACTTAAGCGGGTTTTTCACTTAAACGAACCCCGCTTAAGTGAAAAATAATTTCACTTAAGCGTAGTTCGGATAAGTGAAACAAAATTTCACTTAAGCTGATTTAAAAAATACATTAAGCGAAGAATGCTAGAAACAATATTGTTTTTATCTTTTGGACTTGCCTTGAAAGACGTTAAAAAAAAACAACGATTAAATAACACAAAAATAATTTATTGAAAAACGAAAACTAGCAAATTTTTGTTCTTTTCGATTCAATTTTTTTTTTCACTTAAGTGAGTTTTTTTTAATGAACAATATTAAAAATTAACTGAAAATATGTTTCAGTTATCCGGGTTTTTCGCTTAAGCGAGTTTCACTTAAGCGGAGTGTTTTAAGGGAAATTGGTCGGAAAATACTTGGATATGAAAAAAGTGTTTCAGGTAAGCGGGTTTTTCTCTTAAGCGGGTTTCTCTTAAGCGGGTTTTACGTATTAACACTTAAATCTGGTTGCGAAATGAGAATTCGTACTTGACTGACTGCGAACAAAACTGATAAATGTGTACGCGAAACTTTGCACACATAACAGATGTCAGACTAAACGTTCAGTCCAGCGTTCGGACTTTATTGCGAAAGCAGTAGATCTACTGCACTTTTTTCTTATTTTTTAAATCTACTGCACCACTGCGCTTTTCCTACAATCTACTGCGATTTTTCAGATTTTTTTTTGAATAGCAGCACTGATCATAGAAATAAATGTGCTCATAACAAAATGTCAAAATTTAAAAAGATTCTCGTCTCTTTAGTGCAAGTCTTGTCAGCTATATACGTTTTACTACTCTTTAATTTGTTCTTGTTTCAAAAAGTACAAATTTGTAGATTGTAAATTTATTTTGATTACCTAGCTTCGTATATTTTTGCTTAAACTATACATTTTCATTATCAAGTAAGAGTATATTTGTTCACACATTCTATGTAAATGAATCGGTGATTGTTTAGACAACATAACTGAAATTTTTTTTTTTTCACATGAGATACAAAATATCATACATTTTTGGACGTGTAGTCATTGTCATTTTTTTAACCCAAAAATCTTATAAGAGTGTTTCCACTTTTAAGCCATTAAGATTTTTTTAACATGGTTTTTTTCTCTTCCGTAAAAAATTAAAATATCACTTATGTTGTTTTAACAAGCAACTATAATTTAAATGTGATTTAACCTTGGTTTCCTTGCTTATAATTTTTTGTTACCTAGTCAAAAAAAAATATATGTATTTCTACTGCGAAAATTTTGGTTTTACTGCGATTTCTTGGCCTATTTACTGCGATCTGCGATTTATGAAGTCCGAACCCTGGTTCAGTCGTTATCGCTTAGTGATGTTATTTTTGTAAATTCAGTTTCTTTAGGTTTTATAAAGTGATGAAATAAAATGCACGACTGGGCCGCACGAACTTGCTCTTATGTAATAGGCTAAGTATTTTAAAATCAAATCTTATAAGAGAAAACAATTCACAGGCATATAATTCATTTTTTAAGCTCAATACCATGTGATTTCTTTAGCAAATATGAATTTATGCAAGAACAAAAATTATGATTTCTTTTAGCGGTTTCTTAAAAAAATAAACTTTTATATAAAAAATTTTAAAAACATTTTTAAAAAAAATTAGTGTAACCCAACTTATTGTACTAGTACGATCTAGAATGCCAAAAAAAGCACGATTTTTGAAATTTTTTATTAGGTAATAACATAATTTTTTTAAATAATGAATACATGCGTCAAGAGTATAAAAAAATTTTGGCCGAATTATAGATGAATCCAACGTCGATAATGGGAAAATGTATTTTTTGATGATTCGACGTTGGCGGCCACTATAATTCGGCCAAAATTCGAAAATTAAATTTTTTTGTGGGTACTATTGACGCATGTATTTATTATTTAAAAAAAATTATATTACTATTACCTAATAAGGTTTCCGAGAAAAAAATCCCAAAAATCGTGCGTTTTTTTGGCGTTCTAGACCGTACTTGTACCTTAAAGTTTTTATTTCTGTAAGAATAAAAATTAAATTCCCCAACTGAATATTTACCCTTTTTGAGATATTGAATTTTCAAAAGAAATTGATTTCTTTTAATTAGAAAAACATTTTTTTATAAGTTTTTAAATACAATGTTTTTCAAACTTCTCTATTAAAATTTTCAATGAAATCCGTTATGTCGATAATAAGAAATTAAAAATTCGAAAAAACGCTTCTAGGGTAGGTACAGTCAGTAATATCTTAATATAATTTTTTTTTGTTGAACTATAGATCATAAGAAAAAAAATGTTATCAAAATTCTAGGAACCGTTTTCAATTAAAATACGATTTATGAAAACCTTTTTTTTAATATTCGTATGGTGGATTACGTGATTTTAAGATAAAATCAAGTTTTTTTTCTCAAATCTTGTCTGTGATCTAATTAAGAAATTTTGAACTGTCAACTTTTTAAAAAATCGAAGTTGAAGTTTTCGAAATATTGAGTTTTGAAAAAAATATTTAAATTTTTTTAAACAAAAAAATATTTTTTGAAAATTTGAATACACATTAACATTACTATCCATCCATTAGCTTTAACAAGATGATCAAAATTGGACGAACCGTTCTTAAGAAAATCCAAAACAAAAAACAGGGTTCTAAAAGAGGTACCTACCATTAATAGCCATTTTTCATTTTTTTTTTTCAACTTTTATCTAGTTAAACTAAACAAAATTTTTTGAGCTTTTTGAAAAAAAAAATATGTGGGACAGTTTTTGAGAAAAAACAATATTTTTTAAAATTTCGAAAATAATTCGTATGCCAGGTGCCGTTATTTTTGGTCTTAAAAAAAACCTGTGGAGAGAAAAATTTAAAAATTATATCCTCCAAGTTTCAAAAAAATCGGCCGAGCCGTTTTGGGTTTAATCGAACAGTCAGACAGACAGAATTGCAGACCCACTTTTTTCTTGTTCTCTATTATCGTAATGTCAACTTTGATCAAAATCTCCAGTTCAATTTTTTTTTAGAGATTCATAACTTGCCATATTAGTACATACCTATAAATCGCAAGGAAAAAACTATTGAACATATTTTATACAGAATTATAATACATATAGGTTTTTTTTTTAAATAAAGTTAAAATGTTTCAAAATGTTATAGATAAAAAACATAATATCTATTCTTAATAGAAAATTAGAGTAAATAAATTAGTTAACAAGGGAACTCTAGAGATGCATTTGCGAAAATCCGTACGAATGGAGAATTTTGCCTATGTATATGTAACATCAGTTCATCACTGTCTAAATGGTGCTGTGTGTTGTTGACTTATTCTACTAAAAGTTGTTTATTGAAAGTTTTAGTTTTTGTTTTACTTTAACAAACAACTAATGCATTCATTTTTGGAATTTATTGTTAGTACTTTAATATTACAACACCACATTTTGTATACACATAATAAAATTACAAATACAATTACAGACATACATCCACCTACAAAGTTTTTTTTTAAAGTGGAATCTTTATGTGTTTGATAAATTTCTTCTTCTTAAATTTATGAAGAGTTAAATAAATGGAAAGTTAGAATAGGAGTTGGAAATAGAAACTTATGAATGAAATAATGCTAGGAAATATTTCACAACGATTCTGTGATTGTTTCTTCGTTCGGAGAACATTTTTAATTACTTTAAAAACTTTACAAGAAAACAACGGAGTATTGTGAGTATATATATATAAAGCTCAACACCATTCATTATCTAAGCCCGACAGCCCTTCTTTAATATCTACTTTTAAGCTATGCGTACATATTATACTTTGTATCACTTTAAGCTTTGTATGACATTTTGCGTTGTATAATATATAACTTTTTACATTCAATATAAAATAAAATGAATCTCAATTATTATAAATAAAGAAAACTACTCTTAACAACGATATAATTTAAATGAAATATTAAAAAAAAAATATATTAACAGAAGCGAACAAAAATTAACGAAGTCCTGAGTCAGATTGTCTTGAAAACATTGAAAATAATTTATTTATAATGGAATTTATCAAGCCCGAATAAATGTTAATGGAGGAAAATCTTGCCGTGATTTTTGATCCTTTTATCAAAGATTTTAATGTCTATATCCTATAGTGTAAACTACTGAACAAATAAAAAAGTCTGCATAATGCCAAAAAGTTAATTTCTTATAATAACATATGTTATTTACGCATCAAATCTTAAAAAGGAGCTTAAACAATTTAACAACTTACTCAAAGATTTGAGATTATTATCTCGCATTTATTACTGAAAAATATTACATCGTACACGTAATTTTATATACATACTAGGAATAAACAATAAGTAGCTTGGTGACAAATTAACACAGTCGTTTAGGAGGTATAGGAGCCGTTTTGTTAATAACTTTTTCTCCAAGTTTCTTCCTGACCAACATACAGTCAATGTTTATAATAGCACACCTAATTTTTTTAAATCAAAATCGTTAAGTACCTCTTCGAGATAAATAAGATTGTGCATAACTTCGGTACGACAGGTAGGCCATTTTAAAGAAAATTTTAACTTCCCCTAAACTGAAGTACCCTCAATACCAAATATGAAAAATATCGCCGAAGATTGTATTAGGTGTAGAGATACAGATGCATTGTCACACCAGAGGTCTGGTATCGAATTCCAACCAATTTCACCTACAAATTTAATCTCTAGCGAGGATGTGACAAATCCTCCAAGATGATCTCTAGTCATGATAAAGAGCTTTTCATATAAAATGATAAAATTATGAAAATTGTATTTTTCATGCATTCCGTCTAACTAACAACATATACTCTGGTTTTCACGTGTTGCCACGCCATCAAATTTATTATTTAATTTATACAAGGTGGTGCAATGACTGTTATCGGAACATATCGTTGTGAACAGCGCCATCTGTTGCATATCTATACTCTGTCCAACAAAAATTGTCAGTATAGGGAAGATAGGACGTTTATCTCTCATTCTGGTTGCATTGCCATGCATAAGTGTGTCGCCTTTTAAAGCTCTCACAGGGATTCCGTAGTTTACATTATAAATCGCCGCAAATGAGAGTAAAAAACGCGTAGAGCTCCCGTCTGCCGATTAAAAACGACTGAAAATAATATTCAATTTACCTTTTCCCACAACCAGCGTTGTTCCTGGGAAGCAAAATGTTGGGGCCATTTTTGGGGCCATTTCAACTTTTTTGGGGCCACTTCGTTTTTCCATATTCGATAAAATAATTAAATAATAAAACAGAAGATATTATTTTATTTGTATTTTTGCATTTTATTCCATTTTTTCAAATAACTTAAAATCTATGTTAGACTTTTTTTATCAATTCTGGAGGCGGAATAAAATTACCACAAGTATTATTTTTCAGAAACCCCTTAAAGCTCATAAGCGAATTTATAACTTCATAGCTAAGTCCATTGCGATTTTCGGTTTTAATATTAGGTGTGATTTATTCACTGCTTCATAGCTAGCGCAGCAAAATTTCCCTCAACAAACAACAACAATTTGATTGCTGGAGAAAAAGAAGCCAGTAAAAAAAGTGACAGTTGTGCTGGTGATAGAACTTTAAATTATTGAAATGAAAATGGTGCTATGCATTGCATTTTAGGATTAAACATAATTTACATACAGTTTTGACATCAGATTTTGATATTTTCTATAATAATGGGCAACATTGAAATATAAATTGAAATTGACAAATGAAGTGAGTTTGATCGTTTTATTCGCACTTGAATGCTGCGCTGGCTATGCAGCAATGAATAAAACACACCTATTATTAAGAGCTGAAAAAACACGTTCTGCACAGGCTGTAACGAATTTGATTCTGAAAAAGTGAAGAACTTAAATATGAGACAGAGAAAAAGAGAAAGACAGCCGGAGCCGGTATGTGCTACTGTCAGTCGATGTGATGTGTTGAATTTTTCAATGAATGCGTTCAGCCAAATTAGCATAAAGATGAGAGTAAATATCGACTACTTGGATATTATCGATTTCTAAAATAAAATTTTGTTTTTCAATGCTGTGCAAAATGGGTTGCTTTATTTTGCAAATTTTACAATTTTGGGGCCATTTCGTGATGGCCCGGGGCACGGGGCCAAAATAAGAATCTTGGGGCCAAATGGCCCAATTGGGCACTTTAGCACAACGCTGCCCACAACACCAAGCGGTAAGATAATAGGCGCTTTTTTTTAAGTTGAAAAGCAATACGACAACACTCAACATACTCATCTTCTTAAAATGTGTTCTCAAAAGCTTCAAATCCCAAAAGCTCCTTAATAAAAACCACTGAAAAAGCTCCTTGCTTGCAATTGAGAATGATAATGGTAACTCTGTTTTGATGTAGATAAAGAGCGCACGATCGTATTGAGTGACACTTGACACTCTTGGGTCTTGACAGTATCTCATCAGCAGTGGGATATGACGGTCGTGTTGGGGTGTACAACTTTTTGCAAAGAATTACAACAACAATTCCTTAAGAAAAGTCAGTGGCTTGCTCTTTTTATAGTGGCATTTTTCCTAAAGCATTTTAGTGAGGGTGCATCAGGCGCCACTGCTTTAGAAAAAGCTCTCCCATAAGGCCTGTACTGACAATTTTTGTTGGACAGAGTATAATTTATGGAAGAAACAAAAAGCTCTTTTCCAATGTCAAATGTATTTCCCCTTATTCCAACCATCTAGAACATTCCAAGACAAGAACTTTCGAGAACAACTAATTTGAGTATATGGGTAATTCTACAGAACTTTTAAACTCTGTATTATGAGCATATAGCTATGAATATCTTAGCTCCAAGTTAAAATATACGAGTACTTGAATTTCTTTTTTATTCCAGTGAATTACTTTATTAAGAATATGTATTTTCCAAATTGAGTCATCTAAGTATTTATCTGCGCTTTTATAGTTTCTTAAACAAGCTAAATTTAAAAAATCTCAATTGTAATAATCTCGTTTATTTTTAAATTATGCTCTGATGTACTCGCGGCCCGCAACTTGAGTCATTACTTTTACAAGCAAAATGTTTTCTTTACCTATAAGAAATATTATCGTAAGTTTCGTAAGTGTGCGCCAGTTTTGTGATAACTTATAGATCTTTCTATAAGTGTAATTTACTTTTTAATAAAAATATGTTTTTTCGATGTTTCGTTGTTTTTTGAAGACGGCCCAAAGAATATCACTATAATTTTCAACTATCTTTATTCCTCAAGTAAAAACGAAGAAATCAAGCCATGAATCAAGTATGTGCGCAATAAATTTTCGAGACTAGAAATGTTTTCAATCAGAGATCGAATTTCTGCAAGAATGGAAATTTGCACTTAAATGTATAGCACATCTTTCGCAAGGCTTAAAATCGATCTTTTCTGCTTCTGACCTTACTGTATGCTTATAGATTTCTAGAAAAACAGTGGGCCACAAAAGTAATTATTGTAGTTTTAAAATTATCAACCTTAATTAGAGTATTTATTCAAATAAATGAAATTTCGGGTCCTGTTCTTATAATACTGTATATGTGTATATATACCCTACCCTAACGGCCCGCGATAAAATCGATGCACGACTATTTATTCAACATACTGATAGGTTCAATAAAAAGTGCGCAAAGTCTCAGTGGTGTGCGAAGTATTTGAAAAAATAAAGTTTCAAAATCACAAGTTTAAAAGTTCTGTAGATATGCCCATATAAGGGAGTGTTCACGGTGAGCGAGACACAGTTGATTTTGGATTATGAAAGTGTGCAAAAGTATTGCTTATTGGATTGTGTTATTAAACAAGTGTGATATAAATTTGAATAAAAGTATTTGAGTTGATTATAAATTGAGATTTACTGTTTTGAATTGGAAAGTGTAAATAAAGAAGAAATACTAAAAATAGTAATAAGTTTTATTTAACGAACCTAGTAAAAATATTACAGTATTAATCGTACATCAATCATATTTGACAATTGTGAACTAGAGTATTGCAGAATATAAACAGACAAGCAATAAAGCGTGGAATAACTGTGTTGATTTTTTTGACCAATTATCGGTCGGTCGTGTCAGCGCAGCTTAAATTTCGACTTCGATTTCCTAATCGTGTCGCGCCAACTAGTTAAACATTCCGGCACTTAGCTACTCGACGCGAACAGACTGGAACCACAGGAGACCAAGCCGGGCGTGACCGCTCACTGGACTGGTCGCTGAGAACCAAAAAACATCAACCAGACGATGGGCAACGCAATTAGACATTACATTACAGACAGACGGACCCTACAGTGAAGGACATTTTACCGTAAAAACCATCAAAACAATGCAGAAGTTAATGTTTGCTGACCGTGCGTCGGTCAGTCGCGTGTGGATTACGGTGAAGCCATCATCAATCTCAATATCTATATTGTGTTACTGGCAAACACTACAGGGCCATGGCAAACGACTTCTTACTACCGGAATCGGATGAGCAAGGTTTTGTGTAGGTACATGTGGTATCAACAAGACACATACACAGCACGACCCACAACGGATATTATGAAGGAAGCGTTTTCTCGTCGCGTAATCTTCCGTTTTGCTGATTTGGCATGTCCTGCAAGATCGCCCGATTTAACTATCCCAAATCTCTTTATTTGGGTTTACTTGAAGTCGCGGGCTTATGGCTTATGCCAACAAGCCTCAGACAATCGCAGCCTTTAAGTAGAATACTCGACAAGAATGCGAACAATTATCACCGGAAATCTTTCGGCAACGTCATGGAAAATGCGAAAAACGAGCACAAGTGTATTAACATTTGCGGCAGCCAATTGACAGATATCATCTTTTCCACTTAACAGGAAAAATTATAAAGGTCCGAATTTTTCCATCACTCTGAACTGGTTTTTTTATTTAGTATACAAATTATTCAAAACCAAAATTGGATGATTAATTTTGCGCCACCTTGTACATGTTTAAAATACTCCCATGACCGGAAATCACCGTGATTTTAAGATTTTTAACCAGAGTGCCTGCAAGTACCCAATTATGTCCCACGGTCAATTCAGTAAAAATCAACAGTTTTTTTCTGTATTAGAGGTAATCTAACCTAAATAATAAAACAAAATCAGTTTGTATATTACTCTTAATATTGTATATACAATACATACATACATATGTACATAAGTAGGAATTTTGTATGGTCATGGCGACGACGACTGTATAAATTTTCTTCTTTCGAAAATTGAAAATCTTTTGCCTCGTTTACAATGAACGTTCTTCATCATTTGCAAAACGAACAACGCACGCTTACTAATTGGCTTCTAGTCCTTCGACATAAAATGATCAAACGCAGATTATTTTTAGATAAAACAAAATATACGCACCCTGATATTCCCTAAAAAAACGTTGCATGAAATCCCTTACGATAAACACCATTTAGTTTAAAAATATTAAAGGAGACATTTATATTCCAACCAATTGAAGTTTTTCTCGAATTTACGACTTCAGCTGATGTTTCACAAACATAAGACAAAATTATATTTAATTAAGGAACTTCTGAAGAGAAATATTATCATGTGTAACGGCCCTCCAGAACATGGTAAACAGGTACTAACACACATCTTCAACCACCGGAAGTAATGATTTTTAATTGACTAATACAAAAATATGTTAACATTTTAATTTAAAAAATGTATTTGTCCCCTTCGACTTTTTGATTTCAATCGATGGAATTGTTTTTTTTTTTTGTTTTGAAGATTGGTCGGGGAAGTTTATTCATGCAATAATTAAAACATCAACACATCATGTGGCTTTATTACCGAGTTCGCATGTGATTCATCCTTTCTCGTTTGACGTTTAAAACGGGCGATATAATTGGCCTGAGGTGATGAAAAACAATTTTGCTGGCTGAAGAAATTTCGTGGGGACATACGGTTTTGACTGTGACATTTTTAAGGTACATATTTGAGTACCAAGTGTTGTAATTGCATTAAATTAAAGGAAAATAAGTTTTAATACTTTAAGTGACATACATAGTTGTTTTGAAAATAAAATTATAATTATCTGGCCAATTTGGATGTACATATATGCAGTGGCGTAGCGTAGGGGGGGCGGTGGGGGCGGTCCGCCCCGGGCGGCAGGCCTAGGGGGGCGGCAGAATGTCGCCGGTGATGCGGGTAGAGTAGAAATCATATTTTTCATGAAAAATCGTTTGACAAGTCAACAAACAACAATGATGTAAATTTGAAATTTGCCACCCTTTCTGTGGTTCGTAGTTGACCGCTCTCGGCTGATTTTCGTGAATTCGTAGACGGTGAGTAGGGCCGTAAGAGTGCATTCCGTATTGTCGCGCGACTCGAAAAACTAAAACAAAACGTTCCGAAACTCTCGCGAAACTGAAAGGGAGTGTTCCGAAACATATGATATGCATTATGCGAGACATGATAAGATAACTAGGATTCGACGGAAACGTTATGCGAGAAACAGATTGGCACAGCAACTTCAACAGCAACTTTGACAACCAAGTCACTCTTTTTAGAGCTAGTGGTTTTAAATGGCTTTGATTACATTAACACAGCAACTTCGACATCGACATCAACGTTAGACCTAAACCCTAAATTCGCTGTCGCTGTGCAAATGCTACCAACTTTTAAGGTGAAATTTTTTAGTATTATCAACACTCAAATGAAACTGTGACAACCATCTTTTCGTTTTGTCTATTTATTTTGGTTTTGTCAATGGAAGAATTACTAAAAACAAATTAATTTTAGAACGACAAATTGCAAGTCGTATACATTGATGCAATTTACCTTAATTTTTATCAAATTATGTACGGCAAATTCATTTCGCATTTTAAACTATTTTGATTATATATGCTGTCAAAAACGCTGTTCACGTTGTAATCTATTTCACAAGACTTTTGATGTTGAAGTTTTCGTTGCTGTTAAAGAGTTGCTGTTGAAGTTGCTGTGTTAATCTGTTTCTCGCATTATTCTAGTCTCAGCCAGCTCAATGTTTTTGCTCCCTTCCGCATCACAGAAAGTTATTTAGATTGTGTTGTGTATAGTTTAAATACTGTTGAATCTTCTAAAACTAAACACTTAGTACTTCATTCAATCTTTGAACTAGTTTTTGAAAATGAAAATAGTTAAAGGAAGCGGTGCTAAATACCGCAAGAAAAAGGCTAAGAAAGAAGCAGACGCGAAGACGCGAAATATTTCAGTTCTAGTTCTGGTTCAAAAGCTACGTTAATGTCTTCGGTGGCATCCAGCAGCAGCGGAAGTGATTCTAATATAAGTAAGATTCCTCCTTCTACAATCGTGAGTGGCCTAGAATTTTCCTCCGGCCAATATACATGGGAATGCATAACTTATTTTACAGGCAGAAGAAGAAGACGTGCAGACGAAGACGAACTCGACTCAGATTTACCTGCAGCAACGTGGACTGAGTGTGGATAAGTGTGCTCAGAAACTCTGCGTTTTAAAAGCTCTCCTAGTGAAGAGCAGAGACCGTTTTGTCCAAGCCGCAATCGACTTTTCTAAGACTCTTTGGAAAAAACTCGGAATCGAACTCAAAACGAGAAGAATTCGCAGGAAAAAACGCATGCGTGGTGATGAATCCGCGGATGCAGCTTTGTCTCACGAGCCTCATTCGTAAGGCCCGTAGAATCCTTTCATGAAACCGCTGATCCTATTTTACTTTCAATATTGCCTGTGAAATGATATCCCGAAATTTAATTTTAATTTAGTATATTGAATGGGGGCGGCAAAATGGGTCTCCCGCCCCGGGCGCTGAGATGGTACGCTACGCCACTGCATATATGTATGTTTGTACATATTTAAAGATTATTCGTTGAGATTTTTATTTGAAGTTTGGTTATTTTATTAAGTAAATACCTTATAGGTCAGTCAATTTGGGGGGATAGAAAACCATGTAAAGTAAGCACAAATAAAAAAATCTATCTTAGCAGAAATTGCCGTAATTTTAAATATATTATACAAAATAAAATTACATGCCTTATGCGGTTTGTCCAAAAAATGTGTAGTACATTTTTATATTTATGATTAGATAAAGGCCGTAAGTATAATACCATTTTAAAATAATTTAAATAAAGAATCACTATTTTTGAGCATTATAATGTTTTCACAATTTCAAACCTTAAACTAAACATATACAGTCTCTGATGAATGTTCGGCTTGACTTACATATCGGATTCAAACAAAGATGTCAAATCCGGACCAAGAATTATAGAGTAATATAGTAAGTATTTTGTTTCCAGTCTATCGTTTTTGACCTTGCACGACTGGTGTCCAAGTTTAAGAGCCGTTTTTTTTCGTTTTCGGTATTTTTACTTGCGACCTATATGTACATATATGTATGTAGGTAGGTACTATATGGCAAGTTATGCATTCGTAAAAAAATCGAACTCGATATTTTGATCAGATTATAGTGTAAAAAGTATGTATCGCAATTCTGTCATGCGAATTTTTTCCGAAATATTATATTAAAATGATTTTCTTAAAATCTGTTCAGTCGATTTTGATCAATATTGCAAAAACCCTGTGCTCGATTTTAAAGGTTTTTTTTTTTAATTTGAGGACGTCTTTTAAAAGAACAGTTTTCTTTATCAGAAAGTGAGGTCGATAGCTCAAATCCAATCCAAGTTAAAGTAATAATGCAGATCTATAATGTATGTCGACCAACTTGGGCTATATTAAATAAAATGTGGACCTTTCCTTTAAAATGATGATTTATATTTTTCGTCTAGTTTTGTTTTTTTTTTTGTATTAAAGTTTCCAAAGAGAAAGACTGAAATAAAAATTATCAAATTATGAATTTGACTTAAATTCAAGGTTTTTCTTAAGCCCAAACTAATATATGTATGTCTTTTTATACCACCTTCAATAATAGCTAGATATTTATAAAATAATTAAAACAAAAGAGCTAATTATAAGTAAAATAAATACATATTAACAAATTACTTTTACTTACCGTCATTGAAATTCGCTACTCTCTTTTCTGTCTGTTAAAACTCTAAAACTTAAGCAAAAAGTATTTCCAGCAAAACAAAATATAAATATCCTAGATTTGGTCATCAAGTATCTAATATTTTACGAAACCCACTTGGCACAAGTTTCAAACATTCTACGCTACGCTAGTCATTTTTTGGTATTCCTATCAAAAATGAAACGGTGCGGCGCGACGGTGGCGGTTCTGACGCGGAAGCTTAGATTACAAAATGAATGTTTAATGTTATGCTCTTTTCTTTATTCATTGTTGGCAGGTACAATGTTCGTTGCTATCACAGTGAAGTTTCATTTGCCATTTACCACCAAATATACCAGGTTGTGTAACGGTACCGTACGGTAGTCCATCATATCGACTACCTTCATAATCGACAATGTAACCAACATAAATCACTAACCATTTGCGAAAGGATATACACGGCCGACCTTCCTATATGTCCAAGATGTGAAGATACACAAGGCGCTTAGCATGTACAGGCATCTGCCGCACCCTCGGCAAAGCATGATTAAATCACCATCTTATCCACACACACAATCAATTCTACATGGATTTCTGGGCTTTGATAAATTAGACAAATCAATATGGAGGGTAACAGCGTTCAACACCATGTCCGAAATGTTAAATTGTTTTATAAAAATGGGTCTTCTGTTCGAGCAGCAACATCGCGCTTCATCTATTTTACGGTCTTTGCATCCAGAGAAAGTCTGGTTTGAATTTTGCGCTGGCATGACAACAACGTTGGCGAGCAACGGCAACAAAAAAAAATTTTATCAAATTGTATTTTATTTTGTATAAAAAGATTATTCCCAAAAAGTTGATAATTTTTAACAATGAATACGATTTAGAATCTCAAATAAAATTAAAGAAATTAAAACTACCCACAAAACTCGTGGTAAAAACATTACTGTCAACAGTTTTTCTCATTTTTGGCGGTCTGTAATATAACTTAATGTTTACATGTCCTGTAATACTCCGACAATCCCAAATGGGCTTTCCAAAGGGCGCAATTTGGTATTGAACTGGACCTGCATACGTACGGCTTATGGCGGTGGCATTTGTGTGCGGTGTCGGCCTCAGCTCTATCCAGATTCCTGCAATCCCCAGAAATATCATGGAATTATTTTTATTTATTTATTCGTCGGCATGAGAGACATGGGCTTGTATTCAACTTATTTGTATGTTTTTTCCCTGAAAATGCTGATGCTTTTGCCCCGTAAGTCCTTTAGCTAATCTAGGAGTCAGTGCGCTGCGCTATCGTGTCCTATAAATAATTGAGCAGCATGTCATAAATAGTCAAAACAAGTTTAGATGAGACCACGTTGTTGAAGTTTGGCAAAGAAGATCCTGATGCTTCGAATCAAATAACAAATCGAATATATTTTTGAATAAGTATACAATGAATGAGTGGGTGAATTATTATGGATTCACCTAGAATGAAATTTATCACACGAAACATTGAAACGTAGTCAAATTAGCACTCATCATCATGGTATTACGTTTGGCATCAATTATTCAGAATAAATTGATTTGATTGGTCTGCATAAATTATATCAGATTTCAGCAGTTCAGTTATTCAGTATGGAATCCATTTAATGGTAGGCAATTTGTGAGTGAAATTGGCATTAAAATTTATATGTAGTTACGATTTACGAATTCCATTTGAGTAAAATGAAATACATTTCGATATTCATTTCGTTTCATCTTAAAAGTGTTAACCGAAAAATTTACTAAAGGTTTCGCAAAGGAAATACGTTTTTTTTTCGCAATATTTTATATCATGCAATTTATTTCTTCGCATGCAAAAAAAAATGATGGTTGATTGTTTTGCGTGTTGCTAGAATTGTTAAGACAAATGTATTTAGTATTTTATTTTTCATTCAAGTATCTTTTACAATAGAGTTAAGTCCTTAAACGGTAGATTAGCTCTAACGATACAACAAACTAATTATTATTTAGCAACAGTTTTTACATGATCCAATTTACATGAGAGAAAAAAAAATTATATATTTATTTTATTTTTATTTAATTTTATTTAATTTAATTTAAGAATTATCAGGATTGTTAGCCAAATACCTAAAGAGCAATTTATCAAAATTTAAGGTACTTTGTAGTAAACATGTGTGTTTTGGTTGAATAAGAGTAAACGATCTATTTGAATTTGAAAAAAATTAACTTGTTATATAAGTAAAGTGGACTAACATTATTCAGAGTTTTTAAAAGTATGTAATTAAAGTATGCGTTTAGAGTACATCCTAGTAAATTTTCTTTATATTCAGAAACATGGTCAAAACGTTTGAGATTGTAAACATAACCGTATGATATTATTAAAAGCGACGTATAAGTTTCTTTTCTTTTCAGAGCTTAGGCAACAGAAAATTTTAGCACCGTATGTGATTATCGGAATAATCAGAGTTTTTGCTATAGCCGGATTCGTATATTTTCTGGATTGAATTGCTTCGAATAAGACAAACTCCGAAGGTTACCGTAGATTTTTCCAATTATACTTTGGATATGGTAGTCCCAGCTTAATGTGGAATTGAACCAGATTTCCAAGTTTTTAACTCTATCAAAATACTGAATATTTGTATTACCGATGCGTATTGAAGGGAAATAACTTAAATCGAGCTCCTGTTTATAAACAATTATACATTTACAGCCATATTTATAAACTCATAATAGTGAGTACATTAGGCTATACAGCCCTTATAATGAAATGCCTCTAAAGGCAAAATTGTTATTTATAACACTTATGTGACGTTAAATAGAGGCAATATAAGCAAAACGCGTTTGGAGGTTGAATAGTGGCTACATAAGGACATTTTAGTATTGAACTGTCACATTCAGTTTGATCATTAAATTATTGTGACTATCAAAAAAAAATGCTTCTTGTTATTGAAACTAAATCTTTATGTTATTTTTATTTATTGAAACTAAAATGTTATATTATTATATTAAAAACAAATTGTTGAGAATTATATATATAAATAGACATGTTGGTGATCTCCCTCCACGCATCTTTTTCATCCTGTGTTGGTGTTGCAAGTTTTGTTTTGGATTATTGAATTTTATCCTCAATAAGTTTCTCTGAGGAGTAGCTATTTCCAGCTATAGGATAAAATGAATAACAATTTGATTACCAGTATTGCGCTTGACATAATGACATACCTTATCAAAATTAATATGTAGTACGAATTATTTTAGCTTTCGGTAGTTCCATTTTTGTTTATTAAATTCAAGATGTTTTTTTTTTTGATAAACAGCTGAGTGTTATGAAGGCTTAATGTAATAGATTCTTACTTTTTAGTACATGCTTTATTTGACACTAGCTCATTATAACTATGCTGGGTACACTGAACCAAATCGCGTAGGTGATATTGAAGAAAATATTTTGTTAATTTTTGAAGAATCAATTATTCAAATCAACAATTTTTCATAGTATTTTTCTTCATATTGAAGACTGAATATTCGAAATGAATAAGGTTTCTTCAAATGATGAATGATTTAGTATTTTATTCAAACGAATGAAATTTTGTCATATCTACGAAAACAATTTGTTAATTTTTGATGAAGCAATTATTCGAAAAGACAAATTTGTATTAATAGTTTTTTTTTACTATGTATGTATGTATTTATATCACAAGTAGCACAAAATGGTATAATTTCGGTATCAGATTTCTTAATTCATACGAAAACACGAGAGAGTTATTTGAGTAGCACTTTGAGACAAGATATTTTATGTATCACAGTGGCACAATAGGTAGAGCACAAGCACGGCAAGCGAGAGGACTCGGGTTCGAATCTCGGTAGAGGCACAGAGGTAAATTAAAAAAAAAATAACATTTAAAATTCTTTCATTCCAGCAAAAAATCACATAAAGAGGCGAATATAGTCAGAAAAGGAAAAATGAAGAGAACTCCAAAATAATCAACAATAACCAAACAGTTAATAAAAAACTTTATTTTTATTTATATAATTTCAAGAAAGAAGCATGAAATTTAATCAATTTCACAAAATTTTGTGGATTTAACACCATAACGAAAAATTTTATGCATTTCTTCAAAATGACAATATTTCTTGAATATAACAAAATTTTCTTCAAAACAACGGATAGGTTTCATTGACCGTATATTGATCACCCTTTCTTCAATTCTACCTACTTTTTCTTCAATATGACTACCAAATTTGGTTCAGTGTATAGGAAAATGTTTTATAAATATGAATTTGTATAGTGGATGAATAAGTCCTTGTGCATTGAATAACTATTCACGCGTTTAGTGAATTCTAATAAATAAGGCTGTTAGATTTTAACGGGTTCAATTTTAAACAGTTTTTTTTTCTAACCAAGGCATGACTTTATTTAGATCGCTGTAGAGTAATACAGCACCATTTTCAATTAATCCTAACTTGCAACTTAACCGAATCTGTACATCATCAGCATATACATAGGTCAATAGAACTATGCTCGACTTGAGAAGGAAAATCATTAATGTACATCGAAAATAGCAACAAGCCAAGAATCGATCCTTGAGGAACGCCCGTGAAAAGGTTCATAGGTCACAGCACTTGATACTCGATTGCCAACAACAAGAGTTTGTCGCCTTTCAAAAAGGTATGAAAGTATGAGCTTAGCTGCAGAGTCTAAAAAATTAAAATATTGTTTTACTGTATCGAAGGCTTTTGAAAAATCTAGTAATCCCAAGAAAGACACATAGTCCTTATCAATAGCGCATCGCAGAACATCCGTAACTTTGAGTAAAGCAGAAACACAACTGTGATTGTTTCTATACCCAGATTAGTTCATGCATAGAAGATTATTTTGTTTAAAAAAAGATAAGATTTGTCCATGAAGTATTTTTTCTAAAACTTTAGATAAAAAAGGAAGGATGGAAATAGGCCTATACTCAGGCGGAGATGGAGAGTTTTGTTTTTTAGGGACAGGAATTGCCTTGGCATCTTTTCATTTATTAGGAAAAAAGGATGTCATTATAATGGTGTTGAAAATGTTTGTTATAGAGGGTAGTATATGTGGAAAAATTCTTTTTATAAACACATGATTTATTTCATTAAAAGCAGTAGCTTTCGACTTAATTTTAAGGATGTTTAAAACTACATCTGCTTCATCGATACCTTGAAAATTAAAACTATAGCTTAAGTTATTTAACCGACAGATATCAGGCCTTTCAACGGTCAGGTCTTTCAAGGATCATCTGGGTTCGTTTCAACAGGGCAGATATCTTTTTGACGTCCAATACCAAGTTCCCGAATATTTTTCCAAAGAGCTTTAGATGGAAGATCTGTTCTTAGTAGTTTACAGTAAGTTTTTATTTTTGCTTCTCGAATTTTTGAACTAACTTCATTACGAAGGATTCGAAAAGTATTACGCAGTTCGAAAAGTCTGAAGCGCTTTTATTGCTTATAAGAATTTTCCCTTTTTTGTCAATTTCATACTTTCTGGTGTAAACCACGACCTGTTTCTGGAAAATGTCACATTCAAGTTGTTCACTGCAGCCTACATGACTCGCCCTTTTTCTTTACACATGGAAAATACGATTTTTAGTAACCTGTCATACACATTTTTTCTTGCATTTAAGAAAATAGATTTTTCTCAAAGCAAAAAAAAAGATTCCATCAAGTAAAAGCTATATGTTTTCGAAAATTATATTTTTCTACAAAAAGGCACCTATAGAGTTTCGATATAAATAAATTTTTCTGTTTATCTTAATTTATTAATTTTTCTTTAGAAAAATAATGAAAAAGAAATTAAATTATTTTCTTCGGTACAGACATTTTCGGAACTAAGAAAATATTAATTTACCCTAAGAAAAGTTAAAAGTTAAGGCTTAAGCTGTAGGTCGAATTACAGATAGACAGACGGAGTTGGGACCCACTTTTCTGATTAAAATCTGTAGTTCGATTTTTTACAAAATTATAAATAAAAAAGCATTATTTTGATCAAAATTAAATTAGCAGAGGTTAAGATAACTTAGGCGGCGCAAAGTATTATCAGACTTTTGTAGAGGGCAAAATAAGTACAATTAATTTTTACAATTGTTGGATTACACCCCTTCCCGTTTGGTCGTTCTTTAAATTTTCTTAAATTCCTTGAAGTTTACCAACAAGCCTCGCAAAGCGAAGGAGGGAGGCGGGGGCACAAGAATACGATTAAGAAATCTTTTTAAATACGCGCCTACCAGAGGATTGAACATTCAGATTGAAAGTAGTTTCCCCAAAAATTGGAAAAATAAATAACTCTATTTACAAAATAATTCATTTTTAAATACTTTTTTTAATTGCTACAACCCACCTAAACAAGGGGTGGCAGACACTCCCGCTCCAATAGTAAAACGTTATCTTATTAAGTTCCTCCACTCCTCAGTCCTCAACCTATGTAATTATGTATATATTTAGAGTGATGCTAACGTCCACAGGGAATAAGCTACAATTGACGATTGACAACTTCAAACAAGTCTGTAGGACCAAGTTTCAAGTATAAGCCCATTCAGATATAAATAATAAATTACTCTATTAAGAAGTTAAGGTTGTTTTATACCAAAAGTTGGTAAATGTAATATGGCCGGAAGATCTTAAACCTATTAGCTCATCAATTCTTTCTTAATTAAATATCTTTTCTCTTAGATATAAGTATATAAGAGGCCACGACATCGACAGCTCCACACACAATTATATCGATACCTTCCCGTAAGAATGTATTAAGTGACACTTTTTGCGAAAATGACTTTTTGATGTGGATCTATACTAGAAGTTAAGCGCCACATTTTGGCCTGGGTTTCACTGCCCTATCATGTATGCAAAAGAAACTAGAGAGAAAACAAAATTGTAGCAACCGCCAAGTTTTCTCACTGGAATAATGTTGCTCCCTAAAATTTGTATTATCCGCCAGTAAAATTATGCTAAGCGACATTTTTAAAAATCTATTTGTCTTAAGCCTTGTATACAGTTCTTCTAAAAAACAAAAACCAATGCATTTCTTATGGGAGATTTTTTTCCCGAAAAAATTTTTTTTCACGCAAAACAATGTACATCCCAATGTTTTGGCGGAAAAAACTTTCATGAGAAAAATTTTTTTTAACCACTCGCACTCATCCAAATAGAACTTGATCCATTGACCACGAAAATGTACTAAGCGACAAAAACTTCTTATCTGATCAAAATTACAGTTTTGCAATGATATCAAGTTTTGTATTGTAAAAATCCATCTCCAAATCTGTTTCGTCCAATAAAATACCTACACAAAAAAATAACTAAATGAGACATTTTTTTCGTTTCCTGAACAATTTTAAAAATGTCGCTTAATACATTTCTTAGTGGAAGGTATCGATATGAAACTCTGAACAAAAAGAGTTTACTATGGTTGCTTTCCTATATGAATATGGAGGACGCTTTTAACCATGACAACACAACTGCAAACGCATCCACTCTGTCATATATGCAGGTAAATATAGATGGATCGTTTGCCGAACTGATTATCTAAATTGACGATCAAATCAAAACTTTGCAGTTGTAATTCAGGACAATAACCATTTCAACCTAACAATGATTTTTATAAGCCCCACCCCGGGCTTTCGTTTTTTTAACTTCATATCGTGAAACCCATAATTTAAAATTATTGTTAAAAAAAAAAGTTTTGTGTGAAAGCATTTCTGCAACATTCACTACTTTTGCAGTAAATTAATTCCTAGACTGTCACATAAAATTGGAGGAATTTAAGTCTTTAACAGACGAGGTTTCAACCATTCTGATATTAAACTACAATATTTTAGAAAACCTATTCTATTGTTCCCTTCTTAGATGCTAATATTAGAGAAGATGTCACTTAACTTTTCATTGAATTTTTTTTCACCACTCATTAAATCACTCAACTAAACCAAAAGTAATTCTCTATTTTTTTCCTCTTCGTTACGAAAAGAACAACCGCGAACATTTATTTTCTAGCTGTTCTGATTTGAGCAAATTCCCCTAGAAATATAAAATTCAGAGTGCTGTAATTTTTATAAGAGTCGGTAAACATCGATACGACAGCATTTAACTGATGAGCCCACTTCACTGTCATACCTTGGCGAAATGCATTTTGCAGTTGATGTCACTTGACTTTAAATTCAATGAAAAAACTCTTTCTAATATACATATGTATGTATGTAAAACCTCAAAACTTAAGAACAAGAGACAGAAAACTTTTTAGATTATGTTTCTAAGCCGTGAGTGAACTAATCGTCTTTGACGTTTGGTTTTAAGTATTTAAAACCAACTATTTCCGGAAATGAACCTTATTACGTAGTCGGATTAAGTAAATTTCCAAAATGTCCACCTTTCCGGTCATAAACACTTCAAATACGTTAATTAATATAAAAACAAATTCGATGACAGAGAGTTCCTTAATTACTCCACCAGTGGCAGGTACACATTTACAAATAAACAAACAGTTTCAAAAGGGGAGCTGGTTAAACGCCCTATAAATTCTGTCCCATTTTAAAGAGGCAATTTGAAGCCACTTTCGCACCACATCAAAATATCCAAAGATTGTCGACGACAACTCATCGGTACTCTGCAGGCAGTTCAGACGTTCAGAGTATCGTTGAATATAACACTTTTCCAACACAAAACGCAACCGATGAATGTCAACAGTGAAAACACATTTAAAATCTCTCATAAATTAATTTCATGGATCATAAAAGATGAACGTACAATATTTGCCCTCCGCTTCCAATATTCATATAATTGTAGATATAAAGTCTCTTTGAGGATGGATGACAAGCATTATTAAAGCTGGAGTTACCCTTTTACACATTCCAACGAAGTATCAACCTAACCGATTCCAGAATACAGATGCTAGAGCTATCATCCCCCAAAATGTAAAATTGCTCTTGGTAGGAATTTAAGTTAAGAGCAATACGCACCGCACCGCAAAGTGTTTGACATTTGAGAGGCGTACAGTTCGTGGACTTGCAACATCAGTCACATCAGTCAAAATTAATTTTTTATTAATGCTCTGTGGGAATGCCACATTAAGGGAAAATACCATTTTGAATTAAATGGATGAGTAGAGATAAATTGCCTGATTTCGTCTTATTTATGCTCGGCCTGTCACTTTCTGGCTGCACATTTCATTTCTCAATCATTTCTGGCATAAGCAAAGCAAAGCGCCCTCTAGGGCACCGCGTTACCATGCCACGAACTGCAGATATAATGATATTGAAAACATCGAATTTGTGCTGTGCTCCTATTCGTTCGTTTATAAATTTCGAAGTTAATTATGCGCTATAATGCGTTCTTGTGTCTGTGTGGCATTAAAATCTGCGGTTCACCTAACTATTCTAGTAATATGGGTGGCAAAAGTGTGAGTGATAGAAATGTCGAAACTTGCCTGCAATATTTTATGGGGGCTGACTTGTTTATGTACATATATTTCTTTGATAGCTTATTAATTAAAAGTGGGTGGATAGCAAATTGCCAGAGTGTTGTTTTTTGTTGTTTATTTTTTGTTAGCAGTGGGGCGGTATAAAATTTTCTGAACTGTTGCCAAAGTACTACGGAAGATGTGCAGAGTGGAAAGAGTGGCGTTTTTCTCAAAAGCAATTAGTGCAAAATATCTAGATGATTTATTTTATGTGTTTAGTTTTTAGATAGCTAGGTATAGTATGTTTAATTAAGCGTTCCAAAATTAAATGCAAAGCAAATTAGTTTTGTTATTAAAAGTAGCATTTTCTCAGTTAGTTGGCAATTACCTAATGAATTTGTGGCCAGTTTTTCGTTAAGAATTTTATTAATATTATTTTAATTTGGACAGAAATATAATGTCAAAAATTACCAAGTGTTTGCTGACTGCTGAAGTAGTATCACTAACTAACGTGAAAAACAGATTTTTATTCATTTTTATTCATCCGTACTTTTCAAGCAAACAAACATACCCGTAAATATGGATTTTGTGTCACTTATTTTAAACTGTAATTTAAATCTTTTAATTATGTGGTATTCTCGCACATTCAGCCTACAAGAAAGAAATCATTATAAGTACTTGTTTCTATTTTGAAAGCTGCCTCTTTGCTTTTTTTAAAACTCTTAACTCCATTTGAAAGAAGCTGCCTATTCATCTGTTGGTCCCTTTTCAGTTGTTCCAGTTTTTCAAGTTATATATTAACTTACATATTCAATTGTCACAAATTCTTAGCTGTAAACAACTTCTTGACAGTTGACCTGATTTTTAATAAAGTGTTTAAGGGTCAGATTGTGCTGTCAATTGAAATGTTTTATTTGAAGTAAAAAGGATAGTGAATCCCTTGGAAACAAATCATGTATGGCACACTTCTTTCAGTTTGAAAACTCCAAGTGGTGTGTTAATAACAACCTCTTTTCGGTTTGGTTGAACAAACGCACCGCAGATAATCTATTAGGTTAAACATAATACCTTCTTGAGAGCAAGGGACCCTCGCCAGATGTGGATGAATGACATTTAATTTTGTTGTTGGCCAAGGTCTCAGGTCTCAGCATAACATTCTATATTTCTCAGAAATATTTTTTTGTGAATCAATTTAAGGTAACAAAATTTACAAAATGATAAGTTTAAGCAACTGTTTGATGAAGAAGCTATTTTTATCAAAGAAAATTTGAAAACAAAGTTTTCTAAATTTAAACCCACTTTTGATTTTCCTAAAGAAAATTGAATTAATCTGACAAATGCTTCTTATAAGGAATACGATTGTGTGTTAACAACACATAAATCTTAAAAATGAACTGAAAAAATATTCAATGCAAAGATAAAAAAATCTCAAGAGATGATTTATTAATTACTCCCCCATAATATGAGCTTAAAATGAGCCCTATGTTTATTTTTATAAATAAATTAGAAAGACGGTCCCACTTTAGAAGAAGTTTGTCTCGTTTCATTGACAGATTAAGTTCGGATTACGGTTTTGTGTAAATGATTTATGATTTGTGAATTAATCACGAGAGCGGCAGTCCATATTAGATTTTGTTCATCTAAAAACGGTGAATATGTTTCCTATCATTTGGTGCATTTGGTGATGGATCTATAGCAACAACATATTTATCAAGATGATGCCAACCAATTAATCCCTACATTAATAAAATACGGAAATTGAAATATGCGAAATCATAAAATGGAATACAAACATATGTACATAAATTTTTCTTTGTATGTGACCAATTCTTTGTTATATCGATTTTATTTTTAAAAGCAGGCTTGTTTGGTCAAAATTTTATCGATGCAAATAAAACAAAAATTATTTCATCTTCTCCCTACGTTTCGTCGGTATTTCACGACTTCTTCAGGGAAATGTAAAATGTTCTGCTTTAATACATTATAAAAACGACATACATTTTTTTTTATAAACACTAAAGAAAATTTTTTAAATAAAAGCCTTTTTAAAAAAGAAGAAAAAACAAAAAAATAACAAATTTTATCTAAAAACAAACAGAAAAAATGTCACAGTATGTATCACAGCTGATTGTTATCACAGAACACTGATAACAATCAGCTGTGATAATACTGTGACGTTTTTTCTGTTCGTTTTTAGATAAAATTTTTCATTTTCTTGGTTTTTCTTCTTTTTTAAAAAGTCTTTTATTTAAAAAATTTTCTCTAGTGTTTATAAAAAAAAAATTTATGTCGTTTTTATAATGTATTAGGGTCAATAAAGCAGAACATTTTACATTACTCTGAAAAAGTCGTGAAACACCGACGAAACGTTGGGAGAAGATGAAATAATTTTTATTTTATTTGCATCGATAAAATTTTGACCAAAAAAGCCGGCTTTTAAAAATAAAATATGTACATATATATGCACATATCAATTTATATCGAGAATATACAATGAGATCTAATAAATCTACCAAAATGATCAATTCATCCAAATCATTTCAAATTTTTAGTAGTTAGTTCACTAAATTAAATAATCACATTTTTTAATAGAACTGATCGCCAATTTCAAAATTCAAATTTAAATAAAAAAAAATAAAAAAAAAAACAATAATACAATCTGGAAAAAGAGTTTCAAAGGAAATTTAAATTGATTCCAGTGCAGATATGAATACAAATGTAATTCTTATCGAAATAAGAGATTATTTTTATTATCAGCCAGGTTCTACATTTCACTTTCACTCGAAATGGAATTGAAATCGATACAAAATAAAATTTAGTGTTCTACAATTAGCTATTGACGATATCGATTTCATTTTTTCAAAGTGAAATTGATGCGAATTTCCATGTTAAAGATTTCGATTTTCAGGTGATTTAAATTCGATTAGATCTAGTTGTGTGAATTTATTATTTATTGTGAAATTTTCAGAAAAAAAATGAAAAATATCCTTTTCTATTAAAGAATAGTGTTGGAACTTGACCCGCGTCACATCGATGCATTCTATGACTCCAAAAATATTTTTTTTTTTCAAAATAATTAAGTTTAGATCTCCATGCCTCTTCATTGGACATTTGAAGTTGAATTCAACTTGGACAAATTTTATTCTCCGATATCAGAATCTTTTTGAAAATTTCCTTCGGCAAAAAAACGTAAGACCGCGGTCAGCTGCAATGATGCAGGAATGGAAGTTTTACTGATTTTGAGGCACTGATGGAAATGCTCGTTTATCAAGTCGATAGTATGATATAAATCTTTTAACCACATACGCAGAGTCAATTCCTAATGGGTTTGAATGATCTCCCAACATTTGCTCCTTTCTGTTCCTTCTGCATATTCCCGATTGGTAAGTTGTAATGCTATTGCAAGCAATCACAATATTTTATAAAATTACTTTTATCAAAATAATAGCAATTTTAATAGCAGTCAAAAAAATTCACAAACAAAATA
Source organism: Philhelius festivus (assembly GCA_963931855.1). Lineage (NCBI taxonomy): Eukaryota > Metazoa > Arthropoda > Insecta > Diptera > Syrphidae > Philhelius > Philhelius festivus. The sequence goes on from OZ007555.1 coordinate 89,225,491, forward strand.
GTTTTGTATTTGCAAACTGAGAAGTGACAGCTGTTTGCAATTTCACTTAAAGTGATTTCGAAAGGATTTCGATATTATGAAAGCGGGTGAAATGTAAAAGACTGAAAACAAATTCACTCGATTTGGAAATTCGTTTTCATTTCGATTTCACTTCAGTTTTGGAACCTGGCTGTATATCAAACCGAGAATTCATGGTTTGATTTAAGCTGTAAAGAGGTTATTAGGGTCAGAGAAGTAAGTTTCCGATGTTATAAAGCCAACCCTACTCAGGAAACCGGAATAAGTTCAAACAAGCAAGAAAGATCATATTCAATAAACCAATTTTTTAAAACTACCCAAGGGTAGTAAAAATTTCTGGTTATTTATAAAAAATATTCGTAAAACTACTTCGTTATCAATGACACTACCTATGCCAGCTCACTAGATAAAGCCAATTTACTTACAGCCGGACTACACGAATGTGGAATGATCTACTTAGCTCTATGGAGTAACCTGTCATTGTAAATCATATACGGTGAGTTTTAATTTCAAGTTACCCTTTAAATTTGATATATATGTATGTTTGATTAATGAAAAAAAAATTATTTTGTTTATTTTTTGTAGGAAAGAATATATTAATGTTTTCTTTAGTCTTTATGTAATACGATTTTCAGTAGTTGGTATGGTACATAAGGCATCTTACTGCTGTTAAGTATACATTTGTACGTAGGTATTTCTTAAAGATGAGTGATTATTAGTCCACAACAGCTTCGCACAGTTTCTGTCGATGATCACTGAAATATTAAACAGAAAATGTCAACAACTTCTAGCATATACAAGGCGTTTAAATCGATATATAGAATATACCAACGAATATTTTATCAAAAAGCCCTTGTGCAGTCAGAAATCAGCCAAAACTCCATAGGGATGGAATATGGAGCAACACGAAGTTGTACAACGAAAATGCCAATTGGTTAGTTGATGAGACAAACCGCGTAAGTCATATCACATCTTTGCATTACCAACTCGTAGGCAAAGACGAGGTTACAAAAGCTATTTCCAAGACCAGCAACTGGGAATCTCCAGGTGTTGAAAAACTTCAAAATATATGCTTAAAGAAATTGAAGGCCACTCATGACCAACTGTTCAACTATTTCAATAAGATCTTATCCAACTTCTGTCCAGAGTTTTTTACAAAGGGGTTGCCATGCGAATATCCGCCTTATAACATGTCTGTGCACTTCATATAAGCTCTTCATCAGGATCTTAACAAATAGAATTTATCATCACTATTCCATCAACAACATCGTATCGGTTGAACAAAAAAGGTATGATTTCTGACTGTGTCATAGCAGGACTAGCGTTAAGAAAAACACGAAACCTTAGCGTGATCTTTATTGATTACCGGAAAGCTTTCGACCTTGATGCTGAAATGGAACACAAAACTTTGGCACAACAAATCACTGAGTAAACCAATTCCTTTAAAAAGAGGTATTTTTCAAGGTCCCTCTGTCAGCATTCTTTGGTTCTGTATAGCTCTTAGCCCTTTCAGCAGAATTTTGGCTAAGAAAAAATCTGGATTCACAATCAAAACGGAAACTTTTGAGTACACAATTAACCATCTGCTATACGTATATGACCTAAAACTATATTCTAACAAAAGAGAAAAACTCTAAGATGATAGAAATTGTGGAAAGTTTCAGTTCTGACATTCAGATGGAATTCGTCATTGAAAAAACCAAAACGATTCACCTTGTAAAAGGAAGGATTGATGAATGAAACGAAGACGAAGGTTGCCAAATTGATAAGGAGAGAATAATTGAATATATGCAACATGGTGACAAATACTCGTATGTTGGGTTTCTTCAGCTTTAAGGAATCAACCATACTACGATCAAAAAATCATTGACCAGACAGTTTCAAAATCGTCTAAAAATTATCATGAAGGCGAAACTCAATGGGGGAAATAAAACCAAAGCCATCAACACCTGGGCAATACCCTTGTTAACTTAGTCCTTCGGAGTACGTACATCGCTAACACGCAAATTAGGAGGACTCGGCATTACAGATCTCAGCCAACTGGACTTCAGTCAGATTACAAACCTCTATGGATTTACAATAAAAGCGAAAGATTGTTACGATTATAATCCATTTATTTATCCTCTTAATATCTAATATACAAAAATGATGTTACGTGCGTTTTAAGATTACAAGTACCTTTTCTTCGACTGCCACTCGACTCTTCCGATACTCAGTTTTCTCTGAACTTTACGATCACGTATCCTTATCGTTTCCGTTCGTTTCTTTTCGTTCTGTCATGTTTAGTTCAGTTTTCGTTAGCTATGTTCGTGTGTGTTGTCTGTTCGTCTTACGTTAGGTTGCCACCACAATAGCTGCGTGGCCACAGTACCCCCCCTTTTAGTAAATTCCCTAATAAGGGTCGTGATACCGTATTGGTTTTGCTATCCTTCGACCTGATCTGGTCGTTTTGAAGACTGTGACTGGTATCGTATCTGCAAATCGAACTTTGGTTGTTTTTGTATGCTGCTTTATTTTTTCGTCTGGAGGAGCATAATCTTCTGTAAAAACTGGTTTGAGTCTGTCGATGCTAATTGTAGTTGGTTTCCCTTTGATGCTGACCGTAAAAATTTTGTTATTTCGTTTTAGAACCTTGAAAGGTCCTAGGAATGGTTGCTGAAGTGATGTTCTCACAGAATCTTTTCTGATAAAGACATAATCACAAGTATTCAAATCCTTGAAGATAAATGGTTTAATACTAGAGTGATTCGATGCTGGAACGGGACGGACGTGCTGAAAATACTCCTTAAGACGATTTGCGAAGTCAGTTTGGTATGTCTGTTTACCTCTCTGTATAAATTCGCCAGGTATTCTTAAATTTTGACCGTACACAAGGTTGGCTGAAGTAGTTTTTAATTCATCACGCAATGCTGTACGCAATCCTAGTAATACCCATGGAAGTGTCTTTGTCCACTGAATATTTTGATGGCACATGACAGCAGCCTTTAATGTTCGGTGCCACCGTTCGATCATGCCGTTAGATTGAGGATGATATCCGGTCGTTCTGATCCTGTGAACTCCCAATAGTTTGTTCATTTCTTTGAATAATGATGACTCAAACTGTCTGCCCTGATCTGTTGTGATTGTCACGGGGACACCAAAACGTGGAATCCACTCTTTACATATAACTTGAGCTACCGTTTCTGCTGATATATCAATTACTGGAATGGCTTCGGGCCAGCGAGTGAATCGGTCAATTAAGGTTACGCAGTACTGAAAGTTTTCGGAAGTTGGCAGCGGTCCAATTATATCCAGATGGATGTTTTCGAATCTATCTGTCGTGTTCTGGAAATTTTCGATTGGGCTTGATACGTGTCTGGAAATTTTGGAACGTTGACATGGAATGCATGCTCGAGCCCAATTTCGGATGTCTTTGTTGATTGATGGCCAGACAAAACGTTGTCTCATCTCTTTTGCGCTTGCTCGAATTCCCGGATGGGACAAATTGTGAACTTCATCGAATATAATTTTTCTAAACTGGAGAGGAATATAAGGTCGTGCGTGACCTGTCGAAATATCACAATATAAAAGTCTTTTAGATTGGAGCAAAGGAAACTTTTTAAACTCCAAGGAATCTTTTTGAAGCAGTATTTGAAGTTCGCTGTCGTGCTCTTGCTCTTTGGCTATGGCTTCGTAATTCACAGTTTCTGATATTGTTATGTCGTTGATCCTTGAAAGCGCGTCTGCCACCGTATTTTGTTCTCCTGGCAGATATCTTATATCACAAGTGAACTGTGAGATGAGATCTAGGTATCGAAGTTGGCGGGGCGATGCTTTGTCTGATTTTTGTTGTAGTGCGTACGTGATAGGCTTGTGGTCAGTATAAAGCGTGAAATTTCTGCATTCAAGAACGTGTCGAAAATGGCGAATGGCCATGTAAGCTGCTAGTAGTTCTCTATCGTAGGCACTGTATTTTTGCTGCGATTCGCTTAGTTTCGAAGAGAAGAAACTTAAGGGCTGCCAGCTTCCTTCTATTTTCTGTTGTACCACTGCTCCTACTGCGGTGTTGGACGCGTCGACTGCTAATGATAATTCCGTGTTAGGTTTTGGAAATGCTAGTGTTGTTGCATGGCCCAGTATCGTTTTGCACTCATTAAAAGCTTTGCGAGTTTCATCGGACCAAATAATTTTGCTTTTGTCATTCTTCTTATTATGACCTTTCAGTAATCCGTTAAGAGGTATTTGGTGATGGGCAGCTTTAGGTACGAATCGCCTGTAAAAATTCATCATTCCAAGGAACCTGCGTAGGTCATTTACTGTTTCGGGTTGTTTGTAATTAAGGATTGCCTCCACTTTGTGTGTTAGTGGGCGAATACCGTTCGAGTCGATTCTGTGTCCCAGAAAATTTACCGCGGGTTGGGCAAACACGCTTTTGGAAAGATTGATTACCAAGCCTACTTCCTGTAACCTTTTGAGAACTGCTTCTAGATGTTTTAGATGAGCGCTTTCGTCCTCGGATGCAATGAGGAAGTCATCGATATATGGAAAAACGAAGTCAAAATCTCTGAGAACATCGTCGATGAATCGTTGAAAGGTCTGTGCTGCATTTCGTAGTCCTTCCATCATATGCGTAAATTCGAACAATCCGAACGGTGTGCAAACTGCTGTTTTTTCAACATCCTTTGGCTCTACAGGGATTTGATGGTACGCTCTGAGTATATCGAGTGTTGTGAAAATTTTGCAGTTATGCAACCGGTGTGTGCAGTCTTGAATATGGGAAATGGTGTACCTGTCCGGTAATGTATCTGCGTTCAGCGCACGGTAATCACCGCAAAGCCTCCATTGTCCATTTTTCTTTGCAACCATATGGAGCGGTGAAGCCCAGCTGCTTTTTGATGCTCTGCATGCACCTTGCTCGAGGAGGTATCGAATTTCCTTTTTGGCCGCAGTGAGTTTCTCCGGCGAAAGTCTTCGTGCCTTTGCATGAACTGGTTGTCCTTTCGTTATAATGTGATGCGTTACTTTGTGTTGAAGGGTTTTTCTAAATAAATTAGGCTCGTTAATGACGCAGTACTTTCTTACCAAATCGCGTACTTTGGGATCTGTAACTTTATTGGACATGATTGAAATTGATGTTTTGCTATTTATTATTTGTCCATTGGTATACAAGTTAGTCAGTGGATCTATTAATCGTTTACCCTTGAGGTCAACGAGCAATCCGTATGATTTGAGGAAGTCAGCACCAATTATTGGTTTGTCTACGTCTGCCAACACAAATACCCATTTGAATACACGCCTCAGTCCTAGATTAAGTTCTATGGCTTTTTTTCCATAGGTTTTGACACGGGATGAATTCGCGGCGTAAAGACAAAAATTAGATTCGGATGGATGATATTTTTCAAATTTCGAAGCTGGAAGTACGGATATGTCTGCCCCGGTATCTACAAGATAGTGTTTGTGACTGGACCTATCAAATATAAAAAGACGGCTTTGATTTGTGTTGCAAGAGTCAAAGGTTGCCAGCCTTGACCCTTCGCTTAGTTTTCCGACCAGTCAACAAACGAGCAAGGCTTGGTACATTTTCTTGCCTTTGTGCCAAACCGTTTGTGGAACCAACATTGACCTATTTTCTCGCGATTCTTTGAGCTATTCCTAGAACGACTATATGACCTATCCCTTACCCTTTTATTAGTTACCTTAAGTTCATGCAGCTGAGAAGTAAGTGCGTTAATTCGTTTCTCTAGTTCAGCAATGGATGAACTCTTGCCAGTCACCGGAGCTATAAGGGTACTTCCTGTGTTAGAATGCGTTTGTCTATAAGTCGGAGCACGTTGTTCGATCTGGTTTATTTCGAAATTATGTATGTTTTTAGTGGCTTCAATAATTTTGTCTGCTGTTATAGCCATGTGGTCTAAGTCCTCCGTACTCCCTGCTAGTATGGCTTTAACCATATCTGGTAATCTCTGTAACCATAGTTTTTTAATTATTGTGGGGGAAAACTCGGTCCCAGCTAAGACCGACATGTCGCGCAGTAACTGACTTGGTGTTTTGTCTCCTAAATCCAAACCACGAAGCAACTGCTGCAATCGAGCATCTTCGGAGTCCATCAGTCTGGACAAAACCGCGCTTTTGAGTGCCTCAAATTTTTGCCTAGGCGGAGGTGAAGCTATTACATCACGTACTCGTTGCACTGAGCTAATATCCATGAGTGAAATTGCAGTATAGAATTTACGATCGTCGGACATATTCTTGGCCAAGGCGAATTGGCCTTCCATTGCCGTAAACCACAAATCGGGGCATGTCGGCCAGAATTGTATAGGCTTGTAAGTCACAGAGTCGATTGCAACAGTATCTGCGTGGGTTGGTTGCTCCTGAGGACTTTCTGTTGTAAAAGTGGGAGGAGCTGTGGCTGATGTCATCGTGCCAGTAGAGTCTTTATTGTCATTCATGTTAGTCGTAATAGGTACTATAAGTCAGCGTAAGTATGTATATGAGTTTGTGGGTTATCTTCTACGTGTTTCTAAGTGGAAGTCGATTTACAATAATATTTTTTTTTAAATTTTGTTTGTGCCGAATGCAGTGAAATTTCGATTTGAAGGAAAGTTATATACTTATTTAGATAAAAATACAGATAATAATAAAACTACTAGTGACTTATCTGGATACTTATTCTTCTTGCTGTTGTTTCGGTGCCTTGTGCCTGTGTTGATATAGGAATTTGTTTCTCGTTGAGGTTATTGATTTTATTGCGACGGGTGCTGTGTGCACTGCCTTTGTCCCTCGTTGTCCAATCGGTGCGACTTGCTAAGGGCACTGTCGAGTTTTCTGGATTGTTGCGACGAGTGCTATGTGCACTGCCGTTGTCCCTCGTTGTCCAATCGGTGCGACTTGCTAAGGGCACTGTCGTTTTTACTTCTTTTTGCACAGTGTTGCGCCCGTTTCTGTGTGCACTGGACTTTGTGAAATGGTTCGATTTCAAACTTTTTGAAGGGAAAATAAAAAAAATATTTCACACGCGGTGGCAGTCGAATGGAATCAGACGAATGAAAAATGTGTTTTTTTTTAACAAAATTTTACGCCGCGCCACTATCACGTCGGGGTCACCATTATGGATTTACAATAAAAGCGAAAGATTGTTACGATTATAATCCATTTATTTATCCTCTTAATATCTAATATACAAAAATGATGTTACGTGCGTTTTAAGATTACAAGTACCTTTTCTTCGACTGCCACTCGACTCTTCCGATACTCAGTTTTCTCTGAACTTTACGATCACGTATCCTTATCGTTTCCGTTCGTTTCTTTTCGTTCTGTCATGTTTAGTTCAGTTTTCGTTAGCTATGTTCGTGTGTGTTGTCTGTTCGTCTTACGTTAGGTTGCCACCACAATAGCTGCGTGGCCACACCTCCATCAATCTTTCCTTCTAAGAGCCGTCACACTTGTTGATGATGGATTCACACTATTGCACCTCTGTTCAGACACTTCACTGTAACTAACAACCAAGAGATATGATCAACAAATAGCTTCGTGGAAATCAAAACCAATTCACGGCGTACATCCACATCATGACCTTGAGGTGGACCAAATAGATCAACATAGTCCAAACCTATGGCTTACACAGGGCAAACTCTTCTCCGAAACAGATTGTTTTATGATGGCAATACAGGACAAATTGATCGCAACAAAAAACAATAAACCAAATTACAAACAGTGATGTAAATGACATTTTTGAACAACAATACTATGTTTACAAGGACATCGATCTCGAATAAGACCTTCAATACCACAAAATCAACTCCAGTCGAAAGCTGAGTACGGTCATCAAGTTCGTAAATGATGAAATAATTTCAAAACGAATTTCTCAAATCAACATCTTGAAGGAGCTGCATACACTCATCTATGGCTCAGCAGTAACTATTTCTATAAAAATCGGTTACAAAATTGGATATATAAAAGAAAAAGAAAAGGACCAAATCAAAATAGTCCCTTAAAGTTCTTATCGAAGTCTTAGATTGAAAAAAAGATGGCGACGAAGATACCTTACCTAATAAGGATGACACTGAGAACTCTTGGTCATCAATATGGTCCACATAAGCAAACCATTACACACACGCGCAGTGGATTAACGATGAAAAACAGAAATACCAGAATCTTGTAGAAATGTCGTTGTCTAACACCTACCCAAGTCCAAGAGATCATTCCTAATACCAGGAATAGGTAAGATACAGAACTTCTGGTTTAAGCGACTACCCGCCACACACGATTAACTTGCGGAACTGCTAAACGAATGTATACAAGACCCAAAGAAATTCCCATCTGAGTTTAGCAATGACATAACTTATTCATTGCCAAAAGACAGTGGCGCAAAATTTTAAACAGTTCTCGTTTAAGGAATTAAACCGGCTCTACTTAACGCAGTCGTTTAGCTTGGAGACTTGGTCTAACTTTTGCATAATTTTAAACACGTTAGACAACTCTTCTAACTAATGTGCGTTTTACAACAGAACCTAAGCGAATTTGCGTTGAACAACCCTTAATTTGACAGATACATAACTCACACAACTACAAAAACACAAAAAAAAGTAAAAAGAACAGACAACTTTAAACCAAATAATTTTTCGCCGAAAAAAGTACACTTTATATACTACCTCGGTACAGATTTTGATTGTTTATAAGTTATTTACATTATTTTAGATGGAAATAAAGTATAAATCGCAAATTCACAGCATAAAAACTCAATTTGTTGTTGCAAGGTGCAGATTCATTTAGCTACTCGTATATTCGTCTTGGCCGGCGGCGGCGCACAGTGTGGGAATTCGCGAATTTAGCGGAATTTAATTCGAAAAATGACTAGTCTCGATTGATGCCAAAACCGGTTTTTCTTAAAGCTAAAAGATTGTAGAAAGTGATAACAAAAGCACTGTTGGGTGGTGATCATGTAAACAAAAAAAAAATTGCATTGAAGTTGCAGTTGGCGATTTTTATTCTGTATATTTGCTGGAAGAGATTACTTTGCTCTTAATTTTTTTTCGTGCGTTTGGTGTGTGTTTTAATAAAAGTTTTATTTTTTTTATATTTCCTAAATGTCAAGGTATAAGAATGTAAGTAATTTTTTATTTCACAGGGTGTTTCACATTTTTGTTTTGGTGATTGAAGTTAAAAAAATGTGTTTTTTTTCGATGTTTGCACCTTTATTAGAGCAAAACTTTAGTTATTCCGCGTTATTGCGCCTCGAAACAATATTCACTGCAAAGCTTGATTCATTATCTATCAAGAATCACTAAAATTTGACACCCCAATTATGTTGTGATATATTTTTTTTCAATGTTTCTAAATGACTATCCAGCAAAAAAATGACGGCATACCGTCAAAATCGAATAACTTTTTGGGATTTGGTTAGAAGAAGAATGTTATAAATTAAAAAAAACTTTTTTTATTTCACGGGGTGTTCCAAAAAAAATAATTTTGTGAATTTGATAGTTACAACAAAAATACAGGGTGTTCAAATTCAAAGTTAACAGTAAGAAAAAAAAGAACTAAGTTATTTAAAAAATTAAAAACGGAAACTATCAATTAATAAAAAAAAACTATTATATAGGATAAAGGGTGTTCCAATAATAGTAACAAAAATAAATTAATTTAAAAATAAAAAAAAACGAATTTTTTATTTGAAGAGCAAAAGTGCTTTTTATGCGTATTTTACATAAAATTTGATTATTACATCAGATCCATATCTAGCAAGCCTAAGGTGTATTCCTAAAAGAAAACGAAGTAACTTAGAGCCTGAGGTTCTTGAAATTTTGGATATTGCAAACTAATCTAAAATGTAAATAAAATGTGTTACATGTATATACATATGTTGAATTGTTGAATGTAGTTAAAATTATAGTAAAGGTAAAATTGTTCACAATAAAAACAAAACATATAAAAAACAATTAAATAAAATTGTTTTAAATTTGCTTTTTATTTTACAAGAATAACAGAATTGGTAAATAAAAATTGTCTATTCCAGTGAAACTGTATTTTTTCGACAGGAAGTTTTCGGTTCTTTTAATTTTTGGTATCCTTGATGTTGTATGCCAGAAAAATTTCGTGATACAACACATACCAATATAAAAAAAACATTGATTGTCTAGAAATAAAACTAATTTAAAACTTCCTTTGAAATAGAATTTCTTGTACATTAAAATCCTTTTTAAGAATGGAGTTTCTTTAGTTCATAAACAACGGCATTGACATATCGGTTTGCAAAAAAAGCTGGTAAATTCTGATAATAATTAACTTTTTTCTTTATTTCATTCATATTTGTAATAAAATTAAACAATACATCATTCCTCAAAAGATTTTTTTGTAAATTTTGATTTAAAAAAAAAAAAGTACTTTTTGGTGTAAACAACCTGTCACTTCAAAGCTCATTTTACAAAAACTTAAATAAAATATGACCAAAATGTGAGTTACATTTGATTGTATAGACATTTTCAATGAACTAAACAGAAAAAAAACTACAAAAAAATTTAAAATGCAAGCGTTATTAATTTTATTCCGCTAAATTCGCGAATTCCCACACTGTGCGGCGGCGCGCGTGCATACATAAGATATGTGTATGTACCTACATACATTTGTATTTACAGATTTGTTCATCGTAGAGCACTTTCGTACGATTGTTTCGAATTTATAATATTCACTTATTCAGTCTATTTACGCAAAAAACATCTTTAAAAAATCGAATAAAACATCAGTAAACATTTCTTCTTCGATTTGCTTTTGTATGAAATGACCACTGTCAATATGGATAAAGTATACTTTTAAAAGATAAACTAGCTATTTGCTGCTGTTAAAGTAAGACGAGCTCTTTAACGTTAAAGTATAGTTTATGTCCTTTAAAATTAACAAAAAGTCGGTTCTCGTTTTATACTCAATATTTAGAGTCGACTCCCATTCTAAAATTGATTTAGAGTAGGTTTTAAATGTTTAAAATTTTGCGCCAGTGGATTTAATTGAGCAAACAGTTAAACAATCTAGAAATTTGCATGCATGTTTTATAGATTACCAAAAGGCATTCCACAGTGTCCCACATACACTGAAAATAAAATCTAGGTACATATGATAAAAATGTAGGTTGATCTGATAAAAATTTTGTCAATATACGTCCAACAAAAAGTTTTGTCAAATTGATAAAAATTATAGAATTTTGTGTAGGTAACAAAAAATATTTTGTTGTATCCACAAAATTATTTTATTATGTTTACAGATTAATTTGTTAAAATAACAAAAATATTTTGTCGATATTACAAAATTTCGTAGAATTTACAAAATTAATTTGTCATACTAACAATTCTTTTGTTGTATTAACAATTTTTTTTGTTAATGTTAAAAATTTGTTTTTGTTTTATTATTATCGGATTAACAAAAATTGTTTTGTTAAATTAACAAAAATATTTTGTCAATTTTACAAATTTCTTTTGTTGAATCCACAAAATTAATTTTGTCAAAATAGTTTTTTTTGGGATTTAAGTCCACAAAAATTGGCGTTTCGTGCCTACGATCTCACATGCAACCATCTGTGATGGCGTTTGGACATGGTTTTACATCAATTTTTTGACAAAAACCAAATGTGGACTATATCATACACAAAAGAACTGTCATGATCAAAAAAATATACTCGCAGAATTTTTTGGTTTCCTTACAAAATAGTTTTATCTATCTGATAATATTATTTTATTAATATTACAAAATAACTCAACCCCAAAACAAAATATTTGTCATTTTAACACAAACGTTTTCATTTTTTATTAAATTGACAAAAAAAAATTAACTAAAACTTTGTGATATGGACTAATATTTAAAAAACAGATTTTTTGCTAACATCAAAAAATTTTTTGTCGATGTAACAAAAATTTCTGTTTTATTTTGTTATATTAACAAAAATTAGTTTGTTAAACTGACAATATTATTTGTAGTGCATATCTTGTTAAACTGACAAAAAAATCATGTTGAATTATAAATCTTGTGATATCAACAAAATCATTCTTTCGTATTGACAAAAATTTAATCAAAACGATAAAATTGTTTTGTTGAAAGTCAACAAAACGTTTTTATCAATATTACCTAGGAATTTATTTTCAGTGTAGCTGGTTAAATGCAGTGATGAAAATATACAAAATAAATTCAAAAATAATTGCCTTCCTATGGCTTTTATTATATGTTAGTCCAGTCAAAGCGTCATTTGACCTTGCGCGCAGAGGCATGGTCTATTTTTTTTTTTTCATGGATCGATAGGTGCTTATGAGAAAAGCTTAAAACCAAATTTGCACCACATGACAACTTTTTTTACCAAAGTTATTGGTAAAAATGTGTTTTGTGTCATTTTTTGGTCATTTGCGAATATCTCGGCTCCACTATCTCCTACAAACAAAAATTAAACATTTATTTATTCCTAATAACATTATCTACTATGTTTAAAAAAAAAAACATTTGTTACAATAAATGACAAAAAAGTTATAACAAATTAAACAAATTTTTTGTTGTTTAAAAATCACTTTTTCGTGATTATTAAGAAAAAAGCTCATTTAACGATGAAACTTTTATTTTTTATTATTAAAGTTCTTGTAATTCCCTACAATTTACAAAAAAAAATCAACACTCTACGATGAACGAAAGCCGAGTAATAAATTATTGAACATAGGTAAGTCAGCGCACCCACGCATTTTATGATTTTATGTTTTAATTAATATCTCAGCTCCAGTATGTCGTAAAGTGAAAATAAAAAAACTGTATTGCTAATAACAATATTTTCTATCAACTTGCATTTAATTTATTATGTTTGAGCAAAAACATAAAAAGTTACCATTGGTTTCAACGTATTTTTTCTTGTTTTTAATACCTTTTTTTCATAGTTATTGAGAAAAAAACTGTATTTCACGGTAAATACTTTTCAGTTTTGGATTTTTGTTTTATAGTCCTGCTAATTTTCTTCAAATTAAAAAAAAAATAGTCCATTACGACAAACGGGAGCCAAGATATTCATGATTTAAAAACTTAGGAAAGCTTACAATTTAGTATTTTAACTTTGTAGCTTGTAATTTTGGTGTCGCCAGAAACAAGAAGCAACAAATATGTGTAAGTATGTGTGGGGTGTTTGAAGGATACCAATATATCTTGTATATATGTATGTATACTGGAGTCGTAATGAGATTATGATCATTGACTGATGTATATAAACATTATCTTAAATAACATTACTGATTTAAATGAGGTTCAAGGTGATTGTGGTGATATCATCGTGTCACGATTAATAGACCGATTAGATATGGGATAATTCAATACAACAACAAGTTATACCAAAAAGACACAAGCAAAATGACAATCAATCAAGGTGGACACAGAATATAAAAATAGATTGCTTACTTGTTGTAGTAGATTTTTTTCAAGGGATTTTTGATAAAGGTCACTTAACTATCCTGCAAACATTTCTTTTTTTTTTAATGTGAAAATTTAAGCCAGGACTTAACTCCTGTTCCATGGTTAAGTTAAACCTTGGAAGAGAGGTGGAAAAAGCGTTTTTTTTTTTAATATGGCTGTCAAAGTCTCCAAGATCGTTGAAAGCTCCACCCTAATTGGCATTTAGTTACTTCTACTCGTCCTCATTCTTTTCCATGTGCTTTGCTGTTAATTAAACTTCATTTTGATTCAAACATTTTTACGAACGCAAAAGTTGTTTAGAAAAAATGGTGAAATTGAATGAAAATCGTATCAACAAAACCTATAAACTGCAATATAATAATCTGATTTTTAGGGTTTAGGTCTTCAAATTGGGATAATGTATTTGACTCTGTGATGTTTAAATGGGATCAAGGTATGGGGGAAAATTCATATTAATTTTCATATTTTTAAATGGATAAAAAAAGTAATTACTTACTAGGTACTTTTCGTTTTTGTTTCAATATAAATTTTTTGTCAGTTCTATTTTGTTCTATTTGTTCTATTTTGATTTTGAATACATCCTTTGTATATAAAAATTATAGTAGATACTATCAAGAAGAGGAAAGAATGTGGCGACATCTTAAGTGTATTTAATAATAAAATATTCTCTTTTTTACTATGTACTTGTTTTGTATATTATCCTACCCTCCACTGTAAAATTTAGCGCTAATTTCAGCGCCACCACCAGGATAGAAATGCCATCACAAAATAACGCTCCATGATAATACTAAAGGTTACATGTACAAAGGTATTATGGAGAAAAATGTTAAATTATTTTTTTCATCTAGAAATTAATAATTACATATTAATAAAACTGCCCTAGGGAATTTTTGATTTTTGAAATTTTGTTTCCATACGTTTATATTTGTTCTAGAAATCAAAAGTCATTATGCTTTTTGAGCTCAAACTATTTTAAGAGTTGTTTGAGCAATTTAAAAAAGTAACTTCATTTTTCCTTAACTAAATCCATAAACTATTATGATACTTAGCTCAAGTCGGACATCTTGCGCCATAATTTTCTATTTTAAAAGTCGAAAAATCGAAACTAGGACATATTAAGTAGGTGAAGAAAAATTTCTTACTTTATCACTTCAGTCTTCATTTCTCAACTAAGAGAACTCAGTTAGTTTTTAAATTAGCACTGTATTTAGAAACATCTTTTCCTCCATAATTTTTCAAAAATTAAGTAGACTGCTTGACAAATCTCAAAATATCTAATCATAATAATTCATAATAGTTCTGCATTAAGGGCATTCAGACATAAAACAAATATTTCATCAATACATTACATACATACCTACATAATGTACACGCATCCATACTCGTATGAATGGACATGAAATCTAATTCCACTCAGCTAATTAGTTCTGGAGGAATTTCTCAGGATCACAACAAGAATACCGTGACAGTAACCAAAAACGATTTACTTCCCTCATGATCTTGCTCTTGTTTGACTGTCTGTCACATTTGTCCACCGACGACGCCCTCCACCAAACCTCAGGCAGGAACAAATTTCATCGGCTTCTCACATTTATTTTAATATACGAGACACACGATGATTTAACTTCTTAGGAAAGGCCGCCGCCGACGCGACGAATACGACTACACTGCCGCTTCTCGCATCCATAAGATAGTCCAGATGCTTTGCCTGATGCTTGGTGAATTTATTGCTTGACATGTTAACCATGTAAGCTGGCAAGGGTCTGGCAAGAGGGTCGTCTCTAGAACAAACATCCAACCACCACGAATAGTGACAGAAGAAGGTGTTCGAAAAGTCATCTCGCGTCTAATTAGATCATTTGTCTCCTTGGTGATTGTGGCATCCGAAATTGTTTGGGCTGTTACGGAGCGTACGGGTCGAGAGACGAGTTAAGGAAATGAGTGACATTTCTTATTAACTAAGTTATTTGTCATTTTCCTTAGTGGAAAGGGGCGAGAGCTTCCTTTAAGCATCTTGCACTCAACAGATCGCCACTAATTGGATTTTCGGTTACTTTAGTACCGGTTAATTGTCGTATGTGCGCAGATATACTTTTGTATTAAAGCAGAAGCACTTTTGCTTCAATGAGAATGCAATTTCGTTTTAAGATCTTTATTAATTATGTAAAGAGAAAATTAAAATAAATAGTTTTACACATGTGTATACTTATGTATATACATTAAAATGAAATATTATTGGTATTATCTTTAGGTGTGTTTTATGCACTGCTGCATAGCTAGCGCAGCAAAATTTCCCTCGACAAACAACAACAATTTGATTCCTGGCGAAAAAGAAGCCAATAAAAAAAATGGCATTTGTGCTGGCGACAGTGGCGTAGCGTAGGGGGGGCGGGGGGGGCGGTCCGCCCCGGGCGGCAGGCCTAGGGGGGCGGCAAAATGTCGCCGGTGGTGCAGGTAGAGTAGAAATCATATGTTTCATGACAGATCGTTTGACAAGTCAACAAACAACAATGATGTAAATTTGAAATTTGCCACCCTATCTGTGGTTCGTCGTTGACCGCTTTCGGGAATTCGTAGACGGTGAGTAAAAAAGAGTAAAAAAGAGGCTGGGTGCGACCCACACTGATAACTTCCCATTTGTGGTCTTGAAAACTTTATATTAAGTTTCAACTAGAACTTTCTTCGTTTTTTTCGTTTCCTGAACAATTTTAGAAATGTCGCTTAGTATACATTCTTACGGGAAGGTATCGATGTATAAAAAAACATACTTTAGAAGGCACTATCGGTGTTCATTCCCAAGAAATTCGACTTGAAATACAATTTCAACTAGTTTTCACTAGAATTTTTAAGTTTTTTTATTTAAAAAAAACTATTAATTCAATATTTGTCAACATTTTACCAATTGTACAAAATTATACTATGTATAAAATAAACTAAATTAGAAGTCAATATCACTACTAGTTCTCGAGAAATTTGAGTTGAAAAACAATTTGTACCAATTTTCAATAGAATTTTATATAGTTTTTTATTTTTTGTAAAAAAACTGTATTTTTTGGAAATTTCCACCAATTGTCAAACACATTATTTTTCGTAAAATAAAATTATTTTGAGTTTCAAATTGTTTTTCGTTCTTAGAATATCTGGGTTATGAAATTTTTTTTTCAGTTTTTTTTTATTTAAAAAAATAACGGTATGTTAATTTTTTTTCCAAATTCATACCAAATCTTTATGACCTTATAATGAGTACATTAAATTTTATTTGAAATCAATAGCATTATTTTTTCGTGAGATATTTGAAACTAACCAAAATTTTTACTTTTTTTTTAAACCGTTATAGTGAAAAAACTACTCACTGAATATTAATAAACGCCCTTTTAGCCTCTTTCGAAGTTATTATCTATTAAACAAAATTTATTTGAAGTCGATGTCTTTACCCGTTCTTGAGATATCGACGAAGAAAAATGGTACCAGAACGTACGGACGTACGAACGTACGAACGTACGTACACACACACAGACATCTCTCTAAAAATGATTGATATTGCCTCTAGGGACCTTGAAACGTCGAGAAATGCCAATTTGACAAATCGGACCGATTACAATAACTCCCTATGGGAAGTTAACAAAACGTTCCGAAACTCTCGCGAAACTGAAAGGGAGTGTTCCGAAACATATGATATGCATATGCGAGATATGATAAGATAACTAGGATTCGACGGAAACGATATTCTAGTCTCAGCCAGCTCAATGTTTTTGCTCCCTCCCGCATCACAGAAAGTTATTTCGATTGTGTTGTTTATAGTTTAAATACTGTTGAATCTTCTAAAACTAAGCACTTAGTACTTCACTCAACCTTTGAACTAGTTTTTGAAAATGAAAAGGGTTAAAGGAAGCGGCGCGGAATACCGCAAGAAAAAGGCTAAGAAAGAAGCAGATGCGAAGACGCGAAATATTTTAGTTATAATTCTGGTTCAAAAGCTACGTTAACGTCTTCGGCGGCATCCAGCAGCAGCGGAAGTGATTCCAATGTAAGTAAGATTCCTCCATCTACAATCGTGAGTGGCCTAGAATTGTCCTCCGGTCAATATTCATGGGAATGCATAACTTATTTTACGGGCAGAAGAAGAAGACGTGCCTGCCGTCGAAGTTGGAAGTCGTTCTGGTCGCACCACAGAGCAGGGTCACCAGAAGTATCTCAAGCATCTTCACAAGCCTGCAGAAAAAGTGAACCTCGTGAAGCTGTAAAGACGCTTAAAAATAAGTTTGTGGAAGTTCTTCAGGTACTGGAAGAATTGACGGATCGGTAGCCAGTCTTCTTCTGACAGTCATGCAGTCATTCAACTTCCTCACTTTTCTTGGCTTTTGAGCTGCAGAGCTACCTGAAGAAGATGACGCACAGATTTACCTGCAGCAATGTGGACTGACTGTGGATAAGTGTGCTCAGAAACTCTGCGTTTTAAAAGCTCTCCTGGTGGAGAGCAGAGACCGTTTCGTCCAAGCCGCAATCGACTTTTCTAAGACTTTTTGGAAAAAACTCGGAATCGATCTCAAAACGAGTACAATTCGCAGGAAAAAACACATGCATGGAGATGAATCCGCAGATGCAGCTTTGTCTCACGAGCCTCATTCGTAAGGCTCGTAAAATCCGTTTATGAAACCTCTAATTCTATTTTACTTTCAATAAAAGATACTTCATTGCCTGTTAAATGATGTCTCGAAATTTAATTTTAATTTAGTATTGAATGGGGCGGCAAAATGGGTCTCCCGCCCCGGGCGCCGAGATGGTACGCTACGCCACTGGCTGGCGATAGAACTTTAAATTATTGAAATGAAAATGGCGCTATACATTAAATTTTAGAATTAAACATATGTACATACATGTTTTGACATCAGATTTGATATTTTCTATAATAATGGCCAACATTGAAATATGTATAAATTGAAATTGACATTTGGAGTGAGTTTGATCGTTTTATTCGCACTTGAATGCTGCGCTGGCTATGCAACAATGAATAAAACACACCTTTTGTATATATATAACCTTTGGATATACATATAACCTATATAGTATTATCATGGAGCGTGATTTTGTGGTACCAATGCTATCCTGGTTAATTAATTTTTTTTTTTTTGTCAATTCATTTTTATTTTTCATTAGCTTTGTATACAGGATGTCCCTTAATTCATGCATAATATTTTAGGGCGTGGTTCTTGGGTATGTTCTAAGAAATTTTTTTTTCTACAGTAAGGACCTATCTCCAATTTTTGAAGTAAAATTTCTTTTCCGGCGTTGGGAGTAAAAAACTTTCTATGGAGTTGTCAGTGAAATGTCAAAACGACACGTTATCCGTCAAAGACAGCGACAATTATTGCTCGAGGTTCTTTAAAACAGTTTAAAAAGACCTTTTATCGCCGAAAGAGAATCTTCTTTTAATGAAAAAACCACAAAAACTAACCAACAAAACAATAAAAAACATAATTCATTAAAAAAACACACGGTAAGCTTTTTTAATGAATTACGTGGCCTAACAATTTCTCAATGGAAAACCACTCCCCTTTGTACAAAAAACACAAACAAATATATATTTTGTATAGTTTTTTTTTAAAACATTATACACTTTATCCTACACAATACTGAATACTTATGTACTATTTAACTTGAAAACTAAGCACTAAAATTTACAAAATAATTAATGCGAAATATAAAAAACAACTTGTAAATAAACTATCTGCTTTCTGTTGTAAAATATAAACAAGCATTGCCATTTGCGAAGAATTTTGAATTCGGTCTCATAATTAAATTAGCATTGCCTACAATTATAAAATCCTTTGTCTCGAACACAACGAATGCGACAAGAAAAAAGAGATGTGATCGTGATGAAAAATCGTCGTTGTTGTAAAATCAGTTTCAAACTATGAAAGCAGATGAGGATATATGTAATAAAGCATTTTTCGTCGTCACGTTAAATGAAATTAATAAATGAAGTAAGAACAGTCGCGCACATTCAATTTTTATATTCACGTCTGTTTGGTTTCTGAAATGAAACATATGGGCTTATATTTCATTTTACTATATATCTAACATAATGTTTCATTTTACCAACCAAACAGATGAGAAAATAAAAATTGAATTAACGCTCAGACATAAAGAATTCGGGAACGATTTTATAACAACGAAAAGGTGACAGTTAATCATACCTCGCTCTCGCATTACGAATCGGGCATCATTATAAAAACTTTTGTCTGTCGTTTTTATTTGGATTTTAAAGTCACCATCTGACATATTTAAGCGGAGATAAAAATGCAGTAAAAAACGGCTGGTATTGAAATTTTGATATCTTAGACGTCAGTGTCCTTTAACGATTGATGATGTCCACCCAGCTTAATAATCATGTGCGTTAAAAAAGCGCCATCAATTTTGCTCAACCTTGGTAACAAACAAGTTATACATGACTTTCTTGATTTTCTTAGGAAATTCAAGAAATTGCCAAATACTCGTAGACCAAGCTGCTAAACCAAAACTAATTGTATCGTTTGTATAATTGAAACAGGTTTGAGTTCCAATTTAAACTTCCTAACTTATTTTGCAAATCATTTTCAATTCGAAGAAATATTTAAACAAAATGTATTTGGAGGTGATTTTGATATCTTGCAATTTACAAGACTATACTAAAATTACTTTTAAATTGATTTTTTTTATGTTTCCAAAAAGCACTGAAAGGTAAAGTCAAAAACCAACGAAAAGTAGATTTCCGTATCGTCAAAAGGGAAACACACCCAAACAGTGCTTTACATTTATGTCACAAAACTAATTTTTTTTAAAGACGATAAGTTTGGAATGAATTGTTTAATTTTTTAACGATTCGAAAACTAATCGGCTATATAACCAATTTGTAAATTCATTGTATTCTCAATCAACAATTAGTTCTTATGTTTGTTTGTACAAAATGTTTGTTCGTTTATAGGTTAGAATCTTACAGAGGCTTTGCTTGAGGGAAAAGAAGTTTTACGTTTGTATATAAAACTTATAGTACTATCAAGAAGACGAAAGATTGTGGCGACATCGTAAGGCTAGGGACTGCAATTGCTAGATTTGTCTTTGCTAAATTTAATAATAAAATATTCTCTTTTTTACTACTTGTTTTGTATGTTATCCTACTCTCCACTGCAAAAGCTTGAGCTAATTTCTGCGCCACCAACAGGCTAGTGTTCGCAATACAAAATCACGCTCCATGATAATACTATAGATTATATATACAAAGGTTTTACTTCTAGCGCGGGTACGTCACACACACTCTTTTTTATATCATATATCGGGGATTTAAGAAAAGGCCTATTTTGGTGTACCCTGATCCATGTTAACGGTGATTGCGCTGTTAGTTCAAGTGATAGAAACTTCATTTAGGGATTTAGGCCTTTACTTTTAGAAAAAATACTAGCCTTTATAATTGCATGTTTGTGATTTTGTCTCCATGTTGTATAACTATTAATAAATTTAAGTAAAAGAATAAGTTTTTTCTTTTTTTTACTTTCAAATTTTAACAACATTGATTAAATAAAAAGAAAAAGCGACGCTTTTCGGAAGTTCACTCCATCTTCGGGCTTATCAAAGTTTTAGTTAAGCATTTTGTTGCATTGCTGTTGTGTCATTAGATTTGGTTGTGATTATGTTTGTCCTTTTTTTGCATTATAATAGATTGGAGTGTCGAATTCCAATTTATCGTTCATTATCTTATCTTGTTCTGTTTTGCACGCTTTTTAAATTTCGTACTCTTCCAATGCAGAAGTACTTTGGTTTTAAGTTCTTGTCAAAGTTCGTATAATTGTGGTTCTTGTCTATCAGGTGTAAGGCGAATTTGGTGTTTTGTTTTGTTTTGTGTTCGGAGAATCTTTCATAGAAAGTTTACCCTGTCTGTCCTATGTAAAATGTATCACAGCTGTCGCAATTAGTTTTGTAGACGCCAGTGCCTGTTTTTGTCTTTTATTGTTTTCGGTTTTAATATCTTTAGTATATTGTTGTTTGTTTTGAAGGAGATATTAATGTTGATCTTTTTGAATTCGTTTTTTTTTTTTAATTTGTGGTAATAGGTTTGTATGTATTTATTATTGTTAGGTAGGTTATTGTTAATATTTTTGTTTTTATTTTGGTTTTTTATTTTCTTTAACTTTTTGTTAATTAATTTGTCTATCATATCTGATGTGTATCCGTTTGCTGTAGCTATGTGTTTTATTGTGTTGACTTCTTCTTCATAATCTTTTTTGGATTTGGACATGGTAACCTTTAATAACCTATATATAAATGCATTATAAGCTGCAGTTTTTTGTGTGAAAGGGTGGTGGGATTCGTTGTGTATTGCGATTTCAGTTATTGTTGGTTTTCTATATATTTTGAATTGGATTTTGTTGTTGTTTTTAAGTCGAAGTAGTTAATTACGTTGTTTTGTTCGATTTCATACGTAAACTTTATTTTTTCTTTAATGTTGCTGATATATTTGTTCATGATGTCTATTTGTCAACAATATACAACAAAGAGTGTGTGTACTGACGTACGCAAGCTTGAAGTAAACCTTCTCTTCCTTCAAGCAAAGCCTCTGTAAGATTCTAACCTATAAACGAACAAACATTTTGTACAAGCCAACATAACAACCATAATAATTAAACAATTCATTCCTCAATTTATTATCGTCTCTTGAAAAAAAAATTAGTTTTGTGACACAGATGTAAAGTACTGTTTGGATGTGTTTATCTTTCTGAGCTTTTCGGAAAAACAAAAAAAAATTAATTTAAAAGCAATTTTAGTCTTGCAAATTGAAAGATGTCAAAATCACTTCCAAATAATCTTTTTTGTTGAAATATTTGTTCGAATTGAAAATGGCTTCCAAATTAGGAAACTTAAATTGGAACTCAAAACTGTTTTAATAATACAAATGATGCCCTTCCCTCTTCCTCTCAGCCACGTTCTACGCCTGTACACCAAGGTTGTAGAATGCCAAGGAAGAATACAAATGATGCAATTAGTTTTGGAATGACAGCTTGGTTCATCTGGCACTTTCTTGAATTTATTGAGAAAATCAAGAACGTCATGTATAACTTGTTTGTTACCAAGGTTGAACAAAATGGATAGCGCACAAATGTCTTTATGACGCACAGATGGCGCTTTTGTAACGCACATGATTATTAAGCTGGGTGCACATCAAAAATTGTGAAAGAAAACTGACGTCTAACATACCAAAATTTCAATATGTACTATACTCTGTCCAACAAAAATTGTCAGTACAGGCCTTATGGGAGAGCTTTTTCTAAAGCAGTGGCGCCTGATGCACCCTCACTACAATGCGTTAGGAAAAATGCCACTAAAAAAAGAGCAAGCCACTGACTTTTCTTAAGGAATTGTTGTTGTAATTCTTTGCAAAAAGTTGTACACCCCAACATGACCGTCGTATCCCACTGCTGATGAAGTGATGAGATACTGTCAAGATCAAGAGTGTCAAGTGTCACTCAATACGATCGTGCGCTCTTTATCTACATCAAAACAGAGTTACCATTATCATTCTCAATTGCAAGCAAGGAGCTTTTTCAGTGGATTTTATTAAAGAGCTTTTGGGATTTGAAGCTTTTGAGAACACATTTTAAGAAGATGAGTATGTTCAGTGTTGTCGTATTGCTTTTCAACTTAAAAAAAACGTGCCTATTATCTTACCTCTTGGCGTTGTGGGAAAAGGTAAATTGAATATTGTTTTCAGTCGTTTTGAATCGACAGACGGTAGCCCTACGCGTTTTTTACTCTCATTTGTGGCGATTTATAATGTAAACTACGGAATCCCTGTGAGAGCTTTAAAAGGCGACACCATTAATTCTTGCACTGAATTTAAATTTATATAATTTTCTTTCCATATTTTGTCATGCCCGATCATAAAAATCAAAATATAAATTCTGTAAAGGCAGACCAAGTCCAAGTCAGTAAAAATTTTAGTTTTAGTTATTAAGTGTATCAATATTTTGTTATTAAGTTCTGTAAACTGAAAAAAAAAGAAAATCTCAATAAAGTACTACTATTACTATTTCTCAATCACGGTTGATAATCGAAAGACAAAATTATTAGTGTTTTATTCGTGATAAATAACAACAGAAAAATATGAAAGTTGCTTGTCAACAAAAGTGAATTTACTCCTATTGTTTTGCTGTGTTAACTAAAAGAAACGAAAGTGGTATGCGTCCTTAAATAATACAAAAATTCAAATTTTGGCTATAGTTGTTTCTCCTTAAAGTAGAGATATCAAGGTGACCATACACGACCGAGACAATAAGGCTAGGCACGCACATTCAATTTTTAGTTTCGCAACTGCTTGGTTTGAGCAACTAAAAAGTTAGTGTTTTGACACAAGTTCAACGATTTCCTAAAATGAGTTCGCTAATTTGCGTAATATATAATTATATGCACCTGCGCGGATATTCAACCAAATAGTTCATCTGTTTTATATAAGCAACCAAACAGTTGTGCAACCAAAAATTGAATGTGCGCGCCTAACCTAAGACGGATCCGAGCCAAAATCCTTCGTGTGGGGGGGAAACTCAGGTGGATCGTTGTGGCACGGCCGAGCCATTTAGATATTCAGCAAGTCCAATACCCACGAGCTTAAATCGACCAAGCCAAATCAAATGACTCTATCGTGTCTATTAAAAACAATTCTGCGGAGAAAGCAGTTTGCATACCATAATATAATTTGAATATTAATTAATAAATAAAAAGCAGTCAGTCATAAGCTGAACACAAATCGTTGCACATCTTTTTTTAAAAAACTCACGTTACCCAATAAAATATTATGTATTTCATATGTACATATAAATGGATACACATGAATTTTTTGAATTAAGTCACAACAATAACAAAATTTCTTACATTTTTCTACTTTTTAATTTGCCTTTTTTACAATCTCTTTAATAGTAGAATAGAATTGAATTAAAATAAAATGCGTGACTGGGTCGCACGAACTTGCTCCTATGTAATAGACTAAGAATTTCAAAAATTAATGTTATTAGAGAAAAACTGTTCATATGCATAAACTTAATTTTTTAAATGACTAAAACAACTTCTTTAGCATTTGGTGGTAAAAATAGGATGCCATGTGATTCAAGCAAATATAGGCTTATGCAGAACAAAAATTGTAAGTCTTTGTAGTGGTTTCTTAAAAAAATAAGCTTTTATGTAAAAAAAAGTTTAAAACATTCTTAAAAAAAAAAATTGGAACGCCAATTTAAATTTTTTTATTAAGGTTACAATAAAATTAAATTTACAAAAAAAAAATATGGAGCCGTTTTCGCAATACATATTTAATTTTCCAAAAAAAAAATGATTTTTTTTTTTCAAAATTAAAAACAAAAAAATATTTTTCTTAAAGTCTTGAAATACAATGTTTTTTAAACTTTTTAGAAGCTTCTCTCTAAAAAATTTCATTAAAATCCGTCATGCCGATAATGAGGAATTCAAAATTTTAAAAAATCGTTCTATGGTAGTTACAGTCAGTAATATCTTGTTTGCAATTTTTTGATTGAATTATAGATCTTAAAAATTAATTGAAAGAAACAAAATTCAATCAAAATTCTTGGAACCGTTTTCGAGAAAAATACGATTTTCGAAAACCATTTATAAACATTTGTATGGAGGGTACCCTTATTTTTAGGTAAAATAATTTTTTTCTCATATCTTGTAGATTATCTTAAACTTTTATTTTATTTATCAAGTTTTAAAAAAATCGATCATGGTGTTTTAGAAATATTGAGTTTTCAAAAAAAAATTTAATATTTTTTTTAAAAATCCAAAAAAAAAAGTGTTTGAAAATTTGAATACACAATAATATTGAAACTGCTGGGAACCTCAACATAAGAAAAGTAATCAAAATCGGTCGTACCGTACCGGGGGGTACCTAAAATTATAATTTTTTGAATTTTTTTTCCAACCATTACCTAGGCTTAACCAAATGAAATTTTTTGAATTTTTTTTTAAATCTGTGGGAGTTTTTGAAAAAAAAAACTATTTATAAAATTTCGAAAAAAAAATTCGTATGGTAGGTAACGTTTTTTTTGGCCGTAAAAAAAAGAAAAAAACATCCGGGGAGAAAAAATTAAAACCCATATCTACCAAGTTTAAAGAAAATCGGCCGAGCCGTTTAGCTGTAGTCGAACAGACAGGCAGACAGACAGAATTGCGAGACCCTTTTTTCTTGGTCTTCGCTATCATCGTAATGTCAACTTTGATCAAAATCTCGAGTTCGATTTTTTTTACGAATGCATAACTTGCCTTTTAGTACCTATAAGTCGCAAGTAAAAATAATAGTAGTATATAAACTAATTATATTTAGATTTTTTGTTTGTTACATTTGTTTTCTTATGTTACATAGTCGGGTAATTGCGGGAGAGATGCCGCACTCAACCAAATGCATACATCTAGTCATCCGGGCGAAAAAAATTATTTTGCTTTTTGTTCGTTAGGAATTCAAAACGGAAAGGCAGAAAACAAATTTGGTAATATCGGATATGAAACGGGACTTTTTTCTATTTGTTTTGTTTTATGCTTGCTTTCTTACTATGGAAATTTTTCGGTTTGTTGCAAAAAGTCCATCCGGGTAGGTACAAGTTGTCGCGTGTTTTTTTCCAGTGTAAGTATTTTGTGTGGTTAATAACTGTTACAAGAATCCGTTTGTGTACTTTTTTTATTTTTTTAAGTTTTGAAATGTGATGCGGCATCTCTTCCACATTTCGGGGAGAGATGCCGCAGTTTTTTTTTTGAGAACACGCCCGCACAATAAATTCACTTATCTATTTTTTTTAAAGGAATACAAAGCTTCGTTATGCCCGTAAAAATATTCGTAAGACGAAAGAGGCGCTGGAAGAAGCCCGAAAAAATATTGAGGAGGCGATGTCCCTCCGAAATGAGGAAAATCTTATTTAAAAAAAAAAATAGAAGATTTGATCCAATGTACTAAATGTCTAAAATGGCTACATGACAATTGTACACGGTTCAAAAAACTACAATCCACCCTTTGCACAGACTGTGGACAAGATCAAGAACGAAAGAAACATGTTTCACAGTCAAATTAATTCTTTAAGTTCAATAAATTTACTATGCGGCATCTCTCCCACACATGCAGGGTGACACACTTAACATATTTAATTTTTTTGTTATTTTTTATGAAAATTGGTATTTTTTGTAGGTCAAGGATTTTTTATGGTGTAATATAAAACTATTGTTAAGTTTTTTGCAAAACTACACTTTATTTTACTTTAATAAAAATACTACGTTGATTTTTGAAAAAGTGCGGCATCTCTCCCGCAATTACACTAATTTAATTACACTCAAGAATTTTTCGACTTAAAATTGGCCAGGCCACACAAGGGTCTTTTGTTTGTTTTATTTTTAATTAAATATATAATTCTTAATTTAAAGACAAATACCTATTCCACTTTGAGATTGAATTGCGTCCACTCAAATAAGACCATACAAATTGAAAAATGTTTTCATTCTTGACATCTTGCTGCTTGTAAAAATTCAATTGTTCTTTTTTGCATTGTAAATACATATATCAAATCTCTTTTATATACCTACAAAGCTTTCGCTTAAAAAGTCGCTTAGCACGAGTAGTAAAAGTCGTTACAATTAGGCCTATTCGGCGAGATCTTTTATTCTTCTATTCTGTTATTCTGCTATGAATTTCCATACAAATGTTTGAGCTGTCAACAATTCTTTTATGAATTTTAATTTTGGTATTCAGCATGCTAAAATCTGTTATAAAATCTGCTAAGAAAACTTTTATGAACTGTCAAACGTTCGAACATAGAAAAAATCTTTTACGAATAGCATTTTTGGTATTCAGCATGCCAAAATCTGTTATGAAATCTGTTAAAAATCATAAAAGAATAAAAGACAAACTTTTGTGACTTTTATCATAAAAGATTTCAATACATACACAGATACGAGTATATCAATGAAAAATTGATATACCATTGTGCAATACAATATTTTGCAAATATGGCTGATCCGGAATGAATTAAATTACATTTTTGTTAAGAATGGACGTTTCATAGAACGACGACGATATATTTTTTATTTCCTCAACGAAATCTTTTTAAAATGAGACAAATGAAAGAAAATATATTTACACACATACGAGTATTATATAAACATATGTATATGTAAGTAGAGTAGAGGACACCAATAATGTGTAAGAGAAGAGATTACTTTTTTGTTCGTCATCCATTTTAATTTTGTCAGATGAATTATTTTATTTAATCACAGCTGATTATGATAGCAGATTTAGTTCAGTTTCATAACAGATTTCGTTTTCGAAGTTGCATAACAGACTTTTATAAAAGTTCGAGCCCCTGAATACCAATTATAAAAGATCTTTTAAGATGGAAATCTTTTACGATTCATAACAGAAAATCCATAGCAGAATAACAGATGTTGCAGAATAGGCCTAAATACCTTGTTTTCAACCTTTAGCCTTGTATATAAAATCTATAGTACTCTCATGGAACAGAAACAAAAGTTGGGGAATACGTTCTACTGAGGGCGCTGTCGGCGGAAAAAATTGACGTGGAGACTTTTGATTTGGGGGGGATGGTAATTGAGGATAGAGCGAGAAAATTTTATCAGCTCTGGCAATGAGAAAGACGAGAATGAGAAAATCAAATTTGTTTTGTATCATTTTTCTTTTGAAGGACCTTCTGTGTTTTGTTGTTATATTTTTTTGTCAAGAATATTTGTTTTGTCTATTTCATACGCAACAAAGCAACGTTGTTCAATTTCGATATTATCTATCCAAATTACAACGTTGCATTGTATTTGTATGAACACACACCTATTTGAATAGATTTAAGTAGGAATAATTTTGAAATTTGATTCTTGATAGGATCAGGCTTATTTGAATTTTAGTATACTCGTATCTACATTCTACATACATTATGTACTTATCTTAATATATTAGGTAACTTACCTATGTTGATTGCAATTATTATTATTTTTGTTATTCAAACGTTTAATAATTGGTGTAGTTTTGAAGAAAAAAAATAATAATTGCAATCAACTAGGTTAAATGCCTACATTAGATGCAGTGGGTGGTTTGGTAGTGGAAATTGTTTTTTTTTTGCAATTAATATAATTATGTACGTAGGTTCATATATAGGTATAAGACTATTTCTTTAAGAAAATCAAATAGATACCTACGTATATGTACCTATATTTTTATTAAAGAAAATAGCTTTTACATTATTATACATACCTACCTATGTATATAAAATAAAATAGAAGAAATTTGGTATGGTAGAAAATAGTTTTGATTACAAAAAAAAATATTTGTATGCGTTGATAGGTATTTATATAATTAAAAATAAAATTATTTATTTATTTATTTTTTCTTATCAATAACATATTAAAAATATACTATTAATAACTAGTATAAAGAGCACTAGCAGCAAAATACTATCGGCTCTTTGGTAAGAGGAATTGAAACTATTGCGCGAAACAGATTAAACCAGCAACAGCACCAGCATCGTCAACAGCAAACAGCACGCTGACCAGCAAACATTTCTCAAACACATTGCCACCAGCATCGTCATTTCATCTGCTTGACATTTCATATCGAAAAAAAGTTTTTCATTGTGGTGCCACGGAATATTGCAGTGGAAAAGTTTACAACACTGCACCAGCAACAGCAAATTTAGGACTTTGGCCTAACGACGTTGTTGGCGTTGCTGTTGCTGTTCTTATGTGTGTTGAACAATTGAAATACATTGGGTCTAAATTAATGGCGGCGCTGTTTCTGTTGACGGTGCTGTTGCTGGTTCAATCTGTTCCGGGCTTATGGCTTAATTTTAAGTAAATATAGTATCCTGTTTATAACTTCAATATTTAATTGAGTAGTAGGGTGTGTCACTTTTGTATGGCCGCAAAAAAGTACTCCTATTTTTAAATGTAATAGTGCTAAAAAAACGATTTTACATAAAAAATGATTTTTTTCCTTCTTTTATTATTTCATAGCCTTTTTATCAAGTGTTCAATTTAAAAAAAATATAAGCTTAAAAGTGTTTCCTTGCAATTACCTTTCAATTGAAAGCCTAAAAATATCTTATAAATTTTTTTCGGTTCCACACGGCGCAATTTAAAACAACATATTTCAAAAATCTCGAAAAATCAATTTTTTTTTAATTTCATCCTATTTTTGAGCGAGCCAAAGATATTAATTAAAATGAAAATTGTAAACGCAGGATTTAATTTTGATAAGCAATCCAACTTTTAAAAGCTATTACATTTGAAATTACCATAGTTGAGCACTTTGACACACCCTACTGAGTAGGTTCTTTTAATAGATAATTCTATAATATTTATTTTTTTATTGATTTTTTGAATTATTTTATTTAAGGTGAGAAGGCAAGTTTCAAGCAGGTGGCTAATGATGAGGTTACTTTGGCAGATGGGCAAGTGGGTGGTGGTTCTTTTTTGAGAAGATCTTGGTGTGTAATACTGGTGTGGCCTAGTCGGAGCCGAACGAAGTTAGCAATCATTTCCTTTGAATTTTTGGTCGGGTATATTGGATATTTTTTATTGGGATTGATTGTAGAATAATGGTGATAGTATTCATTCCATTCTACGATTTCCGTTTCTCTTAATTTGGTGTTTATGAATTTTTGCAAATCCCGTTTGGAGTGCTGGTAAAAAGTATAAACTGGAGCAAAATGGGTCTCGTTGGCAACTTTATCTGCCAGCTCGTTGCCCTTTATTCCAACGTGTCCAGGAGTCCATATAAGTTTTAGTTTGGAAGGCTTCGTAATTAAGGTATCTCTTATTTGGATATAATTTCAGAGCTATGTGTGGGATTACTAACGGCTTTCAGAACGGAGAGGCTATCGGAACAGATCGCCCGTTTCCCTGATGATTTAGAACATTTTTGTATGGCTTCAAATATTGCAACCGCTTCCGCAGTAAAAATGGATGTTATGTTGGGAAAAAATACCTTGTCTAAGTATGTTGCCTTCTTTCGATACAACTGCAAATGTGGTGGTGTGTTGATTTTTTTAACCGTCCGTGAATATAAGTTTCCATAACCTTCACTTGATAGTTTTGATCAGCGCTGCCGAACTTACTCCCATAGGAGTATTTTACTCCTTTCGTGGAGTCGATGCTCCTATACTCCCCATGTTACAAAAATACTCCCCAAAAAAATAAATAAAAATTAAAAATAAAACAAAATTGCAACAAACCAACTTAAAGCAAACATATTGTTTTTTCGACAAATTGCACATCTCTGTTCTTTTTTCCATACAAGATCTCATATCGTTGAACTTGCAAACATCCCTGGATAACAAGATAAAAAGACAGAGATAATAAATATTGTTTCCTCTTTTTAATTTATCAAGTGCGAGCGAGATAATGAAATCGGACTTCATTCAATTCAATTTACCGTTTATAAAAAAATACAAATTGATCGTTACAAAGCTGTTTTTCCATTGTATATATAAACCATTGTATATATATCTTATAGTAATATCAATTGACGTGATTTTATGTTAGAGTCCCTAGCCTGTGGTGTCGCTGAAATCACCAAAATTTGTCAGTGGAGAGTAGGATAAGAAAGATAGCAACAAATAGTAAGAAAGAGAAATTTTATTATTTTCATTTTTCAACGAAAGATAGAGTAAGGGAGTAGGGAGATTTCCGAGTGGTGGAAATGAAAAACAATTTCTTTTTTGACCTTTTTCTGTTGGCCTGTTCTGTTTTCTTGTTTGTATGTTTTTGTGAGTATGTATTGAGGTAGATATACCTATTTTTCGCTTGAACTTGTTTGTCTGAACACATTTTCTTGTTTGCATGGTTTTTGTAGGTATTGAAAAAAAGAGATATGCCTATCATTTGATTTGAAATTTTCAATTCTGGTGAAAAATCAAATAGGGTAGAGTAGCCTAATTGCGGCCCCATCCAGTAGCCGGCCACCTATGATAAAAGTCGATGTAAATAGTGAATTCGTATAGCTATTTCTAAGTTTTTGGTTTTAAATTGTTCTCTTAAGCTTCTCTCTTAATCTGTCAAAATTCTCGTTCCGTGTGATCAGTCGCTTTCGAGAAATTAACATATTTGCGTCCGGTGGTAGGGTCGGGAAGATTTTTTGTAAATTAACCGTCAAAATCGTTAGTGAAACATACTGTTGGAATTAGTGTTTAGAGTGCAAATTTTGTGGATAAGCGTTTTCTAATGTTGGTTTTCTTATAAAATATATGATTTTTCATTAAAATAAGCTTTTAAATGTAAAAAACTTTTGTATTTATTCTTCATTTTAAGGGGGCCGAAGATAGGACACAAAAAAACTAGCGGTTGCCTTTTGTCGGCCACCCCCGGCCGCAGATACGCAACTCGTTTTTTTTTAATTTTTTTTTTAACTGAGTACACAAAATGATAAATAAACCTGCTCTCTTCACCTTGCAGCAGAAAAAATCGTTAAAATTCAAAGGTTTCCAGTGCTCGGCCGCCTCTTTACCAAAAGAAATAATGGTGGCCGGCTAAAGGACACTCGTGTCCTAACTCCGGCCCCTTCTTTTATCTTAGGTTTAAAGCGAATCTTTATAAGGTTCCAACTTTTTGATACCAATTAGATACCTTTATTTAAATTCTTGTCTTCAGCAACTTAAATATGACCCGGACAAATGTGTCATTCCATATAAAGACACACATTTGGAACAATCCTTATTTGAAATCCGTTAAAATAAACTGCTAATCAGAGCAGCAGCAAGAAGGTTTAAAATTCCAAGGACGACTCTTCAGAACCGAGTTCACAACAGAACCGCAGAAAACCTTGGTAAGTTTGGTCCCTGCCCTGTGCTTTCTGCAGAAGAAGAAAATAAGCTTAAAAACTGGCTTATAAATCCAGTAAAATTTGGATTTTCACAAACCTCTGAAAAACTTTTGAAAACGGTGCAAGCTATTCTCCAAGAAGAAGGCCGCAAAATCCCTTTCAAAGACATCAAACCAAGTAAGAAATGGTATTACGGTCTTATACGACGCCATCCAGATTTAAGCCTTCGAACTGTTCAAACTGTCTCTAAAAGCCGGACTCAAATAACGGAGGAAGGAATAAGAAAATCGTTTTATGAGCTTAAAGAATAGTTATCACAAGAAAATGCCTAAGACGTTCTTGAGGATTCTTCTAGAATCTTTAACGCTGCTGAAAGGGGATTTAGTATGGCTCCAAAAACTGGAAATGTCATTCGAAAGGAATAAAAAATCTTTATGAAATCAAAGCAGCAAATGAAAGAGAAAATTTAACTGTGCTGATTACTTTTTCAGAAGATGGAAGAACACTTCCTCCTATGGTCGTTTTGCCATACAAAAGATCGCCCAACTGTCTGAAAGAGATCCAAAATAAGTAGCCTGACTGGATTTTTGGAAAGACGAAAAGTGGATGGATGCGGGGAGAGACTTTGTTTCAATACGTGAAAGAAGGTCTTAACGTGTGGATTTCCAACAATGATGTTAGACGTCCAGTTCTATTAACTTTTCACTATTAGGCACTAGGAACTTGTGTTTTTAATATTTTATTTTTTAAGATACCACGAAGCTGCAACAACTCGTATACTTTAGTTGTAAGGTCTTAAACGAATTTAAATTATTATTTGAAACACTTTACTGAACCGCATTCTTCGAAGAGCCCATCGGTTTTTGAAAAATATCTAAAATAACCGAAGCCAATACGAAATTCCGTGCGACGATTTTTTAGTAATCCCAAACCACCTATGTCAATATCATCGCAAGCCTGGAAAACTTTTCATCAAAGTAAAGAAGACCAAAAAAAAGTTAAAGCTGCCGGATTAGAAAAAGGAAGCTTGATCGCCAAACAAGAGAAGCCAAGAAAAAAATCAATAAAACGGAAAAAAATGGTGCCAAGATGTCCTTCATGCAATGAAGATATCCTCACGGATGTAGAAGAAGAAGGGCTCAAAAATGTTGGATGTGATAAATGTGAAAACTGATTTCATCTCAAATGTACCAATTTTTCAACCATGTCGTTTTTAGATGCTAAGCTCGAAGTATTTTTCTGTCCAAAATGTGATATTTTGTTACCCAAAATGAGATAAGAAAACCTCTAGTGATTTGTTTCGAGTAAGCATTTGTTATTTATGCATCCTTGAAACTGTATTAAAAAATAGTATGTGCCTATTATTTTATTTTATAATTCCTATTAGCTTTAAAAGAAAATGTTCCTAACTGAATTAAATTAAAAGATTTTTTTTTATTGTTTAAGCCTGAAAAATGGAAAAACTAATTTATTTTTTTAATTGTATTTATATTTTATTTATTTTCGTTTAAATAAATAATTTTTTCTTAACTTTTCAATAATAGAACACTTAAATAAAAATTATTAAAACATGAAAGCTCTTAATTTACTGGGTGGCCGAAGATAGGATACCAGATGGCCGGAAAAAGGAACCAAGGGGCCGGCTACTGGAAAAAATGACTTTTTTTACAAAAACTTAAATAAAAAATTATATGGTAAGATTAATTAACTTTTTTTTTATTTTACCG
Organism: Philhelius festivus; assembly: GCA_963931855.1. Classification (NCBI taxonomy): domain Eukaryota; kingdom Metazoa; phylum Arthropoda; class Insecta; order Diptera; family Syrphidae; genus Philhelius; species Philhelius festivus. The sequence goes on from OZ007555.1 coordinate 89,259,481, forward strand.
ACGGAGAAATCAATAAACAATAATTTATTTCAAGAATTATTTGAATATATTAATATTTGTTGTAACTGTGGTATATCTTATGAGGAAAAATCCTTAAAGGGCCGGTAACTGGCAACTCTACCCTAATTACTATCTGAAGCGAGAACTCTCAACCAATGCTACAAAGATACAATGTGTTCTAGAAAACATAATAATTGCAATGACAAACTTTATAAAAAGTAGGTAGGTATATTGGCGATAAATTTTATGGAAATTAGTAGATACATAATTAAACTGTTTTAATTTTAAATAAGTAGCTATCTGCCATACATTTTTTTCCAAATTTTAGAAAAAAATTTTTTTTCTCTAGAATGTTTTTGTTTTACTTTCGTATTTACGGCGGATTGATGAAAAAATTTTCGAGGATGGAAAAAATGTTAATTTATACTAACGGGTGATTTTTTAAGAGCTTGAGAACTTTTTTTAAAAAAAAAACGCATAAAATTTGCAAAATCTCATCGATTCTTTATTTGAAACGTTAGATTGGTCCATGACATTTATTTTTTGAAGATAATTTCATTTAAATGTTGACCGCGGCTGCGTCTTAGGTGGTCCATTCGGAAAGTCCAATTTTGGGTAACTTTTTCGAGCATTTCGGCCGGAATAGCCCGAATTTCTTCGGAAATGTTGTCTTCCAAAGCTGGAATAGTTGCTGGCTTATTTGTGTAGACTTTAGACTTGACGTAGCCCCACAAAAAATAGTCTAAAGGCGTCAAATCGCAATGTCTTGGTGGCCAACTTACCGGTCCATTCCTTGAGATGAATTGTTCTCCGAAGTTTTCCCTCAAAATGGCCATAGAATCGCGAGCTGTGTGGCATGTAGCGCCATCTTGTTGAAACCACATGTCAACCAAGTTCAGTTCTTCCATTTTTGGCAACAAAAAGTTTGTTAGCATTGAACGATAGCGATCGCCATTCACCGTAACGTTGCGTCCAACAGCATTCTTGAAAAAATACGGTCCAATGATTCCACCAGCGTACAAACCACACCAAACAGTGCATTTTTCGGGATGCATGGGCAGTTCTTGAACGGCTTCTGGTTGCTCTTCACTCCAAATGCGGCAATTTTGCTTATTTACGTAGCCATTCAACCAGAAATGAGCCTCATCGCTGAACAAAATTTGTCGATAAAAAAGCGGATTTTCTGCCAACTTTTCTAGGGCCCATTCACTGAAAATTCGACGTTGTGGCAGATCGTTCGGCTTCAGTTCTTGCACGAGCTGTATTTTATACGGTTTTACACCAAGATCTTTGCGTAAAATCTTCCATGTGGTCGAATAACACAAACCCAATTGCTGCGAACGGCGACGAATCGACATTTCACGGTCTTCAGCAACACTCTCAGAAACAGACGCAATATTCTCTTCTGTACGCACTGTACGCATTCGTGTGGTTGGTTTAATGTCCAATAAAGTAAACTGAGTGCGAAACTTGGTCACAATCGCATTAATTGTTTGCTCACTTGGTCGATTATGTAGACCATAAATCGGACGTAAAGCGCGAAACACATTTCGAACCGAACACTGATTTTGGTAATAAAATTCAATGATTTGCAAGCGTTGCTCGTTAGTAAGTCTATTTATGATGAAATGTCAAAGCATACTGAGCATCTTTCTCTTTGACACCATGTCTGAAATCCCGCGTGATCTGTCAAATACTAATGCATGAAAATCCTAACCTCAAAAAAATCACCCGTTAGTTTCAGGGCTTCAAATGTTCATGTAAACGCACTTATTCACGTATAATTGTTGATAACTTTTTTACAAGCAATCGAATTAAGTTTTTATATTATATTCTAATTTTTTATTTTATGTTTTTTCATAATCTACACAAAAAAGGAAAAAACAAACAAATTAAAAAGAATCATACGAAAATGTTGATTTTTCATGTTTTTACAATTCAAAATAATAACAATTTCTCTCAAAACTTACCTTTTTCACATATCATTTGTACCTTTTTTATCAAGTAATTATCAAAGTAATCGTTTTTTTGTAGATTAACAAAAATAAAATGCACGACAAGGTCGCACGAACTTGCTCCTATGTAATAGACTAGGAATTTTAAAAACGAATGTTATTAGAGAAAACTTTTCATAAGCATAAAATTTATTTTTTAAATGACTAAAACAACTCTTTTAGCAGTTGGAGCTAAAAACTGGATGCCATATGTTTTAAGCAAGGATTAGTTTATGTAAGAACAAAATTATAATTCCTTGTAGTGGTTTCTTAAAAATAAGCTTTTATGGTCGTTTTAAAAAAATTACATTTTTAGCGTTATAGCTTCTATTTTTTTTTTTTTGCATTTCAATTTAAAGACTTGAAATTTGGCATGGAACTGTGTTTATATTTCAGCATTATAAGAAAAAATTTGCAGATCGATTGATGGTAACGAATAGCCATGGTAATTAATAATGTGTAATCTCCGTGGCCTTTTTGGGATGTGATTTTCATGCTTAATCAGTTTTATTAATATTTTTAATGATGAAAATGATTTTTTATTTAATTTTGGGCCTTGTCGTTTGAAAGGCTTTCTCTCAAACTTCAATTTTATGATATGCCAAAAAAAAAATTGTTTTGTTGTCCGAATTCTTAGTTGAACGAGTGTGACAAGATTTGGAAAAAAAAAACCTAATTAAACATTTTCGCTTTTTCATACAACTAAACAATTTTTAATAATTTTTTACGATGCATTATCTTATAGTACGTCAAAAAACCTTTAATTTCATGTTTTATTATAATTTAATTATTGCAGTTAATTCCTTTAAAATTTGCATACAAAATAATTTTTTCATCCGAGTAAAAATTCAGTGTAATCTCCCGGGCCTTGTTATCTTTGTACCGTATAAATATTTTTTAGTCTAACCACCTCCAAAAGAAAGGTATTTACTCATACTTGAACCTAATATAATTTGGATGACATTGAATTACATTGACTATATTAAAATTAAGAAATAGTCGATTTTGTAATCTCCGTGGCCTGTAATCTCCGTGGCCATTTTCGTATTTGTTTTTTAATAAATGTTCTTTTAGTTTATAATGGCTCATATCCAGCACTGGATTTACCCTTAGGCCAACAAGGCCTAGGCCTAGGGCATCACGACAGAGGGGGCACCACAAAAATAAACTACACACAATGAAGGAACAGAATCTCAATTAACATCAAAGTTGATATACAATGGATTGTCATACGTGTATAAAAACGGAAGCTAGCTAAGGAACATAAGAACAAATATCTTTGACAAAAAACTAAAAGATTTTAAACTTTTTTGCACCACTCGAAGAAAATAGACATATATGGTGAGGGTTCTGATCCTGGAGAAGAAATACTCAGTCAGTCATTAATTTTCGGTGATGCATCCAAGAACGACAATCAAGCTACTCATGAAAATGAAGTTGGTGTTTCTTCTGGATCGAGCAGCGGAACATTGGAAGATGATGATGCAAATATAGAAATCCTGATCCTGCGCTATGGACTAAATTTTTCGCAGATGATATTGAATATTGGATCGCCTATGGATCGCAATAATCATGATGGTCCTTTTTTTAAATCTCGACGAACATACGCAGAAGTTAAAACTAGAGTTTGTCAGTCCTCTTATTTTGTTGGTAAAAAAGCAAATGGTGAGACTTATAAATGTGAGTGGCTTTTGTATTCCCTCTCAACAGGAGCATTGTTCTGCTTTTATTGTAAGCTATTTTGTGATCACACTAGGCCAGGTCTAACTTTTATAAATCGTAAATGTTTTTCTGATTGAAAAAATTCTTGTTCAATAGATAATCATGAAAAATCTCAGAGTCATACAGGGGCTATGATGGATTACATTACAATTTACAAGTAGATAGATCCGTCTTCAAAATTCAGACAGATTTCGAAAAACAAATGCAAGATTTGTGTTCATACTGGAAACACGTACTTAAGAGGGTGGTTGCTGTTATTTGCTCATTATCTGAACGTGACATTTAGAGGCTCTGAAGAAAAAATATGGTTCATCAAATAATAGCAACTTTATGGGTCTTCTCGAATTAATAGCAAAGTTTGATCCTTTCTCGGCAACTCATATTTCGAAATTCGGACATCCTGGTTCAGGAGCAACTTCGTACCTGTCTAAAACTCAAACAAAAGAGTTCGCAAACAAATCGTTTAACAAATAAATTTTTCTGGATATTTTAGCTTGTCTGTAGATTCTACGTCAGATTTGTCACATCTGGATCAATTGAGTATTGTTATATGCTTTGTTAAAGATGGCCAACCTATTGAACGTTTCTTAATCACCCCTATTACAGAATTCGGCGAATGAGCTAAAGTGACAGTTTCAATTAATTTCCAAACTTTTGCTATTACTGAATCCGACGAAACAAAGTTGAACGACTGTCGGTAACAATCCCTGCACCACCGACATTATGTTCAACTTATCTGGTATTGTTAAATCCGCAATCCTTTCGCACTCCATACAATTTCTATCATTTTACATTCGTGCCAATTTCGAGACGAATCTGAAGTAAATCTTTAATTAAACGAAAAAATAAACAATGGAAAGCACAAAGATGTAAGTCAAAAGCTTATCATAATGAATTTTTGTGGTCGCAGTGCTTTGGAGCACTGTCTTATCGCAGTTGACTTCTTTTCTGTCGTACAATCGCTTTACAATTATTTTTTCTGCATCAACTAACGGGTGATTTTTTAAGAGCTTGAGAACTTTTTTTAAAAAAAAACGCATAAAATTTGCAAAATCTCATCGATTCTTTATTTGAAACGTTAGATTGGTCCATGACATTTACTTTTTGAAGATAATTTCATTTAAATGTTGACCGCGGCTGCGTCTTAGGTGGTCCATTCGGAAAGTCCAATTTTGGGTAACTTTTTCGAGCATTTCGGCCGGAATAGCCCGAATTTCTTCGGAAATGTTGTCTTCCAAAGCTGGAATAGTTGCTGGCTTATTTGTGTAGACTTTAGACTTGACGTAGCCCCACAAAAAATAGTCTAAAGGCGTCAAATCGCATGATCTTGGTGGCCAACTTACCGGTCCATTCCTTGAGATGAATTGTTCTCCGAAGTTTTCCCTCAAAATGGCCATAGAATCGCGAGCTGTGTGGCATGTAGCGCCATCTTGTTGAAACCACATGTCAACCAAGTTCAGTTCTTCCATTTTTGGCAACAAAAAGTTTGTTAGCATTGAACGATAGCGATCGCCATTCACCGTAACGTTGCGTCCAACAGCATCTTTGAAAAAATACGGTCCAATGATTCCACCAGCGTACAAACCACACCAAACAGTGCATTTTTCGGGATGCATGGGCAGTTCTTGAACGGCTTCTGGTTGCTCTTCACTCCAAATGCGGCAATTTTGCTTATTTACGTAGCCATTCAACCAGAAATGAGCCTCATCGCTGAACAAAATTTGTCGATAAAAAAGCGGATTTTCTGCCAACTTTTCTAGGGCCCATTCACTGAAAATTCGACGTTGCTCGTTAGTAAGTCTAATCATGATGAAATGTCAAAGCATACTGAGCATCTTTCTCTTTGACACCATGTCTGAAATCCCGCGTGATCTGTCAAATACTAATGCATGAAAATCCTAACCTCAAAAAAATCACCCGTTAGTAGATGGGAAACTGCTCTTCAAAATGCTGCAGCTACTTCTGCAATAATTAAATCATATAATAAACTATTAGATACTTAAAACGACATGTCTGAAGATAATACACTCAAAGGAGATGCTCGAAGGAAAGCTGGTGATCTGCAGAACAAAATGAATAAACTAGAATTCGCTTTAATGCTTATAATCTGGGAGAAATTTTACAAAGTTTTGCAAAGTGAAGACGTATTGTATAAATCTTTGGCCGATCAACTGGAAAACATGCGTGATAATTTTAAGAGCATTGAAATACGCTCTAAAGATCTTCTACGTTATGACAGCTACACGGTTACATGAAACCGTATTCGAAAAAAAAAAAAAAATGGATAACGATGGTAATACTCCCGAAGTTCATTTGGGTCCAAAGGAAATTTTTCGAGTAATGAATGTTCACTGTACGCGAAGATGCGGTCCTTATTCGGAATTCCCCCCCACCAAAATGCACTTTTTTTTAATGAATCGATAAAAAAAAGTGTGCTGTTGATAAAAAACATCAAATTATGGAGGAGAAACACTTTTTTATGGTAAAAAAGTGAAGTATAAAAAAATGAATATAGGCCATAGGGTAAATTCAAAGTTTCTTTAAATCCAGATTCTGTAAATGCAAAAGAAACCTTGCATACACCCAACCTCGCACCTACCCCAAATCCTATAGTGTGCCCAAGCAGGGGGGCAGCATGCCCCCCCATACGTATCTCACTGTTTATACGCCGTAATGCGTAAGCAAGCAAAAAAAGGCAAATATCCCATAATAAAAAAGTAGTTTTAGTTATAGAACTGTGGGTGGTCGGCTTATACTTCACTTTTTTACCATAAAAAAGTGTTTCTCCTCCATAATTTGATGTTTTTTATCAACAGCAAACATTTTTTTATCGATTCGTTAAAAAAAAAGTTCATTTTGGTGGGGGGGGGGGAGTCCGAATAAGGTCCGAAGATGCCATGACGAAGAAGGACGTTTGGTTTTCGTTCTGAACATTCGTTTGGTGCAATCATCGAGGTTACACCGAAACGTTGTATTGAGTTGTTTGAAGAGATGTCTACTTCTTCGATGGATATATTCTCAGTGGCATCTTCTGCGATTGTAGTAGGGACAGGTTCTACGTATGACGGTGAAGTGGGAAGTTTGAGAAGCTTATCATGAAGTGAGACATTTGATGAAGAAAGTGGCACAGAATCACCAGGAGGTACTTGAACATCGGCAAGAGCCACATATTGATCCATTGTAACAGGAATTCTATGTTTGAGGCTTTCACTGCACCTAGCAGCTCATCCACGCTCCGATAATATAAAAGAAAATTAGGGGCACCATTTACTTTTAGGCCTAGGGCCCAAAAAAGCTAAATCCGGCGCTGCTCATATCATTATTAATTTTTTTTATATTCTAGATAAATATACTGAATTTCATCATTCCTTACAATATTGGTACCGTAAAAGTTCCAAGAAAGTTATGTGCCGTTATTTAAAATTATTTTTTTTTGTCTTTCATGCTTTTAAACAAAATCATTTCGTAAACAAACAACTTTTTTATTAGTTATCTTATTAAATTTAGTTGCTTTCCACAAAATTTCAACTATTTATTGTTACTATTTATTTTGTAGATTATTGTTATTTTATGCAAGAAAAGAACATTTTTAGTAGGTACATTCGAAATTTTCAATTTAAATTTTTATCAAAAAATACTCGTAAAATGGAAAATATTTGAAATTATTTTTGCGCAACTCGGAGAACTCCTTTTCTACTTGTTTACTACAGATTTATAAACTAAAACCCAAGAAAAGCTGAAAAAAAAATTTATTCAAACGATCAAAAAAATGTCAATTTTAAAAAAATGACCCTTATAGGTATACAAAAACATTTTTAAGAAACAATTTTGGAAGCCCAATTTAATGTGTTTATTAATGTACGAATAAAAACTAAATTTCCAAAAAAAAAAAAAATGATTCGTTTTTTGAAATATTGAATTTTCCAAAAAAAAAATTATTTTTTTAATTCAAAAATATATGTATATTTTTTAAAGCTTTAAAATGCAATGTTTTTTTTAACTTTTTAGAAGCTTGTCTATACAAAATTTCATTGAAATCCGTTATGCCGATAACGAAAAATTCAAAATTCAAAAAAATCGTTCGACGGTATGTACATTCAGTAATAGGTATCTTGATTTCAAATTATTTTTTTTTTTATTAAATTATAGATCGTAAGAATTAATTGAAAGAAAACAATTTTCTCGGAACCTTTTTAGAGGAAAATGCGGTTTTCGAAAACCATTTTTTGACATTTGTATGGAGGGTACCGTTATTTTTAGGTAAAATAAATTTTTTTCTCATATCTTGATTATATTAAGAAAAGAAGAAATTTTTATTTCAACTATTTTGATATGGCATATGTCTAAATAGTAAACAAAAATACAGTGCAACCCTAATATAAGGTACCTAAATATAACGACTTACTCGATTTAACAAATTCTTCGTGATCCCCTTAAATTGTCCATAAGAGTTAATGTAAAATATACCTTTACATTGCGAAAATTTTTTGCGAACAACCTCTTTATAACGAATTTTCAACTATCAAGAAAAAGGATAAACACCTTTAACTAAAGAATTTTCTCAACCCAAACCTTTATATAAAGTTCCCACCAATGTATGACCCTTAATCTCATAGTATGTGATTCATATCGCTACAGGTTTCGACCCGCTTTTGTTCGTAAAACAATCATTGTTGTTTGATGGAAAGTAATGCAAATACTGCTGCTCGTCACTTTTACCTCTTATACCTCTTTATAACTAATTTTAGACCAATCTAACCTCAACATACAAACCTCAGTTCAACGAATTACTTGATATAACGAATATTTACTTGTTCCCTTCCGATTTGTTATATCGAGGTTGAACTGTATACATGTATTCACAAATCCATAAAAAACCTTTAAAATTTGCAGAGGAAAAATCAGACAGAAAGTCATGGTTGCCAAATTGATTATTTTCAATGCATTATGTTTCGAATCGTTTATTCCATATAATTTTGAGATTTTGATAAATTTTTTCATTTTCTCAAAACGTGTTCCTTTACTTGCGCAAAACTACTAATTTCAATGTATTTAACCAAACAATAACGCTACCCACCATACAAATGCTAAAAATGGTTTTCGAAAATCGTATTATTCTCGAAAACGTTTATTCATACAATAATAGAAGCTTTAAGTTGGCCTACTAATTTTTTTTCTTATTTCATATTTGCATAGCAATCTTTTTTTATCGCTTACTACTTAAAGAATTAAAAGGAAAATAATTTTATGCTTATGAACAGTTTTATCTAATAAAATTCGTTTTTAAAATTCATATTCTATTACATAGGAGCAAGTTCGTGCGACCCAGTCGTGCATTTTATTTATTTAAAAAAATATACATATAACCCATGCAACAGACTCGGTTATTGCATCTGCCTTAATTTCTATTAGTTGCGTAAATCGAGTTAGTACTGGTTATCCTAATAATTTACTGTACACATATTCATATATATTTAATTTTATTTACAAGTATTTAAGGTACTTAGTAAAATAAGGTTAACCAAAACATAAAAAAACTTTCTTTAATTATATCAGTCATCATTACATTCTATATTTATATTTATTTGTTTGTGGCAACCATGGTCACAGATTTATATTTTTTCATACAAATATATTTTCCCTATCCTCACAAAACGTCACATACACATCCATGAATATAATTTTCTCGTTCTGTTACTATTCCTATTTTTTCTTTTTGCGCACATTCTCAATACAATTTATTTTTTCTCATTCTTCCATTATCTCTACACCCATATTTTGAAGTCTCCAAAATTTAGCAGAGACACATTTTAGCAAATGCGGTCCGTAGCCTGAAGATACCGCCACAATCTTTCGACTTCTCGATATTACTATAAGATATATATACAATGATATAAACTATAGTACTCTCATGGAACAGAAAAAAGTGTTATGGAATACACTCTACCGAGGGCGCTGTCGTAGGAAAATATTGTCGTGGAGACTTTTGATTTAGGGTGGGGTAGTAATTGAGGAAGAGCGAGAAAATTTTATCAGCTCTGGCAATGAGAAAGACGAGAAAGAGAAAATAAAATTAGTTTTGTATCATTTTCCTTTTGAGGGATCTTCTGTGTGTTTTGTTGTTATATTTTTTTGTCAAGAATATTTATTTTGTTTTTGCTATTTCATACGCAACAAAGCAACGTTGTTCAATTTCGGCATATCTAACCAAAATACAACGTTGCTTTTTATTTGTATGGACACACATACCTATTTGAATAGATTTAAGTAGGAATAATTTTGAAAATTGATTCTTGATAGGATTAGGCTTTTTTGAATTTTAGTATACATATCTACATAGGAACTTTATCTTAATATATTAGGTAACTTATCTATGTTGATTGCAATTATTATTATTTTTGTTATTCAAAAGTATAATAATTGAAGTAATTTTGAAGAACAAAAATAATAATTGCAATCAACTAGTTTAACTGCCTACATTTTTTTTGCAATTAAAATAATTATGTACATATATAGGTATAAAACTATTTCTTTAAGCAAATCTAATAGGTACGTATACCTATATTTGTATTAAAAAAAATAGCTTTTACATAATGTACTTACCTATATAAAATATGGTATGGTAGAAAATAATTTTGATTACAAAAAAAAATATTTTTATGCGTTGATATAAATTAAAAATAAAAAAAGAAATTTGATATATGTAGGTATAGACCAGTTCTTAAAATTTATTCATATAAACTTTGTTTGCAAAAAATATAGAAAATTTTTAATACTTTTTATGTGTGTATAAACAATTTCAAAAATGTATAAATATTCACATAAAGCAATTGTGAAAAAAATTAAATAAGTTTTTCGAGAAAAAAATAATTTCAGAAAAATTAAATTAATTAAAAAAAAAATTAAAATAAATAGAATAAAATTATTATTGACATAATAGGTATTTTAAAAAAATCAGATACCTTTTTTGGAAAAAATATTTTGTATGCATTTACATATTGCTCATAAGCAATTTTAGAAAAATTAAAAAAAAAAAAAAAAAGAAATTTGGTGTCAATTTTAAAAAAATTATTGATGCACCCCACATGAAAAACTTTGAAAATAAAAATAAACATTTTTTTATAAAAAATAGTTTTTATCCATATATTTTGTAAAAAAATAAGATATTTGCCCAGCGAATTTTGAACAAACAAATATTTCTTTTAATGTTTGTCTACGAATTTTCATCAAATTTGGAAATTATTAATTCATTAAAATGTATTTTGTTAATATAAATATAAAAGGTACGAATTTATGCAAACAAAGTTTAATAAACCTTTTATTATTAAACTAATTTTAAATATAAGAAATTTCTTTAAAATTGTTCTAGAAAAAAATTTGGGATATTAATTTGAAGTATTTAAAAATAAAGATTCTAAGAAATATTTTGAAAAATTAATCGCTCAAACTTTTTTAAGACATTGATTTTTCAAAAAAAAAATTTTTAGATAAAAAAATATTTTTCCGTTTTGTCTATCATCGTAAAGTCAACTTTGATCAAAATCTAGCGTTAAATTTTTTCCACATACAAAACTTGCAATTATGTACATAATTTTGTAAGTGAAAATAAAATAAAAAAAAATTTGGTACACCAACCTTAAGTTTTTATTATTGTACGAATGGAAATTAGGTTTCGAAATAAAATATTGAGCCGTTTTTGAGATATCGAATTTTCCAAGAAAAAAAATTACTTCTTTCCAAAAATTAAAAAAAAATATTTTTTTTTCAAAGCTTTGAGACGCAATGTTTTTAAACTTTTTGGAAGCATCTATATAAAAAATTTCCATAATGGGAAAATTGTCAAATGTCAAAATTTGGAAAAATGGTTCTATGGTAGGTACAAGCTGTAATATCTTAATTTCAAAATTTGTTTTATTAAATTAAAGATCATACAAAAAAAAATTTATCAAAATTCCAGGCGCGCGCCGTTTTCGAGAAAAATACGATTTTTAAAACCATTTTTAATTTTTGATGTGTAAACATCTTTCCCGGCGGTAGAGTGAATTGAAAACGTGTGTAAAACTTATACGTCCCGGTTACACGTTCCGGTTACACGTTACGGTTACACGTTACGGTTACACGTTCCGTGTAGCAAGCTACCTTACCGACGATTGCATTTAACACCATGTTTACATTGTAAATATTGCGTACTTACGACATCGTGTTTACATTGGAGACTGAGTACTGAAATCTCGATTTTATTACTTTCCATTGCTGGCTAGAACTTAATTCAATCCCTCAACATTTCTTCACCTCTCGACCAATTAGGCCTATTCTGCCACATTTGTTATTCTGCTACAGATTTTCTGTTATGAATCATAAAAGATTTCCACCTTAAAAGATCTTTTATGATTGGTATTCAGAGGTTCGAACTTTTATAAAAGTCTGTTAGGCTAGTCGCGCTCTGGTAACTGTGATCGAAATCAAATAGTTTAATCACCAGTTGAAAGAGAACCGCGCACTGGCAAATCTTTACTCATGCTAACACTCTTGCGCTTATGGAAAACAGCTCAACTATTACGAATTAATTTTAGGCAATCGTTTAGTTTGTGTCAGAACACAAACTTTTCAGTTGCTCGAATCGAGTTGCTTTAAGTGCGCGGTGTCCCATATAAGCCCATATGTTTCTTTTTAGCAAATAAACAGTTGCGAAACTAAAAATTGAATGTGCGCGCCTGGCCTTATGCTACTTCGAAAACGAGATTTGTTATAAAACTGAACTAAATCTGTTATCATAATCAGCTGTGATTATGTAAAATATTTCATCTGACATAATTGAAATGGATGACGAACAAAAAAGTAAACTCTTAGCCTAGGCGCGCACATTCAATTTTTAGTTTCGAAACTGCTTGGTTCGAGCAACTAAAAAGTTTGTGTTTTGACACAAACTAAATGATTGCGCGCACATTCAATTTTTAGTTGTACAACTGTTTGGTTGCTTATAGAAAACAGATGAACTATTTAGTTGAATGTCCGCGCAGGTGCATATAATTATATGTTACACAGAATAGCGAACTCATTTTAGGCAATCGCTTAGTTTGTATCAAAACACAAACTTTTAGTTGCTCGAACCAAGCAGTTGCGAAACTAAAAATTGAATGTGCGCGCTTAGCCTAAGGCCATTTGGTGTAACATAAATAATTATATGCACCTGCGCGGACATTCAACTAAGTAGTTCATCTGTTTTCTATAAGCTACCAAACAGTTGTGCAACTAAAAATTGAATGTGCGCGCCTAGCCTTACACACTATGGGTATCCATACAATGGAACACGATTTTATCTCATATGTTTCTGGGAATACCATGACCATTCTCTACTTATATGTTTATATGATATGTGTTTTGATATATTTTCTTTCATTTGTCTCCTTTAAAGAACATTTTATTGACGAAATAAAAGATAAATATTCATTATTACTTGATGCACCTGTGTACTTATTGAAATCTTTTATGATAAAAGTCACAGAAGTTTGTCTTTTATTCTTTTATGGTTTTTAACAGATTTCATAACAGATTTTGGCATGCTGAATACCAAGAATGCTATTCGTAAAAGATTTTTTCTATGTTCGAACGTTTGACAGTTCATAAAAGTTTTCTTAGCAGATTTTATAACAGATTTTAGCGTGCTGAATACCAAAATTAAAATTTAAATTTATAGCAGAATAACAGAATAGAAAAATAAAAGTTCTCGCCGAATAGACCTAAATATGTGAAAAAGACGAAAGACAAATCAACTGGTGTAAAATTTCATAAGGGGTTCATTTGATGTCTTAAAAAATCCACTTCACGTTATTGAAGGACGATAACATTTTATTTTATGCTCGCAAAAAATCAAAAATTGTTCTTCAGGGCAATCAGTTGACATCTGCTATGAAATATTCTCGATACGTCAAAATTTAATTTGTCCCTTATCTGTCATACCATATAATTATTTTAATTATCGAATTAGATATTCTTTATTATATCAAAATATACTTTTAGCATTCACTATATCAAAATATAGATCGTTCTCCATCTGTCAAGCCATGAACTGGATGATGACTACGACTTCAATGTATTAAAAAAATTAGTTTTTGCCACTTATAATTCCATTACAAGGTGGGAATGATGTCAATCGGTTTGTAAATCTCTGACAGAGGGAGTAAGATAAAGTACAGAAACCTAAAAAAAAGTTAAAGGATTGGTTTGATTTTGATAAGGTGAACGCTCCATCTAGTGGTTTTTTCAAAAAAAAGTTTTGACTTTTTCGCTGCATGACAAATATATTTGTTAGCGGCGTTAAGCCAGATATAGATTGTTCAAATGCATGAAAAGCACGTGCAAGTCTATTATTTCAGTGGCGAGAGAACGTTGCCCTTTGTTTCTTTTTCAGCAAAATTGTGTTTTTACGAATTTCTTTGGGATTTTTGTAATTTTATCCGAGTAATTTGTTTTATTTTCTCTGTCCATTTCATCATATAATTTTCGTTTGCTGTTTTAATACTTTAATCAGTGCTTATTATGCTGTGCTGTGTTCTCATCTCTTCGACGTACTATACGCAAATGAACCAATAAATACATGATCAATCATCAACCTTGCATATACAATATTTCTATGCAGTACGCTAGATTGTAAAGATTTTGATTTTTCTTCAAGCCTACATCCAATTTATACGTGTGACTTTTTCATTAATACATTTACAATTGCTGAGAAAAATGCGGAGTTATCGTTCATTCTTCTTTGTGGTTTTCTTTTTTATATTTGGCATTCGCTCAGTGCAATTCGCTTAACTGAGTAGAGTAAGGAGTGCGAAGAGATGACTCCTTTTCGCATGAAAAAAGTTAACTTATATTAAAAATCGCTGTGTTTAAAAGCACAGATGCACTCGAAAGGAAGCCAAAAGAGAAACAGAGATTAAAATCAGATTCGTGTAAAAACAGTCTAAGTTTTATCAGATAACATATCTGTTTGAATATAAGTGTAAAAATATAATGCTGTCACAAGCAACATCCCTGGTTAAACATAAGTCAAACAAACTTTACGTTACGTAGCGGAGTCCACTTACTCCTAACACATGCCACGAACTACTTCATCGAAGCATATTGTCGATAAGGTTTTTAGGTCGTGTGAAATGAATATGTGTCGACATAGCAGTGCGAACTCTGAGAATCGAAGTAGTATGCCGAAATGGCGTGTAAAAAGGACCGAACTAGTTCGTCGAAACAATTTTTTATGATGTTATTCGGTTTTAGTTGTTAAAATTTACAAATCGCCTGAAAAAGCAAGAGTAAAATTCAATCTCCTTAAGCAACAATTCAATAAAGCTCTGATCAACACAAAAAAGTGGTTCTGGAGCATTAAAATTCAAATATTTTTCGGTCATTTTCACTTTTCATTTATAATTTTACAGCTCTACCATTTCACAGCTGATTTTGGCATGTACTTCTACGTCGGCGTATTGGTGTGTAAATGACCATACAAAAGCGAAGTACTTTATCGATTATATCGGTATATATCTAAAGTCACAAATTAGTACGATTGCATTGTATGTTTATTGGGTACGTTCGATAACAAAAATTCGGCACTCGGACGAAAGTTGATGTTTACACATCTTAACCGTGAGTCCTGGCACTCACACTTTTTTTTTTTGTACATTTGTATGGATGGTACCTTTATTTTTAGGTAAAATAATTTTTTTTCCTCACATCTTGTAGATTATATTGACAAACTTTTATTTATCAAGTTTAAAATAAATCTAGCATGGGGTTTTCGAAATATTAAGTTTTGAAATATTTATTTTAAAAATTGAAGAAATTTTGATTTTTCATACATTGTTTACATTGGCGCCTGCCAGGTGACTTAACATACCCTAAGCGGAGCGATGGAGTCGCGTGAAAGGGTGTGTCCCCGAAAAAGGGACTTAAAATTCTTAAGTCCTGCAGAGCGGGCCACCCAATGTACTTTTAAATATGATTTCTGGCTAAACTAGGCATCTCAGCGAGTTAAAAATTGCATATTCATGATCTAGGGAGTGCCACCTTTCAATCCACGTATCGCATGTAACGAAAAACAAATGTTTATCTTTAAATGCGATTTGCGACTAAACGGAGCTCCGCAGACCCCCCAAAGTTGACTTTTTCAAACGTGATTTCTGGCTAAACTAGGCATCTTAGCGAGTTAAAAATTGCATACTCGTGATGTAGGGAGTGATGTATCACATGATTTTGTAATGTTTGACGAGGTGGTCTTCAGTTCTTACGAACAAAATTTCTTAGCCCAAAAGGCCGCTTGTGTCTCCGAGCATCTAAATGCACGATTAATAATGAATTGAGTCGTGGTTAAGGTTTTAACTAGACTAATTTTATTTTCCAAATTTTCTTCTATTTATACTTACAACTAGTTTTACATAATATCATTTTCATACCTATTCTTGTTCTACTTCTTTAATTATTTATTTTGCCTATGACCTACACTACACTGTCCCACATGACGTAAGAATTAAATGTCCACTTGACAAAATACACCTTCGGTTGTATTTCCCCATAGGCATTCTGAATGCTCAGTCAATGTGTCGTATATGATTGCAGTCATAAGCAAAAATCGATTTATGCACTTGGCGCATAGTGACCGAACATGCTTAGTGTGTAATACGATCAGTTCAATGCACGATGGTATCGCTTGGTGACGGCTGATGATTAAACACAATTACATGTAGGTCGATATGCGTCGAGTTCATGAATGTTTACATTATATTATTATTGTTTTGATTTTTATTGTTTACATTTTTTTTATTAATTGTTTTGGTTCTGTTTTTATTGTTTACATTTATTTTTGGTTTTTGGGTGTTACACACAACACCCTCACCCTTTAGAAAAAAAAATAATTTTGTTATCTTTAAATGAAAAAAATTATTTTTTGAAATTATATCTTGTTACACATAGCGATTGAAAAATGATGGGTATATTTACAAATTTACATTATATATATATATGTGTATATATTTTTATTTATTTCTTGCTTTTATTAAATTATTATTGTGAACTTCTTTATTTTCATTGACAATTCTTACAATACTATTTGGTCCATTTTGTTCTATTATTTTATAAGGACCTCTGAATGGTTTATCTAACTTTTTTTTATTTCCAACTTTTAAATAGACATAGTCTCCAACTTTAAAATTTGAATTATTTACATTAGATTGATTTGTACATGTTTTATTTTTACTTTGTTCTAAATTTTCTTTAGCTTTTTCATGAGCGTATTTCAATTTTAATTTTAGTTCATTAACATAATTATCAATATTGTATGTTTTTTCTTTATTTTTAATAATTTCACAAGGTAAAGCACATAATTTTCCGTATACTAATTCAAATGGTGAATAATTTGTAGTACTGTGTGGTGTGGTGTTATATGTGTAAGTGTAGTAAGGTAATAATTCTTCCCAATCGTCTTTTCCGTCTGTAGTCATTAAATAATCATTTAGAACTCTATGATTTCTCTCTACTGTCCCTAAAGTTTCATGATGATATGGTGTAGACGTAGTTTTTTCTATTTTTAGTAATTTACAGATATTAACTAATAGTTCATTAGTAAATTCTGTGCCTTTGTCTGTTTTTAGCTTCCTAAAACAACCATATTTCAAAATGAATTTTTCTACAATGGTTTTTGCTACTGAAACAGCGTCTTTAGTGACTAGTGGAAATGCTTCTATAAACTTGGTTAATTCACATTGAATGGTGAGAATATACCTATATCCATTCGATGGTCTGAGTGGTCCTACTGTATCTACTGTTATTACTTCAAATGATGTGCAAGGTGTTTCTGTTCTTATGAATTGTTCTTTAGTATATTTATTAATTTTAACTTCATTACAAACTCTACAACTATTTATATATTTTCTTACCATCTTATTCATATTCTTCCATACATATTTCTGCTTAAGTTTCGCAATGCATCTTCTAATACCTATATGTCCTCCTAACTTGTCATCATGATACTCTTTTATTAATTTGTTCATCTCACTCGCATGCTCTATTCTTCTTGGTGAATTATATAATATAATGTCTAGACAATTTTCTTTCTTATTTTCTTGCAGTTCTGTAAATATCTTTTTGAATGTTTGCACTGATATCTTTTCAAAAATTTTATTATTCATTGCTAGCGCTAGCTTTTCTATTTTCACATGCTTTGTATAGGATAGCAATTTCTTCAAAATCAATTTTAACTCTGACAGAGAATTATCATTGTATCCAACATGTATTGTATCTTTAACTACATATATTGTTTCTTTTGGTGGCCCCATTAAATTCTTTATATTTTCAAATTGCAATTTCTTAACGTTTCTTGTGTCTGAGATAGATATGCATTCCCATATGTGGAGGTGTACAGTCTCCACTGGAGGCATAATTTCCGGATTTTCTTCTCTTTCACTAATATATTCCTTATCTTTCAACTTCATTGCTCTTGTTAGGACATTTATATTGTTTACTGGTATCATTTCTTTTAATTCTTCTGAACTTAACTTTATTCTAGACAATGCATCAGCATTTGTATTCATCTTTCCTTGCTTAAAAATTATATCAAAATCATAATCCATTAAATCTACTCTAATTCTAGTTAATTTAGATGAAGGATTTTTATGAGTAAAAAGACTAACTAATGGCCTGTGATCTGTATAAACAACAAATCTTCTACCGTATAAGTATGGTCTAAAGTGGTTTATTCCCCAGTGTATAGCTAGCAATTCTTTCTCTATTACTGCTTTATTAAGCTCATGTTTGTTTAAAGATTTACTTGCATAGGCAATTGGTTTATCATTACCTACTTCTCCTTGAGATAAAATAGCTCCTAATGCATAATTTGATGCATCTGTTGTTAATATGAACGGTTTCAAAAAATCTGGATAGTTTAGTATTGGAGGTGTCATTAATTTCGTTTTAAGGTTTTCAAAAGCATTTTGACAACTTTGTGTCCAGCTAAAGATTTGATCTTTCTTTAATAATTGATTCAAAGGTTTTGCAATTTCAGCGAAGTTCTGTATAAAACGTCGGTAATAGTTACAGAAAGCTACAAATCTTCGAACTTCATCTGCATTTTCTGGTTTTGGGTATTCTTTTATAACATTATATTTACTTGGGTCTGTTGTTACTCCTTGTGAAGTTATAAGATGTCCAAGATAAACTACTTCTGGTCGCAAAAAGTTACATTTATTTGGATTTAATTTCAGATTGTATTTTCGTAATCTTTTAAATACTTCTATAAGGTTATTATTATGTTCTTTTAAATTTGAACCGAATACAATTATATCATCTACATATAGAAATGCAGATGTTTGTAGACCACTTAATGCAATTGATAACATCCTTTGAAAGCTATTCGTTGATATTTTTAATCCAAAAGGTAATCTTTTGAATTGAAAGTGTCCCGAATCGGTTGAAAAAGCTGTTAATGGTCTTGATCTGGGATTTAGTGGTATCTGATGAAATGAACTTGTCATATCTAAAGTTGAAAAATATTTAGCCTTTCCTAACTTATCAAGTACATCTTCTAGTCTGGTTAATGGAAATTTGTCATCAACTACTTTTTTATTTAGAGACCTAAAGTCTACAACTAATCTCCACTTCTTTGATTCTCCTGTGCTTTTCTTTGGTACAATCAGCAATGGTGAGTTATATGGACTTGTTGATGGTTCAATGATGTCCTCATCCAGTAATTTGTCAACCTGTTCCTCTATTTCATGTAAATTTGCATGTGGTATTCTGTAGTTTTTTATATAAACGGGTGTTTTGTCTGTTAATGCTATTTTCTGCTCATAAAAGTTATTTTTACTTAATTCTTCTCCTTCTAAATGAAATATATTTTGAAATTGTTTACATATTCTAAAAACTTCGTCTTTTGCATTATTATCTAAATTATCTACTTTTATCTCACTTTTAATTTTTTTAAACCTATCTTCATCTTCTAAACTGTTTTTAAAATGTAGTATTTGATAGCTAGAGATTGGTTCTATTCCCAACGAAATATGTTTCAAATTGACCTCATTTTCTGTTGTATTAAGTATTTTTATATGCTTATTTCCTTCTTTTGGGATAATTACGTTCGCTAGGAATATCCCTTTCTTAATTTCTTTTCCATATATTATACTATCTTCTTTTAAATCTGTATTTATTAGTTGAATTACCTCTGTTCTTGGCGGTAATTTTATATTATCATAAATATCTCTTGTATTCATATTCATTGGCAATACTATATCTTCTCCATCTAGGGAAATTGTTAATGTGCACGTCTCATAATCAATTTTACAATTATACTTTATTAAAAAATCTCTTCCTAGTATTCCATCAGTGGTTAAATTTATTTTATTATCAATTATGCTAAATTTATGTTCAACTTCAATATCTTCGAACCATAAATTTAATTTTGTGATTCCTAAAGTTATTATAGATTCTTTTGCAATTCCATCTATCTGACAATTGTTATCATATTCTATGTTGTAATTACTACTGACTATGCTATTCTTAATTATTGAAATATCGGCTCCTGTATCTATTAGTAAATTTATTGGTTGATTTCTGCCTTTTATTTTTAATTTTATAAAATTTGTATCTTTGTTGGAATTTTTTATGAAAATTATCTTCCTCTTAATGTGTGCCCCGGGTTTTGTCGGCCGGGGACATACCCGTTTCCCTGAAAATTATTATTTTGCGTTCTGTTATGTCCTCTATTGTTTATATTTTGTCCCCTGAATCTGTTAGAATAAGTATTATTGTTCTGATAATTTCGGTTAAAATTTCCTCTGGGGTTACCTCTACCTCTCTGTATCCTATTAAAATACATTATCTGGTTAGAATGCTGAGGACTAACTTCTAAAGCAATTTGCACTGCTTCTGCAAGCTTGGATGGTCTTGCAGCCATTACTAATGATTTATAAGGTTCTGATAAACCATTTTTGAACGCTGCTAGTCCTATTTGGTCATTCAGCTTGACTATTGTCTCTCTGTGAGTCTCACCCTGTTCCGAAATTTGTAAATCGTTCAAAGATGCTATTAGATGTTCTATTCGTGAAGAAAAGACTGAAACATTTTGATTTCCTTGGTAGCTTTGTGAAATCTCACTATGTAATCTAAAAGCATTTTTGTTTGATTTATATGATGATTTTAAAATTTGTCGAAATTCATCAAAGGTTGTCGGTGTATTTTCTGTTTGGATCTTATTTTTTACTTTTTCCGATAGCTTAGTAGCCAGAATGAATTTAATAAGTGTTTCTTTTTGGTTTATGTCTTTTAAAGTATTGTGATAGAATTCTATCAAACCTAGAAAATTATTCAGTTCTTTCTGACTACCCTGAAATTCAGGTATCACCTTGGTGGCTATTACTAAATCAAAGTTTGCCATTGTACTTTCTAATTCTATTTTTGTGTCCGAGTCTGTATTTTCGTCTACTTCTACAGTTCCTAAATTTTCGTTTTCACCTTTAATTTTTAAATATTGCCGAATTTGTATAACTATTAAGTCAAATTTTTGTTTTAATTGTGTAATGTCTTTTAGGTCAGCTGTGTTCTGTATTACTAACCATGTTTGTTCAATTTGTTTGTCAACCTTTTGTACATATTCTTTAGTATACGTTCTATTAGGTGCCTTTTTTAATTTCTCTAGTATTTCTCTTAATTTTACAAACTCCATATACTCGTATTTAAAATGTTTTTATTTTTATTCTAACATAAAATTTAATTTAAAAAATTTATACATTTAATGTTTTGAGGGCATGTTTTCTTAAATATTTTTTATAGTAAGAATTTACTTTGAACAATAATATTATAATCAAAAAAATGAAATTTAAATATACAATTTTTTCCGATGAAATAAGTGTATCTGTTTTGTTCGCTGCTGCTGATGTCGCTGCTGCTACGTTATTATTTATGATTTCTTCTTTGCTGCTTTTACCACCCATCTCGTCTTATTTTTTTTATTTCTTCTATTAGTTTTTGTTTTTGTATTCCAGAGCTAATATTTATTATTTTCTGGAGTTCCGCACACTTGCGTTGGAACTGTCTCTTCCTACCGCCTCTCTTTTTTTGTGGTGGTTTAGAAGCTTCTGAGACTTTGTTGATTTGTCTCTTTTTGTATTCTTCTATAGTTAAAGCTTTAGGACCAGCTTCTCGTGGTATTGGTGTATATACCGGAGTATCTTCTGGTATCTGTGTAGTATTGGGTCGATACTCACTTAGTTCTTCCCATTTTTTAAATAATGCATTTATTTCTTCTAGAGTATTCATCTGATTTTTTTTTTTTTTTTAGACTATTATTGAATTATTAATTTTTGGTTCAGACTTGCAGGATCGCCATGTAATGTTTGACGAGGTGGTCTTCAGTTCTTACGAACAAAATTTCTTAGCCCAAAAGGCCGCTTGTGTCTCCGAGCATCTAAATGCACGATTAATAATGAATTGAGTCGTGGTTAAGGTTTTAACTAGACTAATTTTATTTTCCAAATTTTCTTCTATTTATACTTACAACTAGTTTTACATAATATCATTTTCATACCTATTCTTGTTCTACTTCTTTAATTATTTATTTTGCCTATGACCTACACTACACTGTCCCACATGACGTAAGAATTAAATGTCCACTTGACAAAATACACCTTCGGTTGTATTTCCTCATAGGCATTCTGAATGCTCAGTCAATGTGTCGTATATGATTGCAGTCATAAGCAAAAATCGATTTATGCACTTGGCGCATAGTGACCGAACATGCTTAGTGTGTAATACGATCAGTTCAATGCACGATGGTATCGCTTGGTGACGGCTGATGATTAAACACAATTACATGTAGGTCGATATGCGTCGAGTTCATGAATGTTTACATTATATTATTATTGTTTTGATTTTTATTGTTTACATTTTTTTTATTAATTGTTTTGGTTCTGTTTTTATTGTTTACATTTATTTTTGGTTTTTGGGTGTTACACACAACAATTTTTACTTGCGATATAGGTACTATAAGGCAAGTTCTGCATTTGGAAAAAAAATCGAACTCGAGATTTTGATCAAAGTTGACATTACGATGATAGCGAAGACGAAAAAAGTGGGTCCGGCAATTCCGTCTGTCTGTCTGTATGTCTGTCTGTCTGTATGTCTGTATGTCTGTACCTCGAACTAGAGCCTAAACTACTGGAGGTATTTTCTTCAAACTCGGTACTTAAGGGTCTTCGGCAGGGTTCGGACTTAGGTTTTAAATTTTCGAAGTAGATACGGAAAAAAACTGAAGTAGATCTAAAATTTTCGAAGTAGTTTTAGGAAATTAAATTATATAAACATAACATATATAAGTAAATTCTGGTTTTAGACTTTTAAAAAAATTTTAATTAAATATAACTATTTTAAAGTAAATTTTCCATCAACCAACTTGTACGAATTTTATAAATTCAATAGGTGGCTCATAAATATCTTTACGTTTTTCTGTAAGTGATCTCAAAAACATTAAATTTTCCACAGTGCTTACGTTTAAATGATTCCTAAACTTGTTTTTTATGTAATGCAGAGTGATCAGCGCTGTCTTTAAATATGTTGGTTTAGAATTTCAAAGAGAAGTAGATCATAAAAAAGAGAAGTAGGGAAGTAGATTAAATTTTTTTCTCAAAATCGAAGTAGATCTACTTCGATCGAAGTAAAGTCCGAACCCTGGCTCTTCGGTGATTCCCTAGAGGGGAAATTGAAATTTTTTTTTTAGCTCTAAAACGGTACCCCCCATACACCCATAATGCATAATCTTATTTATCTCGAAAACGGCTCTAACGATTTTGATAAAAAAAATTAGGTGTGATATTATGGGCAGGGACTACATTTTGGTCAGAAAAAAATTTGGGGGGAAATGTTATTAGGGGTACCTGTCATTGAACCGTTTTTTTTATTTTCGAATTTCTCACCAACGACTCTAACGATTTTAACCAAAATTTTTATGCAGGAGCTGCCTTGCATTTTAAAAAATATAAACTAAAATTTTTTTCGAAAAAATAGTTTTTGGATTTTTAAAAAAATTATACAATTTTTTTTTTTTGAAAATTCAATATCTTGAAAACCAATACAGAATTAAATTTTTAAATTACGTTTTAAAATTTATGTTATTAAATACTAACAATTTGCATATTAATTTTTTTATAAAAATTTTAAGAAAAATTTAGTACACAAAAAACATGTTTCAGTGTGTCTGTATGTCTGCACCTCTCACTACAGCCTAAACCACTGAACCTATTTCTTTCAATCTCGGTAGTTAAGGATCTTCGGTGATTCCCTAGAGGGAAAATTGAAATTTTTTTAGCAATTTTATGCACTTGAACATTATTATCTCATTAAATCCATGTTTTATATTTATAAAATGTATCTTAAATTCCAAAGTACTTTTACATAAGAGCAAGTTCGTGCGATCCAGTCGTGCATTTTATTTTTTGTTATTTTACATTTCAAAATTCTACTTCTCAAAATTTTGAATTTCAAGATTCTAATTGATAAAATTTTAGTTTTCAATATACCTACTACTTGTCAAAATTAAAGTTTTCAAAATTCTGCATTTTGAAACTCTACTTCTCAAAATTGTGCATTTCAAAATTCTACTTCTCAAAATTCTGCATTTCCAAATTTTACTTACTAAGTTTTGTGCATATTAAAATTTCCCAAAATATGGTATTTCAAAATTTTACTTCTCAAAATTTCTTTTTCAAAATTCTGCTTTTCAAATTTTACTTATTAAGTTTTCTGTATTTCAGAATTCTACTGCTCAAAGTACATTTTTCAAAATTATATTTCCCAAAATTTTGCATTTCAAAATTTTATTTCCTAAAATTCTGCATTTCAAAATTTTATTTTCTAAATTTCTGAATTTCAAAGTTTTGCTTTTTAAAATTTTACTTATGTAGGTGCTAAGCTTTCTGCATTTCAAAATTCCTTTTTCAATCTTCTGTTGTTCAAAATTTTACTTATTAAGTTTTATGCATTTCAAAATTTCATTTCCCAAAAATCTGCATTCCAAAATTCTACTCTTCAAAATTTTAGCTTTCAATATAATTTTTCTGTACCTATTTCAGAACACTAATACTCTAATTCTCGAAATTCTGCATTTTAAAAATCTGCTTACAAAAATAATTATCTAACTACCTACCTATACAAAAAAATTGTTCTGAGTGGTAATCGTGTATGTATTTGAATTAAAATCCTATACTCGTACCTACATACATATATTTATTTGCTCCAACATAGATACAACACAGCGAACGAAAAAAATAAAACCTTCATTCCAACAATATACCGTTTTTCTCTATGCGTGAAGCAAAAAATGCCACATCATACTTATTTGTATAGAAAATGAATAAAAACAAAACAAAAAATAGCTTTCTTGCTGTCGCTTTGTTCTGCACCTTCGGCTTGCTTTTACCGAAAATATTATCACCCCTTCCTGATTATCGTCTGTCCTTACTCTCCACAACTTTACGTAAAAAGTTATGGAATACGCTCGTATGGCACCGCGTCGTTCGTTCCTCTTCATGAGAGTACTATAGTTTATATATAGTTACTTACAATGGAATGTATTCCCCAACTTTTCACGTAGAGTTGTGGAGATTTTATAACAAGGGTAATATTTTCGAAATGATTACGAGACTCGAAGTGAACATTCGTTAAATTTTGTTTTGTGTAGTGTTGACAAAACCCGTAGGCATTAAAAATGAATTGTATAACAAAATTCTCTTAAGTCTTAGTAAATACTCCAACCATTATTAGCTTCACCGTATTCGGTTTGGGAATTAGGTTATCAACGGCATTTACGTGAACTTTGTTGAATGTTTCCAGTTTCGAAAACTAGATGGAACCAAACTTCCTCCCTCCCCACAAGCCCTGTTTTAAATTAAATTCCACCAGAATTGATGACAGGCGCACATAATTGTCAAAAATTTGTTAAAAGCTATGCTCTATTGTATAAGGATACATATCTCGAGGTGAAAGACACCCTTCCAGACGTTAGCCTTACTCACTCATCCTCTAGAACGAAAACCAACAAATATTCTTATAAAAAGCATTCACCACCTTTCGATAGCATGCAGTACAGAAGCAATCTTCCTCGAATATCATTTACCAGTAAAACGAAATTCCACCAGAATTTGTAACAGGTGCTCATATTTTTTAGAAGTGTCCTTGCGCATTCCAACGCGTTCAATTTATATAGGTAGGTATTCGTAATACCAACCGAGCATCGCTATTTACGATTAAGAACCTTTTTAGAAATTACATTGGTACCTATCTATCTACCTATGTATGTATATATGATTGATAATAATTTTATTACATCATCACATCGAGAATATTTTTTTGGTAACCAATAAATTGGTGACATTGAAATCTGAATGTCAAACAAAAATCCCAGACGGTCCATCAGTTAACCCTTCTCAAGGTAATGCCCAAGCAATACCAGGCAATCAGACGGTTCAGAACGTTCTTTTATTATGAATAATTTGGTTTTGTAAAAAAGGCGGCAAGTTATTTACAGTTACGACGTAATTCTATTCAACCTTTATGCACACGGCAAACAGAAATTTTAGCAAGATAAAATATTACTTTGCTATTACATTAAAGGAATTCCGCTTTGAAATATGGCACACTCACACAATAAACGTAGGATACCTTCGTACTTCAGTTTTTATTTTGTAAAGGGATTGAATTTGAAGTAAAGAAGGGAACGAAGCAAATCTCGGCGGCACAGTTGTTAGGTATATCAGAACCACAAAATGAACCCAAACCCAATTGAGTACTTAAACACTGCGAATTCTAATGGTCATATGGCAAGGCAGGTATATAGGCGCGGATTTTCGTTCTCAGATTATAAACGTATGTAATTGCAAAATTGCGTTTCTACTTTAACGAATACACACACTCTTTAAGGGTAACAAGAAGCCTGGGAGTTCAGAAATTTGAGTAGGTAAGTATTTGTTTCTCTAAAAGCTGATAGAAAAAGGACATCAGTTATTGTTATATGTACATATGTACTTAAAACCGAACGGGGTTGTTTTTTATTGTGACTACTTATTGGTTGCAAGGGTGGTAAGACACTTGTATGAACAGTGTTGATGTTGCAGCTAAAATAATGTACCCACACATGAAAAAGAAGCATTTCAAACTTTATATGACTTGCTAACGAAATGTAAAAAAGCTCCCTTAAGAGCTTATAAATGTATAGCTTTGATTCAAACTGTTTTACCATTAGCTCAACAACTTAACGACATAAAAAAATAACTAAAATGGTCGGTGACACCGCACATTTTTCACATGTCACATCAATGTACGAGTAATTATGAGTGTTTTTTCGTATAGAATTTGGCAAAATCATTTGGCACCGATGTCATTTTGTACCTACATACAATTTTATTCTGACTCTCAGTTATTTCAGCAATTACATCATACAGTATAAATATTTCATTGAAATATTTATGACAATCAAATAAAAAAAGATAATCTTACACTCGGGACGCCTTAATGAGAACTTTACTTTTTTACTTAAAAATAGGTGTTTTACAGGTACTTCAATAAGGATCATCTTTTCACGAATTTTACCTTACAATTTACGGGCTCGTCCAAATATGGTAGGCAGAAGCGCAACAACCTAAAAAGCTAAGGGGGTGTCCAACCCAAAATAATCCAAATAACCCGAATAACCCGACAAATCCGGGGCGTAGCGAGGTCAAGCTTAAGAAGAGGATTTCAAAAAATTAATTTCAATAGCTCTCTTGATTTGCGGTGTCAACTTTTAAAACATTCTTATCCTCATATTACACAATCTTATAATCTAAAGTCGGAATAAAAAATGTATTCAAGTTAAAGACATCAAGCACTACATTTGATACTGAGATTAAATTCAGTTTTTTTCTAATTTTTTATTTTTAAAAAATCCAAAGACTTTGCTGCAAAAAATCGCTTCAAATTCATACTTTAACAAATATTTGGAATAATTAAAGCTTAAATACACTAGAATTTTATTAAAAATCAGTATGTACAATTTTCAATCCAATCCTAGTGTGTTAAGGCTTAAAATATTTCCGATTTTTAGCGGCTTGATTTTTTTGGTGGGAAAATTTTCAAAAATAGATATAATGAAATCTCGGTTCGTATTAATTTTAGTACAGGGTCCCCATTAAGTAAAATCTATAGTAAAAAACTTTCTATTTTTACAGAATTTAATATTATATATGTACTTAATAAAATATAAACACAATAGCTAATAGCTGTAATAAATATTGTCCATGTCCCTTGATAGGTAAGTTATAGTTGAAAATCGTCGAACACCTCCCTCGCCTAGCTTTTTATTTTGACATCGTACAATCGTATCTTTTTTATTGACGCGCTTTGAAACCGTAAATCGAGCACCGGATTTGTAAGAGTTCACAGCTTTGGGAGTAGCTATTTCTTTACATTGTCTTCTAAAGCTTGGCCCGTTGCGCCCCGGTTTTATCGGGTTAATGGCTTTGGGGATAGCTTGTGTCGTGTTCGCGAGCTTGGTCTCGCTGCGCCCCGAGTTTGTCGGGTTAATGGCTTTGGGGATAGCTTGTGTCGTCTTCGCGAGCTTGTCTTCGCTGCGCCCCGGGTTTGTCGGGTTAATGGCTTTGGGAATAGTTTGCATCGTCTCATTAAGCTTGACCTCGCTACGCCCCGGGTTTGTGGGGTTAAGAATGTTTTAAAAATCGGCACTCGGGTGTCTATCGATTTCGGAGGGGGTGTCCGGACACCCTGGACACCACCCGTTGTTGCGCCCCTGATGGTAGGTACCGAGAACCTGAAAATCCCAAATAATTTTTTTTTATATATACCTACATATTTTGTATGAACCTATGTATTTTGAACAAGCTAAAATTAATTTAAAAAAAGATCTTATGTTTTTAAAAAATATGTAGGTAGGTATGTAATAAATAATAATCCAAAAATGATTACATTTACTTACTTTTACTTTACTTTAGATGGCGCTCACAGTCCAGGGTGGACTAAGGCCTCAACCAACAAGCCCCTCCAGCTAGCTCGGTCCCTAGCTAGCTGCCTCCAGTTACGCACTCCAAGTTGGTTGAGGTCGCTCTCCACTTGTGCGCATCACCTGAGGTGGGGTCTTCCTCTGCTGCGCAGACCATCAGGGGTGGATTCGAAGATTCGACGGGCTGGTGCGTCGGTGTCCATACGCTCCAAGTGTCCCAGCCATCTCAGCCGTTGTATTTTCAGCTTCTTGACTAGGTCAACGTCGCTCTAAAGCCCGTACAGCTCGTTGTTGAACCTTTTCCTCCATACTCCATCGATACAGACTGGACCGAAGATCAAACGAAGAACTTTTCTTTCAAAGCACCCAAGCAGATTTTCATCCATTTTAGACAGTGTCCATGCTTCTGCCCCATACAGCAGGACCGGGATGATGAGGCTCTTATACAAGGTCTCCTTGGTTCTTTGAGATAGGGCTTTATTACTCAAATGCCTTCTTAGCCCGAAGAAACAGCGGTTGGCAAGAGTAATTCTTCGCTTGATCTCTGCACTGATGTGGTTTTGCGATATAGTGGAGCCCAGGTAGACAAAGTGTTTGACGACTTCGAAGTTATACCTATCCATCGTGACGTTTTGCCCGAGTCGACGATGTTGAGATTCCTTTCTCGATGATAGCATATACTTCGTCTTGTCCTCATTAACAGCCAAACCCATTTTCGCCGCCTCCAGTTCAATACTTGCAAACGCACCGGTAACAACTTCGTCCTCCCAATGATATCAATATCATCCGCATAAGCAAGCAGTTGAACTGACTTTTGAAAAATTGTACCTCTATTGTTGACGTTTGAGTTTCGTACAATTGCTTCAAGAGCGATGTTAAATAGGTTGCATGATAGGTCCTCCAGGTTGGGGGTTGTGCGTTGGGGTAACTTCCCTACCACGTAAAAAAAATTATTGGTTCCGAAACAACAAATGATTACATTTAAAAAGTATTAATTCACATCTATTACAAAAAATAAGCAAACAAACTTTTTGATAACATTAGGTGCGCTTTATTATCTATGGATCTACATAAATGTGAATCCGGATCTGGGTTAATTTTTAACATGTATTACAAAAACAATTTGGTATCCAAAAATTAGCTCTTACTCTTTAATGGCAAGGTAGTGTAAATTACAGTGTAAAGGAAAAAGACAAGAAACATTTGAAAATCAACAAACATAATAAAAAAGAGAGATGAGCATGCAACACTACTGTTACTATGATCCGCATCGTTTTATTTTCAATGATTAACCTACATATATGGATCATTGACGGTAATAAAACGCGGCTACATATTCTACATATTAGTAGGAAAATAATTAAGCTGACTGCTACGGTAAGTTGAAAAACCAGATGTGATCCTATATACCTATCTTAAATGAAGCAATTATATAGAATTTAGAACCACTTACTTTAATAAATGTTTGTTGGCGTCCTTAATGTTGAAGAACTGAAGATGCTTTTGGTTTGGAAAAATTGCTCGAGTGTATAAATGTGGATATAGCTTAGATACAGAAAAGAGGTTGTTCGAGTACGCAAATAATTAATTATAAATGTTATACTACGTTTCCACTGAACGATAATCTAGATTATTTTCCAGTTTGATTTAAAATAATCTAGTAGTGTTTCCACTGGACTTGTTAGATTTATTTTGACATCTAAAATCTTAATTACAAGCAGTGTCAGTTATTACAATTTTTTTTTGTTCAGTTTGTCAACGGACTGTTTTTTTTCTCTTTTTTCTTCCATCAAACTGTCAGATTCATTGGAAATGGAAAAGTGAATCCGTTCAGTACAGTAGATTTCAAGTAGATTTATTTGAAATCTCGTTTCAAGTAGATTTGAGTAAATCTCAGATTATCGTTCAGTGGAGACGCAGTATTAAGAAAGATCGTATAATTCTGTCATAGTTTGCTTTGCTCCTTTTTTTTAATATTGTTGTCTTTCATTCAATTTTGTCATTTTTTTTTTAATTTCTGGATTAAATAGCACAAGGGAAAACTTTAAACTTTTTTTGTTGCATGGAATTTTATGTCTATTGTTTACTTATTTGAGGTCGCTGATTTCAAATCTATCCTCATTTTTACTTTAACAGCTCTAGTTTTTGAGATAGTGCTATCACATATATTTTTGTATTAGTGACATTTAAACTTCAAATCAACCGAGCTGTTTCTTAAAAAAAAAATTTTGTTTAACAATGTCTACGTCGAGAAATACCTATCAGACCAAAAAACATAAATGTTAAAAAAAGAGCCAAGTTCTTCTATACAAAAACCTTTGTGTAACAAGTCAGCCGTGAAAAGTACTGAGATCTAAAAGTACGTCAAGTTCTTACTTCATGAAGGTTTAATACCGAATATTTAAGGTAGAATAATATTGAAACAGCTACA
Source organism: Philhelius festivus (assembly GCA_963931855.1). NCBI lineage: Eukaryota > Metazoa > Arthropoda > Insecta > Diptera > Syrphidae > Philhelius > Philhelius festivus. Next base: position 89,290,649 of record OZ007555.1, read on the forward strand.
ATGTAATAGAGAAATTTTATTATTTAATGATTACTGACTACAATTTGATGGGCTTACTGGTCAAGTTTTGAAAACCTTTTGAATTTGGGCATAAAAACAAAAACTTGCCAAGTAAGCCCATCAAATTTTAGTCAGTAATCATTAAATAATAAAATTTCTCTATTACATTGTAGCTGTTTCAATATTATTTTACTTTAAATATTCGGTATTAAACCTTCATGAAGTAAGAACTTGGCGTACTTTTAGATCTCAGTACTTTTCACGGCTGACTTGTTACACAAAGGTTTTTGTATAGAAGAACTTGCATGGCTCTTTTTTTAACATTTATGTTTTTTGGTCTGATCTCACTCCTTTTTGCAAAGATTTTAATATTTTGCCATGTCAAAATCTCGAAAGATACGGAAAGACAGAAGGGTGGACTCTACCTACTAAAATCAATTTAGTTTATAGCTTCCTTTTTCTTTTAGTATATTTTCTTTTTGTTATTGGTTGTTTTGATTTGCGCTTCAATTATTTCTTCTTATCCTGGCAAGATACCTAACACTAACATACCTACCTTAATTACAGCAATCGGAAGTGCTCCATATAAATTAAACATTTTCTCAGAAAGTGGGTGGATGGATACCACGCCCCCTGAATGGAAAACCTCAATTTTTATTTTTGGTCCTTTATATGCAATTTGAGCCCTACCGTTCTACCAAATTTCATTGTTCTACTGCAATCGGAAGTGTGCCATACATAATTTACATCAGCTCTGAGGAAGTGGGCGGATACCACGCCCTTAAATTCAAAACCGCTAATTTTATATTTTGAATGCAATTTAAGCCCTACTACTTTACCAAATTTCATCGTTTTACAGCAGTCGGAAGTGCTCCATTCAACCAATACCAATTCGGAGAAAGTGGGCGGATACCACGCCCCTGAATGGAAAATCTCAATTTTTATTTTTGGTCCTTTATATGCAATTTGAGCCCTACCGTTCTACCAAATTTCATTGTTCTACTGCAATCGGTCTTGTCATGCAAGCAGAGGAAAAAATCGAAAATTTGAAATTTTCCATTCAGGGGCGTGGTATCCGCCCACTATTTCCGAATTGGTGTTGGTTGAATGGAGCACTTCCGACTGCTGTAAAACGATGAAATTTGGTGTACCGGTAGGGCTTATATTGCATATAAAGAACCAAAAATAAACACCAAGGTTTTCCTTTTAGGGGGCGTGGTATCCGCCCACTTTCTCTGAATTGATGTTGGTTGCATGGAGCACTTCCGACTGCTGTAAAACGATGAAATTTGGTAAATTGGTAGGGCTTAAATTGCATACAAGGAAAAAAATATAAAATTAGCGGTTTTCCATTCAGGGGCGTGGTATCCGCCCACTTCCTCAGAACTGATGTAAATTATATATGGCGCACTTCTGATTGGAGTAGAACAATGAAATTTGGTAGAACGGTAGGGCTCAAATTGCATATAAAGGGGCGTGGTATCCGCCCACTTCCTCAGAACTGATGTAAATTATATATGGTGCACTTCCGATTGGAGTAGAACAATGAAATTTAGTGGAAAGGTAGGGCTCAAATCGCATATAAAGGACCAGAAATAAAAATCGAGGTTTTCCATTCAGGGGCGTGGTATCCGCCCACTTTCTCCGAATTGGTGTTGGTTGAATGGAGCACTTCCGACTGCCATAAAACGATGAAATTTGGTAAAGTCGTGGGGCTTAAATTGCATACAAATAAAAAAATATAAAGTTAGCGGTTTTCCATTCAGGGGCGTGGTATCCGCCCACTTCCTCAGAACTGATGTAAATTATATATGGCGCACTTCCGATTGGAGTAGAACAATGAAATTTGGTGGAAAGGTAGGGCTCAGATCGCATATAAAGGATCAGAAATAAAAATCGAGGTTTTCCATTCGGGGGCGTGGTATCCGCCCACTTTCTCCGAATTGGTGTTGGTTGAATGGAGCACTTCCGACTGCTATAAAACGATGAAATTTGGTAAAGTGGTAGGGCTTAAATTGCATACAAAGAAAAAAATATAAAATTAGCGGTTTTCCATTCAGGGGCGTGGTATCCGCCTACTTCCTCAGAACTGATGTAAATTATATATGGAGCACTTACGATTGGAGTAGAACAATGAAATTCGGTAGAACAATAGGGCTCAAATCGCATATAAAAGAACAAAAATAAAAATCGAGGTTTTCCGTTCAGGGGCGTGGTATCCGCCCACTTTCTGAGAAAATGTTTAATTTATATGGAACACTTCCGATTGCTGTAATTAAGGTAGGTTTGTTAGTGTTAGGTATCTTGCCAGGACAAGAAGAAATAATTGAAGCGCAAATCAAAACAACCAATAACAAAAAGAAAATATACCTACCAAAAGAAATAGGAAGCTATAAACTAAGTTGATTTTAGTAGGTAGAGTCCACCCTTCTATCCTTCCGTATCTTTCGAGATTTTGACATGGAAAAATATTAAAATCTTTGCAAAAAGGAGTGAGATCAGACCAAAAAACATAAATGTTAAAAAAAAGAGCCAAGTTTTTCTATACCAAAACCTTTGTGTAACAAGTCAGCCGTGAAAAGTACTGAGATCTAAAAGTACGCCAAGTTCTTACTTCATGAAGGTTTAATACCGAATATTTAAAGTAGAATAATATTGAAACAGCTACAATGTAATAGAGAAATTTTATTATTTAATGACTACTGACTAAAATTTGATGAGCTTACTTGGCAAGTTTTTTTCTCATGCCCAATTCAAAAGGTTTTGAACTTGGCTCTTTTTTTTAACATTTATGTTTTTTGGTCTGATATCTGTTACTCGACCAGTCTTGTACACCGGCAATGCGCAAGAAACCCAAGCTTCTTCATCTACACAAAATGATCACGAGTTAGAGAGGAAAAAGGTGATGGAAGTGGGACAGCTGATTTTAACCCATATATTTCTTCTGTGCCCCAACCCTTTATTCAGGAAGACCTCAGTGCATTAGTCAGAGAGCTAGGTCTTTCTAAAAAAGCATCGGAGATTCTAGCTTTTCGATAAATGCAAAGAAATCTTTTAACCCCAGAAACAAGAATTTCATAAAGCTATGCGAAGCATATTGAACTGATTTTCAATTCCAGCAGCTTAGTTGTAATATGAGCATCGAGGTACACTTCCTCCACAGCCATTTGGACTGTTTCCCTGAAAATCTTGGTGATCTGAGTGAAGAACAAGGGAACGGTTCTATCAAGACATTCGAACTAGGGTTCCGAATTTTTGAATTAAAAAGACAGTAAGTCATAAATCAGTAGATGACTTGTGAATTAAAAAAATTTAATTCATAAGCCAGTTAGTGACTTATGATAGTTATATTTTATATAGTTATAATAGGTCATCAACTGACTTATAAATTAATTTTTTTTTAATTCATAAGTCAGTAACTAGCTGCTGAATTACATTTTTTACTTGCGATATACATAGGTACTATAGGGCAAGTTCTGCATTTGGAAAAAAAAATCGAACTCGAGATTTTGATCAAAGTTGACATTACGATGATAGCGAAGACGAAAAAAGTGGGTCCGACAATTCCGTCTGTCTGTCTGTCTGTATGTCTGTATGTCTGTATGTCTGTATGTCTGTATGTCTGTATGTCTGTATGTCTGTATGTCTGTATGTCTGTATGTCTGTATGTCTGTATGTCTGTATGTCTGTACCTCGAACTACAGCCTAAACTACCGGAGGTATTTTCTTCAAACTCGGTAGTTAAGGGTCTTCGGTGATTCCCTAGAGGAGAAATTGAAATTTTTTTTTAGCTCCAAAACTAAGGGTACCCCCCGTACACCCGTAATACAAAATCTTATTTATCTCGAAAACGGCTCTAACGATTTTGATAAAAAAAATTAAGTGTGATATTATGGACATGGACTATATTTTGGTGAAAAAAAAATTTGGGGGGAAATGTTATTAGGGGTACCTGTCATAGAACGGTTTTTTTGATTTTCGAATTTCTCACCAACGGCTCTAACGATTTTAACCAAAATTTTTATGCAGGAGCTGCTTTGCATTTGAAAAAATATAAACTAAAAATTTTTTCGAAAAAATAGTTTTTGGATTTTTAAAAAAATAATACAATTTTTTTTTTGAAAATTCAATATCTTGAAAACCGATACACGATTAAATTTTTAAATTACGTTTTAAAATGTATTTTATTAAATACTAACAAATTGCATATCAATTTTTTTTATAAAAATTTTAAGGAAAATTTAGTACACACAAAACATGTTTCAGTGTGTCTGTATGTCTGTACCTCTCACTACAGCCTAAACCACTGGACTTATTTCTTTCAATCTCGGTAGTTAAGAGTCTTCGGTGATTCTCTAGAGGAGAAATTGAAATTTTTTTTTAGCTCCAAAACTAAGGGTACCCCCCATACACCCGTAATGCAAAATCTTATTTATCTCGAAAACGGCTCTAACGATTTTGATAAAAAAAAATTAGGTGTGATATTATGGACATGGACTACATTTTGGTCAACAAAAATTTTGGGGTAAAATCTTATTAGGGGTACCTGCCATAGACCCGTTTTTTGATTTTCGACTTTCTCATTAACGGCTCTAAGGATTTTAACCCAAAACTTTTAGCAGGAGTCCCCTTAAGTTTAAAATAATATTGTATATAAAAATATTCTAAAAAATATTTATTGGATTTTAAAAAAAAAAATAAATCAATATCTTCAAAACCTATGAACGATTATTTTTTGAAATTATTTCCTAAAACCAATATTATTAAATACTTAAAATTCGCATCCCACATTTTTTTCTTGAAAAATTTTAAAGAAATTTCTTATATAAAAAATTTATTTAATAATAAAATGATTTTTTAAGGTTTATTTGCATAAATTCATACTTTTCCGGAAACCAGACGGCAATTTTATGCATTTGAACATTATTATCTCATTAAATCCATGTTTTATATTTATAAAATGTATCTTAAATTCCAAAGTACTTTTACATAAGAGCAAGTTCGTGCGATCCAGTCGTGCATTTTATTTAATTCATAAGTCGTCCACTAGCTTGTGAATTAAAGCCAAACTTAAGCTAAAAAGTGACTTAAGCTTTTGAAACCCTGATTCGAACTATGGAGGAACGTGACCAGGGTCACTGGAATACTCACATGATGGCGGACTATTGCTGGAGCATTAAAAAGAGCCCTCGTGAACCCAGTCAAGCAAGAAAATCTTATAAAAGAAATTTGTTTGATAAGTAGTGGTTGTTTTTCTAATGGTTTTCTTAATAAAAATTAGAATTTTCATAAAAAACGCATTTTAATGATATCTCAAAAACTATAAAGCTGATAAAAACAATCTGACTATCTAACCTAAAAAACGCGTTTTAACGATATCGCAAAAACTATAAAGCTGATAAAAACAATCTGACTTCAGATCTGAAATCAGCACCCCGAGAAAGTATAATACGAGTATACATACATATATAAGTCATAATAATTCATGCAACATTGTGTAATTTATAATATGAATTTACAAACAGTAACTACGAGTATTTATGTATATAAATTTTAACTAAAGCTACTCGACAGACGACTCTCAAAGTCATTGTCGTGTTAATTTGAAATTCAAACAATAAACAAAAAAAAATTGATGCTTGGAAACTACCAACACATCGCCTCTGTATTTGAAGAGCTCTGCTGGGAAGCCATCAGATGTTGTGGCCGGTTTAAATGGGACTAAGTTTAATATTTTTTGGGTTGTATCCATAACAACGCCAGACAAATATTGGAATTTAATGTTTTGGATATCGTCACCTGATTGCAAGAACTAGGTAACATGGGCACTTTTTTTTCAAATCTAAACCAAGACATTTTTTGAATCAGTATTGATTTTTCGGACGTGTCGATTTTTCTCTTCCTCTTCCAGTCAAGGATATCTTCCGAAGTTATGTCGTGATGATGTATGGCTTATGCCCTTTTTTCTAGCGCCTCGTGCTTTTCGAACTCGTTTTGCCTCAGTGCCGATTGCCGAATGCATCGAATCGAACCATGAATTTTAAATGAATTGGGGTAAAATTTTAAACAACCTATTACTAAGGGCTAAGCAATCTAATAGTTAGCAATTTATTAAAATTTTAGTAATTTATTGACTCTTCGAAAATTTTAAACCTTTTTTTTTCGTTTTACTAACTAGTAAATAACTAATTGCCTTTTATTAAAAATGTTGCATCTGAACACGTTCAAACAATGACAGTTTGTGAAAAAATACAAAGAAAACAAAACTAATTCTTAGGAACGGACCTAATAGTTCGACTTGTCAGAATTCAAAGTGACAACCACCATTTATTTCTCCCAAAGAAGTGTAATGTAATTAGTACTTGTAATTCTGGTGAAATTGAAATCCCATGGTATGTAATTCGGTCTTGGATTTTCAGGTTTTCAACCAAGAACCGAACTGTTGTCTTGTCAAACTTATGCCGGGAGTGAAATTCTCCATCGTCCAGCTCTTCAAAGGATTTGCTGGTGACTTAAAACATCACACTTTTCTGCACAAAGCTGTGTCTTCAAACATATCGAAATCTTCGTCTTCCGAAAACATTTTATATTATTTTATTTACTTTTAAAAACAATTAGCTCATGAATCAGAAAAGAAAACACAATTTAACTCTTTCAAATTAAATTTTCAAGAAATTTTGTAGGTACGAGCAAAATGACAGCAAACTGAATTTAGCAAATAACTAAAAGTTAAAGTAGCGAGTTTGTGATTTTAACTTTAGTAAAATGTTAAAATCGTTTAAAATTAGCAGTCCTTAGTAATTTACTAAAATGGCTTTAACATATTATTAGACCGTTTAAAATTTTGCGCTATTGTCTTTAAATTAGGAATAACTTGTACGTACAGGATACATGCACATCTCAACAACAAATTTATTTAAATTCTGACCCCCACACCGATCGCTAAGACACCTCACTTCCTACACGCTTTCTGGGAGGGATTAAAAGTATCAGAAAAGAAGACTAGCCACTTCGCAACTTTCCCTACCACCTTGTTTTGATATAACCTAATAGATCGTGAAGTTGTAGGTTGCCAGTCGGCGCTTGTAGAATAGGGCATTATTCGTTTGATCACTCGGGCAGAGTAGAACCTGCTGAAAATCAAAGTTACAGCTTCTTATTTTTGAGTTACTTTCTGCTGCCTCCTCCATGTCATTTATTTTTTTGCATTGCGGGTATCTTCTTTCGTCTTTAAATGTCCCTATTATTCATTATTTTTAATTTTCAATACTTTATAATACTTTTTATTGTTGCGGTGTTTTAAGGTTTTCTTTTTTATTTTTTAATTGCATCTTTTCCAAAGGTCTACTTCTAAAACTGTAACCATCTTGTTAGAGAGTAGATTCTCAGCTATGCTAGTGTTCGTTAAGTCCTCAAAAAATATTACTTGAATATTGAATTCCCATTGAGAACTCGCTCAACAAATTCTTGCACTGAAAACGGTAGGGTTATTTTAGTTATCTAGTTTTTTTCACTAGTTAATTTAATTAAAAGGGGAGGTGGGAATTTCAGCTAAACATTAATTTTATTAAATGATCATCACCCTAAGGTACCTAAAAGCCATGCTAACTCAAAAATGTCAAAAATTGAGTTACCTAGTTCTTACAATCAGGTGACGATATATTAAATTCCAAAAATCAATAAAGGTATTCATGTAACCGCAGAAAACCCTCGTAAATCTCGGAAACCAGATAATTTTATCTCCGCAGAAACGAGCTGTTAAAATTTGTATGGGAAAAACTTTCTGCAAATCTGATAAAATTATCTCACGAAATTGTTGCGGAAAGTGTAGAAATAAACCTGATAAACTAAGAAATGTTAATTTTGACTTATACTTTGATTATTTCCCACATTTACGCAAGTATTTTTTAGGGGGTGTTCATGCAAACATGGTGCGGAAAATTATATCTTTCTACAAAGCGGAAAATTATCTCGTTACATGAATACCCTTAATATGAAATTTTTTGAAAGTAAATAATCGCTGCTATTAAAAACTTGTGATTTATGCGTTGTTAAGGATCTTAATACATTTAAATTATAAATAAATAAACTGCGTATTAAAATCAAGTTATTCCAAATTAGGTTCGATTTTTTTTTTTAAATAGTTTTCAACCGAAAAAATATTTAAAAATATTACAATTATACAATTATGTGCTATTTTTATAGCAATAAAGATTTATTTTGCATAAATAATTAGTAGAAAAAGTTTTTTGTTAATATTAAATACTCCACAATAATTTAGTTCAATACAACCTTTGTATATAAAACTTATGGTACTCTCATGAAGATGAACGATTGGGGCAACATCTTAAGCTTAGCGATAGTAATTGTTGGATTTGTCTCTGCTAAATTTAATACAGTAAAACCCGCTTAAGAGAAAAACCCGCTTACCTGAAAAACTTTTTCCATCCCCAAGTATTTTCCGACCAATTTCCCTTAAAGCAATCTTCCGCTTAAGTGAAACTCGCTTAAGCGAAAAAACCGGATAACTGAAAAATATTTTCAGTTAATTTTTATTATTTTTCATTGAAAAAATTCTCTTAAGTGAAAAAACAAATTGAATCGAACAGAACAAAAATTTGCTAGTTTTCGTTTTTCAATAAATTATTTTTGTGTTATTTAATCGTTGTTTTATTTAACTTCTTTCAATGCAGGTCCAAAAGAAAAAAACAATATTGTTTCTAGCATTTAATCTCCGCTTAATGGAATTTTTAAATCCACTTAAGTGAAATTTTTTTTTCACTTATCCGAGCTCCGCTTAAGTGAAATTATTTTTCACTTTAGCGGGGTTCGTTTAAGTAAAAAACCCGCTTAAGTGAAAGAAAGACTGTGACATTTTGCCGTTTCTCTTAAGCGGGTTTTACTGTAATAAAATATTCTCTATTTAACTACTTACTTGTTTCGTATCTTATCCTAGTTTCCACTGTAAAATCTTGCGCTAATTTCAGAGCCACCACCAGGATAGCGTTGGAAACACAAAATCACGCTCCATGATCAGAGGCGTATTTAAGGATTTGGCGCCCCGGGCTGATAAATTTTGTCGCCCTTTTTTTCTGTAAGCGCTGCTGCCCCATTATTTAAATAAATCAAAAGATTATAAACCACAATCTGTGTTGAAAAATAAAATTTGTTACACTTCTAAACAAAACAAAACATTTATGGCAATTTTACACACTGTTAAAACCTAAGATAAGCTAGATTAATTTTTAACACACACAAATAATTCACAAGGAAAAAAATGTACAGAACCGCTCTAAGGAAGACACAAATTTTCAGCTAATGTTTCTTTTAAATAGTGTATATATAATGTACGTTCAAAATCAATTTTTTAACTAAAAGAATCAATTACACAACACAAATTTGATTTGTTTGGGACAACACGATGAAAAACAAATTATAGATTTTATAAAAAAAAAAATAGAAAACGCTTCTAGTTTGCACAAGTTATAAATCGGAGTGATTAGAAATTACTTTGCTGACAACTACAATTTCTTAACACCCATATCTAAATTTGTTCTTTGGCATCGATTTTGAGAAATACGGTAAAAAGAGTTAACATTTATATTAAATACCAATACCATAACACTCATAACAAACTCTAACTCTTTGCACTTTAGCAGAACTTATAATTTGAGGATACCGTTATGTCACTCTACACGATAAATATGAAGATGTTAGTCAAAAAAGTTATGTGAAAAAAACAACAAGAAAAGAAGACCTTTTTAACACGAGGAACAGGGTGTCCAACAAAAAAATAATTTGTAGGTATGTAATATATAAAATTTCTATTGAAACGTAAGAGTCGAATTATTTTCTTTTTTCACACTGCTTAAACCGATTTTTTGAAGTAAAACTTTTTTAGGAGGGATATGACAATAACTTGGATATTATTCGAATAAATTTTGGAAGAGAAAAACTGGTCTAAGCCAAATGTGTTTACCGAACCAATTTCACACAGCCAATGGAAAGTTTTTTTACTATTCAGCCTGTCTGGAACATAACATACGCTCCAATGGCATGATGCTAAATTTTATTAAAATTAGCAAAATCGTCTTTTTAACCTAGTATTATACTAAAATAGGTTTAACATCGTATTAATTCGACTAAAATGTTGCACCAATAGTTTTTAAAACAATACCCATCCTTTTATTTATCCATCATTATATGTATTAACTATTGTACAAAAAACAATCATTATATTGTTTCTTAAGTCGTTCAAAACTATTGACAAAGGCAAGGATATTTGTATATAGGGACACGAGTCAGCCAAAACTATAAAAAAATTGAGGCATCATTTGCTAGGTATATAAAAAGAATAAAATGGATTTTTATATTTTTTTTAATAAAAAAGGACTCTTTGCAGATGGTTTAGAAACAATAAATTAAGATCCGTCCAGCCAAAGTTTTTCTTGCCTATTTTTTTAGAGCTACATAGCAACAAGTTTTTTTTTTTTTTTGATAATGTTTTCGTTTCATTGGAATTTGTTCCAAAGAATAGGTACATGTCTGTAAATATTTTTAGTATCGATTTTCACTATACAAAATCGTTTATAAAAAATAAGAATAGTAAATGGTGGAAAAAGTGAGTGACATGTTACAGTGAACTCTCTCACAGCCGGACACTCTCACTGCACTGAAAAAATTGTCATGCTTGAAAAACTCGAAAAATCGCATTTTCTTAAATCTTTGTATTTTTTGTTTATCCTTCAAATATGTATATTGTAAATTAGACAATTGTTAGGGGCGGCTTGCCCTCTTTTGCTTGTATGTTTTGAAAGTTCAATCGCTTCAAAAAATATTATAAATTTGCCAATTGCTAGGGGCGGCTTACGCCGCCCTAGCAGCCTTGCCGCCCCGGGCTGTAGCCCTAGGGTAAATACGCCCCTGTCCATGATAATACTAAAGGGTATACTTATATACAAAGATACAATTGAAAAATAAATACATACTTACATACCCCCAAACTTTGCTGTTTGGTGTTTTAAAAACTGGAAACAAAGAATTTATTTAGCCTATTACTATCAAAATATAGGTATAGTAGATGACCTCTCACACTTGGTGTTTGTCCTCTGGTCTCGTGTAGCTTTCAAGAGTTTTTTTTACAGATGCTGGAACGATGGTAATGTTCATTGTTTTCCCTCGAATGTATTTAGATATCGGATGTCTTTTTCTATTTTTGCCCTTACGCTAACCGATTTGATTGGTTGCTGTTCACTAATAATTGCGCAATCAACGTAAAGCACTGTTCTACCTATGTTTTGAGCCATTCTGCTTGTTCTTTGCTCGTCAAAATATTTATTCCTTTTTCGATTTATTGTTATTTTTTAAATTTTAACTGTTTTTAGGGAAGAAAATAATAAAATATTTCTTTGCACTTACTTTAGCGCACTTTTGTACCTTGTGTTTTTTGTTTCTGAATCGCACTTTTCTGTTTCTTCTGAACCGCACTTGTTCGCACTCTTCAAAGACTTTTCTTTCATTATTCAGATTGTAATGTATGACTCCAGAGTGTTAAGGTTCCCTCGAGTTAAAGAATTAATATTCAACGCCGTTTTTATTTTTTTCCAGTAAATAATCAACGCGTACTCGTGAAATGCCGACTGCGCCATTTATGTCGTGGGGGGCTGTTTAAAAAAAAACTTAAACATTTTTCTTCTTTTTTTTATATTTTATTTATAGATATATTTATCTTTTTTTTATTAATTTATTTATTTGTCTTGTTCAAATTAAATTAGATGCTAATAGAGAGGCCACTGTCCAAAACAAAACTCTTCACCTTTCAGTTAGATTGTTGGATTGGGAGATTGAAACCCTTTGAAAAATATATTTTAATCTTTAATTATGCTCCAGTTGAAATAAATAAAATATATCGCTTTAGCAAAAAGTAAATTGTTTACAAAATTATTAAAAATTACAGGAGACCGTTTTGTTTTAGTATGTGGCTACTCATGGAAACTATTATCTATTATATTTATAAATTTTATAAAAAAAAATTCTTTTTAAGATACTTATATTTCCTTAAATTAATTTCAAATACAGTAGTCGGATACAATTATAATTTTTACCTTACTATGCTTGAGCACTTAAAAAGATTTTAAATTCTATTTGTAAGTTGTAAGAGGTTTGATTTAACTGAATAAAAATAAATACAAATAAATTACTATCTTTATTTTTGTATGTGTATGTGTATTGGTTGGCCCCCAACTTTCGGTTATCGGTTATAAATCGTTTGTCTATTGTCTAAATCTCATAAAAAATTATGAAAATAATGTGAAAATTAAAATTCGAAAAAATCTATCATGGGTACAGTCAGTAATATCTTAATTTCATTATATTTGTATCAAAATAAAGCGAAGGAAAACAAATTTTATCAAGACTCTAGGTGCTATTTTCGATAAAAATACGGCTCTCGAAAACTTTTTTAACAATTATATGGTGGGTTCCGTTATTTTTAGATAAAATACAAAATTGTGTACACATCTTGTAGATAGTATTAAAAAACTGTCAGTAGTCAAGATTCGAAAAATTGAGAAAAATTTTTTAAAATAAAAAAAAAAACAAAAATTTTGCAAATTTTAAATGCACAATACTTTTTAAACTTTTAAGCAGCTCAAGCATACAAAATTGATCAAAATCAGTTGTACCGTTTTTGAGAAAATCGAAAACAAAATCTGGTTCAATGGTGTCTCTGGCTCAGTTTTTAGGAAAAAAAAAAAATATTTTATAAGATTTCGAAAAAATCGTATACAGCAGGTAAATGCTATGTACAAAGTCAAAGAAAAACGACAAATCTGTTTAGGCTGTAGTCGACAAGACAGAATTGCGAGACCCACTTTGTTCGTCTTTTCTATCATCGTAATGTCAAGTCTGACCAAAATCTCAAGTTCAATGGCGAGTAAACAAATAATTCTAAAAGTCTTATAAACGATGTTTGATATGGCAAATGGCAATTACTACCTATGCTCAACTCGGAAGTCAGTGAGTCAACATCATGCAAGCGATTTTTACATTAAAATAAATTCATATTCATATAGTTCGAAATTTTCGTTTAAACTCGATTAATCAATTTGAGACATTTCAAGCAACTTCAAGCGTTATAAAATAATTAATTCATGGCTTTTATCGAACGCCATATATAAAATACTTGAAAGGTTTATTTTCGAACATGTCCAAATTGCTCGGTAAAAAATTCCTTTAGTACCGGACAGACATTATTTGATATTCGGTATTCGGCCGAATACCGAATATTAAATGGAGAATAAAAAAAGATTTATTATCTTACAAAAAATGTTGTATTTTTATTAAAATTTTTTGTTTTAGTATTTAAAATATACTAATGGTAAGTTTTGGTGAATAAAAACAGCTTTTTCAGCATTGGTTGGTAGCATATGTTTTATGTAACGTCTATATTCGAAATCAATTACGACTTCTGCAAATAACCTCTCACTAAAACACTAGTACCAGGAGACGAGAGCTAGATTTCAACAAATGTTGTCAAATTGGGAAACAGTTTTGTATTTGCTGACCACCACTTGTAAGGGTCTGCCATCTGATCTTGGCGAAAAGTTCTTAAAAAAAATCTATTTTGTTTTCAATTGCAGTTTTTTCAACATCTTTATCATTTTGTCTATAGCAACTTCCTCAAAAAATTCCCAGAAACTGTTGTGCCTCTTCAAAAGTCACGTAGGAGCTAGATACACAACACATCGTTTCGTTGGCCGAATGTTCGGCTGCCGAATATTCGGTATTCGGCCGAGTCACTATTCGCGGCATCTCTAATAGATACACAACACATCAATTTTTTTTTCTTTTTTTTTTCAATTCATTTTTATTTTCATCAATCTTAAAACTATCTTAAAGCTAAATTCATAAAAAAAAACTAGCCTAATTATCCAATAACCTAAAACTAACTTACTGGCCCTATGCGGGCGCTCTAAGCTAAACTATATCTTAAATCTAATGCCTTTCGGCCTAAAAAAACTATTTTTAATTCAAAAACTATATCTATTTTTTGTGGATTTCTCGAGAAAATTTAAAAAAAACTCGGATTCTTTATCTTTTTATATTTTTTATATTAAACTTACAAACTAAAGCAAAACTAATTAAAAACTACCTAAACCAACTTAAATTACTTATAAAATAAACTAAAACTAAACTAAAGCTACTTAAAAACTAGAGCAGCCACAGCAGCAGAGATGTTTTTTTTATTATACATACATTAGAAGAATGTACTCTAATTTTTTTTTTTTTTTTTGTGCCACCCTGACTGTCCCTACCTAAGAATACCCTTAAAACTATGTAAGTCGGCCAAGGCAACTTGTCAACTATCGCTATCAACATTAGACAACCACCAAAACTGGTTGTCCTGTCTTACCCTGTCTTTCATGTCCCGATCGGACACAGTCCTACTGAACCGAAGTCGCTCAGCTCCGTCTTGTGCGAGGACATCTCGACTATAAAGGAGCCGCCTATCCACAGTACTACGGCCGACGTGGTAGATTAGCGGAACCGCCTCTCTATCCTGGATCAACCCTATACTATCTAAATAGAGGAATGCATTAGGTGCAATATGGCCACTTAAACGCACACTCTCGAAGTATTCTGTGTTGGGGTAGTAAGCCCCAAAGATTAAGCTATTTGCTGAGGTTATCGCTCTCGCAATGTGACCCCGAATCAGCTTTATCAAAAAATTATCTATTCTGTTAATGTTGGCTCCGTTGTATAGAGTCCTGTTGGAATAGTAATGTTTGTACTCCGATTCTGGTGTTCTGTGTAATCCAAGACAACGTCTAAGACACTGCCTCTCAAACACCTGAATCTTTTCCATTTGAGATGGGGCAACGTTGAACCACACCGGGCACCCATAGGCAATCATCGGCCGGATGAGGGCCATGTAGCAAATCACTTTCACCCTGGTGTCAAGCCGGCTTCTGTAAAACAACCGTTTCGTCAAGGCGAAGACTCCCCTAGCCCTGTTCAGAGCAGCACTTATATGTCTGTCGAAATACAAATACTGATCCAACCAGATGCCAAGGTACTTTACCACACTTTTACTCGCCAGTGGTTGCCGGTGCGGCCCTACGATCATCAGCTTACGCCAGTTCTTTCTAGTATGCCTAGGGGCTCTAGCCAACGGAGTCCTAAACAGAATCGTTTCACATTTCTGAAAGTTGATTTTCAACTTCCAGTCATCACAATATCGCAGAATCTTGTCGAAGTCACTCTGTAAGAGAATTCTGATAACCTCAACTTTTGGAGCTATTCTGTACGCTATTAGATCATTCGCATACGCAATTGCCTGAGTTAGACTACTTATCAGATCGCTGGTGTAAATGCTGAATAGAATCGGCGAGTTCACCGCTCCTTGCTGAAGACCATTCTTGATATCGAAGATTACGGTAGAAGTTACATTGCCACTTTTGACAACAAACTTTCTACCATTGAGCATGTCATAAAGTATATATAATAGTGGTTTACTTATGCCGAGCCTAGTCAATTTTAGATAGAGACCTTCTAACCATACGGTGTCGAAAGCCTTCTCCAAATCAACTAGACAAGCACCTGTACACTGATTTTTAGTTTTGTTCCATTGGATATCAGAAACGAGTTTAGACTCGGCATGAATGGTGTCATGTCCCGCCTTGAAACCGAACTGATTATCCGGTATGATATTATTGTCCTCCGCCCACTTTATGACTTTCTCGAATATCTTGCTAATACTCGGTAGAAGACTTATCGACCGGAGATTCGCCGGATTGGAGTTGTCCTTTCCCTTTTTCGGGAGAGGATGAACCACAGCTGTCTTCCACCGCCCTGGATAATATGCATTATTCAGTGCGTTGTTAAACAGTGTGGCATAAATGTCAATTGCTTCCTTAGGTAGATGTCGAAGTACAACATTGGATACACCATCGACCCCTGTTGACTTTTTCTTCTTTAATGAATCGAAGATGAGCTGGAGCTCCATCCTCGTAACTAACAGGGAACTACTCCCATCTTGCACGGCGATGATGGCATTCGCCAAGTTTTCTTCATTGAACCCTATGAAACCTAGGTTCTCTGATCGCCATTGCGTCATTTCATTACAAAGATGGAAGTGATGGAGTAGAGCTCTGTTTTCCAGGTCGTGGTTGGGGTGGATGCTTGCATTCACCTTATACAATTGCTGAAAAGCAGCCCCCACAGCCTCCACTTTCTCAAGCGGATCCTCGACAATAAAGAGGTCATCGTTCAAGACCGCGTCATCTGGATCTATCCCTGCTGTCAGAAGTACGTTTCTGTTTTCTGTCCTTCTCTGGAGCTTAAGACACGGAAGTTCGTTTTGATCATTTCGTCTAAATATCTTGTTAATTTGTGGAAACATACTCAGGTCGCTAGAGTTAACGGCACGAATTTTGTTGTTCCAGCACAAATTAATAGACAATCTATAATTTTCTTTGATCAATTGGTTGATGTTCTTAATTGACGACTTCAGTGTCCCAATCTCCAGATCGCGTGAGTCAGTATACCGTCGGTACAAGCGTTTTAGTAGTCCACTTTTTTGTCTGTGTAGTGCATCAATAGTCGCGTTACGGTACATGTCGGTACAACACATCGTTTCGTTGGCCGAATGTTCGGCTGCCGAATATTCGGTATTCGGCGGACTCTGGCTGATACAGGTACATCAGTTCAGTTTTATTGTCTGTTCAATTTTAACACAACAACGCAAGCATTGTCCCATATTAATATTTTCGGAATGCTGGAGCGATTAATTTATTTCAAGTTCCGGAGATTACTACATTCAAAAATCTTTTTCCAATCCCTCTATTTCTTATTTGATTAACTTGCAATGATTGTGGTTGCAATTGTCATGGGATCACTTCCAGAATGTGGTGCAGTCATGTAAAACAAGACACATTACTCACCCAGTATACTTAGGTGATATAATGTACATATGTACTCGTATATGCGAGAAGGTATAATTATATGTTGATATACATATCAATCTACATATACAGTAAAAGAACAATGGTGCAGTTTAAAGTAAACGTTCCTCAACATACAATTGTGCAGCAAATCATCCACATGCAGTTTTTGCTACATTGTCGCCTCTTACACCACAACCGTTATTAGCCTTCGAGGTGCAATTGACTTCGAATTTCAACGAATGAAAGCAATTCCCGATAAGAGAGTGGAGTAAATAGAACTGAACCTGATTCTACAAAGGAGACGGAAGGAAAAGCGGTAGCTTTAAGTTGTAAAAAAAAAGAAGAGACCTTAGGGAACTCCGCTTTTATCTTTAAGTTTAAGTAATGCCACGAGAATGATTTAGAAGAGAATGTATTGCATACATAGTACCTTTTCATTAAAACAATTGGCTAGCAAAAAAATATTCTAAATTAAGAAAAAATAATTTGCTCTGGTGTTTCAAACGTTAGACAGTAGACAAGTTGATTCAAGAGGACACCAGCATCTACAGATTTTTTTCAAAACGCACCTCCTGCACTCACCTCCAACCAATAAACATCATGTGCCTAGCGCTTCAATTTAAAATTGGATTTCAATGGTCGTTGTGGCAACAAACTGTAGAGGGCGAGGTGTTTCCACTAGGCCACTTCTCTTGCAACAAGAGATGGTCCGAACAAAAAAAAATTAACTGCAATTTTGATTACTGCTACCAATGAACAAAAATAGCATTTATTTGTATGAGAATCGATGGTTGGAGGGGAGTCAGACTTAGGCAAGAATTTTGCAGTTTTAATTAAATGAATATGTGCTGTCGATATGTGCTATCGACGGACGATGACTCCGAAGACATTTCCGGAATAAGTTTGGAAAAGTTTACTTAAAGTTAAAAAATTCAAGCTTCAAGAGACTGAAGGCCTGGAACGTGAACCAAGAGAACATTGTTGATGCGAAAGATATGAAAAAGTATGTGCGCAAACTTTACAGCGGTGATATCAAATCAAGTTCAGCTGTTTGAAGTATTGCACCATTTAACTAAGTTGGCATAGATCAACTATTGCCTTCACCCGACCTTTACTTGAAACAGCTAAATCTTAGTTCAAGTATAAATAATTTGTTAGGGGCCACACCGGCCGGCGAATTGGTAAACGACACGTAAAGACTTGGTTAAGGACCATGTTCGCCGCGGTTTCGCTAGCTAGGTAGTGCGCATCCTAAACATTTAATTTTCCATAACTCTGGTGCATAAATCAGGCATAGATCTCCGTTACCAATTCACATATTTTCGGCGAGATAACCATGTTCAGAAATCACCCGTGCAAAATGTCTATTGTGGCGCAGGCTATATTGAAACTACATGTATTCGGTGTCCATCTGTTGATTCGGATCAAAAAAATTGGTTATCATCGACCGATATGGTAATGGCTTGGCCAACGTCGTTCTCAAAAAAATTATGAACCGATGATGCCGCTAGTTTAAATAAAATAAAATAAATAAATATGGAATAGTGATTTTAAACTACCAACCATTATTTTGCGCGTATGTTGCCAGGAAAAATGCAGAAACACCTTTTAGGCACTTTTTATTTATCATTTCCTTGCAAGCAGCCGTACCTCTGGACAAAAACATTAATGTTATTAGGTGGTGTAGACCTGGAAGCTGGAACGAACCTCCAGACCTCCGGCAGTCAGTCCAACCCACTGCGCATTAGGCAAAATATGTTTGGAGAAAAATTATGTCCGATGAATGGCACTTCATTGTTTCCTCGATTCTCAAGAAAAGATTATGATTTGAACTAAACTCAACATCTTCAGCCGTTCGTCGACAGCCTCATCAGAGTGTCTAATGGCCATAGGCCAGAAAAGTCTACCATTAACTAAATATTCACACTAATTTATAAACACCAAATCTAGTAAAAAAGCAGGAACTTAAAATCGACACTAGTACCAAAGACTAGGGGCCCAATCTTTCAAAGGACCGCTTAATTTCTCGCATGCACTGATAATATTTAAATTGATGAAGAAAGTATAATGTCAGTAGAGCTCTTGTGAAAATTGAGACCGGCCTGATGGGCCTAGCGTTTTTAGGGTTAGACCAATTAATATGTTTGCGGAAAATTGTTGAAGGTTTTTGAGCAAACAATAACTCGTTTTTCAAAGCTAAATTCAAGTCTTCGGTGGTTTACCTATCATCGTCTAAAATTGGACGAGATAATCAGCCTTATCACAGGCCCCGTCGTAATAGATTCGTAGTACGAACCCCGAAAAAAGGTATCATCGCTCCCGTCGTACTAAAAAAAACTTGCTACGAAATTCGGAGTTCGTGAATAATGGTATCACTAGCCCCGAATGAATAGGAAGTAGGACAGTTTTTTCTACGAACAGATATTTTGATCGGAGCTCAGCTTAAAACGAAACACAAATAAAATTAAGCGAACGAAGATAAAGAACATGCAAATAAAATATATAAAAACTATTTTTATTATTGTTTTCATGTGAATTTGTTTATATTATTTATTTTTTTAAGGGCAAATAAAGTAAATTCGGAAAATGTTTTTTGATTCCGTTCGGGGCCTATGATGTAAATTTATTCGTATTCGTAGCGTAACAAAATTTTCGGGGATTTGTTACGAGGGACTCTGTGATAGGGGCGAATGTTTTTTCGGTGTCGATTGAATTTCATTCGATTTTAATTTCAAAACACAAAAAATAAATAAATATTTTTTTAACTTTTTTAGGGTGATATATCTGCTCTATAAGTTTTAGCATAAAGAACCTATTTTTCTGTGTTCTGTTGTTTTCTATTATTCATTACCTTATACAATGCAAGCACATGCCACAATACCTCCTTTGTTTAAGTAGTAATAGTACGAGTATACGTATAGTCCAGTTAAAGCGTCATGAAAAACGGCCTGACCTTGCGCGCAGAGGCATGGTCTATTTTTTTTTCATGGATCGGTAGGTGCTTATGAGAAAAGCTTAAAACCAAATTTGCACCACATGACAACTTTTTTTACCAAAGTTATTGGTAAAAATGTGTTTTGTGTCATTTTTTTGTCATTTGCGAATTTCTCGGCTCCACTATCTCGTACAAACAAAAATTAAACATGTATTTATTCCTAATAACATTATCTATTATGTTATAAAAAAAACATTTGTTTAAACAAATGAAAAAAAAGTTATAGTAAGTTAAAATAATTGTTTGTTGTTTAAAAATCACTTTTTCGTGATTATTAAGAAAAAAGCTCATTTAACGATGAAATTTTTATTTTTTATTATTAAAGTTCTTGTAATTCCCTACAATATAAAAAAAAATCAACACTCTACGATAAACAAAAGCCGAGTAATAAATTATTGAACATAGGTAAGTCAGCGCACCCACGCATTTTATGATTTTATGTTTTAATTAATATCTCAGCCCCAGTATGTTGCAAAGTGAAAATAAAAAACTCTATTGCTAATAACAATATTTTGTATCAACTTGCATTTAATTTAATATGTTTGAGCAAAAACATAAAAAGTTACCGTTGGTTTCAACGTTTTTTTTCTTGTTTTTAATACCTTTTTTCATAGTTATTGAGAAAAAAACTGTATTTCACGGTAAATAGTTTTCAGTTTTGGATTTTTGTTTTATAGTTCTGCTAATTTTCTTCAAATAAAAGATATTCATGATTTAAAAACTAAGGAAAGCTTACAATTTACTATCTTAACCTTGTAGCTTGTAATTTTGGTGTCGCCAGCAACAAGAAGCAACAAATATGTGTAATAGGGTGTGTCAAAGTGCTCAACTATGGTATTTTCAAATGTAATAGCTTTTAAAAGTTGCATTGCTTATCAAAATTAAATCCTGCGTTTACAATTTTCATTTTAATTAATATCTTTGGCTCGCTCAAAAATAGGATGAAATTAAAAAAATTTTGATTTTTCGAGATATTTGAAATATGTGTTGTTTTAAATTGCGCCGTGTGAATACAAACAAATTATATAAAATATTTTTAGGCTTTCAAGTGAAAGATAATTGCAAGGAAACACTTTTAAGCTTATATTTGTTTAAATTGAACACTTGATAAAGAAGCTATGAAATAATAAAAGAAGGAAGAAAAATCATTTTTTTATGTAAAATCGTTTTTTTTTGTTACATAAAAAAATTCTTAAAAGTCAACGGAACCACCTACAATATCGTGGTATATCTTTTTGTAAAGACAAAAATTCTTTCTGTATTTTGTTGATTTTTTTTTAATATACGTAAAAAAAAAATTTACTGTAAATTAATTTTTTTTTCTACTTCAACCGTTTTGAGCAAGCCAAAGACGAACGATATCTTATTTTTTTTTTACATGTTCTTAAAACTCAGACCCTAATACAACTTTTGAGCACTATTACATTTAAAAATAAGAGTACTTTTTTGCGGCCATACAAAAGTGACACACCCTAATGTGTAAATATGTGTGGGGTGTTTGAAGGATACCAATATATCTTGAAGCTGGCGACACCAAAATTACGAGCTACAAGGTTAAGATACTAAATTGTAAGCTTTCCTAAGTTTTTAAATCATGAATATCTTGGCTCCCGTTTGTCGTAATGGACTATTTTTTTTTTAATTCGAAGAAAATTAGCAGAACTATAAAACAAAAATCCAAAACTGAAAACTATTTACCGTGAAATACAGTTTTTTTCTCAATAACTATGAAAAAAAGGTATTAAAAACAAGAAAAAAACGTTGAAACTCAAACATATTAAATTAAATGCAAGTTGATAGAAAATATTGTTATTAGCAATACAGTTTTTTATTTTCACTTTGCAACATACTGGGGCTGAGATGTTAATTAAAACATAAAATCATAAAATGCGTGGGTGCGCTGACTTACCTATGTTCAATAATTTATTACTCGGCTTTCGTTCATCGTAGTGTTGATTGTTTTTTTACTCGTAAATTGGGAATTACAAGAACTTTAATAATAAAAAAATAAATATTTCATCGTTTAATGAGCTTTTTTTTTAATAATCACGAAAAAGTGATTTTTAAAGAACAAAAAAATATTATTTTAACTTACTATAACTTTTTTTTTTTTTATTTGTTTAAACAAATTTTTTTTATAACATAATAGATAATGTTATAAGGAATAAATACATGTTTAATTTTTGTTTGTACGAGATAGTGGAGCTGAAATATTCGCAAATGCCCAAAAAATGACACAAAACACATTTTTATCAATAACTTTGGTAAAAAAAGTTGTCATGTGGTGCAAATTTGGTTTAAAGCTTTTCTCATAAGCACCTATCGATCCATGAAAAAAAATAGACCATGCCTCTGCGCGCAAGGTCAAATGACGCTTTGACTGGACTAGTATAGCTAAGTTCGTAATATATTTGACAGGATGACAAGATAAAATTAAAGGTCATCAATATATCAGGTATCTGAAATACCTTCTTCAAAACTTGCATAACTTTCAACATTATCGCATTTCTGTGCGTAGCCTCCGGCTTTCAGTTGATAATTAGGGTACTAAACGGCGTATATTGCTTATGTAAATATATGTCACACATCGTTGCTTTGGCAATTGGATGCCACGAAAAGGGCAGATTTAACTCGATTCCATGTATGTAAATATTATAAACGAATCAATAAATACTTTATTTTTAATTTTTTGGGGCAACATTTTATTGTAACAATAACTTTATTTTACAATGTATTATCTGCTTATTTGTCTACGTCTCTATTGTCCACTTACATTTAACAATTCAGGCAAATGCCAAACATCTCCTTTTCTTAATTAATTATAGTATTTAGCTATATATGTACATAAGATATTTGTCAGGATGACAGACAAAATTAAGGGTCATCAATATATCAGATATCTGAACTATCTCCCTTATACATGGCAATATTTTCAACATATCGCATTTCCGCAAAGGTCACAATTGCTAATAAAGGTACTAGTTGGGGTATATTGTTAATATATATGTATATGACAAACAACGTTGCTAATTATTCGAAGAACCATTATATTGTGTTTTTGGTAAACAGCAAACTATCATGTGAAACTCAAACACTTCACCTTGAGTACCTACACATTCAATGAAATACCAGATTTAAAAATAATTTCTTATCCTTTGGAAAAGAGATTCAGGCTCTACACAAGTACTTGATGCGTTTGTGACAAAAGAAAAAAAAATATTATAATAGACTTACTGTATCAATTGCACGTCAATTAACGGATAAGTAGAATGAATGAATGTGCTAAACGTACAAACAGCATACAGTTGCCAACAACCACCAATAAGATCGGTCGTACGCCTTCAAGTCACGTGCAGGGTATGGTTCGTGTAATCATTGTGCCCATAATGTTTGCGTTAGTAATTACATATTTCATGGTGGTTGAACACGCATACATTGAGTATTCCAAGGAATCCAGTTGCCCTTTTGTTTGATTAAAAACAATCATCGTCCATTGAAGATCGACTACCAAAACGAGGTCGGGAAAATAATTCTCAGCATTTTCGGTTGTTGTACTGCACTAGTTGAATTCATGTATTCAATGACGACAATGCGACGTGAACAATATTTGAAGAGGCTCTTCACAATAATGGATGATAAAAATATAGCAGCGTTGAAATGGCACGTGCCGATTATAGGTCGGTTTCATGTCCATTTTTCTGAGTGCATCCTAATTGGAATATGTTAACAACAAAGTATTTTTGATACAAAATATGGTTTTCTGTTGACTATTTGTTGAGTGATGCAATTGAGTTGAGCAAAGGGTGTTTTTGGGAATCTGATAGTTTTCTATTTATAGGGATAAATGGCTGGGAATGACTGTTATTAAGTTATGTAGGTACATAGCTACTTCATTGTGGACCAATGATTCTAAGAGGTTTATTTAACGTCAGCTAAGCTAATGATTATTGCTTTTGACAGTGGTATGGGAATATATTGTATTAAGCTTATAAATAAAAAATAAAATAAAAAACAAACTGAAATTTTACTTGAATAATAATATACATATACATATATCGATCATAAAAAGTACACAAAATTAAGAAGTAGGTACTTAAAATCTGTATAGGTATGAAATAAGTAAGGATATTTTCTAACAGCAAATAAAGAAAAATGACTTCAGGAACCCATATGACTGTGGGCACAAGTAGCACAAAATGGTATAATTTCGGTATCACATTTCTTAATTCATACTTTATTCCTTCTTTATTAGGTATGTAAATTTATGCCTACTTAATTCCATCTTAATATGATCTTTATTAGGTATTGTTTTAAAGAACTTAACATGGTGTGTTTACTTCTACTTAAAGCATTCTTAAATACTTCTTAAATGGGCATTTCTTAAATCGGTTTTTTTTGTTACTTAATTCCTTCTTTAATCCTTCTAAAAACATTCCTTTTTTATTTTGGTATTAAATCGGTATTTTTCAGATTCTTTAATACGTATTTAAGTCTTCTGAAACAGTATGATTTATAACGCCGTTTTCGTACTTTTAGTTTTAGATGGAAAGCAAAATGTGTAAACCGAATTTATTAAATCTTTAAAAAGAGAGATTGTTTCATTATTGAAGACAAACAACAATTAAAATAGCATTTGTGAAGTTAACAATCAAAACGGTGCTAAAGGCACTTTTTTCAAAATATGGAGTGTGGTATACCAAAATATGCGTATCAAAGAGAGCTATAGAATGGTTGTATTTTAAAACGATTTAGTTTAGAAGTTATTACTATTTTAATGTTGAGTTAAGGATAAAAACGAGGCTATTTGTTATTTTTTAACAAGCTATTTTTCATTCAATGCTTGTAATTTTCAAAACAGCTCTATTTTTCTCTAAATGAAATCAAATAGATAGGATTGTTTTTCAAAAGGAACTAAATAATTTTGGGCGCTAAAATTGTTGACCCTTATAAAAGGATCTTTAGTTTACCTATCGTATTCTTTGTTATCATTGTTAAATAAGTTTTGATGAATTCCAATAAAAAGAACTTTTCCTTACTTAAATGTTCTCTTATTTTTTAATTTTACAGGCATTTGAGAATCAAAATTTAAGAAACTTATTTTCAAAACGCGCTAAATATATTTTTAACAAACAAAACTGCCTAAAAAAAAAAACATTTCACTAAGGGACGAAAATAAAAGGTCCCTTTAGTATTTTTTTTGGTCAATCTAATAAAAAAGACTTCTACAAATTTTACAAAATTTACTGCATTGAATTAACTTAAATATTTTAGGAATTATAGTTTTCCGCGCATTTGCGCGGTTTCATGTTCATTTTTTTAGCCTCTGTTTGATTGTTAACTTCACATTTATTTAAAATGTGACTTTTTTGATGACATCCGTTTATGTAACTGACAAAATGTCCATACTTAATTCATACTTTATTCCTTCTTTATTGGGTAGGTGTGCTAATTTATGGCTACTTAATTCCGTCTTAATTTCGTCTTTTTTAGGTATTGCTTTACAGAACTTAACATGGTGTGTTTACTTCTACTTAAAGCATTCTTAAATACTTCTTAAATTGGCATTTCTTAAATCGGTTGTTTTTGTTACTTAATTCCTTCTTTAATCCTTCTAAAAACATTCCTTTTTTATTTTGGTATTAAATCGGTATTTTTCAAATTCTTTAATACGTATTTAAGTCTTCTTAAAGAGTATAATATTAAAAACACGAGAGAGTTATTGGAGTAGCACTTTGAGACAAGATATTTTAAGTGTCACAGTGGCACAATAGGTAGAGCACAAGCACGGCAAGCGAGAGGACTCGGGTTCGAATCTCAGTGGAAGCACAAAGGTAAATTAAAAAAACTAACTTTTAAAATTCTTTCATTCCAGCAAAAATTCACATAAAGACTAGAATAATAAAAAAACAAACAGATAATAAAAAAAATTTATTTTTATTGTTTCTAATATTTTTTTTAAGAATTGCCGTAGCTCTTTAAGAAGGAGTTAAGAAGTATTTAAGAAGATGTAAGGAACTATTTAAGAAGGAGTAATGAAGTATTTAAGAAGAATGATATCCCGATTTAAGACCATTTTAAGACTCAATTTATCTTCTTATTTCCTTCTATCGGACCGCCCACTTGCGCCTTTTCTCTACTTAATAGGAACTTAAATCCGTCTTATAGAAGATGTCAGATACCGATTTAGAATTCTTAAAGACTTCGTTAAGTAATTCTGTGCTACTTGTGGGACACCCTGTATAATAATATATTTATATATAGGCTGTCCCTTAATTCATGCATAATATATATTGGGTATATTTTAAGAAAAAAATCGTTCCCAGTAAGGACCTATCTCCAATTTTTATATCATATATCAGGGTTTAAGAAAATGTCAATTTTGATGTACCCTGCCCCATATTAACGGTAATTTCGCTGTTAGTACTAATGATATAGAAACTTTATTAAGGCCTTTAATTTAATAACCACAGAAAGTGACTTCAGAGTTTAATATTAGCTTTTTTAAAGCAAAAAAGGACCAATGCGACTTATGTAGATAATCAATATATACAGTGTCCAGAAGTTAACAGACATTTTCGGTAGTGTATTTTGAAAATATATATACCTACATACTATCACCCAGCGTTACCTTAGGATATTTTGGAAAAGTGACAAAAAAAGTGGCACTCGAGAAAAAAAGGTGGCACTTAAAATTAAAAACAAAACAACACCATATATGTATGAAAATTGACTTAAGGGAACAAATTTCACACTCATCTTAACGAATTTATATAGGAGTTGAAGAAAACACATAATTTAAACAATCATTTTAAGGTTTATTGCAACGTAAGCTAAAAACTAAAAATTTAACAGTTCATTTTGTATTGATTATTCAACATAAATAAATAAATAAAAGTATGAATAAATAATAAATAATAAGTTATTTAAAAGAATTCGTATCACATTTTACTTTCCTGTGATGGTTTCCCTATATTTTTTTATGAGAAGCTCATCTGGACTCCACTCAGCTAAATCACAGTTCCTTACTAAATTTAAAGAAGGCAACATATTTTCGCAAGTTTCAGTGTTTAGTCTGTTGGTGAGTTTGTTTTTCATCAAAGTTAGCTTGGAAAAAACCCTCTTAGCGCGGGCACTGCCATGAGGCAAGGTTAAAATGCTTGCAACAAATTCATATAAGTCGGAAAATAGGTATTTATTCACACTATTTTTAATGTTACCCACTTTTTCAATGTGTGGGTTATGTTGAATTTTAAAACTTTTGGTATAAGTATCCTACGCATGAAAGATATGAAAAGGTATGGAAAAATGGCATGGTGAATTGCTAACTTTAGTTTTACTTGTGGGGAATAAAAAGTGGCACAGACTGAAAGGTGGTGGCTCGGTGGCACAGCCTGAAAAAAAGTGGCAATTTGACACTAAAGTGGCACAGCGGTAACGCTGCTATCACCCATACATTTTTGATAGAAGGCCCGAAATCCGATCCCATATATGTACTCGTATATTCCACAGCAATACGTAACCTTGATCAGAACTGCAAAGAAACAGGGATCACCAAGATCAATGGGGCTACAAATATATTAAATATAAAGATAGAGAAACATTTATCTGAAATAAAAGAATATGTTGAATTTTGTAAAAGAACAAGAAGATCCGTTTCTCAACTTCTTATAAAGAAGATTTAAACAAAACTTAATGTCCGAAACAAAAGAAAACAAATGCGGACACTAGAACGAATAGAGCTGCACCGTGTTTCGTTTGTTCACTACACACGTGGCAACTGGCAACTGTTGCAGCAACCACAGTACTGTTTGTAGCTGTGAATGTGATACAGAAAAGAAATAAGCGGGAGAAAAGTAAAATTAAATTTTTGAAATGAGTGACGTAATACGTTAGATCACTGCAATCATTATAATTGACGAACTTTTGTAAGAGGAAGAGAAGATGAAAAAGAAAATTAGGTCAAAAAATTGGATTTTAATAACAGACGAATTTTCGAACGAAAGGCTGCTACAAGAACTGAAAACAAATGAGCCATAACTCTCTCAAATTTTTATATTCGTTAGTAAAATTAACATACCATGTAATTTTCATTATTTAAAATTGCCATTTTCTTTTCGTTCTTTTTTTCACTTTATATAAGTTTGCACGAACCTTCTCAATCGCTTGTTTTCGACAAACTGAACGAGTAAATGCAGTAAACAATGATACACACGAAGCAGCGATTGCAGCAACACGAAAATCAATGGGCAACACAGCTACACACGAAGCAACGGTTTCTTCAGCATGGCTGTGTTGCTGCAACGGTTGCCTCGTGTGTATCTTGTATGTTTTAATGTTGAGTTATAATTTACGCCCTTAGATGAAATTTATGGTGAAATAATGACATAATTTAAAAAACATTCAATCTATACATAAACGATCAATATATAAATAAAAAAAAATATTTTGCAATGAAACATTGGAGAGAAACATTTAAACTTACTCAACACTACACTTTTTTGAAAACTTTCTTGCTCATTTCCAACAAATTGCAAATTTTTAGTTATGTCACTTTTACGTGTAACGAGTGACACTATTAAACGCAACTTTAAGCTTTTTCTGGCTTACGCTATCACAATTCACAACTCAAATTAAAAAAAAAAATAACAACAACCCAAACCTAATGACTTCACTTGCTCTGTAAATCCCCAATAAGATAGATCTCAATATTCGGCAAGTTATTCCTTGACTACCTAAATTAAGACTTGGTCCCTTTTCTCAAAGCGACGAAAATGCTCTAAGACGAGCCTGGACGACTTCTGTAACGAGTTCCCCTCAATCTTAAGACCGCGAGCTGGCGAACTTCACGTAGAGGGGAGCTGATGAATCCGTCATCATATCAATTTTAAATCCATAGGTCAAACGAATTTATGGTATGAAAATTATATTGAGCCTAGAACTAGTTCTACATAAATTACCGATCCACAAACAAATAACTCTAACAGCCCGATTCTGCCGTTGTGAGGGGTCACAAGCTCTTGTGACTTGATTCCTTGTGAGGATAGTTGTGACTCGATAACATTATTGGAATTCTCGCATAGTCCTCACAAGAAAACTCACAACGAAATTCACCTCAGCATGGTGAGACTTGTGTTGTCATTAATTGATCAGCTGATTGACCGTAAACTTTTGTTACGGAGACAGCTTACCTGGACACGAGCGGCGTTGCACATACAGTGGGTGGCAGTGACTCGTCGGTGAATTGTTGATTATAAGACACTGCCACTGCCACAAACACAAAACAAAGTCCTTTTTTATTGTTATCAATTCTCCTGGAGGAAGCCGCAAATCCTCCAAGAGTATCCCCTCGGCTATACCAAGGAATAGAGGAAACCAAAACAAGAGGTTTTCTCATCTTGGGAAGTTGTTTGTTTTTTTTTTTTGTTGTTGGGAGGAAGATCTATTCCTGCCGACAACACGCACGCGCTGCACACTTTTTTTTTGGTTTTTTTGTTTAATTCGTTCCTTTTGAACCCATGTTCTCCAAATAGTAATGTTCTGTAAAGAAATTAACAAAAATTAATATATTTAATCAAAAAAAGAATGAATGAGGAAAATCATACCTACATGCATACATATGTACATACATGTTTGCAACAAATTATTTCAACTATAATTTACATACTTAGGATTTACGATACTTACCTTTTTTTTATTCCTAAATATTCGTGATTATCTGAAAATGAAAAATCAAAGAGAAAAAGTAATTATTATCATTTCGATTAAATTTTAATAGGATTCACAAATAATACCTATCTCCTCTGCGCAGGTGAAAGTGGTTTTGTCTCTCTTTGCCCAAAGGCAAAGGGGGGCAAAATAATACCACGACACATGCGCAGAATGATTTCGCGGAGTTCGGAAATGAATATAAAATGAACAAAATGAACTTTCCTAAGGGTGTAGGTTAATGTATTTAGTGTTAAGGTAGGTAAGGAAATTTATATTAGAAGGAAATTACTGTGATAAAAAGATAGATTATTAGATTAGTATTAAGTTGATTAGTTTTATTATAGGTATATATATTTTCAATTAAAATTAAGTAATAGGATAGGGACAGAGACGAACATATTATAAAAGGGATGATCATGAATGTGTGTGTGGATTTCTGGATATGGATGAGGGGGGAAATAATGATAAAGATAAGGATGGATATTATTATTTTTGATTTTTTTGTTATATTGAAGGGTTGAAAATAGTGATCTCACTCAGATGTAGTGGTAACTATTTACTTATGTAATTAGGCAAAGACCAAGACCTAGCTCGGGGGATTTTATGGTCATTGTTGTATTCGATAATTAATAGGAAAGTTCGCGAGTTATTAACTGTCAGCTATTTCAATTTAAAATTTGAATTTAAATTTTTCGAGCAATAAGTTTAAGATCAAATTTGCTTTGCAAAGAAGAAAACTCGTATAAAGAGAAAAATAAAATAAATAAATCAGAAAAATAAAGGTAAATTCAAAGTGAAAGTGGTTTTAAATTTTTTTATATATATATTAAATATATGTATACTTAGAATTGCCTGAAACTAAACGCGGAGGAAGAAAAAAGTTTGGGGACATATTCTCGGAATTTTTAATCCTTTCGAATTCCAATAGGATTTATAAAGCAGAGGTATGTGTACAAAATTGAAATTCAAAATTCAAAAGCCTGACGTGTGATTTTCTTATCAGGCTTAGGCTTGATTTCTTCAATCTAGAAAGATCTACCGCAGGAACCTAGGCCTCTGCTAATTTTTTTATTACTTGCTGTAATTTTGGGTGAAGGCACCGTAGGAGCGGAAGACTTTCTTTGTTCCAGGAGGACAAAGAAAAATCTTTTGGGAGACAAAAGTCCAACGTAGATAAAAGGACTCTATACGTATATTTAACTATACAAATAGAGGTCATAGCTGCAGAGGATTTTTGTGAAAAAAAAAAAGGTGCTTCGACAAGTGAAAATAAAGGGAAATACAAAACCGTGAAGGATAAGAACAAGGAAGAAAAGAAAGACCAAAGACAACAAAATCAAGAAAACAAGAAACTAATTAAGTGTTTTAAAAGAATTTTTTTTTATTTTTGTTTGAAGAATTTTAAAGTAGAGTAGAGAGCTTAAACAAACTAGTGTAAAGATTCGGGTCTCCAGATCGTTTTTTTTTTTGGTTAAATTTGGTTTCTTTATTATAAAAAAAAAAAAAATTTTTAAATTTTTATTGCAAAAGTGACTTTAAAGATAATAAGAAAAATTTTAAAGCAAAGTGTAACTGCGAACCTGTGTCTGTTTCTTGAACGTGCTGCCGGCAGAACGACGAGGGACGAGAATAACAGTGAGTACAAAAATTTTGCGGGGTAAAAAGACCCTAGAATAATCATTAAGGTCACATTTTGTTTTATTTATATCACGATTTAGATTATTTGCTTTTAGTTTATATTTTTTTTGAATTTTTAAGATATAGAAAAAGAAACGAGCAGGGGAGCTCAATTTTGTTAATGATTTTTGAGTTTTTCGTAATGAATATTTTGAATAAAATTATAATTTGAGATCTGAAATTTAAAATAAAAATGGAGTTCTAATTTCTTTAGCTAAAGGTGTGTGGAGGCTTGGTAAAGCCGTCCAGAAGTAATCATGGTTTGAGGACGTGACACGAACAGACTTTTCTCTACTGACTAATTCGTGACTAGTTGGGTTACATTAGGGGCTATTTCCTTTGAATATATGGCCAAGGAAATAGCGAAGGAAGTATCTTTCTGATACTTGGGTGGGTTGGCCAGACCTTCGTCAACAACATCAGACGAACGTTTGGAATTCAGTATGGCGGTATCTGAGGGTGATGAAAAGGAGGTGCTTTAGATATAGGATATAGGTGTAGGGTATTAGTTTTTAGGATTAGTTTAGAATTTAGTTATTTTTTTTATTTCTTTTAATACATTTTTTTTAATTTTTTTTAATAATTTTGGTTTCGGGTTTTAGTTTAATAGGTTAGTTAGATTAAATAGGTTAGTTTTTTTGTTTGGATTTTTTTTAATTTTTCTTGCAATTTTTTTTTAGTAAAAATCGAAGCACCAAACTATCTTTTCTCTCCGATATCGTCAGGGTCTCTAGATTTGTGGCACATTTTTCCATCATAACTTTAGGCACGATCTAAAAATGAATGTTTAGTCGAGCAGGAGGTGCACTAGGGGATGGCAAGAACCACCCCAAGCGACGAGCGAAGCCGAGCAACCGCAAGCGTGCCGTAGCCACCTCTGGTGTACCGAAGATGTCCCCCGTGGAAACCTGGCTCCTAACAATGGCGCCCAACGTGGGGCTAAAGATTCTTTTAGTTTAAAAGACTAAAGCAACTCCAAGGGGATGATTTTTTTTATTAAAGGTCATCACCTTGGACTTGTTTTTGCTTTATTGAGAATTTTTTTTTTTGAATACACAAATCTAGAGACTAAAAGCTTTTGGTTTTGTCACAGATCACAAGCGGCTATTCGATTCTTAAGGCCAAGAGTCAGAGATTTTTGTGAGGTAGCTTGGGGTCGGTGACAACTCCAAAAGTGGAACAGGGTTGGAAGATTTTGAGTCTTGGCTGTCCACAGAATCAGGTACAACCAGATTCTTCGTGAGGTAGAGATTCAAAGTCCGAAAACCTTGTTCATGTGGATGTTCATCTTGGAACTACAGCCATCCATAGATTAGGCTACACGCCAGATAATATGTAGTGGTTGTGGTGAAGAGATGGGCTGAAGCAAATGCTGAATTTCGAACGCACTAGTCACAAGACAGACAAAAGAACAAAACAACGACTACCAGATTGCTGATGGAAAGGAAACTTTACCAGTCTTCTCACACCTAAGCGTCAATAAAAAAAATTTAAAGTACATCCAATTTTTTTCGATTTTTATAATTCATTCTTCAATTTTTTTTATATTCTTTTTTTTAACTTTCTTTAGATACAATTTTTTTTTACTTTCTTAACTAATTTCTTTTATTTCTTTTTTAATAATTTTTTTTTTTTTACTTTTAAACTTAATTTTTAAGTTGTCTTTGCCTTTTAATAATTTTTTTTTACTTTTAATTTTACATTTTTTTTTGATAATTCCATTTCTTTTTAATTCTTTATATTTTTTTTTACTTTTAACTTAATTTTTCATACATTTTTCTTTTCAATTTTTTTTTACTTTTTAATTTTGATAAATTATTCCTAGTTTTGAATTTTTTTTTATTTTTTTTTAATATTGAATTCCATTTTTTTTATATAGTTTAGTTTCTTTTTAAATTTAAAGTTTTTTTTTGATATATCAAAATTTTTTTTTTTATTGAGTTTTTTTTTGGGTTTTCTTTCTTTTTCTTTTTTACATTTATTTTTGAATTTTGGGCAAGAAGTTACTTAGGCGATGTCAGAGAATAGGAGAGTGACAGGAGCTGTTCCTAAAGTCAGGCAGCCTAGGGATGAGTCAAGAAAAAGGAGAGTCACACGTCAGACGGGTGGGTTAGATGAGGAAAACGAAGGAGCTGGTATGACTGAGGAACTTCGTACGATACCACCGACTCTGAACGAAAACGACAACGTAGACAAGACTTACCAAGAAATTACAAAAATCATACGAAGCATGGACTTACTTGGAACTGAGGAAACAAACAACAACTTACCAAACACAAACACTCGAGACAAGGTAGTAAGACAACACGAGACGGTAGAAGGACTGGAAGAAGGAGAAGACAATACTGATGACGAACAACAAGATTCACGTATAAGTGGACAAGAACGACTTAACACGACACACAACTACGAACTTGAACAAGAACGACTACGATTAGAACGAGAACGATTAACACAACAAGACAACGATTTAGAACAAGAACGACTAGAACTTGAACTCGAACAAGAAAGACAACAGACAGAACAACTTAGAAGAGACAGGATTAGAACAAATACAATAAATAACAGCCAAACAGTACATGTACCAGTATTGACAGGACTTGACTTGTACGAACAAATACAAAAAGTAACCTCTCTGACAGTCAAGGAAAGCCAAACGAAAACACTGAGCATTCTTGCGGACGGCTTGTCCGAAATGTATAAGATTTTTGACAAGAATATGAAAACAATGAATGCTAAGTTGAGTAGTTTGGAGCAATCCATGACAGGTCAGAGAGACGCAACAAACGGACGTGAACGTGACTTCTTACAGGACTTTAAACAAGAGACAACACATACAAGACCGACTCACAGACGGACGAACCACTCGTCAAATAGTCAACCGACATTACAGCCACCAAGTGAACATTCCTCATCTGGGGATATCAATCGAAGGGTTGATGTTCATAAATGGGGAATTAAGTTTGATGGTACGTCAAAAACTATGTCGGTTGAAAGTTTTATTTTTCGAGTGGAGACATTACAGAAGAAAAGTGGACTTACTGACGACCAGCTCTTTGCGAATTTCCACCATTTGGTCACTGCCTCTGCTGAGAGATGGTATTGGCAGTTCTTGGAGGAGAATCAGGGAGATGATCTCTTAAACTATTACGATTTGAAAACCGAACTCCTCCGACAATTCAAGAACAACAAGCGCGACCATGAAATCCTAAGGGCAATAATGGATCGGAAACAACAATCTCACGAGACATTTGACGAATTTTATGCAGATATTAGAGGCCTGACCTTACAAATGCAAAATAGGCCTAGTGAAAGTGACCTTATATCAATGGTAAGAAAGAATGTAAAAGATAGGATTAGCACGCTAATTTTTGGTTGCTCAATTAAGAGTATTCATCAGCTAAGAGACGAATGCAAAAGAGCTGAGGAGCATTTAGCGTTGAAAGATTTCAAGACAAAGAGGTTTGTAAATGAGATAGGAGAGGAAGGTTATTCACGTAGAAGAAATACTGTTAGTGAATCAGAAGAAGAGGGTTTCGAAATATCTGAAATTCAGACGAGAAGAGGAGAAAGGAAAAATTTTGATCATAGAGAAAAGGCGAATAAGTATAGGGAACAGGATAAGAGAAAAGAGGTATTAAGAGATGGAAGACAACCTTTGGGCGTATGCCCTTCTACTTTTCATACCTTGACATGTTTCAGCTGTGGAGAAGGTAGCGTTTCTTTCAAGTGTGCAGCATGTCAGGGAAATCCGAAGGTCGGCGGGGTGTCCGGGAGCCAACCGCCGACGTCGAAGCCACACCCGGAGGATCCAAGGAAATCCCTGAAGGAATAAAGATATTAGAGAGAAAGAAAGAAACAAATGAAGACAAGACTTACCAAATAGAAACACGAAATCCTCACAAAAGCCTACACCAGAGG
Organism: Philhelius festivus; assembly: GCA_963931855.1. Lineage (NCBI taxonomy): Eukaryota > Metazoa > Arthropoda > Insecta > Diptera > Syrphidae > Philhelius > Philhelius festivus. The sequence continues at coordinate 89,325,896 of OZ007555.1, forward strand.
ATGATTGAGTATGAGGAAGCTAGGAGAAGAATTTTTGGTGAGGAAATCGATCTTGTCAAAAATAAAAGTAGGAATTATTTAAAAATTCATAGGCTAAGGGAAAAACATGCAATATTAAGACTGACGAAAAATAAAATAGAAGCGACAATTCTATCAGTATCAGACGATAATAGGCCATACGCGAAAGTGCAATTAGGAGGAGTAGAAATGTTAGGATTATTAGATAGTGGAGCGTCCGTTACGTGTTTGGGGAAAGGTGCAATGCAATTTATTAGTAATAAGAAAATAACAATGACAAAAATGAACAATGATATTAAGACAGCTGATGGAAATCATCAGAAAATAGAAGGCCGTTTTAAAATCAATGTCTCGTGGGGTGGTAAAACTCAGGAGATGGAGATCTTTGTGGTTCCTGGTCTTTTGCAACCACTATATCTGGGTGTAGATTTTTGGAGTACTTTTAAAGTAGCTCCAAATATAGTTAGTGAACTTAACGTTCCTGTAGTGACAGGGAAAGAGCAGCAAATTTTTCGTGATCTGTCAATAGATCAAGCAAAGCAGCTGGAGAGTATCAAGCTACTGTTTCCCTCCTTTGCTGTACTCGGGTTGGGTAAAACCAATCTCGAGGAGCATGTCATAGAAGTGGATGACGAACAAATTCCCATAAAACAAAGACACTACCCCATCTCGCCAGTAGTACAAAAGCTCTTGTACGCAGAGCTAGACAGGATGCTGGAAATGGGTGTAATAGAGGAGAGTAACAGTGCTTGGAGCTCTCCAGTTGTTTTGGTGAGAAAGAGTGGTAAAAATAGGCTGTGTCTCGATTCTCGTAAAGTGAACGCTAGAACGAAAAAATTTGCGTATCCACTTCCACATATTGAGGGAATCATAAGCCGGCTGCAAGATACGAAATTCATCTCCAGTATCGATCTAAAGGATGCCTTCTGGCAAATTCCTCTGGAGAGCAAATCAAGAGAGAAGACAGCTTTTACAGTCCCTGGGCGGCCGTTATATCAGTTCACGGTTATGCCGTTTGGATTGTGTAACGCCGCTCAGAGAATGTCTAAGTTAATGGACAAAGTCATTCCTGGTCGTCTTCGACAGAATGTCTTTGTCTATCTCGATGACCTCTTGATTTGCTCCCCAGACTTCAAAACCCATATGAAGGTACTGGAGGAAGTGGCTTACGCCTTACGTCAAGCTGGATTGACAATAAATGTCGAAAAAAGCAAATTTTGCTTTAAAGAAATAAAGTATCTTGGATATGTGGTTGGTGACGGGTGTATACGGACAGACAAGGACAAAGTATCGGCGGTCGAGGACTTTCCGGTACCTAAGACCCCCAAACAACTCCGTAGGTTCCTAGGCATGACGGGTTGGTATAGACGTTTCATACCAAACTATGCATCTATAGCAGCCCCGATGACTGATTGCTTAAAAAAAGGACATACATTCGAAATGACTGACGAGGCAATAACGGCATTTCAACTACTCAAAACAAGTTTAGTTACAGCACCCATACTCACAAATCCGGACTTTTCAAAACATTTTTATATACAGTGTGACGCTTCAACCTCAGGTGTAGGGAGTGTGATCTTTCAGATGGATGATGAGAAAAATGAACGGCCGATAGCATTCATGTCCCAGAAGCTAAATTCTGCTCAACGGAATTATAGCGTTACGGAACTTGAGTGCTATGCGGCAGTTTTATCGGTTAAGAAGTTCAGGGCCTACGTTGAGGGTTTACCCTTTACTATCATCACCGATCACGCAAGTCTGAAATGGTTAATGACGCAAAAAGACCTGACTGGACGTTTGGCCAGATGGAGTTTTAAACTTCAGGGTTTCGACTTCGTGATCGAGCATAGGAAGGGTGTCCAAAACGTGGTCCCTGATACCTTATCTCGAGTCCATATGGAGGAGATCACGACTGAAGATTTAGCGCCAGAGGTTGACTTTAGTTCACCATATTTCTCTTCAGAGGAATATGTTGAACTAAAGAAAATAGTACTTAATGACCAGGACAAATTACCAGATATTTGCATATCAGACGGATTTGTTTATAAACGAACTGACATAAGAACAGGTGACGCAGTACAAGACGACAGAGCATGGAAGCTTTGGGTCCCTAAGGAGTTGTGCGAGGGGCTTTTAAAAGCCTCACATGACTCTCCAGCTTCTGGACACGGTGGGATTAACAAAACCTTATCCAAGTTGAGGCAGAAGTACTTCTGGCCCGGGATGGCTACCGATGTTCAGAACTGGGTGAAGTCATGTGACACTTGCAAGTGTAGCAAATCTGTCAACACCACTACTCGGCCGCCGATGGGGCAACAAACTGTGACAGAACGACCGTTTCAACGTCTATACATCGATTTTCTTGGCCCTTACCCTCGTACTAAAAACGGAAACACACACATATTCATTTGTCTTGATCACTTCAGCAAATATGTATTTTTAAAACCAATTAGAAAAGCAACATCATCTGAGGTAGTCAAGTTTTTAGAAGAAAATGTGTTTCATGTATTTGGTGTCCCCGAATACATTCATTCCGATAACGGAAAACAGTTTGTTTCGGAACTGTTCGCTAGTTTCTTGAAACGCTATGGAGTAAAACATGTTAGAACAGCGATTTATTCTCCACAAGCGAACGCGTCCGAACGAGTCAACCAATCCGTTTTGTCAAAAATTCGATCCTACCTCGGTAGTGATCAAAAACACTGCGATCAGCATGTGAGCAACGTAGCTTTTTCACTAAGGAGTGTTGTTCATGATGTACTTACAGTTGAGCCGTACTACGCTATTTTCGGAACTCCAATGATTCAACACGGAAAATCATATGAATTGCTTCGAAAATTAGGCGTAGTGAAGGAATCAAAAATCGAAATCTTAAACAAAGACGATAGACTCGAACTAATAAGAGCTAAAATTTTTGAGAATTTAAAAATCGCACATCAAAAAAGCAGTAAAATCTATAATACCAGAAGTAAACCTAATAATAATATAATATAAGCCAGGTCAAATAGTTTATCGTCGAAATTTTAAGCAAAGCAATGCAATTGAAAACTATAATGCAAAACTTGCTCCAAAATTTATTAAATCGATTATTTTGAAAACTGTAGGAAATTCGCTTTATGTAATAGGCAATTTGAAAGGTGAAAAGGTTGGAGTCTATCACGCTAAAGATCTCCATGTATAATAGAAACGAAATTTATGATAACGCACTAAGATGATGTTGCTTATACTGTGATATTAGGTTTAAGTATATGTACTTCAGATAGTTTATTTATAGTTTATTTATTTCTAGTCATTTATTTACATAGTTTATTTATGTATACATATAGTTTATTTATTTATATTTATTTATTTACATAGTCTAATTATGTATCGTTAGTTTATTCATTTATAGAGTAATTAGGTATATTTACATTTAGTATCTGTGATATCATCTTGACTTTGCTTGCAATCATTATTCTTTAGTGTATTTTCTATTATCTGTGATTTTTTTTTTAAGTATTTATATTTATTTCTTTTATCTGTGAAATTTTTTTTTAGAGTTTTATATTTACAATTATTATCTGTGATTTTTTTTTAGAGATTATCTTAATTACAATTATTATCTGTGATAATTTTTTTATGTAGTTATAGTTTACTTATTTAAAGTATTTATAACTACGACCCTCATCTGTGATACCATTTTATTAGGTTATTTAATAGTCATTTATAAGCATAGCTTTTATTATCTGTGATCCTTTTTATCAAATAGTCAAAGTACCTGATTTTCTTTTAAAAATAGTTTATTATAATTAAGATCTGTGATATTAGTTATTAAGCTGAAGTACATTAGTGATATTAGTTTTAAGTTAAAGTACCTGAAGATTACCTGTGATTTTTCTTTAAGTAATGAAAATACCTGACTGTGATATAGGTTATTTATTAGTAATTGTTTATCAAGCTTAGTAAATTAGTATAATATAGCCAAAATTTCCATGATGAATTCAACTTAGGTTATCAAACGATTAGTAGACGCAGTGAGAAAAATTAAAAACATGAAACTAAAGGCTCAACAATACTAAAAGAGCATGAGTTCTCAGGTAGTAGGCTCAGCCACACTACGAGACCAAAAAGGAAATACTACTTATGCTTATCTCCTTTTTTTTACGCTTCAAGTGACCTCTCGACCACTCAGCCACTTGCAGCGAGCCTGTTACGGAGACAGCTTACCTGGACACGAGCGGCGTTGCACATACAGTGGGTGGCAGTGACTCGTCGGTGAATTGTTGATTATAAGACACTGCCACTGCCACAAACACAAAACAAAGTCCTTTTTTATTGTTATCAATTCTCCTGGAGGAAGCCGCAAATCCTCCAAGAGTATCCCCTCGGCTATACCAAGGAATAGAGGAAACCAAAACAAGAGGTTTTCTCATCTTGGGAAGTTGTTTGTTTTTTTTTTTTGTTGTTGGGAGGAAGATCTATTCCTGCCGACAACACGCACGCGCTGCACACTTTTTTTTTGGTTTTTTTGTTTAATTCGTTCCTTTTGAACCCATGTTCTCCAAATAGTAATGTTCTGTAAAGAAATTAACAAAAATTAATATATTTAATCAAAAAAAGAATGAATGAGGAAAATCATACCTACATGCATACATATGTACATACATGTTTGCAACAAATTATTTCAACTATAATTTACATACTTAGGATTTACGATACTTACCTTTTTTTTATTCCTAAATATTCGTGATTATCTGAAAATGAAAAATCAAAGAGAAAAAGTAATTATTATCATTTCGATTAAATTTTAATAGGATTCACAAATAATACCTATCTCCTCTGCGCAGGTGAAAGTGGTTTTGTCTCTCTTTGCCCAAAGGCAAAGGGGGGCAAAATAATACCACGACACATGCGCAGAATGATTTCGCGGAGTTCGGAAATGAATATAAAATGAACAAAATGAACTTTCCTAAGGGTGTAGGTTAATGTATTTAGTGTTAAGGTAGGTAAGGAAATTTATATTAGAAGGAAATTACTGTGATAAAAAGATAGATTATTAGATTAGTATTAAGTTGATTAGTTTTATTATAGGTATATATATTTTCAATTAAAATTAAGTAATAGGATAGGGACAGAGACGAACATATTATAAAAGGGATGATCATGAATGTGTGTGTGGATTTCTGGATATGGATGAGGGGGGAAATAATGATAAAGATAAGGATGGATATTATTATTTTTGATTTTTTTGTTATATTGAAGGGTTGAAAATAGTGATCTCACTCAGATGTAGTGGTAACTATTTACTTATGTAATTAGGCAAAGACCAAGACCTAGCTCGGGGGATTTTATGGTCATTGTTGTATTCGATAATTAATAGGAAAGTTCGCGAGTTATTAACTGTCAGCTATTTCAATTTAAAATTTGAATTTAAATTTTTCGAGCAATAAGTTTAAGATCAAATTTGCTTTGCAAAGAAGAAAACTCGTATAAAGAGAAAAATAAAATAAATAAATCAGAAAAATAAAGGTAAATTCAAAGTGAAAGTGGTTTTAAATTTTTTTATATATATATTAAATATATGTATACTTAGAATTGCCTGAAACTAAACGCGGAGGAAGAAAAAAGTTTGGGGACATATTCTCGGAATTTTTAATCCTTTCGAATTCCAATAGGATTTATAAAGCAGAGGTATGTGTACAAAATTGAAATTCAAAATTCAAAAGCCTGACGTGTGATTTTCTTATCAGGCTTAGGCTTGATTTCTTCAATCTAGAAAGATCTACCGCAGGAACCTAGGCCTCTGCTAATTTTTTTATTACTTGCTGTAATTTTGGGTGAAGGCACCGTAGGAGCGGAAGACTTTCTTTGTTCCAGGAGGACAAAGAAAAATCTTTTGGGAGACAAAAGTCCAACGTAGATAAAAGGACTCTATACGTATATTTAACTATACAAATAGAGGTCATAGCTGCAGAGGATTTTTGTGAAAAAAAAAAAAAAGGTGCTTCGACAAGTGAAAATAAAGGGAAATACAAAACCGTGAAGGATAAGAACAAGGAAGAAAAGAAAGACCAAAGACAACAAAATCAAGAAAACAAGAAACTAATTAAGTGTTTTAAAAGAATTTTTTTTTATTTTTGTTTGAAGAATTTTAAAGTAGAGTAGAGAGCTTAAACAAACTAGTGTAAAGATTCGGGTCTCCAGATCGTTTTTTTTTTTGGTTAAATTTGGTTTCTTTATTATAAAAAAAAAAAAATTTTTTAAATTTTTATTGCAAAAGTGACTTTAAAGATAATAAGAAAAATTTTAAAGCAAAGTGTAACTGCGAACCTGTGTCTGTTTCTTGAACGTGCTGCCGGCAGAACGACGAGGGACGAGAATAACAGTGAGTACAAAAATTTTGCGGGGTAAAAAGACCCTAGAATAATCATTAAGGTCACATTTTGTTTTATTTATATCACGATTTAGATTATTTGCTTTTAGTTTATATTTTTTTTGAATTTTTAAGATATAGAAAAAGAAACGAGCAGGGGAGCTCAATTTTGTTAATGATTTTTGAGTTTTTCGTAATGAATATTTTGAATAAAATTATAATTTGAGATCTGAAATTTAAAATAAAAATGGAGTTCTAATTTCTTTAGCTAAAGGTGTGTGGAGGCTTGGTAAAGCCGTCCAGAAGTAATCATGGTTTGAGGACGTGACACGAACAGACTTTTCTCTACTGACTAATTCGTGACTAGTTGGGTTACATTAGGGGCTATTTCCTTTGAATATATGGCCAAGGAAATAGCGAAGGAAGTATCTTTCTGATACTTGGGTGGGTTGGCCAGACCTTCGTCAACAACATCAGACGAACGTTTGGAATTCAGTATGGCGGTATCTGAGGGTGATGAAAAGGAGGTGCTTTAGATATAGGATATAGGTGTAGGGTATTAGTTTTTAGGATTAGTTTAGAATTTAGTTATTTTTTTTATTTCTTTTAATACATTTTTTTTAATTTTTTTTAATAATTTTGGTTTCGGGTTTTAGTTTAATAGGTTAGTTAGATTAAATAGGTTAGTTTTTTTGTTTGGATTTTTTTTAATTTTTCTTGCAGTTTTTTTTTAGTAAAAATCGAAGCACCAAACTATCTTTTCTCTCAGATATCGTCAGGGTCTCTAGATTTGTGGCACATTTTTCCATCATAACTTTAGGCACGATCTAAAAATGAATGTTTAGTCGAGCAGGAGGTGCACTAGGGGATGGCAAGAACCACCCCAAGCGACGAGCGAAGCCGAGCAACCGCAAGCGTGCCGTAGCCACCTCTGGTGTACCGAAGATGTCCCCCGTGGAAACCTGGCTCCTAACACTTTTATTTCAAATTTCAAAATGCAAGGTAACAAAAATATTTGTTTAAAAAATGAATTAATAAAATACATAAGTTTATATGGTTTCAGCAGAACCAAAGTGGAAGGAAGTAAGTTATTATCTCAAAAACGAAGACATTTAATTTTTGTTTTATATGTTTCAGACACTATCTCACTGGAAAAACCAGCTTCGATCACGGGCCAGAAACATAGAAGTCCACCGCATAACTACTGGTGGCGGCCCTCCTTCAAATCTTAAATTTAAAGATTACGAAGAGAAGGCCCTTGAAGTCTTTGGGGCAAGTACTGTGGATGGTATTCCGGGTGTGCCAACGTTGGGCTCAAAACAAATTAATATTGAAATTCCGGTAAACCCATCACAGGTATTGTTTTATATACTTTTCAGTTGATTTTTACTAATCTTTTACCAACGTATTGCAGGAAAATGATGAGGAACCTGACTACCCAACAGAGTTCCTTGATAGCTACTTGCTTCGTGAGCCGACAGCTAATTTGTTTGAGCCTGCAGCTCTTCCAAGTCCCTCGAAAAGAAAAAGAAATAAGGATACTTCATCGAGCAATTTATTGAACCAAATCTTGCAAATGACCAAAGCAAGAGATGAATGGGAACTTAAAACCCAGGAATTTGCAGGTTCAAACCGTAATGGCAGACGCATTGAAAAGGATTGCAGAAAATCTACAATCTTTGTCTGAAGCCATTAAAGATTTTTCGAAAACTCATTAGACTTCCAAAATTTTCTTGCTATGGTCATTTGTAAGATTTGGTTTCATTAAATATTTTTTTATTTTTTGTTTGTGCTAAGAAGGCTGTATTAATTTATTTATGTATGTACATACAAATGTAGATATTTATGATTTTAGAAAATATATAAAAAAAAAATCGCAAAATAAAAATATAATGAAGTATGTAAGAAAATTTATATGGCTGTTGATTTTGACTTGCGATACAAAGGCACTTTAAACAAGTTATGCACTCGTTAAAAAATATCGAACTCGAGGTAAAAAAAATTTAATTTTAGAGACGCTTATCAGTTCTTAATTAAAACTAAAAAAACGTTAGAATCATCCAAATGGACTAAGTGGTTTCCAATTGGGAACTCCGTATAACTATCGATTTAAATGTTTTCATGTAAAATTCATACATATGGAAGTCATGAAATCGATAGATAAACGAGGCTCCCAATTGAAAACTACTTGCTTGATTTGGATGATTTAAACAGTTTTGATTGTAGTCAACCAATGAATTCTCAAAACTATTTTTATCTCAAACCACAATTTAAAAAAAAAATCCATCTAAAAGTAATTCCGTCATGTTTAAAATTTCAAAGACATGACGGAATTACTTTTACATAGAAATTTTTTTAAGAACTTCTTGGAATTAAAAATGGTTTCCAGAATTAGTAAGCTTACCTAAATAATTGCAACTCAAATCCATTTCAAGAATAGAAATGAAGCAAGTAGTTTGAAAATGACAGGGTGGTTTATCTGTCATTTTCAAGAATTTCATGAAAAAATTCTTGATATTCCTGAAAATGATAGACAATTATATGCTGTCACTTCCAAAGTACTTGCTCATACTCATACTTTAGGTACCTGAAATATATATTTTATGTACTTGTATGTTAAGACTTAATTAAATACATCTAAATAACAAATTTTGTGATTAATTCATTAGTTTTGTTATGGCAAGGAGTTTATGTAGGCTTGTCGGACTCTTTTTCCTTCTCTGAGGTAGTCACTTGCGTTTTCACCTGAAATTACCGGTTCAGTTCCAATCACATCATGTGCAACTACTGCTGCAGTTTCATCATGCAAAATATTGTGTAGTATGATACATGCGTAGGTTATATAGGCAACTTTTTCATGACCATAATGAAGCTTTCGTTCATTTGATAAACATCGGAAACGTGATTTCAAAACTCCAAAGGCCCGTTCAATCACATTTCTAGCTTTGATATGCATAACATTGCATTTATTTTCCTTTTATGTTGTTGGGTCGTTTACAGGTGTCAATAGCCATGGTTCTAAAGGGTAGCCAGAATCACCTAACAGCCATTTTGAACTCGATGAGCTATAGCTTTGTATAAAATTGATGCGAATGTTTGATGTTGACCATATACCAGAATCATGGCAAGATCCAGGGAACCTTGCATTCACATGCAGGAACCGCAGGTCATGATCACAAATCTAACATGAGTAGGAAAGTATATTATTAGTGATAAAAACGAATCAGAAAAAGTCGTTACAGCTTCTACATTCACACTGCAATATCCCTTCCGGTTCATGTACAATTGTGCCGGACTTCTATTATCCATAGATTTAGGAGTTACAAGCGGTATATGGGTACAGTCAATAGCGCCAATAGTCCCTTTAATGTTGAATTTACTAAAAAATCTAAGTATTGACGTTATATTCAAGATTTTCTAAGGAAATATTTTAATTTGCAACACACCCAGACTTTTTAGACATACATTCCTCATTCGTTGATGGAAAGCGAACAACATTTTGTTTTACCTGGACTATAAGTTTACAAATATAGGTTACGTTTCTGCAAACTGTGGCTTGGCTCAAAGGAATTGTGTAGTTATTTCCTACAAACTTTTGGTATGAACCATGTCCGAGGAAATAAAGCACTGAAAGAAACTGTCCCAAAACATATTAATAAAAATGCAATTACAAGAAAAAGAAAGGTATAACTTACTCGAATAACAAAAGGCAAAGAAGTTGCCTGATTATCATGAGGCTTCAAGCTCTGAATAACTTCCCAGCACAAAGTTTTTGGGAAGCGAAAAAACTTTACAAAAATACTGCTTTGAAGAGTGATCATTTGTGTCTCTTAAAGATCTTAAAAGCCGTCGGCGCTGCAATCTTTTCAATATGAATAGTTTGTTAAAATAAAACAATTGCTATATTGTTAAAACATTACTTTTCATTTACGGATGAAAGTTCAGCAATAAGATGCACTAGAATTAAATCCACTTCCATTTTTTTTCTACACTCACAAATTTATAAGTCAATGGAAAATTTTGTTCACAACATAATATCAAATGTCAAAACTCAAGTAATATATTAGTTGTGACTTTCTCTGATGGAGACCACAATTTCGATTGTTTTTGTGACTCTCACAAGTTGTGACTGTATGGCAGAATACGAAAAAGTCACAAAATCAATTTCACCTCTCTTCTTGTGACTTGTGATGCATGTATCAGTGAGGTTGGGCAGAATCGGGCTGTAAGTCCTATCTCTTAACATATTTTTTGTATGTCTATCGATAACAAAGTACTTAATTATTCTTACTGGTAATAATTATTTTACGTGTTTGTTTTAACTACATACAAAGATATTTTTCATAAATCTGCACTTAGCTTACTCCATATATGTATGTATGTATGTATATCTTGCTTTTGTATTTTCTTGTACATCATTTTTGTTCGAACTTGTAAGGAAATACGTCCAATAAAACCTTACAAATTAATAGAATAGAGGTACGGATGTTTAAAAAAAAGTGTGAGTGCCAGGACTCACGGTTAAGATGTGTAAACATCAACGTTCGTCCGAGTGACGAATTTTTGTTATCGAACGTACCCAATAAAATACAATACAATCGTACTAGTTTGTGACTTTAGATATACATATATACCCCTCACACACGCCACATCGATCAACTTAACCCAGTAGGAAATTTCCAAAAATTCACTAATGAAGAAGTAGGTGTTTCCTCAAGGAAAAGGAGCTGCACCCATGAATTTCCTACGGAATCCTATGAGGAATTTAACACAGGCTTGTCATTGGAAGGAGGTACACACTTTCTCGATGCATATTTTGTTGTGAAATCACTATGCTCACGGCATCTTCGATTTCATGGGTAATATTTATGTATGAAAAAACTGGTTCTATTGATGTGATGCTTTCCTCAATGGAAATAAATTAATGAAAAGTGTGTCAACATTTAATCAATTGCATCAGGGAAAGAACCATTGAAAATACTAATTATTCACTACAGAATTGTGTACATATTTGAAGCTCGTTTTATCAGTTTTGAAAAAAGGAATGCATTTAGGCGATGTTTTATTAAGAGAAGGAATATAAATGAAATCATTATCCATTTCTTTTCTTATTTCATCAATAGAAGAAGCGCTTGAAATGTATAGGCAAATTTATCGCTTGAATGAAAAAAACAAATTAAATTTGTGTTATGTACGTATTTATTTTATTAACTATTATAGAACATTTTAAAGAAGTTAGTAGATATATATGTCTTACATTGTCTTGTCTTGTTGTAAGACGTAACACAAACAGTTGGTCGAAAAACTCTCCTTTGACACTTGGTAGAATTTGGGGAGCAGCTTAGGGATTATTCATCTTTATTTTCCTGTTCATTTGAGATCTAAGAAAAAGAGGAATATTTACTTTTGGCAAAACATTCAAAAGAATATAGGGAATTTACCGTTGGTGAATTGTTTTCCTTCTCCATGTTTGTTATTTAATCTTGAGTAAATTGATTGAAAATACAGAAAACCCCGCACAACCGTTTTCTTTGATCACAAAATTGACACTAAATCATTCCAAAACAAAAGAAATAACTCATGACAAAAAAAGACCAATTGAGCGTCGCTGAGACGCCGCGCCGACCCATAGCGGGAAAAACCCAAAAAGAAAGGATTGTTTATTGCAGGTCAAAATCTCTCTTTCTTTTTCCTCTCAGCTCGCAGACTATTTTGCTCAGTAAACGAAGTTCATGAAAAAATACATTCCTTTTCCCTAGCAATATCACCTGATCACCATAGTTTTGCTCTATTGAAAGGTTGTTTACTGATTTTTAGTTCCAAAGAAAAGAAAGGGTTGTTTTCTCTTTCACATCGCAGGCATTAAACACTCCATTGTGTATTACAATAACCACTGAAAAGATGCAGGAATAATTACAACGTGTTCAGCATTGTATTCATTAACATTAAGGATGTGTAAGAAGGATATTGCTTTGTTTCATTTTTTCTGTACCTTCTTTCGAGAACAAAGCACAAGATGCAACTGGGATTGCAAACTACTGACTCATTGCATGACTTTCGATGAATGAAACCAATGCAGACCTTCTACTCAATGAAAGTGCCACGTGATTTCTACGAGGAATTCAACTTTATTTTTCCTTGAGGAGAAAAATTCCTACTGGGAATCGACAAAGTACTTCGCTTTTGTATGGGCATTTACACACCAATACGCCGACGTAGAAGTTGTAATGAAGCATTACAACTCTGCCTCCCACCCCCCTACCTACGGACCTGTCCTGTTGTTAATCCCAGTACCTCACCATAGCTAAACCCTATTCCAACCCCGGAAGCCCCTATCCAGCAAAATCCCATATTAACCTATAAAGGCACCCCCCATGCTACGGACCTGTGAAAAATAACATTAAATGAATACTTACCAAAGCGACAACATGCTCCCATAGCATATGTCGACAGCAAGCCAAGGCCAGCAACTGATTACAAAGGAGCTTATCAGTGAACTTAAATCAATGGCACAATTACACCACACTTCTACTCAAACACAACAACAACTACTAGGAGTGGTGAATTGATAGCAGGAATTTATTTACGAAGAAGGAAGAACTCCACCGAAGGCAGCAACTGGTTGACGATCAAGAACCTCGATGGTAGGTTCTCGAGCAATAAAAGGAGAGATTGTTCGTCCTCTTTCCCGTCGCCCCCTTGTATTATTAATCATAGCCTAGAAGCAAGATGGTGAGTTAAGGTTCATACGAGAACTGACTACCCTCCTACCGCACACCGGCAGCCATGAGTAAGTGCAGAAAGAAGCAACAACGTATAGGTAAACATGATGCCACCCGTCCCCCCGCACCATTTAACGTAGGTGGAGGAAAGCAATGTTATTGACAGAAAAAGCGATGACGTAACGAAAGAGATCATATTGCGTGGAAATGTGCACTTCCTAGCTTTACAGCTCACGCATGGTTTGGCTGAAAAGTGTAATAAAAGACCGCCATACATTCGACGAAGACACAGAGTGCGGTAGTCCACTACCGAGTTAACATCGGGAAACAGAGTGCGGAAGACCTTCACAGAGGTAACATCGTATAACAAGGTGCAGCGCAAAGTCTCAAAATTCAGTCGGCATAAGAACCAAGGAGGGTAAGTAAAGTATTAAGTTGTAGACTTCCCCCCACCAGTGGTAAGGGGTCACAACAAAGTAACACAAGATTGCCGGATTCGTCCGTTGATTTGCCGGATTCGTCCGTTGATTTGCCGGATTCGTCCGTTGATTTGCCGGATTCGTCCGTTGATTTGCCGGATTCGTCCGTTGATTTGCCAGATTCGTCTGTTGATTTGCCGGATTCGTCCGTTGATTTGCCGGATTCGTCCGTTGATTTGCCGGATTCGTCCGTTGATTTGCCGGATTCGTCCGTTGATTTGCCGGATTCGTCCGTTGATTTGCCAGATTCGTCCGTTGATTTGCCGGATTCGTCCGTTGATTTGCCAGATTCGTCTGTTGATTTGCCAGATTCGTCTGTTGATTTGCCGGATTCGTCCGTTGATTTGCCGGATTCGTCCGTTGATTTGCCGGATTCGTCCGTTGATTTGCCAGATTCGTCTGTTGATTTGCCGGATTCGTCCGTTGATTTGCCGGATTCGTCCGTTGATTTGCCGGATTCGTCCGTTGATTTGCCGGATTCGTCCGTTGATTTGCCGGATTCGTCCGTTGATTTGCCGGATTCGTCCGTTGATTTGCCAGATTCGTCTGTTGATTTGCCAGATTCGTCTGTTGATTTACCGGATTCGTCCGTTGATTTGCCGGATTCGTCCGTTGATTTGCCGGATTCGTCCGTTGATTTGCCGGATTCGTCCGTTGATTTGCCAGATTCGTCTGTTGATTTGCCGGATTCGTCCGTTGATTTGCCAGATTCGTCTGTTGATTTGCCAGATTCGTCTGTCGATTTGCCGGATTCGTCCGTTGATTTGCCAGATTCGTCTGTTGATTTGCCAGATTCGTCTGTTGATTTGCCGGATTCGTCCGTTGATTTGCCGAACCCGTCTAGATTCAGCTGTGAATGCCAGATCCAACTAAAGACTGTCGACATCAAGCGTGAAGTACTAGCTGGACCCGTTCAACTACTCTCAACCTGCGTACAGAAACCAGGCGAACGCACTGAAAGAATATCTGCAGAGAATAAATCCACACCGAAGAACAGACCAAGGATACCAGCAACGAAGACATTAATTATAAAAATTGTATATAAAATAACATATGTAAATTAGTTTAAGTTCACTTTTCGATGATTTTATAAATAAAGGAATATTGACGTTAAAATCTGAAGTTAGTACTACTTTAGATAGAACCCCGGTAAGCCGGCGAGCAAAACCTCAGCCTTTGACAAAAGTACATCACAAATTGGCGCCCGAGCAGGGACGTTATGATTAACGTCCATCCAACATAGAAAAGTAGAAAATGTTAGCTGAAATTGGTATCCAGAAACATAGATGTTACCCGCAACCAGACCAACAGAAGACAGAGAAAATGTTCTTACCCAAAACCAGTAACCTGAAGATCGAAGCATAGATCGTAACCGTAACCAGACCAGAAGATCAAGAAAATGATCTTAACCGAAACTTGAAACCTGAAGATCAAGAATAGATCTTACCCGAAACTCGAAGATACAAATTTTCGATCTCAACCCGAAACCCGAAACCTGAAGATCAAATAGATCTTACCCGAAACCCGAAACTTGAAGATACAAATTTCGATCGTAAGTCGAAACCCGAAACCTGAAGATCAAGATTTGGATCTTACCCGAACCCTGAAGCCAGAAGATCAAGCTGTAGATTTTAACCAAAACCCGAAACCCGAGACTTGAAGATAATTTTTTATCTTAAGCTGAAACCCGAAACCGAAGATCAAAATTAAGATCTTAACCATAACAAAGATTGACGATAAAAATATAAGTCTAAGCCGACCCGAAAAGAGAGACTGAAAGCAAGATGAGAAAATCAGACAAGAAAATAATAAAAACAAAAATGTCTAACACTGAAGAAAGTTTCGACATTTTCGCCAGTATAGGTAGGATTTACCTACTCAACAAAGTGGAGTTGATTGAACGTATGACGCGCTTAGGGCTGAATACGGAAGGAACAATGGCTGTACTCCGTGTCCGTTTCAGCATCCACATAAAAGAAGCGCGGGCTCTAAAACCTACTCAAAATCTTTGTGAGGAACTAGGAACACTCGTTACAGGACGAGAATATGCAGAAGAGCACAGAAATTTAAAATCCGCCCAACATATAAGCAATTCAGAGAAAATAGGTACGAAGGAACACCTAGAATACAACAGTTATGTTCCCAGTATATCAGTTCCCGCTGTTCAGACCTATAAGACTGCTTACCCGGCTGTGATTCCGTACGATCGATTAACCAACCTTCCGAAATATAGAGAATGGTGCTATCCCCACAATACTCGCCAGAACCAAGTCCCATTTGTAGCCAACACTTCAGCATCATACCAGTTACCAGATCAAACCAGAACCCCGCCAGCTACTGCACCCGTCGATTATTCATTACTTGGCCGGGAAGTTGAAGTAATAAACATCGTTAGTAACTGGGGTCTTACCTTTGATTCAACTGATAATGCCCTCGAGTTTATCAAAAGAGTGGAAGAACTCGCTGATTGCTACAGGATTCATCTGAATGAGATGCCCCGAACCTTCCCAGTAATATTCAGAGGAAACGCTCTACAATGGTTCCGAATAAATAGGGAGAATTTTAGGACATGGTTGGATTTTTATCATGCCTTCTTGGGACATTTTCTCCCTGTACGCTTTGTTAACAAATTAGAGGAGGAAATTGCAAGAAGAAGACAAGGCCCTCGCGAAAGGGCAAAAGATTTTATCCAAGCCTTACAATATTTGATTCACCAGCACCCCACTATGGGCACACAGGATAGCATCGACCGTATTTACGACCGACTACGACCCGAGTATCATTTCTATATCCGCCGCAGGGATTTTAGAACATTGGATGAATTAACCGGTCTAGCCGAAGAGTTCGAGCATATTCAGAATGAAAGTCGAAACCTAGCCCCAGCCTCAGTTAAGCCCATGCCTATGACCTTCTCACGAGAAGCACAGATTCAGGTCCCAATCCAGGACCAATATGATCGCATGACCCATTGTTGGCATTGCAAGCAGCGAGGGCACTCCAAGGCTAACTGTCTCCGGCCTTTCCGAAGGTTCTGCACTTTCTGCGGGGAAGACGGGCGCTTGACAAAAGATTGTCTTTGTCACACGCATAGAGCATCTACATTACAAGTCCTACCAACGGCTACCGCCGACTCTGATATAGTTTCCCCAGAAACAAGGACCTGTAACCCCATTGATGACATGCAGGTGACTCTCGGTATCCCAACGAAGGAAGAGCTAGCAGAAGATACAGCATCAGATGTACGGGCAGCCTGTGTAAATGTTGTCACAAACTTGTTCAAAACGGAACCAGAGCTTTCGCATAGCCAAGATTCAAGTGCCAACCCGCAGCCAATAGACCATGAACCCAAGAGTCTGATCAAAAAACGAGAAGCAAAGCCGCTACCAGTCGCGCCTACTCAAGAAATATTGAGAGATCCACGCGGGTTACTGCCTGTTTGTTTATACGGGCAAGGTGACTACGTTAAGGAATCGAATTTTGAAAACGCTGTTAGAGGTAGAGAAGTAACGACTACCCAAAATCTATGCCTTCCAGGGGGCAAGTCTCTTCCGCGAGCACAAAGAAAGTTACATACATATTTGCCAAGGCAGCAATTACGGAAGTTCGAAAAACTGCCTAATAACACAAACGCTGTAGTATACAGGATACGACTAAGTTCAAATGCACCATTCCGTCAAAAATATTATCACAGAAACCCCGCCCCGCAAAAGATAATAAACAAGAAATTCAAGAAAGTACTACGAGATAGCAGGGTTGAACAATCAACCAGAAGAAAAAAAAAAAAAAAAAAAAACCCGAGTTCTAGACGAGAAGGTTCTCGTCTCCAAAGAAGGAGGGGTTTGTAATGAAGCATTACAACTCTGCCTCCCACCCCCCTACCTACGGACCTGTCCTGTTGTTAATCCCAGTACCTCACCATAGCTAAACCCTATTCCAACCCCGGAAGCCCCTATCCAGCAAAATCCCATATTAACCTATAAAGGCACCCCCCATGCTACGGACCTGTGAAAAATAACATTAAATGAATACTTACCAAAGCGACAACATGCTCCCATAGCATATGTCGACAGCAAGCCAAGGCCAGCAACTGATTACAAAGGAGCTTATCAGTGAACTTAAATCAATGGCACAATTACACCACACTTCTACTCAAACACAACAACAACTACTAGGAGTGGTGAATTGATAGCAGGAATTTATTTACGAAGAAGGAAGAACTCCACCGAAGGCAGCAACTGGTTGACGATCAAGAACCTCGATGGTAGGTTCTCGAGCAATAAAAGGAGAGATTGTTCGTCCTCTTTCCCGTCGCCCCCTTGTATTATTAATCATAGCCTAGAAGCAAGATGGTGAGTTAAGGTTCATACGAGAACTGACTACCCTCCTACCGCACACCGGCAGCCATGAGTAAGTGCAGAAAGAAGCAACAACGTATAGGTAAACATGATGCCACCCGTCCCCCCGCACCATTTAACGTAGGTGGAGGAAAGCAATGTTATTGACAGAAAAAGCGATGACGTAACGAAAGAGATCATATTGCGTGGAAATGTGCACTTCCTAGCTTTACAGCTCACGCATGGTTTGGCTGAAAAGTGTAATAAAAGACCGCCATACATTCGACGAAGACACAGAGTGCGGTAGTCCACTACCGAGTTAACATCGGGAAACAGAGTGCGGAAGACCTTCACAGAGGTAACATCGTATAACAAGGTGCAGCGCAAAGTCTCAAAATTCAGTCGGCATAAGAACCAAGGAGGGTAAGTAAAGTATTAAGTTGTAGACTTCCCCCCACCAGTGGTAAGGGGTCACAACAAAGTAACACAAGATTGCCGGATTCGTCCGTTGATTTGCCGGATTCGTCCGTTGATTTGCCGGATTCGTCCGTTGATTTGCCGGATTCGTCCGTTGATTTGCCGGATTCGTCCGTTGATTTGCCAGATTCGTCTGTTGATTTGCCGGATTCGTCCGTTGATTTGCCGGATTCGTCCGTTGATTTGCCGGATTCGTCCGTTGATTTGCCGGATTCGTCCGTTGATTTGCCGGATTCGTCCGTTGATTTGCCAGATTCGTCCGTTGATTTGCCGGATTCGTCCGTTGATTTGCCAGATTCGTCTGTTGATTTGCCAGATTCGTCTGTTGATTTGCCGGATTCGTCCGTTGATTTGCCGGATTCGTCCGTTGATTTGCCGGATTCGTCCGTTGATTTGCCAGATTCGTCTGTTGATTTGCCGGATTCGTCCGTTGATTTGCCGGATTCGTCCGTTGATTTGCCGGATTCGTCCGTTGATTTGCCGGATTCGTCCGTTGATTTGCCGGATTCGTCCGTTGATTTGCCGGATTCGTCCGTTGATTTGCCAGATTCGTCTGTTGATTTGCCAGATTCGTCTGTTGATTTACCGGATTCGTCCGTTGATTTGCCGGATTCGTCCGTTGATTTGCCGGATTCGTCCGTTGATTTGCCGGATTCGTCCGTTGATTTGCCAGATTCGTCTGTTGATTTGCCGGATTCGTCCGTTGATTTGCCAGATTCGTCTGTTGATTTGCCAGATTCGTCTGTCGATTTGCCGGATTCGTCCGTTGATTTGCCAGATTCGTCTGTTGATTTGCCAGATTCGTCTGTTGATTTGCCGGATTCGTCCGTTGATTTGCCGAACCCGTCTAGATTCAGCTGTGAATGCCAGATCCAACTAAAGACTGTCGACATCAAGCGTGAAGTACTAGCTGGACCCGTTCAACTACTCTCAACCTGCGTACAGAAACCAGGCGAACGCACTGAAAGAATATCTACAGAGAATAAATCCACACCGAAGAACAGACCAAGGATACCAGCAACGAAGACATTAATTATAAAAATTGTATATAAAATAACATATGTAAATTAGTTTAAGTTCACTTTTC
Source organism: Philhelius festivus (assembly GCA_963931855.1). NCBI lineage: Eukaryota > Metazoa > Arthropoda > Insecta > Diptera > Syrphidae > Philhelius > Philhelius festivus. The sequence goes on from OZ007555.1 coordinate 89,345,365, forward strand.
GATGATTTTATAAATAAAGGAATATTGACGTTAAAATCTGAAGTTAGTACTACTTTAGATAGAACCCCGGTAAGCCGGCGAGCAAAACCTCAGCCTTTGACAAAAGTACATCACAAAGTACATGCCAAAATCAGCTGTGAAATGGTAGAGTTGTAAAAGTTTAAATGAAAAGTGAAAATGACCGAAAAATATTTGAATTTTAATGCTCCAGAACCACTTTCTTGTGTTGATCAGAGCTTTATTGAATGGTTGCTTAAGGAGATTGAATTTTATTCTTGCTTTTTCAGGCAATTTGTAAATTTTAACAACTAAAACCGAATAACATCATAAAAAATTGTTTCGAAGAACTAGTTCGATCTTTTTTACACACCATGTATTTACTTCTATGCCCAGAGTTCGCATTGCTATGTCGACACATATTCATTTCACACGACCCAAAAACCTTATCGACAATATGCTTCGATGAAGTAGTTCGTGGCATGTGTTAGGAGTAAGTGGACTCCGCTACGTAACGTAAAGTTTGTTTGACTTATGTTTAACCAGGGATGTTGCTTCTGACAGCATTATATTTTTTACACTTATATTCAAACAGAGATGTTAACTGATAAAAAATAGACTGTTTTTACACGAATCTGATTTTAATATCTGTTTCTCTTTTGGCTTCCTTTCGAGTGCATCTGTGCTTTTAAACACAGCGATTTTTAATATAAGTTAACTTTGTTCATGCGAAAAGGAGTCATCTCGTCGCACTCCTTACTCTACCCAGTTAAGCGAATTGCACTGAGCGAACGCCAAATATAAAAAAGAAAACCACAAATAAGAATGAACGATAACTCCGCATTTTTCTCAGCAATTGTAAGTGTAATAGTGAAAAAGTCACACGTATAGATTGGATGTAGGCTTGAAGAAAAATCAAAATCTTTTCAATCTAGCGTACTGCATAGAAATATTGTATATGCAAGGTTGACGATTGATCATATATTTATTGGTTCATTTGCGTATAGTACGTTGAAGAGATGAGAACACATCACAGCATAAGCACTGATTAAAATATTAACACAGCAAATGAAAATTGTATTATAAAATGGACAGACAAAATAAAACAAATTACTCGGATAAAATTACAAAAATCTCAAAGAAATTCGTAAAAACTCAATTTTGCTGAAAAAAAACCACAAAGGGCAACGTTCTCTCGCCACTGAAATAATAGACTTGTACGTGCTTTTCATGCATTTGAACAATGTATATCTGGCTTAACGCCGCCAACAAATATACTTGTCATGCAGCGAAAAAGTCAAAACTTTTTTTTTTGACAAACCACTAGATAGAGCGTTCACCTTATCAAAATCAAACCAATCCTTTAACTTTTTTTTTAGGTTTCTGTACTTTATCTTATTCCCTCCGTCAGAGATTAACAAACCGATTGACATCATTCCCATCACCTTGTAATGGAATTATAAGTGGCAAAAACTAATTTTTTTAATACATTGAAGTCGTAGTCATCATCCAGTTCATGGCTTGACAGATGGAGAACGATCTATATTTTGATATAGTGAATGCTAAAAGTATATTTTGATATAATAAAGAATATCTAATTCGATAATTAAAATGATTATATGGTATGACAGATAAGGGATAAATTAAATTTGACGTATCGAGAATATTTCATTGCAGATGTCAACTGATTGCCCTGAAGAATATTTTTTGGATTTTTAAAGTTCAACTCTGTAAATGCATTTTTTGCGAGCATAAAATAAAATGTTATCGTCCGTCAATAACGTGAAGTGTATTTTTTAAGACATTAAATGAACCCGCTATGAAATTTTACACCAGTTGATTTGTCTTGATGTTGAGCTGCCAACAAATCTTTTATGAATTTTAATTTTGGTATTCAGCACGCTAAAATCTGTTATAAAATCTGCTAAGAAAACTTTTATGAACTGTCAAACGTTCGAACATAGAAAAAATCTTTTACGAATAGCATTTTTGGTATTCAGCATGCCAAAATCTGTTATGAAATCTGTTAAAAATCATAAAAGAATAAAAGACAAACTTCTGTTACTTTTATCATAAAAGATTTCAATAAGTACACAGGTGCATCAAGTAATAATGAATAATTATCTTGTATTTCGTCATTGAAATGTTCTTTAATGGAGACAAATGATAGAAAATATATCAAAACACATATCTATCATATAAACATACGAGTATAAGTAGAGTATGACCATGGTATTCCCAGAAACATATGAGATAAAATCGTGTAACATATAATTATATGCACCTGCGTGGACATTCAACTAAATAGTTCATCTGTTTTCCATAAGCAGCCAAACAGTTGTGCAACTAAAAATTGAATGTGCGCGCAATCATTTAGCTTGTGTCAAAACACAAGCTTTTTAGTTGCTCGAACCAAGCAGTTTCGAAACTAAAAATTGAATGTGCGCGCCTAGCCTAAGAGTTTAATAAAATTTCAATATAATAAAATAAACTAAATAGAAAAAATTTATTTTTATTTTTGTTTTATTTAAAAATTATAAATTTACACAACTTTATTATATATATAACCGCGCAACTGGAGACAAAACACTAAAAATTATCTAAGAGTTTACTTTTTTGTTCGTCATCCATTTAAATTATGTCAGATGAAATATTTTACATAATCACAGCTAATTACGCCGCACCTCCATTAGCAATATTTATTTCTGACATTATATCAGACACTATATCTGAAGTTTATATTTCTTTAACTCTGTGGGCAAATTATGTCGTGATTATTCATTCCTCGCCATAATCTCACCAGGTTATTCACGTCGTTTGATTTTAGCGATAAACGCAGTGGAAAAACTGGAAGAGGCAAAACGGGAAGAATACAAAAGGAAGCACAGGTTTTGGGTTAATCCATTTTTGAGCAAAAGATATTTGCACGACCTTGAAGAACATTTGCTCCAAGACATAACTGAGTTGAGTAGTCCCACAAGTATGAAAAGTCTCTGACTGCCCTAACTAATTTAAAAAAAAATTAATCAAAATACTTACTATCTTCAATGTTTAATTCCTTTAATGTTAATTTTGGCCTGCAAACAACCAAACAACATTATGTATGTACTTCAACAGACAGTAAATGGTAGAAAAATTACATCTTGGCTTAACAGGACATAATTTCTATACGAAGTGAAAACATAACATGAGCTTGTCAATGAAATGAAGGAATGTTACATGAAAATGTGGGAATTGGTGTCAAGACTCGACGTCTTGTGAGAAATTTGTGTCTAGTGAAGTCACAAGTCACGAAACGTCAAAATTTATATCTGCATTTATTTCTTCTACGAAGACAAGAAATAAATAGAAAAAATTATGTCTAAAAATAACAAAAATCGAGACATAAGGGGGCTCCACAAGAAATATTGGCTACATGACACATTTCTTGCAATCATTTATTTCAAGTGGAGGCTCAGTGTTATGATAACAGATTAAGTTCAGTTTTATAACAGATCTCGTTTTCGAAGTAGCATAAGGCCAGGCGCGCATATTCAATTTTTAGTTTCGCAACTGATTAGTTGCTAAAATGAAACATATGGGCTTATATGGGACACCGCGCACTTAAAGCAACTCGATTTGAGCAACTAAAAAGTTTGTGTTTTGACACAAACTAAACGATTGCCTAAAATTAATTCGTAATAGTTGAGCTGTTTTCCATAAGCGCAAGAGAGAAAAGAGTGTGAACGTGAGTAAAGAGTTGCCAGTGCGCGGTTCTCTTTCAACTGGAGATTAAACTATTTGATTTCGATCACAGTTGCCAGTGCGCGACTAGCCTAACAGACTTTTATAAAAGTTCGAACCTCTGAATACCAATCATAAAAGATCTTTTAAGGTGGAAATCTTTTATGATTCATAACAGAAAATCTGTAGCAGAATAACAAATGTGGCTGAATAGGCCTAATTGGTCGAGAGGTGAAGAAATGTTGAGGGATTGAATTAAGTTCTAGCCAGCAATGGAAAATAATAAAATCGAGATTTCAGTACTCAAAGTCTCCAATGTAAACACGATGTCGTAAGTACCCAATATTAACAATGTAAGCATGGTGTTAAATGCAATCGTCGGTAAGGTAGATTGCTACACGGAACGTGTAACCGGAACGTGTAACCGTAACGTGTAACCGTAACGGGTTACACGGGACGTATAAGTTTTACACACGTTTTCGATTCACTCTACCGCCGGAAAAGATGTTTACACATCAAAAATATCCGTGGCTTAACTTATAGGTAATATTTGAAGGTCTGAAAGAGGATAAGAGGTGTAGAAGAAATGTCAACATTATTTTTTAAGGAAACCAAAATATCTTAGAGCTTACACCACTATATTTACATACATATGTACATATATGTATATCTATATCTATATCGATTAAAATCCTGCAATATAGCAAATATGCACTTACCATAACGCTGCCGGTTTGGCGATTGACGTGGCTTTGAGGGCATTTTCCAACTAACTAGTATTATCAAATTAAGTTAAGTACCTATCTCACCCATAGGGATCATCACTTCAAACTTTGCAGAATTTTTTTCTTACAATTAATTTGAATGTCTCCGTACCAACCATAATGTAAACGTTAATGTCAAAGCTTACCTAAATATGGTTTAACAATGTTTACTCGAGTGGAATTTGCAAATTGCGAGCAATATTTCCATCATCATTCTCTCAACCGCTGCTGTTCAACGGTCCCATGCCGTAGCTATTTCTCTAAATTGCTTGGCCATGTAACACTTACTGTAGATCCCCTGCCAACTGGATTTAATAGGTAGGCATAGGTAGGTATGTAGGTATATTCATTTGCATCCTCCTTACAACAAGGAACAACTTAGTACAATGGCCAAGAGTCTTAAGTGATTGAAATGAATCCATTTGTAAGGAAATCCTTGTAGGTTCTCAAATTGTCTTCGCAGCAACATAGCCACGCCATATGATTATGATCATCATGGAGAGCAACAAGAGCGTATCTATTAATTTCGTGGGACCTACGAATTCTTGAATTTGATGAAAATAATACATAATAGGCAGGTAGGCTATTGGGCCATAAACTATGCATAAACCTTATAAAATACTTTTACTTGTCAATTTTCATAGTATCCACGTATTGACATACGCATAAAATAAAAGTAAATACTGAACAAAGAAGTAGTTACTGGGTGACATATTATTTATTTAGTATTTATTAAGTAAATACATTTAATGTTATACATAAGAACTAAACGGTTTTTAATAAGATGTTGAAATAGAATAAAACCAGCCTTGTGTGAGGTATGATCAAAATTCTTCTTTTTATTTGAGAGACCCATGAGTGCTATTATCTATGGACTATGATATCGTTCAAATTCCCGCTTCGCCTTTTTAAAAGGCGTTTTTCTTTTTTAGCCCCGAGCAGGGCACAGAGCGGGGCCTGAGCGCTTAAAGCTCGCTCCGAACCGAGCGTGACCTGAGCGCTCTGAGCTATTTAAGAAACACATCTAAGCACTGAATTGTCATTGTATCATTTTTCAAATAAGCTGTCAAAATTCTCAGCTTTGTTTGTGAAATTTGTGTTTTCATATTCTTCAAAACTCGTTTTTAATTAATTTCTGATTAATGAAAATGGAAAAAGCAATTATTTTAAGGGAAGCGTTCAATTTGTTTTTTGATTTTGATGATGAGGAAAACTTTGAGCAAAACTCAAATGCAAGTTGAGCGCTTAGGGCGCTCTGGGTTAAAAAAGTAACATAGTTCTTTTTTTGACAGTTCAGTGCCCCGCTCGGAGCTAAAAAAGAAAAAGACGCCTAAAGAGGCACGGTTCCGTGTGGTTCAATTTTCAGTGACTCTTCCGCATAGATCTGGCTGAATTAGAGCGATGATCTTTGATATGTTCACCTAAAGGACATACCTAGGTCAATTGTGGTTTTTTCGTATATATCTGCGGGGTTGAATTGCATGACCTTGATGGAATATTTCACGTCACCTTTGCAGGAGATAACCTTACCCAATATCGTTCATGAAGAATGTCAATAGTTGCGTTGCTTGTAGCGCCACCGCCCGCCGCCGCCCGTCCTGCTAGAACCACATGTTGTCTAGATCCATATAATTCAATTTGGGCCATACAAAATTGATTATCATAGTTCTGTAGATGCTCGCGATTGGCGTTGAACGCCTCATCAACGTCGTTTTCGTACGAAAAAAATCCATATCAAACGGGTCTTTTTTGAGGATGCACTGTCGCCTGGTGGGCCTTCTGTGAGCTGGTGTTGTTCCATACTCGGCAATTTTGCTTATTCACATAGCTTTTCATCGAAAAATGCGCCTCACCGCTAAAGATGATTTTTCGGCCGAAATTTGGGTCCTCTTCCAAACGCTCTGAAGCCATATAAAACTGCGTTGCCTATGTTCATGATTTTTGAGTCACTTGAATCTTGTACGGGTGTGCGCTCAATTCCCGACAAAAAATTCGCCAATTTGAATTCTGCGAAAGGCCGAGTTCTTTTGCACGACGCGACGAGGAATCGACTGCCCCAGGTTCTGCTGTGCAATTTTACTGACCGCAGCGACATTTTCGGCCGATCTGGCGTTTCTTTGACGTACGAATCTTGGCTGAATGATCACCGAACCGGTCGTTTTAAATTTGGCCACCAAATGTTGAGGAGTCGACCGTAAAATGGGCACAACGCGCGCAGCGTTTGCACTAACGAACACTAATTTTGATAATAAAGTTTTATCTATCGTGTTATTCTATCGTGTTGTGTTACCATTGTTATTTGGCATTGGTAACAAAATTGATTAGACATAATGTCACCAAAACAACACTGCCACCAGAGGCCGCCAAAATAAACCCGTGCCAATTGAAAATACCTTTAGTTAAAACATTATATATCTAATTAACAGCAAATTTTTTAATCTTGTACTCGTAAATTGAATGCAAATGTTCATAGTCGTTACTACAAAAAAAATAATTTGAAATTTATTGCAGTCAAGGAATTATTTATTCATATATGTATATACATAAAACATTAAGAAGCGATTCTCTTGTCAGTTCTCTTATAGGTCACCTCCATTTCTCCAAACAAGCTCACAGAAATGGTTGAAAGTTGTAAGTCACAAGACTTAGGCTCTCTTAAGCTGTCATGGCGCCTCTAAGTTTATTTTTTTTTAAATGTTTAGAAAAAATATTTTGTAAGGACACAAAGAAGTAAACAGAAGAGTATTTATTATTATAAAAAGAATTAAACAGAAGAGTATTTATTATTATTTGAATAATAATCTGTTTAAATAGGAACACATTTATCATACTATAATATACGAGTATGTATTTAAATTGACAATTTTGGAATACACAATTAGTTCTGAATTTCTGTGATATTCCTTGCTCTTGTGTAATTTTTGGTTCATAGTCATTCCGGTATCAACGTGTTTTTTACAATTTTGAGTACATATCTCATTTCTATGATTTTCCATCCTGTGGACATAATTTTTAGTTCAGCACTTTGTTGTTGCGTGAAAATAAAAATTGAAGACAAACATAAAGCCGTACGTTTCTTTGAAATTAAATAGTATAATAAGGATTACATACCTATGTATGTAAGCATTTTGAAGCAATATAAAATCCAATAAATCGGTAAAAAATTAAACTTTTTTATTACATTTTTGAGTCAAAAATCTATTGAAAATTCCCCAATAATGCTTTTGATTGCATTATTGCATCGATAGTGAAGATATTTAAATTATTTCTTAAATCGTCTTTTGTAATGTTCAAGCTTTCTACAGTTGCACTGCTATGAGATAAACTGCATAATGTTAGCATGTAAGTGCATTCAAATGCTGCCTTCTCCTCAAAGTTTTCCTCTTTGATATTTTGAAATGTCAGTGTCTTACGAATATTTACAAAAATGGAATATATCACTTCTTTGAAATTCTTGGAAAAAAGAACAAAGATGTTTTTAACACAATTGTACTTTATGAATTAGATAAAGTTAATTCAAGTTTGATTTGGGTTAACAAGGTTCTGGTATTCTCTGTGCGAAATCCTAAGCAACTAATTCTAAATGTCACATTTTCCAGCGATATTTCTTTACTCATGATTCATAATAGTATAGAACATGCATATAATTTTTGGCGAAAAATGCTGGTAATGGTAATAGAACTTTGGGTTTTTTAGGTAAAATAATATCTTTCTATTATTTCGATATTGTATTTTAAAATTTTATAAAACAAAAAGTTATAAAAATAAAAATCTGAGAAGAAAATAATTTTTTGTCTTTCCCCTTACATTGCGATAATACTAAGGGGCCAGTTATAGCTCATCAGAAAAGTGCATCAGAAAAAATTTTGTCTTCCAAATTTGACCATATTACAAGTCGATTTTGATTAAAATTTGCTTTGACTAATTTTTACAAAAAGAATTACAACATTTTGTTGCTAAATTTACTCAGAAAATGGATTTAAATATTTTTTCTGATGGAATTTAGTTTTTCTGAACAGCTGATTGAAACAACTCAAAATATATTCCATTTCGTTTTTCTTTTGTCTTCCGATTTTTTTCTGTTCCGAATGCACCAGAAAAATTTTTTCTGATGATATGACAGATGACAGGAAAAAATTGTTTGTTTTCTGACGTAAAATTATTGGTAGCTATAACCGGCCATCAGAAAAATTTTTCAGATTTCGATTGTTCCAATTTTTCTGATGGACTTTTCTGATGAGCTATAACTTGCCCCTAACGGGGAGAATTCTTCCGGGTAGAAAACCGGTTTCATACTCGTACTATACTTCAAACACACACGTAAGAATTATTTTAAATGACAAAATGTATACAAATTAGTGCCATCCAGTTATATATATTTTATCTTTAGAATTTGGAATTTGACAGAAAAATAAATTATTTTATTTTAACTTTTTTATTGTTATGTATCTAACTGCTTTGGCCTGATATATTATTTTAACATTAAATGCGACCCTGAATAAAAAATTCATCAACGTTGACATCGTCTTCATCCATTTGGCAAATGCAATGTAACACGATTGTTGTTCCGTGGCTTGGAAATTCTAATTCTTGGAGGTAAAGTAAGTGAAAAACCACCGCGACCAATGCGAATGAAGAGGTTTTTCTTTACGCTTTTCTTCTTCTATATTATTGTGGATAAAGATGCATTCATCTGATGCGCAACCCATTAGGACTAAGAATAAGCATCCAGCAATGGTGATGTACCAATTTTAAATGGCAAACTCTTTAAAGGACTAAATAATGTAGGTGGATGATGTAAATAAACAAAAAGCTACAAAGCACCAACACATATACGATAAAACAACGGTTTTTAGTAGGTAGTTAGGTACAGGGATAGGGACCATTCTCATTATCTGTCTCTTGAAAATAATGCGGAAAGCATTCATGAATAAAAGAAAAGTGCGGTTTTAACGCTAGGTATACTGAAGTGCTTTACATGTTTTTTTACATTTTAATGGAAAATATTACTTTTGCTCATTTTGATGCACATACATAGATAGAGTAGGTATATACACATTTTATAAAAGGCTAACATTTCAAAAGACATGATGCCTTGTGTACTTGCCTCAGGTCGTTGCTAAGAGAAAACTACAGTAAAGTTAAAATTACCGTTGTTTTGGTTATGTTCTTATACTAACGTTAGTCAAATCTGGTTCTTAAAATAAAAGGATTTTTGTGACTTTCTTATTTTATTGAATGAAAATAAAAACAGAGGTGTTACTTTCTTCGTATCCTGAAGGAAGACTTTATTATCAGTTTTTGTTAAGAAACCAAGAAAATCTTCAACATTCCTTATTATATTAATACAGTTTTGTAAGTACCTATGTAGTACATATAATTTTGTAAGTATATACAAATCTAATTTGTTTGTCTTATCATGGTCGTAAAATACTCCGACTCAATTTCAAAAGTTATTGGTCATGTGTCCTTTTACATAGATATTGCACACAGTTACAAGGAGCGAAATAAAATGATCGCACAAACATATTGCAGTGTGATCAACTAGGTACATGATGTTAATAAAAATAGATATACGTGCACTGCGAGCAATTAGGAAAATAGGATAGGATAGGATAAAAAAGGACATACCGATGCACGCTGGTTTTTAATGTCTGCACATTGTAATGAGTGGGAAACATTGAGTCGGTTAAAGCATTCCACATTCGTGTAGTATGGCTAAAAAATGAATCACTGTATTTGACAGTACGTCCTTAATTGGGTTCAAGAGTAAACTGATGAGTACTACGGTTAAATTGTTTAAAGTGAAGAATGCAACTGACTTTTTCACTAGAACACTGTTTATAAAAATAAAGTTAAAATAATGAAAGACAGGAAACATTGCGGCGCGGATGTGTTCGAGAGATTCAAATGTTTCTGTTATACTTCTATCACATATCATTTTAAAATCTCATTTTTGGATTCTATCCTATAGGTTCAAGTGATTTATTGGAACACCTGCCCATATATTTGAATCGTACTCGAGCTTTGGACGAATATAGGCCGAATACAGCCAGATGAGAAGGGGTGAAGAGTTTCTTGCACACCAGTTATTTTCTGTGGATAAAGTGGTATTTCAGAAAAAAAAGAAAGGTTTTCACCTGACCAATATTCGTATATTTCGTTTATTTTGTTTTTTTATCTAACCGAAAAGTGGAACAAATCTTTACATTGTTTCGGAGAAAGTAAGATTATTGCCCTTGATTTTTCAAAGGCATTTGATAAGGTCTGGCACATTGCTCTTTTATCGAAAATGCGTGCTTTCGGTATCGACGAATCGCTACTTCTTTGGATTAGAAATTTTCTTTCAAACCGTTCAATACAAGTTGTACTGCCCCAGGGCTCCGTTTTGTCCCCAACCCTCTTCCTCATTTTTATTAATGATCTCCCGTCTGTAACTTCTAATCCAATTAAATGTTTCGCTGACGCTACTACTCTTAGCTTTTCATATTCGTTTTCAGACTCACATCCCTCCACTTCGGATGTGGTACTGCAACGACAAAATATGATAAGCACAGTTAATTACGCCGCACCTCCATTAGCAATATTTATTTCTGACATTATATCAGACACTATATCTGAAGTTTATATTTCTTTAACTCTGTGGGCAAATTATGTCGTGATTATTCATTCCTCGCCATAATCTCAGCAGGTTAGTCACGTCGTTTGATTTTAGCGATAAACGCAATGGAACAACTGGAAGAGGCAAGACGGGAAGAATACAAAAGGAAGCACAGTTTTTGGGTCAATCCATTTTTGAGCAAAAGAGATTTGCACGACCTTGAAGAACATTTGCTCCGAGACATAATTGAGTAGTCCCACAAGCATGAAAAGTCTCTGAATGCCCTAACTAATTTTTAAAAAAATTATCAAAATACTTATTATCTTCAATGTTTAATTCTTTTAATGTTAATTTTGGCCTGCAAACAACCAAACAACATTATGTATATACTTCAACAGACAGTAAATGGTAGAAAAATTACATCTTGGCTTAACAGGACATAATTTCTATACGAAGTGAAAACATAACATGAGTTTGTCAATGAAATGAAGGCATGTTACATGAAAATGTGGGAATTGGTATCAAGACTCGACGTCTTGTGAGAAATTTGTGTCTAGTGAAGTCACGAGTCACGAAACGTCAAAATTTATATCTGCATTTATTTCTTCTACGAAGACAAGAAATAAATAGAAAAAATTATGTCTAAAAATAACAAAAATAACAAAAATCGAGACATAAGGGGGCTCCACAAGAAATATTGGCTACATGACACATTTCTTGCAATCATTTATTTCAAGTGGAGCCTCAGTGTTACGACCTAAACAGCATTGTACAATGGGGAATACGAAACCGTCTCGAATTTAATGCTTCGAAAACCCAATGCTGTCTTATATCGTTAAAGCGGGGTATATCTCTCTTGCCACTATCTATGAGTGGCACTTGCATCAATGAAACTGAACATCTCGATATTCTCGGTATGTGCATCACGAACCACCTTTGGTGTAACACTCACATACGCGATGTTGCCAAAAATGCCGCAAGATGTTCGGGTTTTCTGAGACGATGCAAGAAATTTTTCTCTCCTTCTGATCTGGCTACAATCTATAAAATCTATATACTCGTACGTGCAAAACTTGAGTATAACTCCCATCTATGGGCTGGTGCTCCAGTAACTTTTTTAAGTCTCTTGGACAGTATTCAAAGAAGAGCTTTTAAAATGATTGGTGATAATAACATCATTGACTCATTTACGTCACTCTTGCCTCACCCTTTTTTACCGTTACTTTAACGGACTATGCTCTAGTGAAATAGCCAGCTGCATTCCTCCCCTTAAACAATTTAACCGTAATACTCGCACTTCTAGGAATGCCCATCAGTTTACCCCTGAGCCCAACTTCGGCCGTACTGTGAAGTACAGAGATTCGTTGTTCAGACGTACTATACGCGAATGTGGAATTCTTTGCCACGCTCTGTCTTTCCCAGTCATTGAAATGTTCAAGAATTCAAAACCAATGTACACCGACACCTCCTTTCTAACCCTTCCCTATTTCTTAATGCTCACACTGTGTCTCTGGCATATTAAGGGTATGCAAACCCCTTGAGTGTGCGCCGATTATAAACAAAACAAAAAATTAAATTAATGTTATTTAAGTTGCCGTAGTTGAGTCGGAATTTTGGTAACAAATTTTAAATATTTGTAAACGATCTTCATTCGCTAACTTCACTGCTTTTTATTTAATGTTTTGGCCGTGACACTTTGGTCATATGTTTGAGGGTGCGTTCACAGCGAAAGTTCAAAGTGGCAGTCAAGTCACAAATTGAAAAGCCTTTACAAATTGATACATTCAATACTTCTTCGTTTGTAATATTTGAAACTCAATTTTGAAAAAAATTATCACCATTTTTTAAAAACTAAACTTTTTGAATACAAGTTAAGGAATATAACTCGAATAACAGTTAAATCATTAAATTTTTGAAATATGCATGTATAAACCATATTACCTGCAGTAAAAAATAAAATAATTTATGTTTGGACGCAACAGCTCGTGGAGAACTAGGGCCTCGTCCAACTCCCAACCTTTCCGTTCGACATCAGGAATGGAGGCGACTCATAATTTTCTATAGAATTGAAACGCTAAGAGATACTCTCAGATGACTTGAAACTTCCTCGCAAGGTCGCAAGAGGCAGTAGGTAGATACTTCTGAAACCACTTTGGTGATAAATTAAAAAAAACTTGGTTTATCTTCAACATCAGATGCCGGTCACAAAATGTATTTATTTTATCAAAATTTTGTATAAAATAAAAGTAAATTGTAATTATACATATGGTACAACGACGTAAGTGCAAAAATCTAGATTCTTCAGAAAACGCTTATTTGCTTACGCAAAACAGAAAAAATTACCCAGTGTTACTCTTACTTTTGAAATTCAGATATAATACAAATATGAGTAGGTAGGTATTTGTAAATTTATCGTTTTACCACACCCTTTATTTAGCAAAGTATACGAACAAAACCAACAAATAAAGAGACATGCGATGAACAAAAAAAAATATGTGTAGATTGTTTTTTTTTTTTTTTGAACGTGCATAAATCATTTTCTCATTCTATTAAAATTTAATTTATGCATACTTTAAGGACTTCTCTTTGACTAAATCTTTTTTACAATTTTAACTTCAAATAAACTCAAAAAGAAACATGTGGGGTGAACCATGTCCTTTCAATTCACATGTTGTGGTGAAATTTAATCTTGTGGTCCTTAAATGAAACTTGTAATTAAATCAAAAGAAGAAAAAGTATCCTTGCAAACAGAGCTGATTCTGTCTGTGTTTTACCTTAATACCTATGAGTGACCAAAAAAAAAAAATAAAACGCACTCAAAGCATCATATCGAGTTCATTTCACCCATTTCGCTTACATAAGTGAATGCCATTAATCAGATTTAGAAAAGCTGATGAACATCCGTACCCTTATCTGCCTTTTCAGTTTTTCACTATAATGTATGCCATTACCTTACATGTACAGTTATTGAATTTCTTTTAAAAAATACATACCACGGACCACGTTATGCTAAAACCATGCCCAGCCCCAACTCCCACAATGAACCTAAAAGTGCAGAAAAGTATCTATCCCTAAAAACGCATTTAGACTCCGGGTTAGATAAAAAGTAAGAAAAAACTTCTCGGAGCCTTTAGTAATGGCCGTTGAAGTGATGTCCTTTCAGTAATTTGCCAGTTATAAGTTCGGGGACTCATCACATATGAAAGCTGACTACAAAGGCAAAAGAAAATCAAAAAAAAAAAAAAAAAAAACATCCCCAAACAAGTCTACAAATATACCTTACCAATGATGATGATGAATTATTATTGACGTGTAGTGCATTTTTTCGCTCTGCCACAATAGGAAGCTTGACTGGAATCTGCTTGAATATGACAGGTTCCGCATCAGCGTATGTGTTGGATAGGTACAACGTAAACGAACGGACAGTGGCGTAACTATAGGGTGGCAGGGCTGGCAAAATGCCACGGGCCCCCGACCCAAGAGGGCCCCGGCCCAAGAGGCCACGAGTTCAGAAGTAACCTAACATTTTTAACAAAATTTTGTACCTAAGCACTTAAAAATTATAATTTTTTTAAGTACTTAAAATCAATCAAAGTGGTGCTCAACTAAAGACCATATATATAAATTCAAACTAATCATTAAAATTTCAAACAAAAAGATGTCGATTTTCAGAACGCATCCACCGGTTGCTTCATTTTTTGTCGCAGTACATTGGTGACGCGGGCGAGCTGGTGACGGTCGGAGAATTCCATCATTTTGTTAACCAAACAGGCTAGAAGCCGGTGATGCTGAAAGTTCTGTCATCGCGGATTTGAAAAATGTATATGTATGTAATTCGATAGTTAACAATTATACAATTATTCTTATTAAGAATTGACTTGTAAGCCGAAAATATGTTAAATACAATTTATTATTATAAAGAAGCAAAAGCGGATTTTGAAGAATTTCAGTTCATTCGATAGAGATTTCGCAATTTAACCGAAAAATTTGCTGACAAACTTCATTTGGCCGGAAGGGTATAACGTGCCTATTTGAATGGTGTGATAGGGGGTAAAAAAATGTGTCTCTTAAATCACAAAATTTCCTATTGAATGCACTAGAATTCATCAAAAACTGCAAGCAAAACATTTTCGTTTTTTTTATAATAATAAATTTTATTTAACATCTTTTCAGCTTACTAAATCAACGCGTACCATTTACTATCGATTTACGTACACATTTTTCACTTTACTTTGCAAATTTTAAATGATACTGATTTATCAAAAAAAGCTCTAGAATTTGTTAATATATACAGGGTGTCCCACAGTCACCGCCCCAAACGAAAACCATGGATTCCTGAGGTCATTCTAAGTCGAAAAACTTAAGAGGTAATTTTCTCGTTTTCGTCCCGTTTTCGAGTTATAACGGTTTTTATGATTTTTGCCTTAACTGGCTTTATCTTTGCCAAACTACGTCCGATTCGTAAGATTTTTGTTATAACCAATCAAGAATTTATTGGTCTTAGCTTGTCCCAAAACTTTTCTTTCTGCGGATAACCGTTTCTCCGCAATTTTGCATCAAACCCAATTATTTCGTTTTTTTAAGTTGTTTTTTTCACTTTGATATCATTTTATTCAAAAAACACGTTAATGAGTATTAATTTTTTTCGCTAATTATTAAAGCCCAGCTTATTTTCATAAAAAAAAATATTTGTTTTATATTAATAACATTTCCAGATATTCTTGATTAGTGTAATCCATTGTTCACAAATAATTAAAAAAAACACTACAACCTGAATTACAAATCCAAAATGAAGTAACAAGTGAAATAACACGGACACTAGATCGCGCGAGAAAGACATTTATATCCTTCAAACCATAATGCAAATCTTTACTGTTTACATTAGTTAACGGTCTTACTAATTAACTTTATCTATTTGTCCTTTCCTTAACCACAATAGTTTAGAAAAAGTTTTAATTCATTTGAATTAATTTTGTATTTAAAAATTAGTTTTTTTTTTTTAATTCACTCAGTTTGTTTATTTTTTGTTAATTACATTTAGTATTCTTTTGAAGGAAAAATAAATATTTTTTTTATGAAAATAGACTGGACTTTAATAATAAGCCGAAAAAAATAATACTCATTAACGTGTTTTTTTGAATAAAATGATATCAAAGTGAAAACGAAAAAATTGGGTTTGATGCAAAATTGCGGAGAAACGGTTGTCCGCAGAAAAAAAAAGTTTTGGGACAAACTAAAACTGTAATAAATTCTTGATTGGTTATAAAAAAAATCTTACGAATCGGACATAAATGTAGTTTGGCAAAGATAAGGGAAAAGGGCGCAAAAATCATAAAAACCGTTATAACTCGAAAACGGGACGAAAACGAGAAAATTACCTCTTAAGTTTTGCGACTTAAAATTACCTCAGGAATCCATGGTTTTCGTTTGGGGCGGTGACTGTGGGCAAGGCCGTAGCCAGGGGGGATCACAGGGGTTTGATCCCCCCCTCTCCGAAATGTTTGAGGAGTTGTCACACCGAAATCGGTGTACACCCATACATACCACACAATTAAGATGCACCGACAAAAGTGTGCACACAAGTGTCGTGTGTATGGGCCTCCTAAACAACTCAAAAAATAGGCAGGTGACATGACACATGAACCAAATTGTATATTATGGCATTTTTGTTTATTTGGCTTCAAATAAACAACTGGAGTTTTTGTATATATTAGTTTTCACTTCATTGAAATAGTCGAAACATTTTACCTGTTTCATTGTTTTTTTTCTTTCGCGTGAAAGCTGAAAACTTTTTTTTTAGTTTTTACTTATAAAGAATGGTTAAATTTTAAGGGACGATGTTGATTTTGAATAAAACACAAATTATTTAGGAAATTATTGTCATTGCTTTTTATTATGATAATATTGGTATGGTTCAATTTTGTTTTTAACAAAATATCGGCCAAATGGCCGCCGCGACCTGGGCGGCACACCTCCATCCAATGGTCCAAATTTTCGATGACGCTGAGGCATAATTGAGGTTCTATGCCGTTAATGTGCCGAATTATCTCATCCTTTAGCTCTTGAATTGTTGCTGGCTTATCGATATACACCTTTTCTTTCAAATAACCCCAAGGAAAGAAATCCAACGGTGTCAAATCACATGATCTTGGCGGCCAATTGACATCACCACCACGTGAGATAACACGACCATTGAATTTGTCGCGCAAAAGAGCCATTGTTTCGTTAGCTGTGTGGCAAGTGTCACCGTCCTGTTGAAGCCACATATCGTCCACATCCATATCTTCTAATTCGGGCCGTAAAAAGTTCGTTATCATCTCACGATAGCGAACACCATTCACATTAACTGCCTGACCTGCCTCATTTTGGAAAAAATACGGCCCGATGATGCGGCCAGCCCAAAAACCGCAGCAGTCAGTCACTCTTTGTGGGTGCATTTGTTTTTCGACAACCACTCTTGGATTATCATTCGCGCAAATGCGGCAATTCTGCTTATTGACAAATCCACTGAGATGAAAATGTGCCTCATCAGTGAAGATGAATTTCTTCGATCATCCACTGTTGCCATTTCTTGCCACCATTCTGACCATTGACGACGCACGCTTGAAATGGTCAAGAGGCTTTAGTTCTTGAGTCAATTGCACCTTGTAAGCGTGTAAATGCAAGTCTTTATGCATAATGTTCATCAACGACGAGCGTGAGTGGTGCAATTGTTGGGCATGATGACGAGTTGAGGTGGACGGCTCTTCAGCCACACTATCGCGAACAGCAGCAATATTTTCTGCAGCACGAGCTTTACGAGCATGCCCTGGCGTTTTCGCATCTCCTACAGACCCGGTTTGCTCAAATTTTTGCACGATTTTTCCGATTGTACCCACATTTGGACGATTAAATTGACCGAAAAAATCACGAAGTGCACGATATGCATTTTGATTTGAACGCCCATTTTCATAATAAGCCTGAATAACTTTAACGCGTTGCTCGATTGTGTATCTTTCCATGGTTCAAATTGAGTTAGTCTGAAATTGAGAAATGTCAAATTAAATGCAGAAAAAAACTTGACGTTTAGGTGTGGTTTACATTCAACATCGGCCCTTAAAATTTAACCACCCTTTACATACACACTTTCAATGCAAAATAAAAAGGCATAAGCATGAACAGAATAACATTGGTACCGCTATTAGAATGAGCAAAACACACTCTGATTTGAATGCCATTATACACTAGACCCAGTAAATCAAAATTTGTTGGTGTATTATTACTTTTGTTACACATTGTAATTATGTATTGTAAAAATATGTAATAATACTATTTAATATTGATGTTATGTACCTACCTAATAAATAGCAACTTAAATTGGAACTGAATGATTAATTTTTATATAAATAATACTTTGTCGTAAATTTTTCTGCTGAGGTACCTATTTTACGGAACTATAACGGAAGTATGATACTCGTATATTCATATGCCCAAATGTTGAAAAAAGAAATTGTGTATGATATGGTTGAATTTCGGCTAATGGGCTGCTCTAGTTTTGATTACTAATTGGTGAATTTGGTTTTTCCGAAAAATTACATACCCCCCCTCCGAAAAAATTGCTACGGTCTTGAGTGTGGGACACCCTGTATATAAAAAGGACATATTTGAATCATTTGCCAGGGAAATTCTTAGTTTTTGCTCCACTTTCAGAGATGAAATAAAAAAGTCTTCGTGCATTAGAGAACTTGCTGATTTATTAAGGGTATTCATGTAATGAGATAATTTTCCGCTTTGCAGAAAGATATAACTTTCCGCAGCCTGTTTTCATGAACACCCCCTAAGAAATACTTGCATAAATGTGGGAAACATTTTGTGAAATGTCAAATTAAAAGTCAGAATCCATGCTTCTTTAGTTTACGAGGTTTATTTCTGCACTTTCCGCAGCAAATTTGTGAGATAATTTTATGAGATTTGCAGAAACTTTTTCCCATACAAATTTTGACAGCTCGTTTCTGCGGAGATAAAATTATCTGGTTTACGAGGTTTACGAGGGTTTTCCGCGCTTACATGAATACCCTTATTAATAATAAAGAATCATTTTATATCGTGCAACTTTCCTGAAATATGTTAAATTAATGTTATTTGTTACAATTCCTGTGACTACAGCTAGTGCTGAACGATCATTTTCGAAACTAAAATTAATAAAACCCTATTTAAGAAACTCTATGGCACAAGACAGGCTACGTAGCTTGGCTATTCTGTCTATTAAAAATTCTATGGCCCGATCTTTAAACTTTGATGATGTTATAGATACTTTTGCGGAACAGAAAGCTCGGAGAAAAGAATTTTATTAATACAAAAAATCGTATTGAAAGTAAATTGTTATTTCATTATAAATATTTGTATAAACCTATGCTCTTGAAAACAAATTTTTTTTAGATATTTAATGTAAATGCACATAATATTATAATTAGTTTTGGGTAACTACTTACATTATTGGTTTATTAAAATTAAATTCTAACATGACTATAGTTACTATATGACGCCGGAGGGCCCCATCCAAAAAATTTGCCACGGGCCTCAGATGGTATAGTTACGCCACTGCGAACGGAGTTTTTCTATGAAGTAAGAGAAGAATTTTGAATAAACAAGATTGGTTTATTTTTTTTTTTAAATTCGATGGATTCATGAAGGTAAATCATGACGCAAAATGAAAGAGATCTGATTCAAGTCACCTATGTTGTGTCAGTCCATAAAATGTATGTTATAACCTCAGCAATGATTTGCTGAATTGCGATGGTTTCAGTTGTTTACGTAGAGCGCATTCGGTATTCTATAGTCAAATAATAATAACAATATACACAATAGCATAATACCCAAAAAGAGCAAAGAAAATTTAAGGACAGAAAATAATAAGCCGTTTTTGCTATTTTTAGTCATCTGTTTTGCGAAATAAGTAAGACCAGGGACATCTAATCTTATAATGGTATTACACTATTTGTCGTACAAAAAAAAGTATCAATACAAATTATAAAAAGTCAATATTGTAAACTGGTTCATCCTCCAAACGTCCGAGACCAGATTTGTTTTCTTTTTGGACTGAAACCTAATTCTCGGCGGTCTCGGTGGCTTCGAAAAGGTTAAGAATGTATCTTTGGAAACAGTAAACCAAGCCCTTTGTTACAGAATGTGCTACCAATCTCTTAAAAAACACATCCTGGTAGATAGTTCACAAGCCGGGAAACTCTGAATACTCTACCTATCATCATCATTCGTTCTTATCAGACAGACAAGCATCATAATAGAGTTTAAAGTTTGTAGTTATTTGAGAGTCCTTGCAGAATGCGTTAGTTTTCTAATTTCGTTTTCTTAATTTGTTAGTTGACGGTATAGATAATAATGCATAAGGTATCGTTAGCACCAACATCATTTTAAACTGCTTTGTATTTGAAATATTTTCAATAATACATAATGCATTCTTTGTAAATCTTTACATCAAATATTAACGATCTTTAAATTTATACCTACCTCCTTTTTTTTTGTTTTTCGCACCTAGGGCTAAGCTCTGCTTTCTAACTTTATCAAAACCAAAGTGAACTCCCAGACCCTTTTTTTGCCTGGACGACTTTTTAATTTTTTAGCGACCCCAGTGCTTTCGCCCAATGAGCGACCGTGGGTTTCGGTCATCTTTCAGCAGCACTCGGCATACTTGCGTGAGTGAGCCAAACGCAGTTGAACCCCAGCGGCCTTCCTACTCGGCCTTTAAAAATCCACAATTTTGGCCGTTCACTATGGAATTCGCCGACCATTGGTTTCGCATCCAGGAGTGTCGAATCCGATGAGCGTATTTAGCTGTTCGACCGAATTTTTTCCTACAAACAAAAAAGAAAACTTTCGAAAGTGAATGAGGGTCTTCATAAGTGTCGTGCATTTTGCCCCTCGAATTTAGATTTAAGCATTCCCTATTTGTGGAAACTAAAATTAGGAAGGTGAGATAGGCATTAATATTTTATTTCGCTAATACCCTAATTCGTTTGACTTTTGCCCAGATTTGGGGACAACTGAAGGAACTTGCCGTTAGCGTTCCGTCTTTTACAACCAATAACACAATTATGGTGGGCATTTAGCCATTCTGTAAGTGAGTAACATCCAGTATACCGCGATCCACTCTCGTCTGCATTTCTTGAAATCAGATCCAGGTTGTTGAACGTTGTTCGAGTTCTTATCCACATTATGGGCTATGACCACTTTAAGGGCCACTTAATGTCATCCATCTTGTTTCTTCAAAGTATACTGAGAGAGTGTACAAATGGCTGATGGACCATGTCTGCCCTACCTTCTCCCAGTATTTTGAAGGAAACACCTGTACGAAAAGAATAAAAGGTGGGAACAGGGATTGGGAATGCAGGAAGAATAGTTTTTGTCAGGGCGATTTGTTACCGTGACAATACAAATAGGTGACGGTAAAATAACGAAAGACAAGAAAAATGAGGCGGTGCTCGAGAAATTTAATGTTTCTGTTATCCTTCTACCAACCATCATTTTTAAAGCTCTTTTTTGCATTCTATCCTTGAGACTCATAAATTACAGCCTGCCGTAACTGACTCGGAATTTTTATTGTAAATTTTATATATTTTTAAACGTTCACGAAAGTTCATAAATAACTTCATTTATTTTTACTAAACGTTTTGACTTTGACAGTTTAGTCATTTGTTTGAGGGTGTGTTGATAGTGAAAGTTGCAAGTGGCTAAGGACAAATATAAGCTTTATAGATTACAGCTAGATCAGAAGGGTTTAAAAATATCTTGCAACGTCAAAGGAAACCTAAACATTTAGCAACTTTTTTGGCGACGTCGAATGTGTGTTCAATCCACACAAGGTGATGGTCTGTGGTGCTTATACCGAGAACTGAAAGCTGTTCTATTTTCTCAATGCAAGCCATTCATGAATAATAGTATGGGTGGTGGGTTCTGCTTTAACGACAGAAGAGAGCATTGAGTTCCTAAAGCATTCATTTCTACGCGGTTTTTCGTTGCTTATTTGATAATTCTATCGAGATCAGAATTTAATGAGCTTATCATACGCTGCCGTTACAGATTCACATCCGAAAAATAAGGGCATGCATCTAGAAATAAAAATGAGAAGCTGAGAGTACTGTCGTCAGCAAAATAATTTTATGAACTAGAAGTTTCAGACAAAAGATCATTGATGAATATGAAAATGAGAGAGAGTCGGAGACAAAACAGAGCCTTGTGGCACACCAGCTTTTATTTTATAAATTTCAGACTTAAGACCATCCAATAAAACTTATATTGAGCGGCTTGAAAGGTAGTTTCTAATCAATCGGAGAAGACATTCATCAATACCAAATGCACGCATTTTCGATAAAAGAGCTAGATGACAAACTCTATGAAATACTTTTAAAATATCAAGTCCAATAAAAAATAAGAATATCAAGTCCAATCATCTTAGTTTCTCCAAAAGCATGTAAATATTTGTAGCACTGTTCGGTGAAATATACCATCAGATCACCAGTGGACCTATTGCTACAAAAGACAATGAGAAGCTTTCGTTCTTCATGATATTTCTTGAGCTGATAAATTTATCAGCGATTTCATTACCTTGGTAAGAAGGGACGTAAGTGCAATTGGACGAAGGACAAATACTGTTTTCTATACACTCGGAAATAGACTTACAGAGTAGGACAGAGGGAAAAGCTTACGCAATGAGTTTACCAGCGTTGAAAAAGTTCTCTACAGAACCATAGGGGGATACTATCAGGGCCAGCGGATTTGTTTATATAGATATTCCGTACCCTTGTCACTGCACGAGTGCTATAAAAGATTTATCACATAAAATCGTTTACACTTTCAAGTATAGGAGGAGTCATGACGCATGACAGCAAACTGTGCTGCAAGCAATTTCGCTTCTTCTTGTGAGCTGACATAAATAGTGTCATTGAAGACGATTGTAGGAACCGAAGTCGAAGTACTGCCTTTGGGACATTGTAGTATTTGTTGCCTTAGATTTTGGTCATGCATAAAATTGGTTTTTTGAATATGATTATAACAGGTCCTTCTAGCTTGTTAGAACATATTTCGGTTTTCCTAGGTAGGGTTGGATTTATATCATCGAAAACTTACTTCTCTGACTTTAATAACGTCTTTACAACTCAAATCAAACCATGAATTTTCTTTCAGTATGAAAGATTATACCCTATTCGGGATAAAATTTCTCATTCCGAAAAGAACTAAATTTGTAAGCATATCTGCACTGGAGTCCAATTTACTACCGAGACAGCAAAGCGACTAGACTAGTTAAAGTTCCTGAACAAATTATTGGGATCATTCCAATAGACCTCCTCGTATGGCAAACGGGTTCTCTAAGGAATTATTTCTTCAACTGGGTTTGGTTGACATGAGAAATTTAAAGGTATGACGCAATTGTCTGATGTTCCTAGAGGCGATGGTTCACTAATAGTGTTTTTATCAGCTACAACGACTTATAATTATTTTGCATGCAATAATTCATATTTGCTTAAGAAATCACATGGTATTCTAAGAGAGTTTAAGAATGTCATCTCTTCAAGATTCCATTAATTTATTAATAAAAGATTAAGAGCATTCATAAAAGCTGTAGAATTTTCGTTTTCGAACAAGTTTCCAATTTTGCATAAGCACAGAAAGAAGTTGTTCGGTCCTGCCAAACGTTATGACGATAGGAAGTTGTTCTTCTTTGAACTTCTTATGGTTAGGCTATATAAAAATTTTCCATCCCAGGGAACAGATCTTTGCAGATCTTTCCAAGCTCCATAGAGCATCACAAGTTTTTTCACACAAGGAAGTACCTTGTGGGTATTATTTCCTTCTCCGAAAATATTAGGCATACACGAATAACAAGTTTCACAGTTTCACTTACAGTGCCCATTCCAGAAACAGTTGTTTCGGTCCGCTCGACTCGAGAGTGAGAATTGCATATTTTTGGTTCGTATGTAGCTACGCTAGTTGCTTGTAGATCTCAGTCTGAAACCAGATGCAGTTTTTTGGGACCAAGAAGTTTTAATGTTCAGTTATATTAAACAGAGTACCTTAAAACTATAAAGTTGGTGTTGTCACGATGTGAAAAATAACAATATAATAAGTTGGATCATATAAAATATATAAATTGTAGGAAAATCGTTGTCATTATGCCTGAACTACAAATGACGTCAACTTTTTCTGCAGCGTGTGATATACAAAATTTTAGTTGAAAATTGAAGGACAGCCTAATATATGTGTACGTATGTACTATGATATGAATAACCAAATGGATTTTCAACATTTTTAACAACAAAGTTAATTTTTTATTATAATAATTAGCGATATATGTATACATATATACTTCTTCCACATCTAGAATAATTTCATAGTAACATTTGTGTATGTATATAAATATATTATTAATTTTAGTTTTTTAGTGAATAATTATTTGTTTTGAAGTAGTTTGTTTTCATTTTTATTGCGTCTGAGTGTTTTGTCTTTAATTTGCTTACGTTACGTCGCGAAACCAACTTTAGTTAGAAGAGTGGTATAACACTTTTAAAATTATGAAAAAGTTAGACAAAGTCATGCAACTAAATGACTCCGTCAAATATAGCCCTTAATAGAGTCTCGAACAAAATAGTATTTCACGACAATTTGCATATTATGCATATGTAAGTCAGTTCGATTTTTAAAATTATTGATTCCGTTAAAATTTAACAAAATTTATGTATGTTCTGATAGGTTATCAAACTAATTAAAGGTAAATCACACTAAAGCGGTGCAATTGTATTAAACTCCCATTAAGAAAATGTTCTATCTAATTTTTCAATTTCAGCACATTTATGCATTAATTGAAGTCCCTTATGTATTATGGTTTAAATATCAAGGAGATTTTTAATTATTAATTTTTAATTTTAAGCACAAAAATTTTCGGGACTTATGTCCCACGTGTGTATTTTTTATAATTTTGCATAGCAACAATAATTTTGGAGAAAATTGAATATTATTAAAACTACTTTTTTTTAAAGATTTTTGGTTTTTTGCTTGCTTACGTTAATACATCAGTTCTAGCACCCAACATTATGGCGTATAAACAGTGAACTATGTATGGAGGGGAATGCTGCCCCCCTGCTTGGGCTCACTATAGGATTTGGGGTAGGTGCGAGGTTGGGTGGACTCAAGGTTTCATTCATTAACAGAATATGAATTTAAAGATACTTTGAATTCATAAATACCCAGTGTACACATGTATAAACGTAGCCTTAAGGATCGCAAATTTTATGCTTAGTGCATGAACATTTACATGTAACAAAATAATGTGTATACAATTATTTTTGTTTTATTTGGGACTTATGTCCCATTTTCAACAAAAAAATTCGGGATTTATGTCTTAGTACGGTGGGACATAAGTCCCGAAAAAAAATTCGAGACTTATGTCCCGGGGACTTATGTCCCTGCGCCGACTCACGCTACATTTGTTAAAAAATCCTTAGACAAAAAAGTACCTCCGAATGAATCGCACGTTAAAACGTTTTCACCGACCACTTAACCGAGATTTAAAAATATTTTGGACTTTCGCCCAAAATTTGTAGAAATTAGTAGGTTTGGACGGTGCAGGGAAATAAGTCCACGCGAACTAAGTCCACTGAGGGACTAAGTTCTCACTTGAGGTGGGAAATAAGTCCACGGGAACTAAGTCCACTGATGGACTCAGTTCTCACTTAATGGGAACGAAATCCACTTTACTAAAGTGGTCTTTGTTCCCATGCAAGTTGCGAAATTCGTTACAAGAAACTGTGGGTTTTAGTTCCATTTGAATGTGAAATAAATTCCCATGTTAAGCCATGGGAACGACACGTATAAACAGTGAGGTATGTAAGGGGGGGCATGCTGCCCCCCTGCAACCCCCCTGCTTGGGCACACTATAGGATTTGGGGTAAGTGCGAGGTTTGGTGTATACAAAGTTTCTTTAGCAGTTAAAGAATCTGGAAAATAACCAACATAAAATCAATAAGTTTTTGTTGTTGGAAATTCATTCCCACTTTATACTTTGGAGTGTGTACTAATTTCCCATAAGAAAGTGGACTTAGTTCTCACTTAATGGGAACAAAGACCACTTTAGTAAAGTGGATTTCGTTCCCATTAAGTGAGAACTGAGTCCATCAGTGGACTTAGTTCCCGCGGACTTATTTCCCACCTCAAGCGAGAACTTAGTCCCTCAGTGGACTTAGTTCCCGTGGACTTATTTCCCTGCACCGGTTTGGACAGTACAATCAAAGACAATGTGACTGTTTAAATGTTACTTACATTATTCTAGACACAGAAAAGAAGATGTATGTAATTCTTAAAATAAAAACTCTTAAATGTAAATGTAAATGGGCCAAATATAAGTTTCTTTTTCAAAGTGCAATAAAATGAACAAAATTAAATTTTGTCCATGTGTATTATGGCTTTATTAGTAAGAGCAAACATTCCCATTAATTATGGAACACAACGTGCGCCTTCAATTGCTGAGTCAATTGGACCTTGTAAGCGAATAATAATCAGAGATCTTTGTGCAGAATTCTCCTCAGTCTAGTGCGTGAAATGTTGAGATCGATGGCGAGTTGATGTTCGTGAATTGAGTCATACATACACTATCGGCTACAGCAGCCACATTCTCGTCTGAGCGCACCGTACGAGCCAGCGCTGCCACCCTAAAGATAATCAAGCGAAGTATTTTTCAGAAAAAAGCGCAGTAGATTGCAATACAACGCAGTAGATTTTAAAATATGCAAAACAAAATTCAAATCATAGAAATACATTTTATTTATGAATAAAAGCAACAGAACTTAAAAAAATTAACTCAACAGTTAAAAAAAATAAACAAATTTCTTAAACTAAATAAACTAAAAATCACATTTCATTTTGAGAATTCTTATATAGATAAAATAAAAAGAGATCACATATTATTTCGAAAATTCATATTAAAAAAAAAAAAATAATGGCCCTTAGTAATAGACATTCATAGAATCGGTTTTAAAGTCACTTTTTGTTAGATATAGAAAAGTTGCTTTTAAAATTTCGTAGTAACAGATCAAATTTAACAACAGTTTTATTTATACCAATAATTGTGACTCATTTTCATAATTTCGTTATTGTGAACTGATACACAAACAGATTTCTATTAACCAGATTCCTAAAGTTCTATTGTGATTCTATCATTTTAAATTTAACTTAGTTACAGGAAAGCCGCTTTTAAGTATTTATACTTAAAATTTGTTTTATTTCTACGAATGTTTGGTTAAAATCGAACTTAGGCTAGATTCGGATCTATTACTCAGGGCCAATGACATTAGTTCATTATAAATTCACCATTTGTGAATTTAAATTTATTATAAAATTCTATAATACCTGGTGAATCTGAGGGAGACCATGACCAACAATCCTCTTTTAGGTCTTTTAGCTCTTTGGCTAAAATAATACTTTGAAGGGTGTTGAGGCTGTTTCTAGTATCAGTTTTTATTAAGTTAACTAGCGAAAATTTCCTTTCAGCAGCTGCGCTGCTATGCGCTAAGAAACATAACAAAAGCATAAATTCTGCTAGCTCCACCAATGCAAATTCACATACCGAGTTTTTAAATGTTCTGGCTTTTGACCAAAACTTTGTTATGTCTGAAGGGTCATTGTATTTTTAAACAAAATCATTATTGCCTAACAAGAACCTCCATTGAATATTGAGTACTTCCGCATTTTCAGATGAATGTGGAAATTCTTCCAAAATGATTTTGAATTTTTCACTGAATGCATTCAGAGTGAGTGAATATTGTTGAGATTAAACTTGGGTTAAGTACTATTAACATTTTTAAAAGAGGAGTAGATTCGTTTTGCTGCGCAGTAGAAATTCATTTGGGCCAAAACGCAGTAGATCTACTGCTAAAGGAGTAAAGTGGCAGCCCTGCGTACGACGACAAATATATATATATATACAAAATATATAATCTGGTATGTAACATGTGTTTTTATTTTTGAATAAGTACATGCATAGCCTAGAAAATGTACGAAAATATAGTTTATATAGTCATGCCATATTTGGCTTTTATGCAGTAATGAAAATAATAAATTTTGTCAAATAGGTGGCTTTATAATGGCATCAGCGAGGTCAGTTTTCCCAACGAGAAGTTTTTATTCAATTCCCCATGATGGCTCGAAAAGTGAAGAAGAAATACCAGAGTCAGATTACGAACCAGAACTGAATCGATCCTCTGAATCGGAAAACGGGGTATCTGAAACCAGTGACTTTGATTCTGAAGATGAGGAGCCTTTAGCTAGTTTCGTGCCAAAAAGGAAATTACATCAGAAGAAAGAGCAATAAATAATCTGGAGTGATGGGAAGACATAAAGCGACATCTCCACTTTGCGGATAACGACAACTTTATAAAGCGCTGTTTGCCCGGACATGATAAACTTTTCAAAGTAAGGTCTCTTCTTAACAAAATTAGAAATCGGCTTCTTTTAAATCCAAAGGAAGAATTCCTTGCAGTAGACGAGCAAACGATTCCAACGAAATGACGGCACGAACTTAAACAGAAACCTCACAAATGGGGTTATAAGAATCTGGTTTTAAGTGGGGTGTCGGCGTTCAGCTAAGACTTTGATCTCTTTGCTGGAGAACAAAGTAATACGTATCCAGAAGATGCTCCTGATGTTGGTATAAGTGGAAATGTTGTGCCACGTTTAACTCCTACTGTACCAAAACTGGTTCAATAGCCCAAAGCTCTAGGTACATCTGACCAAAACAGAGTCCCAAATGTTGTTGTTCCCACAGAAAAGGAAAGGCGAAAAAGTGACTTACTTTTTTGAAATTTTTTTTTTATAAAATTCTTAAGCAAGATGTGTTTAGAGTAAATCCGACAAAAATTTTTTTTTAAGTGGGTCTTAATTCATGCAATAGAGGGTTAAAAGATAAAGCAGCTATTTGCTGCTATTGAATGAAGACGAACGCTTTAAAGACAAAGCATATTTTATCTCATTTAAAACTAAAAAATAGCAGGACCTCGTTTAAAACAGAATTCTTAAAGTCAACTTCCATTCTTAAACTGATTTAGAACAGTTTAAAATGTTAAAAATTTTGCGGCAATAAAATTCATAAATTGACTAGCTCATTAATTTCCATTTTGCATCGCCATGCCTAAAACAGACACATTACAATGATTTTGTGTTAGTTTTTCACGTAATCGATTTTGGTGTCATTTGGGGCTGGTCGGCATAATCCTAACACCAACCAGCCTTTAGCCATATTGTTGTTGTTACATTAACGCCACTCAACCATGGAAACATTCATCAAAACCAAAGCATTTGACATTTTACTGATTCTTTCTTGCTTCAAAATACCCTAACCACTTCATTAACTGTCAGATGTGGATTATGCCATCATCAAGGAGTTAAGGCAAAATAACAAGAAGGGTGGTACACAGATCCTTTTTTATCGGTGTTTATTCTTTTATGAATTCGTCGTTGTAGTTTTCATTAGAGTTTTCCAATCTGTCACAGTTGATATAGGCATCAGTGCATTTATTTATATCAAAATGCTTTTAGGGTAATCAATCAATTTAATTTAGGTATTTTCAAAGTGTTATAATGTGTTCGCTGGGATTTATATCTGATCCTTGCCTCATGATGGTTTGGTCTGGATCTAGAATTGGTGTAGATATTCCTTTGTAGGGCTTAAATTTATATAAAAAAAAAACTAAATATAACTGCCCTGGCATATTTCAATCCATAATAGATATGTATACTTATTGATTGGTGGCATATTAAAAAACGTGTAAATATTTTGATGCATGCAACAAATATTGATTATAATATTAATAGATACTTCCTATGTACCTTCATATGTCTTGTATTGACATATTAACTATTAAACAACATAAACAAATGTACGTCTAACGCTAGATTTAAGAATAAGTAGTGATATATGTATGTATGTACATACATATATTTTCCATTAATAAAAATCTTGACTCCAATACGTTTATTTCAAAATAATTGTATAACACAATGTTAATAGATATTTATTTATTATTTTAACATATGGTAAGTTATGCATTCTTAAAAATAACTGAACTCGAGATTATGATCAAACTTTACATTAAGATGATAGAGAAGACGAAAAAAGTGGGTCGCCTGATTTTCTTTAAACTTAGTAGATAGCATTTTTATATTTTTTCCCCCAAATTTGTTCCACGGATTTTTTAAAAGCAATGCTTGAAAGAAAATCCCGAAAAATGGTAGGTTTTGTTTTTCATTTTCTCAAAAACGGAACAACTGATTTTGATCCGCAAAAATATACGTAGATAACTCGACCCCATCTTCTCCTCCGACCCTTGCAACTCTTTTGTCTCCGAAAGCTCCCATCTTCTATCCACTCTTGACCTTTATCACCCCCCTCTATATCTTATCTTCTCTATCGATCAAAATATCCCAACTATTGAATCTGAAAACTCCTTTCATTTCAACTTTCGTAAGGCCGATTTCAATCAACTCAACCTACTTCTAAATAAAATTAATTTCAGCCTCTTTCTGAACACAAAAACCCCCATTGACATTGCTCTTTCCTTCTTTCCTACATCTGTTTTCGAATGTCTTATCGAATGTTTTCCTTACACAGTTCAAAAAAGTTTTGTGTCATCACCGCCTTGGTATACAAAGGAGTTACGTACTCTTCGTAATATTATAATATTATGTAGGAACAAATTGTGGAGAACTTATCAAAAGTTCCAGACCAACAAGCATCAGCCAACTTCTCTATCCTTTGCAACTCACTCTACTATAAATATCTCGAAAAAATGCAATCCAGCCTTATATCCGAACCTAAGCGGTTCTATCAATGTATTAATGTTAAGAGAAAATCCGACGGCCTTCCCACCACACTTAGTTTCCGCAACACAACATCTTCTGACCCTCAAGTGATTGCTAACCTATTTGCTTCTTTCTTCTGTGAAACTTATAGCATCGGTCAAAATCATCCGATCTTCGCACACCACTCTCCAGTCCATTGACATAAGTCCTCAGAGTGTCGCTGAGAAGATCACTTCTTTGAAAGATGACTTTTCTCCTGTACCTGATGGCATCCCAGCAATTTTTCTTAAAAAATATGTTAATACTCTTTACCTACCCCTTAACGTAATCTTTAGTCTTTGCCTTGCTCAAGAAGTCTTCCTTGCTTTCTAATCCATAAAAAAAGCGGTAAGAACGAAATTTCTAACTATCGTCCGAAAGCTAAGCTCTCCTCTACCCCTAAACGCTTTGAAAGTATCGTGTATGACGCCCTTTATTTTCATTGCAAGTCAATCGTCTCTTCACTACAGCATGCTTTCCTAAACGGAAGGTCTGCTACGGAGAACCTTACTCAGTTTGTCTCGACGACGCTTTGGAAAAAGGTATGAAGTTGACGTTATTACAATCGACTTCAGTAAAGATCAGCCACCAAATAATCAACATCAAATTAAAAGCGTTAGGTTTCCCACCATCATTTATTAAATGCGTTAAATCATACTTAGAGAACCGAATATCGTTGTTTTCAGATGTGCTGTATCCAATCCCATCTTTGCCACCTCAGGTGTTCCTTAGGGCAGTCACCTTGGACCTCTCTTATTTTTAATTGCGATTAATGATGTTAGTAGTATTGTAACGAACTCTCAGTTAACTACATATTTATGCAGATGACATAAAAATAATGAAGGTAATCTCGTTTCCATTTGATTCCTCGTTTCTTCATAAATAAAAATAAATTTGGTGGTGCAACAGCTCGAAGTGAACCAGGACCTAGTGACTTACAACTCTCAACCATTCCTGTGTGCGTGTTACCAGGAACGGAGGGGACGTACAATTTTCTGCCGATTCCGAACGGCTAATGAGCAGCACTTTCCATGAAAAGAGATACTCTTGGAGGATTTGTCAATTCCTCGCAAGAGGCAGTACACCCCTGAAAAAAACTTTCTTGCAGCGACTGAGAATCGAACTTCGAGACCTTCCGCAAGACAGTCCAACGCACTAACCATTAAGCCAAGGGGTACTACCTCGTTTCTTCAGGAAGACTTAAATTCTTTTCTCACTTGGTGTGAACAAAATTTCCTAGAGCTAAATGTGAATAAATATCAATCAATGACTTTTTCTCGAAAATGTCTGCACTCTTTCCTAAGAACTTATCACTTTCACAATGCTCTCATACCTGTCGTCACGTCAATTCGCGATCTTGGGATTGTATGTGATAAAGAGCTCAATTTTCGGACTCATATTGATCAAATTATTGCAAAAGCAAATTCCTCCCTCTTTTTTATCAAGCGCTGGTCTAAAGAATTTTCCAATCCCTATGTTACCAAGACCTTGTACATGTACATCACTTTCGTACAACCTATTCTAAAGTATGGCCGTCAGGTTTGGTCTCCTTATCAAATTACCCATTCCCTCAGAATTGAATCAGTGCAGCGAAGGTTCCTCCGCTTAGCCTTCCGCAGATTCCCTTGGTCAGACCCTCTTATCTTGCCCCCCTACGAAAATCGTGTATTTTTGATTAGCCTGCCTACCCTTGTCAGCTGCCGCGACATAGCAGATATACTTTTCAACTGTTCATCCACCAACTTATCACTGGTACCATCGATTCTCCAAATCTAATCGAATTGATTTCCATTAATACACTTTTTAAGAATTTATTTTAATATTAATGTTTATATTATTTCAAAATTTTATTGTTATTTTGAAAATTCAATATCTCAAAAACGGGTCAGTATTTTTTTTTTAATTTTATTTTTATTCGTACGATAATAAAAACTTAAATTTAGCGTACCAAAATGTTTTCTTAAAAATGTTTTAAAAAATTTGTATATACGAGTAAAAGCTTTTTTTAAGAAACGCTACAACGACTTGCTTGTTCTTGCATGAATTCATATCTGCGTAAGAAATCACAAATGGTATTCTGTTTTTATCTCTTACTCTTTAAGTGTTTAAGGCCCATTTGCTGATACAGAACATAAATACTTATGTTCCACTTAAACTCTTATGTGACAGTTTACGTAGAGGAGATAGTAGAACATAAGCGCTTAAGTTGAACATAAATGTTTAAGTTTCGTTTCACCAAATGGCCCTAAGAAATGAATTTTATGCTTATTAACTGTTTTGACTAATAACACATAACATTCGTGCCACGCGTGGTGCATTTTTTTTTGTTTATGCATAAAATAACATTTTTTGTCATGTTTTAATAAGAAAATTGTTAGTTTTGCATTCAACTGAAATCCTTTAATTGGGGTACGGCAAAGTGTACATATTACTTATATATGTAATTATTTATGTTAAGTGAATAAATTGTCTAGTTTGATAATATTTAATTTTGGTTGCTTCAATTTTGATTAACTTCTTTGGTCGGTGTCGCCAATTTCGAAAGAAATAGAATATTTTCGTAAAATCTTAAATTGAATTGTTTTCCAAGCCCAACATCTTTCAAAGTTTGCCCATGACAAAATAAAGAGTCCAAGAGACCAGGAGTTAGACGGCAGAGTAGAGTTTTTAAGGGAAGAAATTGTAAGCCAAACCCAATGGAGTGGTAAAAAATTACTGAGTTGAAATCCAGACTTAAATTGCTTCCCCAACAGGGTTGTCAGGTTTCAAAAATCGGAATCGCCAAAAGTAAAATATAAATCGCCAAAAAATCGCCAAATTTCAAAATTTTTCACCATACTCTCATTATTGCATCTAATGCTTAAATTTCCATTTTTGAACTAGTTTTTTGTTTTAATAGCATTCATGTATGAAAAGGATCTCTCGACCACTGCGTTGCTTGCTGGCAGAGAAAGTGCACTCAAGGCAAATTCCGTAAGCTCCAGGAACTCCGGTTGTCCTAAGGCAATCGTCGTTTTAAAAACCTTATTCCAAAATTTCACAGGGTCATCTTCGGGTACATTTTCTGGATAAAATTCGTTTGACCAATTGACAGAAATTAATTTTGCCCATTGAGACTCAGCAAGTTGTAAATTTTTGGGTGGTATCATGCTAACATGCAGACTTTCAAAACGGGGTCGAAGTTGGCTCAAATGAACACCTGGTGAAAAATATCCAATCGAAACAAAAAAAAATTATTGCACTGAGACAATCTTTTTCGCATTTCTCCTAGTAACAGAAGAATGAAATCGTTAATTCGCTTCTTAACTTCATTCAGATGCTCTGTGTTAATACAATTTTTTCTCGCGTTTCTTTCAAATTCCGACCCTAAGTCAATATCTATCAAAGCTTTCAAGTTTTCTGCTTCGTTACTAATTGTAATATCTTATCACAGTCAGAATTTAATGGCGGAACAGTTGATAAAACTATTTGCAAAGCAGCGTGCAACAATTTCAATTTCTTTTTTTTTGTGCTTTGATATTTGATATTTGATATTTGATATTTGTAGCTTGAAAATACGTAGGTGTTAAGTTTATTCATTTCCTTTATTATGGGCAAAATCCCTGAAGAAGTTTGCTAAACGTCATTGTTGTAGGAAGGGAAAAGAAAACGAAATTCAGTTTTAGGGTGCGTTCCGTTTTAGTATTTCGATGGTTCCATTCAGTAAATGGCAATGAAAAAGATTGAAAGTTTAAACAAATTACAAAAAAATATTAGATTTTCGATTAAAAGAAGAAAAATCGCCAAACGCCAAATCGCCATTTTCGGAGTACATCGCCAAACTGATTTTCGTGTCGCCAAATGAAATTTAAAATCGCCTGTTTGGCGACAAATCGCCACATCTGACAACCCTGTTCCCCAATAGAACCTATTTTTGAAATCAATAGTGCTTGGCTGAACACGCCAATTCTTTTTATATATTTTGCAGACGTGGTTGTTCAAAAAGTTCGTTTGAGGAAGGAAGAGATAGATAAATAAGTTGAGGAAGTCCACGTCTCTTGTCCAGTTAAGATATCCGACTGAAATAGGCACGAATCTTACTTTAATGACAGCAGAAGAAACATTAGGCTTGGTTTTTTAAGCAAAGATGTCCCACTTTAAGTAAGATCGATACCTCCCAAAATATTCCACTCCTGGATTTTCACTCTAGGTTTTTTTTTTAAACTGTTTTCTGTAAAATATTCTCAACAACTTTTGTCAACACTGGCTAATTTTTCGGAGAAAAATTAAGAGCTGAAATTTAGATCGTACCTATTAGGCTTTACCATATGATTTGCTGCTATTTCAGAATCAATAGGAAGGCATTTTATTCGAATATGATAGGGTACCAGGTATACGAACCGAGTAGCCAGCTTTCTTAAATCGCTTTCACGGTTAATATAGAAAAGCATAATTATCATAGGTACACCTGTTACCTAATTACGAGTATCTTTATTTAAAATAATACTATAATTCTGATCTTTTGTTATACTACATGAATAAATCTAAAATATAAATTACAAAATTGTTATTGTTGTAAGTCCAAGGCAAAACAGTCCAAGTTAACGTTAAAGGCACTTGTAGATTAAACTTTTATTTCGTTTAAGAGTCTTTTTCATTTGAGAGATGATGTAAAGTAAAAGAAACACAGTATCAGAAGTCAATGATCAAAACGTTGGCATTGTCCAGGAAAGCATTGATAACATTCGTACATAAAAAGAAAATCTATTCTATCAATCAAAGAAGAGTTAAGAGCTTATACAATCGTGATATCCTTACAGAAGGGAACAAATTGAGATGCTAACTCAGGGCTTCTAATTTGTTGTACTGAACATTGATTCATACAGAGACACCACCGTTGTTACAGTCAATCATGTGCGATGATAAAAAATGCCTTAGATAAGCTGAAAGGGTCGCTTTGTCATGAACTGTTATGGTTGACTCAAGAACAGCACTTGAAATTCTAGTTTTTTTTTTATTTGCAACGATTCTCGAAGCATTTTCTACTGCTGGTATAGGTACAAATACGAAAGTGAATCTGGCAACGAATCGAGATTGGATAGAATTGACCAATTTTATTTGAAGGGACAATACCAACTGGGAACAAATTGTATTCAATTTAAGAGGAAAAAGTCCTGGCTTTATTGTTTGCTTTTGTTCAATCTCAACAAGGAAACCATTAGGTCTAGAGTTTCAATAGAACTGGCCAAAGATGGAAGGTCAAATAAAATGTGTTTTTTTTTTTGTGTTGGTTAACCTTCCAAAAGTATGACATACACACTTTACTATAGTGTCTTACTTTTTTATTCAAGAATTTTGTGTGCTTTTGAATTTTACACAAAGCAATAGAATCAACTATTAGTCGAAAAAAAAGTTTTTAAGAAAAAAAAAAAAACAAACCTATGTACATTTATTTTCTTTTAAAATTTAACGATGTAAATAAATTGAAATTAGCCAAACAATAGACACAAAGGTACCTATTTTTTGCTTAGAGGTGGTACCTTTTCGTCACCATTTTTTTGAAAACCTGCCAATTAATTTTATTTACATGTATGCATACATATGTAAACAGATTTCTGTAGTCATTTTAAGTTGAAAACCTGAAGATGTTATTTCAACGTTTTCGCTATATTTGGAGCTATACCAGTCTTGTGTTCTTAGGTCCCTTAAGCGACTCTGTCTCTATTAAACTTAGAGAATTCTTAAATATTTTTTGAATTTTAAAGTTACTAGTTTTGTGTTTGGATATCATTTTGTATAAAAAGATATCTTTTTGAGAACCCATCAGGCTTTTAATTTTTCATTATGAAAAACCAACTTATTTTTTAAAAAGGAATACAAAAAACAATGTGAATATTTTCTTCGATGGCGAACCATGTGCTACCGTCTATACAAATAAATTTCAAACTAATTATGAAGATTTTTAGTTACTTAAACTACAATTCTCTAGTTCGAGGTACTGATGAATGGACGAGGTCAGTGTTGATACAAATTAGCCGGTGAATAGACACAGTTTTTTGAAGAATCTTCGTTAAAGATTGTTAATTATTAATAAAATAAAGAAAATAAATCAATTACTTGGCCACCCTTACACAGTGTGACGAAAGAAAGACGGATTAAAAAAAAATAAAATGCTCAATTGGGTTGGGTCCCACGAGCTTTCTTTTGTTTTTAAGAAACTTTATTTTAAGTATGTTGAAACGAATTTCAAAAACATGAAATTCATTTTTTAAGTAACTCTCTAAGAGACTTTTTTAAGCAGTTTGAGCTAGAAAAAAGAATGTCATGTAATTAGATACCTTTGAGAAAAGGCTTATAAATAGAATGCTAATGCCATTTTAGCGTTAAAATAAATATTGAGTTTGCAAAAGAAAAAAATTAATCCGAATAATCTTTTTTGAAAATTACACAAAACTTTTTGAACTTCTTAGGAAATTCTGTATGAAATATTGATCTACAGTAGGACCAAAACGCCGACTGTTACGTTACATTCATACGCATATTTCAATAAAAATTTACCTGAAAATATATGAAACTGAATACTTTTTCAATATCTATTATTTTTTTCTCAAAATAGACTTCCTAACTAACATTTTCTATTAATTTAAAAATCAGTGAGGCCTGTCATTTAAACGCTAAAAATGTTTTAGCAGGACTGTTACGTTACATGAATTTGGAAGTAGATTTTGAGGTTGCATTACATTATGTAATAAGTCTGCTCTTTTAGTGTACTATTTCAAACGTGAGGTACGAGGTTTCTGAGATTAAGAAAGGAAGTAGCAAATAAAATATTAATTACACTAAATACTGTATTTTTAGATTCTGTGGAAAGAAAAATGTTGGGACTGTTACGTTACATGAAAAGACTGTTTCGTTACACGTGCGATTTTGGCTCTTTTAAGAGTTAAAGTCAGCATCGAAAATGACTAAAATTGTATTTTTTTTAGAGTTATTTGGTTATCTTATCGTTAGACATTAAAAAAGGGTAACTTATGTAACATACAAATTAAATAAAAAAAAAACTTTATTTTTCATTATAGGTAAGTACATATCAAAATTGTGGCGATCCATTAATCCACTAACTTACTTTAAGTATTTCCACTTAGTTTTAAAAATAATAATATTTTACTTTATTTAAGATAAATTTATTAATCATTCATTGAAATAAATTATTAAGTTTGTTTATCGAATTTAAACAAACTCTTAGTATAAATAAGTAGTGCTTTGTAAATAAATATAAATCAATTCTAATTTGGAATTCAACAACTTCTCAAACTTTTCCGTCCTTTTTAAACTATTTATATACATATGTACATATATACAGCCTTATCATCGTATCTTTACGATCGTAACGTTTATTTCATGGTATCTGTTTCGTAACGGAAAAAACCGACGTTTACTAACGCGTGTATTTGACGCAAACGCAAATAAATTAATAAAGTGTTGATTCGTGTCAAATAAGCAAAGAAGAATCATGGATAGTGCAGCAGTGTTATTGGAAGCGGAAAGATATGAATAGGTAAAGAAAATTAAATAAAGAAAAAAGAATATTCTTAAGAAATATATCAAATATTTTCTAACTCAGATACAGCGTAATTATAAATTATAAAAGCTTATTCGTTTTTAATTTTTCTTTGGAAAATTTTCCATTTATAATTTGCTGTCGGAGAAATCGGAAATCAACTTCATAAATCGCATGAATTCACCATGCGTTGCTGCCATTTTGACATTTCATCGGCATGCAACGCAAGGATTTGACATTTTCAACGCACACAAACTTTATTTTCGTAGATTTTTCCGATTGCCCTATCGGAACGGCTACAATCATACAAAATTCGTACATTTCGTAGAAATCGGAGAAAATTACGTTCCGATCGGGTACGATGATAAGGCTTATAGTTTTTGTTCTTTTGGGTCTTACTAAGCTTTCCCTAAACATTAGAAGTATGATTGAGGTTATGAAATCAACATAGTTACAATTTTTTAATTTGAAACGAAAAAAGACTGTTACGTTACAAACTGTTTTCTGTTCTAAACAACGGCATTATTTAGTACGAGTACACAACAGAATTATTATTTTATTTTTAAAATAGACTAAAACTAGTCTGAGAAAATATGGTTTTATTAATATGTTGATATAACAGAAGCTGGAAAAATAAACTTTTAAGGTTCTTGGACTGTTACGTTACATCAAATATTGCGGTGGGTTTCTTTGTTATTTTAAATGCTGATTTCAATTATGTAGTTTTTCGAAATATTTAAGCCCTATACTTACAACAAAACTTATTTAATGTGAACAAAACGGATAACACTTAAAAAAATAATTTTGAATTAATAAAACTTACCATTTTGTTTCGTTTTGTATTTTAATTTTTTTTTTTATTTCAAGGAATCAAAGAAAGACGTGTTTATCGCGAAGTAAGTAACGAATATCTCTTTGAAATTTATGTTACTCGTTACTTTGGGATGTATATGTTTGAACTAAAGATCATTATTGTTGCTTTATCCACCGTTATGGCGTTCTTATTCAATGAAAAGTTAACTAGGGCTAATGTGTCAAAAAATAAATCAAAAGAGATTTGGGATTGTTTTGCAATTACGGAAAAAATATCTAAAAATGATATGGAAATAAATGCTAAGCCAAAAATTTGGCTTAATAAATCCATCTCAAGGAGTTGTGGCAGGCGAGAGGTATATCGATCAGTTCACTAAGGTACTCCAAGGTTAAAGTGATGCATTGATGTTTTTGAAAATTCAGGAGCAGATCAATAATTTGCTATTATAAATTATTGTGAAGTTTTTTTTTTTTTTTTGGCCCAAATATGATATCATCATAAGCAGATCAATAATTTGCTATTATAAATTATTGTGAAGTTTTTTTTTGTTTTTTGGGCCCAAATATGATATCATCATAAATAATTGTCTGATTTGTTTTTTTTTTTTGTGTTGTTTGTTTTACGTAAAGGTGAGGGTCGATTTCAGGGGCTTAGGATGAGTGTCTGTACTGCATATGTTAATACTGTAAAAAACAGGCCAGTAGTGCTGGCACTTAGTGAAACCCAGGTGGGTGAAAATTGTGACCTCTCGGAATTCAGCCTACATATTTATAGCTTCGGCTTCTAATAAACTTGATGCGCTATCTGACTCTATCCAGAGAATTTTTTCCCGTTATGCGCGCAGTGAAATCGTTGTTACGGGCGATTTTAATTCACACAGTTCTTCTTCGCCGCGTTATGCTTGGCAGAGAACACCCGAAGGAAGGTATGTTGAGATTTTTGCTGACCCTGCTAGTTAGAGGATTTCTGACGTTGCAGGTCAATTCGCCAACACTATAGATTTGTTTCTTACCTCTGACCCTGATAAATACACTACTTGTGTATCATCCTACTATGTACTTAATATAGTCATACCTGCAAATTTCTCATGTCAACAAAATTAGTTCTAGAAATACTTCCTAAGAGTACCCTTTGGCAATACAAATAAGCCAATTGGAATTGTCTCAATGATTTCTTCAGGAACTTTAACTGGTCACTATGCTGTCTCGGTAGTGTCTTGGACTACAATGCAAATATGATTACAAATTTAATTTTTTTCGTAATGAGAAATTTTATTCCGTATAGGGTAAAATCTATAAATCCAAAAGAGTATTCATGGATTAATTTGAGCTGTAAAGAGGTTAATTAAGTCAGAGAAGTAAGTTTCCGATGATATAAATCCAACCCTACCTAGAAAAACCGAAATATGTTCAAACAAGCTAGAAGGACAATGGTCATATTCAAAGAACCAAATTTTTGCATGACCAAAATCTAATATGTACAAGAAATACTACAATGCAATGTCTCAAAGACAATAAAAAATGTTGGTCATTTTTAAAAAATGTACTCAATATATGTACATCGACTTCGGTTCCTAGGCTTGTCTTCTCTCCTTATGTCAGATCACAAGAAAAATCGAATTTGCTTGTAGCACATTTTGCTGTTATTTCGACGCTGCCAGAAAGCGTCATGACCAGGGAACGGATTTTCCTAACTTTGCCTTTTTTTTTTGCGTAACCGTAAGAAAGTATAGACGTTATACAAACACGATTCAAGTCCTCCTTATTTCAAATATATGTATTTTATTTTGCCTTTTTTTGCCTTTTTTACCCGTTAGTGCATTTTTTTGCCTTTTTTACTCATCAGTGCCTTTTTTGTCTTTTTTTGCCAATTTTGTTTGTTTCTTTTTGCCTTTTTTGTTTTTTTTATATAGAAAAAAATTTTGAAACTAAATTTCTACAAATCATAACAGCATGAAATTCCTATTATCTCAGTTGAGATTATTTCGCTTAAGAACATGACCGTAAAACAATCTTAAGAAAACAAGTTTGCTTGCACTGAACAGATTAGAAAAAGAAAGTAGGAAGATTAGTAGGTAATTTTCTTTTCCAAATGTAATTTCTTGTGTTTTTCTCCTTTTTCTCATTAAAAAATGATTTTTGCATTTCTCTATAAAATTGATCTTGCATTTCCTTGAACTACAAGACTACAACCCTTTTTTTCCACACACAAACGCATAAATCTATCTTGATCTCTTAAGTATGTGTGGGAGAAATTGTATATATGCAAATATCTACTTGTCACAGCTTTAATTGGTGGTGCCTGGACCTTTCACTCATTCATAAAATATACCTCTTTTTTGTTTCGATTTCGATTTCTGAAAATTTCGAGTGAACATGTACAAATATTCTAACCCTTTTGCACTATGTATATATTTTGGTAATTTAGAATCAATTTCGCTAACGAGACTTGGTTTGATACATGTCAGTGTGGGTGCATCCAAGACATGGTATATAAATAGAAAAAATGACCTAATATGAACAATTAGACTCCTTTATTCGAAGCGAGCTTTCCAGTACAGTCGAGAATTTCAAATCTAGTAGTGTTTTTTTTTTAAGTAATTGAAAAAAAATTAAAGTGGTAAAAATGCCAAAAACGGCTTGTAAAGAGGAAATAAAATTAAAAAAATTTGTGTCGACATTTGGACCAGAATATTTTTCATCAGACGGAAAAATTCTGTTATGCAAATTGTGTGGAGTGAAAGTGAACCATGAAAAAAAATATTTCATTGAACAACACATTCAGAGCGGGAAGCACCAGAGCGCGATGGCTTTGAAGAAAACACCAAAATCTCAAAGTATTGCATCTTTCGTAGCTGGAACTTCAAAAAACGAATTTTACAGCGATTTGACAAAAATGTTCTTGGCATGTGATATACCGTTACACAAAGTTAATCGTCCCGAGTTCAAGGTATTTATGGAGAAATACACAGAAAAAAAAATGCCAGACGAGTCGACACTCAGAAAAAATTACGTAAATGATTGTTACCTGGACGTGTTACAAAAAATACGAGATGAAATAAGTGACAACAATATTTTTGTATCCATTGATGAAACAACAGACAAAGCTGGTCGCTGTGTTACAAATGTTATTGTCGGACCTTTACGAGAAGGTGGTCGAGGATATCTCTTAACGTCAGAAGTTCTAGAAAAAGTGAATTCAACTACCATTGCTCAGCTCTTCGATGATTCAATGCGGTTGCTGTGGCCAGAAGAACTTCAAAGGCAGAAAGTTTTTTTATTTGTAACTGATGCTGCACCCTACATGAAAAAAAGTGGCAAGTCACTGCAGACTTTGTATCCAAAAATGGTACATGTAACTTGCGTTGCTCATGGTGTGCATAGGGTCTGTGAAAACATTCGAAGTCACTACCCTAAAGTTGATACCTTTGTTTCGAACATGAAGAAAATGTTTCTCAAAAGTCCATCCCGCATTGCTATTTTTAAGGAGAAAGAACCTGAATTGCCGTTACCACCTCAACCCGTAAGTTTTTATTTTAATTTATAGTAAATCTGGATTAAAATTTACACATACCTACATTCAAATTTCCACAGGTGTTGACTCGCTGGGGTACTTGGCTAGAGGCAGCTACCTATTATGCGAATTATTTTGTTCGGATCAAAAAGATCGTCACCGTGCTGGAAGATGATGCAAGCTGTGTTGTATTTGTAAAACAATTGATTGAGGACGCTGAATTGATGGCGCAGCTTGCATACATCAAAACAAATTTTGGATTTTTGGTCGACCCCAAAAACCAAATTTTCGAAAGCTTGCAAAAATCAGGTAGTTTTGAGAGACTGTAAATGTACATACTTATATTTAAAACTTATTTTTTTTTCAAGGGATACCGATTGGACAAGTGTTCCCCATTTTAAAGAACATCGAGGAAAATTTGGAAAAAGCCAATGGGCCAGTTGCAAATGAAGTATTGAAAAAGTTCACTACTGTTTTCAACTTAAA
Source organism: Philhelius festivus (assembly GCA_963931855.1). NCBI lineage: Eukaryota > Metazoa > Arthropoda > Insecta > Diptera > Syrphidae > Philhelius > Philhelius festivus. Next base: position 89,388,684 of record OZ007555.1, read on the forward strand.
TCAGGGACTAAAAATACTTGAACAAATAAATTCGGTAATCAATGGCGACATCAACTCCAGACTTCCCGATAACATTGAAGTGAATGACGTCGACAGTTTTAAATGGAGTCCACTCGTTTCTGCTGAAGTAGAGAGGTCCTTCAGCTCATTTAAGACGCTTCTTAGAGACAATCGAAGGAGGCTGTTACCTGAAAACTTTAAAAAGCTTTTGGTAGTTCAATGCTTTTATAATTAAAATATCAAGTTGTTTTTCTATTTATTTAATAAATGCCTTTTTTTGCCTTTTAATTGATTTTTATTTGCCTTTTTTGATTTTTTTAGGTCATAAAAATCCTTTCCCTGGTCATGACTAACGTTTCTTTTTTTTAGGTCATGGAAATGCTGAAAAATTATCAGATGAAGAACAGAATTGGTTTCGTAGTAATAGGTCCACTGGGGATCTGATGGTATATCTAACCGAACAGTGGCACAAATCTTTGAATGATTTTAGGGGAAAATAATGGCATCGAGCTCTTTTATCGAAAACGCATGCATTTGGTTTTGATGAATCTCTTCTTCGATGGATTAGAAACTACCTTTCAAACCGCTCTATATAAGTTTTTGCACAATTTTGCTTCACCAACATAGAATTTCGTCATCACTCCTCAATATTTGCACGTACTTCATATAAATACATGTATACCATTAACGTGTAGTATCTGCTTACAAACTATGTATTCTTTTCTTCCAGTGCAATTATACGTTTTTCGTATTCCTAATTTAATTGCCCCATGTATGATGTATCGCATTCACGTAGACGTGCGGACCGCACAGTACAGAAAAGTAATTTAATTATAACTAAAAGAGAAATGTCCCACATGGTAAAAAAAAGAAAACCAAACAAAAATTAAAACTATACCTAAAGTTTTATAAATATTGTTTTTAATCATTTTATGAAAAATAAATTATATATTTACATAACGTACATACAAACCAAATAAAACTAGAATAAAGTTTTTTTAAGTATTTTTGTAACTTCAAGGAAAACATAAAAAAAAACTAGTAGAGAATATTACTTTAAGTATTATTTTTTATAAGTTGTGTAAAGTAAAAACAAAGAAACCATACGTACGTCTTCCCGCACGGGTACGCTAGTTTATTTTATTTGTTAAACTATACCGAATATTGCAAAAATTGTCCTATAAATTTGTCTGGTTTCGTTTTCAATCCCTGTTAATATTATCCATTTTTAGGGTCTATTGCGAATAGTTCTATAGTGATAACATTGATTTTTACTTACCTATTAATTTCAAATTCTTAATTGATACATATTTTTAAGATTCGCAAGCCGTTTCCAATCGAAATCTAACATTTTAATGATTTAAGCAAACTCATTTTCAGAGAAAATAAAATAGGTATATAATATATATAATAATAGTTGTTGTAGTACATGTTGTTCTGACGTGAATAAGGATACTCACAATAACATAAACTTCAGATTGTGAAATGTGGATTCTCCACGACTTTTTTGCACCTCTTGAATCTTTTTCCGGTGAAAACGTGACACTACCGACATGTATCGTAACGTAACAATTTCAACTTTCATGTAAATTCAAATAGGATTGAATTGCGGTATGTTCTCTACTTACTCGTATACCATTTACCATTTTTCCACCAGTAATTGCTGGCAGGAGAGTGCAAGAGCACACTAAAATCCTATGGGAATACTATGTCAAACGGGGACTGAGGATAAACAGCGAAAAGACTGAACTCATCTGCTTCCGAACCCCAGTGACTGTCATTCGAAGACGAGCGTTTGCAAAACGCTCTGATGCAATCAAAATAAAGTTTCCAGTCAACACTGAAGTGACAGTCAAATTATCAACGAAGTACTTGGGATTGGGAATCAACTTTTCTAACAAATTCAAACTCAAAAGACATGCAGACTTGATGTTGAAGAGAGTCAACTATTCTCTGCACTTGGTTCATCCGCTTCTCAGGAGGCGCAATGGACTAAGTAAAACAAACAACTTATCCGACCCGTTTTGACCTACACCTTTCCCATCTGGTTTACTATTTCACCAAAAGCAATGAAAAAGATGAAGCTTTTTGAAAGAAAGATGCTCCACATTTACATTGGTCTATACCGTAACCCACTGACGAAGAAATATATACCAACAAGGAATCTGTATAAAGAAGCAAAGTTAATACCATTGGACAAGTATTTACTGCAGCTCTCCGGAAAAATCATCAGGAACCTTTAAGATCATCCCAACACAGAAGTGCAACAACTCCTGCAGCATGAACTAGACTTTACTAGAGCCTAGTGACAAGTATCTATACACCCGAGGATCCGAGCTATCACCGACGATCAGTTTGAAGACATCATCCATAACGACAACGCACCCTTTTACGAGAAGAACAACAATCAATAACAGGGGTTAATATTTAAAAATAATGAATTAGATTAAGAAAACATTAATATGATATTGTAAGCGAATAGCATTATGTAAAGCCAAATGAAGAACGTTGGGCCCCTATTGTTGGGCACCCATGGGAGAGCTTTTTCAAAATCAGTAGCGTTCTATATTTTTGCACCATACTAAATTGAAAGAACTCCTCCATAAAAAAGTGTTTGTGCGCCCATAAATTTTCGATTGCATCTGACGCAGGCCCGACGTCCTATTGACTGCACATCTGAGTGTGCGTGCACTGAATCGCTGTGGTCTATGGCTGTTGGTGCTATTCAATTTCAACCCCCATTAAATATTGATATTGATGTGCGTTCAGAGTTACCCTTGTTCATTTCGTAACTTGTTCAGTTTTTTTCCTTGGGTTTCTGTTGAGGTGCTTTTGATTTAAGAGCTTTAAAAAAGGGTCAATTTAAAATCAACACTACGATAACCCTGTGAGAGCTTTAATGAAGGACAGATTTATGCAATTCACTGTAGCCAGAATGCGAGGGAAACGTCCTATCTTGCCCACACTGCATATTTTTATTGGACAGAGTATAGTAATAAGTTAGTTTTAAGTCAAATTGTATATAAAAAAAAAAACAATTTACCATTTGTTTATTTCACACAGGAAATTTGTAAATTGGAACTATTGAATTAGGAACCTATGTGGTTTGTTGCTGAACATTCGATAAGTTATGAAGTAACTCACCTAACTCTAGAGTTTATTTACAATGCCCTAAGATAATTTAAGATTTTCAGTTTTCAAAGTAGACATTTTGAACGAAAGATTCGATAGAGAAATATTTCCAAAAATCCTCAGCACCAAAAACATTTCGCTGAAGAATTGATCTGTCAGAAAATCATGGGTTCCTACCGCTAGCAAATTCCAAACAATAAGTCTAGTATATGTTAAGTATACATATTAGAATATGAGATAAAAATCAATCATCTAAGGAAAGCTCTGAACTTAAAATAATTTTAACAAATATTTTCAGCAAATTAAACATCTTTCGAAATACATTTTCGAGTAACACAAAGACGCCATTATCTTGACGTTTACTCATAAGAAGTAAGTTGTTACGTACTTAAAATGCCTGCCAAATTTGTGATGCGTTTAGCATACACTTTCGAATACATTCACTTATACGTACTCGTACATACATACTCGTAAATTTGATTGCCTTTTTAGTTGTGTGTTTATATCACGGCTTTCTTATCTTAAGTCGCAATAATTTCCATATTTGCATTCATTGCTGGGTGGCATGCTACCGGGCAATTATATAAACTAATTTCCAAATGTTCGCTTGGCATTAGTGGCGTTGGAGGTTATAGTGCCCCCAAATGGTCAAACCGAAGGCAATTGATGGCACGTGAACAGGTGGATGTTTACGAAATAAAATGAAACCATGCCATTTCCATATTAGTGAGATATACCTAGCTTGTTCTCGTTCCTTCGAGAGTGAAGCCACCCGCCATTTGATTGCCTTCGCAATTAAGTTTTAGCTATTTAATTATTCTAATTTGCTTTTTTATCCCGTGCGTCGGTGCGCTGTGGGGTTATCAACAATGGCTACGGGCTGGGGAAACACACCATCTTAACAAAATGAAAATTTCAAAACATGAATTTTGTCGGACATGGCCACACCTTTTGACGTTGATGTTCTGCTAACTGAGTTTGTCATTCACACGAAATTGTTGGTGCTTTTATTTTTAGTGGTTTAAATGAAAAGAGACAACGGAGTGCCCAATGCGGTATTTGAGGTTATCTGGGCGAATATTGTTAATGATTGTGTGATGTGGCGATACTGGGCGCTTCAACCCTCACATGGAGGAAGGTATACAGGATTCAAGTTATCCAGCGATTACTCAACAGAGATAATAACGACCGAAGTCAGTAATTTGTTTTACCTATTCGTATTTATTTGCGTAATGTTAAATTTTGTATTTGATTAACGATGTCCATTTATATATTAATCTTGAAAAGTGGGGTTGAAACGGGAAATTGGTTTTTGTGTTAGTGTGAAGTTGATTTTTAAAGTGGAAATGAAACACAATCCATTCAGTGTCCTTGGCGGAGTTTCTGGGAGTGGATGATGTTAATGGGTTTATTAGGCTAAGGACTTAGATTACCTTTTGATAGAATTAAATTAATTCAGTTGAGCTAATTGAGGTAAGAGGTTCGTTAAAATAAAAATTTATGTTAGGCAATAATTAAAAATAGTTTGTGCTAAGCTTAACTTAGAAACGAAAGCACGCAAAAAAGGAATTTCAAAATTTAAGAAAATCATAAATCAGTTAACACCTTCGCGTTTATTCTGTGATTCGTGATATCAAAACTTTGTTATTTGTTACTTTGTTTTTTTATGTTTGGAACTAAGCTGAAGCTTTTTTTTATCAAAATAGGTAGCTAACGGTTTTCAGTGATTCCCTAGAGGACAAATTGAAATGTTTTCGTAGCTCCAAGACTAACGGTACCTGCCATTATGAAAAATCTTATTTATCTAAAAATCGGTTCTTTCAATTTTGAATAAACTAGGTTCAGTAGCTCAGGCAGTATGTCGAGACACAGGCGCATAGAGATCCATTTATTTTTATAAAAAATGTTACCAACCGTCTTTTTTTTAATTTTAATAATTGGGGGTGGCCGTAGCGCGATGGATGTGCGCTCGCCTGTGAACCTCATAATCACAGGTTCGATCCCTGCCGTCGTCTTTTTCGTTTTAATTCCATTAAAAAAAACCTTCTAAAATTGTCATCAATGGGTTGCTGGTTTACTCAGTACATGTTGTTCAGGCATAACACTAACAACATGTAATTGAGTTAAACTAGTATGCCCATTAAGGATGAACACGAATAAAATATGGTGAATTATAAGCGACATAGAAATAAGACACGGCATTCTCCGCTTTAGTTCAGCCGCCATCCCTGGAGATAAAATATCTGAGACAACAACCTTCAGTCTCAGAACATCGTGCCACACTCCACACATCTTTCCTATCCTTCTTTCTCTTCCTTAACTTCACGCCCGCGCTGTGTTCAAACATTTAAAGGGTAATCATAATCCCTTGAACGCGTGTAGATTATAAAAAAAAAAAAAAAAATATTATACTACTGGAGCGTCTTGCAATTTGAAATTATATTTTACCTACAAATTTTCGAATAGTTTTTGGATTTTTAAAACAATTTCCTGGTTAAAAAAAAAATAAATGAAAAGCTATGTATTTGTTCTTAAAAAATGTTTTATTACCTTAGATAATAGATACTAAATGTAATGTTAGTAACTCCATATATTTGAATACAATGATCAATAACAACTTTTAATTCCAACTTTTATTTGTAGCAAATGTAGCGCAGAATAAAAGACGTCCTTACAATAAAAGCAGTTTATTCAGACTGAAGATAGATAAGTAACGATAAGATAATAGATATAAAGAATTACCGAAGAGGGGAAATAAAACACATACATACATATGAAAGAAAATCAAAGCAGAATAGCATCTTGCAGATGCAGGACAATAACAAAAGAAAGTCAAAGAAGCGATGCAAAATATTCATGAACAATGCACATCTATAGTTATCTTTAACATTATTTCCTTCTACAAACTTCATATCGTCGTCTTTGAATGAAAACTCAGGTTATACAAAAACTTTTAAGAAATCCGAACATAATCTAAGTTTAATGAAGGCTTCCTATGCTTTATTAAATACCTACTTTATAAATAAATTAGAAAATAAGAAAAAACCGGTTCTATCACAGGTTTCCTTACAATTTTGTTTTATCAAAATGTTAGCCTCAAAGCACTCAATTATATAGAAGATGTTTACCATTTCATCGCAAAATGTCACATTTTAAATGAGTTCCGTGGAAAATACTTTAGCGTAACTTCATTGGATACGAACGAGGTGTTGATAACATATTTTGAACGGTTGTATATCAACCGCTTCAAAATAAAGGGAACGCATAATTGAAATAGACTTTGAATGAAACTAATGTAGGGGAATGAAAAATAAGAAACTGTCAATCGGATAGGCCCTTCACCAACCATTATTTTGAGTAATATTTTAAATATAGTTTATCTCATGTATTGATAAATTTATAATAAGCTTGCATGATAGGTACCGATATTTTCAAGATAAAAAAAATAAATTCCCTTTAATATAAACATCGCTTCAGGAGTCTAATATTTAGACCGAGAAAAGACTGTAAGGACATATTACTGGACCCACTTTCTGTGATGCTGCATTATCGTAATGCCAATTCTGATCAAAATCTCTTTTCCGATATTTTAACGAAAGTAAAACTTGTCCTATGTATTTTCATTATGTTCATATTGTTATTATGTATTTCGCATGTAAAATTCTGTTCTTATGGAGTTTCCTTTGAACGATGGATCACTAATTATGTCTTATTTGATTTGACATTCAATGTCATCATAGGTATACCCATTTAAAACTGTATAATCAAACATCTGAAGAAGTAATGCTAATTAGAATTTTGGAATCGATTCAGGGGATATACTCGTACATATACAAATACATATATGAACGAACCAAACAATGATACCTCTTTACGATATGGCTTTAGAAAAATAGTCTGAAGAAAAGAGTGATTTACAAAACCAATAAGAAATTCCACATTAACATAGTATGGCTAATGGAAAAATCTCTGTATTTTGCATAACTACTTATGTGCATTTCTATAAGTGCTAGTATTACGATGAAATAGTTAAGGGCTGAAATTCAACTATCTATTTCACTGAAACGCTTTTTTTTTTAAACGGTCACAAAATAATGACAGGTATATAAAGCTTCATTGGTCTCAAGAAATTGATTTTAAACCTAAGTTATATTCAAAGAAGTCTTACATCGATAACTTCGTTTCAGATTTTTGTTTGATATTTCAAATATGTACATACGTAATATTAACGGAAATTTAGCGTTTCACGTTGTTTGCGAGATGAAAAAAAAATTATAATAGATATTTAATGCTACTAATTCCCTTGACTTTCAAAGTAAGAACTTTAAAATTTCAATTCTGAATTGTGCACTTTATAATAAGGCGTTATGTTTTCACCTTTTTAGAATTCATATATGTAATATGACGATTTTAAGTGGGCTTCAGCCTTCAGGTCAATATTCAATATTGATTTTCCATCATCAATATAGCTGCAACGTTTTGGGTGTGCTTACACCCTTCTTGAGGCCTATTTCTTAAATTATTAATTAATAATTTATCAAACACTTTAAATAACATTACTTACAGTTGATTTGGAATTTTAAAAGATAAAAAGCTTTTTCTTATCCTCATTTTGTACTCTTTATTAAAAATCTTAAGAAAGAATTTTTAACAAGAAATGTTGACGTATCGTTTTTCAATATTTTTTGAATTTGTTTGTTTAGATTTGCTTAAAACTGTTTCAAACAAACATCAATTAATCCAAAAATTCAATTGAATTTATTTGAAAGTATTGGTTTTGAAAAGAAATTCAAAACATGTATTAATGTGTATGTGTATTTAAGCAAAATGGAGTATTATTTATACAAATATAATTTAATGTCCATTTATAAACTGACCGGTAAAACTACATAGCCTTTCACAATCTAATCGTCTATTAATATTATTTTCGGTTTTCTTAATATGTAACATTCTTTCATTATAATTGTTATCAAATTGTAGAACTGTAACATTTTTATAAGCAGGACGATGTCCTTCTTCTATTTAACGTAAAACCAATGCAGTTTTTTGTGAGTTGCCATTCTGATATAAACAGATTTATGACGTGAAGCCCACTTAAGGGCATATTATTAATTTAAAAGAAATGTTACGAAAACAAGAAACATTTCCCTTTTTCCTTATTTTATTTATTTTAATGAAATAAATTTAACTTAATATATTCGGGTACTTTATTATAAGATAGGTACCTCCTTTTAAGAGTGGTCAATTGTTTCAAGGAAATTTAAGAAATAGCAAAGCAATATATAGGCACCTATAATTTATTTCCATTTTGTTAAATTAATGCGCCCGATTTAAGATTTTATCTATACCTATGAAGTAAATATATACCAAAATAGCTTTAAGATGTTCATTGGTGGAATAAGTCAAGTTAAGTTTCAAGACATCAATCTGTGATTGAAAATTAAAACACATTCTTTTCAGAAGTTTTATTAAAATATCGGCTTGAGAATTTGTTAATAGATAGATATATTATGTAGGTACATCCCAAATTAAAAATTGAAACAAAGAAACATAAACACGTCTTCTAAAGATATCAAATATATTTTTAAATAAAAAAAAACTTTTGATAACTAAGTTCTCGCACAAAACCGTATTTTCATTTCAAAAGATAAACTTATTGGCATCAGGGGAAGCAAAAACTCAAGAATCACATCTTTGACACATCAAACAAAAATAAAAAAAAAAACATGCAAAAAAGTTTCTTCAATCTGGTTAGTAGGTACTAGAATAAAGATGAAGTCTATCTTTTCACCTCCGCATGACCCCTTAAAATTCCATAGCCAATTTTACAATTTCCATTTGTATTTTATTTTACCACCGAAAGGTCCTGTTTCTTCACAAGTCTTTATGCATTCTGCCAGAGTTGACAAAACTAATTTAAAAATTCAAATTTGTCCATGCCAACCCCTCCCGGCTAAAAAACAACTTACAACAAATTTCATCCTGAAAATATATATGTAGATATCTACCCCAAACATTCCCACTCACACCACGAAACCCACACATACGCTCAAGAATAGAAAAGAAAATCAAGTAGCAGAAGTAGAAAGAATCCATTTGAATGCACAAATTTCCCCCTTTGTTTTTTGTTTTACTTTTTTCCTCGCTAAGAAACACAATTTTCCATTGGGTTACCACCAATGAGTTTTCAACGTGGGTGGTTGGGGCTGGAAAACGTAAGCGCGCATACATATAGTCGTACACCAATCGCATCATAAAACACACACATAATATATTCGCTCTATTCACTTAAACGACTAAAATGTGAGATTGTGATCCTTACAGAGGGGCTGAGGAGCAAAGGCTGAGTTCACTAGGGTGAATGGGACAAAGGAAAATAAGTTTCTTATTTTATTTCCGAAGTAAAATTACTTGTCGCTGGAGGATATACCTACCTATATGAGATGTGAAAGCGCAAAGCGGAATTAGAATCAAACACCATCCCAAACTCATCCTTCAATCCCCAACTTTTGATGGTCTACCTACTTAGCTCTGCCCACCATTTTGCCATTTCCATCATCCAAAACCAAGAAGTTGTGCCATTTCCGTATAAGAAAAATGGAATCCTCTCGCAGTTTGCATACTTCGGTTACTTTTGTTGTACAGGAAACAAAACTACCACGACTCGTCAAAAAGAAAACGGCGAAGGAAGAGATTCTAAGGACTTTCTTGTCACGAAAAATATGAAAATAAGCCCCCATTCCTACCGGTTGTCACAAAGAATAGGTTATGAATGACGATGACAGCTTGTGTAACGACTTTTTTATGTGTATCAAGAAAGGACACGCTCTGAAGTAAGATATGTTTCGAGGGCTAAATAAAGTTTATAGATACACAAAAAATCGAGGCAATGAGGCAGTTGTTTTTAGATGAAAGAATAAGTTGATTGAGGAAAATAGCTTCAGGAATCCAAATTATAGAAATGATGGTTGCTATATAACATTTAGGGCAATTTTAAATTGGTTTCCTTCCAAGCAAAAGAATTTTGAAAGCTAATGAAACATTAATTTTAAGAAGAAAATAAATAAAATACACGTAAACTGCTTTATGATGATGATAATAAACATTTATCAAAGACGAACAGGTTAATCGAAAGCTAGAAAATATATAAAGCGTTCGTAAGCGTAATCGAGAAGAGGTTTTACAAAAGTTTAACAAATATAAGTTCTTCTAAGAGTCAATATTTTATTCTTATCACAAATTATATAAATTAAAACTGGTATTATCTACCGAAAACTCAAAATACAAATGTATCTCAATCGGTAGAACCGTTTTCTAGAAAAAAATGTGTAGGTACACATATCGTCGCTCGCTATTAAAGAAAACTGGAATAACTTAAAAAACTTGATTCTTCAGAAAATCGATTTAAAGATTTTGAGTAAGCCAATTTCACATAAAATTATTTTCTTTTCAAATATTTGAAATTATTTCTTTTAGAAATATTCATAAGATAAGGTTAGTTATATATGTATATTATTTAATGTAAATAAGGAAAACAAATTTTAAAAAATGTACGATTGAAAATTGTCAGCCCTTTTCAAATTAGGTCACTTTTGCAGAAACAACTTATGAAATTCCGAAAAACTTATGCCAATATTTAAAAGAAAAAAGAAATATCTACCTCCCAGTTTCACAGTGGAAGTCTAAAACCCACTTTTTGTGTAAGATTCAGTTCAACAATTAATTTGGTTTCACACTGTCATTTAAACCTTGAACAGAGTCCATTCTGTAGTTTAAGTTAAACGACACTATTCTGCTCTTTCAACCTCAGTTCAACAACCCTTCACAAATTTGAAAATATTATTTATTTTCATTTCTTAATTTTTTTTTTCCTGTTACAGACTTCAACTGAAACAAAGCAAACTTTCCTTGATTGTTTTTTCTTTGATTCAGATAGAAAGACAAAACAATTTACTCAAACTACGTTTAATAAACTGAAGTTCAGATTAGACTGTGAAACTGGGCGAGTTGAACTTCAAATTTAGATTTCAGTTCAGGTTCAGCTGAACTTAAGTTCAAACTCCCGCTGTGAAACTGGGGGTAAGGGTTATATCGGGTTTTTCAATAAGAGCGCTACAAAAATTTTTTTAAATAAAACAAAAACGGTTTTGGATATCAATGAAATTCTTTATTCCTATGAAAGTCATTATGTATGGAACTCGATTTCTTTTGCATGGCCACCACGAGCACACTTGCAGAAGTCCAGACGCTGAACCCAATTTTCGACGCCAAGATCTTTTCGCAAAATTCTCCACATCGACGTCACAGAGATGCCCAACGCTTGAGAACGACGTGTGAGAGACACATTTGGGCTTTCTGCAACTGAAGCCTCAGCGGCAGCAATATTCTCGACACTACGGGCACTTCTTTGTCTCACTGGCATGGGAACATTTTGTACTGTGCCTGTGGATTCAAATTTTTCCACTAGACGCTCAATTGTTGATCTGCTAGGACGATTATGATGACCAAATTGGACGTAGCGCTCTTAACGTTGAGGCCACTGACTTCGAATTTCGGTAGTAAATTTTAATAATTTCGACTCGTTGTTGGCTCGTATATCTTTCCATCATGAAATGGCAAACCTTACTGAATGAAGAGAAATGTCAAAAGAGCGGCAAGAAATATGGCGTCGTTTGCTGTCCCTGTCGCTCTACTTTTGTAGCGTCCCTGTTAAAAAACCCTTTATTAGCCGTGTTTTATGGAAAATTGATAGCCACTCAGTAAAGAAAATTAAAAAAAAAACGATTATAGTCATTTTTATATTCACTCTCTTTTAATCTCAAAGTTTTACACGAATTTTAGAGTAATTTTTATTTTGACGTATTTAGATACTCGTAATTTCTTTCCATATCCTTGCCAGCCCCTAAATTACAATTTTAATGAGCAAAAAAAATCGATTTTTTGTTATAAACAAAATTCAGATATATACGTTATTTTCCTGAACAAAAAAAAAAAAAAACAAAAAATTTCGATTTTTCGGTGAAAAAATTTAGATTTTTTAGATGTTTTTTAGATGGGTAATATACTATATTTTGACCTATTTAGAGTATTTCCTTCTAGATGCTTTGCAAAAGCTCTAAAATCGCAAAAACAAGAAGAAATCCAAAAAATTTCGATTTTTCGGTGAAAAAATTAAGAATTTTCAGAAGTTTTTCAATCAATTGACATTTGAGATATTTTGTACGTCTTTTACAAAATAGACATGGAGCTTTATTTCCAAATGTCTTGACGTAATAAATATCTCTGAGGAAAAAAGATGCATTCCAGAACACATCCCAGTGCCAATCTTTCCGAAGCAAATGTTTTTCTGCACTCGCCATCTACATCTCAATATATCAACAATTTTTATCCATTCTATATTCACTCTGATTGCTGACCAAATTATATTCACTCTTGATGTTTTTATTGTTTTGCGTGTAAAATTTTGCTAACTAGGCTATTCACTCTTTCAAAAAACACGGCTATTGATTCATTTCGCATTCATTTCTTAGCGGGATGGTATTATTTGGGTCGTTTTAAAAAAATTACATTTTTAGCGTTATAGCTTCTATTTTTTTTGCATTTCAATTTAAAGACTTGAAATTTGGCATGGAACTGTGTTTATATGTCAGCATTATAAGAAAAAATTTGCAGATCGATTGATGGTAACGAATAGCCATGGTAATTAATAATGTGTAATCTCCGTGGCCTTTTTGGGATGTGATTTTCATGCTTAATCAGTTTTATTAATATTTTTAATGATGAAAATGATTTTTTATTTAATTTTGGGCCTTGTCGTTTGAAAGGCCTTCTCTCAAACTTCAATTTTATGATATGCCAAAAAAAAAAATTTGTTTTGTTGTCCGAATACTTAGTTGAACGAGTGTGACAAGATTTGGAAAAAAAAAACCTAATTAAACATTTTCGCTTTTTCACACAACTAAACAATTTTTAATAATTTTTTACGATGCATTATCTTATAGTACGTCAAAAAACCTTTAATTTCATGTTTTATTATAATTTAATTATTGCAGTTAATTCCTTTAAAATTTGCATACAAAATAATTTTTTCATCCGAGTAAAAATTCAGTGTAATCTCCGTGGCCTTGTTATCTTGGTACCGTATAAATATTTTTTAGTCTAACCACCGCCAAAAGAAAGGTATTTACTCATACTTGAACCTAATATAATTTGGATGACATTGAATTACATTGACTATATTAAAATTAAGAAATAGTCGATTTTGTAATCTCCGTGGCCTGTAATCTCCGTGGCCATTTTCGTATTTGTTTTTTAATAAATGTTCTTTTAGTTTATAATGGCTCATATTATTATTAATTTTTTTATATTCTGGATAAATATACTGAATTTCATCATTCCTTACAGTATTGGTACCGTAAAAGATCCAAGAAAGTTATGTGCCGTTATTTAAAAATATTTTTTTGACTCTTTCATGCTTTTAAACAAAATCATTTCGTAAACAAACAACTTTTTTTTATTAATTATCCTATTAAATTTATTTGCTTTCCACAAAATTTCAACTATTTATTGTTACTATTTATTTTGTGGATTATTGTTATTTTATGCAAGAAAAGAACATTTTTAGTACATTCGAAATTTAAAATTTAAATTTTTATCAAAAAATACTCGTAAAATGGAAAATATTTGAAATTATTTTTGCGCAACTCGGAGAACTCCTTTTCTACTTGTTTACTATAGATTTAGAAACTAAAATCCAAGAAAAACTGAAAAAAAAAAATTTTCAAACGATCAAAAAAAAAATGTCAATTTTTAAAAAATGACCCATTTATGAAAAATAACAAACACAAATTTATAGAATTCTTTTCAAGAGACCTAAAATAATTAGACCAAACAATAATTGCTTTTAAAGCGTAGTCACATTGATATTCACTTTTCTTATTTTATTTAGCAAATAAAAATTATTAGTTTATAAACATAAATCACCTTTATTTCTAAATGTTAATAGTAATTGAAGAAAAACAAATTCATTTACTTCTTTTGGAGAATTCCTTAAGTTTTAGTTGTTTAGAAATGTTTAATTTATGTTAGGCATATATCACATTTATTTCTTTTGTACTGTGTAGTTTAATTGAAATCAAAGTACTTTCGATTTGTTCTCACAATCTTTTTAAATAGAAAACATGTTTCCTTCTTTGTTTTGTAAAAAATAACATAAAATAAAATAAATAAATAGTTTCTTCTTGTAAAAATATATTAGACTTTTGCTATAGTACGAGTATTAAGAAAATAAAATCGAAAGTAGAAGTGGTGTAGGATTTTTCTCCATTAGCATTATCAATTCTTTTTTTCTTTTGACTTACAGGAAATTTAGTTTTGAATATGGCATTAGAATTTCCCGAGCTTTTTGGGTTTTCTAGAAGAAAATTTTGTAAAAGTTGTCCTCAGTGAAGGATTTTTCAAATAAGTGATATGCGGTTGTGCTTTTTTAAATCTTATTACTCGTATCTTAGTGATTTTAATGCTGTTTTTGCCAAAAACTATTTCTGATTCAACCTTTTTTATGTTGAAAAAATAGCTTGAGGGTATTTTGGTTACTTTCTGGGTTGTCCCTTCCTCTAGTTTCTTCAAAACAAAAGTACAAATTTCGTTTGACCACGCTGTCCATACCCTTCAAACTCTCATCGTTACTGGCTTTAAGATAGCATAAAGTAAAATCTTATACCGAGAGCTTGGATGTGCAGTAGAAGCGTTATTTTTTTTGGGACATGGCAATACAGCCTTCAAGTCATATACTCGGAAGAAAATATTATCCAAGACGTATTTGACAGCCCCTTCGTCTTTTCTCAACCTCAACATATGGCCTTAACCGCTAAGGGGATTTTGTTTGAACTTGGTACTTAAGGGTCTTCGGTGATTCCCTAGGAGAATTTTTTTTTTTTCATTTATTTATTCATTTAGTGTCAACCTATTTATAATACATTTAGATAATTAGTACATAGAGATGAGAATAATATATATGTACATTCTTAGCAACTATAAATTTTATAATAGGGAAGGATATTTAATTTGTTGGTAGGTATTCGTTTTGAGAAAAATTTTACAAAAACTCACTGGCAATTTTACTTAAACTAATATAAATACTTAAAACTAAGATAAAAAAGATGCAAACTAAGCGGCAATATTTTTTAATATTGAATTTTCATTTATTGAACATTTATACATAAGCTGCTCGTAAATTTTTGAGCAATTTTCTTTTATAGTAGGAATTTTTGCGATTTCATGCAACCCAATAGTTGAGAAATGCCAAGGAAGGTTTAAAATTGTTTTCAAAATCTTATTTTGACAAATCTGAATTTTTTTGTAGTGGCACTCAGCACAATAGTACCAACATGGAGATGCATATAACATAGCAGGTAGGAAAATAACTTTGTAAATTAATAATTTATTTTCAAGGCTTAGGTGGGAGTTTCTGTTTAAAAGTGGAAACAAGACTTTGATTAAAAATTGACCTTTCTTAACACTTTCGGAAGTTTGATGTGAGTAAGTTAAGCTTTTGTCAAGAATAACACCCAAATATTTAATACTTTGTTCCCATTGGACTAGAGCATTACACACTGAAAGATTTATTTGTGGAAAGTTGCTTTGCTTACGTTTCTTTGTAAAAAAGCAAGCTTGTGTCTTTAAAGGATTTATTTTGATTTTACAGCTATAAAAATAGATTTGAACCGCATCAAGAGCATTTTGAAGGTTGAGTAAAATTTGGTGGCAACTATCGGATATACTGTAAATACATGTATCATCAGCAAAAAATGATCTCTTGCAGTGATTTAAGGCAGGGAAATCTGACACATAGATATTGTAAAGAAGGGGGGAGAGGGTTGAGCCCTGGGGGACACCCGCTTTAATAGCATACAACGGAGATTTATGTTGTGAAATTTCAACGAAGAACTTTCTTTCCTTTAAGAAACTTTTAATAATCTTTATAATATACATTGGGAGACCGTTTATTAGAAGCTTATGGACAAGACCGTCATGCCAGACGCTGTCAAAAGCTTTCTCAATATCAAAGGAAACCATTCCAATGGATTTTTTATGTCTTAGTGCTTTTTTTAAATCTTTGGTAAGTCTTAATACCTGATGAGTCGAAGAATGTTCTTTCCTAAAACCGAACTGTTCTGGTGGAAGGATATTTTTAGTTTCAACGATTTCTGTCATTTTAAGACAGATTATTTTTTCGAACAGCTTGCCTAAGCAGCTAAGTAAACTTATGGGGCGGTAAGAAGAGATTTCTGTAAGTGGTTTGTTAGGCTTTGGAATGGGAACGACCTTTGCAATTTTCCATCTTTTGGGAAAATAGCCTAGAAGGAAGCAGTTATAGAAAAGAATACTAAGAAAGACATGGCATTTTCTTGGAAGATTTTTAATTATCTTGTTAGAGATCTTGTCATCACCAGGAGCTTTTTTAGGTTTAAGTTCTTTTTTAATAATATTTTTAACAAATCTGGGTGAAATTTTTGGAACATTGTGGGGATCAACAGAAAGTTGTTCAATTTCAATTACACTGTTAACACAGGATCGTGGAAGTTGTGAGATTTTGAGATAAAAGGAACTGACATTTTAACTGATTCTTCTATATCGAGCTCTAATTTTTTAATATTATCATCAATAACATCTATGGTATACATAGAAGTTTGAGAAAAAGTTTCATACTTGCTGTTCAAAATTGATTTAAATTTTTTCCAGTCAGCTTTATGAAAATTGTATTTTCTTTCTGGGAAAGAATATTCTGCTTGATGGTTCATCTCAAAAATTACCGGAAGGTGATCGGATGTGAGATCATTTTCAACTATAGGACAAGATAATAAGTCTTGACAGTTTGTTAAGATAATGTCCAAGGTAGAAGCAAGTCCTCTACCATTCGAGGGGATATATGTTGGATCATTTGTATATGAAATATTAAAATTTTCAAAATTTTTGAGATCAAATAAAGTCTTGCCCCATTTATTTTCTCTAGGACAACCCCAAGATGAATGTCTACTATTTAAATCACCACAAATGACAAAATTTGAATTACATCTTATTAATTTCAATATATCTGATTTAAACTTTGAAATTGTTTCCTTTTTGACTCTTCCTCCAGGAAAATATGCTACAATAAACTTAACAAACCCTACAGTTTGCAACTCGACTTCCATTGAAATTGTTTCGATCAAAGAAGTTTTTTCTATTCTAAGTAATCTATGACTTATGGTCTTTTTCACTAATATACAAACTCCCCCACCTTTGCCAGACTCCCTATCTACTCTATAGCAATGAAAATCCTTAAAATTGATATTTATTTTTTCTTTAAGCCACGTTTCAGTAATGAACGCTATTTCAATTTTGTTTTTTAAAAGAAAATAGAAAAACTCAGTTTGTTTATTTTTCAAACTCTTGGCATTCCACAAGCAGATCTTTAGTTTACTTGCCATTTTTATTGTTATACAGATATTTGATGCTTAACTCAGCGATTACATTAAATTGGTCTTGCTTACTTTTACATTCTGAAAGTTTAGATAACATTTCGTTTTTTAATGAAATTAATTCATCAAAGGTAAATAAATCATTGTTTTGCGACTGTTTAACATTTGGAATTGGATTTGCACTAGATTGGTGTGTGGATGACATTCTTTTAACTGTGGGAGTGGGATTAGAATGAGAAGGAAAACTACACTGAGGTGGAGCAGCAGCTGGGGGACGTTGATTTATAAGGGGAAAATCGGCAGTTCGGTAAACAAAGTTGTTCCGTTGATATGATCTTGAGACGTGGTTATTGTTATTGGAGCGATTTCTGGTTCTGTTTCGTTCTCGCAGACGGTTTTGTATTTCAATATATTCAAGTCTTTTTTTACAGTTTGAATCGGTTGCAGAGTGGTTCTCTCCACAATTTACACATTTGAGAGATTTTTCTTTATTAGGACAAAAAGTGGCATTATGTTGCTCTGAGCAAAGAGAACAAGCTATTTTCACATGGCAAAAACTAGATCCATGTCCGAACATCATACACTTGTGGCACTGGGGAACGAAGTGTGGACTTTTTTTATAGTAATCCCAATAAACAGTTATATTAAGAACTCTTTTGAAATTTTTTCTGAGGTCATTGAGTTTTATACTTCTATTTTTAAGGTATATTAGGTAGTTGCACTGGTCTTTAAATTTAGGGATTTTAACATTCATGGTGTTAACTTTGAGCACTTCAAGGTTTAGATTTTTTACAAGTTCATTGAAGAGATCTTCTTCTTTTATTTTATGTAATCCGTAGAGAACAACTTTAATCGGTTTGTTTTCTTTTGAGTTATGGGTAAAGAAGGGAAGTTTTGATTCATCAAAAGCTTTGGATACTTTTTGGATATCTTCGTTGTTATAGAAATTTACACGACATCCTAATGATGTATTCTTACATTGGAAGTTGGTGATGTTAAGGTCTTTTATGTATTTAGCGACGAATTCACTATTTTTTCCAATTAGGTGGAATGGAGGAAATTCAATTTGATTGGACTTATTTTTGTCTTTTTCATGAGAATCGTCTTCCATATCGGAAAGATCTGATAATTCATCGAAACGATTCGATGACGATAAAGTGGCTTTCATTTTAGGAAGCCTTAATTTAGCAAAGACCGAGTTCTCATCCGCGGATGAGCTTCTCGCTCTTTTCAAATAGGGTGGAATTTTAACAATTGTTTTTGTTTATATTTAGAGAAAAGAGAGCACTGATCGCAACACGTCTACTAATGTTGACGTTTCGAAATGGACTGCCCCTAGGAGAAATTATTTTTTTTTTGCTACGAAGCTAACGGTACCTGCTTATGAAATGAATGAAAAATCTTATTCATATCAAAAACAGCTCCTAAGAGTTTGATAAAAAATAGATGTGCTATTGCAGCCTATGTTAGGAAAATTTCGTATGTAAAAACATATTACGAGTACATTATATCTACGTATATGTATTAACCTAAAGCCTAAGCAACTTCAGCTATTTTCTTCTAACTTGATACTTATGGATGTTCGGGATTTATCTAGGATTGAGAAATTGAAAAAAAAAGCATTTTTAGCTCCAGGACTAAAGATACCTGCAATACAGCCATTATGAAAAATCTTATTTATCTCAAAAACCGTTCTACAGATCTTGATAAAAAAATTAGGTATGCGATTGTATGCATAGACTTTATTTCTTTATAAAAAATTCGCAAACGGTACCTGTAAAAAAACGGTTTTTCTCTATTTTCGAGCTGCTTTAGAATTGAAATAATATTGTTTAGGTAGATACATACAAATTTTAGAAAAAATATTTTTTTTTGGAGTTTGAAAAAAAAAAATTAATATCTTGAAAACGATTGAACGATTGTTTTTTGTGAAATTATTTCTTTAAATGTTTATTTTCTCGAATTTTTTTTAACGAAATTTCCCCTTATTCGTCAAGTATATTTTTGAATATGATTCCTAGATATATTTTTAGCACAAAATCGGTTTCCTCAAATGTTGACATCATTTTTCGGAAATTTAAGAAACGGCGTACTTTGGTCTACCCTGACCCATCTTAACGAAAATTGTGATATGAATGGTAGAAACTTCTTTTAGGACTCTATTTTAGGAAGATATACAAGCCTTTATATCTGTGTTTCAATAAAGTTGATAGCTTGGTGAGAACTTCAGATATCCAATTTCTAAGTCTGTTTATTTATTTGACTTTGAGGTCAGTTTTCCTCAGAAAGTGTGTAATAAACATAACATTTTCCTTTTTTTTTTATTTTGTTTATTTTATTTCCTGTAAAGCTCTTATTTCCTTTATTTATTTGACTGCTTGTCAAAACTCTTATTTCCTAATGTACTGTAAGGTCAAAATATTTACCTCTACCACACTACACCTGATCAAGAACTGCTCCTCGATGATTTAGAAAAGTAGCTTAAGTTTTCTAACTTTTTGCTGGAGCGGAACTTGGATGACAACGAGCTTATTTGTAGAATTCTGTGGACGGACGAATCTTAATTTACAAGAGATGGGATTACAATTTTTCACAATCGTCAAACACAGACTACGGAGAATCCAATAGCCCGGTCAAAATAGACATTCAAGGTTACATTAATTCGCACAAAGCTGAAAATTGGCATGAATGTTGAGAACACTATTACAAACAATTTGTCAAAAGTCCCCATCGATCCGACGTGTGCAAAAAAAATTATTCAAGGTCAAATGTTGCAAATTTCGGTTTTTTGCATTTTTCAGCTGAACGGCAAGTTTTATCATAAGATAGGTGAGACAAAAATTATTCATCATGCAATTATCTAAAGAAATTGTCTTAACACTTTTTCTCCTAAGAATCACCATTTTGGAGATATAGCGAATCAAAAAGTTGAAAAAAAATTATTCAAGGTCAAATGTTGCAAAAATCGTTTTTTTGCATTTTTCAGCTGAACGGCAAGTTTTATCATAAGATAGGTGAGACAAAAATTATTCATCATGCAATTATCTATAGAAATCGTCTTAACACTTTTTCTCCTAAGAATCACCATTTTGGAGATACAGCGATGTTGAAAAATTTGTGTTCTTCATAATATGTATGTCAATTACCGTTATATACATTACACAACGGTAATACAAGTAAAAATATTAGTTTTCGTGGCGTATAGATACATATTATACAATTCTAAAGCCAGATATACACTGTTCAAATGCATGACAAGCACGCGCAAGTGTATTGGTGAAAAAATCACACGTATAGATTGGATTTAGGATTAAAGCAAAATGAAAATCTTTTGAGTTTCTTTCAATCTAGCGTCCTGCATTGAAGTAGTGTATATGCAAGATTGATGATTGACGATGCATTTATTGGTTCATTTGCGTATAGTTCGTTGAAGAGAACACAGTACAACATAAGCACTGATTGAAATATTAAAATAGTAAACAAAAAATGTATGATGAAATGGACAGACAAAATAAAACAAATTACCTACTCGGATAAAATTGAAAAAATCTCAAAGACGTTCTTATATTCACAATTTCGCCAAAAAAAAACTCACAAAGCGCAACGTCCTCTCACCACACCGTCCATGTTAAAATAAAAGATTGAAGACTCATGCTTGGTGTGTGTATATGCAACTTTAATCCGAATTTTCGAATACACTTGCACAATGTATATTTGGCTTAAGAATATAAACTCGAAAGAAAACCCAGTCCCTCATTTTATGTGACCGTACGGCCTTGGGCAGCATCTGTCTGCGACGCTCGTATACCAGCTCCGTTTCTAAGGGTCCAAACAAAATAGTATTAGTCCCAAGCGTTCCTTCGTAGTAAGAACAAGTAGTTATTGCAAACAGAATTTGTGCAGTTTCTTGTTTGTAAGAGAAATGTATCAATTTTGCTTTATTTGTAGTAAACATTTGGCGGAAAAAGTACACTCGGAAGAGTACCATTACCGTAGTTAAAAGACGTCACGAACAAGAACAAGCTGGTATATCAATAATAAGTCCTCCTCGTACTAGAGCACGCGTAAATGAATCAGTTTTTTGTTTAGGTTACATTACCTTAGGTTAAGGTGGCTGCTGACCGGAAAAGCCAAAACACTTAGACCAATATTTGGTCCGTTGTGATACTACAGGATTTCAAAAATCAATCTTACTCGTTAAACCATTAACAATGAAGCATTTGAGACAGTGAATGTCAGAATTGTTTTTTGTTTAAAAGAGTGCTGTTTATTCTGTGGCAATGAATTGAATAAAGCGTTTGAAATGAAAAAAAGCACTGCAATATCGGCGTCAAATTTGTAATGTAATTAGGTGCTTAGATAAGTTTTGGTACTTATCTTTTGTAAAAAATACTCATAATCGCTTTCGTCATTTCCAATAGTAGTATTTTTCAATTAGATACAAAATTTTCAACTCAATAGGACCACAATAGATCGTTGAATAGGCCTACCGGGAAAGCCACCTTTAAAAAAACGCGCCAAGTGTACTACTTCACGGGTGGCGCGGAACCGTGTGCATATTATGAAGAATACAACTTTTTCAACTTTTTGCTTCGCTATATCTCCAAAATGGTGATTCTTAGGAGAAAAAGTGTTAAGACAATTTCTATAGATAATTGCATGATGAATAATTTTTGTCTCACCTATTTTATGATGAAACTTGCCGATCAGCTGAAAAATGCAAAAAACCGATTTTTGCAACATTTGACCTTGAATAATTTTTTTTCAACTTTTTGCTTCGCTATATCTCCAAAATGGTTATTCTTAGGAGAAAAAGTGTTAAGACAATTTCTTTAGATAATTGCATGATGAATAACTTTTGTCTCACCTATCTTATGATAAAACTTGCCGTTCAGCTGAAAAATGCAAAAAACCGATTTTTGCAACATTTGACCTTGAATAATTTTTTTTGCACACGTCGGATCGATGGGGACTTTTGACAAATTGTTTGTAATAGTGTTCTCAACATTCATGCCAATTTTCAGCTTTGTGCGAATTAATGTAACCTTACCCTTATTTTTGAAGCTAATTTGACCGGGCTAAAGCCTCAGAAGACAGTCATCATTTTATTACATATTCAGCGTCAATTAGTGGGCAGGTATAATAACAAACAATTTAACAAACTACCACCTAGACTGAATTCTACAAACTATCTGCAGTTTTTGCATTCCTGTTTCAAATAGCTTCATCGTATTCCAACGGGAGAGTGCTCCAGCTTACTATGATCAAAGCGAATTAAGAATTTTCAAGATGAAAAATATATTAATCATTGGATATGAGAAAACGGACCAGCTCAATTACCTGCAAGATCTCTAAACTGTACGGTATTGGATTATTTTGTATGGAAAAAAATGAAAGAACTTGTTTATCAACAGAAAAAGCATTTTTAAGTGAATAAAAAGAGCTTATTCTCAAAGCGTCATCAAAAGTAAATATCAATAAATGTTCGTAGTGAAATACACATGATTGATTTTATTGGAACTTGATAAGTAACATTTTCCTAGCAATATCTACAAGTGGTAGGATTGTTTTTTTTAATTTTATCGTATTTTTCTCGAAAACGGCTCCTACAATTTTGATAAAAAAATTTCTATTTTCATAAATATAAAATAAATATACTACTGACATTCCCTACTATATAATAATCATCTTTTCGATAATTGGGTTTCTCATTACGTGTATAACGGATTTAACTGAAAATTTTGTCCATACGCTTCTAAAATGTTTAAAAAATATTGCATGTTTAAATTTTAAAAAAATGTGCACAATTTTTGAATAATATTCCAGTTTCTTTTTTAATTCGATAGTTATCCCAAAAAACTTATTTTGACAGTTTCAAATTGTTATTCCTGCATAAATTCATATTTTCTTATTGTATTCTGTTCAAAGTTCCAGCTACTCAAAAAATTGGTTGAGCGCTTTATGAACTCATTTTGTGTCTGAGAACATTTTTAACTAATTAGATACATACATACATTTCTCATATTCTAAGTATAACTTAAACGTAAGAGCAAGCTCGAGCAATCAAGTCGTGTATTTTATTTTATTGCAGTTCACAATTCACAGATTATTTTTGTATATCATTTGTTTTGGGTAAAGATAAATGCAGCTATGTCTTTTTTCTTGTATGTATCTTTCCAATCCAAAGAATAGGTACTTCTTAAGTACCTAACCTATACTAATCACCAAGAGAAATTACGTCTGTCGCCTCTTATCTCCTACATATCACCATCTCACAATTAATGAATTCCTTTTATCTATTAATCTAGTATTCGTTAAATAAAAGCATTTAAATGCATTCCATATATCCGAATGCCAACGGATGGGATACAATAAATAACTGACTCGCGATGCATGTACCCTACCTACCTAACTACGTATTATAAAAAAAACATTCTTTTGTTCCAAATTGAACATTATCACGACATCTCACTCTAAAGGTCAATTCCCCCAAAAAATTATTTAATAGAAAAACACCCCAGAGAAACAGTATGCCAGTGTTTGAATTAAATAGAATCTCTCGTTCCCTCTCATCTCAGATCCCCTTGACCGACCGGCTGCTAATGTTGCACTGTGTCCTTGCAATTTGGTGAAGTGTCGAATTTATAGATCACTGACCGCGCCGTCTAACCGCATACACATACTGCAACTGCAAATGAATACACAACAATCGCCGTGAAAAGATAAGTGGATAGTGACGGAGAGGAAAAGAATTCAAAAGCATACTCTAATTAATTTATATTATCCTTCCCTGTCATTTGGTGTTTTTTGTATCCTCAAACACTCAGCTATAAAAATAAACAACCCAATAAAAACACGATACCCTAAAAAAGAAACATTCTACATAATTTTTTCTCTAAAAAAGAAGATTCTTTTAGCACGAGTTAATAGTCTATGACGAAAACCAGTTATCCTAGATAGAGAGCAAAACATAGAACGTGCTTGTTCATTTGTTTAGGGAATTCACATATGGGGTTTATATTTTTTATAATTCTTTCTCTGCGATGATGACCTCTATTCTCATTTAGTCAAATAGGACATTTTTGTAATGCGTCCGTCGTCGGTCGCTTCCTTGAAGAGACCTTATATTATGAGCTCGTGCTCGAGCGCCGAGCGCGTGCGTATTGCGTATCACTAATTTCAAAAGCGGCAATCAGCAAAAGATAAGAATTATAAGAGTGTCCTGCTCGCATTCGTCAAAGCGTATGCGATCTAAATTCTGGATAAGTTGAGTGCTGCATGCCAAGCGTATGAGCACATTCGATCATTTTCCCCAATAGGTCTAAGGGTTCAGTGGCAGTTAGTCAGCCTAATACCTGTGTAGAGGAATTAATTAATAGGGTAAGCGAGGGTGGTCTAAAGTCTGACGTGTGTTATTAAGTTGAACCAAATAGTGTTGTGTGTTTTCCTAAATTGGAATAACTTATCAACTAATTCGATAATTACAATCCAGTTGTTCCGAGGTCATTATAAGTTAGTTAGCAATTCTGAAGGTTGAGGAACGGTGATGAAAAAAAATTCTGTATAGTAAGGGTATTTTTAATTTTGTATAAAATTTTTGTTTGGGTATTGAATCTTAAAAAAATAATAATTAAGTCTAATTGCCTACTTGAAATAAGAAACATAATGCTGAATTTTTGCATTTTAAATTCTGAATACGTTGGAATAGCACACCTTTCTGTGTATATATAGATTTTTTTACGTTTGCATTATCAGTAAAAGCTAATGTTATTGAAAGAAATGATACGTATACATTAAAGAGATGTAGACATTTCCATCAAGTCGTCGTCTTGCATTCTATTGGAACATTAGTCGTACATAATAAGAACGGGACTTGTTTTGGCCGTGGATAACTGCGACTTTGATGTCCTTTATTGGTGATTTGCAGTTGTCCAGATGTATGAGAAGGTTCTAAAAGAGAGAAATGAAAAAAGAATCTTAACTAATGACGCAGCTAATGCAAGTTGATGGGTCTTATGAATAAGCGCTTCTATCCATACATTGTCGAATGCTTCTTCCAACATCTAAAAAGCATCCGAAAGTGACATGTTGAAGGTTGTCGAGATGTCATGTTGAAATTTCGCCAGTGGATGAGAACTAAAGTATGTCTTCCGAAATACTAACAGCATGAATTGGATTTTCTTTTTTAATGTTGTTAAGAAATGATATATGCCTGTACTTTTAAGCCAGCTCTTTAACTTTTTTTCGGAACTGGCAACAATCTGCTGTTTTTTTACTTCCGAGCAGTTGGTCAAGGTGGTTATCAATGTTTATAAGGTGTTTTATGGAGTTCTGGAACATGATATTGACAATATTGATGTGCGTTCCAAAAGCTGATGTTTACCCGATGTTTAAGCGCCCGTTTTTGGATTCTTTGAATTCTTTTCTTTCCCCGATGGCAAACATGGTCTGTATACATACTCGGGAAGATAGCTGTCTCTATCCTTCGACTTCCACATCAGGAGACTCCTCGGTTACTAAAATAATGGCGCACTTAAATCAACACTTACAAATCGGAATGTGCTACCTCCAGGAAGCCAACCGTTAGGGACAGTCGTACAGTACCGAATTACAGAAACCTATAGTTTTCCAACCTAGCAGTCAAACGCAAGGTGGATTCCCAGTCCATCAACGATTTATTAATATTCAATCCACACTATTCCGATAACATGTTCAAACACAGTTAGCTGGAAGTATCATCGATTACAACCATTAGAGCTCAGTACTTTTCACGGCTGACACAAAGGTTTTTGTATAGAAGAACTTGGCTCTTTTTTTAACATTTATGTTTTTGGTATGATCTCACTCCTTTTTGCAAAGATTTTAATATTTTGCCATGTCAAAATCTCGAAAGATACGGAAAGATAGAAGGGTGAACTCTATCTACTAAAATAAACTTAGTTTATAGCTTCCTATTTCTTTTGGTATATTTTCTTTTTGTTATCGGTTGTTTTGATTTGCGCTTCAATTATTTCTTCTTATCCTGGCAAGATACCTAACACTAACAAACCAACCTTCATTACAGCAATCGGAAGTGTTCCATATAAATTAAACATTTTCTCAGAAAATGGGCGGATACCACGCCCCCAGAAAGGAAAACCTTGGTGTTTATTTTTGGTTCTTTATATGCAATATAAGCCCTACCGGTTCACCAAATTTCATAGTTTTACAGCAGTCGGAAGTGCTCCATTAAACCAACACCAATTCGGAGAAAGTGGGCGGATACCACGCCCCCTAAATGGAAAATTTCAAATTTTCGATTTCAAATTTCATTGTTCTACTGCAATTGGAAGTGCGCCATATATAATTTACATCAGTTCTGAGGAAGTGGGCGGATACCACGCCCCTGAATTAAAAACATCAATTTTTATTTTTGGTCCTTTATATGCGACTTGAGCCCTACCGTTCTACCAAATTTCATTGTTCTACTGCAATTGGAAGTGCGCCATATATAATTTACATCAGTTCTGAGGAAGTGGGCGGATACCACGCCCCTGAATAAAAAACCGCTAATTTTATATTTTTTTCTTCGAATGCAATTTGAGCCCTACCACTTTACCAAATTTTATCGTTTTACAGTAGTTGGAAGTGCT
The DNA here is from genome assembly GCA_963931855.1 of Philhelius festivus. NCBI lineage: Eukaryota > Metazoa > Arthropoda > Insecta > Diptera > Syrphidae > Philhelius > Philhelius festivus. The sequence continues at coordinate 89,415,910 of OZ007555.1, forward strand.
CCATTCAACCAACACCAATTCGGAGAAAGTGGGCGGATACCACGTCCCCCGAAAGGAAAACCTTGGTGTTTATTTTTGATTTTTTATATGCAATATAAGCCCTACCGGTTCACCAAATTTCATCGTTTTACAGCAGTAGGAAGTGCTCCATTCAACCAACACCAATTTGGAGACAATTCGGAGAAAGTGGGCGGATACCACGCCCCCTGAATGGAAAATTTCAATTTTTCGATTTTTTCCTCTGCTTACATGACAAGACCTACCGTTGTGCAAAATTACAAGATTCTACGATGTCGGGAAGTGCTCCATAATTTTGATGATCTGTCAGTCAGTCAGTCAGTCAGTCAGTCAGTCAGTCAGTTACGGTTTTTGTGATTTTTGAGGCCTTATATCTCAGGAACAGCTTATGCTAGAAAATTGAAATTTGGTGAGGCGCATATGCCTGACTAGCTTAGCAAATATTCGGAATTTCAAGTTTCTGACTTGATTGGTACTGAAGATAGGGAGGGGTCAAAAGTCGCCTGAGTTTGTTCCTGTAAAAAGGGTGTAGTGCCAGAACTTGGCTGGGCACTACCGTGCCCTTTGATCTCAGGAACCGCTTATGCTAGAAAGTTGAAATTTGGTGAGGCGCCTGTGCCTGGCTAGCTTAGCAAATGTTCGGAATTTTAAGTTTCTGACTTCATTGGTACTGAAGATAGGGAGGGGTCAAAAATCGCCTGAGTTTGTTCCTGTAAAAAGGGTGTAGTGCCAGAACTTGGCTGGGCACTACCGTGCCCTTTGATTTGGTGAGATGCCTGTGCCTGACTAGCTCAGTAAATACTCGGAATTTTAGGTTTCTGACTTGATTCGTAGTGAAGATAGGAAGGGGTTAAAAGTCGTCTGAGTTTGTTCCTGTAAAAAGGGTGTAGTGCCAGAACTTGGTTGGGCACTACCGTGCCCTTTGATATTGTTAATATCTATTTTTGGAAATTTTGTTTCGAACCTTAACGAAAAATTAAACCTTCTGTATAAATCAAATGCTGCCATATGAAACTGTATGGCTGTGTATAAATGTAAAAAATGATCTTAGCAAGGTCATTTAATTGTCATTTGAACGTAGAAGCTCTCTAGAGGAATTTTTGTTCACATAAAAACCTTTCAGTAATATTAAATTTTCAAGAAATTGGATGTCAAACCGTTAAGAAGTGTCAAGCTTAAAGAAAGGTCACGCCGCAAATATTAGAAAAGATTGCCCTACATTAAATTAAATTAAAATGCCCCTTACCCAAAAACGTGAATAATTGTGCTATAGAGTATTAAAAACACAAGAAAAGAGAGCTACAGTTGATAAAAAACGAATAAAATATCTAAAAGTGAAAAATGTGTTAAATTATAAAAGACAAATTAAAATTCATGCGTATGCTCCAAACTGTAGAAAAAAGATCAAAACTAGAGTTAAGACATATTAACCGAATATTATACACACATCGAAAATTGAGTACAAAATTCAAAAAGCTTTACCTAAAGATGGGTTAGTATTAATGTGAATCATCCGTGTTGCACAGCTTCAATTCTTTGGGAATGAGAGTTTTGATATAGTGACCAGTCTTGACTAGTATATTCAAGCTGCAGTCTAACAAAGGAAAAGTAAAGGGACTTAATGACATAAGGGTTCGAAAATGAATTAGACCAACGTTTTATGAAGCCGATAGAAGAATTAGCCTTGTTATACTCTGTCCAACAAAAATATGCAGTGTGGGCAAGATAGGACGTTTGCCTCGCATTCTGGCTACAGTGAATTGCATAAATCTGTCCTTCATTAAAGCTCTCACAGGGTTATCGTAGTGTTGATTTTAAATGGACCCTTTCTTTAAAGCTCTAAAATCAAAAGCACCTCAACAGAAACCCAAGGAAAAAGAACTGAACGAGTTACGAAATGAACAAGGGTAACTCTGAACGCACATCAATATCAATATTTAATGGGGGTTGAAATTGAATAGTAATAGTACCAACAGCCATAGATCACAGCAATTCAGTGCACACCAGCGTTGCCGCGAAGGAAAAAACAGAGAGGGCCATTTCGAAAGTTTTTGAGGGCCATTTGACAAAAGTTGGGGCCAAATATTTTACTCACAAATCCGTCCTTAAAACATTAGACTACAATTTATTAATATTTGTATTTATTCTTATTTATTTATTTAACGCATTATTTATTTAATACATTTCTTAAATCTATGTAGTAGGCAGCAGAAGCAGATCTTGACTCTGTCGTCTGATTTGATATCTTAAAAAATATAAATCATACCAGTAGTATTATTTAAATGTTTATATTACTTTTCCATATTTTAATTTAATATGTGAATAGACAACGAACGAACAAACAACAAGCGGTGTGCTTCTTAAAAGATTCTCGACTTTGTTGAGAAAAAAAATCAACATGATTACCAATAATACTGTTGGCTTCTCTAATGCATCGAGTTACAGGTCCATTTAGATTATAGTTTACCCGATGATGAGGTTCATTAAAAAGGAAACGGGATTGCAGATGCCTTGACGAAGCATACACATTTACAAAAGACAAAAGAAAAGGGCAATTTATATGGGATGTAATAATATCGCGCAAACATATTATTGTAAAATTTTTACGACGAATGACAAGAGATTGTAGGCCAAGAAGTTGACACCGAGTTTTATAAGTTGGGGTGGAATATTGTATGTTTGTATGTTTTTAATCCTATTAGAATGAACTTGAAAAAATGGATCCCAAATCACACAGCAATATTCCAACGATGACCTTACATACGCAAAGAAAAGAGATCGAAGAGTAAAATGATCAGTGAACTCCTTAGAGTTCCGATTAATGAACCCTAACATAGACTTAGCCTTAGCAATCACAGTCTATATGGGATTTAAAGTAGAGTTTCAAATCAAAACTGATACCGAGATTTTTCTTTTCGTTAAGTATTGAGAGTTCCGTACCTCTTATAGAAAACTGAGTGAAACTTTGATACGTTCAAGAAAAGCTGATTAGCTAAACACCATTCAGACAAGCGATGAAGATCACATTGGAGTAAATGACAATAACTAATTGATGTAACACGACGGAATATTTTAATGTAATCCGCAAACATTAAACAAGAAACATTTTTTAAGAAATCAGTGATATCATTAATCAGCAGCAAGAATAGAAGAGGGGCCAAGTGACTTCCTTGTGGTACTCCTGATGTGACCTCAATTACATCCGCTAGTACGTCATTAATACGCACAAACTATTTTCTGCCGTTTAGGTAGGATTTAAACCACTTTAAAATATTAGAGTGGAAGCCAATGGATTCCAATGTTTGTATTAGTATATGGTGGTTTACTCTATCGAACGCCCCTCTATCGTCGGTATATGCATATGACATCTGTTTGGAAACCATTTTCAAAATTACTAATAATCTGATTACTAAATATTACGATATTGGCTGTTTTTGACGTTCCAGCAACAAATCAATGTTGAAATGGGGAAATAATTTCTTTAAGAACAAAAGTAAGCTTATCAGAGACAATTTTTTCCAAATTTGTTGGTATCGTTGATAAGCTAATGGGCGATAGTTAGAAACATCTTCCTTAGATCCTGATTTATGAATAGGAATAATGTACGAGATTTTCCAATCATCAAGAAAATAACCATTTTCAAGAGAATTATTAAACAATAAAGTTAATGGTGCCGATAGAGCAGCTGCCCAGTTTTTTTTTAAATGATCGGAGTAGTACCATCGGGTCCTGGTTGTTCATCATCATTTAGTCCAATTAAGGCTAATTGAACATCTTTGTTACTTAAGTTTAAGTGACCGATATTGATTAAATTTAAACATGAAATTGCAGAAAGGTTAAAGGGAGATCATAAACGGAGTGAAAAAAGTTGCAAATTGTTGAAATGTTAGTAGATGTGTTTCCAGAATATTGCATGCAATTGGGTGTAACATTTGAAATTTTTTTTATCATTGATAAATGAAAAAAAAAATTACTCTTAAATTTTAGGCTCGATTCAGTTCGAATTAAGTAGTCCTTATATTAAAATTTATTTTAAAAATCAAATTCAACGGCAAATATTTTATTAGAAGATCTTCATTATTGGGAAATTTACGATATAATTTGTAAGATTTAGTTTGTTGTTATTTAAGTTTCATAAACGCTTTGGTAGATGACGAAAGTAAATGATGTGAGAAAAGTCAACACGCTGGACGAAATTGACGTGAAAAAAGTTAAATCATTAAACGAGATAAATGAATGAATTCAGTTCCATTTTAAGTATGGTTATTTGTATGTGGTGGAAACACATTGTAGTGGCAATGATTTTTAATTATTACTAAGCACGATATGATGTGATGTTAAATCTTCTAAAATTTAGATTCGGGGCCATTTCTAATTGGCCCGGGCAAAGGGCCAATATGTAAAACAGGGGGCCAAATGGCCCGATCGGGCACTTTGTGGCAACGCTGGTGCACACTCAGATGTGCAAACAATAGGACGTCTGGCCTGCGTCAGATGCAATCAAAAATTTATGGGCGCACAAACACTTTTTTATGGAGGAGTTCTTTCAATTTAGTATGGTGCAAAAGTTTAACAAGCTATCGCAAATAATTCCCACGTCTCAAATAGAACATTTATGGGCGCACAAACACTTTTTTATGGAGGAGTTCTTTCAATTTAGTATGGTGCAAAAGTTTAACAAGCTATCGCAAATAATTCCCACGTCTCAAATAGAACAAACAGAAAGTAATATGTTTTGGTGCGTAGGGGTAATCGCTTACGAGATAAAATTATGGATTGGCATTTGGCAACATTAATTTCTTAGAAATTCTTCTCACACCATGGTTTACAAAAAATTAAGAACATTTTATTTATTTATTTATTTATCATCTTTCAAGTTAAAAAAAACTTTATAAAGATTACAAAAGAGCTTAAATTAAGTATTGACAATCTTACACATTTAATAAATATGTAAATAATATAGTAACAATTACAGTAAATTTAATGTATTTTTCTTAATTTCATTTCTATTAACATTAAAATCAATGGCAAAATCAACTTCATTAAAATTTAAACAGGCATTGGTAATTGGATTGTGCTTAGCGTAATTTGTACAATGGAATGGAACATGTAGAAAATCACCATTTCTTGGTCGTATACAGCGGGTAGGAACGTACATATTGAACATATATAACAAAACCGGGCAATTTATGTTAGAATTAATTACATCGTAAGCAAAAAGAATCGAATTTAACTTTCTTCTTGACACGAGAGGTTGAAGGTCAATAAGAATGCTTCTGCTTTCGTAACATGGAACGTTTAAATTTCCATAAGTCTTTCGTAACGCAAACCTAGTGAATTTTTTTTTTGAACTTTTTCAATCCTTCCTATATTTGACTTTTTGTAAGTATTCCATACAAAGCTGCAGTTTCCAACAACGGTCTAACAATACTAATGTAAAGGGTTTTAAGTGTATACGGATCTTCAAAACCTTTAGAGTTTCGAATAACAAATCCTAACATAGCATTTGCTCTTGAAATTATATGGTCTATATGGAGAGAAAAATTAATTTTATAGTCAAATACTACTCCAAGATCTTTCTGATTTTCACGTCTCTGTAGAGAATCATTACCAAGCTTGTATTTTTTAAAAGAGCTGATGGTATATTGTCCGGCGCAAGCGAAAAATTTTGTTCAAGAGAGGATAAATAAGTTAGTAAGTCACATTCTGATAAATATAAATTACCAACATCGATGGAAGATTTAGAGTCAACGAAATTATCACACTTTAAATTGAAAACGATAAAATTGGATTGGAAAAAAGATGCAAAACTATTGCAGATAATATTAATGTTATCGGAGGAGATGCCATTGTAAGCGGCGCTGGATGGAATTCCAACCGATTTTCTTTAAGCATTCAAAAAAGACCAAAAACATTTTGGATTTGTTTTAATATTAGATTCTATAGAAATCATGTATTGCTTATATGTAAATTTCCTCAGAAATTCATATTCTTTTCTTATTTGCTTAAAATGGTTATGAAAAAGAGACACAAACCTTGCTCTTTTTTGGAATTTCATCATTATATTTCTTAGCTTAGATAGGCTCTTATTGAACCAAGGAGGCTTTTTTGAATTTTTAATTAGTTTCTTAGGTACGCAATCCGAAATCATAGATTCCAAGATGTTCTGTAACATAGTAAAAACTATCTGCACATTTGAACAATTAAAGATAGGTTGACAATCAATACATTCTAAATAACTATTCATTGCACTATAATCAGCATTTTTGCAATCATATTTTGGTACATTATTACAAAGCGACTTAAGGTGAACTTAAGGTGAAATAGAGTCAGAGTTGTTATCACAATTATTTGGACTTGGAAAGAACTGCGTACTTGATGCACTATTATGCACTATTGCTCCCAGTAGAGTATGCAAGACTTTCACATTTGTAAATAACTATTAAAGGCCTATCTAATTTATACCTTTTAAAAAACCATGCTGTTGTGGAGAGAAGATAGATTTGTAGTGAAAGCAAAGAAAGCCGTACACAATGCAAGCATAGGAATAGGAGAAAGTTTGGCTATTGGTCGGTAGTTGGCAATATCGTTCTTCGCTCCTCTTTTAATATGAATTGGAAAAATAAAAGAATCCTTCCATAATTTTGGAAAAAGAAGAAGAGTGAAAGAAGAAATAATGCTGCGAGTGGCTGACAGAGGGAGTGGGAATATTTTCTTTTTAGAAATATTGCAGGCAAACCATCCGGACTAGGAAAGAAGCCATCTTTAAACAAACTTATCTTTTTATGATAATATCAACACTAATGTCAACTGTGGCGAGGGAAGTGTGTGGGGTACTTTTAAAGTAACTAACAAAATTATGGTTAGGGTTTTACGGGTGATCACTGTACGATTTGCTTAAGAAAGAGGCAACAAAACTTGTGATTATTTCAAGATCTGAAGATGTCTTGTTCAAGAATTTAAGAGTTGAGGGGAAGCCATCTGATTTATGTTTGACATTAATGTATTGATAGAAGCGTCTAGGATCAGAGATCAGAGATCAGACAATCTTGCATTCTGTTAATGTATGTATTCCAGGTAGAGAAATTCGCACAGAGCGGAAGAGCGGCCTGGAGATTCTTGATAGTTTGACAAGTTAAAAGCTTTCCTGGATTTCAGGACATATTTTATTTCTGACATTACGAAGGGTTCGCAGTCCATATTGTAACGGATAAAAGGTTATCATTTACATTCAATGCATTGAAGGAAGAGATAGACATAATACATTCTTTGGTTACTGCAGGTGTTCCTTGAGAAAACGGCCATGTCGAAAGAATCTATAGATCTTTCGTAGAGATATAGTAGAAGCTGTCCGTTGCGGATCCAAGTTGGTGGCTTAAGCACATCCCGAGACTACAACGAGTTATCAAATTTACCATAGTAGAACTCTATTCGAGCTATTGTTCGGAGTCCCAATGCAAAGTGCTGAAGCTACGGATATAAGAAAAATCGAAAAATTAGCTGATTTTATGAAGTCCTGGTGAGATGAAAATTGTTCTGAAAGTGAAGAAAATAAATTTAAATAAATATTATCAATTCATTAATATGTATGTATTTGTATATACATTTAAGGTTTCTTCCCTCCCCTAATCCTAAATACAGTCGACTCCCTCTAAGTCGAAGTTCCCTCTAACTCGAACTTTTTAGCCGTATTTTTGCATTCCCCTCAATTTTCCATACAAAAACTATACTCTAAGTCGAACTCCCTCTAAGTCGAAGTTCCCTCTAACTCGAACACATTTTCTTGATTATTGACCTATTTTCTTTCCCTCTAAGTCGAATTTTTTTCTTTTGCCGAAAAAAAAAATCAAAAAAAATCTCTCAAATCGCAACTCGTTATTGTTTGTAATTCTTATTCAAAGCACACACTCCAACTCTTTGATTCTCTATGTTGCATCGCCTGAACCGTCACCTTCATGTCAGTGTGCTGCGCTGCTATACCTGCGGAAAAGCTAAAGCTTTTAGTTATAGGGAAAAGCAAAAATCCTCGTTGTTTCAATAAAATTAAAACTTTGCTGGTCAACTATGTAGCAAACCATCGTTCTTGGATGACATCAGACCTTTTCACAAGTTGGCTTTTGAAACTTGATTCTAAATTTGGAAGATCAAAGCGCAAAGTGTTATTCAATATCGATAACTGCCCAGCTCACCCAAAACAAGTTAAGGATAAACTAAAGTTTATAAAGCTTGAGTATTTCCCCCCAGAAGAAGAACAGAAGCTCATTATAATGTTGAAGGCGTACATTGGAAGGACTATGTTGAAGTCGATGACGGCATCGTAGCCACTGAAATACCTGAAAACGAGTCAATTTCGGAAGCAGATACTGATGAAATTAATGACGGTGAAAATGGAGCTGAAGAAGAAGGTGAAGCTGAAATAATAGACTTTGAAATACCAGAGAAAAATTAAATTGAAAGTGCAATTGGTACATTGCAATCTGCAATTGAAATAAAAGAAGAAATTCAAAATTGCTTATTTAAAATAGAATCTTTTTTTAAAAAGGCGATCACTGATGACACGGCGCCTATGATGTCTAAAATTACAATTTTTTTTAAATAATTAAGTTAAAAAAATATTTTTTTATAATACATAATTATAGATTAATGAGCGATAAAAGCAAGAAGCTTAAGTTTATTTATTTATTTTACTTGTTATTTAATTCAATAAATCATTAAAAAAAAAACTCTCTCTAACTCGAATTTTTCTAAAACTCCCTCTAACTCGAACTAGTTTTGATAACCCGTGAAAGTTCGACTTAGAGGGAGTCGACTGTATATTATAAAATTGACATTTAAAATTTAAAACCCTTCATCTCAGATTTGGGTGGCAGATCGCAGTTATTTATGGGGGCAAATAGAACTCACTTTTCTTAATGTGGTTGTGACATCTAAAATTTGATTTTTTAAATTGTGGTAAGCAATTAATTGCAGGCGTAGGCTTTTTGAAAATAATTACAATATACCATTTTTTAGTAAATAAAATGTGTGCTACATCGATTTTCCAAAATGTGATTGTTAAGTTCAACTAGTATTTGAGAGGTTTTATTTTTACTTCTACTTGTTATTTTCTAAAACTGGTGGTTAACAGCAAACAAATGTAACAGAATTAAAAAATTATAAATAATTTTAATTCAATTTCGGTGGGGGAAATATCCCCAGTTATTTAGGCTTAATACAAGCTTATTCTTAATCTAACTTAAATATAGCTCTTAAATCTAGGGTTGGATTGAATTGGAAGGATGGGTAAGACGGAGGCATGGTAAGCTGAGGTTGAAGTCGAAACAGGTAATGTTACAATTAATCTTCCGAAGCATGCGGGTAATAGGTTCGTTGGAACCATAAGAGGAACGGTGGGTATTACGGGAATTAGTGTTGAAAGAGATGGAATTGTAGAGAGTTGTGCAGTCAACAGACCCTGAAAGTAATCGATGAATGAAGAGAATGTCGATTATTGCTCTTCTTTCTTCCAGTTGATTAACAGAAATCGGTCTTGATACGGAGGTAAAATAAAAGGGTTATTTCAAGACAGACCACGAAGTGCGAAACGTAGGAAAGGACGATGAATGCTCTCGAGTCTGGATATAAGAGTTTGTTGATAAGAGGACCATACTTGACAGGCGAATTCAAGAAGCGGGCGAACAAAGGTTATATATAAAGATCGGGTCACGTAGGGGTCAGAGGATTCTTTGGACCAACGTTTCACAAAGCCTAGTGTTGAGTTTGCTTTGAGTATAATCTCGTCAATATATTGCTGCATAGCTAGCGCAGCATTCAAGTGCGAATGAAACTAGCTAGCTATGCAGCAGTGAATAAAACACACCTATTGTTTAATGACCATTTCAATATCGTTAATAGTAAGAATAAAGAGAAGTCCTAAGTGGCGGCCTTGTGGAACCCCGGAGTTAGCTAAGATATCATCAGAGAAGGAAGATCTGAATCGAACTTTGTAGTAACGGGTGTTCAGGTAAGAAGAAATCCATCTTAAGAAGATAGGTTCAAGTCCAAAGGTGGACAGTTTGAATAGAATAAGCTTATGTGAGATTTTGTTAAAGGCCTTACTGAAATCGGTTGAGACAACGTCGACATTATTTATATACAATTTTTTTAAAACCATTTTTAAGTACAAATTTTGTATTAGGTGTGTTTCTTTGGTAGGTGATTGCGTAGCGCAGTAAAATTTTACGCGCTGAACAATAAGAAACACAGTAGTTACCTTCCAAAGAAACACATATTATTGTACAAATTTGAATTAAATTAAAAAAAAAAAATATTAAGCCGTTTTTGAGGTGTCGAATTTTTAGCATAAACAAAATTTCTTACGAATGCCTAACTATTATATGTATAGAACCTACATATATGTCGCAAGTAAAAATTGCAGTGAAGTTTTGAGAAATGCTACTTTACTTCGGTATGTTTTGCAATTGCTTGTATACCTTCCGTGAAATCGAGATTTACGCAATCGATCTGAGGTCTTTTAATTGGAAGAAAAGCTTAAACTTGTCGTGTGCGGAAGTTGTGCCTCCCTTCAAAATAGGTAAAAAAAAACAATATTTTTCAAAGCTTTTCTAAATAAATAAATAATAATGTAATTCTTGGACAAAAGTTACAAATTTCACCAATGAGACATCTCTCTATCACGTAAAAGACAAAGGTCTCGAGTTGACTCAGCGGTGGATATGGGTTGATAATAATGGAGGTATCGACGGGGAGTAGATCGGATGCGTTTTCGTGAAAAAGTGATTGATTGAAATTTGAAAATATTTAGTTCTATGCAATTTTTCAAGCACCAGAGAGAGAAACTGTTTATGTATATCAAGTTGTAGAAGAGCGGGATCATGTGTGGAAGAAATGGCCTTGAAAAACCTTGTATCGTCGGCGTAGAGTGAAATATGGCAATAGGTGTGTTTTATTCATTGCTGCATAGCCAGCGCAGCATTCAAGTGCGAATAAAACTAGCTAGCTATGCAGCAGTGAATAAAACACACCTATTGTTTAATGACCATTTCAATATCGTTAATAGTAAGAATAAAGAGAAGTCCTAAGTGGCGGCCTTGTGGAACCCCGGAGTTAGCTAAGATATCATCAGAGAAGGAAGATCTGAATCGAACTTTGTAGTAACGGATTTTCAGGTAAGAAGAAATCCATCTTAAGAAGATAGGTTCAAGTCCAAAGGTGGACAGTTTGAATAGAATAAGCTTATGTGAGATTTTGTTAAAGGCCTTACTGAAATCGGTTGAGACAACGTCGACATTTATTTATATACAATTTTTTTAAAACCATTTTTAAGTACAAATTTTGTATTAGGTGTGTTTCTTTGGTAGGTGATTGCGTAGCGCAGTAAAATTTTACGCGCTGAACAATAAGAAACACAGTAGTTACCTTCCAAAGAAACACATATTATTGTACAAATTTGAATTAAATTAAAAAAAAAAAATATTAAGCCGTTTTTGAGGTGTCGAATTTTTAGCATAAACAAAATTTCTTACGAATGCCTAACTATTATATGTATAGAACCTACATATATGTCGCAAGTAAAAATTGCAGTGAAGTTTTGAGAAATGCTACTTTACTTCGGTATGTTTTGCAATTGCTTGTATACCTTCCGTGAAATCGAGATTTACGCAATCGATCTGAGGTCTTTTAATTGGAAGAAAAGCTTAAACTTGTCGTGTGCGGAAGTTGTGCCTCCCTTCAAAATAGGTAAAAAAAAACAATATTTTTCAAAGCTTTTCTAAATAAATAAATAATAATGTAATTCTTGGACAAAAGTTACAAATTTCACCAATGAGACATCTCTCTATCACGTAAAAGACAAAGGTCTCGAGTTGACTCAGCGGTGGATATGGGTTGATAATAATGGAGGTATCGACGGGGAGTAGATCGGATGCGTTTTCGTGAAAAAGTGATTGATTGAAATTTGAAAATATTTAGTTCTATGCAATTTTTCAAGCACCAGAGAGAGAAACTGTTTATGTATATCAAGTTGTAGAAGAGCGGGATCATGTGTGGAAGAAATGGCCTTGAAAAACCTTGTATCGTCGGCGTAGAGTGAAATATGGCAATAGGTGTGTTTTATTCATTGCTGCATAGCCAGCGCAGCATTCAAGTGCGAATAAAACTAGCTAGCTATGCAGCAGTGAATAAAACACACCTATTGTTTAATGACCATTTCAATATCGTTAATAGTAAGAATAAAGAGAAGTCCTAAGTGGCGGCCTTGTGGAACCCCGGAGTTAGCTAAGATATCATCAGAGAAGGAAGATCTGAATCGAACTTTGTAGTAACGGATTTTCAGGTAAGAAGAAATCCATCTTAAGAAGATAGGTTCAAGTCCAAAGGTGGACAGTTTGAATAGAATAAGCTTATGTGAGATTTTGTTAAAGGCCTTACTGAAATCGGTTGAGACAACGTCGACATTTATTTATATACAATTTTTTTAAAACCATTTTTAAGTACAAATTTTGTATTAGGTGTGTTTCTTTGGTAGGTGATTGCGTAGCGCAGTAAAATTTTACGCGCTGAACAATAAGAAACACAGTAGTTACCTTCCAAAGAAACACATATTATTGTACAAATTTGAATTAAATTAAAAAAAAAAATATTAAGCCGTTTTTGAGGTGTCGAATTTTTAGCATACACAAAATTTCTTACGAATGCCTAACTTATTATATGTATAGAACCTACATATATGTCGCAAGTAAAAATTGCAGTGAAGTTTTGAGAAATGCTACTTTACTTCGGTATGTTTTGCAATTGCTTGTATACCTTCCGTGAAATCGAGATTTACGCAATCGATCTGAGGTCTTTTAATTGGAAGAAAAGCTTAAACTTGTCGTGTGCGGAAGTTGTGCCTCCCTTCAAAATAGGTAAAAAAAACAATATTTTTCAAAGCTTTTCTAAATAAATAAATAATAATGTAATTCTTGGACAAAAGTTACAAATTTCACCAATGAGACATCTCTATGTTTTCAAAGTTTTAAGAGAGTTCTTCAAACAAAGTGTCTACGTATAGATAACTCACACCTTTTTACTGAAACACTCGCACGTATAACACAATTCTCTCTATTTTTCACAGTTACAGCTCCAAAAAATATTTATTTATTTATTTATTTATTTGTTTATTTCGTTTGCTTTAACAGTAAGATACAAATCTTATAATATAGTTAAAAGCTTCAAAATTGTAATAAAACAAAGAAAGACTATAGATTAGACTGTGTTTAAGTTTACATAGATACTATTTTAATTTAGCAATTGCTTAAGTTCAAAAATTTAATTAAATTAATTGTTCATTATAATTCATTTTTAATTTTCCAAAATCTCCATCTAATCATAACAGAATTATACACCCGATCCTAAGCAGACCGGAAATGAGAAAGTAAAACTCTCCGAAACTGTGTCTCATCCCTTAGTGCCCTAACATGCCGTGGTAAAGCGTTCCACAGGCGAATGGCATTGATAAAGAACTGCCTCTTGGATGCTAAATATTTATACCGCGGATGAATTAGTATTAAGGATCTGTTCGAGGAACTAAATATTAGCCTATCGAAAAGGTATTGAGGCTGATTCGTTTGGATAACATTAAATAAAAATACAATCGTTCTATAGTGAAAAAATTGATCGAGTGAAATGCTTAAAATTTGCCTTGATAAATGAGAGATATGGTCATATCTTTTTACACTGTAAACGTATCGGGCAATGTTGTTGAACGCAACATTGAGTTTCCGTCGGCTGACCGCATCGCAGTCGTTGAAAACTTCACATCCAAATGTTAATTTCGGTATCACTAGCGTTTTGGCTAACATTAAACGTGTTCTTAAAGGGGTAAAATGCTGTGAGGGCCATAGCATTCTGAGCACTCCATAAACTTTGCCTACTGCTACATTGATGTGATTCTCCCATGTCAATTTTCTATTGAATAAGACACCTAGGTTTTTTACTGTTTCAACATATTCAATTGGGGAGTTTTTGAGGCTTATGACTGGAAAGTAGGAAAGATTCAACTGGTTTTTACTAACTACGATACATTTAGTCTTTATAGGGTTTAAAAGCAGTCCATTTCTGTCTGACCATTGTGAAATTTTTTCAAGATTACTGTTGATGGTATTAGTGCAATCTTCAATTAGTCCAAGGGGGCAGCTGTGAATCAATTGAACATCATCAGCATACATTTGTATATTAGAGGATGAAATATTTGAGGGAAGTTCGTTTATGTAGAGAGAGAAAAGCAGGGGGCCAAGTATAGATCCTTGGGGGACTCCTCTTACTGTTGGTAAAAAACTTGAAATATTTGTGCCCGCCACAACCGCTTGTTTTCTGTTTACAAGGTAAGATGATAATAATTTGACAGCAGAAGTTGAGAACTTATATAAGCTCGAGAGCTTGTGAAGAAGAATGGAATTATCAATAGTATCGAAAGCCTTGGAAAAATCGAGAAGAACGAGAAATGTGACATGATCCTCGTCAAGGGCCCGTCTCATATCATCAACAATGTTTAGAACTGCAGAGGTGCAGCTATGCTTTTGACGAAAACCGGACTGAACTGGGGAAAGTATTTTATGCATGGTAAGATAATTACCTATTTGCTTTTGAAGAACTCTTTCAAACACTTTGGAAAGAAACGGAAGGACGGCAATAGGTCTAAAATCATCTCCATTTCTGTTTTTGGGAATAGGTATTACTTTAGCCAATTTCCACTGCATCGGAAAAATACCAGTCGTTAGTATAGTATTGAAAACATGTGTAATATAAGGCAAAGTCACAGGAAGTATGGCCTTGATGAACATAGGATGCACTTCGTCAATTCCAATAGCGTTCGACTTAATGGATAAGAGGCACTCAACTATGATACTGGAATCTACGCAAGAGAACTCAAAAGTATCTTCAACCAAGAATGGAAAGTCAATGGAGTTATGGGCAGTACTACATGTCGTATCAGATGAAAATGGAACAGGTAAAGAAACAAATTTGCGATTGAGTTCATCAACATTAGTATTTCCGATGTCAGTATGGTTTTGTTTACCAATTCCCATTATCTTTAAATTTTTCCATAATTGTCGCCCATTTACTGACGGGCTAAGAACACTATTATACATACGTATTTTAGCAGCCCTTATTTTAATCACCACCAAGTTCCGTAACCTGCGATAGATTTGACTGTGAACACTGAGCCTATAACGTCTCCATTGCTTATATGCTTCATCACGTTTAAGTATAAGAAATCTTATTTCATTAGTAAACCAAGGTCGTTGACCTGGTTTGACGGTTTTACATTTAAGAGGGACGTGATCATTAAAGAGTTTGAGCATGTTGTAATTTAAAAAATCGACTTGATCATTTGAACAGGAAAAGTTATAAATAAGATCCCAATTTACACTCCGGGTATCTCTCTCAAGACATTCATAATTAATATTTTTAAAATCTCTAAACTCGTAAGAAGTAATGGGACAGGTGAAACTATAATCAAATGTAAGATATATTATATCATGGTTAGAGAAACCAGATGCACCTAGTTGGTCATAAAGAAGAACATTATTTATATCATTAACAAAAAAGACATCTAGTAATGTGCTTGATTCTGCTACAAAATGTGTGGCGCAAGTAGAGTTAACAGGGAACAAATTAAAAGTTCGCATATTATCAACAACATGGCTTTCTTGTAGAAGATTACTATTTAGGTCCCCACAAATAATAATTTTTGAAGCGCAAAAAATATTTTCTTCAAGTAATTTGAATAAAGGGGTGGCATCTATATACCTATTAGGCCTATATACTGAACCAATAATAAGATCACTACTTTCACTATTTGAATTGATGGTAACAAAAAGAAAATCTATAGAGCTTCCTACTTCTGATCTATAGCTTAATTTACATTTGATAAGGAAAACACATTGTTTTAGTTTATTTAAAAAAAAAAAAACTTAAAACTGGAAAATCCAACTTAACTATGAATGAATCCTTTTTTGAAATATTTATATTCTGATTGTCACCCCACATCAGATATTACTTGAATACAATAAATAGGTTTGGACGTGTCATTCAACACTAACTTTTATTTTCACCGAAAGATCACTAATTTCATTTAATATTAAAATATATTTAACTAAATTTAAGTTTGCTTGGATGAAAAAATTATATAATATTTATTTTTTAACCCCAAATACACAATTATTCACAATTCTTCTAATTAGAAATTAAGACGTACATCCTTAAATTACACAGTCATTAAGATACAAAAAACGGAATTCGACTAACATTACAAATACATGAAAATAACTGCATACAATATGTGTGGTTCTCTCACAAATCCATTCGCATACTTAATTCAAATAACAACGAAAACAGGTTCAACCCTTAGATCATAATTCATGCATCACAATGACTTTTCGCTGTTAACCCTGCGGCATAATGTGGCCTGAAAAATTTATGATATCTGTCGCGTGGTTTTCTTTTTCATCTTTTTTGTCGGTGTTGACCAGGTAACACGTAGGTAAAATTTGGATGGTCAGTGTGTTCTGATGGTGGTAAGGACATGCCTTACAGGTGAGAGTTTGTCGGTTGATGGTTTTGTAATTGAGAGTATTTATCACCCTTAAAAATCATTTACATTTCTCGCTAAGGACAATGAAGAAACATTGCACACTTTCTTATACCTACTCTATCTTCGCCTCGATATTTTTTGTGAAAATGGACAAAGAGCAAGCAATGACAGGTCCGAATACAATAGTCATTGGCTATTTTATAGATGTTATCTATGTGTTTTATTTGGACTTTTTTTCAATTAACAACCAGGCATTTAAATGGAGGGTGACAAACGCTGAGAATTCATCAATAGTTTGTCGGAAATAATAATACTTGTACATGGACTTAATATTTTTTGTACGTTTTTGTAGGTACACTCACCCAGAGCAATATGACATCAAAGCTAGGCCGTGACAAAAAGAAAATATTAATAATTGCGGCATCTGCGAAACAAAGCAAAATAAGATACAGAGATATTCTCGTATCCATGCAGAAGAACGAGTAGAGTTTAGCTCAAAGGATATTAAACGACAACTAAAAGGCAAATCAAAGGAACATTGTAACCAACATAAGTACACGCCACTGTGAGAAAAATATAAAATGGAAATTGTCATTTGAATAGAAAAATGGTAAATCAAAAGCTCAACAGAGCAAAATATGGATATGGAATAGTATATATGTAGGTATGTCTGTAGATCCATCTGCAACAATAAGCCGAATCGATTGTTGTAGGTACATGTCAGCTACCCTGATTGCACAAAGGGTTCTTTAGCTTGGAGGCAACAATACAAATCCAATCGGTATTTCTCCACCCCCTTCAAAACAGCCTTGGAACATAAAAATTTGAATGGGCTCAGGGGCGTAGCTACCGTGTATCAGCCGGATCAATAATATAGGCCCCCGAGATTTTCTTACAAGTGTCTTTTCTATAGATTTCTTTCCATATGTAATCTATCTTTGTACAACAACGAAAACGTAACTGCAAACTGCAACTAATTTGTTTCTTATTTGCAAAATACTAAAGTATTATTTGGATGCGGAATTCATCCCAGTTTAGTTGTCCAAATAGAAATATCGGGTTTCCAATAGCGACTAGGCAACTTTGAATTTAATTTGTGAACGCACCCTTTCACTAATCATCGAACTGTCATTGTTAATTTATTTACTAAACTCAACATTTTCATCATGGTAAACTACACGAACTAGCAACGTCTACGTCTGCAAATTATACAAATTTTCTACCGAAATTCGGAGTTGGTGACCGCAACTTTAAGAGCGTTAAATCCACTTTGCAGTCGTAATTCTCGCCGCAATAACAAGCAATAACAAGTTTACAACATACAAGATCAAGCGGACTCAAGAATTGAAGCCGATGGAACATGAAGCGACGCGCAGTGGCCCGAATTGACTTTTTTGGTTGCAAAAATCATATCTCTTAAACGAATAAAGATATTACCACAATTTGTTTTTATCTTAAAGGAAATTTTCAAGGCTATAAAGTTTGAGAATTTAAAGAAAAAATATTTACAGGGTGTTTCAGAATCTGCTGCTGAAATAAGAAGTTTTAGTTAAGGTGGTAAACATAGTTGGTTTTTAATTTTAAAAAGGTTTAAAGTCAATTTATGAAGTAATTTGAGTGTAATTTAAGTAAAACAGTGGGGAAAAAAAGAAAACAACCCCAATTGAGTGAAAAATCTTTTTTTTTATTAAATGATTTTTTTATTTTATTTTTTATTTTTTTATAAAAGAGTACTTATAAGTATTTATAAGTATTTATAAAATATTTTATTAATAGATTACAATTCAAAAAGTAGAAAAATAAAATAAAAGTAACAAAAATTTACATACAAACATTAAATTTGTTGGAACCCCTGGAGATAAAAATTCTGAGACCACCACCTTCAGTCTCAACATCGTGCCCCACAACTTTCCTATCCTTCTTTCTCTTCCGTAACTTCACGCCCGCGCTGTGTTGAAACATTTAAAGGGTAATCATAATCCCTTGAGCACGAGTAAATTATAAAAAAAAAAAATCTAAGTTGGGGGAAATGCGTAACAAACTTATTGGGCTTTCAGAGCTTTTTGGGTTCTTACATGCCTCAAGGAAGAAATAAGTGGATCGGATGAGATTGCTAGCATGTTAAATAATTCTTCATTCTGGCGAATTCTTGAAACTTTGCACGTATTTTGATATCTGTATTTCTTGTAGTCTTTATTTTTGGACTCTTGGGCTTCTTCTGACAATTCTCCAAGTGGTAGAGATTGGTATTCGATTATATTTGGACTATGAACCAAAATTTTATGAAGAGTAGGTGTTAGTAGTTTTTCAGGGTACTTTTGTTTCAATAAATCTGCGGTTTTTTTGGTGTTCTCTCCATATTTAACTGTCTTCACTTCTTCCCTGCAATTCAAAACATTAAGTATTATTTTGATCCTAGTTAAAACCTCTTCATTGACCCCAGTTATTCGAGCGGTTGCCTCCGATTGTTCAAAAAATCTCCTTGAAGTGTTTCCATCATTGCTATTTCCAAATCCTGGCTTTGGTTTATCCACATCAAGAAAACGCCTTTGAATCTCTCGTTTTCTTCTTATTTCTGCCTCCTTGATCCCAATAGATTCATCAAATTTCTCTCTCTCTTGTCGAAGTGTATAAGCAAGTTTCAAAATAAATTCCATGCACCTGATTCTGCAATGGAGAGATTCCATATTCGTAATTATGTTCGTCGTTATTTAATTCATCCTGGTTATTGAAGTTTTTTTGGGTTCTTTTACATATCGGACATGACCACGTAGACTTTGTTTCTGTTAATTCGTTTAAAACTTTTCCGTCAATCATAGTTAAAAAGAACTCGTGTTTCACCAATATAGTTATATCTTCATTAACTTTATACATTGTTGGTTGAATATCTGCTATTTGCCTTTTTATATCGTTGACAGTTGTATTTATGAGGTCACTATTTTCTTTAGCATATTGGAACATTATGGGTCGGCAGAAATGAGTTGATGATGGGCGAGGCGCGAGGGTTCCTCCAATGTTCGCAATCTGCACTATTGAGCCTGAGTGGAACAACTGATGCCATTAACATGGTTGCGTCTGTTTCACCATCTGATGTATTAATTTTTTGCTTGTACGCACCTTGTCCAGATGACCCATCGCAGCCCCATTTACTCTGTAAGGTCAAACTTCTTGGGAGTACAATTAAGTTTCACAACAGCTGTTATTTCCGTGACTTCACTGTTTTCTGGAACTGCTTCTTTTTTCGTAGCTGTAATTTTGTTGTAGGATAGCAGAACATCTATATTGTGTTTCCTCAACGAAGTTCTCAGTATTTTATACTTTTCTTTTGATAGACCCAAATCCATAAACAAAGCTAATGCATTCTCATTAGTATATTTTATGGGATCCTTTTGTGGGGTAGGAATGCTTTCCTTGACTCTTTTGACTCGAAGTGGACTTGCAGTAGAAATTGCCTTGATCACATCACTCTTCGCCTTTTTATGGTCTTTAGTATACCTTACTACTAATTCATCAGAGAAATTTACAGTACTTATCTCCTCTGTTGCATTGATTAGTTTTTGCTGTTTGTGAATCTTGCGCACTCATTGACTGACTTCCTTGGCTTTCCTCTTAATGACCTTGATGTAGTTGGGAGATCACACATTACTTCTGTTTGTCCGGTGATATGGAGAGATGCAGATAACCATTGCTCATTTTTGTTTATAAAATTGACTCTCGATCTATGGGCTGCGACCCATTTTTTCTTAGTAGCGCAATGAAAGTGTCTTAATTTTGCTTCACTTTCCGGTAAATTTTCAGCGGATAGCTGGTGTTCACTTATTACGGCAGAAAATATTGTATGGTATATCCATTTTAAATAATTTTTCCTTATATAACTGCTCGATCGCTCGTTCAAGTTTTAAATGATAATTCCACTAAAAATATTCAATTTTATGACATCCCAATAAGGTAATCTGTTTACGTAACAATATTTTTATCCAGTTAAGAACCCTTATCCATCAAACTACCTGATAATAATTAATCATACCCGAAATCAAAAACATTCATGCTTAAAAGTTTTATTAGGGGTTACACGAAATAAGCTATAAAACCGTTTTAAAAAGCTAAGCATAAAATATGTTTTCCTTCTAAATATCAAAACCATTTTATTTAAAACCAAGACTCATACCTGCAAAACAAAGAAATAATATTTTCCATGATTTTTTTTTTGCACTTGAAAAAAAAACTCAGAAAAAATTACTGACTTTTTCAAATCAAATCTCTCTAGCTCAGTGTTATGTAACTTTAGGCAGCTGAGTTTTTGGTTGTAGATAAAGCAATATATAAGGATTCATTATCCGTCCAGTTTGGCTTGACAACTTTTAAAAACTTTTTTTCTATTCAATGTAAAGTTGAAAAAGTGCCTAAAAAATTAGTGTTTCCAAAAACATTAAATTTAGTACTTTAAAAAATTTATAATTTTCTGTTTTTTATTTCTGATCATAGCAATTAACACAATCAAGTAAAAATAACAAAAAAAAGTTTAACTTATACTCTTTTCCTAGTTTTTACACTTAAAGTTAAAAAAAAAATTAAAAAAATGTTTTTTTCTCACCTTAAATATTTGTTAACATTAACTGGCTCTACAAGCCGAACCGTTCATATAAATGAAATAATTTTTTCGATTACTAGAGCTCCAAGCATTTGTTAGTTCAGAAAATGTAAAAGTTTTGCATTATAAACCCACCCGAAAAATGAATTTCGCAAGCACTTTTGCCTAAACGGGCCACTGTGCGACGTACGTTCTCCGATTGTGCTCTGGAGAAGATGCGCCAAGATGATGAATTTCATCGCATAACCATCTTCAGTGACGAAGCTCATTTTTGGATCAATGGGTTCGTCAATAAGCAAAATATGCGTTATTGGTCGGGTGAAAATCGACATTTGCTTCATGAATCACCACTTCATCCACAAAAACTAACTGTTTGGTGCGGTTTGCATGCCGGCGGCGTTATTGGGCCATATTTTTTCGTCGACGATAACGATCGTCACGTTACTGTGAATGACCAGAGTTATCGCGCCATGATTACCGATTTTTTTTGGCCACAATTGGAAGATATGGACTTGGACGATATATGGTTTCAACAGGATGGTGCCACAAGCCACACAGCACACCTTACAATCGATTTATTGAAGAGTAAGTTTGATGAGCGTGGTTATCTCAAGAAATACGGCAGTCGATTGGCCGCCTCGTTCGTGCGATTAAACGCTTCTTTTTTCTTTGGGGCTACGTTAAGTCATTGGCTTATGCCAATAGGTCCAACGAATCGACCGCTTCAAACGTGCCCGCGGTGGCCATATGAACGAAGTTGAGTTCCATTCATAAATGTTTTAATTAAGAAATACAAACCTTTTAAACTACGTTTAAATTGAGCTGATATGTTTTTAGGGTTGCCAGATATTTAATTTTAAATGGTGTTCAGTTTTTCTTGACCGAGCAAAATTTTGACTTTGAGGTAAATTTTTTTCAAAAAATGCGTAATAAACAGAGTTTTTTATTTTTACCTGATGAACAAAACAATAATAAAAAAATACTCATTAAAAAGTGCACTCAAAAATCCATAGATTTTATGATAATTGGGAAAATCTAAGACAGGTAAAATTAAAAAAAATATATTTTTTGCCTTGAGGTGTAAAGGGTTTGAATAAAACAATAATTTGTGTAGTTTTAAGTAATTTTTTATTTTATGTAAACACAAATACCGTCATAATAAGTGCTCAAAGTGCCCTCCTGCGTTTTGAATGCATGCTAGATCCCGTTTTTGGATTTAATTTTGAACGTTTATTCTCGATAACTCTTGCCTTACTTTTAGTGATCCTTCGAAAATACGTTGTTCTAATTCAGTTAAAATTTTTATTTCAGATGAGTAAATGATTTCTTTCATTCGTCCCCATACAAAAAAATCCAGTACTTCCCCCTTAGAGAATTTAAAATAAGAAAGAAAAATCATTTGTCAATCTTTCATAGATTAGTTCTGATCTCGGTGGTTTTGGTGCGGTAACAGTCCCACACTATACTTGGTATCGAATATTAACATGTTTCGTTTGAAGATTTCCACTCACAAACACAAACAAAATAAAATGGATTCAGCGGTTGTAGGTTGATGGAGAGATAGGCGGAATTCCGGACCCAATTTTTTCGTGCTCGGTATTATCACAATGTCAAGATGTCACCAGTCTAAATGAATTGTGATCGTCCCAAATTCGACAATTTTGCTTGTTGAAGAACCCATTCATTTATAGAAGGAAGATTATAGTGAAGTGCCCGAAATGTTGCTCGAACAGAAGAACCAATCTCATAAAACAATTTTATCATTTCCACATGTTGTTGAACACTATTACGCCATGATGGCAAGCCAGACTTAATAAATGACAGCTAATTTGACAGCTATAGCTACAACAAAGTTCAAAAATACTTATTCGAAAATGCTTCAGTATTGCAGCGTTTGGGCATACAAATATTCTTTTGAGAATAAAACATCCAGATATAAAGTGGATCTATCGCCCGAAAAAACTTTTCGGAGGATTTTAAAGAAAAATCCGCCGCGCAATTTATGAGAAAGGATTTCATTGGATCGCTGCTTATAGTTGATGAACTATCTGTCAACAAGCAAAAAAGGAAGCAAATAAATAAACGGATCGTAGTGATCGTTTCTGTATGCGTTTTACCAGTCCGAACGGCTAAGATGTGAAGAACTTTTCATGACAAAAGATAATCTAATAGTATTTTACATTTCCTCGCAAGAGGCAATACACTCTTGGCAAATGGTTTTGCAGCAGCTGTGGAAACGAACCATTGGCATACCAGTCTAGCGCACTAACCACGTACGTTAAAGGAAATACGAGAAATTACGTCGGCACTTGGTTCTCAACCCGTACAAGATCCAACTGAGCCAGAAGCTCGAAAATTAATGACCATAAATAACATCGTTTGTTCGCTTCAAACTTCAGACCCCAATTTTTTTTGGTGTGAGTTTTAGGCCGGCGGACTTTACTTCTTCGAAAAAGACTTTGGTGAGGCCGTTGTTCCGGTCAAATTTAACGCTATAATTAATGGGCCTTCGTTTCCTTCCTATCTTTCTTGTCTTTGGCTGCGGCTGCAAAATTCTGGCGAAGTTAAAGTCAACCATGGTACCACCAACCATTGGTGTACTTAGCCAGCATTTTACAAAAGTGACAAAAACAACAATCTCTCGAGTGGAACAGTTCCAAGGATTGAATGATTACTTTAACATGGTAGACGGACGGTCTCATGTAGCGAAACGAATGCCAGCGGATAAATTAAACAACAGAACATCCTAAATTTTACTTAACCTGAGGTAAATTTGTAAGCAACTGGTCTCTAACGATTAGAGTAACTGTTAGATTCTTATGCTAAAATTATTAATTCTCAAAAAAAAAATTCACTTGAGTATTGAATTATTTAGTTGGCAACGATGGCTTCGCTCTCGAAACACTCGCGAATATTTTATTGTAACTAAAGCCTAGAAAAAGGCTTTTTCGCGATTTATTCTTTTTGGTTTTTCTCGAGAAATTTAGTTAGATAGTAGTCTGAACTCGGCCATTAAGATTCGGCAAGTTTTGGAAAGACACCCAACAACTTACTGAATCCGTGAATGTGAGAGCAAAATTTCGTTTGAGATTCAACAACGTCGGTTTTCTGTGAAACGAAGAAGGTTTCCATTTCCAGGAAGCCAATGATGGTCTGTGACCGATGATCGCGAAAACTATTGGCTGGATGTGTGCATGTGTGAGTGACTGGAATGGTCGAGGGAGGAAGTAAATGTATTTTAGCTATTAAAGTTCACTTTTGGAGAGCTTACCAAGCGGCGAGTTGAGAAAAAAATAGAAAAAAAGATTCGAAGAAATTCAAAACGAAAAACAAAAATCAAGGAAAAGAGAATAAAATTTAAAAAGGAAAGTAAGGAAATCGAGACAAAATTTTTAGGAAGAAAAAGATAGTGACTGTTTCGTGTATTTAAAATTCGAGTGGACCTTTGTTTCTTCTTCTTGTTTCTTATTCTATTCGAGTTTATTTTTCCTCGTTAGAGGCCTAAACTTAAATGTAAAAGATTGATTGATAAATTTTATGGAGAAGCAAAAAGGTCTCCCAATGAGTTTCATTAAAAGCGATCGAGTTTCGTCTAAGACGATATGAGAAATAAACTAAAACAGCAATGATACACCACAAAATGATCCAACTAGAAGAAAATAAAATAATTAACTATTCAAATAAATAATAAAAACAAAACTATCTCATAACAAGATTGAAGACATATCTACGGTGGGGAAAAGTTCAACAAATTCGTGACATCGCATGCAGACGATTCTGTAGCTAAAATATGCCGAATGAAGAGATGAAAATTCTTCAAGCACCACCTTAGAAGTTTTTCAAGATGTTAACGAAACGGCAAATACTACAAGCAAGAAAGTAAGAGAAGGCTTCTATGAATTATAGCTTTGATGATTTCATGACTGAACAAAATAAAGCTTTTAAAAAAGTTGGAAATAATTGTATATTCAAAGATATTTGCCACGCCCGCCATAGGAAAATCAGAGGACTTTGACGCAACGGAACAATTGGTAAATAAAGAGTAAATTAGTTAGTTATTAAACTTAAAAGTACTACACAATACTAAAATGAGAATTATTTAGTGTCTTAAGTTCAGTTTGGTCTGTTAATAACTTTTTTCGATTTTGGAAGTTTTAGCTTCTTCTGCAAATGTTGTGCAACGTGCAGCAAACATTTATTGATTGCGACATCTAACTTCACAAGTACTCAAACGGTTTTTCAGAACTCCAAATAATATAATTTCGATTAAGTTTATAGCCGAACAATGTTTCTGATCGAATGTATGCCTCAAAGATCCTGCGGCGTTAGTAGGAAAGCCATTCGCATTTCGTAAATACCAGGATGGACGATCACTTCGAAAATATTTTCCTTGGAAATTGTTGATGATAAGGATAACTAAAGACAGGATCAAAATTAAAAATACTATCCACCAACGGCTGAGCCGTTTAGGTTGCAGTCGAAAAGACTGACAGACAGACAGACAGAGAGAATTGCGAGACCCACTTTTTTCGTCTTCGCTATCATCGTAATGTCATTTTTGATCAAAATCTCGAGTTCGATTTTTGTATGAATGCATAACTTCCCTTATAGTACCTACATATAAGTTGCAAGCAAAAATAAAATACGTGTGTATCGGATCGGATCCCAATTATTGTATGGCATGGCTTATCCATTATGTTATGTATCAAGTGGACAGCACAGATACTAAGGTATGAAAATGATTCCAAAATCATACCGGAATCAAAGGGCACGGTAGTGCCCAGCCAAGTTCTGGCACTACACCCTTTTTACAGGAACAAACTCAGGCGATTTTTGACCCCTTCTTATCTTTAGTACAAATGAAGTCAGAAACTTAAAACTCCGAATATATGCTAAGCTAGTCAGGCACAGGCGCCTCACTAAATATCAATTTTCTAGCATAAGCGGTTCCTGAGATATAAGGCCTCAAAAATCACAAAAACCGTAACTGACTGACTGACTGACTGACTGACTGACTGACAGATCATCAAAATTATGGAGCACTTCCCGACATCGTAGAATCTTGTAATTTTGCACAACGGTAGGTCTTGTCATGTAAGCAGAGGAAAAAATCGAAAATTTGAAATTTTCGATTCAGGGGGCGTGGTATCCGCCCACTTTATCCGAATTGGTGTTGGTTGAATGGAGCACTTCCGACTGCTGTATAACGATGAAATTTGGTGAACCGGTAGGGCTTATATTGCATATAAGGAACCACAAATATACACCAAGATTTTCCTTTCAGGGGGCGTGGTATCCGCCCACTTTCTCCGAATTGGTGTTGATTGAATGGAGCACTTCCGGCTGCTGTAAAACGATGAAATTTGGTAAAGTGGTAGGGCTTAAATTGCATACAAAGAAAAAAATATAAAATTAGCGGTTTTCCATTCAGGGGCGTGGTGTCCGCCCACTTCCTCAGAACTGATGTAAATTATATATGGCGCACTTCCGATTGCAGTAGAACAATGAAATTTGGTAGAACGGTAGGGCTCAGATCGCATTTAAAGGACCAAAAATAAAAATCGAGGTTTTTCATTCAGGGGCGTGGTATCCGCCCACTTCCTCAGAACTGATGTAAATTATATATGGCGCACTTCCGATTGCAGTAGAACAATGAAATTTGGTAGAACGGTAGGGTTCAAATTGCATATAAAGGACCAAAAATAAAAACTAAGGTTTTCCATTCAGGGGGCGTGGTATCCGCCCACTTTCTGAGAAAATTTTTAAATTATATGGAACACTTCCGATTGCTGTAATTAAGGTAGGTTTGTTAGTGTTAGGTATCTTGCCAGGATAAGAAGAAATAATTGAAGCGCAAATCAAAACAACCATTAACAAAAAGAAAATATACCAAAAGAAATAGGAAGCTATAAACTAACTTGATTTTAGTAGGTAGAGTCCACCCTTCTATCTTTCAGTATCTTTAGAGATTTTGACATGGCAAAATATTAAAATCTTTGCAAAAAGAAGTAAGATCAGACCAAAAAACATAAATGTTAAAAAAAGAGCCAAGTTCTTCTATACAAAAACCTTTGTGTAACAAGTCAGCCGTGAAAAGTACTGAGATCTAAAAGTACGCCAAGTTCTTACTTCATGAAGGTTTAATACCGAATATTTAAAGTAAAATAATATTGAAACAGCTACAATGTAATAGAGAAATTTTATTATTTAATGACTACTGACTAAAGTTTGATGGGCTTACTTGGCAAGTTTTTTCTTATGCCCAATTCAAAAGGTTTTAAAAACTTGACCAGTAAACCCATCAAATTTTAGTCAGTAGTCATTAAATAATAAAATTTCTCTATTACATTGTAGCTGTTTCAATATTATTTTACTTTAAATATTCGGTATTAAACCTTCATGAAGTAAGAACTTGGCGTACTTTTAGATCTCAGTACTTTTCACGGCTGACTTGTTACACAAAGGTTTTTGTATAGAAGAACTTGGCTCTTTTTTTAACATTTATGCTTTTTGGTCTGATTGTTTTGTCTGCAGGATGTTCGTACTGTAGAGACTTTCGCGTTACATAAGCAGACTGTTTTGGCCTTTGTGATTCAATAACCACATCCGTATCTACGTGGAATCGCATTATCATCTCTCAAGAACTCTTCTTGTGGAATCTTGATTGGATTTAATTAACCAAAGCTAACACTGTTGCTGGAAACGAAAGAAGGAGAATATTACAATCCAGTTGCCATTGAGACACGACTTGTTTGGTGTCTAAGCGGTGGAGGAGTTGAATGCGGTATGCTTCGAATGGTATGCTTCATCATATCTGAAAAGTTTGCGAATACGATGCCGAGCTTCACGAAATTGTTCGAATATAATACACATACTCTTGAGATAGATAGTAACGAAAGGAATCTGCGAGCCTGCTGAGGAGGTTCGAGCAAAAATTATACTGGAAGAAACGGTCAGACGAAATAGAAGCAGATTTTTTAGTGGTATTCTTTTGAAACGAGATATTATCGTTCTAGCATGGCGTTGAATAGGCTTCAGCGTTTGCAGACAAAATATCTTCCTGATGCTATTGCTTTGGAATCAGACAAAAGTCAAGTGACCAATTTGTTTGATAAAAATTTCGCGAGGACTTAAATTACTTCGACCACAAATACAAATACTCGAGGAAGCTAAGTAAGTCAGATGTAGCTGAGGAAAATAAAAGAGTGTAGTATTCGCCCACGCCCTTGGAAAAGTTCGTATGGTATGGTATCCAGCGGCATCATTACGAAGAGCTTCATTGAACGATATGCTTTGTAAAGGACGAGAAAAATAAAGGGATCTGACAGATGTACTTTCTGAATTCCGGATGAATAGGATTGCAATAGCTGGGTGCATACGAGAATTATTTCACTAAGTAGAAGTTTGTGAAGCAGATCAACATTTGCCAGAGATTGTTATGACGCAATAGCATCTTAGGAGCCGGGGTGTGAACATAACGAAGGTGTTGATCTTTGGTGCAACTTTGTTCTCCAAGTATTGTCCGATACGTCAAAAATCAAAGCACAGACGACATTATGTGGACGATTATCTTAATAGTGTCTATAGCATCGGCGAAACTATTTAATTGTTAAAAAAGGTTAAGTACATTCATCCCAGATCAGCCCTATTATGATATACAACTATCATTAAAAAATCAACTATTTTAATTCATGTATAGTATGCTTTCGAAGAGAAACCTTCCACGTCGGTAAATCAGTTTGCCAGTTTTATAAACGATGGAATCGATCAGTTCCATACAAAACTGTGCCTTTTTAATCCAAAAATAATTATTTGCGCTTGTGGAATTAAAAATACCAATATTGAAAAAAACAAAAAAAAATAATACAAGTGTAAACATTTTATTTCGTTTTTAATTAACTTTTTTTGGGAACAAGATACTTGATTGCGACGAATTTTGGAGGATTGTAATGATTGTGAATGAAAACCCTGGTATGTAGTTCTATTCAAATAAAGGTGCAAATTTTCAGATGGGGTCTTGATAGCCACATTGAACTGAAACTCATACCAACACCCGATATTCTACAGTTATCGAAAAAGTATTCCTTTGTTTCAACACTATCTATTTTCTTATAATTATTTGCTTTGAACATACAAATTATATTTCCAATACATTTTTAAAATATATCTACATGTGACATTGGGTGTTTAAAGTATTATCCTCAACGTTTACCAGAATACAGACGACGAGCGAACGTGAATCCATGAAGTAAATCGAACGTTCGTTCCTCCGTTCAGTAGAATAACGCTGAATATGTACATACATACAAGTACACACAATAAGTATGTGAGTAAGTCAGTTTCCCCTAAAGAATTTTTTTAAATCTTCATTTTAAAATCGAAAAGTGGGAGTAAATGTGAAGAAAATTTTAAAAAAGCTTTTTTCTAAATCAATTATTAGAGAGTGCTAAGTTCACGATTCAAAAAATATACAATATATACAAGTATGAGATAATAAAAAGCCAGCTAGATTCATTCGAAATTTAAACATACCAAAACATAATAACTCGACTAAAATGTTGGCCATTATGGTTACAAATTTCCCCAGGTATACGCAATTAACTCTTTAGCTACCAAATTTAAAATTCTATCTCAGATCAATCTATTCCTTATATCCGTCCTACCCTCCTACCCTCTATAAAATTGATAATTTTTTGAATTCGTTTAATAAATAATACAACGCATTGGTTTACATTTTTCAATTCGTTTCCCTTTTATATTTTTAAGCTGTATTGCTGTTCCACACAGCTTGTTTGTTCTGTCCTTCTCTATAGCTGATTCTAATGGTGAGCATTCTGCTGCCAGGCAAAATGTCTTTTTGGTTGTATGTGCTTTTTTTTTGTTATACCTACATTGGGTGTGTTGTACGTTTTACATCCTTTGATGATCACTTCAATTCAAATTTCAAAGTCTCACACTCCTTGAAATAATTCATTAAATGGGAATGCAATTCGCTTTTGAATTGTTTTGCCGCCCACTCCCATCCAGTACCAACGCTAAGCAAGCATCGTAGCAGCACACCCTCGACCCCATTCGATAGCCTTTGTTTGCAATTTTCTGTATTGCTTCTTTGTGTCGTTTTTAATTTCTAAGATGACAAGCGGAGTGATTATTATTATTATTATAACTTTATTCACAAGTAATTAATTACATAGTCAATAATATAAAGCACTAACTACTCAGAGTCTGCGGCTTTAAGATAAAACACAAAACGTAAATATTATATTTTTTTACTAGAGATAATGAGATAACTAATATAAATTTAAATATATAAGAAAATGACTTTTTAAATTTCGTAAGGAAAATATTTTTGTTTTATAAATTGTATAAAAATTATATATTCATATCAATGTTTAGTATGCATAAAATTTTATAAACATTTTTAATATTTTGTTCTGAAGGGTTTATCAAAAGTTCGGATAATTTATCTTTTGTGAATAGGTTTCTGCAGATGGAGTTTACTTTAACGCATTCAAATGTGAGGTGTTTTATTGTTAGAATGTTTTGTTGGTCACAAAATTGACAAATTGGCGGCGGATTTTTTGAGATGATGTGGCTGTGAGTTAAGTTTGTGTGACCTAATCGCAGACGTATGAAAAGACGCAGCATATGCATAGGCGAATTTGTTGGGTATGTAGGGTTTATTGCTTGAGGATTTATCGATGAATAGTGGTGAATGTATTCTCTCCAGTTTGTTTTTTTAATTTCGTTATAAGCTTTAATAATAATGTTTTTAGTTTCTTTTTTGTTAAAGCAATTAAAGAAAAAGAGCGGTTCGTTTTGTGCTGATTTGGCAGTTTTGTCGGCTATTTCATTGCCTTTTATCCCAGCGTGTCCTGGAATCCAGGCGAGTTTCATACTCTTATTGTTAGTGATTAACTTATCTCGGATTTTGTGAATGATCTCCGTTTGGTTATTTATATTTTCGATTGCTATTACCGTTGACAAGCTATCTGTGCATATAAGCGTTTTTTTGTTTTTTGCTTCTATGGTCGCTTGGTATACAGCAAGAGCTTCAGCAGAAAAAATCGATGAACTTGGAGGTAAAAGACCTTTGGATATTGTTAAACCATTTTCATTAACAACGGCAAAAGATGTAATCTCGTCTGTTTTCGAGCCATCAGTGAAAAAAATGTTCCATTTCAGTGATTTATATTTTGTAGACATTTCATTGAAAATTACTTTGTATACTTCATTGCTTGTTGTTGCTTTAGGGTAGTTACGGAGGGTGGAGTCTATGTTGTCCTTAGAAAAGTTCCAGGGTGGATGAGAAGGCTCTCTTTTATTTTTTATGTTTAGAGGTAAGTTCAACAGCTTTGCACTAGATAGTGCCTTAGATATTGCCGATGGGTGTTTGAGTATCTTTTTATGCCGCATCTTTTTTTTGATTATATTGTGAACTGGTGATTTTTTGGTTGAATTAATTTTTTGGATGATTAAAGCTGTAAGATACTCTATCCGCTCTGAAATTGTTGGAAGCCCAGCTTCTGTGAGAATGTTCCTTATAGGTGTTGTTCTGAAAGCTTTCATGGATGTTCGAACGGCTTCATGATATGATGGAGATATAAGCTGCAGTGATGATTTCGATGTTTTACCATATATAGCGAGGCCATAATCAATTTTCGATAATATAATAGATTTTACAATATTTATAAGTGAATTTATATTACAAAGACTACGTTTGCTAGAAAGATATTTAATCATATTAACTCTGGTAGAAAGGCTTTTCTTAACATATAAACAATGGTCCTTAAAGCTAAATTTTGAATCAAATATAACTCCTAACATTTTCAAATTATTTACATTTTCAATATTAATATTATTTACACATAACGGAATTAATTTTGAACAAGAATTTTTTTTACATATATGTATCGTTTTGCTTTTTTCAAAAGAAATTTTGGCACCACTTATTTTGCCCCAATTTACCAAATCATTAGAAATGTTTAGGAATTCGGATCCTATTAATGTTAAGTTCTTACATTTTGTGAAAATGATAAGATCATCGGCATAAATAGAGTAGCTTATTTTTTTATATTTTTCTAGTATTTGACATATTTCATTAAAGGCAATTAAGAAAAGTGTGACCGAAAGAGGAGATCCTTGTGGGATACCGTTCTTAAGATCATGCACTTTGGAGTAGGTGTTGTTGAGTTTAACGCGAAACTTCCTATTTGAAAGGAAAGCTTTAACATAGTTAAAAATATTTGGCCCGATTTTCCAAGTTAGTAATTGTTGTAGTACGACATGTATTCCTATTCGGTCGAAAGCCTTTTCAAAGTCTATTGCTAGTAATGATGCATGGTTTTTTTCAGAGATAGCTGAGGCTATAAAGTCGTCAATGCATAGTAATGCGTCCATCGTGCTTCTTTCATTTTTAAAGGCTACTTGATTTGTGTTTATAAGGTTATTTTTTTCTAAAAACCAGAAGATACGTTTTGAAATGATTTTTTCCAAAACTTTTCCTGAACATGGTAGTAAGGATATTGGACGATACGCTGTAATCATAGTGCAGTTTTTGTTTGGCTTAGGGAGCGGAATGATACTAGCTATTTTCCATGCCTGGGGGATGATACCTTTTATAAATATTTGATTAAAGAGCTTAAGAAGTCGTTTTTTTAAAAGAAGTGGGCTGTTTTTTATCATCGCGTAGGAAATACGGTCAAATCCTGGTGTGTTTCCTTTAGTTAGGCATAGACAACTTTCAAATTCTAGAAGATTGATGGGTGATTCGATTGAACTAGCAGAGTAATTTGTGTCGTATGTTAATGAGGGTGTTAAATTTTTAATTTCACTTTTTTTGAGTAGAAATTCTCTAGGAAAATTGCAATCATCTGAAGAATGTTCCCAAGTATCTGCAAAAAGTTCGCATATTTCTAGAGGAGAGGTTATTAATTTTGATTGACTTTCTATAACTTTGATTGTAGGAGGTCTATAGTTGCCTGTGAGGCACCTTATATCTGTCCATAACTTTTTTGATGAGGCATTGGGATTTATATTTGAGGTGAATTTCTCAAAACTCTCAATTTTAGATTTTTTCGCCTCTCTCCTAAATATTGCTTTGGCTTTGCGATAGGCTATAAGGTTAGTGTCGTTTGGAGATTTTTTAAACAGTTTCCATGCACTTTGTTTAAGTTGACGTAGCGTATTTATTTCCTTGTTCCACCAAGGGACAATTGGTTTATCTAGAGAATTGAAAGATTTCCCGCTAGTTTGAGGGATAGTCAGATTACTGGCAAAACGAATTGCTTTCTGTATGATAGCAGCTTCCTTGTTTATATTGCGAGATTCTTCTCTATGTGTCAGAAACGAAGAAATTTGAAGTTGGAAGTTTTTCCAGTTCGCTTTCTCTAAAATAAATTTTTTACATGGTGGTTTCGGGGTGTTTGGAATATTAAGAGATATTTCGGTGGTGATGGGGAAATGATTACTCCCGTAGAGATTTGAGGCTACTTTCCATGTTGTTCTTGGAGTAAGTTCTGGAGACATAAAGGCCAAGTCTATATGCGTAAATGTATTGTGTGTTGAGAAGTGAGTTGGTGAACCGTCGTTTAATAAAGCTAAACCTGAGTTTGCAATGAATTGTTCAATGAGTTTGCCACGGGTATTTGTAGTTGGTGAGCCCCATAAAGGGCTCCATGCATTGAAATCTCCAGTCAGTAATATGGGTGAATCGAATTGATTTATTATATTTTCCAAATCAGAGGTTACAAATTGTTGACTAGGTGGAATGTATAAAGATATGATTGTAATTTTTATATTCAGAGTAATTTCTACAGCTAAAGACGAAATTGGGGAGTTTATTGTTATAAAGCGGTGTGGAATTGATTTATGGACAAGTAAACTAGTTCCATGTTTTGCGGAAGAATTTTGGTTAAGATTGTGAAAAAAGCATGAATATTGTTTTGGATAGTAATTTATTTGTGCGCTATTTTGTAAATGGGTTTCCTGTAGGGAAATAACTGAAGGATTTGTTTCCTTGATTAATATTTGAAGTTCTTGAAAGTTGTTATAGTAGCCGTTGATATTCCATTGAACTGTTTTTAGCATCATAGTAAAGCCTTAGAGAGTCTTATAATGAATATACTTAAATATATTGAATTAAGAAAAAGAACTTTATATCCACTATGATTTTTAGTTAATACATCAGTGGAGAATCTGCCCATTTGCTTGATTCTATCTAAAAAGACAAAATCAAACATTAAGGAAATCCACACTGACCATATATTATATGCAGTTGGAGTACTTTTTAAAATATTAAATAAATTGTATAATTTTAATTTTCTTGTTGTTAAAAATGTGTTGGTATATATGAATTGCCGGTGACAGCACTGGGAGAGAAGAGCGAATGACCACCGATCAACGAGTAGCCATACCCCCCCCTCCACCAGTACCGTCACCAGCAGTTTAAGGAAAAAATTAATTTTGTGATTAAGTGTCATCGTCTATTTGAGAGATATTCATGCTTTGATTGTCGTCGTTGTTAAGATTTGGTTTGTTTGAAGCTATTGTTGTTGAATTGTTTTTTTCAATATTAGTATAGTTTGTTGGAGGAGGGGGGAGTGGACGTCGTTGTTGTGGATTCGGTTTGTTATGTTGTTTATTAATTTTATTTTGGGGGGAAGGGATTAATTTTGAATTTGAGGAAGAAGCATTTTCTATGTTTGAGATGAGAGAATCTTGGTTTGAAGTTTGAGTTTGATTGTTCAGTTGTTGACTTGTTTCGGACTGAGTGGAAACATTTTCTGTTGAATTTATAAGAGAGTGATTGTCAGAGTTTGAGTCGAGAGAATTTTGGTTTGATTTTAAGGGAGAGGTGAGAGAAATTATGTTGTTTGTGTTTGGCTTTTGGTGAGGAATGGCATTATCGAAGAGTGAATTGCTGTTTTTTTGGGCTAGTTTTGCAGCTTCTGCATATGGAGCTGAGGTGAATGAAACTTGAAGAGGGTTTTGAGTAAAGTAAATGCGTTTGGCTTCAGAGATCGTGCACTTGTTTCTTGTTTTTATAGTTAAGATTTCTTTGCTCTGTTTATATTTCGGACAAGAGATTGAAGAGGAGGGGTGCGATTCAGTTTGGCAATTAGCGCACATTGTGCGTGTGCAATTTGTATTTAAGTGTATGGGGAGACTACAAGTTTCGCAGATTGGTTCTTTAGTACACCTTTTTTTTGTGTGCCCTAGCAATTGACAATTTCGACATCTCATTGGGTTCGGTATATATTCTTTTACTTTAGCCTTATACCAACCAATTTCGACTGTACTTGGAGCTTGATACGAATCAAACGTAAAGAGCACGAGGCCCGATGGGGAAAAGACTTCATCGATTTTTTTACCGAATTTAAAGACGTCTGTAACGTTTTGTGAGCTCATTTCTGAGATGATTTCGGATTCGGGAATTTTATTAAGACATGGGGCATACACAATACCCTTAGAAGCATTGAGACGATCGTGGTATTTGATGTTTACAGGACATTGGTTGGCCAAATTTTTAACAGCTATAAACCTTTCCGCAATTTTTTTGTTTTTAGTAAGAATTAGAATATTACCATCTTGAAGCTGTGTTATGCTCTCATATTCCTTGCTTATAGCGTCAATTGCTTTTCTAAGCACAAAGATGCTAACGTTTTTGAGTGGAATTTTGTCGTCTTTGGCGGAGATTAAAATAAATTTGGGATTTTTGGAGTTTGAGGTTGTAGGTAAGTCCGGGAATTCATCAAAAGTAAGATCTTTTAGGCGTTTAGGAGGAGGATTGTGAAGTAGACTATCTGGAGATAGCCTACCATATCTATTACCTTTCATTTTTGGCCCTGTGGCCATTATTGAAAAGATTGTAACACTATGCGCGGGAAAAAATTCACACGCGGTATTAAGGAAAAAAAAAAAAATAACTCTAAGAGAGAGAGTAAGTTAGATAGCTAAAAGCCGATCAAAAAAAGAGCACTGATAATGCACTGAAAAAAGTAGCCAAATTCAACAACGATACGAATGCAACGAGTGCTAGACGGAGACTGCAAGCGGAGTGAAATCCTTTATTTTTGTTGTTCATTGTAGTAGTTGTTTTTTTTTTTTAACTTTTGAATTCAATGCGATTTTACGTATAATGATTTTTATTTCTCTCTCATATTTCTGCAATGAAAATGTTAAAGGAGTTGAAGAAAATATTTCACAAAATCGAAACGCTTTGCCAATGTTATTTAATAGAGAAGTGTAGGTTTAACGATGAGGAAGAAATATACATAAAAGTTTGGAATATTGGGGAAGGTTTTATCAGTTCTTGGATGATGACAAGAATAGGACCATTTTTATATTTGCTATTTATTGAAAGTGGTTAAGTTATACATATAATAATAGCAATCAACCGAAAAAATTTACCCTTAATGGCCGTAATGAAATAATGAAATAGGTAATAGACAAAACGGACAAATGAATATATATTAATCCTTCGAGGATAGTAACTATGAACGACAACGTGGGGCTTCATTAAATTAAGTACTTTAAGAATATAAGCTTTACAAATTTAGGGTCCACACCCTCCAGAGCAGATAAATTAGACAAAAATTAGAATTTCAATAGTACCTACTTTTAACTCAAGGGTTTTTCAATAAGAGCGGAGATATGTTAAAATGGAATAAAGCAACTGTGTGTGAGGTATTATTAAAATTATATTTAAAAGGCCCATGTATGAAATTATGTATAAAATATGATATCGTTCAAATGTCTTGCTCGGCTTTTTATGGTGGCACAGACCATACATCGGACTTAATTTAAGCGATGATCTGTGTTAAGTTCACCTTAAGGATATCGGTCGATTGCGGTTTATTCGCATAGACCTGCGACTTCAGAAAACCCACAATGAAAAGTCTAGAATGTGCAGAATGTCAATCGTGGCTTCGTCCGCTATTTCGCATATAGCGCCGTCCTGCTGGAACCACATGTCATCTAGGTCCATGTGTTTCAATTTGGGCTAATTCGTGAATCACAGCGATGGTCTCGGTCGATTTGTTGTTTTCCTTTGACGTAAAATTTGGGCTGATTGATTAAGAAACCGGTCGCCTCAAATGCATCCATCAAACCTTGAGGAGTCGATTAAAAAGATTAAGAAGGGCACCACTCTACCATAAAATGGGCGTAAGGTTTGTAAAAACGAACACTCATTTTGATAATAAAGATTTATCATTTATACGTGCTGTTCAATCGTGTATAAATTTGCATCAATAACTATGTAAATAGTATGCAAATATTAGATTTCACCAAAACAACATGGCACCACAGTCTGTCAAAATCTACCCGCGCTAAAATGCTTTGCACATGAGCTGCGACCTGCGAATGCGAATAAATCTTTTTAAGCAATTTTCACAGCTAATGTCAATTTTTGGTTGGTTTTAATTTTACGATGAAGTGAATTAATGATCGAATCAAAGGAAAACACTGCATAAAATAATTATAAATTGAAATATTTTGTATTTTAATATTTTTTACGCGACCAACAACGTATCTTCTGCGAACTGTCAAATGTAAATTCGCAATCCAGAACTAGTGAACGCATTCCACAAACCGGCGAATAAAAAATTAGTTCGAATCTAATCTCAAATATCAAACATCGCAATTGTGTTGTGTTGCTCGTTGCTAGATGGAAAATTAAAAATGAGTGAATCTATAGAAAAAAGGGTAAAATAATTAAAAATAATATAATTTGTTTCTAATAGCACTCTATTTATCGAGGCATTTGATGAGAAACTAATAAAGCCACCTTTTCTTAAAATAATTTAGCTCAGCACTCATTTTAGTTTAATTTATTTACTTTTGTTTTTTTTTTTGACAATTCGCACTGTTCGGCGACCAAAACAATTTCTCATGTGAACGAAGTGTCAAAATTCGCGACCATTCGCAACTCGCAGTTCGTGTCTCATGTGCAAAGCATTTAACGGAAATCCTTTTTTAGATAAGTATCTAGAAAGACTATGACCATGCACTAGGTATCATTAAATTGTTGGTGCAATAGCTCGTAGAGAACCATGATATAGTGATTTACATTTTTCAAGCATTCCGTGCGTGTTGCCAGAAAATGGAGGGGAACTACAATTTCCTGCCGATTCGGAACGGCTAATGAGCAGCACTTTTCTTGGCAAGAGAAACTATTGGAGGATTTGTCAATTCCTCGCAAGAGGCGGTACACCCCTGAAAAACTTTGCAAACACCTGGAGGATACGCCGTACCTTGCAGCTGCGGGTCATCATTATGTAGGACAGACTCAGAGGAATATTGCTACACGTTTGAAAGAACATATAAAAGCTGTAAGCGAAAAACAAAGAGAAAAGTCCGCCATATATGAACATATAATGGACCATCCAGACGAATACCGCTGGATTCACTTCGATGAAGCTAGGGTTCTAGCTAAGGAGCCTCAATAAATCCCTCGATTGGTTCGCGAATTTATTGAAATTAAACGCCACCATAATTTCACACCAACAGGAATATCGTGAGCACGGTTTGCTCCAACTAGCGACAAATCAACAGCAAGAGATAGAACCTCTTAGGCACCATTACAACCAGCGCAGCGTAGCCAAAATCGCATATAACATCCAACTGGCAGTTTCGCAGGGACCACGCTCAATGAAATTTTTAGCGAAATGTTCGGGGTGACTAATGCATCGCAATCGCTAATTATTTTAACTTGCGATTTATAGGTACTATAAGGCAAGTTATGCATTCGGAAAAAAAATCGAACTCGAGATTTTGATTAAAGTTCACATTACGATGATAGCGAAGACCAAAAAAGTGGATCTCGCAATTCTGTCTGTTCGACTGCAGCTAAACGGCTCGGCCGATTTTCTTTAAACTTGGTAGATATGGGTTTTATTTGTTTCCCCCGGATGCTTTTTGATTTGATTTTTTAAGACCAAAAATTACGGTACCTGCCATACGATTTTTTTCGAAATTTTATAAATTTTTTTTTCTCAAAAACTGTCCCACAGATTCCAAAAAAAAAAATTCAAAAAATTTCATTTAGTTAAATTTTTGGTAGGTACCCCCTTTGGAACCATTTTTTTTGGTTTTTGATTTTCTCAAAAACGGTACAACCGATTTTGATCATTTTTTTTATGTTAAGGGTCTCCTGCAGTTTTAGTATTATTGTGTATTCAAATTTTGAAAAAAATTTTTTTTGGATTTAAAAAAAAAATTCACATTTTTTTTTGAAAACTCAATACATATTTCGAAAATCCCATGCTCGATTTTCTTAAAACTTGATAAATGAAAGTTTATTAAAATAGTCTACAAGATATGAGAAAAAAAATGTATTTTACCTAAAAATAACGGTACCCTCCATACAAATGTTAAAAAATGGTTTTCTAAAATCGTATTTTTCTCGAAAACGGTTCCGAGAATTTTGCTTAACCTTTTAGTCTTTCGATTAATTTTTAAGATCTGTAATTAAATACAAAAAATTTTGAAAACAAGACATTACTGACTGCACCTACCTTAAAACGATTTTTTAAAATTTTGAATTTCTCATTATCGACATAACGGATTTTAATGAAATATTTTATAGAGATGCATCTAAAAACTTTAAGAAACATTGCATTTCAAAACTTTAAAAAAAAATATTTTTTGAATTTTTGAAAAAAAAAGAAATCATTTTCTTGGAAAATTCGATATCTCAAAAATGGGTCAATATTTTTTTGGAAATTTAAATTTCATTCGTACAATAACAAAAACCTAAAGTTGACGTACCAAGTTTTTTTTTTAAATATTTTAAAAATTTTATATGTATATAAAACCTTATTTTATTAAGAAACCACTAAAACGACTTATAGTTTTTGTTCTTGCATAAATTCATATTTGCATAGCATTCTGTTTTTGTCTCTTATTTAGTATTAAGAGACAAAATTTAAAATTTAAAAATTTAATTTAATTTAATTTAAAAAATGATGATAATTTTATCATTAGATATGAAAAGTTTTTTCTAACAACATTTGTTTTTAAAATTCCTAGTCTATTACATAGGAGCAAGTTCGTGCGACCCAGTCGTACATTTTATTGTTTATATAACGTACCTACTTCGAAAACTTAAAAATGTCAAATGTCATATTTGAAGCTGATAAACAACATCACTACGTATGTACATACAGTGCGATTCACATGAATAGACGCACCATTTTTCTTTCAATAAATTGCAGTTTTCTTTTTGTTTTTCTTCATGAACTACGAAAGAATTGCATTCATTTGAAAGGTTATTAAATTCTCTGTAAAAAAAACCTAAATTCAAGATTAGTGAGAGACACTTAACGGTTGTTTTGATCTCTTTCTTCGCATTAGTGCTAAAAAAGCTGAAATAAATCGGTTCACTTGATTAGACGCACTCGTTAAAAGTTAAAAAAAAGAGGTTGATCAATTTTTAACATTTTCTATTTACTTTTTTTATTATTATTGAAGTTATTTTTCACAGTTTCAATACTTTGTACAACCCCTACGATTTGAAATTACATCAAAAATTCTACTTCTAAGAGATTCATACAATTTTCTTAATAATCTAATGAAATCTTAAACAAGGCTTTTTTAATTGCGGTAATTATCTCCTTACAGCTTTCATACTGCTTACCTTTTTTATAAATTTGATGGGTCAGCCATCCAGAAAGGGTTTCAATGATGTTTAGATCAAGTGAGTATGTTGGCCACTGCAAAAATTCCAGATTTTCACTGGGAATAAATGCTTTTACAACGTGCGCGTTGTGAATCGGAGCATTGTCTAGTTTTCAGATCTACTGGATAGGTCCAAAAAGGTCTCTTATGGCTCGAAAAGTTGTTTGCATAAGAGCTTTATAAGAAATTTCTGTCATTTTGTGACACATAAGACCAACTCAAAGGCGCGGTAGTGCGAAATGGCACCCCACACCCATACTTCTCCTTTCTTGGAATAATTTCGGTTCAAAAAGCATTCGGATGTCATAGAAATAAAACGTATACCCATCAGGACCATCTAGGTGGAACTTTTTCTCATCAGAAAACACCACATTTCTTCAATTTAAAACACTTCCAACCTGCGCCTACCATGTCATGTGAAGACGCGCGAACTCCAACCGCTGTTCTTTTCTTGCAGCGTTAAGTTTTTTTTTTTTTTAGCTTTTTGAATTTCAAGTGTTGAATACCTAAAAAAGCTCGAAGAACAGTTGATTTGATTGCACTTACCCCCGCTAATTGTTTGATTTTCATCGTGAAGTTACTTAAATTTGAGGCAATTCATATAATTTTTCGCTTCTCGCGTGGTGTAAATGGTGTTTTTGTCCTTCCTTTGTTGTTTTTTCGTAGATGGCAGGATTTAATAAAACATTTCGAACAGCTTTATCATTTCGTCCTA
This sequence comes from Philhelius festivus, assembly GCA_963931855.1. Taxonomy (NCBI): domain Eukaryota; kingdom Metazoa; phylum Arthropoda; class Insecta; order Diptera; family Syrphidae; genus Philhelius; species Philhelius festivus. The sequence continues at coordinate 89,457,490 of OZ007555.1, forward strand.
TTTTCTTTGCAATTTTGGGCATCGAATACCCTTCTGAATGGTAGGCCTCAATTTTTGCTATTTCCGCCGAAGTTAACATTTTCTTTTTAACCATTTTCACCTTAAACACTCGGAAAAACTTTAATAACGTACACTCATTAACCAAATTTAATTTGTATTACCCAGCATTAAGAAACTAACTGAATTAATTCATGCGTCTAATCAAGTGAACCGATTTATTTCAGCTTTTTTTAGCACTAATGCGAAGAAAGAGATCAAAACAACCGTTAAGTGTCTCTCACTAATCTTGAATTTAGGTTTTTTTTACAGAGAATTTAATAACCTTTCAAATGAATGCAATTCTTTCGTAGTTCATGAAGAAAAACAAAAAGAAAACTGCAATTTATTGAAAGAAAAATGGTGCGTCTAATCATGTGAATCGCACTGTACATATATGGCGAAGCCAGTGGTGCGGGAAGAATAGATGCATTATAACCAGACAGGTTGAATTCCTTGTGATCGAAGTTTTCATCCACCTCGGTCCACTCTGGCTGATATTCTCAGTATTGATATATAAAGCACAGAAATTCCATAGTCCCCATACAAAACATAAAAAAATATTTGGTGTTGTTCAGAGTCCAATAAACCAGGTGAGTCATGTCTTGATTATATTATTTGAAACTGAAACTCAAGAGAGAAGTCCGAAAAAATTGGTACTAACATGTCCGTTCAATAAGTGTATTCTAAGCTGGGTAATAAACCAAACCTTAGTCAACACTTGGTACTAGGTCAATTCAAAGACCGGTTTGATAATAACCTTCGACAATAAAAGGTAGACTGGCACCGCTCTCGAATTAAAACCACTTTCTATGAATTTCCACATCTTCAAATAGTTGATTAAAGGCAAATATTGAAAAAATGAAAAAAACTAAACATGACTATGAATGAAAAATTATTTTTTTTAAACTCAAGAAGACAACGAACCACCTACTAGGAATTCTCTAAGTTCATTGGATCAGAGCAATCTCGAATCGACCTTCGAATCGTTAGTAAGTCTTTTCTTTGGCATGCACTAGCGTCTACATTGAAGAACAATTTCTATGGAATTAATTACATCACAAATTTTACATTTAAATTTACAAATAGCGTAAGGTGAATTAAAAAACGTTTTCTAAAAACAACAGTTATTGGCACCTGGCTACAATTATTGGAACCCCTAACATTAAATAAAAATCATGTTTTTCTTTACAGATTTTTTTTAAATTAGTAATAAGAAAAAAATAAAATAAGTAATTCAAATATTAGCTAGTTTTAATGAAGACAAAAAATAGCATCTATTGAATTTTTTGAGAAACTTTTATCCATTTCACTATAGTAAGGTCTTCTTCTTTTGCTAAAACAGTAACCGGTCAAAATTATAATGTAGTACTATGAATATTGAACTTTTTGGAACCCGCTTTCTGGATATGTGTCCTTTTATGTTGAGAAGAGCTTGTTTAATATCTTTTTCGTTGTACTTCTGTGTTTTCCGTGGCATTTTTTGGAACTGAAAATTGTAACGGTCAGTTGATATGGTTATTGGCACCCTAAAAAGTATAATTTTTGGCAGTGCCAATAATTGTTGCGCCATAGAATGAATAACTGGCACCCCCATGCCAATAATTGAATCCCTACTTTTTTGCGAAAACAGTTATTGGTACTCCTTTTTCTTAAAATTTAACAATTTGTTACAAAAAATTGTTAAAAAACTTTATCTTTAATATGTTTTAAAACAAAAACTATATTTTTTTTATTAAATCTACCATAAAATAATCAAAAACGAACGCTTACCAAATTCTCTCTCTCCTTAGTGGAAACATTAAATTTTCGATCACTTTTTCACAAAAACATAAATAAATCGACTTAATTTTTGCTCTTATTAAAACGAACTGAGGAGGAAATTTAAATTAATTAAAACAAAAACACAGAATTATGGGGAACTAGATATACTTTAAGAAAAAACAATGCCAATAGTTGGTCTAAAATTAGGGGTACTAATAATTGTATCCGTTACGCTACGTTGATAGCCGTTGGCTTTTAAGATATCATAAGCCTACATCGCATACAACTATCATAATATCCGTCTTCAATACAATTTGATACGAACACTTCTTGTAGAAAGTTGTGATAGCACGAATATCATAATTAAAAAATTCCGTAAATTTTAATTTGTGTGGTTTTCCTTTTTTCAAGTATGGGGCTGCAAAACAACAATTTGCCTAGGGCGGTAAGGACTTCAGGTTCGGCACCGTGTACTCCCTGTGTAAGAGCTTCTATCAAATCATATGTAGAATTTTATAATCAATTTTGGTAAAAGCATTATCATTTGAAAAATCGTTCTTTAAAAAAAACTAATTCAATCCTTTTGAATCCAATCAATCAAATCAAAATTTTGAAATATTTTACTTTGGTTTTGCAAATGCTTTCTTTTGGGACCATTTGGCTTATTCAAGGTCTGGCGGTTAACGCAAGCCAACTTCTATTCAACAAAAGATTTCAATTCACTATTCAACTTTTGAAACGCACATGGTGTAGATTGGTAGCCACCCTCGTTAAATCTTCATTCATATAACAGTTTATTTCTTTTTTCATTCTGCTATTCCTTTTTTTATTTAGCTAGATTGCTCCGTTTTATAACTTATCAGAATAACGCTTTAGAAGACAAGAACTAATCCGCAGGAGTCCTTTGTTATCATGCTCTTTTGAGATTCTTTTTCAAGCATTCGTACCGTGTATTACACCGTTATCGTTGGTGTATGTACTATGCGCACAAATCGTAATGAGAACATTTTAGTGAAAACACAATACAATAGAAGTAAGCATGTGCTAAAAAGGCGGATAATCACCAGTGTTGTCCTTCATAGTCGTCGTCGACGTAACAGTCATCGGCCTCGGACCCATTTTAAGTTGGGATACATGTGTACGGTAGGTACTACATCCCAAGTTTTGCATTCGGAAAAAAAATAAAGCGTAATTTTGATCAAATAGGTATCCGTATAGCCTTACAAAACGAGTTTATTAGCGCTTCGACATTTTAACCCTTACACTGCTGGGTAAGTGCGAGAATTGCTCACCTTAGAAATATTAATACAAAGTTGGCAGTGTTGGCCAAGTCTCTAGTTGATTTTGTATTTATGTAGGTCTTCTTTTGATAATTTCAATAGATTTTGACATCATAGGTACTTTCTCAAATATTTAATTAAGAGTTAAAATCCCGTGTAATGTAATTTTTTTTTTATTTATAAGTAATTTTAAATAACATATAAAATTTTAAAAAGATATCCTTACCAAGTTCTTTGCACTAACTTTCATTATTTTTGGTGAGTTCATCGGCAGTTTATTAAAAACAAACTCTAGCGAAAAGTTAGTTAACTTGCTTAAAATTACTAAATTGTTGAGTAGTATTATTTATGCATATATACACATACATATGACCAATTTGTATAGAATAAATACACATATTTTTTATTTTACAATAAACATTTTTTTTTTTTGAGAAAATTAAATGATTAAGAACAACAGCAACAGCTTTTTATAAGCCCAGTAATCATTTTTTTATTTTTCGAATCAAACATTGTTCCACATTTTGCTTAGAAAAATCTTTCTTCTAGTATCTATGTACATATTTAGTTCTTTCCAACCAGCTAGAGTTTCAAAAATAATTATCGCCCATAACGTTATCCTCAGACAAAACCCACATGAAGATATGTTGAGATTTTTGCTGACATGAGCCATTGTATTTATAAGCACGGTTTGTTGACGAATTAACTCGAATCTCATATTGTAGGTCATTTTTAATCTATGAATACATCAATGCGCAATAAACCTTTGTATCATATCTGCAAAATTTTCGTTGCCGAAAAACTTACCTAGAACTTTCAAACAAACGAGACAGTCAATTGAGCCAGTCCTAATAATTTCTTCAGGAAAGAAAAATTAAATGTTCTATTGTGAACTATCTATGTATGTACTCGTATGTAAAAGTAATTTTGAACTCAAAGAAATAAAACCACATAGTTTACAAATTGTTTTCTTCAAAGTGAAGTGGACAAATTATGTTTCTAATAGCATGAATATAATAACTATTTTCTATCTTTATTTTTTAAAAGTACTCGTATATTTGTATTTAAATAATTATGTATATAATTAATTCAAGATTTTGAATCATTTTTCAAATAGCTGCAATATTAAAAACGCCAAACAATACAATAAAAGTGGTCGATGTTCCTGTATTCTGCAATATTCCGGTGATGGACAAACTCATCTATAACCAAAACGGTTTTCAACATGAAAAAAGTTAGATTTTTTTCTATTGAAAAATAAGCAGACACGTTAAAAATAACGTGATGCACAAGTTTACTAATTACGAATAAATAAAAATATTTCTTTATGTCGGACGGAATATTTTATTTAAAAAAAGTCTTCTCCTTCAAGAAAAACATAATGTTCAAGGGAAAAAAGGCCTGTACATAGTACATCCATTGTCAGCGAATTTGATAACACGCTATTCAAAATGCTGCATCGCTATAGTGTCTGGGACATGCTTGCCTGGCACCTACTCCATCCTCTCAGCGTAGTCGATCATGCCCAGAGGAGAGAACACGTCAATATGTGTCGGGCGTCGGGCGTCGGGCGTCGGGCCATACCTATAAAAAGACAAAAAAAAGAAGTTTTTAATATAAAAAAGGAAACAAAAATGCAGGAGATATCAATTGTTATATGTTTTTTTTTAGGTTGGGTACGATATCCCTCTTTTTATAATCCCGTTTTTATAATCCTGTTTCTTATAATCCCGCTTTTTTAAAATCCTGCTTTTTATAATCCCGCTTTTTAAAATCCCGTCTCTTATAATCCCGTTTTTTATAATCCCCTTTCTTATTACGACGTGTAAGCAGTGAGGTATGTAAGGGGGGCATGCTACCCCCTTGCAACCCCCTTGCAACCCCCTTGCAACCCCCTGCTTGGGCACACTATAGGATTTGGGGTAGGTGCGAGGTTAGGTGTATGCAAAGTTTCTTTAGCATTTAAAGTCTTAGCGACGTATTCTAAAAAACGAGATTAGCGGGATTTTAGAAGACGGGATTTTAAAAAAGCAGTATTTTAGCAGACGGGATCTTAAAACTTTTTTTTCGGGATTTTTGAAAAGCGGGATTTCAAAAAGCGACTTATCTGACAGTGAAGATTTATACATATTAAAATTTTATTAATTTCATCGTTAAATACCCATTTTCACAAAGATAAGTATACTGATAACCATTACGGAGAACATTTTTAAGCCAATATTCGCTTATTTAGAGAAACGACCGCTAAGAAGCATACACAAATCTGTCTAAGTTTCTGTTCTGCTCTAAAAATGGGGTCTAATTGGAGTCTGTTGTAAATCTCATAGTTAAAACTGCTAATCAGTCTTAACGCTTTCAATTGCAACCTTCAGCAGGTTTGTGAAAAGAGACAAGTAACTCATCAATTTCTTAATATTTGAGCAACGCTTATCGTTCAAAAGTTATCTTTTAAATGAATTGCAGGTGGTCATAAGACATGCATCTTTCGAAATAGTTCTTTTAGTTGTAATTTTTATTGCAACTCAAAAAAAATAATCTTTTCTAGTGGCATTTTGAACAATTTCCGTTTACTTAAAAAAAAATCATTCACTTATTCATACAAGTTGGTTATATTGTGTTGTTTGTCTCGTAAATGTTATTTTAATTGGTTCAAGTTATATTTTAAGCTTTTCAAGACTTTTCGGAACCTACCGCGTTAATTTTATAAATTTCTTTTTCCCGACCGACGACGCGACGTTTCGAAGAAATTTAACTCTTCGTGGTCGCGGGGCAAACAAATATAAGCACATGAGGCGTGCGGCCTACGGCCGGCCGCCGGCCATGCTGTGGAGAGCCCTGATCTTGTCATGGAATATAACATTAAAACAATCACAATCTATGAACAAGTATTTATTGAATTGAATTGAATTCTCAACTGAAATTTCAAGTTACCAAATTGGTAAGAAGAGTTGAGAAATCACATCAGTTTACCCTTGACCCATATTTTAGGTTTACTGGTAATTAATGAAATTCATTCTTTAGCTGTAGCAACCACCAGAATATGGAATGCCTTAAAATAAATTAGTTTTGTATTAGTTTTGACTTTTTCACAAATTTCCGATAAGAATATATCTAATTATATTAATAAATTTATAGATACTTTAAAACGTTGAATTACATCTAATCCGAATCACCTTATGTTGCATTGTGAACTAAAAGAGCATTAAGGTGCGACCGAGTCGTGCGTTTTATTTACATTGCCATCCCTTATAAAAAATGGGATAATGGGAATATGACGCACAAACATAGTCACCTTTCAAAAAAAGAAGAATAGAATAAGTTTGAAAGCAACATATATCTCATCCCTCTCGAGTTACGATTTTCGTGCGCTTTTTGCACACCTCTACGTTTTCTTTGGGGAAAAGAAAGGATTTTGTAAATAGAACGAATGAGCGCCTGTCAATTGAAAACATCAGAGGATAACAATTCACAGAGACTTTGTAATTTCTAACACAAAAAAAGAAATGAAATATGGGAGAACACATGAGATTTTGTTTGTAATTTGGTTTTGCTTTTACTCATACGGAATCGGATTACCTATTAATTTAGAAACAAAACAACAACAACGCAACATGTGACTGTCTTATTAAACATTTAATTTAAATATTATTAACGAAAGAAAAATTTAAAAAAAATCACAACGCAAATTTTTCCGATTTCTGTGTCGGAGGCATAACCATTTGAATGTATGAATAATAAACAATAGAGGATTGTGCCATTATTTGGAAATATAGGTCCCAGACGTTTTACTTTCAGCTTTCACCTTGCTAGAATCCTCCAAAAGTGGGCGAAAACCCAAATGTTGATGTTCGTGGTATACAAAAAAATCTGAATAATTCCTTTGATTACAAATACCTATACGAGTATGGTTCTCAGGCGTTTTGGTATCAGCCTTCCCATCGCCAGGCTGCGCTAAAGTGTTCAAAAAATATAAGACTCCGGCAAATGGTTAACAGCCAACCTATATTTTATAATTAATAACTATATTTTGCATTTTGTCTGGTGCCACAATCCCTTTGCCCCATTTAACTTGTTACGAAATTACATCGGCGCTTACCATTTTATTGAACGCTGAATATAAAGTACTTGATTATCTGAATTATTTCGTCTATTCCGTTCAATATCTTTTATAGAAGGAGTAATACATAATTCGATCGAAGACAACATGAATTTCTTTTGTGTTCATCAGACAGATCTTTTTTAAAACTTGTAACCAAAACATCTGGGACTTTATATATTTGTGATCAGAGGAATTATTCTGATTTTTTTATAAATTAGTTATACCTTTGTATATAAAACTTATAGTACTATCAAGAAGACGAAAGATTGTGGCGACATCTTAAGGCTAGGGACTGCAATTGCTAGATTTGTCTTTGCTAAATTTAACAATAAAATATTCTCTTTTTTACTACTGGTTTTGTATGTTATCCTACTCTCCACTGTAAAAGCGTGCGCTAATTTCTGCACTACCACCAGGCTAGCGTTCGCAATACAAAATCACGCTTCATGATAATACTATAGGTTATAATATACAAAGGTTATACCTCGAACATGAAAATTTGGTTTTTCGCCCCCTAGGGCGTCTGGCTAGGGAAAACCAGAGAGTAAAACGTCTGGGACCTATGTACATATTTTAAATTAGCGAACAGTCTCTATTTTTTTTTTTTTTTTTTTTTTTTTTTTTTTTTTTTATTGATTATAAAATAGCTAACAGTTTTTAATAAACTTACGCCTATTACAAACCTTTAACAAGCTATATTTTAAGTTAATTCAGTTTTATTACAGAGATTACATATAAAGTTTATAAAAGTTTTTTTTTAAAAAGATTAAGAAATAATTTTATGTAATAAAGTATTAAGAATACTAAAACGATACAAAATAAATGGAAAAGCCAAGACCAAAAGCAAGAAAAAATTAAAAAAAATGGAAATGAAAAAATTTTAAAAATTGAAATGAAAGATGAGCCACATTCACGGACAATTCTTAAAATGACAGATTTAGGGTTATCATTAGAAACATGCAAAACATCAAACGTTGAGAAAATTTTATTATGGTACTTTTGAATTCTTATTAAAGGTGATTTAAAAATTAAATTGGTTCTTGAGAAAGGTATATCAAATACAACAGAATGACGACTAAAACGAATCGGAAAATGGATGCTAATAATGCTTTTTAAATTTGGTGAATCTATTTTATTATACATGATTTTATATAGGAATAGCTCGTCTAATAAAACTCTGCGTTGAGATAAAGACATCATTTCAAATAACTGTAACCTAACACTATAATCGGAGTGGTTCTTGTACAACTTATATTGTAAAATTCTTGTGAATTTTCTTTGAATGCATTCAATTTTGTTTGAATGGGTTTCGTAAATTGGATTCCAAACTGTCGATGCATATTCAAGAATACTACGAACTAGAGAGTTAAAAAGTGTAATATATGTCTCAGCTTTACGAAAAAATTTTCCAGTTCTAAAAATAAAACCCATTATTCTTGCTGCTCTTTTTGTAATATAGTTATAGTGAACATCGAACAAAAGCTTGGAGTCAAATACGATTCCAAGATCTTTTTGCTCAGTAACACGGGTTAATTCTGTTTCACCTATCCGGTAGCTAAACATTGTTGGTTGTCTTTGAGATAACACTACATTTGTTCGCATTCAAAAATAGTTCGTTGGAGGAACACCAAGCTTGAAGAATTGTAATATCCTTTTGAAGTAGAATGCAATCCCTTATGCACGTAATTTCTCGATAAATTTTAAGATCATCTGCATATAGTAATGAAGAAGATTGAAAATTATTTGTTATATCATTTATATATATTAAGAATAAAATGGGGCCTAATATTGAACCTTGCGGTACTCCAGATGGAGGAAAAAAAGCACTCGACTCAAATTTATTAACAACTACTTTATGTGATCTATTTGTCAGATAGGATCTTACCCACATTATAATGTCAAAATGGAAACCCATTTCTTGCATTTTTCTATAAATAATCTCATGATTGACTTTATCAAACGCTTTTGAGAAGTCTGTGTAGATCACGTCGACTTGTAATGTACGATTAAAAGCATTGTTTATATATATTTTAAAATGGTTATACCTCCGATACAAAAATCGGAAAAATTTGAATTTTCGAAAACGTGCGATTAAGAAGAAAGGAAAGCAAAAATCCAAACTTTTGTTAAAAAAAAATACTTCTTATAATCAAATAAAGCCAACAAACTGAACTGCAGGTGGAAAACAGGTGGATATGATTGTGATGCCTCCTCTGCACCGAAATGTCATATTTGCTTAGAATGTTGAGCTGTATTTATATCGCAAGTACAATGTGATATATTTTCCAATGTCCCACATTTTGTATGCAACTGAATGAGTAATGTTTTCACTAATAAATTGTTTTAATAATATGACGCCTGATCTCCTAGGAATTTCCTATTTTTCTTTTCCATTTTTTCTTAGCATTATTTTTTTGGTTGCAGAAAAAAATCACAAATCTGTTTGTCACTCCCTCATCTTCATTTCATAGAAATAATCATTTTTTTAAAAGTACTAAAACACAATCAAATAAGAAACATATTCCTTTAGGGAATACATTTGAAATGAATATTTTCCCTTGAAAGATAGGTAGATCATAAAAGAATAAGAAATTGTCACCGTCTCTTAGTCAGATTAAAAGATTTTGCTTCAAACATTCGGATTCATCACCCTAAGAGAGATAGTAAATATTTAACCTAAGCCACAACACCACAAATAACCAACTACGTATATATGAACATTGCACATTATAATTTCAAAATTGATGGGGTGGAAACTCAAGTGGGATATTTTCTAAGATATCTTTGTATTCCATAATAGTTGTCACAGATGGTGTAATTGGAGTAATTACATTTTTAATCCTTAAGGACTTAAAAGCTACCCAATTCTAATACCATACCCGAGGAAAGGAGGAAATTAATAATAAAATCTTAGGACATTTAAAAAAGATTTTAGGGCTTCCCTGGAGGTGTCATTTATTTGTATTAGCAAAAAAACAATGCCTTAATTTGATTCACCTTTCACATTGATTTATTAAGCACATAGAACGCTTACTAAGTTCAAGATATTAATATTATTAGCATGATGTTTAGACAATCGAAATTCGAGTGACAATATTTTACAAATTCTGTAATTGACGGAAAATTCTAGAAAACTTAAATTTTATAGAATAACATTTAGATCATACATTTTTTATAAAAAAGAATAAGTGTTAGATAACTATTTAAGAAAAGTTCAATTAATTGAGCTTATTAAAAAATCAGGTTATTCACAAAAGTCACAGGTAATATAAATGCAGATTACACGCCTGGATTAGCAGTTTACGATTTTTTCAGTACTGGTTGAAATAAAATACCCGAATGCGTCATAAGAATTTGCTCATATCTTCAAGGGGTTTTAAATTAAAAATTAAATCTAAAAACATGTCATTACCAAGAAAAAAATGGTAATCGTTGTATATACCCTAGGCTCTGTTAATATAGAAGGTTCCTTGGACGTTATTTTTAGAATAAATACTAGCCTTTATAAATGAGTAAAAATAAAGTTTAAATCTTCAGAAGTTTTCAGAAATCTAAAAAATGCGTTATAAAAATAAAAGAACATGAGCCGACAGCAATTTTGAGATTGGATGTGTGTACATAGTATAACCAAAATATGAGTATTAGCGTTTATTGGTGATGAAATATGAAATAATGCTTTGTCATTTTTCTTCAAAAGAAAACGTTACAACGACTTATAATTTTTGTTCTTGCCTTAATTTAGATTTGCCTAAAAAATCATATGGCAGTCTGTTTTAAACTCTTATAACTCACTAGAGTATAAAAAAAGAATGCTATGCTTATGAACAATTTTCTCCAATAACATTCATTTTTAAAATTCTTAGCCTTTTATATAAGAGGAAGTTCGTGCGACCTAGTCGTGCATTTTATTTTGTATGAAATCGCTGCATATATTCACAAGTTGTTCTATTGGCCAAATAGTCCGGGAGGCAGCGACAGATTTCATTACACCATTTTCGCAAGCTTAATTTTTCGTATATGAGTTATTCGTGTTATAACTAACAATAATTTCATGGTCTTCCATCTCAAGAGTACAACGGGGGGTTACAGGAGGGTTTCAAACCCCGCAAAAAAATCATGAAAAAAATTCATAGTCGCAAACGTGAAACTTTTTTGACGCATTATCTGACACATAAGAAGTTTGAAAAATATAGTCTTCCACCTGTATCCCACAACAAAATACGTCTTCCACCCACGCAAAAACCGCAAAACTTTTTGAAAAAAATTCATTCCCGCGAAGATGAAATTTCTATATATGCTAACTCTTAATGTAATAAACATAAAATAAATATTCTTCCACCTATAACATACAACAAAATTCGTCTTCCAAGGCTTTAAAGTTGCACACCGCACTTTGGTCTTTTTTTCTTATTTTTAAATGCAATCCTCGGGGAGAGTACGATAACTTGGCCGCCAAGATTTGATAACGGGTTTTTGTAGAGGGGTAAAAAACAAGCAATTTTTACTGTGGGAGGGGGGGTCTATCTCCCCCCGTTTAGGAGGTAGGGGCACTTTTAGAAAAATAATTTAAATTGAAAAAAAAAAATATTAAAAATATATTAAAAAAATATTTAAATTAATTTACTTATGCCAATGGTTTTTGAGAAATTTGCATTCAAAGTCCAAATTTTGATAAAAAACGTGAAAAAAAAAGTTTAGACCGATTGTTTTCAAAATTGTGAAATGAAATTGTAAATAAGCTTATATCAGTGTACCTATCAGTTCTTAATCAAACACAAAAAAACCGCATGGTTCTATGGCTTCTAGTTTTTGAAAAAATTGAAATTAACTAAAACTACTTTTCTATAAAATGTTTGATATTTTTTGCTTGCTTACATAAATAAATCAGTGCTAGCTTCCAACATTACAATATATAAACAGTAAAGTATCTATGGGGTGGCATGCTGCCCCCCCCCCCTGCAACCCCCCTGCTTGGGCACACTATAGGATTTGGGGTAGGTGCGAGGTTGGGTGCATGCAAAGTTTCTTTTGCATTCACAGAATCTGTATTTAAAAAAATTCAAATTTATTCTATTTATCCAATGTCCACTAAATACATATAAAATACAATAAACGATCTTGAAAACCAAAACAAACTTCCGACCATGTTCACCAATACATGGCACTATTTTTCTATCGAAAATACTGCATAGAAAGAAAATATAAGGACGACTGGGGTTCGCAAATAATAGAGTTTTTGTCTGATGTAAAACAAGTTTACCCTTGTTATACCGATGGTGATATATGTATGTGAGGGTTTACAGTTAAAAGACATCGATCCTCCCACTCTTCAGAGCAAAAATTTAGAAAGTGTTTTACCGCCAAAACATCCTCGGCTTCCCACCATAAAAGAGTAACTCAACGAACTCGACGGTTATAGTACGGACGATGGCTTTATTGACAAGACTTACACACCTTTTTAATACATTTTGACCATTTTTAACTAACTATGACTGACTAACTCCTGACTAACTGACAAAATAACTGACCCAGATGCAATTCTACCTCCTCATGGTGCATTCTGGGTAACGCTAATGAATTGCGGTACTGAACTAACAAAGATTTATTGGCGTAAAATTTTAAAGAGTTCTCGTTTAAGCAATAAAACCGGCTCTACTTAACGCAGTCGTTTAGCTTGGAGACTTCGTCTAACTTTTTCATAATTTTAATCACGTTAGAGAACTCTTCTAACTAATGTGGGTTTTACAACAGAACCTAAGCGAATTTGCGTTGAACAACCCTTAATTTGACAGATGCATAACTCACACAACTACAAAAACACAAAAAAAAAGTAAAAAGGACAGACAACTTCAAATCAAATAATTTGTGGCCGAAAAAAGTACATTTAATATACTACATCGGTACAGATTTTGATTGTTTATAAGTTATTTACATTATTTTCGATGGAAATACGAGTAAAGTATAAATCGTATATTCACAGCATAAAAACTCAATTTGTTGTTGCAAGGTGCAGATTCATTTAGTTATACCTACTCGTCTCGGCCGGCGCGGCGGCGCGCGTGCATACATAAGATATGTATGTAACTACATACATTTGTGTTTACAGATTTGTTCATCGTAGGAGCACTTTCGTACGATTACTTCGAATTTATAATATTCAGTTATTCAGTCTATTTACAAAAAACATCTTTAAAAAATTGAATAAAACATCAGTTAACATTTTTCTTAAATTTGCTTCGGTATGAAATGACCATTGTCAATATGGATAAAGTATACTTTTAAAAGATAAACTAGCTATTTGCTGCTGTTAAAGTAAGACGAGCTCTTTAACGTTAAAGTATAGTTTATGTCCTTTAAAATTAACAAAAAGTCGGTTCTCGTTTTATACTCAATATTTAGAGTCGACTCCCATTCTAAAATTGATTTAGAGTAGGTTTTAAATGTTTAAAATTTTGCGCCATTATGTTTATTAACATTAATCTTTAAAATGGAATCACCGTCACCACCAAAATCAAAAAAAGTAGTTTTGGTAATTTTCGATTTTCTCAAAAACTAGAAGACATAGAACCATGCGGTGTTTTGTGTTCGATTAAGAACTGATATTTACATGGATCACATATAAGTTAATTTACAATTTGATTTCAAAATTTTGAAAACAATCGGTCTAAAGTTTTTTTTCACGTTTTTTTTTATCAAAATTTGGACATTAAATGCGAATTTTTCAAAAACCATTGGCATAAGTAAATTAATTTAAATGCACGATTATAGAATAAATTTCCGGCCTTCAAATGCAGTATAGCACTTTATTGTAAGTGTTGCCGTTGTTTTTTAATATTTTTTTTTTTCAATTTAAATTATTTTTTCTAAAAGTGCCCACCTCCTAAACGGGGGGAGATAGACCCCCCCTCCCATAGTAAAAAGTGCTTGTTTTTGACCCCTCTACAAAAACCCGTTATCAAATCTTGGCGGCCAAGTTATCGTACTCTCCCCGAGGGTTGCATTTAAAAATAAGAAAAAAAGACCAAAGTGCGGTGTGCAACTTTAAAGCCTTGGAAGACGAATTTTGTTGTATGTTATAGGTGGAAGAATATTTATTTTATGTTTATTACATTAAGAGTTAGCATATATAGAAATTTCATCTTCGCAGGTGGAAGACTATATTTTTCAAACTTCTTATGTGTCAGATAATGCGTCGAAAAAGTTTCACGTTTGCGGCTATGAATTTTTTTCATGATTTTTTTGCGGGGTTTGAAACACTCCTGTAACCCCCCGTTGTTAAGGTGCGGTGGAAGACGTCTATGTTACTATAACTTACCACTTGAATGACTCATACACAAAATATAAGGCTTGCGAAAATGAGACGGAAATTTCTGTCGCTGCCTCCCGGACTAAAACATCCCTTTGAACGGACACGGAAAGCAATTTCGCAAATCAAATAAATTATAGAACACTTTCTGTTGGATCGACACCAGAGCAGGATTAAATATTTTGGAAACTTTTTATTCTAAAGTACAGTCTTCATTAAACAGGGTAAAACGATTCATATAAATTTATATGACATAGTGACTTCGTTGTGTTCTTTTTTGATAATTCTGCTTCTCATCTTAAGGACTTCCACCTAGAAAATATAAAAGTTGGTGATCTTCAAGCAAACACCTTATCGATTTGTCAGCCTTTGGATCAAGATGTGATGAAAGTGATTAAATTTCACTTTCGCCTTCTTATTTTAAAGAATTTCATGAAAAGCTCACAATCAGAATCCACAAAAAAAAATTATTCAAAAGAGTAAATGATCTAGACGAAATCATTTAGTAAATAATGCTAAGAAGCTTATAACCGAAAAAGCAATTGCTAATTGATTTAAGAAATCTCGTTTCGAACAAAGTTTGATTTCGAAAATAAAATGAATTCGATCCAGAAGTTGGATTCTAAATTTAGTTTCCCCTAAACGGAGATTTATATAAAAGTTAAGGTTTCGAAAAGGAAGTTGTTACTTTCGAAGTAAAATCAAATCACAATTATCTTCAATTCAAATTTGTTTGTGAGTACAGCCATACTATAAGCACTACTGTAAGACACATTAATTAATTATTTGAATATTAGCATTGAATGCACGTAAATTCATTTTATAATTTTTCAAGTTTATCGTTAAAATTTAAAGTTTAAATAAAAGCGAATTAGTTCATCAAAAGAATTATTGAACTAACTACAGTAGACTCTCGTTAACTTGAACATACGATAACTTGAACATTCCAATAACTTGAACAAATATTTTTTCCCTTTACGCATTCTATACCTTGAACGGACTATTTTTAAGACTCGATACCTTGAATTTTCCCCCTAAGTACTCTATAAGTTGAATAAGTATAAAATGTATGCGAACTCTGTAACTTGAACAAAGTTTAATATTGAATTTCTTAAATTTTTGAATTTATGCAAGGTACCTGGGATGTTGGTACACAATGCAAACGGATTTTGTAAAGGGGAATCCCAGGAAATTTCTTTAGTATTTTCGTATAAGGTTTTATTCTTCATAACCGGTGAATTTCTTAATGTCGTTTGAACACGTGCGTATTTAGGAATCAAAAAACGTTTCAATTAAAATTATTTATTAATAATATCATTATTTATGTTTCAAAATCATTAAAATGAATTATTGTTAAATAAAAGCAACAATTTTTTAACTTGATCCAGTAACTTGCACAATCCTAAAGCTTGAACACTCCTGGTTTCGTCCGTGTTCAAGTTAACGAGCGTCTACTGTATTTGTACCTTAAGCTTCTTTTTGCTTATGTTTTTAATTTAATTTATTATTGGAAACACCCTTTCTGATGTATCACTACTATGCGCAAAAGCTCTCATTGTTCGACCAATCGGTTAAGTGCAGCTCAAAGGGATATCCAGCGAGCCTTGCTTGGGCTCAAGACCTTAGCTGCTTGCGAAAACGTCAAATCAAAGTGAATTTGATCATCAAATTTTCTTTTTTTGATGCATATATTACTATTTTCACATATGTATGCAGCCATGTTTATCTGTTTGATCAATGTCACTCATTTTTTTTTTGCAAAAGCATTTGACTTTTAAGAGCATAATCTCTGGCTTTTCAATGTTTTTTCCATTAACTCGATTTTTTAATGCTGGGTTGCGCCACAAATGATATATGTACATAATTATATAATTTTAGCTAACTGCGTTATAGAAAATAATGATTTTGCATTCAAATTTCGTTTTGTGTTTTCGAACGGCAGGGTTGCATTTAAGAACATCTTGCAATTACATTCTTGGCGCAAATGTTGTTTTCAGGAAACGGCCTATATGCAAACCTATATGCAAAATAAAATTAAAAAATAAAATTTGTATTTGAAAGATTTTTACATTTTTTTTTTATTCTCAGGAAGATCGTTAATAAACAAGGAAAACAGAAGTGATCCAGGTAAAGATCCTTGAGGAACAATGCAGTTAACCACATATGGACTTGAAGTACCTTGGTCAGTTATAATCGGTTAAAACCGATCTATAAAATAGCTTCGCAAAAGCTTAAGAGCTGTTCTTGAAAAATTGAATTCGTTTCTTAATTTAGAAATCAAAATTTGATGGTCAATACAATCGAAAGCTATGGAAAAGTCTAAGAGAACCATAATACCCAACTGATTTCTGTCAAGAGCACTGCGGAAATCTGATGTGGTGACTTTTACAACAGCAGATTCGCAACTGTTTTTGTTGCGAAATCCATACTGCCACATCGATAGTTTGTTAGTGGGGAGAATTTTATCCTCATCAGTCTTTCCAAAACCTTACCAAAAAACGGTATCAAACTTAATGGCCCAAAATCAGATGGTTGCGAGGGATTATTTTTTTTTGTATGGGTACAATTGTTGCAATTTTCCATTGTTCAGGGAGTTCACTGTTATATATACAAGTATTCAAAATATGTTTCATGGGTGGGAAAAGTATAGGTAAAATCAATCGAATAAATATAGAATTAATTATATCGCTTTCGTCAACATAGTTAAATGAAAATACATCACCGTCATCTCCAAGTACAAATACAGGCAGGATCGTGCCATTTGGCATATATTTATATCCGGTCACATCAATTTTTTTCATATATTTGATCGTATGAGGGCAGTTATTTGATTGCAAGCAAAAATAATTGTCCTTTGTATTCCGAATGTTTTCTTTTATATTTTCTAAAGAAACGCTCTCTCTCCCAAATTTGTGATTCAATATTATTGTTGTACCATGGACAAAACTTAGGATTTTTAATCTGCTTGGTGACGATTGGAACATATTCGTCGTTAAGTTTATACAATAAAATATTAAATAGTAAGACTTTACTGTTAACATTAACCAAATACAAAATATTACTCCAGTAATTATTTCCAACCTTATGTTGAATATTTGTACAATTTAAAGTGCGAAAAGTTCGGTAACTAATAGTTTTAGGAGCATTTGATTTATTTATATGAAACTGAAACGAACAAAATATAAAATCTTGTATAAAATCAGAAGTTCATCTGATCTGATCATTATACAACAGTTTACTCATCGAACTGGTCAGAAAAATGTCAATTAGTGAAGGATTTACCGCAGATTGGAAACAGGTTGGCCAAAGTTTATTTACAACGGATAAATTCAGTTATTAAGAAAAATAATGAAACAAACTTATTGTAGTTTTGTTTTCAAGTTGGTTAACATTAAAATCCCCACCAATCAGAATATCTACATACATATTTTGAATTCAGACAAATAAATGCTTTTGGTTCATGAGCTATCTCTTACATACATGCACACACGTTCACCTCTATACTCTGTCCAATAAAAATATGCAGTGTGGACAAGATAGGACGTTTGCCTCGCATTCTGGCTACAGTGAATTGTATAAATCTGTCCTTCATTAAAGCTCTCACAGGGTTATCGTAGTGTTGATTTTAAATGGAGCCTTTTTTTAAAGCTCTAAAATCAAAAGCATCTCAACAGAAACCCAAGGAAAAAAAACTGAACAAGTTACGAAATGAACAAGGGTAACTCTGAACTCTGAATTTATGGGCGCACAAACATTTTTTATGGAAGAGTTCTTTCAATTTAGTATGGTGCAAAAATATAGAACGCTACTGATTTTGAAAAAGCTCTCCCATAAGACGTGTACTCAGTGTGGCCAATTCATAATTTGAGTTTATGCTAAATTCGGCTATTTAGCATGATTTTTTGTGTACTAAATATGCTAAAAATCATGCTAAATATTTTTTTTAGCTGGAAACCTGCCAAAAACTTTGCATTTTAAAAATAATTCACTCTGGTTAAAACTAAAATATAAATATTAAATTATTAAAAAAAGAAGAAAAATTTTGAGCCCCATTCAAAAGCCTCTTCAAAAATATCACGCATATTTTCTTCTTCTTCCTGGGTTACATAAAATTTTGATGCTCCAACCTGTTCATTAACTTTATTAGGAACAGCGAAATTATCACAACATGTTTCAGATAAATTATCCCTAATAAGAAGAATGCTATTCAGCATAGTTTTTTTTCATCCTGTTTCGCCGCTGGTCTTTGACGAGATTCATGAAACTAAAAACTCTTTCAACAGCAGCATTGGTAAGACCATAGGTAAGACCATATATGAAATGACAAAGTTTGAGAGGTCTTTATATGGATTTTCATTAGAAGCGTCAGTAAATTTATTTACTTCACACCAAAATTCCACAGTGTTTTCCACATTTTCCCAAGCATTTAAATGTAAATTATTCCACTGTGTTTCTATTTTAGATATTAGTTTGGAATTAATTTGTCTACTTTTAAAAAAATCTGTTAACGGTGGCTTGTGTATTCTCAAACACTTTTGAACCGAAAAAAAAAAATGTATTTGCGGTAAAATTCTCAGATTTTTTGGTGTCCTTTTTTGAAGCTCTTTGATAAGCTTCAAAATAAAGTTTTTACAGTTTTTTCTAAATTCATTTTCATCCTCGCATGTTATTAAATCTTGTAGCTTGAATTCTTGTAACTTTTCTTCACACTGAAAGCCGAAGTTAGAATTGGGTAATAGTTTGTCGATAGTCATATCTACTTTTAATTCATCTTCAGAAAACACAGCTATCGTTTTAATTAGAGATAAAATGAGGCGAGATAAATCGTTAAAAACTTTCCGATAGAAGGTGGTTCGTCAAGGAAAATTATGTTAGTTTGCTAAATTCGTTAGAACTTAAAAGTGGTACCGTTCAACAATACCTACAATAAATATTACATTGAAGTCGGCACACACTTTCGTAGGTTTTGTTTGAGCTTTTTATAAATTCAATTTATTTGCATGGTTCGTGTAAATTTCTGCTAAATTTTCATGCTAAGACCAGATTTCATGCTAAAAAATATGCCGGCATGATTTGAAAAAAAAAAAATGCTAAAAAACAATTTATCCTGCTAGATTTAGCAGGAAAAATGCTTAATTGGCCACACTGCGTGTACTGCATATTTTTGTTGGATGAAGTATAGTGCACAATCAAAGTAACTAATTCAATTCGTTAAATTTCTCAACCTACGGTTTGAACCGTTAAGAAAAATTGAGAGAATATTTCCCATCATATATACTTCCCCAAGTGAGTTATTAAGGGCTGATACTTGCCTGGCTAGCTCGTCCGCTCGTTTATTCCCATCAATGTCACAATGCCCTGGAACACACATAAAATGTGAAATTGAGGTTAATGTTGAGGCTAGCAAGTTCATTCCAGCATCGCTAGACCAATTTGGAGGATAATGTACTGGAATTATCAGCCGCTTGACTATCTGCGATGTTTCCCTGATAGGCAGTAATTAAGCTTGAAAACACTAGCAATGTCATGTAGCCTATAAGCGACCTAGATATATTCAGAGTCTCTAGAAAGATTGCTGAACTAACACCACACTATACTTGAGCCTTTATTAAAGATAGTTGTGTCGAAGTCTTTCGTCTTTCATGATGGGAACATAACCTTAAAATATTTACTGATGACCATTTTAGGGAGTCAAAAAAAATATCTATTGGAATCAATTCTGTAATATTGCAGTGGCTATAAGGTTTGGCAATAAAAGATTCCGATTCCTTTAGTAATAATGCGATATATGATACTAGATACTTAATGCGTAAATCAAGTGGAAAAAGGTGCTAAAAAACGCTTAAGGCATTAGTTGGGAAAGATCTAAAAGCCCCTGTGGTGCCAACGGCAGCAGTTCATTGTACCTTCTTCAGCTTATCGATGTTATATATAGCGCGGGCAACCATGCAACCGAACCATACGTGAGGATCTGTCGCACCACGGCTGTGTACGTCCACAAAATCATCTTAGATTGAAGTTCGAAGGTCTTACTATAGGCGGAGAAACTTCTATGAACACACAAGTATACAAACTTCGCCATAGCCACCAAAACTAAAGTAAAGGAACAGTAATTATATCGATTTAGAGTTATTGGTTTTTTTTTCCGGCGTAGAAGTCTAGCTTAGTGAGTTTCATTTGAAATGGGCTGGAAAAAAAATATTAGTTTTATTTTGAATAAAAATGAATACAATTAAGAAAAATTGCATCTTTCTTCAATGCTAAAAAAGGATAAAAACGATAAATCGCAGAAAAAGACAGATTTTGATTACTAAAATTAATATAAAAACAACATTCCGAAGAATACAAATTTTTTAAAATAAAAAACGAATATCTCGAAGACGGTTTTAGCAATCATTTTCGTATTACTATAATATGTCAACATTTCAGGTAATTCAATGGTTAGTTAGTTAGTTTAAGACCATTAATATATTCAATAGTTTGCATATTTCAGTATATTGAAAATGTTCTTAAGCCCCATTGACATTATACTTTGAAAAGTTGTAAACAATTGGTGAGTGTGCTGAAATTATTATTTATGATACAATAAATTTGCCAAAATCAAGTATAGCAGTAAAAGTCTGCAATGGATGGGCTTGTAAGCCTTAGAAATTTATTATCCCTTTTCTATCGTTTTTTGGTCTTTGGAAGGCGTACATATATGTACCAATAATAACATCCAAAGTAGATACACTGAGGGAAAAAACAACGTAAAATTAATGAAAACAACTTTGATTCAAAAATATTTCGGAACGATTTGGCGCCGACGCACGCCGAAAATTTTTGAATCAATTTACCTACCTCGACTTTAAATCAAAGCGTTTCTCTACTTTGAAACGAATATGCCCTAAATCTAGTTTAACAACGTTTCGCCTCGATTTTTAGTGGAGTCATCGTTAAAACAAATGCATTAATATTTAAATTAAATTAAAATCATCATTGAAACGACTATCACCCATCGTAGATTGAAATACATAAAACTTTGTATACACTATTCTTCAACTTCAATTTGAAAATAATGTAACGTTAAATCAATTATATCAGAACTTTAAAACACTTCGCATACAATTTTGAAATAACTATGTTTCAACTTTAATTTGTGTTCGCTTACGTATTGATTTACGTATAGATTCAAATGTATATAACTTAGAAATGAGTTTTTTCTCTAAATTGGACCTTCAATATTGGATCGCAAAAAGTACCACGTTTAAGGTTCAACACAACTTTAATTCTTTGTTAAATTAGGAAGAAGTAAATTTAAACTTTTATTCAAATTGGTTCAGATATGAATGAAAAAAGAATTTAACAAAAATGAACTTTTTTGATTTGAGTTTAAATAAAAAACAATTTTTCAATTTGGAATTCATACATTTTATTTATAATATTTAACACAAATATTTTGCATGCAAGAGTCTTTTCATGCATTACATTATATTAACATACATACATTCGAATTATTATATACATTTACAATTCTATTATAAACAAAAATTATATGTAAAAAGTACAAAAACTACACAATTATTAATAATGAGTACTTCAATTTGGTTTGACTTCTTCGGCTTCGCTGAGGTGATGTTCTCCTGGTAGAGACAAATCAAATGAAATGAAATTAATAAATTGTTTATTCACGTCAATAATCCTTGTGTTTTCCATTTTATTTTCACTTAGAAAATTTTTCACTGTTCTGTGTTCACTTTTTTCTCTCCGATTCACAAGTTACGTCTGAGCCTCCACCTGAAACCATAATCCCGTTCCCCCGGAAATTCCCCTTTGCCTAACGGCATTTTAGCTTAAGCCATAACGGTTTCCCACCATTTTTGCTAACATAGCAAAACCTATCCACAAAAACGGATACACCCCCTTCTTCCCCATAGCCAACAAATGAAAAAGAAAATACTCATATTTCATTTTATTCAAATGAAATATGAATATTTCATAAAATACTGCATTCCTTTCCCACGGGAAGCACTACGCTTTGTATATGTGGAATAGTTCACCAGGTAGAATTTAATTATTTGTAAGTCAGTCTTAACACAACAATCTAGTTAGAAGGTGCAGCCTCGCTTTGGACAGCGGCCTTCTCTCTAGAATATAAAATACATTAAACAATTGTTAATTTCAAAAAGTATGTAATAATAAATATATAAATACATTAAATAATTGTTAATTTCAAAAAGTATGTAATAATAAATAAATTTGTAAAAAGAAAAGAAAAATGAAATAATTAATAAATAATAAAGAAAAAAGAAGTGAGAAAAAAAAAAAGAAAACGTTTAAGTTTTTTTTATAATAAAGCTCGGAGACTCAAATGTAAATGGCGCAGTCGGTCCGTTCGATCAAGAACAAATAACGCGAACAATGCTCGATGAAGGAAAGTACGATTAAGTGCGAATCCGATGAAAGATCTTGTTATAAGTGCGAATAAGTGCAATTAACTTTAAGAACTCGATGAAGGAAAGTACGATTAAGTGCGAATCCGATGAAAGATCTTGTTATAAGTGCGAATAAGTGCAATTAACTTTAAGAACTCGATGAAGGAAAGTACGATTAAGTGCGAATCCGATGAAAAATCTTGTTAAAAGTGCGAATAAGTGCAATTAACTTTGAGAACAAATAACGCGAACAATATTCGATAAAAGAAAAAGTACATTTAAGTACGAATTCGATGAAAAATCTAGTTAATAAACGCGAATAAGTGCAATTAGATTTGTTAATAAACAACGCGATTAACATCACGAAAAAAAAAAAAAACAACAAAAAGGAAGTGTAAATTTTTTATGGACAAAGAAATAGAGGAACTATCAAGTTTACTAGAAGACATACAAATCAACAACGAAATACAGGATCCAGTCATCATGGCACCTCCAGTTGTAAGCATTCAACCTATAGAATTAAGCATTGACCCCTTAAAATATTTAAACTCCATTCCCACATATAATGGGAACATTGAAAATTTACATAATTTTATAGATTTGTTAGATAGGATCCAACCTACCCTATGTAAATACGATAGTAATAGCCAACAATTGTTTCTAGACATAATCAGAAATAAGTTAGTAGGAAGAGCTCGAGAAGCTATAGAGATCAATAATAATATTACAAATTGGGAAGAAATAAAAAAAGTTTTCTATCAATACTTTGGGGATAGAAAATCTATCGAACAACTTTATGATGACTTGAGGGGACTACAGTTTACAGACAATTGTCAAAACTTTTACGATAATATAAAAAAAGTACTCAGAAGACTAAATAATAAGACAAAAATAGACAAAAATTTAACAGCTACACTTGAAATCAAAAAGAATTGCGAAATGGCTCTACGCCTTTTCAAAAATAAAATACCTGAGCCAATGAAGGGAATTCTAATATGTAGGCAACCAAGAAATTTAGAAGAAGCCATGGATATCCTCCACGAGTCCGGCTACGCGTATACTAAAATCAATTCAAAAAACGATTTCTACTCTAACTCTGGTATAAATAACCACAGAAACTTTCAACAGAATACAAATCCCAACTATTCAGGGCAAAAACAAAACTATTCACAAAAATATAACAACCAGAATCCTTTAAATAATAGTAGTAATAACTCCATTCAGTACACAAACTCAGGACAATACAGACACAACCCTAACAATTTTTCTAACTCAGGACAATACAGACACAACCCTAACAATTTTTCTAACTCAGGACAATACAGACACAACCCTAACAATTTTACACAAAATTCTAACTCAGGACAATACAGACGAAATTATTACAATTCTGCAAACTCAGTACAATATAATCCATTTAGAAATCAAGAAAACACAGGCAGTAGGCAGGTCCCCAGACAAAATAACAGCAACAACCAGACAGAAGACATGGACACACTCTCTGCCTCCTACCAAAGGCAAATAAACAACGTAGAGGCTCAGGATTTTCCCCAGGACGCTCCAACAGACTTCCCTATATAGTCTGTAAAACAAAAAATAACAAATTCAGACTACGGTTATTAATAGATACCGGTGCTGATACCAGCATTTTAAACCCCGGTATCTGTCATCCAAAATGGCATGTGCTAATCGATAATCCGATTAAGGTAACAACGACTGGCACACCCATTTTAATAAACAAAAAATTGAGAATTTCCTTATTTGAAGAATTCAAACTAAATAAAACGGCTGAATTTTTGGAATATAAATTCCATAATCATTTTGATGGCTTAATTGGGAATAACATCCTTTTGCCACTGCAAGCCGAGATAAATTATAAAAAGAAACTCCTTATTACAGATAATGCAGAAATCCCAATTTTCTTCAATGAACTAGAAGAAGAAGCTAGATTATATGAAGAAAACACCCCAATTTTATCTATTTACCACACTGAGACGAGTAAGGACCCAGTGATGGAACAAGTAAGACTTAACCACCTTAATTATGACGAAAAAGTTGAAATTAAGAAATTAATATCAAAATATAAAAATATATTTTACCAAGAGGGTAGTGACCTTTCCTTCACCCATGCGATTAAGCATGAAATAAGAACAACTAATGACATACCCATTTACGTTAAAAACTATAGATACCCGGATGTGCATAGACAAGAAGTGCACAAACAGGTAAAGGAAATGCTGGAACAGGGAATCATCCGCCCCAGTAAATCTCCCTATTCGGCTCCAATTTGGGTTGTCCCCAAAAAACTGGATGCCTCGGGAAAACAGAAATGGAGGGTTGTTATTGATTATCGCAAATTAAACGATGTCTCAATCAATGACAAATTCCCTATCCCCAATATTGAGGACATTTTTGATAAATTAGGCAAAGCTCAGTACTTTACCACTCTCGATTTGGCAAAGGGGTTTCACCAAATCGAGATAGCAGAGGAAGATATCTGGAAAACAGCGTTTTCTACTGACAATGGCCACTACGAATTTATACGTATGCCATTCGGCCTGAAAAACGCTCCGGCTACCTTCCAAAGGCTCATGAACTCCATCCTAGCGGAATACATAAATAAAATATGTCTCGTATATCTCGACGACATAATAGTTTTTTCAACAAGCTTACAGGAACATATTGATTCCCTTTCAAAAATTTTTAAGACTTTAAAGACAGCAAATCTAAAAATTCAACTAGATAAAAGTGAATTCATGAAACACGAAACTGAATTTCTGGGACACATAGTCTCAACGGAAGGGATCAAACCAAATCCCAACAAAATCTCAACAATCAAAGAATACCAACTCCCAAAAACACCTAAACAGATAAAAGCTTTCCTAGGAATAACCGGTTACTACCGGAAATTCATTAAAGACTACTCAAAAGTCGCTAAGCCTATGACAACTTTTTTGAAAAAAAATGCAAAAATTGACGTTAAAAACCCTGATTATATCAATAGCTTTGAAGAATTAAAAACGTTAATAACTTCAGAACCTGTACTTAAATATCCAAACTTTGATAAAAAGTTTGTACTCACAACGGACGCATCGAAATATGCTTTGGGAGCCGTTTTATCGCAAGAATCACACCCTATATGTTACGCAAGTCGCACTCTCAACGAGCACGAGATTAACTACTCAGTAATCGAAAAAGAACTGCTGGCGATCGTTTGGGCCGTCAAGTACTTTCGACCCTATCTTTATGGCACAAAATTCAAGGTACGCACAGACCACAAACCATTGCTTTGGTTAAGTTCTCTTAAAGAACCTAATTCAAAACTTCAACGGTGGAAATTGAAGTTAGAAGAATTCAATTTCGAAGTTGAATACGTTAAAGGCAAAGACAATCAGGTAGCAGATGGTTTGTCTCGTCTTGAAATTAATTTTCACGAAAACTCAAATGCCAACAATTTCGACGACGTTTCTATAATCCCAACAATTCATAGTGCTCGCGAAGATAGTAGTGAATATATCCCTATTATTGACTCCCCAGTGAATTTATATAAAACCCAAATAATATTACATCATTCTGATGGCCTAAATAACCACAAGTTTTATAAAGTTTTTAATAAAAAAAGAATAGTCATTGATTTTAACGAGTATAAGGAAAAACTCATGTTGGACATCATGAAATCCTTCTTTCCATCAAAAGGCATCGTTGGAATATATTCCAGTAATGACCACCTTTTTGCCCAATTTCAGGACACTTATATTAAATTTTTTAGCAAAAATAAACTCTTACGTTTGATCAAATGTTCAAAATTACTTGGAGACTTAGACAACGAAGAAAAGGTGTTGGAAGTAGTTGATAAAACACATAAATTATTCAACCACCGCGGAATAAACGAAACGTATGAGGAGATTAAAAATATCTATTATGCCCCAAATTTAAAAGAACAGATAACAAAATTTATTAACAATTGCGAGATATGCAACTGTTCAAAATACGAACGACGACCACTAAAAATACCATATTCAGTAACAGAAACTCCCCAAAAACCAAATGAAATACTACATATAGACATTTGGTATGCGAACATAAACCTTATGTTCGTAACAATGATAGATAAGTTTTCTAAACACGTAACAGTCTATGAGATAAAACACAGAACTTGGACCTCTCTCCTAAATTCTCTAAAAAATAGATTTGCTAATTTTGGCACCCCTAATAAAATTGTGACCGATGGTGAAACCGGATTCACGTCAATTGTAATTAAAGAATATTTAAAAGAATGTAATGTAGAACTACATATATCTACACCATATAAGAAAACAGGAAACTCAGACATAGAAAGGTTCCATTCTACTTTGAATGAGCATATAAGAACCTTTACAGCAGACAAAAATAACAATGACACACTTAGAAATAAGGTCTTAAAAGCTGTGCAAATATATAACAACACGATTCACTCCTCAACAAAACAAAGGCCAATTAACTTCCTTAACGGAATAATTAACAAAGAGGACTTCCCCAAAATCACTGAGTTAGTTCAGAAAAATAAAGAAAAGTATACACAAAAACTTAATGAAGGTAGGAATGACATTGATTTTACTGAAGATAGGTACACATTTTTGAAAAATAGAAACAATAACAAATTAAAACCAATTCACAATAAAGAAAACCCTGAAATCGTTAACAAAGATTATTTAAAAAATAGCAAAGGTAGTAAATTTTACAAAGATCAGGTGAAACGCAAATACAAATACGAACAGTGAAAGAAAAACTTTATTTCAGGTTCTTACAACTATTTTACTGACATTATCAATTCTGACAAGAGGACAAAAACTAGACGTCCAAGATTTAAATACTGGTCAAGGATACATTTTAATAAAAGGCAACGAAATCAAAATAATCGAAAATTATTCCAAAATCTTACACGTAGTTAATTTAACATTATGGACGGAGGGCCTTGAGCTCTTACAACACAACGTTGACAAACTTGACGATAAAAACGATTATCCAACGATCATTCATGGACTTAATCAACTAACAGATGAAATAAATAGCCTGTCGCAAAAACAAAGAAAAAAACGAGGACTTTTTAATATTGTAGGGAACACTTTGAAGTATTTAACAGGCACTATGGACTACGAGGACGAAAAAGAAATTAAGACCAGACTCTCCACTAACGAACAAAATAACAAAAATACAATAGACGGACTAAACGACCAGATAAAAATCAATACACAATTTTATGAAAATATTTATAACATCACAAAACATATCAACTTACAACAAACAGAAATTAAGAAAAGGTTTTCAACCATAACTAACGAAATAGATAGAGAAAATTCAAAAATACTAACCATGCAAAACGCATTTCAGATCCAGTACGACATTCAATTATTACATGACCAGATTAGAAAAGTAAAAGAAAGCATTGTATTAAGCCAACTAGGTTTACTAGGTAAAGAACTTCTATCTCCAAAAGAAATTGATAAATTTAATGTAACATATGAAAAATTAAAAGACATTAAGAGTTCAACAATTTTTCATGAAAATCAGATAATTTTCATCATAATGATTCCGAATTATACTAATAACAAATTTTACCGCGTTTTTGTTCAACCAATCCCAAATCTTAATCATCTTGAGCTCTCTTCTATATATATAACAAATTTATTACTGATGGAAAAACTAATTACGAAGACAATGATACAGTTTTAAAGAAAAAAGATCTAAGAATTATAAAAGATAAATGTATACAAAACATGTTCGAAAAAAATACGACCTGTAATTTTATTAACAATACAAATCCAGAAATTAAACAACTTACCAATAATATTGTCATTTTGAAAAATATACCTAAGATATTCATAAAACATAATTGTAACAATTTTAAAATCGAAGTATCTGGAAATTTTGTAATCAAATTTGAAAATTGTATAATTGAAATTAATAATATTAAGTACGAAAATTTTATGTATTATGATAACTTTATCATACCAGATTTAAATAATGTAAAAATTAAAAATATTGAAATGAACCTTTCCACAGCGGAAATACATACAAAACACATGGAAAACCGGAAATTAATCAAAGAAATTAAATCTAACCACGAGACGCATACCGGTATCAATTATAGTTTAAATTCCTTATCTCTTTGCCTTCTTATCGTATTCTTTATAATTTTTCGCAAAAATACAATTAAAGATAAGACCAAATTAAATATTGATATTAAAAACTCGGATTCTTCGGAGAAGAATCTTAAGGGGGGAGGAGTTACGTCTGAGCCTCCACCTGAAACCATAATCCCGTTCCCCCGGAAATTCCCCTTTGCCTAACGGCATTTTAGCTTAAGCCATAACGGTTTCCCACCATTTTTGCTAACATAGCAAAACCTATCCACAAAAACGGATACACCCCCTTCTTCCCCATAGCCAACAAATGAAAAAGAAAATACTCATATTTCATTTTATTCAAATGAAATATGAATATTTCATAAAATACTGCATTCCTTTCCCACGGGAAGCACTACGCTTTGTATATGTGGAATAGTTCACCAGGTAGAATTTAATTATTTGTAAGTCAGTCTTAACACAACAATCTAGTTAGAAGGTGCAGCCTCGCTTTGGACAGCGGCCTTCTCTCTAGAATATAAAATACATTAAACAATTGTTAATTTCAAAAAGTATGTAATAATAAATATATAAATACATTAAATAATTGTTAATTTCAAAAAGTATGTAATAATAAATAAATTTGTAAAAAGAAAAGAAAAATGAAATAATTAATAAATAATAAAGAAAAAAGAAGTGAGAAAAAAAAAAAGAAAACGTTTAAGTTTTTTTTATAATAAAGCTCGGAGACTCAAATGTAAATCACAAAATACAAATAAATCGAATACTTAAACTATTTTCATTCAAGACACGCTTAGAACATGGCTGATTAACGCCCTGATCTAATTCAAACTAAAATAAGTTGCTAAACGAAATCAGTATACATTGAAAGTAGTGTCAATATGAGAATAAACATTGTTATACTTTGATCTTACTTTCATCTTACATTGATTTTGTGGAAATTGTATATATTTCTTAACTATACAAATGAGTGTAGTTTGTATCTTCAGATTTCAATACACAAATAATTTCGCAGTTACGTTGAATCAACTTTGAAATAAGGTTGAGCGACGTTGACTCAAATACGCAATACTTTGAAAGAAAGTGCTTGATACTTTCAAACAAAAGAATATACAAATATTTTCAAAAAGTATTTAAAACGGTTAGTTGTGTAGTTAAATGAACTACGTCGCATTTTGAAACTACTATGAGTGTACTTTAAATGTTACAGAAGTATTTTTCGATGTTAAAATTAATACGTTTCGCTTTGAAACTAGGTTGATTTTTTCTTAAACTGTGTTTTCTATTTGAATCAACATTTGTTCGACGTAAAATTAAATATGATTCACTTCACAACTTTAATTTAAATACGATCGTTTTTGATTTTAAAATGCGTTTTTCCCTCAGTGTATTATTTATTATTATTTAATAAAAAGTTGTTTTTGACAATAATG
This sequence comes from Philhelius festivus, assembly GCA_963931855.1. NCBI lineage: Eukaryota > Metazoa > Arthropoda > Insecta > Diptera > Syrphidae > Philhelius > Philhelius festivus. The sequence goes on from OZ007555.1 coordinate 89,487,947, forward strand.
TATTATACAAACTATGTAAGAAAGAACATGTTTTTTTTTAACCTTAGTTCAAGCTATATAATATTTAAACTTGATATCAAAATTCTTAAAACAATATTAATAAATTAATAACAACAAATGAATATGGGTGGAATGTGAGAAATGGAAAGCAGAATTAGAAGCGCATTCTTAAGGGCGGTTTTTGGGAGTCAACTTAAATCGACGCATTCTATTCGATGTACTATTGGATGTACTGTTTTCAATACACAGAAAAATTTATATTTTTTGCTTGGCTTAGTACCAACTGTGTTGAGCTTAGAAAGTAATCTGCCTTCTATTGAATTCGATGCCTTATCTGACTCCATATTAATAATTGATACCCATTTTCCACGAACTGAAATCGTCATTACGGTCAATTTCAATGTTCATTATTCTCTTGGCTTCGACATTCTGGCCGCACAACACCTGAAAAAGAAGGTATGTAGAGATTTTTGCTGAGTGAAATTATTTAATTCAACTTGTGAAAAAAAAGCTAAAATGAATACCTGACGTTGAAGGCTATTCCGCAAATGCGCTTGATGTGTTCCTCACATCTAATCTAATCCTTATAAATACACTATTAGTGTATTAGCACATCTAGGCCCGTCAACCACTGCATCATATCTGCAAAATTCGCATGCTTCACCAACACAGTTAAAGAAAAAACTCCAAAGAGAACCGTTTGGTAATATGAGAAAGGTACACTGAGAAAACTGTACTATGAGTTATTTAAATAGAAACATGTTTAATTATATGTTTAAATAAGGACAAACAGAATTCGTTTATAACTAAACTCAAATCTGTTTAGATTCGAAAATACTATTATTTTTCAGTAAAATATGTTTAAATCAAACTCATTCATGTTTAAAAATTTCATTGAGTTCTGCACTTCATTTTTTGTATGTATTCAAATTAGTTTGAGTTTGATTTTTAAAATGCATGTTTAATTTATTTTACTTACTTGAAAATTTTAACATAAAATGAACATGAACGAGTTTAATTTAGATATAAACGGAGTTAAAATATTTACAAGAGTAAGAGATTAAACATAAATGTTAAATTTAAGCCCGAACAAGTTTGAATTGAATTAAAATGAGGTAGCTAAATACATAACTTTTCTTATTTTTGGCATCGAAAGTCATGGAGTGTGTTTATGTTCCGCGAGTGTTTGTGATCTTACTAAAGTGAGTAATTTATAAAAAAAAATCGTGAAATATTTGATATATACCAATAAAATGTTAGATACCTGTTTCACGCAAGAACATAAAGGTTAAGATTACTCGAGGAGTGGAAGTTAATATCATTGTTCCCTGTTATCTATTGAATGTAAGTGTAAAAAAAAATATTTGTTTCAAAAACTGATTATTTGTAAAGTTTTTTTCTTAAATACTGATTAATAAGTATGTATTATAGTAAATTATCATTTGACTTCTATATTCTTTCCAAAGGACGACCAGAAGATGACGAGAGACGCAAAACAAGAAGCAAATTCCAGAAGACAAATTACATATTATATAAACCAGAATTTGACGAAGATGTTCTCAAGATGTGACAAAGATGAGATCTCAAAGCACTCCACAACAATTTAAATACTTTTTGGAAAAATGTAATCACAAAATGTTACTTAAAATAAAAATATAAATACATATGTAGGTACTTATTATATAATTTTTATTTGTGTTGAGTAATTTTTTTAATTTCTGAATTTCTGAAAAATCTGAAGTCAAAAAAATTAATATGATTCTATTTGAAACAACATCAAATAAAGTTAATAAAAACAAAGATAAGCATGTTTAAATCAAATAGAAAACGAGGTAAATTTAAACCAAATCATGTTCAAATCGGGTCAAACATGGGTTAATACGTTTCTATTTAAATTAAATAGATATCGATTCCATGCCAAATCGTATGTGTTTGAGTTTGATTTAAATATGAATATGTTTGATATTTTTCTCAGTGTATGGTCTAAGTAACTTATTACGACAGTATAGCATTCATTGTGGAATGTACAGAATAATTAATAATATATTTACACAATACTTACGTGGAAAAACTGCAAATTTTGTTGTATTATTCACAACTTCTGGAGTTCAAGAACTTCTTAAAAGTATTGTACAAAGACTTTTTTTTATTACGAGTAATTGCTAAGCAAACACACCTTTTTAACATTTATATGTCGAAGTGTCATATGAATTTAGTTCGAAAGTAGAGACTAATTTTTATTCGATGGTTTTAACTATAATATAATGTTATGAGATAGTAGGACGCTTGTTTAGATTCAACGTAGTTTCTTCAACTTTATATTATAGCAACACAATTTAAACCAAAATTTTTAATACAAATAAAAATAAAAAAAAACTTGAGGATGGAATTTATTCCGAAACGCGTCGTAAATTCAAAATAATTAAAGTTGTATAAATATACTTATTTATTGTCATTGATATTTATTCTGCTAGAAGCAAAAATATGTGTGCTATTTAAAACTATGTATAAATAAGAATATAGGTATATTAACGACACCATCTTGGATTGATGTTGTTTTAAAAGTCATGGGCATCATGACTCACTTAATAGTTAAAGGAAAAATATAAACGTACGTACTTTCAAACAAAACCTTTTACCGCGTAGTGAATATTTTCCAATTAATTTTTATTTTTTTGTTTTCAATGTAATGAAAGTAGGTACCTAAACTTTTTTATTTCTTAAAACTTTATACTTATTTTGTGAATCCATTTTCTTAATTCCTTATGCTGTCTAATTATTACCAAAAAAATATAACTAAAACACTATTTCCACATCAATTCACAATGCAGGCCCCAATGGTGCAAGTACGACCCTATTTAATGTTGATGATTTGATTCCAGCCAAATACTGCCTAGAGAAGGTACTAAACATTCGGCACACGGATTGGTATCCTTCCAAACAGATGCGCAACCACCGAACAAGAAATCCGGAAAATTACGATATTTGAGGTTTGGCACTTTGCACAGTATTGTCGGGGGTAGTTTACCCGTTATTCGTATATAAGGATAGATCTGTGCTGACGCTACACACACGAAACATAAAGAGCTATTAACATTGATGAATACACCGAGATAAGGATGTGGGGTGACTAACCCTCACCCGAACAACCCCCCTGATGAGCTCTCATTTCTAAATTGAACAGGTTTTCCTTTTAACTTTTGTGTTGTTGTGTATCTCAAAATACAAAAACAGAACCAGAGAGAAAAGGGTCGGCTGCGGCGTCTCGTCGTCAGCCCACTTAGATAATTTTATTTACAACGAAGATTGTACTCATCCAGAGGAGTAGGACAAGTTCATTATTAACGTTAAGTCAATTCTGATGTTTACACAAATTACAACTCAATTAGGATTCTGGAAGTTTTTGTATTCATAAACTGAGGGGGTGGGTTTTTTTAGGAGTGGTAATAGCAGCCCCTTTTGATTTCGTAATTTGGTAATTGTCGGAGAGGAGTTTAATTACTTTTATTATAAAAAAAAACTGGGTAAAAGGCAGAAATCTTCAATAAGCATTGTCACAATAATTATTATTGTCATAAAGATAAGAAATTTTAGATTTTGGATATCAATCAAGAACACATAGATATACATATACATACATATATTAATAACAATCATTTGAGAAAAATTGTTTTAATATACAAAATAATCGTTCTAAAATAAACATTATACACACTCATAATATGCTTTCTTAAAAGTTTATATTAATGAAAGATATTTTTTTTTCTTAAACGACAATGTTAATATGTTCTCGCATGAACACTTACATATATGACGCAAGACTCACGCACATGAGTCTTCGACTGTATTAGAACTCAGTTCATGTTTGCCTTGCGCACCCATGTGTCGCAAATGGTTGATTCCATGACTCGAGAGCAGCAAAAATTTGAAGTATTTATCATTTTGTCTTGCAAGACATGTTTTGTTTTTGAACCTTTGTTCTTAGCTTTGTCCATCGTCGAAGGTTCGCTAAACGCACTTAACAGAGGGATGACATAATGTCCGCGGCCATAATGTCAATGGATCGTAAGTCTTTCGCTTTTCTACCCATACAACAAAATATAGGTATGTTGTGGTCTGATGTTTGTTCTTTTTTTAATATTCATATCTGTAGATAACTAGATTCAAATAGGGAATCGCCTAGAATTTAAAGCCTCAAAAAGAAGTGATCAGTTTCAGAGAGTTAAGCTTTCGATGCTGCAAAACAAACCCCGCTGAATAAAGCTAGAAAAAGTATAGGCATGCGAGGAATACTCGTACCTGCACGAATATGAGCATTCGAAAAACAAAGTTCTTACATGACCAAAATAAACGTCAAAAAATACTACAATATCCTAAATTTAGTAAAAACTATTAAAAACTCTTCTAAGTTATCGGTTCCAACACTCATAATAACACTTGTTTTTTCAGCTGATACGAAAGAGCCAATTTCCTTGTGTTATGTTAATGCTATGACTTCTCCTGTACTTGAGAGCGTTAATGGTTCTATGGGACGCATATTCTTCTTTGGACCTTTCGGACCGCTCAAGTTGTATTGGAATATTTCCAGTCTGATATTCATAAAATAAAAGATAGTGTCTCAGCTTTTGTCTCCGACAGTCTTCTTCTTTTCTAATCCACTTCATTGTTTGGTTCAGGACAGCTTTTCATATTCGTTTCCAGATTCACAACCTTTTTCTTCGACTGTGGAACTGAAACAGTACTACAGCAGCGTACGCTAAGCTCATTAGATTCCGATCTCGACAATGCGGTACTTACAACCACGTGGAATTTATTGCTTCGAAAACACAAAGCTGTCTTCTATCGGCTCAGCGAAATATACCACCCATGCCATTATCAATAAATTGCACTTGTATCAAAGAAACTGAAAAGCCTTCCATAGTCAGTATGTGTGTTAATGACCTTATAGATTGATCATATATTCGACTTAGCCATAAACGCAGCGAAATGCTTAGGCTTCCTAAATGATGCAAGTAATTCTTTTCCCCTTCTGATCTGGCTACGATCTATAAGGCATACATCTGCACAAAGCCTGAGTATAACTCTCATATCTGAGCTGGTTCCCCATTACTTATTTGAACCTTTTGGATTAGAATAGAGCCCTAAGACTTAAAGACAACACATCTATTACGGAAACTTTTGTTTTTATCGAACATTGTCGTAACGTCTCCTGTCTCGTTTATCCTTGAGCCTAACTTCGGACGTAGTGTCAAATACAGAGGTTAGTTGTTAGCCGCACTACAAGAATGTGCAATACTTTGCCCCTCTCGATTTTGCATCCTATATGTCTACATAGACATTAAGTTTTACTATTCGTTATTCGCTTCACTAATCATTTCAAAGCTGATGAGCTGCGTGGCAGCGAAGAAAGCCAAGTCAGAACAATTCTAAAGTCAGTAAAAGAGAGATTTGTCCAGATGTTTTGTTTCACGACGAATATTTATGAGATATACAATGCGGCTAAGAAGAAGCTCCGCATAGCTCAAGAAGAGGGATAAACCGCCCCTGAAGTCTTCTCAGAACCGTCAGAGAATCCTATTTGCTCAAAATTGTTGACATTCAAGGGCTCCTAAGCTCGCAAAACTGCTTCAAATTTGCTCGGTAAGATACAATTTCGATTGTTATTGCATTTTGAATAATAATCGAATTCGAAATTTTGATCAAATTTAACATTACGATGAGAGCGAAAAAAGTTTATCCCGTAATTCCCTCTGTCTGTGTGTCTGTACCTCGACTTCGATTCTAAACCACTAAAACGATTTTCTTCAAATTTGTTACTAAAGGGTCTTCGGTGATATTCAGCAAAAATTGGCTTTTTTTATCCAAACCTAAGGGGGCTTGCCATACAGCCGTAATGAGAAAACGTATTTTTTTCGAAAACAGGTCTTACGATTTTGATTTGTCATTGAACCTTTTTTGATTTGCGAGTTTCCGAAAATTCAATATCTGGAATATGTGTATTTCATTTAACACTTTAAATTAGCATACCCAATTTTGTTTTTAAAAATTTCCAAAATATATATCTATATATATGTAGATATACATGTATATACATATACATACATATGTATGCATATAAATAAAAATGAATCCCAAATGTGTTTCTAAGCGTAAAACTCGAGAACGGCTCTACCAATTCGGCTAATTTTTTTTCTACCATTTTTGTTAAGGCACAAGGAAGGTTCTACTGGAGAGAAAGATAAAACGTAAACATTACAAGGAAAAGAATGAAAACCACACTTTTAGTCAAATGCGCAATAGAACAGGAAATCAACATTTACAATTCACAGAAGAAATTTACAACGAGGGATTGATATCAATTGAAGACATGTGCTTGATGATGTCGAACAAAGTATTATCTCAATTAGGCATGGCCTAATCGCTCAATGCACGACGCTTTTAATAAAGAGTTGCAACGTGAAAAACTGTTGGACCTCGACGCTTAAAGGGAATCGGTTCGAATATTTGCTAGGCGCGCACATTCAATTTTTAGCTTCGCAGCTGCTTGGTTTGAGCAACTAAAAATTTTGTGTTTTGACACAAACTAAAACGATTGCATAAAATGAGTTCGCTATTTTGTGTAACATAATTATATGCACCTGCGCGGACATTCAACCAAATAGTTCACCTGTTTTCTTTAAGTAACCAAACAGTTGTGCAACTAAAAATTGAATGTGCGCTAGCCTATACGTTTCGCTGTTGAACCAACAACAAAAGTATGTCTTTGATACACTTATGAAAGTTGTAAATGATGGAACTCGATGGTCTTACTTTTTGGATGCTCCAGGTGGTACAGGAAAGACATTTTTATTTTCATTGATTTTAGCAACAATTTGTTTACAGAATGGAATTGCGCTCACACTTGTTTCCTCTGGTATTGCAGCTACAGTGTTGGAAGGCAGTCGAACAGCCGATTCAGCGCTAAGACTACCATTGAATATTCAAAGCAACGAAACTCCGACTTGCAACATTTCGAAGAACTCTGCATTGGCAAAGGTTTTGGAGCAATGCAAGTTAATAGTATGGGAAAAATGCACGATGGCGCATAAAAAGTCTTTGGAGACATTAGACAGAACTCTGAAAGATGTGCGAAACAATCAAAACCGATTGGGTGGAGCGATAATTTTGTTAGCAGGAGATTTTCGTCAAACATTACCAGTTATTCCACGGTCTACACCAGCGGATGAATTGAATGCATATTTGAAGTCCTCCATTTTGTGGAAAAAAAATTAAGATACTAAATTTGAGCAAGAATATGCGTGTCGAATTGCAAAATGATCGATCTGGAGAAATATTTTCAAAACAACTCACTGACATTGGTAATGTTAAAATCCCTGTAGATGTTATTACAGGCTGCATTACATTTCCAGTCAATTTTACTGTCAGTTTACAGAATTAAAAACTGAGCTTATAGAAAAGGTGTTCCCAAACGTCGCGTTAAAAATTACAGAGATCATTGTTGGTTGAATGAACGATCTATATTACCTGCCAAAAACGCGGATGTAAATGAAATAAATTTCAAAATCCAAAAGGAAACTGCCGGTGAATTAAGGACATACAAATCAGTTGATTGCGCAACTAACCAAGATGATGTCGTCAATTATCCACCAGAATTTTTGAACTCACTGGATGTGCCAGAATTACATCCCCATAATCTTCAATTAAAAGTAGGATCGGTGGTCATAACGTTACGAAATATCAACCAACCGCGACTTTGTAACGGCACGCGGCTAGCATTGAAAAAATTACTGAACAATGTGATCGAAGCAACCATTCTAAAGGGAAAATATAAGGGAGAGGATGTGTTGATACCCCGCATCCAAATGGTACCAACTGACGTACCGTTTGAATTTAAACGACTGCAATTTCCAGTGCGGCTTGCTTTCGCTATGACCATCAATAAATCACAGAGTCAGTCGTTGAGTGTTTGTGGCGTCAATCTGGAAAACCCATACAGCTTTATTTATTTAAGCGCCAGGCAATCAAACAAAAAATATCGTGTACGATAAGGCACTACAATGAAAATACCACATTATTACTATTACTACTAAAGTCTTGCAATGTACAAAATAGAAAACTTATATTTGTAAGTAATCGTTGTTTATTATGGAGACATAAATCTATAAATAAATTGATCACTCTGAAATATGTTTTATTACTGCGAAGGACCAATAACTTTTGACAGTCTGTCTTTCGGAGAAGAACTATTAACATAAAAAATCAATGTTGTGTTGTTTTAGAGAAAATAAGGCAGAACAACGTCTGCCGGGGAAGCTATTATATTGGCTTATCCGTGCAAATTTTAACATTATTAGACATTATTATTAAATATTCAGGTTTTCGAATTTATAATATTATATACATATGTATATCATTAAGTTTTAACTATTCAATATATAAAATGAACCATCGAGATAGTGCGAAAGTGTTTCAACTCGAAAAAATCATCGAATATTGAGACTTATGGCTGCGTGCGTAGATAATTAACGTTTGTATTATTCCAAAAATAATGTTCAACATAAGATTACTTAGCAAAATTTTCGTTTTTTTCCAGATAAATGAAGGTCAAAATTAATTGAAATTATTCATTTTAAGTGCGTGCCTTCCTTATAAATAATCCTATATGATATATAGGTATTTTAGAAAAAAAACTACCCTGCGTGATTTTTCGTAAATCTTTAATTGTCATAAATTTTCGTGTCTATTTTTTTCAAAATTGGCAATGGGGCATTTTTTTATGGTTTGCATCATTATTTAAGCTATCTAGAGTAAATAAAACTTTGATTTCAATGCGTGCTTCATTATGTACAAATTTATGAAGTTAACAAAACGAACGCAAAAAACGTTACTGTTTCAAAAATGGCACATTTTTTACTAGCACACCAAAGCATTCTTTGATTATACTCGTACCTTTACAATGAGCGTAATTTAAACTGTAGAAACTATATACATATGGTAAAAGTGTTAAACAAATAAGTTTAAAAAAAAGAGGCTGTGAAGATTAAAAATTAAAACCAAATCAATTAACTCGGTTCTTAAAATAAATTATTTTAAATTCATTTTTGTATGTAGAATACTTTATACTTTTATACTTTTCAACAAGCAATACATATGTATGAGTTATTTTGAAGTTTTTTATTTATTCGTGGTCTATAATTGAAGAAAAACTCAAATTTACAGTCTTGCTTTAGGTTTTTTTTTTCAAACTCAAGAAGTTAAAATTTACAGGGATAAGCCCATATACATATATATAATTTTTTATTTCGGTATTTTATTTTTAAATGTTGCTGTTGGTGACTCTTCCATTCAAAAAACTCTAGATAATTATTTATATCAGTTCATGTAGCACCGTTGCACACAATGTAATTGAATCGCCCTATTACGATTTTATTTCATATTTTACCACATATTGATCCAAAAACATATTAAAATCATTTTGTTGCTTAGGTACTTTTTCACTCTGGCAACACAAAAAAATTGAAGACTCTATAAAAGTTGATGAGCAGCAAAAATTGACTCTGGCCGGCTGCACAAACCAGTGCTACGCCAATAGGGTGCGATCCTCACTTAATAAAGCGAATCTGAAAGGAACTAGGCAAACATTCATAGGCAAAAAGTATCTATCTGCTATCATGGCCTTATCTCATGAAGACGTTCCAAACTACCTCTTTAGTCCTTACCGAGCTCCGACTATATACATAGTTATATCTTAAGCCCACATTCGATGATTTACAAACCTACAAAAATTCCATGTGTGCTTATGTTTCATCATAGGTCACTTGTCAAACCATTCACTTAAGTCAAAATTTCAATGTGCAAAGTATGTATTTATGACCCTGGTCCATTTTACCTAATATTAGTTTGGTGTCCTTCATAGACACTGAAACCTGCCGACCTCTATAAGTTCCATCCTTCAAAATACCTGATGAACGAATAATAGTCAAACTAGTATTTAATTTAAAAACAATTATAAACCAAAGGACACGCGGCTAGGATCTCTACCCTCAATTATAAACATAACCACCCCTTATCACAGAAGCTTTTATCCTTTCTACCATAAAACTAACAACGTAATCGCCTTGTTATAGGAAGAAAGAACCATATTAACAGTCAAAACAAAATCTGGATAAAAGAGAAATTCAATCTGTCAAAAAGATTACAGACCAATTACCCGGACAGAGATTTCGTTTTTCTACATCGTGCATATACCACTAAAGATGGAACGTATAGTGTTTCGGTTTCCACAAAACATATTCGACCTAAAACTCCCCTTGGCCCGTTGTGTTGAAATAATATGTAGATATTTATTTTCTGAATTGAGATTCGAATCTCCGGTCTGCTGCTTTATCTTTGTCACATTTGCAAAAGATATTTTCGCTCGTCCTTTATTGGTTATTCTGAGTCTGGTGGGCCAAATAGCGTTGTCCCTTTTCGAATCGAGTGACAGAATACAATTTAGTCCTTATACATATAAAAGTCATCTTATATCGACTTGTCATTGCCGTCGCCCTTGAGCTAGAGGGGTGCTGTTTTAATAGCTCAAATGAATTTAATAGAGCAAATCTTTTTGATATCAAAACACAATGAAAAACTCCGTACATACTGCCGTGTATTCCAATGAAAAGATAAAGCATCAGGCTGCTCAATGTAAGTACCATTTAAAGGGTGATAATCAGGCACCAGTTGAGGGTGAAAATTGAGTACACATGCGAGGATTAAGAGTACTTCCAATCCATAAGACGAGACGAATTCCCTCGAGGATGTTGTCTTTCATGGGGTTTTCGGTTTGAGTTTTTTTTGGAAATGGATGGGGTTCTTTCACATTGTAAAGCTTATTTTCGCTGGCGAAATAAATCGAACCTAATGGCGTATCTTCATCCTTCTATTACAATTACACAATTACAGGGGTGGCCAAGACGAGCAATATAGCAAGTAGAAATGTAGTTGAAATTAAATGTTCATTTAGTGGTCGATTATTGTGGCATATGCTGCAAAACGGGAGAGGCAGTTTGTTGATATTCTTTATGTATGCAACATATAAAAAATACTGCATTTCGTGCAGAAATAGAATAACTCCGTACTCTTGATGGACGAAGTTACGATAAATTCTATTGAGAGCAACAAATAAATAAGATGTTTTTGTTCACTCCTAGTTACTTCGTATTTTCTAATAATTGAATTGTTCTGATACGCGCTGCCACCGAAGGCAGGGCATAGGTGTATCGTATTCATATATTTAATGATATTAATCATTGTCAATTACTTCGAATGTGTGATTTTGCTTACACTGCACCAAATAGTCCATTGTTCAAATTATATGTGCAATCAATGGTAACATTATTTCACAACGTACCTACATAGTATTCGCACAACTTTATAAAAATAAATATTGATGTTATCTTTTTTGATTTTAATCTCTCAAATAATTTCTAAACGGTTATTAAAAAAAAAGTGTGAATGCCGGGACTCACGGTTAAGATGCATAAACATCAACGTTTGTCAAAGTTTCGAATTTTCGTTATCAAACGTACCCATTAAACATGCAATGTAATCGTATTAGTTTGTTACTTTGGATATATGTACATATATTCAAATCAATCCAATATTTTTCCCACCATTTACCCTTTCACTTATACTTAAATCCAAAAATATCTCTATACAGCTGTACATAACGCTTTCCCCCAAAACATGTATTTTTGGACCATGCCCTGTAACTATCGCATCGATAGAAATATGGGGACTAATGCGCTAGTTATACACATATATACGTAGCCATCATTTAAACTTAATGATTGACTTTTTAAGGACTTTTCACACGAGAGCGACCAACGACCAACGAATAAAAAAACAAATGGGATTTAAAACAGATATAAGCCTAAATTCTTCACAAGAACTTTACAAAAGGGTAGGAATCTAGTTTAATTGTTTAATTTAATGTTAATTTATTAAAATTTGCGTTGTAATTGCTATAATGAGAGAAATTTGAGAAAATAGATTGGTCGTAGCAATCATATTGCAATTCGCGACGGCCAATTTATTTTCTCAAATTTCTCTCATTTTAGGAATTACAACGCAAATTTTAATAAATTAACATTAAATTAAACTAGATTGCTACCCTTTTGTAAAGTTTTTGTGGAGAATTTAGGCTTAGATATGTTTTAAATCCCATTTGTTTTTTTATTCGTTGGTCGTTGGTCGCTCTCATGTGAATAGTCCTTTAATCTTTAATTTCAAGACAGTGTTCACATTAGAATTGAACTTACTCCTCAGACGTGTTTTAACGTGGTAGAGTTTCAAAGTAAACTTTCAAACCTATCTAGTTCATAGTTTAAATATTGTAAGAAAAAGAATGCACCATTGGACTCCGCTACGTAACGTATTTTGTTTGACTTATGTTTAAACAGGGATGTTGTTTGAGACAGCATTACATTTTTACACTTATATTCAAGCAGAGATGTTATCTGATAGAAAATAGACTGTTTTTACACGAATCCGATTTTAATCTCTGTTTCTCTTTTGGCTTCCTTTCGAGTGCATAGGTGCTTTTAAACACAGCGATTTTTAATATAAGTTAACTTCGTTCAGGCGAAAAGGATTCATCTCTTCGCAATCCTTACTCTACTCAGTTAATCGAATTTCACTGAGCGAACGCCAAATATAAATAAAGAAAACCTCAAAGAAGAACGAACGATAACTCCGCATTTCAACAATGTATATCTGGCTTAAACCTGCCACAACATATGTATGTCTCTCGTAAACATGCTTACAAATTGCAGAGTGATATCGTATTTGTTTGACAAGCACGGCATGATGAATATTTGATGGATAAAAAAGGAGCGTTCACATTCGTCAAACATGCTGTCAAACATCACTTCTCATTAGAATTTTGACCATGGCTGACCAACATGCTTGATGAACATGTGTTCACATTCTCAGATATGCTTGTCATGCAGCGAAAATGTCAAAACATGTTTTGTTTGGCAAGCCACTAGATGGAGCGTTGACCTTATCAAAATCAAGCCAATCCCTTGCCTTTTTTTAGGTTTCTGTACTTAATCTTACTCCCTCTGTCAAAGATTTATAAACCGATTGACGTCATTCCCTACTTGTAATGGAAATTGTTAAAGTAAATATAAGTGGCAAAAACTAATTTTTTTAATCCATTGAAGTCGTAGTCATCATCCAGTTCATGGCTTGACAAATGGAGAACGATCTATATTTGGATAGTAAATGCTAAAAGTATATTTTGATATAATATAGAATATTTAATTCGATAGCTAAAATAATTAGGTATATGGTATTGCAGATAAAGGACAAATTAAATTTTGACATATCCAGAATATTTCACTGCAGATGTCAACTGATTGCCCTGAACAACATTTTTGGGATTTTTAAATGTCAACTCTGAAAATGTAATTTTTGGGAACATAAAATAAAATGTAATCGTTCATCACTAACGTGAAGTGGATTTTTTTAAAACATTAAATGAACCTGCTATGAAAATTTATACCAGTGGTTTTGTCTTTTTGACATATTGGTCGAGAGGTGAAGAAATGTTGGGGGATTGAATTTATTTCTAACCAGCAATGGAAAGTAATAAAATCGAGATTTCAGTACTCAAAGTTTCCAATGTAAACACGATGTCGTAAGTATGCAATATTTCCAATGTAAACAGGGTGTTAAATGCAATCCCGGTAAGGTAGTTTTGTACACGAAACGTGTAACCCTAACGTATAACCGTGACGAGCTACACGGAACGTATAAGTTTTACCCATACGTTTTCGATTCACTCTACCGCCGGCAAAGATGTTTACACATCAAAAAAAAAAAACAATTACGGTTAAGATCAAAACTAAGGAAAAAGATGTTTCAAAGTTATTATTGCATCATCGAGCAACAAAGGTAATAACACTTAATATTTCTAAAGTATTTGAGAAGATATGGAAGTTTTTTTTACGAGGATGCGTGCATTTGGTATCGATGAGTTTTACACAATTTGCTCTGTACAGTTTCCAATCTGATATTCATTAAATAAACACTGGAGTGCCCTAAGGCTACGTTTTGTCTCCGACACTCTTTCTTGTATTCATAAATGATCTCTTGTCTGAAACTTCCAATCCACTTCATTGTTACGCTGATGAAAGGTCCCTTAGCTTTTCATATTTGTTTTCAGACTTACAAACTTATCTGGCTACCATTTATAAAGTATATCCACATCCTTATAAATAAGCTTTAAACCTGTTGATTGTGATGTAGAAGTTTTCAAGAGTGTGTGCAATTTATAAAAAAAATTTACAGCATTAAACACCGGAAACTATTTTATATTTTCTTACAATCTTCATTGTCTTCCCTTTTCTATGCATGCCTGGTAACATTTTAAATTGAAAACTATATTGCACGAACTTTCATACAATTTGGCGGACAGAATTTGCGGAATCACTTGTACTGTTTTTTTTTTTTGTTTTCTTGAAAATCCAATAAATATCTATATATATATGTACAATACATATGTATGTATATCAAGGTTTAAGATCTTTTATGTGCACATACATTTATGTATATTCTTCTTTTAATTCAGCAGATTCAATATTGATGAATAGTTAGCTAGATGAGATGAGTTAGTTAGATGAGCTATAAAAATTACTTAATTTAAAGCAAAATGAAAGACAATGCTTGGTTCTAAACACCGCAATTGTATAACCTACCAAAATGTGTCTCAATGAAAATATGTGCATGCCTAGAGAATTATCCATTCAGCAAATTCGTCATAATAGTAAAATTGCACTAAATAAACTTGTCAGTCATGATTAACAGTCTACTATATTCGCATACAAAACAATTGTTCCCATTCAGTTAAATAGACAAAATAACCATAAAAAACACGCAAGGACCTACAAAAAACTTCTCTATTGTATAACAACACTAGCCACACGAGTTAGCAAAATATAAAACCATCGAAGGACAAAAAATTGAAGCACACATTACCACAGATAAAAAACGCTAGCCCAGGATCAGGAGTTAGGTCAAATATAATATATACCACCCCACACTCCACAGTAGTAGCCACAACCACTTCCACTAATAGCAGCATCAAACCAACAACAACGAACAGCATCATAACTTTGTTTAAGCGTAATTTAACTCGACCATAATGGGTCCATTTAGTATTGTATTTGCACTATAAAAAACGAACAGGGACACCAATCACTACCACATAACGCACAAAGCACTCGCGTTTATGGCGTCAGTTAGCCACCAGGTCAGACAGTACTATTAAACATTATCCTTCAACAAGGATACAGGCAACAAAACCGTGGATAAATACACAAAATCTAAGTGAATATTTATTTAATGGGTTTGGTTGTTTTTCGTGTGAAGTTCGCAATTTGTGTGTTGTTCCTCCTTAGACCGATGAAAAATGACATTCATCTCAGGATAATTTTATACATTTTGAATTATGTACTTTATTATTATAAAAGAACCCTCCTTTAACATCAAAAAAGTAAACTATATCTACTCAAATTATGCTGAGTTCTATATCCCGAAAAATTGAAAATTTTAATTAGTCAATAGTCACCGGAACGGTAATATGAATACTCAAGATCATGTAACATTCTGCTCTACAAATGGAAAAAATCTGTGGCGATGAATATTGCAATTTAAAGAACTGGCTACCTGTAATTATATTGATGTGTAATACATTCAGGGTATTGCCGGAGAAATCCAATTTTGAAGTAGTTTGTGTTACGGAATTGGCATCCCTGACAAACTTGTCCGCTTGTGCAGGATGACGATGGAGAATGCACGCTGCTCCATCAAGGTCGGAAAAGATCTCACCGATGCATTTGATGTCAAAAAAGGTTTTAGGCAAGGCGAAGCTCTATCGTGCGACTTCTTCAACATTGTTCTTGAAAAAATAGTGCAAAACTCACGCGTCAACACAAGAGGCACAATCTTTCAAAAGTCCGTCCAATTACTCGGATACGCCGACGACATTGGCATTATTGGAAGAACAAAGCGTGATGTCAGTGGCGCTTTTGTAAACATTGAGACGGAAGCGAAGAAGATGGGTTTAGCGGTAAATGAGGGCAAGACTAAGTATATGCTGTCATCAAGAAAGGTCACACAACACCAAAACGTCATTATAGACAGCTATAACTTTGAGGTAGTGAAGGACTTCATATACCTAGGCGCCGCTATAAACTCTGAAAACAACACCATTGCTGAAATCAAACGGAGAATAACTCTTGCCAATCGCTGTTTCTTTGGACTAAGAAGGCAATTGAGTAGCAAAGTCCTCTCTCGAGCACCTAAAGTGTCCCTCTATAAGACTCTTATCATCCCGGTCCTTGTCTATGGTGCAGAGACATAGACTTTGTCGAAGGTGGATGAGAGCGCTTTGGGCTGTTTCGAGAGGAAAATTCTTCGTGTGATCTTTGGTCCCGTCTGCATAGATGGGGAGTGGAGGAGAAGATTTAACCACGAACTGTACGGGCTGTACAGTGAAACTGACCTAATCAAACGTATAAAAGTCCAGCGACTGAGATGGCTTGGTCATGTAGAGCGAATGGACCCGAATGCTCCGGCCCGAAAAGTCTTCGAATCAAACCCCGAGGGAGGGCGAAGTAGAGGAAGACCGCTACTCAGGTGGTGCACACAAGTGGTGGAGGACCTCAACCAACTTGGCGTGCGAAACTTTAGACAGCTTAACTAGGGACCGAGCTAGCTGGAGAAGCTTGTTGGTTGAGGCCCTGGTCCACTCCGGACTGTAGCGCCACCTTAAGTAAGTAAGTTGTGTTACGGATAACTAACTCATCGAAACAATTTTTTTAAACGTTTAATAAAATTATTATGTATACTTCCAATACTGCCGAATGGAAAGATGTTTCTATTTCTTAAAAACTGAAGATAGCTAAATTTTAAATCTCCTACTAATATAATACAGGGTCTCTCAAAATACAAAATACATTTTTAAGATATTCTTCGGTTAATTTCGATATAAATAGATACTATAAAGATACAATTTCAAAGCGAGCAGTGAAAACGCTAAGAAAAAAACGTTGGCTTTGGTTACATAAAAATGCTATTTAGAAAAAAAGATGTTAGTCCAGTTAATTGCAGAACTATGTTGTTAGAAATCTTACCTTACGTGTTATCACATTTTTTAGTTTAAGGCACCCAGTTAAAAATGAACGACAAATGATATAGGTGTCTGAATCAAATCTCTCTAGAGTATACTTTTTTTAAATTAATGAATTAGAAGTACAGCAGCTCTTAGAGAATCAAACCTAATGTCTTACAGCTCTCAACCATTCCGCCGGAATGGAGGTGACTTTCCGATTGATGAACGGCTAAGATAAGAAGAACTTTTTCTGACAAGAGAGGCTCTTGAAGGATTTGTCACTTCCTCGCAAGAGGCAAGTGACTGATTTTTTTTTTTTTTTTTTTTATTTTATTTAACTTTATTTCAGATGAAGACTTAAAGCTACAATATTTACAATTTATGACCAATAATTAAATAAGCAATAGCATTAAACTTCAAATAAAATAGTTAGGAACATCCTGTTGCCCAAAGGCAAGAGTTGGATGAAGAGATGGATTAATGTGGCAGCAGCTAGGAATTGAATACCAGACATCTAGTATGAGAGTCCAACACACTTACCATTATTTAAGGGGTACTAATTTCATGAAATTTTTAATAAAATTTATTGTTTTAGAAATAAATACTTTTTTCCCGAAATAATCTTTGCGATTTTATTTAAAAGATTTCTTAATAAATGAAACTACTCGTACCTAATAAATATATCTAATAAAAAGCTTTCAATTTTGATTTAAATTGTTACACCCAAAACTTAAAAAAAAAAACAATTTCTACCATTTTCTCTCTCAGAATCTAATTTACCATTAAAGTAGAGGCTTCAACATTCGGCAGTTTTGTGCAACCGTCAATATTCCTCGATTGTTCTATAAAAAAAACTACTACATTAGTTATTCTATTTTAAGTACTGGCTACCATAGTCACACGAAATGGTGCCATAATTCCAAAACAACATAATAGTTTTCATTGTTATCCCTTTCAAATAATCCTATTTGGCTACGAATCCTGATAACTACTGTGAACTAACATGAGGACTGAAGGCCCATTCCTTTCTTAATAAAAAACACTCAACCTTGCCTACTCCTCTCCTTGTAAATGAATCACCAGGATCGATAGGAATATTGTTGTTTTTTTCAACGCCCAATTTTACCCATTTTAACACCATTAACGTTGATTTCTTTTTGAATGATTTGCAATATCCCGAGGACAATAACCGGTGATGAAATAAAAATCCGGTCTCAGGTACTAATTTGTGTAAATATAAATGTTGGGCTGGCAGGATAACAACCAACAATCATCAGCAAAGGAAACAACGAATGTAAAAAAGTAAACGCGCAACAAACAATGTCCCTTTATGCCTCATATACAAACAGCACAATAATGTGTAAAACGAGACCAATACAGCGTTCTTTAGCATGTTTCAAAACACTGCAAAGCATCCTATAAACGGGTGTACAGGAGGAACATTACAGCCCGAGTAACTATACCAACAATGCACCCGAAGAGAAAACCGATGATATAATGCCATAGTTTGCCTAGAACACAATACCCAACAGCTTCCTGGAAAACTCGGTTTTGTCACATTGGGCGATTGGGCTTATAATGAGTGCTCCCACTTAAAATTAATCATATTTTTCATAAAGTAATACATGAAAAATGTGACAATCACTCTAAATATGCGTATTTCCCAGCTTATTGATAGGTACTTGTATCAATTGTTTTTCGTCAATTATTTCTGTTTCTTGCTAAACAAAATTTATTTTGCTTGCCATATTTGAACTGTATGTTCTGACAGTCAGTGTTTGGATACGTAGTTCAAGATACATTCAGAAATAAACAAACAATTTATTTATTTTTCAAAATTCAAAACCAAATATTTTATTATTATTATAGAATATCAAAGTCGTGTCCCAGACTTATTTTTTTTTTTTTTTTTATGATCGACCCGCGCTCAAGGGATTATGATTACCCTTTAAATGTTTCAAAACAGCGCGGGCGTGAAGTTAATGAAGAGAAAGAAGGATAGGAAAGATGTGTGGCACGATGTTCTGAGACTGTTGGTGGTTGTCTCAGATATTTTTATCTCCAGGGATGGCGGCTGAGCTAAAGCGGAGAAATGCCGTGTCTTATTTCTATGTCGCTTATAATTCACATTATTTTATTCGTGTTCATCCTTGTTGGGCATACTAGTTTAACTCAATTACATGCTGTTAGTGTTATGCCTGAACAACATGTAATGAGTAAACCAGCAACCCATTGATGACAATTTTTGGAAGGTTTTTAATGGAATTAAAGCGACATAGACGACGGCAGGGATCGAACCTGTCATCATGAGGTTGACAGGCGAGCACATATCCATCGCGCCACGGCCACCCCTTGATAATATATTAGATAACTTTGTTATCTAATATTTTTTGTTTATTTTAGCTTTTCTTAAGTTAATACAAAATTATTTTTCTTAAGTAGATATTTGAATTAAAATAAAATTCCCCCTAAAAGGAACCAGCGTTGCTATAAAGTGCCTGATCGGGCCATTTGGCACCATGTTTTAAGTTTTGTCTTTACAATACAACGAATATTTCATATTATATATTTACAGGTTGATTTATATGGCGTCTTTTTATAATTCTGAAGTTAAATTTTCTTCGAACATTTTTTTGTAGCAAAAATGGCCCTCAAAATCATTTATTCTTCTAAATGCTCTTTGGTAACTGTAAACGCACATATTTTTCATTGTTCATTAAAAGTGGGAACACTTCTCTGGCTGCCTTCTCCAGCTTAGTGCAATACAACTCTGAACACAACTCGCAGTTAAAAAGGGACGTTTATCTAGCCGCAGGCGTAATAGCTTTACAAAAGCGCGCAACGGAAGGATTTTTATTCGATTCGCATAAGAACGACGCGGCAGAGGATACAAAATTGCTCCCGTCGTTGACTCGTCCTGGGTTTTATAGCTAGATGCACTGCAATAAAGAATAAACATAGAGGCCTTCGTATCAAAGATACAACAAAAAAGGACCTTTTTTCATATTCGTTCTTGTTCCGGGGGAGTGTGTCTGAAATGGGAGTGCAAACTGGATAACACAAAATGATTGTGAAATAAATGTGATTCGGGAGCGTGATTGAGTAAGTGCTCAAATGACATGCTAGGAAATTATCGTTTCTACTATCAAAGCATTCAGTGCCACAATGGAAACGCCTGCAGACATAAAATCCAAATACAAATTTAAACTATCGAATAAATTGGTTTTTGTCCGGACAAATTAGCCAGGTAATTGTGCGTTTGTATACAAATTTTATAAGAAAGATATTTCTCCTTTTTATGATTACAAATTAAATACGTTAACACACAGGAAGAAGTATTTAAGTGGAGACGGAATCAAATTACACTGATTTCCTTCGAATTTTTTGTAGTGGCACAAAATCTTGGAATTTTCAGCTCACCGTTTTGTAGTTTTTTTTTCAGTATCGCAATTTAAAAGTTGTTTATGTGCAAAAAAGCATGAATTTCATTAGAGCAAAATGTTCAAATGTTAGAAAAGTTTGAATTTATGCAAACAAAGTTTAGGTTAGGTTAGGTATAAATTTATGCAAATACAAAGGTTAAAAATCATTTTATTATTAAATTATTTTTTTAAGTAAGTAATTTCATTAAAATTGCCAATTTTAAGTATCTAATATGTATATACAGAAGAAATAGAAAGTCGAAAATGAAAAAAAATAAAATGCACGACTGGGTCGCACGAACTTGCTCCTATGTAATAGACTAGGAATTTTAAAAACGAATGTTATTAGAGAAAACTGTTTATAAGGTTCAAATTATTTTTTTAAATTCTTTTAATAGTAAGAGACGAAAACAGAATGCTATGCAAATATGAATTTATGCAAAAACAAACATTTTTAAAAGATTTTTGAGAAAAAATTTTGGTGCGCCAATTTAAAGTTTTTATTATTGTTCGAATAAAAATTAAATTAAAAAAAAATATTGAGCCGCTTCTGAGATATCGAATTTTCAAAAAAAGAAAAAAAATAGATTTTTTTTTTAAAAATTCTAGGTGCCGTTTTCGAGAAAAATACGATTTTTGAAAACCATTATTTTTAAATTTTTTAACATTTGTATGGTGGGTACCTTTATTTTAAAGTAAAATGAAATTTTTTTTATCACGTCTTGTAGATTATATTGAGAAACTTTTATTTATCAAGTTTAAAAAAAATCAAGTATGGGGTTTTCGAAATATTGAGTTTTGAAAAAAAAAATTTTGAAGTTTTTTTTAAAAATCCAAAAAAAAATTTTTTGAAAATTTGAATACACAATTCTATTTAAATTTTTGAAGAGCCTTCGCAAAAAAAAAATGATCAAAATCGGTCGTACAGTTTTTGAGAAAGTCAAAAACAAAAAAAATGGTTCCATGGGGGGTACCCTCAATAACCATTTTTCGGAAAAATTTTTTCAAGCATTACCTAGCTATTACTAAACGAAATTTTTTTGTGTTTTTAATTTTTAAATCTGTTCAGAAGTTTTTGAAAAAAAAAAAAATATTTATAAAATTTCGAAAAAAATTCGTATGGCAGGTACCGTTATTTTTGGTCTTAAAAAAAAAGAAAAAAACGTGTGGGGGTAAAAAATCAAAACCCATATCTACCAAGTTTAAAGAAAATCGGCTCAGCCGTTTAGGCTGTAGTCGCAGCGACAGACAGACAGACAGAATTGCGAGACCCACTTTTTTAGTGTTCGCTATCATCGTAATGTCAACTTTGATCAAAATCTCGAGTTCGATTTTTTTTACGAATGCATAACTTGCCTTATAGTACCTATAAGTCGCAAGGAAAAAAACGATTTTATGAGAGGTAACGTTAATAACATTTTATCCTTTAACTTTTTTGGCCCAAAATGTAGTATACACGCCTATAATAGCTCATATAATTTTTGTATCAAAATCGTTATGGCCGTTTTCGAGAAAAATAAGATTTCGCATATGGCTGTATGACAGGTACCATTAGTTTTGGAGTTAAAAAAATTCAATTTATCCTATATGGAATCACCGAAGAAACAGGTTTGAAGAAAATAACTGCAATGGCTCAGGCTCAGTGCACGAAAATATGATAATTCAGTTTGACTCTTGGAGCCTGCACCATTCTTTTTTTCGTTCGATTTGTCTTTCGTCTTTTTGATAGTTTGGGTGTAGAAACGCAACTTCATTCCACTACACTTCTTCACCACACATCAAATATTTTCAGAAGAAGAAAGAAAAAAAGAATCGTATAATCAAGCTATTGATATATGTACATATATTTTTTTTGCTATAGACGGTGCTCATGCTGAAATAAATCCTTCGACTTTATTTTGACTTTTCTGTACTTTATCTCACTCCCACTATTCGAGACTTATAAACCGATTAACATCATTCCCATCTTGTAATGGAAAATGTCAAAGTAAATATAAGCGGCAAAAACTAAATTTCTTAATCCATGAACATCGTCGTCATCATACAGGCCATGGCTTGACAGATGGAGAACAAACCAATTGTGATGTATATGGAATATTTAATTCGAAATTTGGCATTATGTGGTTTGGCAGATAAGGGAAGGAGTATAAAATAAAATGCAATCGCTTATTACCAATTCGAGCGGATTTCTTTAAGACATTGAATAAACCTGCAATGAAATTTGACAGCAGTTTTTTCATCTTTTGGGCATATTGGGTGAGAAGTGAAGGTGTTGGGCGAATCAAGATATTTAAATCAACGGAAAGTACTTAAATTGAGATTTCAATACATTGACACCTTAGGAGAATTCTTTTTGAGGCGCCTCAAAGTTTTCAATGTAAATATGATGTAGTACCTAACCCAATATTCCTAATGTAAACATGGTCTAAAATGCAATCTTCCATAAGGCATCGCGCTACACGGAACGTGTAACAGTAACGACCTACAAGAAACGTGTAACCGTAACGGATACACTAAACATATACATTAGACCCATATTTTTGGTTTACCCTACCGTCAGCATAGATGTTTACACATCAAAAAATTCACAAAACAATAAAATTTAAAAAAAAAATTTAACAACTATCCCAAGTCTAGCACCAATCAAGTTATATATAAATCCCTATTACAAGAAACATCAGAGAAATACAAGAAACAGGGATGCCATTTCCTATTTTCTGATGCATCTAAAAGAATAGACGGGACATCATTCGCAGTTGTCAATGAAAACGGCATTAACATCAGCAAAGGGTTAATGCAAAACTCCTCATCAATTATTACAGCTGAAGGATTTGCACTACTTAAAGCTATCGAATCTACCAAAAACAAAAAAACTGTTATTTTTACTGACAGTTTATCAACCATCAATGCCATCAAAAACATCAACAACTATTCTTCTATAATTCTTGTCATACGTGACAAACTTATTAAAAAAAGGAAAAGCCTTAAAATTGCCTGGGTTCCAGGGCATATGGACATCGCTGGTAACAATCTCGCTGACCTTGCAGCCAAAAAGGCTCAAAAAGAGCCCCTTCTCAGTTTCTATTTTTTCAATGCCAAAGACTTTAAAAAACACTGTAATGCGAAGATGAGATCTAACTTAAAAAACTCTTGGCTTGAGTATCGTCATCACTATTCCAAGATCAACCCAAACGCAGACAGAGCACTTTACCCTAGCGACTTACTTTCATCTTGGACCAGAAATTATATTCGGCTAAGAATGGGACATACAAAGATTACTCACGAGCATGTTATTTCAAAGCAACCTCCTCCATCATGCAACTTTTGTACGCCCATCACACCCCTCACCAT
This sequence comes from Philhelius festivus, assembly GCA_963931855.1. Lineage (NCBI taxonomy): Eukaryota > Metazoa > Arthropoda > Insecta > Diptera > Syrphidae > Philhelius > Philhelius festivus. The sequence goes on from OZ007555.1 coordinate 89,511,881, forward strand.
CTCTCATATGCTACAATGCGACTACATCGACAGAATATCAAGAAATACGTCCGGAAAACCCTTAACACAACTTTTATCAATTATTTCTAAAGATACTATAAAACTTGTTCACTTAATTTTAGTTAAACTTAACTTAGAATATTTGATTTAAAACTTGAATTTTTCAAATAGCGAAAAGCCCTGGTAGCTAACGCTTTATTAAATTATTGTTAGTACAATTGTATTATACTTCCAATAAAATTATAATAATAATAATAATAATAATAATAATAATAAAAAATCTTATTGAAAAGTTGATTCCAATTGAACGAATTTATTTTACGTAGAATTATTTCGTTTTATGCTCACGGTCCGACATTAAAGACCAGATAGATGCCACCGCTTGAAAATTAGTAAGTGCCTGTAACTGTCAAAACTAAGGTCTAGGAGCTACATCATTTGTATAGTACAACACTATGTTTGATTTATATCCCTTTGAACAACCAATTTGTATTTTTTTATAATTATTGTATTTTCTTATCAAATGATAATTATAATAATTGAATGATAATGATTGAGAAAATATATTTACATATTTGTCTCACAAAAATATTCCAAAAAACAACATTTTAGACTCATTCAAAATGAATACAAATTGAATGTTCAAGTATTTAATAATAAATTTTCCGATTAAATAATTTAAAGTACTTATTTGTCTTCGATATTTGAATAAATAATTTATTCAAAAATAAAGACTTGTCTACTGGTTTCTCCTTTTTATTTGCGATAGGTACAATAGGTCTATAGTGCAAGTTCTGCATTTGGAAAAAAATCGAACTCGAGATTTTGACCAAAGTTGACATTACGATGATAGCGAAGACGAAAAAAGTGGGTCCGGCGATTCCGTCTGTCTGTCTGTATTTCTGTAAATTGATCTACAGCGTAAACAATTGGAGCTATTTTCTTCAAACTCGGTACTTAAGGGCCTTCGGTGATTCCCTAGAGGGGAAATTGAACTTTTTTTAGCCTCAAAACTAACGGTGCACCTTCCCCCCCATACACCCGCAACAAAAAATCTTATTTATCCCGAAAACGTCTCTAACGATTTTGATTAAAAAAAATAAGATGTGCAACAATAGTTATTCATAATAATTAACAACAGTTATTACCAATAGCAAAGGATATCTTTTAGTTGCTGAATTTAAAAACAAAGAAGGTTAAATTTATTCCCAGCGCAGCACACATTGTATTACATGCCAGAATGTATTTATTGATTAATTAACAGTTAGCGAATTATTAAAATATATTGTAAATATCATAAGTAAATGTGGAAAATAAAAAAAAAAATATCTAATGTCGATTTCCTTTTCACACTAGGGATTTCGATCCCTTGTCAATTTTTACTTGCGACTTATAGGTACTATAAGGCAAGTTATGCATTCGGAAAAAAAATCGAACTCGAGATTTTGATCAAAGTTGACATAATAGCGAAGACCAAAAAAGTGGGTCTCGCAATTCTGTCTGTCTGACTGTCTGTCTCTTCGACTACAGCTAAACGGCTCGGCCGATTTTTTTAAACTTGGTAGATATGGGTTTTATTTTTTTCTCTCCGGGTGTTTTTTGATTTGATTTTTAAGACCAAAAATAACGGTACCTGCCATACGATTTTTTTCAAAATTTTATATATATTCTTTTTTCTCAAAAACTGTCCAACAGATTTAAAAAAAAAAAATTCATAAGATTTCATTTAGTAAAACCTAGGTAATGAATGAAAAAAAATTTCCAAAAAATTATTATTTTTGGTACCTTCCTTGGAACCATTTATTTGTTTTTGATTTTCTCAAAAACGGTACAACCGATTTTGACCATTTTTTTATGTTAAGGCTACCCAGCAGTTTCAATATTATTGTATTGTAATATTTTTGCTAGGTTCGTTAAATAAAACTTATCACTCTTTTTAGTATTTCTTCTTTATTTACACTTTCCAATTCAAAACAGTAAATCTCAATTTATAATCAGCTCAAATACTTTTATTCAATTTAAATCACACTTGTTTAATAACACAATCCAATAAGCAATACTTTTGCACACTTTCACAATCCAAAATCAACTGTGTCTCGCTCACCGTGAACACTCTCTTATATACTCAAATTAGTTGTTCTCGAAAGTTCTTGTCTTGGAATGTTCTAGATGGTTGGAATAAGGGGAAATACATTTAACATTGGAAAAGAGCTTTTTGTTTCTTCCATAAATTAGATATGCAGTTTTCCAACAGATGGCGCTGTAGTAGTATAAAGCTCTGTTCACAACATTGCCCCCTTCTTAAGATTGTTCGTCCCGAACAATTCTATCTCCAGATTCGCCACTGTATCGGTGCAGTCGATCGCTATGCACAACTTTTAACTTTCCTCTTAACCCTCTTTGAATTCGGTAAACGACATCATTGATTTTCGTGACGACAGTATAAGGGCCTTCCCAGTTTTGTTGAAGTTTCGGCGACAATCTCTTTTGACGATGTGGATTATACAGCCATACACGATCTCCTAAGCGCTCATTCTAGTCCCGGTCCTTTCGTGGATGTCGATTAGCCTATCTTTTAGGTCACTCACGTAATCCCCTGTTTCCTGAGACTCTTGTGATGGGTGTCCAAACCTTATCTCACTAGGCAGCCGTATGCTTCTTCCGAACAGGATTTCAGATGGTGTTTGTCCTGTTGAGCTATGTATTGCACTTCGGTAGGCCATCAAAAATAGTGGTATGCGCCTATCCCAGTTTCTTTGGTAGTCGCCTACGATTTTAGTGAGGTGCTCTTTTAAGGTCCTGTTGAATCTCTCGATAATTCCATCAGATTGCGGGTGAAGTGGTGTGGTTCTCGTTTTCTTAATGCCAAGGAACGCGCACATCTCTTGGAATATGTTCGACTCAAAGTTCCTTCCTTGATCAGAATGGAGCTCCATAGGTACACCGAACCTGCTTACCTAATTAGATACAATCTGGTCGGCCACGGTCTTGGATTCTTGGTTCGGGATAGCCTATGCCTCAGGCCATTTGCTGAAGTAATCCATTACCACCAGAATGCATTTGTTTCCATCATTCGTTTCCGGAAATGGGCCAGCCACATCAACAGAAATCCTTTCAAACGGTGAACCGACATTATATTGCATCATTTTTCCTTGCAGTTTTCTACCAAGTCCTTTGGTTGCAGCACAAGCGTCACAATTTCGGTACCACTTTTCAATGTCGTCTCTTGCATGCAACCAATAGAATCGTTGCCTCACCTCTTCTAACGCCTTATTGACTCCCCCTCCTGAAGGTCCATCATGCATCTTTCGAAGAACCTCTTTGATTTTCGATTGAGGTAAAACAAGCTGCATCACATAGGATTTACCATCAGCGGACTCCCATTTTCGCTGAAGAACACCTTCTCGCACATGAAGTGAGTCCCATTGTGCCCAATAGGCCTTTAAAATTGGACTCCTATCGGAAATGTCATTCCATGCGGGTTTTTCTTCATGTTCTTTCCATGCGAGAAGAGGTTCAATGTCGGGGTCTTCTTGTTGAGCAGATCTTATTTCCTCATTGCTCCATCCACAAATGGGGTCAGCCCTTATTCGCAGAGTGTTGATGAATTCCTTTTATTTTTGTCGCCTGCAATGCTTGCAGTCTATTTTACAAGGCCTTCGGGATAGCGCGTCGGCATTTGTGTGCAGCTTTTCCTTTCGGTGTTAAATTTCGTATTCGTAAGTCTGCAGTCTTTCTATCCACCTTGCAACTTGTCCTTCTGGCTTCTTGAAGTTCAACAACCACTTAAGAGCACCATGATCGGTGCGTAGAAGAAACTTCTGTCCATAGAAATATTTGTGGAAGTGTTTCGTTGCCAAGATGAGTGCCAAGAGTTCTCTTCTGGTCACACAGTAGTTCTTTTCGGTCGTCGACAGTATTTTGCTGAAATAGGCGACAACCTTTTCTTTGCCATTGTGCACTTGTGGGAGAACAGCGCCGACTCCCACATTTGCTTGCATCAGCATCGACGATAAAAGACTTGCCTGGAGTCGAATAGATCAGCACCGGATCATTGCATAGACGGTATTTCAGTTCTTGGAAGGCTTTTTCATACTCACCTGACCATCTAAACTGCTTGTTCTTTTCCGTAAGCTGATGCAAACTCTTCGCAATTCCGGCAAAGTTCTTAACAAAACGTCTGTAATAAGTAGCAATACCAAGAAAACTTCGTAGTTGATGTTTGTCCTGTGGTGTTTGCCAATTTTTGACGGTGTCAACTTTATCAGGATCAGTCTTGACTCCTTGGGACGAGATGGTATGTCCCAAATACTTTACTTCAGTCTGGAACAGTGCACATTTTTCTGGGTTCAGTTTAAGGTTAGCCTCTCGAAGTCTCTGGAACACACCCCTTAGGTTCTTGTAGTATTGGTCGTATGTTTTTCCATAAACGATAACATCATCCAAGTAGACAAGACAAGTTTTCCACGTCAGACCTTGAAGGACACACTCCATCAAACGCTCAAATGTTGCCGGAGCGTTGCAAAGACCAAACGGCATCACCTTGAACTGCCAGAGCCCATTACCTGTGGAGAACGCTGTCTTTTCTCGATCTTCAGGGTGAATTTCTACTTGCCAATATCCACTTCTCAAGTCCAGCGTTGAAAACCAATGTGCTCCTTCCATCGCATCTAAGGTGTCACTAATTCTTGGCAGAGGGTAGCTGTCTTTCTTGGTTACGTCATTCAACCTTCGGTAGTCAACACAAAACCGTGTACTTCCGTCCTTCTTTTTGACTAGGACCACTGGTGACGCCCAAGGACTCTTGGAGTTCTCAATTAAACCATCCTTCTTCATGGTGGTAATCATTTCGTCAACTTCATCTTGTTTGGCCAGTGGCAGACGTCTTGCGGGCTGACGAATGGGTCTTGCATCTCCTGAATTAATTCGATGCTGCACTATTTGTGTCCTTCCATATTTCCCGTTTGGTGAAGCGAAAATGTCGGCATACTCATTCAGAAGGCTTTCTGCCGTTTTAACCTGATGTTAGTCTAGGTTAGATGAATTGAGTACCTTAGCCTTGATGCTATTGAGCTTCTCAGGGTCTAATGTCTTTCTCGGTATTTCAGCGTCAATTTGTGTTATGGCTGCGACAGATTAGCACTTACCGATAACTTCTCCTTTCACTAACTTTACATCGTACGGTTTGGTGTTGAGTATCCGTACGGGGACCATATTGTTCTTCGGAGCCACAAGTGTCTTCCCAATGATGACCTTTAGGGAAGAACAGTGTGGGCCTGGTTCCACCATTAGGTATCGATGGCGTCCACACTCACCTTCTAATTTTGTCCGAAGAAATACCTCAGAAGAAGTAGGAATAACCACATCTTCTTTGATGACAGTCCTTAGAGTTGTTATTCCTTCGTGCCCATAGATCATTGGAATCTCTGTATTCTGGTATTTGAGTACCTGGTTGCCGATATCCAAAACTACTCGATGTTCTTTCATGAAGTCCATTCCGATGATGCACTCGTCACATATATCTGCCACCAAAAATTTGTGTGAGAATTCTAGATCTGCTATTCGAATTCCAAGTCGGACCTCACCATAAACCCTAGCTGCTTCTCCTGTAGCAGTTCTTAGACGGTAGCTATTGGTGTTGTGTAGCCAATTCAGGTGTACTAGGTCTTGACGCACAATGGAGGCTGTGGCACCGGTGTCAATTGTGACCACACGTTTGTTGCCATTTAAAGTTGCCTCGACAGTCAGACTTTTATTGTCTCGTTTAGTCTGAGAGACCTGGATGGTGTTTCTGGGGCCATCGATACCAGAAACCAGCTTCTGCCCCTCGAAGTTGGTTCTTACTAGAGCTGTGTCAATCGGGATCGATTCGATTTTTTTGATCCGATCATCGAAAAGTATTGATGATCGAAATCAATCATTTTAATCGATCTCAATCTCAATCATTTACATGATTCTCGATTCTGGATTCTGGATTCTCGATTTTCTATTTCAATCTCAATCATTTCAATGAGTCTCGATTTTCGATATCAGTTGACTCGATTAATCATGATTTACTTGATTCCATTTCTTCCGATTCAATCAACGTGGATTATGAACACCAAACGGACGGTGGATTGGAACTTCTGGGTTGAAGTCGGCATTGAAGAACATGATTGATCGGGTTGGTCGTTGATGTTGTAGGCCGCAAAAACAATTGTTGGGTTGAACTGATGTTATTTGATGTATCAGGATCCGGTATGTTTAAAGTGGATTTTTGGACGTTTCTTAATCCATCGGCATCGTAGCCATCCTTTGATGGAATTTGACAGTTTATGACTTGACGAATAGAGGACGAATTCAGTTATGACGTACAAGGTATATTTCGTACAAAATGTCAGCCGAAAGCCCTAAAATTGCACTTTTCCGGAGAAACAAATAAAATCTCTTTTTTTTTGTATTTTTAGACGTTTATTAATCCATGGACATCGTAGCCTTCCTTTGATGGAATTTGACAGTTTATTACTTGACGAATAGAGGACGAATTCAGTTATGACGTACAAAGTGTATTTCGTACAAAATGTTAGCCGAAAGCCCTAAAATTGCTCTTTTCCGAAGCAACAAATAAAATCTCTTTTTCTTGAATTTTTTGACACTTTTTAATCCATGAAGTAGTCATCATCATAGAGTATTTTGTGAGAACTATCAAAGCCACAAGTCAATTTTATCATCGAAATCGAAATTAATATCGAATAGGAACAGTATTGAATCATTTCAGTGAAATGAAAATGATCGAATGATCGATTGATTGAAAAGATCGGATTATTTTCGTAATCGATTGTTGAACGATTCGATCATTTGAAATGAACGATTTACACAGCACTAGTTCTTACTCGTTTCCCTGTTGGGAAACTGTTCGGGAAGTAACACTGGTGTTATTGTTACCTTGTTCTGAGTTTGAAACTCCGTGCCCACAATGTTGACAAGCTCTTCTTGGTGGTAATCGGCATTGACGCTGTAAATGTCCGGTCTTGTTGCAATTCCAGCACTTTGCAAGTCCGTTTCGTTGGTTCCTTTGGACATCAGTTCTTTGGCATGAGCATTCTTCGACGACGGCTTCTCTAAGTCGATGTACTCCGTGAGAAGCTTGCTCAGCTGCTTCCATTGTCAAGGCAAACGCTAATGTTTCCGAAAGAGTTCGTTTTCCAGCAGTTCGCACGGCCCTTTGAAGATGTATGTCGGAAATGGCGCGAACAAATGCCTCAACTGCAAACTGGTTACAGATTTCCTCTCCAACATCTGGATATGCAAGATGAACAAGCCTTTCAATGTCCGCTTGGAGTTGTTGTAGAGTTTCGCCTCTCTTCTGAACTCTGGAATTGAGTTGCACTTTGAAGACTTCTTTCATGTGGCTGTTACCAAAGCGTTTGTCTATAGCCAAAACTAAGGAATTGAAGTCGCCGCTCTTATCTGCTGGTATGGTTTGCAACAACTCAGCAGCTGCTCCTCTAAGAGCAAGAGTTAAGGCTATATACTTGTCAGCCTCATCCCAGCCATTTGTTGTGGAAGCTGCCTCGAATTGCTTCTTGTATATAGACCAAGAAGTTTGTCCATCAAAGGTTGGAGGTTGCATCTCCTTTTTCCTCGATGTTTCTCCAGAACTTTCCCGAATCTTTATATTTTGAATGCGATCTAGCTTTTTTGAAAACGTCTCCATTTTGTTGTCGACTTGATTCTCTAGCAATGAAACACGTTCATCAAGTGCAGACACATTATTCTCGATGTTAACAAGCTTGCCTTCTAGCATGTTTCTCTGCTCTTCGAGAAGGTCCTTTTGTTCGCTATGCTGTTTATCAAGGCGTTCTTCGAGACGTTCGAGAACATTCTTTTGTTCATTCTTTTGTTCATTTCGTTGCTCTTCGAGACATTCGAGAACATTCTTTTGTTGCTGAAGCAGAAGACTAATCATATTTGAAACATCTACATTTTTACTTACGTCTGCTTCCTCAGCGTCAGCTTCAAAGACGAAGATGTCCGGGTCTTCATTTTGCTGTTTCAAATATTCGGCCAAACGCAGAACAAGCTCATTTTTCGATCCTGCTCTAGAAAGTTCTCGCTTGCCTAATTCACTTTTCAGCTCATTACAGTTGAGCTCTTTTAGTAACTTGCTCATTTTTTTTATTTTACTATTTTTTTTTCCACACTTCACTGCACAATAAGTTTTATTCCACTTTTCTGACACCAATGTAATATTTTTGCTAGGTTCGTTAAATAAAACTTATCACTCTTTTTAGTATTTCTTCTTTATTTACACTTTCCAATTCAAAACAGTAAATCTCAATTTATAATCAGCTCAAATACTTTTATTCAATTAAAATCACACTTGTTTAATAACACAATCCAATAAGCAATACTTTTGCACACTTTCAAAATCCAAAATCAACTGTGTCTCGCTCACCGTGAACACTCTCTTATATACTCAAATTAGTTGTTCTCGAAAGTTCTTGTCTTGGAATGTTCTAGATGGTTGGAATAAGGGGAAATACATTTGACATTGGAAAAGAGCTTTTTGTTTCTTCCATAAATTAGATTTGCAGTTTTCCAACAGATGGCGCTGTAGTAGTATAAAGCTCTGTTCACAACAGTATATTAAAATTTTCAAAAAAAAATTTCAAAATTTTTTTTTGAAAACTCAATATTTCGAAAACCCCATGCTGATTCCCTCCAGACAAATGTTAAAAAATGGTTTTCGAAAATCGTATTTTTCTCGAAAACGGTTCCGAGAATTTTGTTTAAATTTTTAGTCTTTCGATTAATTTTTAAGATCTATAATTTAATACAAGAAATTTTGAAAACAAGACATTACTGACAGTACCTACCATAGAACGATTTTTTTAAATTTTGAATTTCTTATTATCGACATAACGGATTTAAATGAAATTTTTTTTTTAGAGATGCTTCTAAGAACTTTAAGAAACATTGCATTACAAAACTTAAAAAAAAAATTTTTTGAATTTTTGAAAAAAAAAACATTTTTTTTTTGAAAAATTCGATATCTCAAAAATGGGTCAATATTTTTTTTAGAAATTTAATTTTCATTCGTACAGTAATAAAAACCTAAAGTTGACGTTCCAAGTAATTTTTTTTTAAATCTTTTAAGAATTTTATATATAAAACCTTATTTTATTAAGAAACCACTACAACGACTTATAATTTTTGTTCTTGCATAAATTCATATTTGCATAGCATTCTGTTTTTGTCTCTTACTAAAAGAATTTAAAAAATGATGATAATTTTATCATTATGAACAGTTTTTCCTTACAACATTCGTTTTTAAAATTCCTAGTCTATTACATAGGAGCAAGTTCGTGCGACCCAGTCGTGCATTTTATTTTCTCTTGGTGTGCGTATTTCGTATCCATATAAATCCCTCTTCAAACACGGATTCGAAGAATTTGATCTCTGTTAAAAAAGGTCGATTTTTTTGGTGTGAAGGAACGTAAAATCTGTCGAGATCGAAATCTTCACACAGAAATTGATTTCTCATGTGTAAAGGAAATCGACATAAAATTTTGTTAAACTTTATAGTAGAAGAAAAGACAGTCGTTTTCTTAAGAAGATGAACAGCAAGTAGTTGTAGTTTATTAATCTTATCATGTGCTTATGTAATTAGTATGTACATCTTAGGAGTAGGTATATAAAGAAGGTCTAAGTAAAGTATGTACCAACTGAAGTGTAGAGTACAGTGAGTACAAAGAAGTACTTTGCATAATAATACAATTTTAACACTCCCACTTATTATTATTGCAAACAAAAGAATTAATTACAATTTTAAAATATTTATATCTGTACGAAATAATTCAAATTTAATTGTTGCGAGTGGCTTTGTAAAAGCATCAGCTAATTGCTTGTTTGATGGTACAAAACAAATCTCGAATCGGTCTTCATTGAATTTCTCTCTGATAAAATGAACACGAACTTCGATGTGTTTAGTCCTGGCGTGGAATTCGGGGTTCTTCACTAGCTTTAGAGCACTTTGGTTGTCGATATAAAGTGTTGGTTTATTAATTTGAGGAACAAGCAGATCGTGTATGAGCGCGTCAAGCCACATTAACTCTTTGACTGCTTCCGATGCAGCTACATACTCTGCTTCAGTTGTACTCAATGCAGTACATCGTTGCCTTTTCGACGACCAAGATATGGGACTTCCTCCAAGAAGACAAACTTGTCCACTCGTTGAACGTCTTGTCGAATAGTCTGCTGCAAAATCAGCATCACTATAAATAGAAAAATTTAAATTAACGTTAGGTTTAAATAATATACCAAAGCTTTTAGTATTATTTAAATATTTAAAGATACGTTTGACGGCTTTAACTTCATGTGAGCTTGGTTTATCCAAAAAACGGCTCACTACTCCCACTACATACGAAATATCTGCCCTGGTTCCAATTGCCAAATACATCAGACTTCCTACTGCCTCACGATAAGGGAATCTGGTCTCTGCTGATGAATTTTCTGCTAAAATGGCAGATCTGCTGCCAAGCTCACTGGGTGTAGAAGCTGGACTTGAATCCAACATGTTAAATTTACGAAGCACTCTTTCGATATAATTGGACTGATAAACGAAGTATCCACCATTCTCCTTATTAACAATTTGAAGCCCAAGATAATAGTTAGCTTTCAAAAGTTTTACCTCAAAGTGTTTAACTAAAAAAGTTTTGATGTACTCCATATCATCTGCATCTCTGACAGCAAGCAAGCCGTCATCAATATAAACTGCAAGATAAACAACTCTTTGCTTGTGTTGTAACACGAAAACACACGGATCAGCTTTCGAAATGATAAATCCAAAATCGGCCAATAAACTCGTGAATCTAGTATTCCAGCATCTGGAGGCTTGCTTCAAGCCGTATAGGCTCTTAATAAGCTTGCAAACTCGACCGGAACCATCATTGTACCCCTGAGGCTGGCACATAAATATTTCCTCATCTAGCTTACCATTTAGGAATGCTGTCTTGACGTCAAATTGGTAAAGAGTTAGACCTTGACTGGCTGCAATCGCGAAAATTGTGCGGATCGATGTGAACTTCGCAACAGGACTAAAAGTTTCTGCATAATCGATGCCTTCTTGTTGATTAAACCCCTTAGCAACAAGGCGTGCTTTGTAGCGCTCAACTGTATTTTTCGATGACAACTTTGCTTTATATACCCATTTATTTTTGATGATCTTTCTGTTTGGGGGTACTTCAACCAGCTCCCACGTTTTGTTAATCCGATGAGACTCCATCTCATCATCCATAGCCTTGTTCCAGTCATCTACTTCGTCCGATTGTTGAGCATCTTCAAATGTTTCTGGCTCAAATGTATTGCAAATAAAAGCATACCCTTCTAAAGCATTAGCATACAATCCAGAATTTTCGGGGTTATTTGCGGAATGGCTACGAAGCTTTTCTCGGTAGGTAATCGCAATTTTATTTGGCTCATCATCTACATGCACCTTATTTTCCAATGTGGATACACTTTCAGAATGACTTCGAAGTTTCTCTCGATATTTACTGGCATCAACATCTATACTATCCTTTTGTACTGGCCTTGATCTTGTATTTGATTTTTCTGGTTCAACAACTAACTCATTTTTCAGATTTGGAACAACATTTTCTTTCAATATATTAAAGCGATTTGAATCTATATCAACTACTGAAAATTCTTTGAACAAAACATCCCTCGATACTTCAATTTTGTTCGAATTCTGAAACCATACTCGGAAGCCTTTCACATTATCTGGGTATCCAACAAAGATTCCTGGTTCCGACTTTCTATCTAATTTCTGTCTTTTTTCTTTCGGGATGTGTACAAAGACTTCGCTTCCAAAAACTTTCAAATTTTGAAAAGATAGTTTTTCATTGAAATACATTTCAAACGGAGTTTTGGTGTTTTCAGGACTTGGTCCGAATCTGTTTATTAAGAAGACAGCCATATTGACCGCTTCAGCCCAAAGTTTAAGTGGCAAATTTTTGGCGTGAAGCATAGTTCTTGCTCTTTCAACTATAAACCGCATATCTCGCTCTGCCCTGCCATTTTGCTGTGGTGTGTAGGGTACCGAGGTCTGATGACAGATTCCATGGCGTTGAAGTAAGGATTCGACTTCCTTATTTTTATATTCTAAACCATTATCAGATCTGATAGTTTTGATATGACGACGAAAATGAGTATAAACAAAATTAATGTACTTTTCAATCATTGCGCAAGTCTGTGATTTCTCGGAAATAAAGTAAACGACCCTGAAATTGGAGTAGTCATCTTTAAAAAGACAAAAATATTTTGATCCACCAATTGATGACGTTTGCATCGGGCCACATAAGTCTGTATGCACCAATTCACCAACCGCTTTTGCGCGAGAACTACTTTTTGGAAAGGGAGATCTATGCATTTTTCCCACAGCACAAGCATCACAGAAAAAATGTATGTCATCAGTAAATTGGATTTCATTGGACTTCAGTAAACTTCTTATTTGACCAACACACATGTGGCCAAGCCGCTCATGCCAAGTTTGGAGCGATTCAGCTTTGAATGAAATGCAAGCTGAATGTAAATTCGGTGGTTCCACTACCTTGAACAACATTTTAAACAAACGATTTGAGCGAACGCCTACAGCAACAATAACACCATTAGCCTTTGTAATTTTACATTTGTCTCTAGATGAAGTAAGACTATAATTTTTGTCGAGAGTACTACCAGATGAAAACAGATTTATTTTGACATCAGGAACAAAGTAAACGTCAACAAGTTTCTTCTCCACCCATTCCTGATCATTGAAAGCTAGTATTTTGATTGAACCTTTACCATGTGCTTGAATCTTACTTCCATTGCCTATTGTTATCGGAATCGGCTCCTCAAGCTGTACATATTCGCTGAACCATTCCCGTCTTGACGTCATGTGTTCACTCGCACCAGAGTCTAATACCCAATCATCTGCACTAACAACAACATTAGAGCTTACTGTTTCATTTGAGCTTACTGAAGCACAAACCAACGCATCGCAATCACTACTTTCCTCTTTGTTCGCATAATTTAATTGTTTTTTTTTCTTTGGACAATCAGACTTCCAATGTCCATATTGATTACATGCAAAGCACTTACCTGGACGGTTCTTCTTACTCCGAGAATTCTGGTGAAATTTTTGTCCATGAGCTTTGCGTGCTACAAGTGCACTACTTTCATCAATAGATGCTGAAGTTGGTGTCACGTGGTCCATTGCGCTTAACCTGGTTTCTTCCATAATGAGGCGGGACCTCAGATTTTCAATTGTCCGGGATTTAACATCTGTGGATTCCCAAGCACTAAAAAAATGGGAAAATCGACTCGGCAGAGTCATCAAAATCTTTGCAATTAACATGGATTGAGAAACCACTTCTCCAACATCTCCAAGCTGCTGAACTAAGCTCTCTAATTTGCTCATGTGCGTGGCCATATCGTCTGTTGGGTCTTTTTGAAAACTATAGAAGCGTTGTTGAAGTAAACTTATACTTGCGCTTGATTTTTGTTCGAAGACTGAACAAAGTTTGCTCCACATGTCACCAGACGTAGAACAATTCATAATGTGAACCAGCGGCTGCTGTCCAACACAGGTTGCTATGACCTTCTGAGCCTTACGATCTTTGATTCGCCATGCCTTCAGTTTTACAGCATCAGTTGCTGCCGGAATCTCCTCTTCCCCGTTTACCACCTCGAATAAATCGCTCGCACTAAGAATTATTTTTACTTGGAACTTCCAAATGTTCCATTGTTCTGAGCATTGCAATTTCTCAATTTTTGCGCAATCACTATCCATCTTTAACAATGATTATTGAGAAATAAGAAAAAGTATCTAACACGACTCCAAAATATTTTAATATTTTTCGTGAAACTTTAATTTCTATAACTCTAGTGACTTTGACAAAAAAAAAATAATCTTAATCGCGTTTTTGGGTAACTGGGCCCATAACCTATTAAACTTTATAGTAGAAGAAAAGACAGTCCGTTTTCTTAAGAAGATGAACAGCAAGTAGTTGTAGTTTATTAATCTTATCATGTGCTTATGTAATTAGTATGTACATCTTAGGAGTAGGTATATAAAGAAGGTCTAAGTAAAGTATGTACCAACTGAAGTGTAGAGTACAGTGAGTACAAAGAAGTACTTTGCATAATAATACAATTTTAACAAATTTATATTATTAAAACTTTCAAAATGGAAAAAACTAAACTCAAACGGGAATAAAAGCAAAAAAGGAGAGAATTGGTGAAGACCACGTAGTCGCCTTATTTGGTAATTCTTCGAAATAAATCCGTGGCTCTTTCTTATCAAATAAATATAAATACATAATAAAAAAAATTTTGTTAACCACAGTTATATTCAGTTTCTGAGTAAAAATGTTGAAGAAAAAACAAAAATTCGGACAATTAAGAATTTCAAACCTCTATAAATATAGTTTCTGAATTTGAATACCAGATTGACAATTGGGGCACAGAACTTGGCGAAACTAACTTTCAGGGTTAAATCAAGAAATTTAAGCAGAAGAAAATAGATCAGTGATAATTCAAGAATGGATTGCTCAATTTGTAATCAAGCAAAACGCCCTTAAAAAATTTCGTTCGGATAAATACGATATTCAATGCAGTGGCGGATTTACGCATTTCCCAAGTATAGGCTGTTGAATTTTTGCCGCCCTTACCTCTACAATTATGAATTGTCAGTTTCTAGATTATCTTTACAATCCAACAATTCGGTTCAAATTGCACAAGAAATAGTTTTTGAGTATATTTCTCAGGTAATCAAAGTTCAATGTTGTACGACTAATAAGGCGGGGTATGCCACTCACACAATAGTGTACATTCGGTAAACGTAGTTAAATAATCTTTATTGCGCTTGCAAACAGTTAAAAATAATAATTTCAATTAACTTATCAAAGTTTCTTACAATACCCTTTTTGGCGATTTGTTGTTGGAAAAATCATCGATAATGTCGTCGTAGGTGATCTTGTTCATTAATTCTGACTCTATACACAAAAGAGCTAAAGCCCTTAATTTTTCTTGAATTAAGGTCAATCTCAGATAATTGTTTACCCTTTTTAGATAACAAAAGCTTCTCTCATGTTAAAATGTTCCGCAAATTCTGTTTTCGCAGAAACGAAGATAGAATTTCCATAATCATTCAGAATTTGGTTTCATCTTTTCAAGATCTATTCTCCATCCGTTTGGAAAAAACGATTCGAGGAATCGAAGGAACCCGAACCTTCGAAAGGAAGATACTGAGGATCTGCACTGGACTTTACTTCGACCGTCAACGACAAAAACACTACAGGAACGAGCTTCTCTACACAGAAGCGAATTTAATCTCACTGGACAAATATCTAGTTTATTCAACGAAAAAACTAATTTGGAACATCATCGACCACCCGAATCAACTTATGAGAAGAATGACCACAGAACAACGAAATCCCGAACCGAGGTACCTCAGTGCGATGGAAACTCTGGATGACAACTTAATCATGGACAACGAAGAAGTAGTGTCGTTCCACGCTGACATTGGGTCAGTATAGTATAGACAGAGTATTATCATCATCATCGGCTCGACAACCGGGTTCCGGTCCTGGCCTCTTTCAACAAGTCTCTCCACCTATCCCGGTCTCTAGCCGACGCCATCCAGCCGACGCGCACCCCAAGGCTTCGGGCGTCCTGGTCTACGCCATCTCTCCAGCGCAAGCATGGTCTACCACGCTGTCGTCTACCATAGAATGTACCACAAAGAACTTTCCGAGCAGGTTCCTCTTCGCTCATGCGAGCTAGGTGCCCTGCCCACCGGAGTCTACCGAGCTTAATTTTTGTCACGATATCTGCTTCTAGGTAGATTGCGTACAATTCATGATTGTACCGTCTCCGGAATCGTCCTTCCTCACATATGGGGCCAACAATTCTCCTTAAGACTTTTCTCTCGAACGCAGCTAAGAGGTCGGAGTGCCTTTTGCTAAGCACCCAAGTCTCGGATCCATATGTGAGTACTGGCAGGACCATGGTCCTGTACAGCAGCAGTTTTGAAGTTATGGTGAGATTTCTGGATTTGAAAAGCTTTGACAGACTATAGTAGGCTCTGTTGGATTTGAGAAGCCGCCCGCGTATTTCTTCTTCTATATTGTTATCGGCTGCTACTATTGACCCAAGGTATTTAAAGGATTGCACCACTTCAAATTCGTGCTCCGCTACCTTGATTGTTTGACCAACTGTTCCTCTCGCATTCGACGCCACCATGTACTTTGTTTTACCTTCACTAATGTGCAGCCCCAGATTTTGTGCCGCCTGCTCGATCTGGATGAAGGAATCGTGTACAGCTTGTTCGGTTCTTCCGATGATGTCAATGTCGTCTGCGTAAGCTAGTAACTGGCTGGACCTGTTGACGATGGTTCCTCTTGTTGCCGTGCCAGAGTCACGGATTGCTTTCTCCAACGCCAGGTTGAAGAGGAGGCAGGCCAAACCGTCCCCTTGTCGGAGTCCATTAAAGATGTTGATTGGTCTGGATAGCAATCCGGCTATTTTTACTTGGCTTGTTACGTTGGTCATGGTCAACCTACATAGTCGTGTCAATTTATTTGGGATGCCGAATTCTCTCATGGCTTTGTAAAGTTCTACCCTGGCTATGCTATCATAGGCGGCCTTAAAGTCTATAAACAGATGGTATGTTGGGATGTTAAATTCTAGACATTTTTCCATCGCCTGCCTAAGGGTAAAGATCTGATCAGTTGTTGATTTGCCTGGAATGAAACCACACTGATATTGTCCGATGACGGTTTTAGCGTATGGGGTTATCCGGTCTTGTAGGATAGAGGAGAGTATCTTATAGGCGGTACTCAACAACGTGATACCTCTATAATTGCTGCACGTTGTGACATCTCCCTTCTTATGTATGGGGCATATTATGCCTTTTCGCCAGTCTTCTGGCATTTCTTCCTGCTCCCATACGTGCACTATAATGTCATGAATTGCTTGACGTAAGGCTGGCCCGCCGTGATGAAATAATTCGGCTGGTATGCCATCGGCTCCCGGGGATTTGTTCTGTTTAAGCCGGCCTATAGCCTTCTCAACCTCTTCTATGCTTGGTGGCGGCAACATAGGGTATTCTTCTTGAAGTAGTGGAGCCTCCACTTCTGCAGTGAGCTGACCATTTAGCAATTCATTGAAGTACACTTCCCATCGCTCCAGTATGCTTTCAGGATCGGTGATCAGATTTCCCTCTCCGTCCTTGCAGTATGTGCAGCGTGGTGTGTACTGCGTCATGTTTCGGACGGATTGGTAGAACTTCCGCGCCTGGTGCGGACCTCGCTCTCGGCTGTTTTCTATTTCACAGATTAGGTTCTTCTCCCAGGCTGATTTCTTTTGTCTGTGAAGCCGTTTTTCTGTTCTTCTGAGCTCTTTATATTCCTCTTCGCGTGCCCGCGTTCTATGAGATTGTTGCATTGCTCGGTACGCAACATTCTTACGTTCAGTCGCTAGCTTGCATTCATCATCAAACCAGTCGTTCCGATTTTTACGACTGCTGCCTAAGATGGAGTTGGCAGTACTAATGACAGTATTTTTAAGACGTGTCCACTTTTCATTTACGCCCAGCATACTGGCTCCAGGACTTACTCTCCCTAAGTCAGATGTTTCTAGGGCGAGTCCTAACGCATTACCAAAGGTGTTACTGGTGTTTTCATTGCGCAGGGCAGCCGTGTTGATTCGAACCTGATCGGCGGATGCAATGCGTCTACGCAAGGCAATCCGCCCTCGGAAAACCATACCAACAAGATAGTGATCCGAGTCGATATTGGCACCTCGGTACGTTCGTACCGTCATCAAGTTCGAGTAGTGGCGACGGTCTATCAACACGTGGTCTATTTGGTTACGAGTGACTCCATCAGGTGATACCCAGGTGGCTTTGTAGATATCTTTACGCGGGAACCTGGTACTCGCAACGACCATGTTTTTCGATGCTGCCAATTCTAAGACTCGAAGTCCATTGTCATTAGTGTTCTCATGCAAACTATGGGTGCCTGCGTAATGCCTGAATACCGGCTCCCGACCTATTTTTGCGTTCAAATCCCCAAGGATGATTTTAACATCATACCTTGGACAGGCATTGAGGGCCCTCTCGACTTGTTCGTAGTAAGTCTCTTTTTCTTCGTCTGAGGACTCCTCCGTAGGTCCGTGAATGTTAATGAGGCTGATGTTCGTAAATTTGCCTCGCACGCGAAGGGTGCATAGCCTTTCGCTTATAGCGTTAAAGCCGATGATAGTAGACTTCATTTTTTCGCTGACTAGGAAGCCTACCCCGAGCACATGGTGTTTTGTATGACAGCTGTAGTATATGTCATATTCTTTCTTCTGTAAAACACCATTCCCTGTCCATCTGATTTCTTGAAGAGCTGTTATGTCAGCTTTATACTTTGACAGGGCATCGGCTAGCTGCTGAGCAGCTCGAGCTCTATAGAGCGATCGTACGTTCCATAAGAAAATTCGTAAATCGTTTTTCCTTTTTCTTTGCGTGGGTTGTCGTCGTGAGATCAGTCCGTTTCCGAGGCTTGTTGTCGGTCTCGCAATTCTTTTAGTTTTACGGGACAGGGAATTAACCTGTCGCCAACCTGAGGAACCAGCCTGATCATATTAGCCAAACCTTTTTTAAAAGGCTTGTTTCTAGCGGCCGCCGCGGAGAGGCTATGATCACACTTCCACCAGTCCCGAATAGTTACGGCACGTGCATGTTTTCGTATGCTACATGTTGTTCCCTCTATTCGTCTGATGGCTGACCGCCAGAGTATAGTCAACAAATAATATTAAAATTGATAAAATTTGATTATTATTTTTAAATCTTTTGATCCATTCAAAACGAAGAATATCTCCAACAAAACAACAAAAAATTAATCGAAGATGATTTAAAACATTCCTTATTTTACCGATGAAAATGTAAACAAACCATCTTTACAACGGAAACCAAAAAAAAACAACGACAGGGGAGTAGGTAAAAAAAATATTTTGTGTCTATAAATACCTATTTGTGTTTCTTTTTAAATAAGGGTTTACGAATAGTTTTTAATTAATTTTGGAATTGAATTGATAAATAACTTAAATGTCAACGGATTAAACAAAATCAGAATAACCCAGAAATTTAACGTTTCATTAGTCGTTCGAATTTAAGCTTTCAATTGACATTCAGAGTTTAGACTCTATTTATATCAAAATATAGTTCGCACACAAGCCACAAAATGTCAAATTCCATCAAACGATACCTAAGATGTCAAGGAATTATATAATACTACCAGATCCGGAAGTAAATGATTAAGTGTTTCAAAAAGAAATAGAAAACAAAAACTTTTAAAAATATGAAAAACTACTTTGACTTCTTTCTGTCAAGCTATTAACTATTGGTTTTTACCAAAGGATTGATTTGACATTTCTACATAAATTAAAAAATGTGCTAGGAACTCGAATCTTTGCATTTTATATGAAAATGTTTTTTTTGAAGAATATTATTCGCAATCGCCATATTTTTTGTTTCCTCTTAAAATAAAATGCACGACTGGGTCGCACGCATTTGCTCTTATGTAAAAGACTAAGAATTTCAAAAATGAATGCTATTAGAGAAAAACTGTTCATAAACATAGAGTTAATTTATTTAATGACTAAAACAACTCGTTTTGTGGTAGCTGGAGCTAAGAACAGGATGCCATGTGATGCAAGCAAATATTAGCAAATAAAGCTTTTATATAGAAATTTTTAAAACATTTTTTTTTATTACTTTACGAATAAAAATAAATTTCCAAAAAAGTATTTAGCCCTTTTTTAAAATATCGAATTTTCCAAAAAAAAAGGAAAAAAAATCATTAAAATCCGTTCAGCCGGTAATGAGAATTCAAAAATCGTCAAAATGGTTCTATGGTCGGTACAGTCAGTAATATATTGATTTCAATTTTTTTTGTTTAATTATAGAACGTAAGAATTTATCAAAATTCTCGGAGACGTTTTCGAGAAAAATACGATTTTCGAAAACCATTTTTTAACATTTGTAGGGTAGGTACCGTTAATTGTAGGCAATACATTTTTTTCTCTTTATATTAAGAAACTTTTATTTATCAAGTTTAAAAAAATCAAGCATGGGGTTTTCCAAATATAGAGTTTCGAAAAAAAAAATTTTAAATCAAAAAAAAAAAATTTTAAAATTTTAATGCACAGGAATATTTTAAAATTGGGGCGCTTTAACATAAAACAAATTATCAAAATCGGTTGTACCCATTCTTTAAATTTTTTGATTTTTGGTTAAGCCTGTTGGACATTGTTTAAAAAAAATATAAAATTTCGAAAAAAATCGTATGGCAGGTACAGTTATTTTTGGTCTTAAAAAAAAAAGAAAAAAAAAACGTGTGGGGAAAAAACTTTTTTCGTCTTCGCTATCATTGTAATGTCAACTTTGATCAAAATCTCGACTTCGATTTTTTTACGAATGCATAACTTGCCTTAAAGTACCTATAAGTCTCAAATGAAAGGGTAAATAATCTTAAAAGGATGCAAAATCTGTACATATATGCTATAACAGAAACTCTCAAACTCATTTACAGGAGATACCCCCCCAAATCCTAGTCTGACTACGTTCATTGTATAAGAATTTGGTGTAGCTTTGAACGCGACAACAACAATGCACGTTTGCTTAAATTTTTCAAGTGCGAAATGGAGAATAAATAAAACTTCCACTTATTCAACGTAAATACCCCCGGCACCCGAGACATGGGGCGGCAATTTAAGGTTCTTGCACGCGGGCGCACGAACAACCAGCGGAGGCATTGCCAAAGTGTAGATGAAGTTCAGAAACGCGTCGATTAAATTAGCTCGGCAACATCGAGCGAACTGGCAACAATGCTTGAGCCAAGAGATCCTTTGAAGATTAGCCCTCAGGTAAAAAACCAGTAAGTAGTTAATCAACATTAATGTAAAAAGAATTTTTTGTTTATTATGATAAAAAAAAAAAAACAAACTTTTTGCAGAAAAAAATTATTAAAATCGGAGCTTAATTATAGAAGTTCGAAGTAAAAACCATTATTTACTCCAAATTAACTTCAAAAGATTTTCTGTATTATACTATTAATTTCTATATATATTAAACCGCAGATTTTGTACTGAATAAAACTATGCATTTGTACGTATAATAAAACTAAATGCATGACTAGGTCGCTCGTTATTGCTGGCAATAAGGAGTATATTTAAGGCAAAATGTTCTTAATCTTAATCTACTTAAACATTTCTAGTTAAAATGGAATAGGATGGAAATGGAATGGCAATAAGTTAACTAGTCGATGTAGGTAAGATTTATAGTTTACTGCCTTCTATTTTTTTTACAAAATTGTAACTTAGTAGATAAATAGTAACATATTTTTCATCATTTGACCAAAAACTAAAACTTCTATATGTAATCCATGTCGTGAAGGAAAAATACTGATCATATTCCGCTACGGAATTACAACTAATTTATGTATACTAGATTGGAAGCAAGTCTGTTTAGGATAAAGCTCGTTACACAGATGGATCCCTATTTCGCGACTGCTATCCAAAATAAACTAATATATTAAAATACATATGTATAAGTACATAATAGGCCTGTTCTGTTGAGCTTCTTAATGTACACATTAAGAAATGTTACATTAAAATTACTGAAGAGTGCTGTTAACTTGTTGTTGTATTTACATGTGCAAAATAAGCTTAATGTGTAACATTTCTTAATGTGTACATTAAGAAGCTCAACAAAACACGCCTAATTTTATTTATTATTATTGTATTATTACAATATAAAAATATAATAATAATAAAAACAACTTTATTGAATTTCTGCCCAATATTAGGTTGAAATTTCTTTTTACACGAACCAATACTTTCCCTAAAAATGAACTAAAAAAGATTGGAATTTCATTCATACCGCATTGCATACCTTTATGTATGCCCACGCCCATTTAATTATGGCTAGAGGAACAGTTATGTAAAATAAAAATGTAAAATCCAAGCAGTTGACTGCATCTATTATGAAACCACAAACATATAAATTGAATGCACATACATATATCTCCTGTTTTTTTTTCGAGGAATCCTTGCACATAATACACTAGACTGGGATTTTATTTCTGATGTTAGTCGTTTCCAGCATCAGCAATGCTCTGCCGGCAAATTCTTATTACGTTAAGTGGATAAAATGGAAAGAAGCCAAATTTTTATCGGGCCAGTAAATCCACTTCTCATGAAAAGCCAAATATAAAATGTAAAAAAAAGATGAATAATTTCAATTTTGGTCCTTGTGCAGGATTTAGGGGGAAAGTATGAATTGAATGTGCCTCCACATTTTTCATTTATTTGCTCGTACAGTTGATATCAATGTAAAGACCCACTCTTTCGGCACATATGGAAATATTACAATAGTGCTGTTCAGGGGAATAAAAATAATAACAAGAAAAATTTGTTGAATAGAATATGGGGAAGTCTGATCCTCTCTAGGATGAACTGGTGAAATCAATATACTTACAGATAGTAAAAGCTCCCAACCACCGTCAATAAAATGAGAATAAAAATTCTATTAATAAATTTAACCTACATAGGGCTGTTTGTAGTTATAGTGCATTAAAAGGATTCCCAAATGAGAAGATCTAGACTTTAATGGCAAAATCGAATACAAAAGAAATACCATAATAAAATAATCAATAGAAAATTTGACTTAAATAAAAATAAAATAAGCCAAAACACTGTTAAATTTGTTAAGGGGCCTTAAAATGTAGTCAGTTAAAAGACCGAAATTATAAAACCATTGGCGCAAAATATTTAACATTTAAAACCTGTTCTAAATCAATTTTAGAATGGGAGTCGACTCTTAATATTGTTTATAAAACGAGAACCGACTTTTTGTTAATTTTAAAAGACATAAACTATACTTTAACGTTAAAGAGCTCGTCTAACTTTAACAGCAGCAAATACTAGTTAGTTTATTTTTTAAAAGTGTACTTTATCCATATTGATAATGGTGATTTCATACCAAAGCAAATCGAAGTAAAAATTTTTTTTTTTTTTTTTTTTTTCCCGTGGGTAGGTGTTGAAATCTTCAAAAGATTCTATGAGGACCGAAAAACGCGCGCTCATAGATATGTGGGACTCTCCCGACCAACAACTCTGCCCCCATAAAGCCTTACGGAAGGTAAGACTCTATGCAAGCAGACCGTTAATCAGGCCGACCGCACTAAAACCACCTCCTCCTCCCGATTGCAACTAAGTTCATATGGAACTTATCTAGCAATTTATCTTTCTCGAAGTTAAGTAACGTGTTGTAGGCAACTTTCCGGTGAAAGTTCCTACTGGTTTAATTATAAGCTAGTTGAATAGCTTCTTTCTATTTTAAGCGATGATTTAAATATACATAATACAGTACAATAATTTCACCGTACTAGATCGGAAGGTTTGGTCCTTCTCAAACGTCGTACTAAATTTGTTTCGTCAAGAATTTCTAAGATTGTTCTATTGGTATGTTCAACTAAACGCTTTCTATGCCTTTGCGAAAAAGTTTTTATTTCTTCGCGAACCGTGGGGATTCCAAGATCCCTGTGAAGATCTTCGTTTCTAATATACCACGGCGCATTTACAAAGGACCTTAATAATTTGTTTTCAAAAGTTTGTAGACTATTTAGATTTGTATCGTGGGTACAACCCCAGAGTTGAATACCATATGTCCAGACAGGCTTAAGTACCTGTTTGTAAACTAATAATTTGTTTTCGATACTAAGTTTAGAATGTCGTCCGAGTAACCAGTACATTTCCCTTAGTTTAATATTTAATTGATCACATTTATTTTTAACATGTGACTTCCATTTTAATTTCGCGTCAAGAGTCATCCCGAGATATTTTGCCTCATTTGCAAATGGAACTTGAGTTGTATTAATAAAGACTGGTAATCTATTAATTTTCTTATAAGTAAAGTCCACGTGGACTGACTTAAATTCGTTAAGCGCTATTCGCCATTTGTTTGTCCATTCATTGACATTGTTAAGAGCATTTTGCAATTTACATGTCGATTCGTTAGCCGTTTTGCCTACTGCAAGTATTGCGGTATCGTCTGCAAAAGTAGCTACAATTGTATTGTCTGTTTGGGGTATGTCGCGTGTAAATAAAAGGTATAAAATGGGACCTAGAACACTACCTTGTGGTACCCCAGCCACTATTTCTTTAAAATCTGAATAATCATTTCCGTGCCTAACGCGGAAAATTCTTTTCTCTAGATATTCTCTAAGAATGTTGTATAGTCCTTCAGATAGGACTTGTCTCAATTTGTATTTGAGGCCTTCGTGCCACACTTTGTCAAAAGCTTGAGACACATCTAAAAAGACCGCTGAACAAATTTTATTTTCTTCAAAGGCTTTCTCGATGACATCGGTGATTCTATGCACTTGATCAATCGTCGAGTGCTTACTTCTAAAACCGAACTGGTGTTCAGGTATAAGACCCTTTTCTTCTATTATGGGCTGAAGACGCTGAAGAAATATTCTCTCAAAGACCTTCGACACTACAGGAAGAAGTGAAATGGGCCTGTACGATTTCTTTTCATGTGATGGTTTGCCAGGTTTTAAGACCATTATTACTTCTGCGACTTTCCATTGATTTGGAACATATTCTAACCTTAGAGTGGCGTTCATTATGTAAAGGAGGTTTACTAAACCTTTCCGTGGGAGCATTTTAAGAATTTCCGCAGTAATTAAGTCGTATCCTGGTGCTTTTTTTGACTTCAGTTTCTTAATTTCTTTGCTTAATTCGGCAAGCGTAACATTTCTTGTGATGGAGCTTTCATTTGAATTTATATTCACACTTATATCATCATTCAATGCTTGCCCATTGAACGGCTTAAATGTTTCCTCTAGGTAATCAGCGAAAACGTTTGCTTTCTCTTTATCGCTTCTTGCCCATTCATTTTGGTCTTTCATAATCGGGGGTGCTGGAAGCTTTGGTTTTTTCGTAGCTTTTATCGCTTTCCATAGAGAATAATTAGATTCTTTACCTGCCGTCAAGTTTTCAAGGTAATTTCCAGCTTCGCGGTTTTTAAAATCTGATATCATCTTTTTAAGCAAATTACTGAGGTGATTTAAATTAGCTTTGTGTTGGGGAGCACGAGTTTGTTGCCATTTTTTCCGCGCTTTTCGCTTGTCTTTAAGTACCTCTTTTATCTCTTGGGGATATTGAGCTTCTCTATAGCCTGACATTTGTCTTTGGTAAGGAGTATTGTTCCATGCGGCTTTTTGAACAATATGCACAAAATTATCTACCGCTTCTTCAAGCTCAAGAGGTGTTTGTAGTGATACCCTTAATTCAACATTATCTTCAATATCTTTCTTAAAACCTTCCCAGTTAGTTTTACCGTTTGTTAACCTAGGTGGTGTTTCAATTTTAACAATACTTTCGCTCATAGTGAGAATAACGGGAGAGTGGTCAGAGAAAAGATCAAAGCATTCCGTTATTTTTATTCGATTTGACGGTATTCCCCTGACTATAAAGAAATCAATCAGGTCAGGTATTTTCGAGGTATCTGTCGGCCAATAAGTTGGTTTCCCACTAGAATGAAAATCACAATTATTCTCCATACCGGCTTCATATAACGCTCGGCCCTTTTGAGAAATGCATCTAGAACCCCAAAACGTGTGTTTTGCATTAAAATCGCCACCGATTATTAAAGATGGTCTAAGTGATTTTAGCAAGTTTGAAAAATCATTTTTATCAATTCTGTACCGTGGAGGGCAGTATATAGATGTGAAATTCAATGTAAAAGTAAAAATGTTTACTGATGTTTTATTCGATTTTTTAAAAGATGTGCTTTGTAAATATATGTAGACTGAATCACTGAATATAAGAAATTCAAAACAATCGTGATGTACGATCAACATATCTGTATTTACAAATGTACATAATGTTATGTATGCATGCGGAGACGAGTAGGACAGCCAAATGAGTTTGTATCTTGCACCAACAAAATTGAATTTGTATGCTGTGAATTAGCTATATATATAAAGGTATGTTTATGTACTTCATTTCCATCTAAAATAATGTAAGTAATTTGTAAAACAATTAAAATCTGAAACGAGATAGTATATATAAAATGTAGGGGAGAGTGGGGCACATTTGAACACGGGGCACATTTGAACAATGCTTATACAATTTTACTTTATTAATCTTTTTTAAAAGTAATTTAAAATTTTAACTCATTGACTTTTCTAGATTCTCTAGTTGTCTTTCGGACTTAGAGGCGAAAGGTCCTTTTGCTAGTGGAAGTGTTTTGTTTTCGGTTTTTAGTTCTAAGAGTTTAAAAAAAGTTAATGCGCGATTTTAAAACAGGAACAAATTTTTTTGGATAAAAAATAAATTTTAAACTTAATTACGGTAAGTTTGTTACTGGATATTTTTCCGTTAAATATTTATAATAAATTTTATGTCTCTGGAACAGTTTGGGCAGATTTGAACAAGGGTGTTGGGGCACTTTTGAATATGTTCAAAACTGCCCCGATTAGTTTTTTTTTATCATATTTAAGACATTTAAGAGAAAATTTAATCAGCTTCAAGCAATTAATCAAGCAATTTGTTATCTGTTCTATAGGGCAAGTATTGGTTTCAGGTAAAAAATGTTTTTGTCATATCGTCCGTCAGTCTCTGCGTCTATACGTTCTCTGTCTCATTTTTGAGCTATTGAATTTTAAAAATAAGATCTAGTTAAAGCTTTCTAGACAGGTCGAAAAAATCTTGAAATTTTTGTAGCTTTAACTAAAATATTCTAGTTTAAGCTATTTTTATTTTGTTTTTTTTTCTACAAATACATGAATATGATATAACAAAAGTATTAATTTTGAGTTTTATTGATAAGTTCTTATTAAAAAATTAATATAAAAATAAAATTTAAAAGTTCTTTTATTCAGTAAAAAAAAATTATATCATTGTTCAAAAGTGCCCCTTCCAAGTTCAAAACTGCCCCATACATGGGGCACTTTTGAACATAAGAACCTATATTGGTTGGAGATAAAAATTCAATATAAATATTTCGTTAAATGGACCAAATATTTTTCTAAATTGAACGTAAGTACCACTGTTCCATTTGAGTAAAATATCAGGCCAATTGCTCGAATATTTAAGGTTTTATCAGTTTGGAAAGCAAAAAGTGTTCAAATGTGCCCCACTCTCCCCTACTTATTTAGTTTGAAGTTGTCTGTTCTTTTAATTTTTATTTTTATTTTTTTATTTTTTTTGTGTAGTTGTGTTTGAGTTATGTATCTATCAAATTAAGGAATGTTCGACGTAAATTCTCTTAGATTCTGTTGTAAAACCCACATTAGTTAGAGGCAGTGGCGAGGCGTCATATTGTTCAAGTCGTGCATGAACGACTAGCTTACAGGCGACATTATTTTAATTTCTATCTAATTAACCCACACCTCATACTTTATACTGTTCGTTCATTCCTTATAGTTATATCTAATGTATACGTACATATTTTCTATTTTCCAACTCGCGCATTCCTTCTCTGAACTACCCAAACAAAACAAAACGAACTAGCTACCTGCTACTGTTTTGTTTTCACTCAACCGATCAGTATCTACCCAAGTCGTTCATACGATTTGGCAACGAAATGAACCCATAGAAAGCATACAAGAAAAAAAAAAACAATTCGCTCGTTGTAGGGAGCATTTCGTGCAAATCTGTTTTGAACGAGTAGAGCTTTTTTTTTAATACATAGAATGATGGAAATGAGGAAAACGGGTAGAGGGCGTAGGTAAGTAGTTATTTACTTATTTAGGTACATATTCCAATATTTAATTTTTTTATTTTTTCGAATATGAGAAATGAGACGCGCGTCGTTCATAGGGACGGTTTCGTTCAAATCAGTTTTGAACGAGGAAAGCTTTTTTTACTGTGGAATGAAGGAAATTATTTATTATTGGCATAAAAATAAAAACATTATAATGTACCTACCTTTATATAAAAAAAGACTTGTTTGACTTCTTGGCATTGCAAATAAGAATTTTGAAACTGAACGACTACATTTTTCAGGCACGCGTCGCCGCTGGTTAGAGGAGTGGTCTAACGTGTTTAAAATTATGCAAAAGTTAGACAAAGTCTCCAAGCTAAGCGACTGCGTTAAGTAGAGCCGGTTTTATTCCTTAAACGAGAATTGTTTAAAATTGTGCGCCATTATATTTACCAAACGAAGAAAAAGTGAGAAAATTACCTGGACTTAAAATGATCTCATGAATCCATGGTTTTCATCTGCAACGGTGTATGGATGAAGCCCTGTTCTGTTCTGTTCTCTGAACTGTTCAGCTAAGAAAGATCGGAAGCAGGTTTTGTTCCAAGTAAAGGTTTAAGATGGTGTTCTTTTTTTTAAGGAAGTTGGCTATTCAAATTTTCCACACCCTCTTTTGAAGGTTTTTTTTTTTATTGCGATAAAATCGGAACCACCCAACTGATTTAAATAAAGTTTTCAAATTTTATAAAGGTTTAGCTTAAGAAATGACAATAAAATATTTCCACCTACTGACACGCCCACACAAAATTCTAAATTCCAAATTTGGAAAGGTAAATTTTGAGTAATTATAAAAATAAAAAAAAATTAAATAAAATGAAAAATGCTTGACGCATGGAATCATTATGTATTTGTCGGTTCAGAAGTTTAGTGAAATAATTTGTTTGCAAGATTTCGTATCTTTACTGCTCACTTTGCGGATTTGAAGGTATTTTCAGCTAAATTTTGTTTCACTGCAAGCTTTGGCATGTCTACATCGAGAAACAACTTTCCATTACTGTGAACTTAGTCTTATATTGTGATATCGTAATTCAATCAAATTGGTTTTGCTGAGTTTGACCACTGTATTGTATTATTGAGTATTATAAATAAGCAAAAAATAAAAACAATCACATTTTTAGTTCACCCCGAATTGACGTAACACAATAGGAAAGTTAAATCATTTGCTTATTAAGGATGCTTAACAATACAATACAGCGGTCAAATTCAGCAACAAAAATTTGAGTGAATTACGATAGTACAATATTAAAAGTCAAAGTTTACATTCAAACAAGATTTAACAGCAAATACCTTCAAGTCTGCAAAGTGAGCTGGCAGTAAAGTTACGAAATCTTGCAAAAAAAATCATTTTGTTTCTCTTTTGTTTCCTGGAAAGAAATATTTATATTGTATATGTATAATCTTTATTCAATAATTAAGAAATATTTACAATAATGCCTTACACCTAGCAATATATGATAACAATATTGAATAAAAAAAAAAAAACAAAGAATTAATATTAATATAAATTTAACCCTTTTTTTTCTTCTTTTTTTTGTATATACAAAAGGGAGTATTGCGTAACGTACTCGTTCTTTTCAAAAACCTCTTTTTCAAAATTGAGAAAAATATCTTAAACATTTTGTGCGTTGTTTTTTGGTTCTGCTTTGTTTGAAGTTTGCGCATTATTTGATGCATTCATGAATGCTTGACGATGTGCTTGTAAACTAACACTTGTCAGCATTTAATGATTTACAACCACATAAAAAAAGTCTCTTCTTTGGATACAATCACTTTTGCTATAACAAACATGAAAAACCGAATTTTAATAATTTTTCTCCAATGGTAAGAATAACATTGCTTCTTTCCATTATCTATCTTATAAAAAACACTGCATCAAGCATTTTATTTGACTTTTTTTTGCGAAATTATATTTTTATAATTAAAATTTCATTCAAATTAGTTAAGTGGTCCGGTTTTTATGGTTTTTTTTTTTCGCTCTCCCATACATACCCGCCCGCCGTTTGCTCGCTGACCGGGCTTTGTAGCATTTGGAATATGACCGCTATTTTAGCCGAAAAATTAGTTTTTTTTAGCGACGAGGGGCATTTATGGATGAATGGCTGTGATAACAAGCAAAAGTGCCGTAAATGGGACGACACCGACACGCACGAGGTTGCCGTTAGGTGGGCTGGTGACGTCATTGGTCCGTATCTAGTACACCCAGAGAAAAACAGCATCATAAAATTAAGTAGGAAAGTATTTAAAATTACGTTGCTATCACTTTTGATTTACGCTTTAATTTAAATACGATCAACTTTGATTCAAATAAGAAAAATGTTAAATTAATCACAGTATAGTTAAACACCATTGAATTAATGTTTTTCTATTTTGAAATGTAATCGAGGCATTTTCGTTGTTCATTTAAAGACGTTTGATATTTAATTTATTTGAATCAAACTTGAAACTTAATACATCAAAGTGGTAACTTATTTGATTTTCTTTCCTTTTTGAATCGTATACATAATTCACTTTGAACCAAAGTTAAAGTACAACAAATCAAAGTTGTAATCCTTTTGACTTGTGAACGATAACAGTAAACATTTTGTATAAGAAAGAAATCATATGTATGTGTGTTCGCGGCTGTCGTTGTTGCGGGTCGAGGAAAATGTATCTGCCATTCTCTTTAGAGCTTGTGAGCTGTACTTATTGTGAAGTGTTACTGAACGTTATAACCTAAAAGTAATAAAATAAATTAAAATAATTCAAGTAGTGGACGAAAGCGGACAGCTTCGAAGTCTAATTTATTCTAATCCTGCTAACGAGAACAACCGCGACGATTCCGCAAAGCTGCATGAAGATCTGGAACTATACTTATTCAGAAATTTGAAGGTAACATTAAACTATCTCTTTTTTTTCTTATTATATAAATTTTATTCAAGTTCCGAATTGATGACGAAACCCTCTCAGAGATCTTCAAAGTGGCAAATTGGCCAAAATTGCAACAATTCTGATTCCCGTCAACACCAACCTCAAGTTTAAAATCATTTCTTAAAATTGTAAGTATACATACATACATTTTTCTCAATATAAAAATTATAATGTAATATATATTTTATAGGATATTTTTAAACTTTTTAACTCATCATCGAAAGGGAAATCATTGATCCAGTCTTTACAATCTCTCCACTACACTTGTATCAAATTAATAATGGCAAGACTTACATACATTATGTAAGACACAAATATTTGTAAATTTTGTTTGTTGTTTTGTTATTAAGTTAGTTTATAAGAATTTTTTTATTATTTTATTTACAACAAAAAGAAAATACTTTTGCAAAAATAATTGTTTTTAATCGATTTGAATATAGTGAGAATGACTTTAAATCAATGAATGCTAGTAAATATTATTAAACTGTTTGTAATTGATTTATTCCCGATATCTATTTACTTTAAACGCAAAGCGTGTTTAAAATCAATTGATATTTTTTTGAATCAAATGCGAATCGTATTTAAAACTATATTGGCGCTTTTCAATTTAATGTTACGTAGTAATTAATGTAAATATGTTTCTAATTGATTTGATTCCGATTTCTATTTACTTTAAACGCAAAGCGTGTTTAAAATTAATTGATATTTTTTTGAATCAAATGCGGATCGTATTTAAAACTATAATGCTACAACTTTAAATCATATTGGTTTCAAATTTGATTTGAAATGAAGTAGGGAATCACTTTTCATTGATTAACAACTTTGATTTAAATATTTTCGGCATTAGAGCCAAATCATATTGGTTTTACTTTGATTCAAAGTTGTTTTTTTTGATTTTACGTGCTTTTTTCTCTGGGTGTATGAACCTATTCGACGGTTAACATTCTGAATGAACGATTTCATGGTAGGGTGGTAAGGTTATCTGCCGCAGAGGTGACGTGAATTGGCCACCTAGGTCATGCGATTCGACCCCGCTAGACTTTCTATTATGGGTTTTCCTGAACCCGCAGGGCTATGCGAAATAACCATTATCGATTAATACCCTTAAGGTGATCTTTACTTAACTTAACACTCTCAAATTCAGCCGGATCTACGCGGAAGAGTTATTGAAAATGGGACCGTTTGGATCCGTGCCACCGTAAGAAGCTGAGGTGGGCATTTGAACGATGTCGTATTCCATACATAATGGTATTCACTGTTCAAATAAAAAATAAGAACACTTTTTCCCCCGAAGTTTTTAAAATTAGAGGTTAACAAGTTAAATGTGATTTTTCAGGCAAGGAATACAAAATCAATAAGATATTAGATAAATATATGGTATGAAATCTCCGCATCCCTAGGCAAAAACGATGGATAAATAAAGAAATCAAAAATCTCTAATTTCTATATGTTTCTATATGTGAAGCAAAGAAATAGTTTAATGTGCTTAAACATTCCAAATGCAAACTTTTAAGAAAAAAGAAAAAAGAAGCGTAGTTTTTCTTCTGCAAAATAAAATGAAAGTTATTAGACTTGCAATTTAATTTAACCGATTACATATCTACATATATTACAATTATAAAGTGTATAGTATTTCCCTTTGTAAAAAAAATTATCAAATCTTAAAAAGATGAGCCACTGAGTCAAACTAAAATAAAATGCACGACTGAATTGCTGGTACTTGCCCTTATGTAAAAGTATTTTGGAAATTAAAAATTATTTAAAACTAAATATAAAACATGGATTTAATGAGATACAAATGTTCAAATGCATAAAATTGCATAAGATTGTCTGTTCCACATTCAGGACGAAATTTTGGGTAACGTTTTTCCACTCTAAATATTATTTTCTCTTAGATCTATCACGATGTTATACTTAGCTGCAGTATTTTGCCAATCCTTAAACAACATGCTTTTCATTAAATGTATTCCTGATGAGAACCTTACTCAGTCGTAAACCATCTTCCTCGTTTATGACTTTCTATGCATATAGGATTCTTCTCTAGTATATTCTCTTTCAAGTTAAATTTTCTCCTTCAACGATAGCGCACTGCATTTGAAAAGTATTTATGAATTGATATTTCGGTGTTCCTTAGTTTTCCAACTTTGGTTATTATTGTTTTGACATCTTCAGTGCTATTTACCTAAATCAGTATATTTGCAACTATTTCGTTGCAGACATCCAACTTTTTCACATCTTTAAATACTTCACTTGTATTTGCAGTTGGTTTGTAGCAAATCTGTACAAATTTCTTTCACACGAAAAATCAAGTTGACATTTGTGATTGTTGGTATATGCACAATTATGTTGTTTTCGCAATCTGGGTCTGGGTGATCATAACTCGGCTTTGGAGTCCATCTATCTGAATACTTTGTTCTTTGATGATCTTTTGCAATTCTTTAAAGGACTATTCACATAAAAGCGACCGACGACGTTTGTTCAATCGTTCATTTTGAATTTTCGTTCATATGACATTTTTACTTGCGACTTATAGGTATGTACTATAATGCAAGTTATGCATTCGTAAAAAAAATCGAACTCGAGATTTTGATCAAAGTTGACTTTACGATGATAGCGAAGACCAAAAAATAGGTTTCGCAATTCTGTTTGTCTGTTTATCTGTCTATCTGTTTTTTCGACTATACCGTAACGAATTTCTTTAAACTTGGTAGATAGTATTTTTAATGTTTTCCCTCCACACATTTTTTTCTTAGACCAAAAGTAACGGCATTTCAAGATTTAAAAAAAAATATTTTTTTGAATTTTTAGAAAAAAAATCTATTTATTTTTTTGAAAATTCAACATCTCAAAAACAGCTCAATATTTTTTTGGGAAATTTATTTTATATTTTTATAATAAATACTTTAGGTTGGCAATCCAAATTTTTTTCTAAAAATGTGTTAAAAATTTTATATATATGTAAAAGCTTATTTTCTTAAGAAACCATAACCAATATTTGCTTGAATCACATAGCATCCCGTTTTTAGATCAAACTAACTTAAAGAGTTGTTTAAGTCATTTAAAAAATAAATTTTATCCTTATGAAAAGTTTTCTCTAATAACATTCGATTTTAAAAATCCTAGTCTATTACATAGGAGCAAGTTCGTGCGACCCAGTCGTCTATTTTATTTTATTCGTCACGAATGAAGTTAAAACACACAAAGACAGTTCGTAGCAATGAGATGGAAAATTCGTAATGAAAATTTATTTTTACAATATTCTCTTATTATATAAAGTAATCTAACAGCGATTCTAGTTTAAGTGTATTTTCAGTAATGACTTACAAAATAGAATTGACCGTTGCTGGTTGATTCGTTTTTCAAGAAACATTATAAATACTTCACGAAGGTGCTCGATTGGTACCTTATCCCACTTCACAGACACTTAATAATTACTACTTATAGTGACTGCTTCAGAGAGACAAATTTAAACATGCCTTAAAGATGTCACAACTTCTGACGATTCGTTGTTTTGAAGCCTTTTAGGCACAGTTGAAACTTAAAATCCAAAGACGTATTGAGTGTTTGATTATTATGGGTTTTTTTTTCACTTCTACCAATACCAATTATACTTTTCAATGTCTTTTAAATTAAGACTCATAATAGCATCATTTTGACGTTAACTTGTAGATACTGTGCAAATACCTGAGTCTTAGGCAGTGAAAAATATAAAATAAAAATCTCATTTAAAATTTAAATAAAAAATGACACCCAAAGGAGGAAACCCTCTACCACCTAAATGGTACTGAAACCCTTATTTTAAATCCCTTAATTAGTCTGTCAGTCCATCAGCACACTGTTCCAGTAATCGCGTCAGCTATGCAGAAAAAAATCAGTTGAAATCTTTTATTTTAGATATTTTTTTATAGCTGACATACTTATCTCCCGGCCGGTCCGGACAGGACTGCAACAAAGCCACAGTTGCAGATCATCCCACCAGATGACGCTAGCTGTTCCTTGTTGAGCCTTGCTTTTGTGAAGCGAATTCTTGCGTCAGAACTGTGAAGGCTTTTAATTAGCATATTGGTGTGTTTGAGGCTTGTCCTGCTGCTGCTGATGATGATGCAGGAACAGACTTAAAAAAATGTTTTTTTTTTTTATTATTAATATTTTAATTAATCGTGGCAAGGAGCGTTATGTGAGGTATTTTAATGGGTACATAGATACATATACTAGAGAGGTACACTTACGTTTGTATATTGTATGAAAACGGTTTTGGTATTAATTAAACGGCATTCATGCGGTAGATACCCTCAGATTAGGGATAATTTTCTGGTGGAAAAAGTCAGATACATATTTCTGTTATGTGAACCGTGTGACGGTGGAAATGCCGTTCACTTTGACAGTACAACTTAAACATAAAGGAAAAAGAATTAAGCAAATATATCTACTAATTAGATGGAATATTATAATTTTTCGTGTGCCTTTTAAATAGAGCCATTTCCCTCCTACTCATCTTTACTCATTGGATGATTTACTTATTAATTTTTCTGAGCTGAAATGTAGTTTTTGTTTTAAACGGTAATGTGCAACTTGATTTTTTTAGAGAGTACCTATCTATATTTATGTAGGTAATGCATTAGAAACTTCCGTTGATCTTTGGTAAATCTCCTCTTAAATTTTCTCAAAGTTTCTTAAACGCTTACACTGTGCTCAAACATTTTAACATTACGCAATAAAACACACGACCTCATGTTTTAATTTCCTCGAATTGTGCCAACAGTACCTAAAACGTCAAAGGATAACGAGAGCATGTCCTAGCAGTGTCCAGGGTTCCAAAAGTGTCCCGATAAAACAAATTCAGTTCAAATACACGACTGGATCGCACGAAATTGCTCTTCTGTAAAAATACATTGGAAGTTCAAAATTGTTCATAAAAATAAAAGAATGGATTTAATTCGATCAAAATTTTCAAATACATAAAATTTAACTGGAATGCCAATTTTAAGTATTTAAAGATTTAAAGATTTAAGGGAATAATTTAAAAATCTAATCTTTCACACGTTTTCAAGATATTGATTTTTCAAGAAAAAAATTGTAATTTTATTTTCAAAAAACCAAAAAATATGTTTCGAATGTTTTTAGATCAATAATGTTTTAAGTTCAAAGAAGCTCCTGTACAAAAATTTTGGGCAAAATCGTTAGAGACGCTAATGAGAAAATCAAAAAAAATGTTAATTACATTTTTTCCAAAAATGTTTTTCCACCAAAATTTACTACATGCCCATTATAGCACACCTAATTTTTTGTATTAAAATTCCTTAAAGCCGTTTTCGATATAAAAAACAAAACAATTTTTTTTGAAAATTTGTATACACATTTTTTCCAATTCAAACGAGCTTGTAGTGTTTCACACTATAAAATAAAAATTCTATACCTTACTTGCAATACGAACTGTTCACACTTGTTCAGGATTAATCAACATACATTTCATAAAACTAAACATTCATTTAAATCATTGAAATATTTAACTTCATTCAATTTCAATTTGCATTTAAAATCATTCGTAAACTCAAACAAACATTATATCATTTATTATCATTGTACTAAAATACCAAACATTCAAATCATTCACTTTTTACTTGCGATATAGGTACTATAGGGCAAGTTCTGCATTTGGAAAAAAAATTGAACTCGAGATTTTGATCAAAGTTGACATTACGATGATAGCGAAGACGAAAAAAGTGGGTCCGACAATTCCGTCTGTCTGTCTGTATGTCTGTATGTCTGTACCTCGAACTACAGCCTAAACTACTGGAGGTATTTTCTTCAAACTCGGTAGTTAAGGGTCTTCGGTGATTCCCTAGAGGAGAAATTGAAATTTTTTTTTTAGCTCCAAAACTAAGGGTACCCCCCATACACCCGTAATGCAAAATCTTATTTATCTCGAAAACGGCTCTAACGATTGTGATAAAAAAAAATTAAGTGTGATATTATGGACATGGACTATATTTTGGTGAAAAAAAAATTTGGGGGGAAATGTTATTAGGGGTACCTGTCAAAGAACGGTTTTTTTGATTTTCGAATTTCTCACCAACGATTTTAACCAAAATTTTTATGCAGGAGCTACTTTGCATTTGAAAAAATATAAACTAAAAATTTTTTCGAACAAATAGTTTTTGGATTTTTAAAAAAATAATAAATATTTTTTTTTGAAAATTCAATATCTTGAAAACCGATACACAATTAAATTTTTAAATTATGTTTTAAAATGTATTTTATTAAATAATAATAATTTGCATATCAATTTTTTTTATAAAAAATTTAAGGAAAATTTAGTACACAAAAAACATGTTTCAGTGTGTCTGTATGTCTGTACCTCTCACTACAGCCTAAACCACTGGACCTATTTCTTTCAATCTCGGTAGTTAAGGGTCTTTGGTGATTCCCTAGAGGAGAAATTGAATTTTTTTTTTAGCTCCAAAACTAAGGGTACCCCACATACACCCGTAATGCAAAATCTTATTTATCTCGAAAACGGCTCTAACGATTTTGATAAAAAAAATTAAGTGTGATATTATGGACATGGACTACATTTTGGTCAAAACAAATTTTGGGGCAAACTGTTATTAGGGGTACCTGCCATAGACCCGTTTTTTTGATTTTCGACTTTCTCATTAACGGCTCTAAGGATTTTAACCCAAAATTTTTAGCAGGAGTCCCCTTAAGTTTAAAATAATATTGTATATAAAAATATTCGAAAAAATATTTATTGGGTTTAAAAAAAAAAAATTTAAATCAATATCTTCAAAACCTATGAACGATTATTTTTTTAAATTATTTCATAAAACCAATATTATTAAATACTTAAAATTCGCATCCCACATTTTTTTCTTGAAAAATTTTAGAGAAATTTCTTATATAAAAATTTTATTTAACAATAAAACGATTTTTTAAAGTTTATTTGCATAAATTCATACTTTTCCGGAAACCAGACGGCAATTTTATGCATTTGAACATTATTATCTCATTAAATCCATGTTTTATACATTTTTAAAATGTATCTTAAATTCCAAAGTACTTTTACATAAGAGCAAGTTCGTGCGATCCAGTCGTGCATTTTATTTGTCTTAATATTACTTTGATTACATACTTCTTAATTCGATCGTCAAGCTGTGCAGACATGGGTAACAAAATTGTATCAGTACTTTATATTGAAAAAATACACATTTATATATGTATGTATGTGTATGTATATCTTAAGATCTATTTTCTTAAATTTTTATCGGCAAATACCCTGGCAAATTCAACGAATTTACAGAGTCCATTCATTCCGCAACAACACTCAACAACACTCGTGGGCCAGCATTGCATTTATGACTTATCTACTCGCGCACAATCATTCTTATGTAAATGAGGATTATAAAATTATGATCATCAGAGACGCAGATTAACTTATAATTCGCTTAGCTTAAAGAGAAAATATAAAGAAGAAGAACTGTAAAAAGAATCAGATCATTTTAGAATTTGTACAGTCGACTTTTCTAGTTCAAGCGCACAAGACATCAATCAGCCATTTCATTTTATAAAAAGGAAATTTGTAATTTTATATTTAAGATATTGATATTTAATAAATTATTATTAAATCATAAAAATGTCCTTGCAAAGTTATTTAACAACAACGTTACAGGCTCCTGTATAAAAATTTTGGTTAAAATCGTTGGAGCCGTTAGTTAGTGAATTTTTGAATCCAATTTTGCCAAACTCTATTCACCATAAAGGTTTATCTATAAATTTTTCATTTTATCAATATCAATCAAAAAATTGTTTTAAATCCAAGTTTGACTACGCAAATGCAGACTTCGTGGGCTTAGCGGGTAGTTGCAAATTTCTTGTCATTTTATTTCTTTTTCAAATGATTTGTTAAATTTTTATAAGATTTTCGAAAACACCCTACAGGAGGCATTACATATGCTTGTTCCTAAGGTAACACTAAAAAAATTCCAAGACTTCTTGGTTCAACAAAAGGCTTTGTAATTTAAGTAATAGAAAAAACAAAGCGATCAATTAGTATCAAAAAATCCAAACGATTTGGTGCTTAAAGAAATGTATTTGGAACCTGTTTCAAACAGGTTCCTATACAAAAATTATATTTTCTCAATAGTCAATTTTAAGAAAAAATAGTAAATCGATTTGGTCATTTATAAGAAACAAAACAATTCAAACGGCATTCCTATAAGTATATGCAGTATCAAGGGTCAACCTACACCGATCTA
Organism: Philhelius festivus; assembly: GCA_963931855.1. Taxonomy (NCBI): domain Eukaryota; kingdom Metazoa; phylum Arthropoda; class Insecta; order Diptera; family Syrphidae; genus Philhelius; species Philhelius festivus. The sequence continues at coordinate 89,550,884 of OZ007555.1, forward strand.
CAGACTGTTTGTAACTTATTTGCTGAGTATTTTAAATCGAATTACTCTACACTAAGCGATAAATAGTCAAATAATAATAATAATTTTTCAAATACAGTTGATGTTGGTCATTTAAGAATTTCTATTTCTGAAGTGGATGTTGGTCTCTCGAACTTGGAGACAAGTAGTCAAATGGGATTCCTCCGATAATTCTTAAAAAATGCGCAGCTGCGCTTTCCATACCTCTCGCCTATACTTTTAACAATTTTCTTGAAAATTGTGAATGTGGAAAAGATCATTTGATACTCCTATTCACAAATCGGTCCTAAGCAAGAAATTTCAAACTATCGACTAGTCTGTAAGCTTTCGGTAATACCAAAGCTATTTGAAAAAATTGTCTAGGAGAAACTTACTTAGGGAAATCATTTCTCCCTACCAACATGTTTTTTTCGCTGGAAGATCGACATCAACCAATCTGTTAATTTTTTCAAACTTTATTCTTAATAAACTTGAGGAAGGATATCAAATAGATATTATATATACTGATTTTGCAAAAGCTTTCGACAGAGTTAGTCATTACCTATCAATAAGTAAATTATAAAATCTAGGTATCCATTCAAATATGCTGAAATGGATTTCATCATATCTTCGAGATCGCAATCAATATATTTCCATTGACGATATCGACGCCACAGACGAATAACATTTCGTGAAAAATTATTTCGGGTGAAAAACATTCTACTCAAAAATCTCGGACGAAAAGCATTCTAACTCAAAAATCTGGGACGAAAAACATTCTAACATGAAAATCTCGGACGAAAAACAATTTATTTCGAGATTATCGGGCGAAAAACAGCATATCTCTGAATTCTCAGACAAAAATATTGCACTGCATTATTTTTGGATGTAAAAAAGGAAACTTTCGAAATTACGTAAACAAAATTCCAACTTTTTTATATTTGAAAAAATCAATGAACTGATTATAAAGCTTGATTTTTAAAACTTGTAAATGTTTTCTTTTTCAAGTTAAGTTTTTCTTTTCAAGTTAAAATATTTTTCGTCCGGACTTCCTGAGTTAGAATGTTTTTCGTCTGGTTTTCTCGAGCTAGAATGTTTTTCGTCTGGACTTCAAGAATTAAAATGTTTTTCGTCCAGTCTTCCCAAGTTAGAATGTTTTTCGCCTAAGCTCTTGAATTGTAATATTTTTCGTCGGAGTGCAGGTACAGAATGTCTCATGTCATTTTTGTTTCCTCAGGAGTTCCACAAGTAACCTGGGCCCACTTCTGTTTCTTGTTTTTATTAACGACTTACCTAACATTTTTTTGAATTCTTTTCCTCTTCTATTTGCAGATGATTTAAAGGTTTTTTCACAGTATTAAATCTCCCTTTGCACTGTTTTCAATTACAGTATTAACAACAACATTCTTGAAAGAGTCTCTTAAAAAAAAGACCTTGATGTAATTTTTGACTCAAAACTTAGCTTTGTAAAGCATAAAGACTTTATTGTAGCAAAAGCAAATTCTATGTTTGGATTTATTAAACGTAATTCCAATAAGATTTTAAAAATCCATATACCCTCAAATCCCTTCATACTGCTTACGTAAGGTCCATTATTGTTCTGTGATATGGAATCCTTATTACAATACTCATTCGAAAAGAATTGAAAGCATCCAAAGAAATTTTACAAGATTTGGTTGGTTGAAGCTTGGTTGGGACATAGAAACTGCTCCCTAACTAATAAGATGTCAACTTATTGTAATTAATTAGCTTGAAACAAGACGAAAACTTTTTTCTGTTATGTTTGTTAGTGATATTTTAACACATCATATAAAATGTCCTCATCTTTTTTTTTTAAATGCATCTACATATATGCTCCATTTCGCCAGTTAAGAGACCAGTTTTTTATTCACGAGACAAATTTTCATTTTTATTTTTTGTTAGTCTATAAGGATTTATTGTATCCCTGATTGATATCAAATAAATAAATAAAAAAATGATCAAATGATCGATTGATTAAGATGATCGAATCATTTTAGTAGTCGATTGTTGAACGATTCATCATTTGAAATGAATGATTCACACTACTAAGCCACATCGAGCGAATGGTGAATGTTGTGGCCAACTGATCAAGACAAAGTTCATATAGGGAGAGGTACTCAGGTCCCCGGTGGACGGTGAGTTAAATGTATCAAAGTTTACTAACCTAAGAATAAATTAAGATAAATACAGTTTGTTGTAAAGGAACGTGATTGCATGTTGTGCGAAATAGCGAAGATGACTGTCAGTAGGATGTTGGTCGATGGAAAAGAGAAAGAAAATACATAGTTCAGGTAGGAAAGAAATGGAAATCTAGGTGAAGGAAGGTAACAGGCATATTATATTTCAAGCCAGCCCGGGGGTGGGCTAAAAGAATACAATATCTACAATATAGTTGGCCCTTGAAGATATTGGTTCCTCAAAGGAAGTATTTTTTTTTTACAGGATTTGCCAAACCTTTGGATACCTACGAAGAGCTATGTGTAGGTAGCAGTGGCGTGGCGTGGATAATTTTAAAATTATCCTTTATAAAATTTTGTCACCTGTAAAAATGAAAAAATAATCTTAGAACCTTAAAAACAACATTTCTAGTAAAGATATAGTATCTACAAATGCATTCCACATTGACTTAGCAAAAAATGTGTAGCTTTATTTTTTATACTTCAAGACATTAATATTTCAATCAACAATGAGCTTGAAACATAATAAAAAAAGACCTCCTTTTAGACACCACCGCCTTCGTCGGACATAACTGCGGCACCTTCCTTGGACTGTTCTATTAACTTTTCCTTGAAATCATATGTGTCAAGAATATAAAATATATGATGGGACAACTCATCTGCATTAAGACTCGCCCTAACGTCAAAAAATACAAGATATCTTTCTTGTATTCCATTCTCTGACAAGAACCGAAATATGGCACTCAGTGTTGTCCCCTATGACTCAAATCTGATGTTTCGTCGATCATAATCGACACGAACCGAGCTTCTATGATTTCTGTTTTAATTTCAGATTTAATAACAGCTGCGATACTATGTATCAAGTCATTTTGAATATCGTTGCCCTATAACACTACTCTAAATAGGATTCCATTAAAGTGTCATAGATACTTATATGTTGATTTCCTTTACACATAAGAAATCAATTTCTGTGTGAAGATTTTGATCCCTCGCCAGATTTTGAGTTCCTAAACACCCAACAAAAATTTATTTTTCTTTGACAGGGATCAAAATCTTTAAATCCAAATTTAAAGAGGGATTTACATGTATTCATGAAACACGCACACCAAACAAAAAATTTCGATCTGGGATCGAAATCCCTGGTGTGTAAACGAAAAAATGATAAAATATAAACTATATCAACTATCCTTACTAAAATTATTTGGTTTCTACGATTACAGCAGATTACATTTATCAAAGACATTTCCAAGACAAAATCTAGAACTGCACTAAAATTAAGAAGCTACATTTTTTTTTATCACTATAGTGGGTAATAAAAAGAATTAATTCTTCACTTTAACATCTAACTTTTCACTATTTTTAATTAAGTTCAAATTGGCTTTTCAAAACACTAGATTTATTTGAAGTTATTGAACCTGTGCAACACAGTCTTTTATTGAATGCCAATTGAATATAAATTTAAATTCCTATTAAAAAAAAAGCAAATGCATTTTATTTGTTCAGAGTAGCGATATGCTAAATTTACACTGCTGACAAATTGCCATATATTCTACCATGATTTATTTAATAATTCAAAATTATCACAGTAAATTAGCAAAAGTATCAATAGTGCATTTTACATTAGCATGCAAATCAACATCAAATTCAAAATCAAGACTCAACAATACCCATATTCCATATTTATATTTATATGATATATTAAAGAAAAAAAAAAAAAAACAAATAAGTCGAAGAACACCGTCTTATTTCTTACACAAGATTGAAAAAAGGTGAGCACCTGAACTCCTGCAATTTATTATCTTCCTACTGAAATGCAATGCTAATTGCTAAAGGGAGAATAAAATACAAATAATTCCAACTCCTACTGGTATACATCGAAAATTTTATAAGACGGAATGTAGCGTCTTATTTTTTGAATATAAATGCGGATGTTGAACAAAGAGGATCCGAAACACAATGCTTGGGGAAGAAAGGGATATAAAACAAATAAATAAGACGGTGATAGAAAAGTTTACGTCAGAGTATTTTTGTGACTCTCTTGATGGTTGTGGATTGTGGAATGTGTTTGGATAAAGTATAAGATACAAACGAGATAATTGAAACTTATTCGATGTTTATTTGATAAATTGTGTTGTTTATGGATTATCTAAAAGGGAAGACGATAGGAATTGTGTTATATGAACGCCACGCCACTGGTAGGTAGGTGAAAAGGGAAGTCCTAGTCATTAAAAAAAAGACACTGTTTTGACCGTAGAGGAAAAGTGGAAGGATATTGGCCAATTTCGTTGCTCAGCTGTATGAGCAAGATACTGGAGGGGTTGATACTGAAGAAACTCAACGTTTTCTGCTCTCTCATGTCATAACGGAGTTCCAGTATTGCTTTCGAAATAATCACTCTACCCTACATCCACTACTGGGGCTTCATACTGATGCTACACTTGGACTCTACAAAAAGGAAATCACTGTGGCGTACATCAACCAAGGGAATCAAAGCTGGAGTTCCCCAAGGATCAAAACTTGGACCGCTGCTATTCAACATTTACACTAGTGATCAACCAGCCATCATACCAGGTACAGAGACGAAGCTTGATGCAGACGACTCCATCAAATACGCCACCGCTTTTTCACCAGAAATTGCTTCCAAGAGAGTGCAAGAGCACATTTTAAACCAATTCGAATCTTATATCAAATGGGTATTGAAGATAAACAGCGAAAAGACATAACTCCTCTGCTTCCAAACACCAGTGGATGTCATTCGAAGACGAGCATTTGCTACACGCTGAGATACAATCAAACTACAGTTTCCAGACAACACAGAAGTAATAGTCAAATTATCAACGAAGTACTTGGGAATCAACTTTTCTAACAAACTCAAATTCAAAAGGCATGCAGAATTGATATTGAAAAGAGCCAGGAAGTGAAATGGACTAAGTAAGAAGACCAAGCTGCTTGTGTACAAACAACTTTTCCGACCCGCATTTGGGCTTTGAAAGAAAGATGCTTCGCATTTGCACTGAACTATACCATAAGCCACTGACGATGAAATATATACGAATTAAGAAGCTGTTCGAAGAAGCAAAGTTAATACCACTGAACGAATATTTGCTGCAACTCTCGGAAAAAATCATCAGGAACATGCTAGATCATCCAAAGTCAGAAGTGCAACAACTCCTCCAGCATGAACTAGACAAGTATCTAAGCGCCCGAGCCACCACTGACGATCAATTCGAAGAAATCATCCATAACGACGACGCATCCTTTTACGAGAAGAACAACACGCATGCTTAATGGAATACTGACCTAACTCGAAAAAACGATTTTTGGGAAGTTGCAAAAAAAAATCTTGTTATGAGGGTTTGTCCTACTTGTTGACGGATAAAATTAAAACCAATTCATGAACTAATCATGAATACTGGTATTCTTAAAGCATGATAAACTATTCACGAGAACTGAGGCTTGCAAAAGCCTGTATCTGTACGTAACTCAATTTTGACCTATCTCCTAATGGGTCAGTATTCCATTAAGCATATATGCGAACAGTCAGTACTATAGAGGATAAAACGCCCACTCATGAAATATTATTATACAGTCAATATTAAAAAATCATGAATTAAATTAATAGTACGGGAGGTAGCGCTATAGTTGACCAAGTCATTTCATACCGGCTGAAAATTATAACAATAATAGTTTTCCCCTAACACATAACAGATCTGAACGTCAGCTGCTCCGAAAGCGGTGGAGCTAAAGGAGACAGCATGAAAAAGTCATTGGAAAAAAATTTGCTCCGATGAATTTTATACCAAGCGAAACTGTATTAAATTATTGTTTTAATCATATTTTTTCAAAAAATTATCGTCAGCTGTATTGACGATGGGGGGTTCAATGTCAGTCACGGGCATAAACCTCATTTAAAATTTGAAAAATAAATTTATTTTATACCTTATGAAATTTATATATCTCAATTTTTATACTTTTAAAATAATAAAGAAAATAGTCAGCTGCACTTTTGACGGGGGTAACACCGTCAGTCAGCGCGATAAACATGTCGCGCGCTCAACGCATTCGAGCGTCGCATAGTATCTTTGGAACATAAACTGACGATCTTTACACCCACAAACAATCAGCTGATGACGATTTTTTGTTTCTTTAACATTTAAATTATCTTATACTTAAAATTCAATAAGTATAACATCAATTTCATATAAATAACATCACAGTTTATTTATTTATTCCGTGTAGGTTTCAAATTACATATACAGGGTGATTTGCATAAGGTGTGACAAAAAGCTAGGGCATGTAGGTTGGACTTAGACAAGAAAAAAATCGTATGGGATGGGGGGAGTCTATTTCCCCCCGTTTAGGCGGGAGGGGCAATTTAAGAAAAAAATCACTTAAAACAGAAAAAAAATTATAAAAAAATAACGGTGATACCTACAGAAAAATACTATAGCATTTTGAAAAGCCAGAAATACATTCTTTAATTTTGTTTTTAAATAAAGTTGTTCGAGTGAATAGTTTTTGAAAAATTAATTTTCAAAATCGAAATTTTGAAAAAAAAAATTAAAATTTTTTTTTAAACAATTTTTTTTCAAAATTTTACGTAATTAAGTATTATTTTTTATTCAATATTCAATGCTCTTATTAGTTTTTGATCAAACACAAAAAACCGGATGTCAAAATGTTTTGCAGTTTTTGAGAAAATCAAAAATAACAAAAACTACTTTTGTTCTAAGAAAAGCCTTTTATTTTAGTTTTTTCGTTTTTGGATTCTTAGGTGAATTTACGATTGAAAGGATTAACTTTCTTTTTACTATTTTTTTTATTATCGTCTTATAAGCATACAATAATGTGACAAAGTACTGGATTAACAATATTTCTCACATTTTTTCATTGAGAACACCTGCGTGAGAGCATTGGTTTAAAATTGACCTGCCACTTTTTTATTATGGTGGGGTCGGCTTGGCTTAGGTGCATTTACGAAAGAAAGGATTAACTTTTTTGTACAATTTTTTTATTATCAGTCTTATAAGCATACAATAAAGTAACAAAGTACTGGATTAACACATTTTTTCTTTGAGAACACCTGCGTGAGAGCAGGGCCGCCGCTACCATATGTGCGAAATGTGCGGCGCACAAGGGCGCCAACTTCTAGGGGCGGAAAATTAAGAGATAGATCTAACTCAACCTATACGTCATACTCCAAAAGTTTTCTTTAAGCTTTCGGAATTTGTTTACATTTGACCGTTCACTACGTAGTTCCCGCACACAATCTACCACAAATCTTTATTCATATTTTGTTTGTGACTGTCGCCTCTCACACCAAATAACCTCTTCGATTGCAGTCATAGTCTAAACTTCTTAACGCCATGTCGCCATAGATTGACATTTGGGAAATAGCTTTTCATGCAACCTTCATCTCAGACTTATAAACTCGAAAAGGATTTTGATTTTTTTTAGATTTACAGCCCATGTATTTCCCATAAAATAAAACGAAAACAGTTTCTCGAAAACATTAATTTTACTAATAACTCGTATTTTTCTATGAATGGGTATCAATATTCTGATTGCAATGATAAAGCTAAATATCTCAAATCTAAGTTGGTTACAAGAACAAAATTATCAAAAGGTGATTTAAAACATTCCTTATTTTACCGATGCAAAATGTAAACAAACCATCTTTACAACGGAAACCAAAAAAAAACAACGGTAAAAAAAAATGTTTTGTGTCTCTAAATATTTATGTTTCTTTTTAAATAAGAATTTACGAATAGTTTTTAATTAATTTTGGAACTGAATTGATAAATAACTTAAACGTCAACGGATTGAACAAAATCAGAATAACCCAGAAATTTAACGTTTCAATGGTTGTTCGAATTTGAGTTTTCAATCGACATTCAGAGTTCAGACTCTATTTATATCAAAATATAGTTCCCACACAAGCCACAAAATGTCAAATTTCATCAAAGCATACCTAAGATGTCAAGGAATTATATACATATAATACTTCCAGATCCGGAAGTAAATGATGAAGTGTTTCAAAAAGAAAGTGAAAATAAAAACTTTTAAAAATATCAAAAACTACTTTGTCTTCTTTCTGTCAAGCTATAAACTATTGGTTTTTACCAATTGACATACATAAATTATAAACTGTGCTAGGAACTCGAATATTTGCATTTTATATGAAAATGGTTTTGTTGAAGAAAATTATTCGCAATTGTCATATAAACATAAATACTCGTATATAACAAAGTTATAAGTTATAAGTCCAATAATCTTTTATATACAAATTAAAAAAAAAATTGTATTACTTTACGAATAAAAAATAAATTTCCAAAAAAAAAATATTTAGCCCTTTTTTGAGATATCGAATTTTCCAAAAAAAAAAAATTCATTAAAATCCGTTCAGCCGGTAATGAGAAATTCAAAAATCGTCAAAATGGTTCTATGTTCGGTACAGTAAGTAATATATTGATTTCAATTTTTTTTGTTTTATTAATAGAACGTAAAAATTTATCAAAATTCTCGGAGACGTTTTCGAGAAAAACACGATTTTCGAAAACTTTTCTTTGTCAAGTTTAAAAAAAATCAAGCATGGGGTTCTCGAAATATTGAGTTTCAAAAAAAAAATTGAAATCCAAAAAAAAAGTTTTGAAAATTTTAATTCACAGGAATATATTTTAAATTTTGGGGCGCTTTAGCATAAAACAAATTATCAAAATCGGTTGTACCGATTCTTTAATTTTTTTGATTTTTGTTTAAATATGTTCAACATTGTTTTAATTTTTTTTTTGAAATTTTTTTTAAATTTCGAAAAATACAGTAATTGTTGGTCTTAAAAAAAAGAAGAAAAATAAAAGTGTGGGGACAAAATTTCGAGACCCAGTTTTTTCGTCTTCGCTATCATCGTAATGTCAACTGTGATCAAAATCTCGAGTTCGATTTTTTTACGAATGTATGTATAACTTGCCTTATAGCACCTATGAGTCTCAAGTAAAAAGAGTAAATACTCTTAAAAGGATGCAAAAACTGTACATATGTATATGCTATAATGACTACGTTCATTGTATAAGAATTTGGAGTAGCTCGGAACGCGACAACAAAAATGCACGTTTGCTTAAATTTTTCAACTGCGAAATGGATAATAAATAAAACTTTCACTTATACAACGTAAATACCCCCGTGTACCCGAGACATGGGGCGGCAATTAAAGGCTCTTGCACAAGGGCGCTCGAACACCCAGCGGCGGCACTGCGTGAGAGCATTGGATTAATATTGACCTGCGAATGTTTTTTAAATAATATGTACAACGTTACACGCCCTAACTAGTGACAGAAAAATGCAATTGCGAAATAAGAACAAAAATGTTCCTGAATCTTGAAATCAATTAAAATAAGAAATACATGCATTTTTAGATAAAATACAAAATTACTGTTTATTATAATTTTTAACTATTTTTTAACTAAAGCTTATTACAAAAAATTTTCCATATAATCCCCATTTTGTAGAAGGCAAAGATTATAGTGCCTTCTTATTGCTGCACATAAATTTATACTTGAAAAATTTTCCTGTGATTTGACTCCAGCCACTTCAATCCGTTGTTTCAGTTGTTCCAAAGATTCTATTTCCACTTCGTACACATAGTTCTTCATGAATCCCCAAGCATAAAAATCTAACGGAGTTGTACAAATTATTTCTAATTTGAATGTCAAGTCGTCAACATATCACGATGTCAAATTACTCTTGTGTCGGATTAACGGATATGCATTACTGCTACGGTATGGCTCATGGTCGAAGTCGTGAAGCGCAAAGACTCTACGCTGAAATGTATCCCAATAGGAGGTGTCCCAGTCATACGATATTTTCAAGAATCCATCAACGTCTTCGAGAATACCTGCTCTCACGCAGGTGTTCTCAATAAAAAATGTGTGAAATATGGTTAATCCAGTTCTTTGTCACATTATTGTATGCTTATAAGACGATAATAAAAAAAATAGTAAAAAGAAAGTTAATCCTTTCAATCGTAAATTCACCTAAGAATCCAAAAACGAAAAAACTAAAATAAAAGGCTTTTCTTAGAACAAAAGTAGTTTTTGTTATTTTTGATTTTCTCAAAAACTGCAAAACATTTTGACATCCGGTTTTTTGTGTTTGATCAAAAACTAATAAGAGCATTGAATATTGAATAAAAAAATAATACTAAATTACGTAAAATTTTGAAAAAAATTGTTTAAAAAAAAATTTTCATTTTTTTTTTTTAAATTTCGATTTTGAAAATTAATTTTTCAAAAACTATTCACTCGAACAACTTTATTTAAAAACAAAATTAAAGAATGTATTTCTGGCTTTTCAAAATGCTATAGCATTACTCTGTAGGTATCACCGTTATTTTTTTATAATTTTTTTTCTGTTTTAAGTGATTTTTTTCTTAAATTGCCCCTCCCGCCTAAACGGGGGGAAATAGACTCCCCCCATCCCATACGATTTTTTTCTTGTCTAAGTCCAACCTACATGCCCTAGCTTTTTGTCACACCTTATGCAAATCACCCTGTATATGTAATTTGAAACCTACACGGAATAAATAAATAAACTGTGATGTTATTTATATGAAATTGATGTTATACTTATTGAATTTTAAGTATAAGATAATTTAAATGTTAAAGAAACAAAAAATCGTCATCAGCTGATTGTTTGTGGGTGTAAAGATCGTCAGTTTATGTTCCAAAGATACTATGCGACGCTCGAATGCGTTGAGCGCGCGACATGTTTATCGCGCTGACTGACGGTGTTACCCCCGTCAAAAGTGCAGCTGACTATTTTCTTTATTATTTTAAAAGTATAAAAATTGAGATATATAAATTTCATAAGGTATAAAATAAATTTATTTTTCAAATTTTAAATGAGGTTTATGCCCGTGACTGACATTGAACCCCCCATCGTCAATACAGCTGACGATAATTTTTTGAAAAAATATGATTAAAACAATAATTTAATACAGTTTCGCTTGGTATAAAATTCATCGGAGCAAATTTTTTTCCAATGACTTTTTCATGCTGTCTCCTTTAGCTCCACCACAAGTGCGACAACTGACGCTCACTTTACTGAATTTCGAACATTAAACAACTGTTTGAAGTAAAATTCATTCGGTATAAAATTCCTAAAAAAATTGCAGCGCTACCTCCCAGACTATAAGAAAACATTAATATAATATTGTAAGTAAATAGCATTATGTAAAACTTCAAGAAGAACTTTGGGCCCCTATTGTTGAGCCAACATGATTTAATTTAGTAATAAGTTAGTTTAAGTCAAATAGTATACTTATAAAACAAATTGAAAAATAAAATTCTTAATTTTTAAATCTTGCAAGGAGCAGAAAAAGCGAATTCGAAAAATAGGTCGATCGAACTTTTGGGTGGGGCATAGCCGAGCTGCATCACTAGCCGCAGCGTTCCCAAGTTATGTCGAGTGAAGTGTGTGTCAGTTATCGAGTGGTGGCGAATGTTTTCTGTTTTTGGCATGATTTTATTTTTCTTGAAAGAGGCGAGGTTTAGCTACGGATGTTACGTCCGAAGAACGAAGCCGAGCACCGCAAGCATGGCATCGCATCTGTACACATTACATTCTATCCCTACTATTCAACCCTATCCTCTAATCCCAGTCCTTATCCAAACAAAAGTTTTGATGGCTTTTCGACATCCTACCCCCCTTTTCTAAATTTTCTCCTTTTGCCACATTTTAGGACAATAATGGAAATACCAGCACCATAAGGAAGACCGAACCCTGATTTTAAGACCAGGTTATAGTGGATGTCAGTGATTTTTTTATAGAATGAAGGAATTAACATGCTCGGAACCGTAGAGATAAAGACTTTCGTTGATCTAGAGCCGTTAATGTAAATAAGCAGTAAAAAAATGTGCTGCTATTGAAATGAATTTGAGTTTATTAAGGCTGTTTACAGTAGTTAACAGTATTAGCTTACAGAAATAATTTCTTACAAGATAAATGTCAATGAATTAAACTGCTTTTTCAAAAACATTGTATAAATTGAAGTCAACAGCGAAATTGGTCTTTAATTATTCTTGTGACATTAACTACCCTCTTTGGAAAAAGGTATTAATTTAACAGGAAAGGTGCCGGAGAGAATACATCGAAAAAGAAATTGATAAAAAAACTTGTAAATTATCAGTTTTGGGTGATAAAAGTCGTGCAACATTTAAAATATCAATATTGATATGATGATCATATTGTTGCGAACAGAGCTTTATACTCCTACAGCGCCATCTGTTGGAAAATTGCATATCTACTTTATGGAAGAAACAAAAAGCTCTTTTCCAATATCAAATGTATTTTCCCTTATTCCAACCATCTAGAACATTCCAAGACAAGAACCTTCGAGAACGACTAACTTGAGTATATAAGGGAGTGCTCGCGGTGAGCACAGGACAGATGAATTTTGACTACGAAAGTGTGCAAAAGGTTTGCTTATTGGATTGTGGAAAGTGTTATTAAACAAGTGTGATTCAAATTTGAATAAAAGTATTTGAGTTGATTATAAATTGAGATTTATTATTTTGATTTGGAAAGTGTAAATAAAGAAGAAATACTAAAAAGAGTAATAAGTTTTATTTCAACGAACCTAGTAAAAATATAACATTGGTGTCAGAAAAGTGGAATAAAACTTATTGGCAGTGAAGTGTGCGGGAAAAAAATAATAATGAGCAACTAAATGAAAGAGCTCAACTGTAATGAGCTGAAAAGTGTATTAGGCAAGCGAGAATTTTCTAGTGCAGGATCAAAAAATGAGCTTGAAGACCCGGACATTTTCGTCTTTGAAGCTGACGCTGAGGAAGCAGACGTAAGTAAAAATGCAGATGTTTCAAATATGATTAGTCTTCTGCTTCAACGTTTCGAAGAGCAACGAAATGAACAAAAGAAAGAACAGAAGAATGTTCTTAAAAGTTTCGACGAGCAACAAAAGAATGTTCTCGAACGTCTCGAAGAGCAACGAAATGAACAGAAAAACGAACAAAAGAATATTCTCGAACGCCTTGATAAACAGCATAGCGAACAAAAAGACCTTCTCGAAGAGCAGAGAAACATGCTAGAAGGTAAGCTTGTTAACATCGAGAAGAATGTATCTGCACTTGATGAACGTCTTTCATTGTTGGAGAATCAAGCCGAACGTGTATCATTATTGGAGAATACAGTCGACAACAAAATGGACACGTTTTCAAAAAAGCTAGATCGCATTCGAAATATAAAGATTCGGGAAAGTTCTGCAGAAACCTTGAGGAAAAAGGAGATGCAACCTCCAACCTTTGATGGACAAACTTCTTGGTCTATATACAAGAAGCAATTCGAGGCAGCTTCCACAACAAATGGCTGGGATGAGGCTGACAAGTATATAGCCTTAACCCTTGATCTTAGAGGAGCAGCTGCTGAGTTGTTGCAAACCATACCAGCAGATAAGAGCGGCGACTTCAATTCCTTGGTTTTGGCTATAGACAAACGCTTTGGTAACAGCCACATGAAAGAAGTATTCAAAGTGCAACTCAATTCCAGAGTTCAGAAGAGGGGCGAAACTCTACAACAACTGCAAGCGGACATTGAAAGGCTTGTTCATCATGCATATCCAGATGTTGGAGAGGAAATCTGTAAGTCCCCTATTACACGATGTCTCATGAGATGAGGCTCACGTAAGTGCGAAAAAGAAAGCAGATATGAGGAAAGAAGATGCAAAAAAATATTCCCGGTGAGTACCGGGCTGATTTTTAGTAGTCTCATTTTGACGTTTCTTTTTCTCATATTCGTTTTATGTTGTGTTGTGCATTAAAAAATACGAACAACAGTCAAATTTGAGACATGAGTCTCATGAGACATGAGTCAACGTGTAATAGCTTTTGCCTCACGGGATACAAATTTAAAAGGAAAGTCAAAAATGAGACATGTCTCATGAGGCAACGTGTAATAGGGGACTAACCAGTTTGCAGTTGAGGCATTTGTTCGCTCCATTTCCAATATACATCTTCAAAGGGCCGTTCGCACTGCTGTAAAACGAACGCTTTCTGAAACATTAGCGTTTGCCTTGACAATAGAAGCAGCAGAGCGCAAGCTTCTCACGGAGTACATCGACTAGAGAAGCCATCGTCGAAGAATGCTCATGCCAAAGAACTGATGTCCACAGGAACCAACGAAACGGACTTGCAAAGTGCTGGAATTGCAACAAGACCGGACATTCACAGCGTCAATGCCGATTACCACCAAGGAGAGCTTGTCAACATTGTGAACACGGAGTTTCAAACCCAGAACAAGGTAACAATAACATCAGTGTTACTTCGCGAACAGTTTCCCAACAGGGAAACGAGTAAGAACCAACTTCGAGGGGCAGAAGCTGGTTTCTGGTATCGATGGCCCCAGAAACACCATCCAGGTCTCTCAAACTAAGCGAGACAATAGAAGTCTGACTGTCGAGGCAACTTTAAATGGCAACAAACGTGTGGTCACCATCGACACCGGTGCCACAGCCTCCATTGTGCGTCAAGACCTAGTTCACCTGAAATGGCTCACAACACCAATAGTTACCGTCTAAGAACTGCCACAGGAGAATCAGCTAGGGTTTATGGTGAAGTCCGACTTGGAATTCGAATTGCAGATCTAGAATTCTCACACACATTTTTGGTGGCAGATATATGTGACGAGTGCATCATCGTAATGGACTTCATGAAAGATAATCGAGTGGTTTTTGATATCGGCAACCAGGTACTCAAATACCAGAATACAGAGATTCCAATGATCTATGGGCACGAAGAAACAACAACTCTAAGGACTGTCATCAAAGAAGATGTGGTTATTCCTACTTCTTCTGAGGTATTTCTTCGGACAAAATTAGAAGGTGAGTGTGGACGCCATCGATACCTAATGGTGGAACCAGGCCCACACTGTTCTTCCCTAAAGGTCATCATTGGGAAGACACTTGTGGTTCCGAAGAACAATATGGTCCCCGTACGGATACTCAACACCAAACCGTACGATGTAAAGTTAGTGAAAGGAGAAGTTATCGGTAAGTGCTAATCTGTCGCAGCCATAACACAAATTGACGCTGAAATACCGAGAAAGACATTAGACCCTGAGGAGCTCAATAGCATCAAGGCTAAGGTACTCAATTCATCTAACCTAGACTAACATCAGGTTAAAACGGCAGAAAGCCTTCTGAATGAGTATGCCGACATTTTCGCTTCACCAAACGGGAAATATGGAAGGACACAAATAGTGCAGCATCGAATTAATTCAGGAGATGCAAGACCCATTCGTCAGCCCGCAAGACGTCTGCCACTGGCCAAACAAGATGAAGTTGACGAAATGATTACCACCATGAAGAAGGATGGTTTAATTGAGAACTCCAAGAGTCCTTGGGCGTCACCAGTGGTCCTAGTCAAAAAGAAGGACGGAAGTACACGGTTTTGTGTTGACTACCGAAGGTTGAATGACGTAACCAAGAAAGACAGCTACCCTCTGCCAAGAATTAGTGACACCTTAGATGCGATGGAAGGAGCACATTGGTTTTCAACGCTGGACTTGAAAAGTGGCAAGTAGAAATTCACCCTGAAGATCGAGAAAAGACAGCGTTCTCCACAGGTAATGGGCTCTGGCAGTTCAAGGTGATGCCGTTTGGTCTTTGCAACGCTCCGGCAACATTTGAGCGTTTGATGGAGTGTGTCCTTCAAGGTCTGACGTGGAAAACTTGTCTTGTCTACTTGGATGGTGTTATCGTTTATGGAAAAACATACGACCAATACTACAAGAACCTAAGGGGTGTGTTCCAGAGACTTCGAGAGGCTAACCTTAAACTGAACCCAGAAAAATGTGCACTTTTCCAGACTGAAGTAAAGTATTTGGGACATATCATCTCGTCCCAAGGAGTCAAGACTGATCCTGAAAAAGTTGACACCGTCAAAAATTGGCAAACACCACAGGACAAACATCAACTACGAAGTTTTCTTGGTCTTGCTACTTATTACAGACGTTTTGTTAAGAACTTTGCCGGAATTGCGAAGAGTTTGCATCAGCTTACGGAAAAGAACTAGCAGTTTAGATGGTCAGGTGAGTATGAAAAAGCCTTCCAAGAACTGAAATACCGTCTATGCAATGATCCGGTGCTGATCTATTCGACTCCAGGCAAGTCTTTTATCATCGATGCTGATGCAAGCAAATGTGGGAGTCGGCGCTGTTCTCCCACAAGTGCACAATGGCAAAGAAAATGTTGTCGCCTATTTCAGCAAAATACTGTCGACGACCGAAAAGAACTACTGTGTGACCAGAAGAGAACTCTTGGCACTCATCTTGGCAACGAAACACTTCCACAAATATTTCTATGGACAGAAGTTTCTTCTACGCACCGATCATGGTGCTCTTAAGTGGTTGTTGAACTTCAAGAAGCCAGAAGGACAAGTCGCAAGGTGGATAGAAAGACTGCAGACTTACGAATACGAAATTTAACACCGAAAGGAAAAGCTGCACACAAATGCCGACGCGCTATCCCGAAGGCCTTGTAAAATAGACTGCAAGCATTGCAGGCGACAAAAATAAAAGGAATTCATCAACACTCTGCGAATAAGGGCTGACCCCATTTGTGGATGGAGCAATGAGGAAATAAGATCTGCTCAACAAGAAGACCCCGACATTGAACCTCTTCTCGCATGGAAAGAACATGAAGAAAAACCCGCATGGAATGACATTTCCGATAGGAGTCCAGTTTTAAAGGCCTATTGGGCACAATGGGACTCACTTCATGTGCGAGAAGGTGTTCTTCAGCGAAAATGGGAGTCCGCTGATGGTAAATCCTATGTGATGCAGCTTGTGTTACCTCAATCGAAAATCAATGAGGTTCTTCGAAAGATGCATGATGGACCTTCAGGAGGCCATTTGGGAGTCAATAAGACGTTAGAAGAGGTGAGGCAACGATTCTACTGGTTGCATGCAAGAGACGACATTGAAAAGTGGTGCCGAAATTGTGACGCTTGTGCTGCAACCAAAGGACTTGGTAGAAAACTGCAAGGAAAAATGATGCAATATAATGTCGGTTCACCGTTTGAAAGGATTTCTGTTGATGTGGCTGGCCCATTTCCGGAAACGAATGATGGAAACAAATACATTCTGATGGTAATGGATTACTTCAGCAAATGGCCTGAGGCATACGCTATCCCGAACCAAGAATCCAAGACCGTGGCCGACCAGATTGTATCTAATTAGGTAAGCAGGTTCGGTGTACCTATGGAGCTCCATTCTGATCAAGGAAGGAACTTTGAGTCGAACATATTCCAAGAGATGTGCGCGTTCCTTGGCATCAAGAAAACGAGAACCACACCACTCCACCCGCAATCTGATGGAATTGTCGAGAGATTCAACAGGACCTTAAAAGAGCACCTCACTAAAGTCGTAGGCGACTACCAAAGAAACTGGGATAGGCACATACCACTATTTTTGATGGCCTACCGAAGTGCAATACATAGTTCAACAGGACAAACACCATCTGAAATCCTGTTCGGAAGAAGCATACGGCTGCCTAGTGAGATAAGGTTTGGACACCCATCACAAGAGTCTCAGGAAACAGGGGATTACGTGAGTGACCTAAAAGAGAGGCTAATCGACATCCACGAAAGGACCGGGACTAGAATGAGCGCTTAGGAGTTCGTATATGGCTGTATAATCCACATCGTCAAAAGAGATTGTCGCCGAAAATTCAACAAAACTGGGAAGGCCCTTATACTGTCGTCACAAAAATCAATAATGTCGTTTACCGAATTCAAAGAGGGTCAAGAGGAAAGTTAAAAGTTGCGCATAGCGATCGACCGCACCGATACAGTGGCGAAGCTGGAGATAGAATTGTTCGGGACGAACAATCTTAAGAAGGGGGCAATGTTGCGAACAGAGCTTTATACTCCTACAGCGCCATCTGTTAGAAAATTGCATATCTACTTTATGGAAGAAACAAAAAGCTCTTTTCCAATGTCAAATGTATTTCCCCTTATTCCAACCATTTAGAACATTCCAAGACAAGAACCTTCGAGAACGACTAACTTGAGTATATAAGGGAGTGTTCATGGTGAGCGAGACACAGTTGATTTTGGATTATGAAAGTGTGCAAAAGTATTGCTTATTGGATTGTGTTATTAAACAAGTGTGATTTAAATTTTAATAAAAGTATTTGAGTTGATTATAAATTGAGATTTATTATTTTGATTTGGAAAGTGTAAATAAAGAAGAAATACTAAAAAGAGTAATAAGTTTTATTTTAATGAACCTAGTAAAAATATGACAATATCAAATAATATTTGTGTAACATTATTAAAACGAAATATTCTTATGCAACTGAGATTCGAGTCAAGGATCTTCTTATCAATTATCACGCTTCCTCTGTATACTGCAATTATGAAAAATTACTAAAATGTATAATTTAAATTTTAGATATTTAAAAGTTAATATGATATTAAAATTGTTTTGGTACGGTTGGCTTTGTGAAATAAATTTTGGTATGATAAATTCGTATTATAATATCAAAAATAATTTCATGTTCTACCTTAAATCAGCGTGATATTATAATATTATAGTTATGTACAACGATTTGCATCATATTTTGGAATATTTTGGATAGATTACATAGATGCATTATATTTGTGGCCTCTTATGTGAATAAAGATGAGAGTATGACATTGCTGCTGTCTGCCGTCCGACTGTTATTCAATATACCATTTTCGCATTTAATAAATAGCTTTATAAGATAATTGCTTAACTTTTCATTGGAACGAGCAATGATTTATATCTATTTTCATACTTTAATTTAAACAAATAAGAGTTTGACAATTCCTTAAAAATCGTATCTTTTAGTACAGTTGAAACGAATTTTATTTAAATAATGGTTTTTAGTTTATGTTAACCCGAAAAAATGTTTGGTTTAGGTACATAAAACAGAAAAAAGCAACTTTTAGTTTAGTTAAAAACAATTATCAATGTTTGTTTCTTTTATCGCCTTACAAGGACTGGCTTTTAATAGAACTTCAAATTAGTTTATTTACAAAAAGTCCACTAATGATTCCGCTTCTTTTCGCCATGGTTTCAATAATAAATTCAGAAAAAAAATTATTAAAAAATAACGGTGATACCTACAGAGTAGTGCTATAGCATTTTGAAAAGCCAGAAATACATTCTTTAATTTTGTTTTTAAATAAAGTTGTTCGAGTGAATAGTTTTTGAAAAATTAATTTTCAAAATCAAAATTTTGAAAAAAAAAAAAATGAAAATTTTGTTTTTAAACAATTTTTTTTTCAAAATTTTACGTAATTAAGTACTATTTTTTTATTCAATATTCAATGCTCTTATTAATTTTTGATCAAACACAAAAAACCGGATGTCAAAATGTTTTGTAGTTTTTGAGAAAATCAAAAATAATGTAATATTTTTGCTAGGTTCGTTAAATAAAACTTATCACTCTTTTTAATATTTCTTCTTTATTTACACTTTCCAATTCAAAACAGTAAATCTCAATTTATAATCAGCTCAAATACTTTTATTCAATTTAAATCACACTTGTTTAATAACACAATCCAATAAGCAATACTTTTGCACACTTTCACAATCCAAAATCAACTGTGTCTCGCTCACCGTGAACACTCCCTTATATACTCAAATTAGTTGTTCTCGAAAGTTCTTGTCTTGGAATGTTCTAGATGTTTGGAATAAGGGGAAATACATTTGACATTGGAAAAGAGCTTTTTGTTTCTTTCATAAATTAGATATGCAGTTTTCCAACAGATGGCGCTGTAGTAGTATAAAGCTCTGTTCACAACATTGCCCCCTTCTTAAGATTGTTCGTCCCGAACAATTATATCTCCAGATTCGCCACTGTATCGGTGCAGTCGATCGCTATGCACAACTTTTAACTTTCCTCTTGACCCTCTTTGAATTCGGTAAACGACATTATTGATTTTCGTGACGACAGTATAAGGGCCTTCCCAGTTTTGTTGAAGCTTCGGAGACAATCCCTTTTGACGATGTGGATTATACAGCCATACACGATCTCCTACTTGGAATCCTGTCGTGTTTGCTCTTGTGTCGTACCTTGTCTTCATTCGATCGCTGTAAGCGCTCATTCTAGTCCTGGTCCTTTCGTGGATGTCGATTAGCCTCTCTTGTAGGTCACTCACGTAATCCCTTGTTTCCTTAGACTCTTGTGATGGATGTCCAAACCTTATCTCACTAGGCAGCCGTATGCTTCTTCCAAACAGGATTTCAGATGGCGTTTGTCCTGTTGAGCTATGTATTGCACTTCGGTAGGCCATCAAAAATAGTGGTATGTGCCTATCCCAGTTTCTTTGGTAGTCGCCGACGACTTTAGTGAGGTGTTCTTTTAAGGTCCTGTTGAATCTCTCGACCATTCCATCAGATTGCGGGTGAAGTGGTGTTGTTCTCGTTTTCTTAATGCCAAGGAACGCGCAGACCTCTTGGAATATGTTCGACTCGAAGTTCCTTCCTTGGTCGGAATGAAGTTCCATAGGCACACCAAACCTGCTTGCCCAGTTAGACACAATCTGGTCGGCCACGGTCTTGGCTTCTTGGTTCGGAATAGCGTATGCCTCAGGCCATTTGCTGAAGTAATCCATTACCACCAAAATGTATTTGTTTCCAGCATTCGTTTCCGGAAATGGGCCAGCCACATCAACAGCAATCCTTTCAAACGGTGAGCCGACATTATATTGCATCATTTTTCCTTGCAGTTTTCTACCAGGTCCTTTGGTTGCAGCACAAGCGTCACAATTTCGGCACCACTTTTCAACGTCGTCTCTTGCATGCAACCAGTAGAATCGTTGCCTCACTTTTTCTAAAGTCTTATTGACTCCCAAATGGCCTCCTGAAGGTCCATCATGCATCTCTCGAAGAACCTCTTTGATTTTCGATTGAGGTAACACAAGCTGCATCACATAGGATTTACCATCAGCGGACTCCCATTTTCGCCGAAGAACACCTTCTTGCACATGAAGTGAGTCCCATTGTGCCCAATAGGCCTTTAAAACTGGACTCCTATCGGAAATGTCATTCCATGCGGGTTTTTCTTCATGTTCCTTCCATGCGAGAAGAGGTTCAATGTCGGGGTCTTCTTGTTGAGCAGATCTCATTTCTTCATTGCTCCATCCACAAATGGGGTCAGCCCTTATTCGCAGAATGTTGATGGATTCCTTTTCTTCTTGTCGCCTGCAATGCTTGCAATCTATTTTACAAGGTCTTCGGGATAGTGCGTCGGCATTTGAGTGCAGCTTTCCCCTTCGGTGTTGAATTTCGTAATCATAAGTCTGCAGTCTTTCTATCCACCTTGCGACTTGTCCTTCTGGGTTCTTGAAGTTCAACAACCAGTTAAGAGCACCATGATCGGTTCGTAGAAGAAACTTCTGTCCATAGATGTATTTATGGAAGTGTTTCGTTGCCAAGATGAGTGCCAAGAGTTCTCTTCTGGTCACACAGTAGTTTCTTTCGGTCTTCGACAGTACTTTGCTGAAATAAGCGACAACCTTTTCTTCGCCATTGTGCACTTGTGACAGAACAGCGCCGACTCCCACGTTGCTTGCATCAGCATCGATGATAAAAGGCTTGCCTGGAGTCGGATAGATCAGCACCGGAGCATTGCATAGACGGTATTTCAGTTCTTGGAAGGCTTTTTCACACTCACCTGACCATCTAAACTGCTTTTTCTTTTCCGTAAGCTGATGCAAACTCTTCGCAATTCCGGCAAAGTTCTTAACAAAACGTCTGTAATAAGTAGCAAGACCAAGAAAACTTCGTAGTTGATGTTTGTCCTGTGGTGTTGGCCAATTTTTGACGGTGTCAACTTTTTCAGGATCGGTCTTGACTCCTTGGGACGAGATGATATGTCCCAAATACTTTACTTCAGTCTGGAAAAGTGCACATTTTTCTGGGTTTAGTTTAAGGTTAGCCTCTCGAAGTCTCTGGAACACACCCCTTAGGTTCTTGCAGTGTTGGTCGTATGTTTTTCCATAAACGATAACATCATCCAAGTAGACAAGACAAGTTTTGCACGTCAGGCCTTGAAGGACGCACTCCATCAAACGCTCAAATGTTGCCGGAGCGTTGCAAAGACCAAATGGCATCACCTTGAACTGCCAGAGCCCATTACCTGTGGAGAACGCTGTCTTTTCTCGATCTTCAGGGTGAATTTCAACTTGCCAATATCCACTTTTCAAGTCCAGTGTTGAAAACCAATGTGCTCCTTCCATCGCATCTAAGGTATCACTGATTCTTGGCAGGGGATAGCTGTCTTTCTTGGTCACATCATTCAACCTTCGATAGTCAACACAAAACCGTGTACTTCCGTCCTTCTTTTTGACTAGGACCACTGGTGACGCCCAAGGACTCTTTGAGTTCTCAATCAAACCATCCTTCTTCATGGTGGTAATCATTTCCTCAGCTTCACCTTGTTTGGCCAGTGGCAGACGTCTTGCGGGCTGACGAATGGGCCTTGCATCTCCTGTATTTATTCGGTGCTGCACCATTTGTGTCCTTCCATATTTCCCGTTTGGTGAAGCGAAAATGTCCACATACTCATTCAGGAGGATTTCTGCCGTTTTAACCTGATGTTGGTCTAGGTTAGATGAATTGAGTATCTTTGCCTTGATGGTATTGAGCTCCTCAGGGTCTAATGTCTTTTTCGGTGTTTCAGCGTCAATTTGTGTTATGGCTGCGACAGATTCGCACTTACCGATAACTTCTCCTTTCGTCAACTTAACATCGTACGGTTTGGTGTTGAGTATCCGTACGGGGACCATATTGTTCTTAGGAGCCACAAGTGTCTTCCCAATGATGACCTTTTGGGAAGAACAATCTGGGTCTGGTTCTACCATTAGGTATCGATGGCGTTCACACTCACCTTCTACTCTTGTCCAAACGAATACCTCAGAAGAAGTAGGAATAATCAAATCTTCTTTGATGACAGTCCTTAGAGTTGTTGTTCCTTCATGCCCATAGATCATTGGAATCTCTGTATTCTGGTATTTGAGTACCTGGTTGCCGATATCCAAAACTACACGATGTTCTTTCATGAAGTCCATTCCGATGATGCACTCGTCACATATATCTGCCACCAAAAATTTGTGTGAGAATTCTAGACCTGCAATTCGAATTCCAAGTCGGACTTCACCATAAACCCTAGCTGCTTCTCCTGTGGCAGTTGTAAGACGGTAGCTATTAGTGTTATGTAGCCAATTCAGGTGAACTAGGTCTTGACGCACAATGGAGGCTGTGGCACCGGTGTCGATGGTGACCACACGTTTGTTGCCATTTAAAGTTGCCTCGACAGTCAGACTTTTATTATCTCGCTTAGTCTGAGAGACCTGGATGGTGTTTCTGGGGCCATCGATACCAGAAACCAGCTTCTGCCCCTCGAAGTTGGTTCTTACTCGTTTCCCTGTTGGGAAACTGTTCGGGAAGTAACACTGATGTTATTGTTACCTTGTTCTGGGTTTGAAACTCCGTGTCCACAATGTTGACAAGCTCTTCTTGGTGGTAATCGACATTGACGCTGTAAATGTCCGGTCTTGTTGCAATTCCAGCATTTTGTAAGTCCGTTTCGTTGGTTCCTTTGGACATCAGTTCTTTGGCATGAGCATTCTTCGATGATGGCTTCTCTAAGTCGATGTACTCCGTGAGAAGCTTGCTCTGCTGCTTCCATTGTCAAGGCAAACGCTAATGTTTCAGAAAGCGTTCGTTTTCCAGCAGTTCGCACGGCTCTTTGAAGATGTATGTCGGAAATAGCGCGAACAAATGCCTCAACTGCGAACTGGTTACAAATTTCCTCTCCAAAATCTGGATATGCAAGATGAACAAGCCTTTCAATGTCCGCTTGCAGTTGTTGTAGAGTTTCGCCCCTCTTCTGAACTCTGGAATTAAGTTGCACTTTGAACACTTCTTTCATGTGGCTGTTACCAAAGCGTTTGTCTATAGCCAAAACCAAGGAATTGAAGTCGCCGCTCTTATCCGCTGGTATGGTTTGCAATAACTCAGCAGCTGCTCCTCTAAGAGCAAGAGTTAAGGCTATATACTTGTCAGCCTCATCCCAGCCATTTATTGTCGAAGCTGCCTCGAATTGCTTCTTGTATATAGACCAAGAAGTTTGTCCATCAAAGGTTGGAGGTTGCATCTTTTTTTTTCTAAAAGTTTCCCCAGAACTTTCCCGAATCTTTATGTTTCGAACACGGTCTAACTCTTTTGAAAACGTCTCCATTTTGTTGTCGACTAGCAATGAAACACGTTCATCTAACACTTTTGAAAACGTCTCCATTTTGTTTTCGACTTGATTCCCTAGCAATGAAACACGTTCATCTAACTCTTTTGAAAACGTCTCCATTTTGTTGTCGACTTGATTCTCCAGCAATGAAACACGTTCACCAAGTGCAGATACATTATTCTCGATATTAACAAGCTTGCCTTCTAGCATGTTCCTCTGCTCTTCCAGAAGGTCTTTTTGTTTCTCCAGGCGTTCGAGAACATTCTTTTGTTCGTTTTTCTGCTCATTTCGTTGCTCTTCGAGACGTTCGAGAACATTCTTTTGTTCGTTTTTCTGTTCATCAAAACGTTCGTTTTGTTCATTTCGTTGCTCTTCGAAACGTTGAAGCAGAAGACTAATCATATTTGAAACATCTACATTTTTACTTACGTCTGCTTCCTCAGCGGCAGTTTCAAAAACGAAAATGTCCGGGTCTTCATTTTGTTGTTTCAAATATTCGGCCAAACGCAAAACAAGCTCATTTTTCGATCCTGCTCTAGAAAGTTCTCGCTTGCCCAATTCACTTTTCAGCTCATTACAGTTGAGCTCTTTCAGTAACTTGCTCATTTTTATTATTATTATTTTTCTTTTCCGCACCCTTCACTGCACAAAAAGTTTTATTCCACTTTTCTGACACCAATGTAATATTTTTGCTAGGTTCGTTAAATAAAACTTATCACTCTTTTTAATATTTCTTCTTTATTTACACTTTCCAATTCAAAACAGTAAATCTCAATTTATAATCAGCTCAAATACTTTTATTCAATTTAAATCACACTTGTTTAATAACACAATCCAATAAGCAATACTTTTGCACACTTTCACAATCCAAAATCAACTGTGTCTCGCTCACCGTGAACACTCCCTTATATACTCAAATTAGTTGTTCTCGAAAGTTCTTGTCTTGGAATGTTCTAGATGTTTGAAATAAGGGGAAATACATTTGACATTGGAAAAGAGCTTTTTGTTTCTTTCATAAATTAGATATGCAGTTTTCCAACAGATGGCGCTGTAGTAGTATAAAGCTCTGTTCACAACAATAACAAAAACTACTTTTGTTCTAAGAAAAGCCTTTTATTTTAGTTTTTACGTTTTTGGATTCTTAGGTGAATTTACGATTGAAAGGATTAACTTTCTTTTTACTATTTTTTTAATTATCGGTCTTATAAGCATACAATAATGTGACAAAGTACTGGATTAATCATATTTCATACATTTTTTTTATTGAGAACACCTGCGTGACAGCATTGGTTTAAAATTGACCTGCCACTTTTTTATTATATTGGGGTGGGCTTGGCTTAGGTGCATTTACGAAAGAAAGGATTAACTTTTTTTGTAATTTTTTTTTATTATCAGTCTTATAAGCATACAATAAAGTGACAAAGTACTGGATTAACACATTTTTTCATTGAGAACACCTGCGTGAGAGCATTGGATTAATATTGACCTGCGAATGTTTTTTAAATAATGCAACGTTACACGCCCTAACTAGTGAAAGAAAAATGCAATTGCGAAATAAGAACAAAAATGTTCCTGAATCTTGAAACCATTCTATTGGACCTCCTCTTCCAATCCAACGGTCACTAAAATGTTCATCAAGCCAGTTCCTTACAGTGCGGCTGTAGTGTGTTGGAGCTCCATCTTGCTGGTAGTTTAAATTGTCTGCTATGGCCAAGGGAACGGTGTCATTCAAATCGGGCAGAAGGTCTCGTAGTAACTGCAGATAGGATTCTCCATTTATGACTGAATTCAGGAACCGATAACTGTTCGTCCAACAATACCAAGCCAAACATTACAGCTAAAGCGGTGTTGAGATTTGGGTTGTTTCTTGTTATGCGGATTGCTGTTACTCCAGTGATGTAAATTGTGGAAATTTGTTACTCCATCTCTGGTAAACTGAGCTTAATCCGTCCAGAATATCCTTCCAAAGTAATTATGTTCAGTTTCATCTCTTAGCAATAATGTTCGACAAAATGCAGCCCTCAGTAACTTGTCGTTTGCGGTTAGCTCCTGAACTAGTGTAGTGTGGTACGGGTGTAAATGCTCGGTTTGAAGCACTGCCCATACTCTAGTTTGGGGCAACTGAAGCATAGTAGCTATTCTCCTTGTGCTAAGGGAGGGATTACGTCAGACCATATCCAAAATTCTTTCCTGTATGTGTACTGATGCAGAAGATGAACTTTCTCTCCGTCGGTGCTCCAGTACTCCGTGTTCTCGAAGACGTTGATGGATTCTTGAAAATATCGTATGACTGGGACACCTCCTATTGGGATACATTTCAGCGTAGAGTCTTTGCGCTTCACGACTTCGACCATACTACCGTAGCAGTAATGCATATTCGTTAATTCGGCACGAGAGTAATTTGACATCGTGATATGTTGACGACTTGACATTCAAATTAGAAATAATTTGTACAAGAAAACAGGTCGCGCCGCCAAGGCGACCCCACCGTAATAAAAAAGTGGCAGGTCAATTTTAAACCAATGCTCCCACGCAGGTGTTCTCAATGAAAAAAATGTATGAAATATGATTAATCCAGTACTTTGTCACATTATTGTATGCTTATAAGACCGATAATTAAAAAAATAGTAAAAAGAAAGTTAATCCTTTCAATCGTAAATTCACCTAAGAATCCAAAAACGTAAAAACTAAAATAAAAGGCTTTTCTTAGAACAAAAGTAGTTTTTGTTATTTTTGATTTTCTCAAAAACTACAAAACATTTTAACATCAGGTTTTTTGTGTTTGATCAAAAATTAATAAGAGCATTGAATATTGAATAAAAAAATAGTACTTAATTACGTAAAATTTTGAAAAAAAAATTGTTTAAAAACAAAATTTTCATTTTTTTTTTCAAAATTTTGATTTTGAAAATTAATTTTTCAAAAACTATTCACTCGAACAACTTTATTTAAAAACAAAATTAAAGAATGTATTTCTGGCTTTTCAAAATGCTATAGCACTACTCTGTAGGTGTCACCGTTATTTTTTAATAATTTTTTTCTGTTTTAAGTGATTTTTTTCTTAAATTGCCCCTCCCGCCTAAACGGGGGGAAATAGACCCCCCCTCCCATACGATTTTTTTCTTGTCTAAGTCCAACCTACACGCCCTAGCTTTTTGTCACACCTTATGCAAATCACCCTGTATAACTTATTCTTGATGATGTACATACAGTGTTGGCCAAAACATTAGCAACTAAAACTACCTCCATCATTATGTCTTTCAAAAATGAGTAACTAAAACAAATCATGTTAATTTTTTTCCTAAAATTTAATACATTATGTATGTACTTCTGAATAGACAACAAGAGAAATTAGTTCTCAAAACGGTTCATTAAATATGATATAAGTAGGACAGTGAACCCAATTTTTTGCTGGTCAAAACAAAAGCAACTTTTTATTACTACCTCTCTTTTTCTTATTAATAAATAGAAGTTAGACCGTTAACCTAAAAATTCATTGCTCATGGTAAAGGTGTTGGCAAAAAGTGCAGTTGAATCTATTTATTAGGTATTATTCAGTTCACGAGCAAGCTAATCAGTGTTCTTAGCTAACGTTTGTAAAATGGCCCGAAACAAATACTCGAACGAAATAAAAGAAAAAATTATAAAAGAATATAAAAGTGGAAAGAGTCAAATTAATTTATCGGAAAAATATTCCATTCCAAAATCAGTGATTTGCCGATTAGTAAAATTCTATAAGTCCACAAAGTAATTCCAAACGGTTCATCGAGGTGGCAGACCAAGAAAAACAACAGAACTAGAAGATTCTGCTATAATAAAATCAATCAAAAAAGACCCTTTTATATCATCGCGAGAAATAAGAGTCCAACTCGACCTGGGCGTAAGCGCGAGAACAATCCGGAGACGAGCTGTTGATGGTGGACTAAAATCCTTCAAAGCTGTAAAAAAGCCTTTTATTTCAACCAAAAACAAGCTGGCGAGATTAAAGTTTGCTCATGACCAAATCAACTGGACCGTTAGAAAATGGAGGAATGTACTCTTTTCGGACGAGTCGAAATTCAATTTCAAGGGTTCCGATGGTTTCCGTCGTGTTCGCAGACCAGCCAAAGAGGCACTAAATCCACGTTACACCAAAGCTACTGTAAAACGTGGAGGAGGAAACGTAATGGTGTGGGGATATTTTTCAGGGCATGGACTGGGACCGATTCACAAAATAGATGGTACAATGGATCGTTTTATGTACCGTGACATTTTACAAAGTGTAATGCTGCCACACGCTGAAGATCAGTTGCCTCTGAAATGGATATTTCAGCAGGACAACGACCCAAAGCACACGTCCAATAGGTTAGGACGTGGTTTCAAGAAAACCGGATTGACGTGTTACAATGGCCATCACAGTCCCCAGATCTCAATCCCATAGAAAATCTATGGGAAATTGTAGATCGACGAATTGTAAGGACTAATTGCAAAAATAAAAGTGATCTCTTTCAACAAATTAAATTGGCTTGGGAACGTATCCCAAACAGCGGAATAAACAATTTAATTGACTCCATGCCTCGAAGATGTGCTGAAGTGATAAAAAACAAGGGGTTTGCTACCAAATACTAGCAATATTTTATATAGTTTAAAAAAAATATGTATTTGTTAAAAGTTGCTTTTGTTTTGACCAGCCTAATATTGAACTAATTGTACTAATTTTGCTATATTTAATGAACTACTGCAAAAACCATTTTATTTTCCACTAGAAACTGTAAATATTTATTTAAATTTTAAAAACAAAAATATACCATGATAGATTCTTAAATTTGTTTTTTAATTACTTAATAATGGAGGTAATTAAAGTTGCTTTTGTTTTGGCCAACACTGTATATAACTGAATTTTTCTTACGACATTATTATGTACTATATGACAAGTTATGCATTCGTAAAAAAAATCGAACTCGAGATTTTGATCAGGCTCTACATTGCGATGATGAAGAAGACAAAAAAATGATTCTCGCAATTATCTCTGTCTGTTCGACTACAGCCTAAACGGCTGGGCCGATTTACGGTACGATTTTTTTTTTTTTTTTCAAAATCTTATAAAACATTTTTTTTTGTTAAAAACTTTTCTACAAGTTTAAAAGCAAAATTACAAAAATTCATTTAATTAAAGCTAGGTAACGCTTGAAAAAATAAATTACGAAAGATAGAACATTTTTTTTTTTTTTTTGATTTCCTCAAAAACCATTTTTTATGATAAGGCCTGTCAAAAGTTTGAATAGTATTATTATGTATTCAAATTTTCAAAAGAATTTGTTTCCAATAGCTACATGCTGAGTTTTGTAACACAAAAAACTACTATTGAGGCCAACAGCAGTTTAAGCTTTTGACACAATACTAGATGTTCGACTTTTCAAAAGCTTTAGAGAAGTCCAATAGGCACAGTAACCTTGGCGCAAAATTTTAAACATTTAAAACCTGTTAAAAATCAATTTTAGAATGGGAGTCGACTCTAAATATTGTGTGTAAAACGAGAACCGACCTTTTGTTAATTATAAGGGACATAAACTATACTGTAACGTTAACTCTAACTTTAACAGTAGCAAATAGCTATTTATCTAGATTGACATTCCATACCAAAAACAATCGAGGTAAAAATGTTTACTGATTTTTTATTTAAAAGATGTGCTTTGTAGATAGATTGATTATAAGATATGCTAAACAATCGTATAAAAGTGCTCTTAGACCTTTTATTTTGCAATATTGTGGCGGGCGATGGACAGACAAATCTGTACCTACAAATGTACATATATACCAGGGACGAAGCGTTCATATATTGAGTGGAATATGTGCTTCCGTTGAATCATTTGAAAAAATCGTACCTAGCAAGAAATTAAATTCAAAATTCCAAATTGTATCAATATTTTTATTATATTATTTGTATCTATTAATGAATCTTCATTAAGGTACTCTGTAAATTACATTCCAACATCATTATGACAACATTATCATTTTTTACTAAAATTACTAAGGCTGAAAACACACCGGATAAAGCAAAACATGTTTTTTTGTTTCGTGAAACAAGAGAACATTGTTTCTTATGAGACTAAACACACCAAAGAAAACGAAACAAAACACATGTTTTTGCTTTGAAGTGTTACGATGGTGGTTGTCGAAAATACATGCTATTGTATACGCGCAACACACACCGAATGCAACAAAACTGTTTCCAACGAGGGTCGTTGACGATAATTGCATACTTTCTTTTGGCGCAACGCACACCAAATGAAACAAAACATAAAAGCAAAAGCAAAACAGAAAAACATGTTCCGTTGCCGATAGCTGACCTATTGTTTTTTGCAAAACGAAATTTGGATTCCGTTCTTTTTATTTTATTTTTCGTTGCACTTTACATATTTATTTGCTTCTACGTTTACCCTGTGCCCAAATTTTTAAATAAATATGGACGTAGATGGAGAAAAATTGATTTTTTTTTAATTGAGGTAAGAAGTCCTATCTAAAGTTATAAAAATAAGGAACATAAACTTACTATTGATAAGCTGTGGATTGCTACTTCCTACTACGAGCCCAAACGCAAAATAGTTGGACTACCTATGATAAAAAACAAAAATCTTCTGATTCTTAAATTCCATCGGAAATAAAATCAATATTTTAGTATTTTTCTTAAGATATATTTATTTTGAATAGGAATAGGTAACAAAAACAAAATGACTTCAATTAAATAACGGTATAGAGCAATCTTACAAATTAAAATAACGATTGATACATTTTTTTAAGAGCAAAATAGTTGGCCTATGGGTCTTAATTTTTATTTTACCATGGTGTTACGTCGCCTTTGGCCTTGATAACTGCTTCTATGCATCGTGGCATTGTGTCAACTAATTTTTGACATTCTTCGGTGCCAAAAGATTCCCAAATATTTATGATTTTAGCTTTAAGGTCTTGAAGAGGTCCGGCATGGTTCTTTTCGCGGTTTTTGTTTCATTTTATGCCAGACAGTTTCGATTGGTGAAAGGTCAGGGCTGCTGGAAGGCCATTCCAGTAAAGGAATAGCTTCAGCAGATAGCCACGCCATTTTAGACCTTGCTGTATGGCAAGAAGCTCCATCCTGTTGGAAAATATAGTCTCGATCACTAGCTTGAAGTCGTGGTATTGATGGGAGAAGCTCATTTTCCAGAATATCCCTGTACCTGGCAGCATTGACACTTCCATTTACAAAATGAAAATTTCCCAAACCCCGCCCCGACATGCATCCCCATGTCATTAGAGATGCTGGAAACTTGACCGTTTTTTTAAGGCAATCTTTGTGAAAAACCTCTTGAATTTCTAATGACTCGTTTTCGTTCGTCGCCCACGCAAACTTCAAACCTGGACTCATCACTCCAAATAACGGACCGCCATTGACTTAAAGTCCAGTTTTTACGTTGTTTGGCCCACTCTAGCCGCTTTTTCTTTTGTTTAGGTGTTAAAAGCGGTTTTTCTTTGGCCTATGTTTTTAACGAATTAAAATTGCTCTAATTTAAATAAATCTAAAACAAACCTTATAAAATTTGTATCCAATTTTTTTCATAGTCCGTTTGCAAGTGTCGACCGAAACACTTTTTTTTATTCTTTCCCTCCATTGAACAGTTATTGCAGCGGCCGTTTGACGTCGATTTTCTTTTATTATTTTTTTTAAAACTCGGCAATCTCGAGGTTTTGCAATTGGTGGGCGTCCCGTTTTTTACCGATCTCCACATTTCCACTATTTTTGAACTTTGAAATAATATTTCGAATTGATGAGCGCGGTAAATTGAATTGTTTTGCGATTTTATAGCTCGATAATCCCGTTTCGAAGGCTTTATTTATGGATTCTTTAAGGTCTCTTGATAATGCAACGCCACGCACCATGGTTGACATTAAACTGTTGCTGGCTTGCATAAAACAAGAGATCAATAAACAACAAAACAAGTGCATGTCATTTTTTTAATAACGGTTAACTGAAAATCTATTTAAATCTTCATAGGCCAACTATTTTGCATCCCAGAGAGAGTAGTCCAACTATTATGCTCTATCTTTGTTTGAGGGAATACAAACTTTAGCCATATGTGCTTTCTCGAATTTAGTTCTGTTTGGTCTAATTTACTTATTAAATGTAATTTATTACATCGACAAAAAAAAAATTAAAAAACAACTGCTTGGGGACCAGAAAATATAGGCACATAAAAAATGTTAATTGATGAGTAGGCCAACTATTTTGCGTTTGGGTCGTATGACATTTTTTAAGATGGGCAAGATTAAAAGCTTTTCTCTTTTCTTACTATAAATAATAACATAGGCGCAAAATTTTAAACAGCCTATTATTAAGGTATTAGTATGATTTTACAACAATTTGCTAACTTTATAGTAGTTTACTAACTCATTCTTAATTTTAAACATTTTCTAACTACTCGTAGTATCGTACTAAAGGAATTTTCTTAATAAATTGCTTCTGAACACACCTAAAACAATGACATTTCGTGTAAAAAAGTAAGTACTTGAACCTTCTTTGATGTTTGCAAATATCAAAGAGTCATATGAAGCTAGCACGATACTAAAAAAATAAAGTAGGTGTTCGATGATTTTAACTTTAATAAAAGGGTAGAGAAAGTATGCTATATCCGATTAAAATTTGCAAATTCGTTGTATTAACCTAGTATCGTACTAAAACAGCTTTAGCATCGTACTAATTCAATTGAAATTTTGCGCCATAATGTCTATTTTGTAAACACAAAATTGTTATTTGTGTTTACTTGCTGTAGAGTTATAATCATTCAGTCGGAGTTAAGTTTTTAAGATAGTTCGTATTTTGTTTCATTTCAACGCACACCAAACGAAACGAAAAAACAAAACGTTTTGCTTTGTTTTATTCTGTTTCGCTTGGTGTGTGTTCAAATAAAAAATGTTTTTTTGACTAAGGAAATTAAGATCTCTCTGGTTATTACAACTTAAAATGCCACACTGCAAACCAACTGAGAATTCTCAACATCACTCCATTATTTATAATGTTCAATCTGATGAAAGTTCTTGCTAAAATGCTTAACAGCTATGCATTCTTTATTATCGCCTCCTTAACTCATTTTCAAAATACCCTTCCACTCCAAGTCAACTCAAAATATACCTACAACATCACTCACCAATATTCACAAAATACTCAAAAACAATGATTCTCAAACAATTTATAGAATGCACAACAGCTGGGCATTCCATTATTTTTCATACTTAACTTAGATCTCAACCCAAAGTCGAAATAATTTTGTCTCGTTTCTTGCCTTTTGCCCAATGTGTGAAGAATGAGTTGAGTGAATGCATTACGAGAATTTCCTACAAGAGATAGATAGAAAAACAAAGATGTATTTAACGGGCCTTACCAATAATCAAATTTAGAGACGACTTTAATATTTGCGCAAAATTAACCATTATTTAATGGACTCTATATAACTGACCATACATGTTACATTTTAATTTTTAAGTTCCGTACAATAAATGGTTCATAACTTCACTATTAAGTTCGTAACATATATGGCTAACTATATAGAGCTCATTACATATTGGTTCATTTCACTCAAATATTAAAGTCGTCTCTAAATTTGATTATTGGTAAGGCCCATTGAGTTGCTTATTGTCTCAAACTGATAATGAGTTTTATTTCATGGACAAAAGGGGTATAGTCCAATCAAATTAGTATTTTATATCTACAAAAAATACTGCGTCGAATTTTTTTTTTTTGTTTCTTAAAGAGTACCTATTGGAGAGTGTAAAACCAAAAAGTTCGAACAAAAAACGAAATTTACTCACGTTTGAAAATTTTCAAATTTGATTATGTTCATTATGAAATTTAAAGAAACAGTTCAAACTCTTTTCCACACCACCACCGAGGTAGAGTTACGGCGCATTTTTTTTAATATGGGGTCTCCAGGAGGTATAATCCAGAATCAACGATGTTGATAGCAACGTTTTGGGAGCCGCCGCCGGAGAAAAAGTTTTTATTGCGTTGTTCAATGGGAAGGAAAATGGGTCACTGGATTCTTTGCGATATAGCGACTTTGTTAAAACGTCAAAAAAACTAAGTTTAATCTATCTTCATTACCTCCTAGTGCAACAGCTGCTCGGCAACACACATTCCGTAACTACCATCAAGTACAGACTTGGATCGATGTTCACCATGACCCACTAAAATGGGGTTGGAAAAGAACTCCGAGAGGATTAGAGCCAGTTACAACCACTCAGGATCCAGCTCCGCAAAGCATATTGCAAAGCTTGGCGAGTGTGGCCAAGCTTGTGGCTATCGGAAACTGGTCTGAATTGTTCCTTATTATGTTTCTACTGCAGTGGAAAAACGTGCGAGAATATTCCTACCTTGCAAAATTTACTGGAAGATGAAGACGCATGTGAAAACTTTTCCTCAGCTGAAAACATTGAAGAAACTACCATTGACGATCCCAGCACAAACAAAGTTAATATGATCATTGATGTCCGCAAAAAGTCCCAAAAAAAAAAGGAGATAAGAACGACATGAAAAAACTATGCCACATTGAGCTATCGATAGGCTGATATAGAAACGAAAACGATTTAATCGTGGATTATACCTCCTGGGGACACCACATTAAAAAAAACGCGCCGTAACTCTACCTCGGTGGTGGTGTGGAAAAGAGTTTGAACTGTTTTTTTAAATTTCATAATGAACATAATCAAATTTGAAAATTTTCAAACGTGAGTAAATTTCTTTTTTTTTTTTAATTTTCGCAGGATATTGGCCATTTTGACAGGTTATATTTCCTACAGTTTTTGTCGCACATAAAATTTTAATATACTAAAATGTAGGAAATAAAGTGATCTATAAAAAACAACTTAAGTATTTTTTTGATCAGATGAACATGAGGCGAGATAAACGTTAAAGACCATTTTTCACTTCAAAATCTCGACAGTTTTTCGTCGATAACTTTTTTTTTTGAAAGAGGTTTCAAATTTTTTTCTCAACAAAAGTTAAAGAAGATGTTTTAACGTACAAACCTAAAAAAATATAGCTCTATATATGACAGGAGCCGAGAAAATCGAGTTTACGCTTTTCAAAGCCTTTTTCAAAATGGCGGACAACGCAAGGGCGTTTTTTGTTCGAACTTTTTGGTTTTACACTCTCCAATAGGTACTCTATAAGAAACAAAAAAAAAAATCGACGCAGTATTTTTTGTAGATATTTCGAATTAATTAATTTAATTTGACTGGACTAGTAGAAAAGTTTTATTTTAATGTAATGTGTGTGCAAATTTAGGTGCAATTCATAACTATCAGAAAACAAACAAATATATGAATTTAAAAGGTTGTAGTTTTTTAATTATTTTCATGGCGATAAATACAATCCACCTGTTTTCTTTTTATTTTTTGTTATTTTAAAAAAAAAGTGGTCAAAAATAGTATTTCTAATATTCATATCTGAGGTTTCTTGACATTCCAGTAGAAATATAATTAAAGGTTATTTTCAATTATGAGAATTTTAAATCAAAAAAAACTTCAAGGAATCTTAAGATTTTTAATATCCCGTAATAATGGCATCTGTAGAGAGATCATATTCATATTTTAAGAGAATTAAATATTTTTTTAGAAATAAATGTGCACAAGAAAGGTTATCTACTCGTAGCTTAGTTCTCATTAAATCGTACTTAGATAATTTCGCCTTAAAAGAAAAAGAATAAATCTTTGCGCGAGGCATCAAGCTCTTTTTTTTTTAATTAGACTTTACTGTAATATATTATTTATGAATATTATTTTATGTGTATTATCGTTAAGTGGAATTTAAAAGGTTGGATCTCAGTTCAGTGCTTCCGCTATCGAAAAAATCACGCCTCGTGGCTGATATACCTATACATATGTATGCATGGACGAGTATAGCGATAGCCAAATGAATTTGCGGCTTGTAAAAACAAAATTGAGATTTTATTTTGTGAATTAGCGATATGTACCACCTTCATTTCCATCTAAAATAATGTTAATAACGTATATATAAACAATCAAAATGTGTATATAAGTTATATATAAAATTTACTATTTAGGCGAAAAATTATTTGGTTTGAAGTTGTGTGTGTTCTTCTTAATTTTTTTTGTTTAGTTGTGATTGAGTTCTTTATCTGTCAAATTAGTTAGAAGAGTTGTCTTACGTGTTTAAAATTATGAAAAAGTTGGACAAAGTCTCCCAAAAGGGATTGTGTTAAGTAGTCTCGGGTTTATTCCTTAAACGAGAAACATTTAAAATTTTGGGCCTTTGTCTTTATCAAATTGCAGTATTGTACTACTAACATTTTTCATTTTGAATCCTTACCGTTTTAAAATGAATTATGTTTTAAATAACCTTTTCATATAGTTGTAAACAAAATTAATTTTGTAAAAGTAACCTTAGCATCAATATTGAGAGAATTGAAATAAATTTCTGAAAGTAAGGGTGCAGAGAACTTGGAAATGAGAAAAATCAATATTATAAGTGCAATTAACTAAGTCGTGATCTGATATACCATCTAATGGTAATAAATGGTAATTGAATTGATCATTGTGAAGAATGTTTATTGGTTCAGATACAGTAATACGATCAAGTAGACTAGTGGAACAATTTGGAGCGTATCTTTTACCGGCGACCGACGAGAAAGAGAAAAATGGGACTTAAAACATTTTATAAGCATGAATTCTTATAAAAACTAGACAAAATGATAGAAAACTTATTGAAATTAATGTAAAGATATTTGAATTTTATTTTTTTTTTTCTTCAGTACAAATATATCAGTTGAAAGCTTTTTGCAACCTAAGTCCAAATGAGTTTCGTTGAGGCACGACAGTTGGGTTCTTCAGTTAGATGCTAGGTTGGTATTATTATCTATGGATTTATATGGATATGGATTAATTTTTAGCACAAAATACAATACAAAAACAATTTGGGATCCTTATCTCTATCTGAATCTATGTATTTCAAAGATCCAAAAACTGGTTCTTACTCTGGCAAGAAGATGGCTTTTTATGGTATATGGCAATGAAAAAGACAAGCAGTAATTTAACAAAAAAATATGGCATTGTTTTATTTTCAAGGTCTGCTGTATTTTGCAATTTGCGATAATAAAACACGGATGCTTCCGTCCCCTTCTAAGACGCAATATATTAGAGGAATGTGACCGAATTCAGACACCTACACCCATATTACGAGTAATAAAGATGGTTTGGTGGAGGTTTATCGTTAAGTCCTGGACTAAGTGGGAAATTTCATTTATAAAACAAATTTCCTGCTAAGTGACGTTTACTAACTATGATTAAGCTAAACCACCGACGTAGGTAGTTTAGCGAAGGAATAAGAAATAAAACTGTCAAACTTGTTTTGTTTTATCAAAAAAATTAAACCAAAGTGCGAATTGCGTGTCTTCACGATTTGTCAATTTATTTTGCTTTGAAAGCCAAGCAGTTTAAAAAAATGACAAATACGAAAGGATTTAAGGTCATAAGTGGATTTCGACAAGTCATATGGAGCGTTTCACACCACCCATATTATGATTAAAAAAAACAGACAGGAGAAAGCGGTCAATAATATGTGAATGTGAAGTAAATTAAGACAGCTTAGTAAAAATTATATAAATATAAATCCAAACATGTTTTTAATTTTGCTTCCTTATCTTTTTATCCTCCGTACATAGGCAGCTTGTGACGTCAACTTCCTATTTCGTAATTCTTTTGCAATGTTGTCGATTCCTAAATACGCGTAAATAACATACAGTTTCTTAGAAATATTATTGCAGAAACTTGGTCAGCAGTTTTAACAATTTTTTTTTTTGTTTATTGGATAAGTTCATCGTGCTTATCTCGTTCAACTTTATATGTAATACCCGTCCACTGCAATCCCTTTTTTCTAAAGATTATGACATTGAAAACGACAGGTTGAAATGTGAACTTAGGAATTTTTCAGCTCACATATGGTTCAGCTGAAAATTGCAATAAACAACGGCCATACAAACGACAAAATCATAGTGCGGAAAATATTTTTCCTGCTACATTGTGTAGCAGAGAGGAGCATAGTTGAAATACCAAGGAGACCAGACCAGTGAAGCCGAAACGCTGGCCAACGAATGTACTGTATTTTTAGTAATTGAAAGACTTCTGCCTGCGTTAAGGGGTCTTAGATTAATCATCTGTGCGGGTTCATCCTTCAATTGCCGGATTCATCTGCGATTTCCCAGATTCGCCCATGTTTTGCCAGATTCGTCTGTGATTTGCCGGATTAGTCCGTGATTTGGCAGATTAGTTTCTGATTGTCTGTGATCTGCCGGATTAATCAGTATACTCGCCAGACTTCACCCGTACCTGCGAACTGATTTCGCGTATCATCTATACTTCACGCGCATCCAATAATAAAAGGAATAAGGAATAAGCTGTAAAGTTGAACCTATAAACAATGAAAAACGAACCAGAAATACCAGCAATGCGATATGTATACACCGACTAAAAAATAGACACAACAGAATATAAAGGGTTTTTCATTAACCGTTTTCTATATTTAAAGCTCAGAAGTCCCATGTATATGTTGAATATAGCATCACTTAAATGTTCGCCGCGGATTCGCTGTGTGATTTATGGAAGAAGAAGAAGTCCAACGGGTTCAAATCACATGATTTTGATTTTTGTTTATAAAATTCACGCACTTAAGGGATAATGACTAACCTAAATGGGCATATTCATAGAGAAAACTAAAGTTGTGATTGCTAAATCCTAAGTT
The DNA here is from genome assembly GCA_963931855.1 of Philhelius festivus. Classification (NCBI taxonomy): domain Eukaryota; kingdom Metazoa; phylum Arthropoda; class Insecta; order Diptera; family Syrphidae; genus Philhelius; species Philhelius festivus. The sequence goes on from OZ007555.1 coordinate 89,590,128, forward strand.
TAAGGCTTGTTGGTTAAATAAACACAGCTACTATTCATAGTCAGTTTCCCAGCTGTTTTTAGTAGAACACCAGGTTAAGTCTGTGTTCTACTACAATTATTATCCTTCAAATAATGACGGGTCATAGAAAGTGCAAATTTTGTGTCGTACGCCTTGGCATAATGGTTAGTTCGTTGGACTGTCTTGCAGGGGTTCGATTCTCAGCCGCTGCAAATAAAGTTTTTCAGTGGTGTACTACCTCTTGCGAGGAATTGACAAATCCTCCAAGAGTATATAATATTGTCATGAGAAGTGCAGCTTATTAGCCGTTTGGAATCGGCAGAAAATTGTAGGTTGAACAAAATTTAATGGTTGAGAGTTGAAAAACACTAGGTTTAGCATCTCTATTACCCGTGATATTAAATTGTGTGTGGTATTTTTTGATATTGCACGTCGAAAAAAATTAAGTAAAACAAAATTATTAAATAAAAAAACCAAACAGGAAGCTCAAACTAATATTCTATAATAACTTTTAAATGAACAACAAAAGCAATGCTGCAATGCAAAGGGCATTGAATCTCTGGTACTTTTTTTTATCAATCAAATTTGACATTTGACTTTGATAATAACTATTTAAACCAGCATTTCCTATGTTTAAAGTTAGACCACAGGTCTATCCCTAAACTCAGGACTAAATTTATTTATGAATAGCCTAAGCTCTGAAATTGCTTAGTAACAACTTAGCAAGAGCTTAGCAAACATCTATGAATATGCCCAAATATGTTTGAGCACAGTGCGACCATTTTAGGCCAGTTCATATCACTTCCGCATGAGATTACCATATGTTCGAAAATCGTACGTGCAAAACGCCCATTGTGACACGGGCTGTGTCCTGTGTGGTACGTAGCAACACATGTCGTCAGTGTCCATATCATCAAATACGGGCTAAACGAAATTGGTTGTCATCGATCAATAGTGCTCGAAGTTGACGGCGACGTCCTGGCCAACATCGTTTTCAAAGAAGTGTGGACCAATGATGCCGTCAGCCAAGAGTCCGTACCAAACAATGACTTTCTCAGGATGCATCGCAATTAAGTAGATCTCATATGGATTGTGTTCAAATTCGATAAATTTGCTTGTTGACGGATCTTTTTATCCAGTAATGGGCCTCGTCGATGAATATGATTGTTGGACCGAAATTGGGATCAACAGAAGAACCACTTTCATAAAGCAATTTAATCATTTGCACATGTTATTCAACGCTCTTATGACAGCTAATTTGATAGATGTAGCTTCGAGAATATCCTATATAGAAATCCCTATCGGAAAACTCTTTAAAATCCAATCTACATATATACATATTCAGAACCGATGACAAATGCACACAATAAAAACCACAAAATGTGTAAAATCAAACGTTGTGTTCACATATCGCAATTACGTATGCAATCGAGCAAAATTATGGTTAATGAAAGCAATCAACCAACTATTCACCCGGTTTCTAAGGGTGTTGTGTCTACTTCTGGCGCTGCATTGAACTCCCGCTACTGCACCTAGTACTATCATTTAGCTTGCTTGGTGTACCGACTCTTTGTTTATATGCTATACACATACGAATATAAAGTATTTGCAACAAAACGAGAGTTTGCGAGACGAGATACTCGTACTCCATTCAATTCCACAATGTGAAAAGCAAACTTTACCAATAGTACATATACCTACCCGTCCCCGTCTACCCAAAAACCCTTAACGATCATTTTCAATGGAATCAGCAGAACAATAAAAGATTCGCATTCGTCGTCGTCCGTTTATGTAGTCTCCATGAATAGCAGATTCAAATATACTATACACTATCCCGTCGACCGATGGCATGGAAATCCGAATGCCATTGCTAACCCAGTTCGAGGAAAGCAAAGCCCCCTCAATACACCTTTCCAGCCCTTCTTTGCTCCTCGCACGAATATCAATAAAAAGCAACTTTACTCCTCACCATTTAGAGGAAACAAAACAAAACGTTTATTTTACGATTAATTGCAACTCAAATATGTATTCATAAAATGGCGGCTGGGATATTCATTTCTTATTCAAAACTCCCTACTACCTCCTCGCCAACATTCCTTGCCGCTTCTCTGTGGTTGTGGTGGGTGAGTTTAAATGAAAATTCATTTGCGGGAAAAATCGAGAGAATACCTTCCGATTTCGATTCCGCAAGCTTAGTTCCGTTATATTGCAATTTATTTCAGTTCGAGCATTTGTTTAACATTAATTCCTGTGGGTACAGAGTATGCAGTCAGTGTGAGGGCAGGAGTATCCTTGTTCACAAATGTCTGTGCCAGTCCTTGTGCATAATAATCCGGATGCGATTGTTTTCGTTCAACTATTAGCGATTTGTACTAAATGCCGATTAACGTAACGCCTCTCCACCCCCGTGTCTGTGTCGTTAAGGGAATGCTTTATAATGCAAATGCATTTGCCATGTTAACGTTCATAGTATGTATACATATGTCATAATAAAACACATTCAACGATTCATACAAGCATTTTATTTATTTTTGTAGGTATTTATACAAATTGTTCCGTGTTGTATGTATAAATTTATTGTATGATTGGTATGTGTGAGTAATTATTAATCCCGGAGTTGCTGTAATAACAACCCACAGGCTGGAAACTTGTAATTGCCACTCAGTTGACAATAAATTATCTGGAAACCTTATTTTTGCATGTTGAATGTTTTACTTTACATATATTTTTGTATTGTTGTTTTTGTAGTTCAATACGTATGAAAGTAAATTCCCTTGGTGTTTATTGACATTGTCACATCGCAATTTTGTTCAAGTAAAGTAAAGTACCTATGTATTTCTGCCTACGTATATTTGCTTGCTATGCATACAAAAATGATTTGAGTTTCATTGTAATTGTTGAACTCATTAACACTGAAAGATAATTCTTTACAATAAAAGAGTACTAATAGTTAAATCGTTTGAATTTTGCGGAAGTTAAAATTTTTATAAAGTCCTGGTGGAACCAATCATCGATGATTAGAGTTTTATTTATTTATATGTACATACATATCTATGTATAATGAATTAAATTCAAGCTTTACAAAATTCATTGACAATTTATGTACCTATAGGTATAATTGACAACAAAAGTAAATTTAAAATAACTTGTCAACATATTAATATTTATTATGATTGAAAAAATTATATAATTTTTACATTTTATTTAGAGGACAAAAAATCGTTCATAATTAGTTCGATAGGATAGTTGTAAATATTTATTCATTCTGGCAAATTCATCAAGTTTCTTTGCAGAATATTAAAGTTAATTCGAGAGAAAAGTTGCAAGGAGTCTATTTTCCCATTTGTTAATTTAAAAATGAAGACAAAAGACAACGATTATCCCACCCAAAGCTCCTAAATCATTGCAATATCTTCATTTGCAAGAGACATTTAGTGAGATAAACTGAATGAATCAAATATTCACGATGAAAAAAGCTTTTACAAGTAGTTTCAGACTCCAGAGGCAACGTAAGCAAAACCTACCCATTTCCTTTCCACACAAATCCTTAAATAGAAATTAAATCATACCACCTACTCCTTACGAAAAGTGAAGAATGTGGAGAAATCGAGCACCACAAAAACTGAGAAAGGTAAACTAAAAAGGCCCATTCTGTTAAGTACAGACCAGCTGTTTTGGCACTAGGTGAAACACAGGTTGTTGCGAATTTCAGAATTTCGCCTGCCTGGCTATAAATTAATGACATTACTGTAATTTATGTAAGATAGAATGTTGCTTGCCAGAGCCTTCCTCAATACGGACATTATTCAAATACGAACTTTTATTTCATGTGGCACAAATTTACTGTCCGCAAGAACATCATTATTGTTTCATTTATAGGAATCCAATTCTTGACAGCAATTCAACTCTTAATGAGTTTGATGAACTGCTTCCCTCACTCGGAATTCGTTATTGCGGGCAACTTCATTGTGGGTAGATCATTGTGTAACATCAGTCACAAGTCCCGAAATTTTTTTTCCGGACTTATGTCTCAGTAGAGTGGTATATAAGCCCTGAATTCAATTCGGGACCCAGTAAAGTGGGGCATAAGTCCCGAAAAACAAATTCGGGACTTATGTCCTTGCGCCGCACAGTGGGGCCAAGGCGGACAAAACTCGATTTTGCAAAAGTGCTGATTTCGATTAGCTGATTCATGTTTCTTACAGTAAATTAGCCAGAGAATTTGGGAACACTAAGGATTTGGGCCAAAACTGAAGTCTTAACACGTAAAAAGACGCTCAAAGTCGAAATATTTGAAATAGTGTGAGAATTTGATTTGACTTTCCTAGGGTGTTACGTCTATTCGGGATGAAATAGAAATGGGATTGTTTTTTGTTTGCTTATTTGGGATGTCTAGTAATAAAATACATCGGTAAAACTCAGCAAAAAAAATTGAGTGAATTACGGCAGCACAAAATAAGACTCAGTCCACAGTAATGGAAAGTTGTAGTCATATAAAAAAAGCTCCACGTTCCTCTGCTCTGAGATAGCTATTTTCTCGATGTAGACATGTCCAAGTTTACATTCAAACAAAATTTAGCTGCAAATACCTGCAAATCCGCACAGTGAGCAGGTTTAAAGTTACGAAATGTTGCAAAAAAATCATTTTTTTTTCACTTCTGTTTCCTAAAAAGGAATATTTGTATTGTATCTGTATAATCTTTATTCAATAATTAGGAAAAATATACAATAATAATTACAGCTGGCAATATATGATAACAATATTGAATAAATTAGTGATTTTTTTTTATTTAAAAAGCAAAAACCAGAGTTAAATGTTACATCAATAAGAATTAGGTGTGAAATGGGCGAACTTATATACATTTTTAATGACTTAGAATTAATATAAATTTAACTCTTTGTTTTCTTTTTTTTCACATACATACTTATGGTTCTATTTCGTAATGTATACTTCTTTCCAAAAACCTCTTTTTCAAAATTGAGAAAAATGTCTTAAAAATTTTGCGCTTTGTTTATTGGTTCTGCTTTGAAGTTTGCCCATTATTTGATGCAAGTTTCAGTAGTAAACACTTAACATATAACGTGTTGCTGGTTTAATGCATTCATTGACTATGCGTTTGTAAATTAACACGTGTCAGCTTTTAATTGTTACATTATTTTTATGATTTACCACAACATAAAAATTTACTTCTTTGGATACACTCAATTTCGCTATAATAAACACGAAACCCTGAATTTTCATTATTTTTATCCGATAATAAGTATAACATCGCTCCTTTTATTATCTTTCTAAAAAAAATTAACGTATAAGCCGACACATACATTCATAATGATTCCATGAATCAAGCATTTTATTTGTTTTTTCGCGAAAATATATTTTTCAAATTACTCAAAATTTAACTTTTAACTTTGGAATTTAGATAAAATTTTGTGTGGGCGTGTCATTGGGTGGAAACATTTTGTTTTCATTTCTCAAGCTAACCTTTATAAAATTTGAAAACTTTATTTAAATCAGTTACGTGGTTCCGATTTTATCGCACTAAAAAAGACCGCCTTCATACAAAACAAGTAAATACTACAAAAAAGTAAAAAAAGGTAAAAAACGCCAAAAAGAGGGTGTGAAAATTTGAATGGCCAACTCACTTGAAAATAAGCACCATCTTTACTTCAAACAAAACCTAGATTTTTATCAATTTTGAGTTTTTTTTTAGTGGGCGTGGCAGTAGGTGGAAATTTTTGTGGAGCTTTCTTTCCCAAACTACTTTCATTTCTGAAAATTTCATCCAAATTGGTTAAGTGGTTCGGTTTTTATGGACTTTTGTCCGCTCTCCCATACAAGTCGCCCCACTGTGCGCCGCCGTTATCAAACCAGATAGTATTTCATCTAAAACTCGAGTAGTTTTCAACTCATATATAAAACTAGCGCTAGTGGAAGAACGAACGACTTGTTGTACACTGGCCCTGTTCTAGTTACAATCCGACCTAACAACTTTAATATTAAATTGGCGTTTTATCGATTTTTAATGAAGATTTCCAAAAAAATGTATCGTCAGATTAGAGTTCATTCAGATCACAATCCATATCAACCAATTTGATTCCGTTCATAGAAATCCAATTCAAATTCACAACGACGCTTCCGAGCATGTTCAAACCAGTGGAAATAGTTGTTCTTCCTCTTTTTTCCTCTTCCTCTTTTTTTTCTTCGTGGTCAAGGCGAAAACACACCTTTGTTGTTGTTTCGTTACTCAACAACAACCCTTTCTACACCGAATTCATATTGTGAAAGGGGTCGTTACACAAAATCGGTATTATCATCAAGATTGCCTCAAGCTTTAAAAAAAAGTAATTTCTAAATTTTATGATTAATTATAATATTGCAAGGTGGAAATTAAGTTCTGCTCCGAATGATATGAATTGTACGAGTATATACCAAGCTTTAAAGGGTTAGTTAAAAAGTGCATCCATTTGTGTTACATATAATGAACGAACAGTTGTCTTCTCCTTTTACGTATACAGATACTGGCCTTGATATTGATGGATATCTTCGTGCGTTTTGGAACTAAAGCAATTCACCTAGCAATTGGAGTATCGAAACATTTTTAGGTACAAAATACATTGATTTGTATCTTGCCCTGTAGGCAAAAATGATTTTAAACAATTTTTCGAATCATTCATTCTCCACGTAGGGATGCCAGACGTCCCGCCAGGCGCGGGACTGTCTCGCAAAACGACTTTTGTCCCGCAAGTGTCCCGCCGTTAAACTATGTCCCGCATTTCCCGCATTTGCAAGTCCCGCAAAATATTCAAAATTATTATGTTTTTAAAAATAATATCTTTATTATTCAAAATCAGATATTGAACTATTTTATATTTCTTATTATTTTACAAAAATATCTATATTAGCTACTTGATTTAATTTAAGTATTTACATACAAGTATTTTAAAAACAATTATGTTTTTCATATTGCTAACAAAAATGCTGTCATGATTAAATTTATTTTATTATTATAAGTAACATTAGCTTAACTTTTTTATTGGAGTGCACTTTTTCCCATTAATGCTATCTGAACGCAACAATTCTTCGAGAATTAAAATACTTAACGAAAGAAATAACAAAAATGATTTTGCAAAAACACTTTATATAAAAAAAGGGTTTTTCAACAGGGACGCTACAAAAATAGAGCGACAGGGACAGCAAACGACGCCATATTTCTTGCCAACAATGAGTCGAAATTATTAAAATTTACTACCGAAATTCGGAGTCAGTGGCCTCAACGTTAAGAGCTCTACGTCCAGTTTATGGTCGTCATAATCGTCCTAGCAGATCAACAATTGAGCGTCTAGTGGAAACAGTACAAAATGTTCCCGTGCCAGTGAGACAAAGAAGTGCCCCTAGTGTCGAGAATATTGCTGCCGCTGAGGCTTCAGTTGCAGAAAGCCCAAATTTGTCTCTCACACGTCGTTCTCAAGCGTTGGGCATCTCTGTGACGTAAAGCAAAGGTGAAGCAAAGGAGCACGCACGTGGAAAGAAAATGTGAACACTGAACTATTCGATGACCAAATGGTTGAAAACTTCAGAATGGATAAAGAATCTTTTAAATACATTTGTGAAAAAGTAGCTAAAGACCTAGCACCTCTCACCACTCGAAACCGCTGAGCGAGTGGCATCGAGTATGTATTTTTATGACTTTAATTATACATATATATTAGGGTGATTCAAAAAAACGCTTTTTTCGAATTTTAGGGAGTGCACCCCAAAATATCAAAGCTTAGCTCGAAAAAAAAATTTCCTCAAAATTTTATCAAAATCGGATGTGTTTTAGATAGTGCTACCAGCGGTTTTTCAGTTTTTTTGCTTGAAAATCGGATTTTTTCCCAAATCTTCAAAATTGAATAACTTTTCGAGTTTTAAAGATAGAGGCGTGAAATTTTCAGAAAATGTTTTTCAAATCATCTAGTTAATGAGTGTTGAGTCAGAAAATGTATTTTTGGAATACATTTTGTACAATTTCTTATGGTAACATCAAAGAAATGAGGGCTTAGAAAAAATAGGCGCCAAAAATCTTGAACATAATTTTGCGTTAAGATTATCACTTACTACTCCAAAAACATATTTCTTTAATCAAAATCTTAAACGCGGGTCAATTTGTTTCAAAATACGAAAAAAAACACACAAACCAAAAAAAACTACTTTTTGTAGTATAGAATTAACCACTATTCAAAGGTTTATTAAAACTCTTACCCCCAGTTTCACAGTGAGAGTTTAAACTTAAGTTCTGCTGAACCTGAACTGGAGTTCAAATTTTGAAGTTCAACTCGTCCGGTTTCACAGTCTTATCTGAACTTCAGTTCATTAAACGTAGTTTAAGTAAAATATTTTCTCTTTCTATCTGTATCAAAGAAAAAACAATCAAGGAAAGTTTGTTTTGTTTCAGTTGTGACCTGTGACAGGAAACAAAAATTAAAAATGAAAATAAATTATATTTTGAAATGTTTGAAGGGGTTGTCGAACTGAGAATTAAACGGCAGAATAGTGTCGTTTAACTTAAACTACAGAATGAACTCCGTTCAAGGACTGTAAAACCAAATTTATTGTTGAACTGAAGTTTAAACCAAAAGTGGGGTTTAAACTTCCACTGTGAAACTGGGGGTTAGTCTTCATTTCAACAATTTATAATTATAATAATTAATCTACGAGTATTAACAAAATACCAATTTTTCATATTTAATAATTATAATATTTAAAAAAAACTGCAGCACTCTACAATTTAGTTAATATTACGTGGTAACTATATCGCATTATTTACCAAAATTCAACTTTCGAATAAATTTTTAAAATAATTCAACAAAATGATTATAAACGCTTTAATATTTAGAATTGCTTTACTATACCGTTTAAACATTGAACATCCTAATACATAGTTTTTCGAATTATAATTTTTTTTTTGCCGAAAGTCCATGTAGAAAGCAGAGCCTCGTAACAGTTTTAGTGATAACTTACCCAAAAGAATATTTAACTGGAATCTAATTAAATATTATCAGAGCATTCAACAATCTGCCAGTGTTATTCAAAACTTTTATTTCACAAACATTTGTCAAAAGAATTTGTGTGTGTAAATAAAATTTTATTTTAAAGTACCTAAGTAACTTCACATTTTATTTTTTAAATAATTATAATTGAAATAAAGAACACAATCCACATCTCCACTTTATGCGTTGTTTCTCTTTCGTTCGTTCCTTACTTTTAAATCTTTCTTTTAAATATTTTTCTATCGTACTTAACTTTTAAGTCAAAAATATTATAAAATTAATTTTAAATCTAACTGCATGTCTTGCTTTGAAAATCTTTACTTTGTTTTTGAATAAAAGAGAGAGAAATGTAGTAAGATAGTTTAAATATTCGTTCAAATATACACTATTGTTTATACACTTAACGATTTCAATTCGTATGAAAAGATCATAATTCATTTAATGTTCCGAACTCCCTGGACATTTGATCGCTCGAGATGAATGTCAAAAGCTTTTTATGAACTTAAAATTTACATGTTTCAAGATTCAATAATTTTAATATGACTGTAATAGGGAAATAGGCTATAAAGAGAATCGGACTTTTCAGTGTGTCCATTTAGATATTCAGGTGGTATGAAGCCCGCTTTTCAGTATGTGCTCCGAAAATCGATTTGAAATTCTTAAAAAACCTTTACTCTTATATAGGTAATACGATACATTTTGAGATATCAGAATGCGATGGGAAAAAATGTCTAAGTATTTATGGTATTTATTAGAGGAAATGATTGCGCTTATTCGATACAAATCTTAAAATAAACACAAAATCTAAAATGGTAAAAAATTTAAGATAAATAATTGTCGAGTTAAAAAGAAAGAAGGAAAAATGAAGGCAGATTTTGAATAAGGTAATGATACTGAAAAAATAGAATTCCAAGGCTTTGTGATCGAACAAATTTTGAAGTTTTTTCAATTTCTTGATTTGAAAAGGGAACCTTTTCGAAATTGAACCTTCAAAATGGCTGCAGAATGATCACTACTGACTTGTAATAATATAGTGAAAAATTAAAAAGTTGTTAATGACGTTGCGGAAAGAGAAGAAGCAAACAATAAAACTTGAAGTCAAAAAGCATCCAAAGATATTAAAATTAAAAATATTTAAGTATTTAATCAATAAAATGTTAAAAACTGTATGTATACGTTTTACAATTACTAAAATAAAGCTCGTTTCTATATACTACGAAAAAGATAGTTTTTTTTGGTTTGTGTGTTTTTTTTCGTATTTTGAAACAAATTGACCCGCGTTTAAGATTTTGATTAAAGAAATATGTTTTTGGAGTAGTAAGTGATAATCTTAACGCAAAATTATGTTCAAGATTTTTGGCGCCTATTTTTTCTAAGCCCTCATTTCTTTGATGTTACCATAAGAAATTGTACAAAATGTATTCCAAAAATACATTTTCTGACTCAACACTCATTAACTAGATGATTTGAAAAACATTTTCTGAAAATTTCACGCCTCTATCTTTAAAACTCGAAAAGTTATTCAATTTTGAAGATTTGGGAAAAAATCCGATTTTCAAGCAAAAAAACTGAAAAACCGCTGGTAGCACTATCTAAAACACATCCGATTTTGATAAAATTTTGAGGAAATTTTTTTTTCGAGTTAATCTTTGATATTTTGGGGTGCACTCCCTAAAATTCGAAAAAAGCGTTTTTTTGAATCACCCTAATATATATCTTCGGTTCCGGTTCCGGTTCTGACTAATTCGTTTTTGATTTTCTCTGCGCAGGCGGAATGACAAGGTTATTCAGATAAATAAAATGAGATCTACAGAAATCAATGGGAAAAGAAATACAACTGGATTTTTGTGAATAAAAACTCCACAGAATTTGCGGAGTGCAAAGTTGTCATTTGCAAATTCACCATATCCCATGGAGGAGAAAATGATGTAAGAAGACACCAGCAATCAAAACGCCAACGAGTGCTAGCTCTGAAAGAATTTTCAGTTTTATGAAAAACTCATGGCGTGAAAAAAGAAATAAAGTTTTTATGTCGGCTTTGGAGGCAGAACTGTTGATTAAACAAAATTTTAATATGACATGTAGAGAATTCAAAGAATTCTGTAAATCTGGTTTTGGTGGCTTTACTCAGATTTTTTCCAAGGTTTTATAAGCCGAAAAATGCCTTTAAAAAAAATAATCATCTACTGTTTATAAAAAATCGGTTTTCGAAAAACAAATAAATAATACTGTCCCGCAAAGCAATTATTCAAATCTGGTATCCCTATCTCCAAGTATGGGCGTTATTTGTGAAACTGAAGTAATTTTAAGTTGCAATTAAGAAAAAAGCTGGAAAAACAAATTCACTTTTGAAAAATTTTGTATTAGAATTTAAAATATTTTAGCTAGCCAAATTTTTAAAATTATGTTTTAAAAATTAAATACTATTTTCTGTAATTATGATATAATTAAATAATTGTATTATTTGAATAAATATAACAGTCTTACACTATGTTGCAAGGCCGCCGGCAATTTCCAAGTGAAAAACCTACAAAAGCACATCTCTGTTCAAAGATGTCGCTTATATGGAGGGCTCACAGCTGTACCGAACCAAGTCATTTCAAAAAAATCCAAAACCAACGCCAAAATTTCCGCAAAATTAAAAATACAAGGTGCCTTCTATTTTCAAAAATGCAAATGTAAAAACGGCAAAACTACACTCCCTATTGTTCCGACGCATGACTTTAGCACCACGTCTCGAATGAGACCACCCTCCTTTAGTTTTTAAAATTATCTAACAGATTTAGAAAAAAAGTGTTCTTATAACAAAAAATAGACACCTGGTTATAACTGTTAAGAAATTTTTAAGGAAAATCATATTTTTTCGAAAACGCAAAATTAAAAAAAAATTGACATTTATAATAAACAAAAATTTACAAAAAGCGTTTATTTTAAATACCAGACATTGAACCATTTGTTTTGATTTAGGACACTAACCGTTAAACCAATTTAAATAAAATATTTAAAGATTCTAAAAAGTATGTTATGAGGCATATATTTTTTATAGCTAGTCAAAAGAGTGATTTGTTCCCTTTGATCGTCGGTTTTTTTGGCGGATCTGTTCCCCCCTTTATTCTGTAACTTAGGTATACAAATGTCTTATATTTGAAGAAGAAGGTTTACTTACTATAGTATTTGAGCTCAAATCCTTCCAAGCACTAAGCAATAAGCATGCATGCTTGTTATTTTTAAAGTTCAATTCAACTTTTATCTAACCACCTCCGCTAAACTGTTCATTAAGTTTCCCTTATCTATCAGAATTAATAGTAATTTTAACTTATTTCTTAAAAACGTCAGATCATGGCTTTTTACTATTGACCTTAATGATGTTGAGTTACTGTTTAGAGTTAATTCCTAGAACCTAATAATATACATATATACAGGGTATCCGGTAATTCGTCTGCTATATTTTGGGATGTGATTCTTGGTGATATTTTTAGAAAAAAATTGTTCTACAGTAAAGTCTGATTTTCAACTTTGACATCATTTTTTGACGATTTAAAAAAAGGCTAACTTTGGTGTACCCTGAGTCCTGACCCATATTAAGGTCAATTTCTCTGTTAGTACTAGTAGTAGGGACCTCATTTTCGACTTTTTTTAGAAGAAATACTAACCTTTCAAACTACGTTTAAATTGAGCTGATGTTTTTTTAGGGTTGCCAGATATTCAATTTTAAATTATGTTCAATTTTTCTTACCCGAGCAAAATTTTGACTTTGAGGTCAATTTTTTCAAAAAATGCGTAATAAACATATAGTTTTCTTATTTTTACCTGATGAACAAAACAATAATAACAAAAAACTCATTTATAAGTGCACCAAAAAACTCATATATATTATGATACTTGGGAAAATCTAAAACAGGTAAAAATAAAAAAAATTGATTTTTTGCCCTGAGGTATAAAGGGTTTGAATAAAACAATATTTTGTGTAGTTAAAATTAATTTTTTATTTTTTGTATACACAAATACAGTAGTTATAATAAGTGCTTAAAGTGCCCTCCTGCGTTTTGAATGCATGCTAGAGACAGAGAGCCCGTTCTTGGATTTAATTTTGAGTGTTTATTCTCGATAACTCTTGCCTTACTTTTAGTGATCCTTCCGAAATACGTCGTCCTAATTCAGTCAAAGTTCTTATTTTAGATAAGTAAACAACTTCTTTCATTCGTCCCCATACAAAAATAAAATGCACGACTGGGTCGCACGAACTTGCTCCTATGTAATATACTAGGAATTTTAAAAACGGATGTTATTAAAGAAAACTGTTCATAAGAATACAATGAATTTTTTAAATCTTTTAGTAGTAAGAGATAAAAACAGAATGCTATGCAAATATGAATTTATGCAAGAACAAAAATTATAAGTCGTTGTAGTGGTTCCTTAAAAAAATAAGCTTTTATGTACAAAATTTTTAAAACATTTTTAAGAAAAAATTTTGGTACGCCAACCTTAAGTTTTTATTATTGTACGAATAAAAGTCTAATTTCCAAAAAAAAAAATACAAAGCCGTTCTTGAGATATCGAATTTTTCAAAAAAAAATAAATACTTTTTTTTTCTAAAAATTAAAAAAATATTTTTTCTTAAGTTTTTAAATGCAATGTTTTTTAAACTTTTTAGGAGCTTCTTTATAAAAAATTTCGTTAAAATCCTTTATGCCGATAATGAGTAATTCAAAATTCGAAAAAATTGTTCTATAGTAGGTACAGTCAGTAATATCTAGATTTCAAATTTTTTTTATTAAATTATAGATCGTAAAGACTGTTAAAAAGAAAAACAAATTTAGCAAAATTCTCGGAACCGTTTTCGAGAAAAATACGATTTTCGAAAACCATTTTTTAAAATTTGTATGGAAGGTACCGTGAGTTTTAGATAAAACAAACTTTTTTTTTCTCAAATCTTGTAGATTATGTTAAGAAACTTTTATTTGTCAAGTTTGAAAAAAATCGAGCATGGGGTTTTCGAAATATTGAGTTTCCAAAAAAAAAAATTGATTTTTTTTTAAAATCAAAAAAATAAAAACTTTAAAATTTGAATATGTAATAATATTCAAACTTTGGACGAGCTTTGGCATAAAAAGAATTATTCAAATCAGCTGTACCGTTTTCGAGAAAATCAAAAACAAAAAAAAAGGACCCAGGGAGGCTAGCAAAAATAACAAATTTTTGTAAATTTTTTTTCAATCATTAGCTAGTTTTAACCAAATGAAATTTTTATAAGTTTTTTTTTTAAAATTCTGTGGGACAGTTTTTGAGAAAAAAAATATTTATAAAAATTCGAAAAAAAAATCGTATGGCAGGTACCGTTATTTTGTCAACTTTGTCAACTTTGATCAAAATCTCGAGTTCGATTTTTTTTTACGAATGCATAACTTGCCTTATAGTACTCGTATAGTACCTATAAGTCGCAAGTAAAAATACAGTACAGTGAGATCGGGAAATCGTGCAGGCCAGTGAATTGGTCTATTTCTGACTATCCTTCGATAACCGTATTCTTCATCCAGCCAATCGTTAACTTTACGACCATATTGGGCCGGAGCACCATATTGTTGGTACTATGATGAAACTAGTTGAAGCAGTGGAACTTCCTCCCATAGGTATGGTAGATTTTTTTGTAAAAACTCCAGATAGTAGAATTAAGCCGGGGTAGTAATTTGAAAGGCCCGATTAATTTATTTTCAATTACACCTGCCCACATATTGACACTGAAACTAATCCAGTTTCTCGAAGCCTTCGAAAGGTATTTCCAAAACCATTTCGAGAAGGAAGTCGCCTGTTAGGATAAACTTCCTGGTATCTTGTTTTGCTCTTCTTGAATTTCCATTGTACAACCCATTCACGGATTAAATGTCTGCGTGTTCTTCTCTCGTAAATGAAGGCATTTCAAAAACCGCTCTTATCCAACTGTAATAGTGACTTAACTTGATAATCTTATGATTGAAATTGTTTTTCTATACTTTTATACCACTTATTTATTTAATTTACCCATTAAACATTTATACCCCCAATTTAACTCTCCCTGAGAAGAGGGAAGAGGTAAGGTAATTAGAGTTTTGACAGCAAGTTAAGTAGGCAAAAGTACACTTTTAACCATTTTTATGAGTACACACTCTTAAAAATTACCTAAAAACTATCAATTTTCGGAAAACTATTCCAATTTGATTTTTTGCCTGTTTTACATTTTCCCAAGTACTCGTATAATAATATGTATGAGTTTTTTGGTGCACTTATAAATGAGTTTTTTTTTTATTATTGTTTTGTTCATCAGGTAAAAATAAGAAAACTTTATGTTTATTACGCATTTAAAAAAAAAAAAAAATTGACCTCAAAGTCAAAATTTTGCTCGGGTAAGAAAAATTGAACACCATTTAATATTGAATATCTGGCAACCCTAGAAATATATCAGCTCAATTTAAACGTAGTTTGAAAGGTTAGTCGAAAATGAGGTCCCTACTACTAGTACTAACAAAGAAATTGACCTGAACATGGGTCAGGGTACACCAAAGTTAGCCTTTTTTAAATCGTCAAAAAATGATGTCAAAGTTGAAAATCAGACTTTACTGTAAACAAATTTTTTTCTTAGAATATCACCAAGAATCACATCCCAAAGTATGGCAGACGAATTACCGGACATCCTGAATATACAGTTGTGTTCATAAAAAAATCAGTGCTGGTCACATTTTATTAATTAGTCAATAAAAAACAAATCAGAAACCAATACAACGATGTTATTAAGAGAACCAAATTCTTACATGAACAGAAATTAAGGCAAAAAATCCTGCAATGTCCCAAAGGCAGTAGAAATTTCTGGTCATTTGTCAAGAACGTAAAAAATTCAACTTCATCTTCGGTTCCAACGCTCATCTACAATGACAAACCGATAACTAGCTCTTTAGAGAAGGCAAATGTACTAGCAGCTTATTTTGCTGCTAGCTCCACGTTGCCTGTTAGCAACATTGCCCCTCCTGTACTTGAGAACGTAAATCATTCAATATATTTCCGCACTAGTACAGTTGCAAGAGCTCTTCGAGATCTTGATATAAACAAATCCGCTGGTCCTGATGGTATAACCCCATTCTTCTGAAGAGGTGTTCTTCATCGCTGGCAAAACCATTTCGTAAGCTTTTCCATCGCTCCTACTGTTCTGGAATCTTCGCTAGAAGATGGAAAACAGCATTTGTCCAGCCTGTTCCTAAAAAAGGTGACCCTTCCTCCCCCTCGTCCTATCAACCAATTACATTTACGTCCCTTCTTTCCAAGGTCATTAAATCGCTGATAAATCATCAGCTCAAGCAATATCTCGAAGATCGAAAGCTTCTTAATTACCGGCAATACGGCTTTCGCAGCAATCGTTCTACTGGTGATCTGATGGCATATCTCACCGAAGAGTGAAAACCGGAAACACGCGGCCCAAAAAGGATGACGAGTGTTAGAACTGACAGAAAAATTATTCAGTTACCTAAACAGAACCCTTCCATAAGCTCCAGAGAAATTAAAGATAATCTTGAACTGGATGTAAGCGCTGTAACCGTACGAAGACGTCTTTTAGATGCCAAATTACCAGCCTTAAGTCCACTCAAGGTTCCATTATTGACAAAAAGGCATGTGACAAAGAGAATGGAGTTTGCCAAAGCACACGAGACTGGCCACGAGAGAAATAGAGGAATATTCTGTGGAGCGATGAAAGCAAAGTCGTTCCTTTTAGATCCAAAGGTCGTCGGGAGTATGTAAGAGAACTCCAAAATGCAGCAAACGATCCACGATACACTGTGAAAACAGTGAAGCATGGCGGAGCGAAAATTATGATATGGGCTTGCTTTTCTTACTATGGGGTTGGGCCTATCTATCCCATTAAGGGTATAATGGATGCAGCTGAATATGTTAAAATTCTCGAGGAGGTCATGTTACCCTATGCTGAAGAGGAAATGCCGTTGGTTTGGGTATACCAACAAGACAATGACCCAAAGCAAATTTTAAAAAGGGCAAAATCATGGTTCCAGTAGAACAAGTTATGCGTAATGCGGATGTTAAGAATGAAGTTCATGAAGCGAAACCGAAGAATTCGAAAGAATTGTGGGAATTAGTGCGAGATTCGTGGAACGCAATACCAGTCGAGAGGTGTCAAACTTTAGTGGACTCCGTGCTACGCAGATGCATTTCCGTTATAAAAAACAATGGTTATGCTACGAAGAATTAATAGTCAGCTAAAATATTAATATACATAGTTTCATATAACGTTTTTACAGTTTTTCTAACTTTTTGCGTTATAGATTCAGAACATTCAGATGCACTGCTATTTTTGTGAACAGCCATAAATTTTAAAAACGCTTCTTACTGTGATAAAAGTACCGGTAAAAAATCAATCTTAATTTTTTCTGTTAATATAAATAAAATACCTTAAATTGTTATTAGAAGTTAAGTGAAATATATTATAACGTTGATAAGAAAGCCTTTTTGTTTTATTTGGGGAGCACTGCTATTTTATGAACACAACACAACAAAAATTCTTCTCGGTTCCTACAATATAATAATGATAACAATATTATAAATTATTTCTTATTATTGAATAAAATTCTTAAAAACTTATGAAAAGCTGATAGTACCCCATGTCAGTTCTTCTCAGTTAAAAATTTTATGTTAGATCAATCAACACTAACTTTACAGTTATAGATTGATTTGATTGTATTATTTTTTCATCATTTAATTATATAATTATATTTATATTTATTGTTAATTAGATTTAAGTGAAAATGAATACAAAATAAATTTAAATTGAAAATTGAAATATACTAAAACATTTTTAACATCCTATACATCGTAAGATTTTGCGCCATTATTTTTGCTCTTTTAAAAGAAACAGATATTAATTTTCAATGATTTAATTTTAATTTTAATTTTAATTTTAATTTTAATTTTAATTTTAATTTTAATTTTAATTTTAATTTTAATTTTAATTTTAATTTTAA
This sequence comes from Philhelius festivus, assembly GCA_963931855.1. Classification (NCBI taxonomy): domain Eukaryota; kingdom Metazoa; phylum Arthropoda; class Insecta; order Diptera; family Syrphidae; genus Philhelius; species Philhelius festivus. The sequence goes on from OZ007555.1 coordinate 89,608,157, forward strand.
TTTTAATTTTAATTTTAATTTTAATTTTAATTTTAATTTTAATTTTAATTTTAATTTTAATTTTAATTTTAATTTTAATTTTAATTTTAATTTTAATTTTAATTTTAATTTTAATTTTAATTTTAATTTTAATTTTAATTTTAATTTTAATTTTAATTTTAATTTTAATTTTAATTTTAATTTTAATTTTAATTTTAATTTTAATTTTAATTTTAATTTTAATTTTAATTTTAATTTTAATTTTAATTTTAATTTTAATTTTAATTTTAATTTTAATTTTAATTTTAATTTTAATTTTAATTTTAATTTTAATTTTAATTTTAATTTTAATTTTAATTTTAATTTTAATTTTAATTTTAATTTTAATTTTAATTTTAATTTTAATTTTAATTTTAATTTTAATTTTAATTTTAATTTTAATTTTAATTTTAATTTTAATTTTAATTTTAATTTTAATTTTAATTTTAATTTTAATTTTAATTTTAATTTTAATTTTAATTTTAATTTTAATTTTAATTTTAATTTTAATTTTAATTTTAATTTTAATTTTAATTTTAATTTTAATTTTAATTTTAATTTTAATTTTAATTTTAATTTTAATTTTAATTTTAATTTTAATTTTAATTTTAATTTTAATTTTAATTTTAATTTTAATTTTAATTTTAATTTTAATTTTAATTTTAATTTTAATTTTAATTTTAATTTTAATTTTAATTTTAATTTTAATTTTAATTTTAATTTTAATTTTAATTTTAATTTTAATTTTAATTTTAATTTTAATTTTAATTTTAATTTTAATTTTAATTTTAATTTTAATTTTAATTTTAATTTTAATTTTAATTTTAATTTTAATTTTAATTTTAATTTTAATTTTAATTTTAATTTTAATTTTAATTTTAATTTTAATTTTAATTTTAATTTTAATTTTAATTTTAATTTTAATTTTAATTTTAATTTTAATTTTAATTTTAATTTTAATTTTAATTTTAATTTTAATTTTAATTTTAATTTTAATTTTAATTTTAATTTTAATTTTAATTTTAATTTTAATTTTAATTTTAATTTTAATTTTAATTTTAATTTTAATTTTAATTTTAATTTTAATTTTAATTTTAATTTTAATTTTAATTTTAATTTTAATTTTAATTTTAATTTTAATTTTAATTTTAATTTTAATTTTAATTTTAATTTTAATTTTAATTTTAATTTTAATTTTAATTTTAATTTTAATTTTAATTTTAATTTTAATTTTAATTTTAATTTTAATTTTAATTTTAATTTTAATTTTAATTTTAATTTTAATTTTAATTTTAATTTTAATTTTAATTTTAATTTTAATTTTAATTTTAATTTTAATTTTAATTTTAATTTTAATTTTAATTTTAATTTTAATTTTAATTTTAATTTTAATTTTAATTTTAATTTTAATTTTAATTTTAATTTTAATTTTAATTTTAATTTTAATTTTAATTTTAATTTTAATTTTAATTTTAATTTTAATTTTAATTTTAATTTTAATTTTAATTTTAATTTTAATTTTAATTTTAATTTTAATTTTAATTTTAATTTTAATTTTAATTTTAATTTTAATTTTAATTTTAATTTTAATTTTAATTTTAATTTTAATTTTAATTTTAATTTTAATTTTAATTTTAATTTTAATTTTAATTTTAATTTTAATTTTAATTTTAATTTTAATTTTAATTTTAATTTTAATTTTAATTTTAATTTTAATTTTAATTTTAATTTTAATTTTAATTTTAATTTTAATTTTAATTTTAATTTTAATTTTAATTTTAATTTTAATTTTAATTTTAATTTTAATTTTAATTTTAATTTTAATTTTAATTTTAATTTTAATTTTAATTTTAATTTTAATTTTAATTTTAATTTTAATTTTAATTTTAATTTTAATTTTAATTTTAATTTTAATTTTAATTTTAATTTTAATTTTAATTTTAATTTTAATTTTAATTTTAATTTTAATTTTAATTTTAATTTTAATTTTAATTTTAATTTTAATTTTAATTTTAATTTTAATTTTAATTTTAATTTTAATTTTAATTTTAATTTTAATTTTAATTTTAATTTTAATTTTAATTTTAATTTTAATTTTAATTTTAATTTTAATTTTAATTTTAATTTTAATTTTAATTTTAATTTTAATTTTAATTTTAATTTTAATTTTAATTTTAATTTTAATTTTAATTTTAATTTTAATTTTAATTTTAATTTTAATTTTAATTTTAATTTTAATTTTAATTTTAATTTTAATTTTAATTTTAATTTTAATTTTAATTTTAATTTTAATTTTAATTTTAATTTTAATTTTAATTTTAATTTTAATTTTAATTTTAATTTTAATTTTAATTTTAATTTTAATTTTAATTTTAATTTTAATTTTAATTTTAATTTTAATTTTAATTTTAATTTTAATTTTAATTTTAATTTTAATTTTAATTTTAATTTTAATTTTAATTTTAATTTTAATTTTAATTTTAATTTTAATTTTAATTTTAATTTTAATTTTAATTTTAATTTTAATTTTAATTTTAATTTTAATTTTAATTTTAATTTTAATTTTAATTTTAATTTTAATTTTAATTTTAATTTTAATTTTAATTTTAATTTTAATTTTAATTTTAATTTTAATTTTAATTTTAATTTTAATTTTAATTTTAATTTTAATTTTAATTTTAATTTTAATTTTAATTTTAATTTTAATTTTAATTTTAATTTTAATTTTAATTTTAATTTTAATTTTAATTTTAATTTTAATTTTAATTTTAATTTTAATTTTAATTTTAATTTTAATTTTAATTTTAATTTTAATTTTAATTTTAATTTTAATTTTAATTTTAATTTTAATTTTAATTTTAATTTTAATTTTAATTTTAATTTTAATTTTAATTTTAATTTTAATTTTAATTTTAATTTTAATTTTAATTTTAATTTTAATTTTAATTTTAATTTTAATTTTAATTTTAATTTTAATTTTAATTTTAATTTTAATTTTAATTTTAATTTTAATTTTAATTTTAATTTTAATTTTAATTTTAATTTTAATTTTAATTTTAATTTTAATTTTAATTTTAATTTTAATTTTAATTTTAATTTTAATTTTAATTTTAATTTTAATTTTAATTTTAATTTTAATTTTAATTTTAATTTTAATTTTAATTTTAATTTTAATTTTAATTTTAATTTTAATTTTAATTTTAATTTTAATTTTAATTTTAATTTTAATTTTAATTTTAATTTTAATTTTAATTTTAATTTTAATTTTAATTTTAATTTTAATTTTAATTTTAATTTTAATTTTAATTTTAATTTTAATTTTAATTTTAATTTTAATTTAATTTAATTTAATTTAATTTAATTTAGTTTAATTTAATTTAATTTAATTTAATTTAATTTAATTTAATTTAATTTAATTTAATTTAATTTAATTTAGTTTAGTTTAGTTTAATTTAATTTTATTTTATTTTATTTTATTTTATTTTATTTTATTTTATTTTATTTTATTTTATTTTATTTTTTTTAAATATTTAAGAACTGATATTTGAGAAAACACTCTCTCTGAAGCTTTTTGGCTTATTACTCCAACAGTTCACTTAAATTAATCAACTAAATTAAAGGTTTTTTGGGAGCTACTGCGGAGGACGAAGGAATGGGTATTTTAATGATTGTTGCGATCTTCGCACAATAAGCCTTTCTTCGTATAAAGACAGAATTTTTTTTTTTCGACCTCTTCCAGTGCTTTTTAGCGTACCTTCGAAAAGATATTTGTTCACAATCTTTTGAACAGTCGAATGTGTTCGCCCGACTTTTTAATTGCTATATTGTTCTGTTCATTGTTTTACCATTTTTTTTATCTCAAATATCAGTTCTCAAATATTTATATCAAAATAAAATAAAATAAAATCATTGGCGCAAAATTTTAACGAGTTCTCGTTTAAGTAATAAAACCGGCTCTACTTAACGCAGTCGTTTAGCTTGGAGATTTTGCCTAACCTTTTCATAATTTTAATCACGTTAACGTTAGACAACTCTTCTAACTAATGTGGGTTTTACAACAGAACCTAATCGAATTTGCGTTGAACAACTCTTAATTTGATTGATACATAACTCACACAAGTACAAAAACACAAAAAAAGTAAAAAGAACAAACAACTTCAAACCAAATAATTTTTCGCCGAAAAAGTACATTATTTTATATATTACCTCGGTACAGATTTTGATTGTTTATACTCGTAAGTTATTTACATTATTTTAGATGGAAATAAAGTATAAATCGCAAATTCACCTCATAAAAACTCATTTTTTTTTGTTGCAAGTTGCAAATTCATTTAGCTATACTCGGCGGCGCGGCACGTGCATACATAAGATAATGTACATTTGTATGTACAGATTTGTTAATCGTAGAGCGCTTTCGTACGATTGCTCGAATTTATAATATTCAGTGATTCAGTCTATTTACAAAGAACATTTTTAAAAAACCGAATAAAACATCAGTAAACATTTTTTTTCGATTTGCTTTGGTATGAAACGACCATTGTCAATATGGATAAAGTATACTTTTAAAAGATAAACTAGCTATTTACTGCTGTTAAAGTAAGACTAGCTCTTTAGCGTTAAAGTATTTATGTCCTTTAAAATTAAAGTCGGTTCTCGTTTTATATACAATATTTAGAGTCGACTCCCATTCTAAAATTGATTTAGAGTAGGTTTTAAATGTTTAAAATTTTGCGCCATTGAAAATTTTAATTATTAGAAAATAAAGAAGTAATTAAAATGATAAATGTTGAAATGTATTACATTTATTTGTTTTTTTTTTCTTTGTGCTTCTTTTCTTTCCATCCCATGTTTATAAATTATAAGTGTTATATACTTCTTGGATCTTAAGATGTTTTGTGTCTCTCCTAGCAGTGTCCTCCTTTAATTTTTATGGCTTATATTCCTCTCTTCTTCCTTTGTTTATACTTTCGTTGATACCATTTAAGGTTATTTCTTGGAGTACACACTCCACTGCTTCTCCAAAAGCGTAGCTCTGCTTCCGTTTCTCTCCTGCTGGTTCTTCAGTTTGATATTACTGTTCATGTTGCACCGGAACTTCACCCGCAAATTCGGCGAAATTATCTTCCATATTTAAAGCGATTGCTTCTAAATACTGAAGTGAAGTGCCTGCATCTGCATGAGTTTGTGTTAATGCAGGCTCAGATAAAGTTGGCAAGGGGTTTGGAAGCAAATTGGGCTGGGATACATTGATTAAATTTCCACTTGGGTTTAACCACTTCCCTAGCTGCTTTTATTTCCTTTAAATTGTGGATTATTTTCTTCTTTGGCTCAAACATAATAAGTGCAAAAAACAATAATAATGACGTTTTTTGTATCCCCTTCAAAAAAAAACCCTAACTGCTCGTCCTCTTCATCAACTCTACGAGCGTATGGAATTGGTTTTCATTTGTTAATTACAACATTTTAGTATATAGTATAGTACAACAAATTAAGACTTGTTTTATTTATGGTAAATAAATTGGATAACATAAACTATTTAACAAGAATACTTACAGTTTTGCGACCATCGTTTTTACTTGCGATATATGTAGGTACTATAGGCATAGGGCAAGTTCTGCGTTGGAAAAAAAAATTTAACTCGAGATTTTGATCAAAGTTGACATTACGATGATAGCGAAGACGAAAAAAGTGGGTCCGGCAATTCCGTCTGTATGTGTGTATGTTTGTACCTCTCACTACAGCCTAAGCCACTGGACCTATTTCTTTTAATCTCGGTAGTTAAGGGTCTTCGGTGATTCCCTAGAGGGGAAATTAAGCCCCCATACACCCGTAATGCAAAATCTTATTTATCTCGAAAACGGCTCCAACGATTTTGATAAAAAAAAAAATTACGTGTGATATTATGGACATCGACTACATTTTGGTCAAAAAAAATTTTGGGGAAAATGTTATTAACGGTACCTGTCATAGAACGGTTTTTTTGATTTTCGACTTTCTCATTAACGGCTCTAACGATTTTAGCCAAAAATTTTCAGCAGGAGTCCCCTTAAGTTAAAAACAATATTGAATCTATATAAAAATATTCGACAAAAATATTTGTTGGTTTTTTTTTTTGATTTTTTTTTAATCAATATCTTCAAAACCTATGAACGATTATTTTTTGAAATCATTTCCTAAGATCAATATTATTTAATACTTAAAATTCGCATCCCACATTTTTTCTTAAACAATTTTAAAAAATTTTCTTGGTACAAAATTTATTTAATAACAAAATGATTTTTTAAAGTTTGTTTGCATAAATTCATACTTTTCTAGAAATCAGACGGCAATTTTGTGCATTTGAACATTATTATCTCATTGAATCCATGTTTTATATAATAAAATGTATCTTAAATTCCAAAGTACTCTTACATAAGAGCAAGTTCGTACGATCCAGCAGCATTTTATTTTTCTTAGTCGTCGGTCGTTTCCTTCCGTCTTACAGAATGCAGAACGAAAGTGTTCAACGATGTTTGACGTTTAAAGACGCCAATAAAACGAGTGATAAAAGTTGGAAACGACTTATGGAATGCAGATCGTGTCAGGCCGTATATTTCGCTGTCGTTTACGATAAAGAGCCACAACACAATAACTTCTAGGAAAACACAAGCTTTAACTGACAAGACTTTTAAAAAATATCGCAAATGAGTGCATGCTAATTTAATTTTATTTGATGCAAGAAAAACTGCCAAAATGAGAATTGGTTTAATTTTTTGTTCTCTTCTATGCAGCATTTTTGCATCTAAATAATTTTTCGAAAATTTACCTCATTCGTTTATTGCTAAATGTCTTGTTCGTTCGATTATTTAATTTTAGTGTGCTAAATGCTCGTTACTGTTTTTAAGAACGTATATAAAATACAAAATGGATAGTGAATAATGGTGCTTATTTTGACATTCTCTTTCGTTCGAAAGTGAGTCGAATTCGTTGAAACTTAAATTTGAGACTCGGCGATTAGAATGTTAATCGAACAAATCGAAAGTTCACCCAATCCATAGAAAGTTCATCCATTTGCGAAAGCTAATTCAATTTTGACATTCGAAAGAATAGAATTAAATGTCATTTTTGTGTCGTTTGAATTTTTCTGTCGAGTAAGCAACAAAATATGTAAGTTTTATTTCATGGAATATAAATTACTTTTATTAATTTTTTTATTGTTTTATGTTTAAAGGTCGCATTCCAACTGGACAAACCGCGAACAAAAGGAAAAGTTAATCAAAATAATGGAAAAAAAAACACGGAGGTAGCAAAGGGTTTTTTTTTACCACCCGCGTTGATACGGAAAGATTTTGGAAGGAAATCGCCGAGAAATTAAATAAACACCATCTTCATTTATAAACAACACAAATGCCATATTTTTTATTTATTATTTTGTTTTTATCAAAGAAAATTAAATTATTAAACAATAAACAAAACAATTGCAAATAAACAAAGATTTCACTTTTTGGTTTAGACATTTCACAAACACTTCTCTTTTGTTTGGTTTAGACATTTCACAAACACTTCTCTTTTGTTTTTGATATTTTAGTGTGACCAAGTGTATACAAAAACAATAAAAATTTAGAACGCGTCATGAACAACTTATTTTTTTAAAGAATAGTTTCAAAACAGCTGAGTTGACACAAAAAATGTAATGAATATGTAGTTCTTTATGGTTAAACTTTACTTTATAATGAAAAAGTATATTATTTATTTTGTTTCTTGATTCTTTATCCAACATCTATAAAATGTTTAGAAACAAAAAAAATGTAAAACGGTCATACTAATTCAAATAAAAATATAGTAAATGTCAAACAGCTGACAATGAAAATGAATCTTATTTGAAGTTCATTTTATGCTATCTTTCGCAAATGAATGTTATTCGTTCGAATCTCAAAATTAAGAAAGTTCATTCGATGGAATAGAATTCAATCTAACGAATAGACTATTCATGAGAATGTCAAAATTAGCATGAATATGTCTAAGATACAGATTATATATGTATGAAGGTGATCGGCCATGTTTTAATGACAAGCAAATTGGTTAAGTCGAAAATTCAAAAATATTTTAGAGTTTCCAAACAAAGTATTGAATTTAATTTCCACCTGGTAATACTGTTCATACCCTTGGTATTAGTTAAGTTCGAGAAATTTTCTCGGCTAAACTTAGCTTTTTAGCGATTTAATTGTTTTTGTATTTAACATTAGTCTCGAGGCCGTTTTTTTTATTTTGTCTTGTAAAAAACATACTTACTGTAAGAATAAAAGTTTTTTTTGTTTTTCATTAATTTTATAGACACTGTTAAGTAAACATGTGTGTGGATTTCATTTTCATATTCTGTTTTTTTTTTTGCGACTGAATAGCCCAATGATCGAAATGGTATGTACGATAAAAATCATTTGTATGATGGGTTGCAAACACTTTTTTTTAATTGAAAAGCGAATTCCGTCACGTAAAAAAATATACCACATGCGTTCAAATTTGAACGCACCGGGCAGCGACCGATTTCTACATTTGCAACGACAAAAAATTATATGGGCATTCCTATCATTTATAATATTTATACTTCTTAGTCGCTTTTGCAAGTGATTGAATTCAATCTGTAGATTTTTATTTAGACATCCAAAAAACCCAATGGACCAAAAAAGAAATAAGACAAGCTGTTTTCAATGGATAACTAAAGCGTGTTGTATATATTTTTTGTTTTGTTTTACTTTTATCATTTAAAATACAATAATGCATAATATAATCTATCTATTTTTAATTCTTATACATATTGATAATTAGTTAATATTAATTTTAATTTTTGGCTTTTGGTTTCAATATTTCATCTTAAATATTATCTTAGATTACAATTTATACAACTACAAATTTACGATTAATTTGTTAATGCTTATTCAATAAAAATAGTAAATGTATTCATATTAAATAATTCTAATTCACATTTTATATAAATTACAGATTATTTATCCACACTCCTTTTGTTGTTTGAAACACATTCATTTTTAAGTTGTTATTATTTTTTTGGTAATATAAAGAATTCGAAAGAAAAGTAATTCCTCAATTTTATTTTAAAGTTAGAAATGGCTACTTTTTGTACAAAAAAGTCCATATAAGTTAATTTATACACAAACATTTAAAACTGGATACTTACAATTATAGGTATTGAGGACAATATAAAGGAAGATAGAATAGTATTTATGTATATAGAGATGAAAGTTTGTTTTTACATCATAGGAACAAAGATATAACTTTTTTTTATTATAAGTTTAAATTTATTTTTAACGAGTATTATTTATTTGAAACCCGTGCAATTGTTTCTAAAAAAATCTAGGAATCATTCCAATACAACAATCCTTCGACATTTTTGACTTTTCTGTTTTGTATTTGTGATAAAGTTTTGCTTTTGAAAGCCATGACGGCCAACAAAATCGTCACTTAACTCCCACCATACGAAGAAATTGATATCGATGACGACGACGGAGGTGAATCCTTGCATGCATTATTATCAATCGATTTACTATCGGCAATGTCCATGTCCACAACTACATCCACATCCTCCTATACGAGCGATGATAATGGCGGTCTAGGCGGGCTGCCATTTCTCGTATAGTACATTGGTGCGCCGTGGTGATGTGGCGGCGGTGGGGGTACGAACCCCGTGCTCGAACCATCGTGATACAGTACTGGAACTCGAACAAGCCTTTGCGCCGCATGCGCCATATTAGCTATGTTGGCGGCTTCCAATTCGGCGGCAAGTTGACGCTTCCATTTGTTACGACGGTTCTGGAACCAAATTTTCACCTGAGTCTCTGTTAGGCGCAATGAAGCAGCTAAGCCGGCACGTTCTGACGAGCTGAGGTATCGCTTCATATCAAAGGTTGACTCCAGTTGGAAGACCTGTGCTCTGGAGAAAACAGTTCGTGTCTTCTTTTTTCGTTTTGTTTGGTTCGAACTGTCGCCACCATGCGGCGAGGAGCCATCAGATGGTCCATCGGTGTTGCAGCCATCGTCTTCCTCAATGATTTCTTGACTTTCATCGTCGGATTCGTTGGAGCTCTGAAGATAGCTGGAGTGGTGGTGATGGTGATTTGTGTTATGATGCAGGGAAGGCGAGGGTGATTTTGCGTTCGATAGCAGCGGACTGAGGGATGGTGATGGATTTTCCGTGGTATTGGTGGATGAACTGTCTGCAATGAAAGAATATAAACGAAAAATAGTGGATTAGTATTAGTGACAAATGGGAGTGAATGGAACTTTGAGAAAATCCTTGCAAAGTGCGCATAATCTATATTATTATATTACAATGGGGAAAGTTATGTTATGGAACTACTTTTAATGTGTGGGGTATAAGCGATTACCCATACTCTAATTTTTCTAGTTTTGGTAAAGTGCTAAAAGGAAGTTGTCAGCTTCTTTATAGCACGAACTCTATATAAAAGAGGATTTCCTCTGTTGCATTACGTCCATTTTCTGATAGAAATAATTTATTTTTTCATTTATCATACCCATCGTAGGTGTAGAAAAAGGCTTTACATGTTGTGTATTTTTTCCGTATCTGATGTGACACAAATATAATACGTTAATTTAAAAAAAATACGTGTTTGTGTATTAAGTTAACAAAATATTGATATACAATATTTGTTCTTCATTAGGGGCAAAAAACTTTATTTTTTAAAAGCAAACCTGACAACCATAATTATGAGTTTTATTAATGGATGGGAATGTTACTGAGGACGAAAGAAGGTAATATAAACAAAATACGTTAGGGCATTAGCTTATATGAGTGTACAAATAGATTAAAAAAATCTAATTCGATCTTTTTAAATGTTTGCTTTGATCAAGAAACCAGTAAGATTTTAGAAATATGTAAGTAATTTATAACCGGTGTACGTAGTTTGATGTTAAAAATGAGTCTGGTGCTGGTCCAAAAGGAACTAGGTTATAATCGGGAATTAAGTATCTATGATCAGTAAACCATAGATTGTCGACAAAGCTAGACAAATATAATTATACGTCAAAAGTATAATTTTATAATTATTTTCCGATTTCCTTCGAACATTTATTTTTAAGCGTTTGGAACTTAATATCGCGGTATTGAACTTTGAAGTTTTTTATAAAATTGCACATAAACTGGTTTTTTGAAACATTTGCCTATTTATTATATATATATTTTGCATTCGTATTATTTAAGTGAAAATTTAACTACAAAAACGTCTTTCGTTTTTAAGCAAATTTACCTTCAGTGGTAAAAAGAATGAAGCTCTTTTTTTGTGTAGTATGCAATAAAAATAACAAATTTCCCAACAAAGAAACACTTATTATAAGGAAACTGTTTAAGGGGTTCCTTTTATTTCAAACCACAAGCTATATTCAGAGGAAAAAGTCCACATTATTTGGCATGCAATAGTCGTGCATTTTAAATGGGACCAAAACAATAATTATGCCAGCATATATGGAGGGCTCACAGCTGTACCGAACCAAGTCATTTTAAAGAAATCCAAAACTAACGCCAGGATTTCCGCAAAATTGACCTCTATTTAGAGCTGTAATGAACTACATAGTTCATTTAGAGCTACATAGTTCTATTTAGAGCTGTGATGAACTATACATAGTTTACTACAGCTCTAAATAGAGGTCAATTTTGCGGAAACTTTGGCGTTGGTTTTGGATTTTTTTAAAATGACTTGGTTCGGTACAGCTGTGAGCCCTCCATATAAAAAAATTAAATTTTCAATCAAAGCTTTATATTGGCACAGAACTTGTACATACCTATGTGCTTATGTAACTGTAGGGCAACTCAGTTATATGGTCATCATCTGCTATCCGCCCCACGTAAATGCTTCTTCTACTATACTAAACATAATGTTTGTATGTATATGTAAATTTATGTATAGTGTACATTCTAATGTATGTGTAATTTATGTAGGAATGTTTGCCTAATCAAACTAATAAGATATCCACTTTTATCTCTGCTTATACCTTGTAACCTAAGTATGTTAACTAATCTAAAGTCAAGTGAAACAATTTCTGCAATGAAAACAACTGCCAACAAATTGTTAACGCTTAAGCCAAGAAATCCGCTAAACGAATTCTTTGTGTTAATTCAAACATGTTACATATTACAGTTCAATTCCTTTCAGCTATGCCAGCAATTTGCAAGTGCGACAGTTTTCTTTATTTTGTTTGCAGTCAACCCCATAGGTGACACCCCTTCGTCACCTCTTTTAACAAAAAGGAATTAATAAGAGCAACGTGAAACAACTTTAATTAATTCGCCGATCAATTTGTTCTTGCTACTACCCTCCATAGTGTCAGTGAATTTGTAATTAAATTTCCCTGGAATGCATTGTTTCCTGCTTACAAACCTTCTTTACCTCTTCTACCTCAAGTGCCACTCGAGTAACTTATTGTTGCGTTTTCCGACGATTCGCACCGAAATCATCGCCACTTTAGGTAAATGAGGCTCGGTTGAATTTTGTTGTCCTTTGTGAAGTACCAAAGGTATTTGAGACAAGAATTTGCTTAGCAATTAAGAAAAGAAATGCCTGACTGGGTCGAAACTATTTGCTCCGAAAGTTTAATATGAAAAAAATGCACCTTGAAAAAAAGATACTGAAAAGTATATTAAATTTTTTCTTCCTTAAATCACTATAATTTTATTAGTTTTGATCTTAAAACTAAGTACCTATTTTTTTAAATCATTTCAAGATCATTATGTAATTAAAATACTAATTTTAAGAAAGTATGTAAGCTTAAAAAAATCGCTAATAGGTTTTTAAATTGCATGCATAGTTAGGTTAGGTTTCTATATCTGCCAGAAGACGGCTTTCAAAGTACAAACTCAGAATGCGTGTCTTTTAAAAATTCTGGGATTGCATTCAACCAACCAGATTCGATATAAGATATGAATAGTTATATCTACTATGTAGTTAAATAAATGAATATGCTTACAGAATTTTAGAAAAGAGAACAAGTATTTAATAAAGTTTTGAATCAGCACCTACTATTTAATATTACTACCTATTATAAAAATAGAATCTTGTATCAGCCACAACTACATCGTCTTCATGACATTATTTTTTCAAATACAATACTTTTTCTTAGGACCTTCATTTGCTTAAGTAATAAAACACAAGGTTGGTAGTAGCGATGCGGGGATAATGGCGAAGGCACTAATCGCCTATTTGAAGAGTCCAATGCGCTGATCAATTGCATTTGGCTCGATTCGATTTTCGTATTCTTTTTTTGTTGCAATAAATACGTTCAAGTGACACATAATTTTATGTCATGCAATTTACGTTAAAAGGCAGATTAACAACGGTTGTGTGTATCAAGGCGGTCATGGGGCTTCACCTCAACTGTTTAACTGCCTCGGCTGCTGTTTTGAACTTTGTACACTCATCATGTTGACGACCAGCAACGCACCCCCAGAGAAACCGCTCGGTGCGAGTCGGCTTTTACACCAGTTGTCGGCATAAGATTGTATAGGGCTTCTTTTTCAACTATTGCTTTTTTAGATGCAAGGAATAATGTAAGAACCCAAAGAGATGGGGCCTGCGGGGTTCGGTCAGTTAAACCCTTTCCTTCTGGGGTTTGATGTATTTATTCTACTCGTAAGTGGTTTTCTTCAAACTTTAATAATTCGTTTAGGAGTAAGGTACTTTAGTTATATGGTTGTTGTTATTGACAGATATGTGAAATGAAAAATCATATTTGCCCAGTTAAGAACAGAAATGATCCAAGTAAGATTCAAGAAACTTAGATCACATCTGCTTCATTATTTAAATTCATAATACCTACAGAGATATCAACAATAGATGTGTTTTATTCATTGCTGCATAGCCAGTGCAGCATTCAAGTGCGATCAAACTCACTCCATATGTCAATTTTAATTTATATTTCAATGTTGGCCATTATTATAGAAAATATCAAAATCTGATGTCAAAACATGTATGTACATAATGTTTAATTCTAAAATTTAATGTATAGCGCCATTTTCATTGCAATAATTTAAAGTTCCATAACCAACACAACTGTCATTTTTACTTGCGACTTATAGGTACTACGATATAAGGCAAGTTATGCATTCGGAAAAAAAATCGAACTCGAGATTTTGATCAAAGTTGACATTACGATGATAGCGAATACCAAAAAAGTGGGTCTCGCAATTCTGTCTGTCTGTCTGTCTGTCTGTCTGTCTGTCTGTTCGACTAAAGCTAAACGGCTCGGCCGATTTTCTTCAAACTTGGTAGATATGGGTTTTAATTTTTTCCCCCGGATGTTTTTTTCTTTTTTTTTAAGACCAAAAATAACAGTACCTGCCATACGATTTTTTTTCGAAATTTTATAAATATTTTTTTTTTCTCAAAAACTGTCCCAGAGTTTAAAAAAAAAATCAAAAATTTCATTGAGTTAAAGCTAGCTAATGGTTGAAAAAAAATTTACAAAAAAATTGTTATTTTTGGTACCCCCTTTGGAACCATTTTTTTGGTTTTTCGATTTTCTCAAAAACGGTGCAACGGATTTTGATCATTTTTTTCTGCTAAAGGTCCCCAATAGTTTGCATATTATTGTGAATTCAAGTTTTAAAAAAATAATTTTTTGGGTTTTTAAAAAATATTTCAATTTTTTTCTTGAAAACTCAATATGTATTTCGAAAACCCCACGCTAGATTTTTTTAAAACTCGATCAATAAAAGTTTCTTAATATAATCTAGGTACAAGAAATGAGAAAAAAAAATTATTTTACTTAAAAACAACGGTACCCTCCATGCAAAAGTTAAAAAATGGTTTTCGAAAATCGTATTTTTCTCGAAAACGGTTCCGAGAATTTTGCTAAATTTTTTTGCTTTTGATTAATTTCTCCGATCTATAATTTAATATAAAAAATTTTGAAATCTAGATATTGTAATATTTTTTGCTAGGTTCGTTAAATAAAACTTATCGCTCTTTTTAGTATTTCTTCTTTATTTACACTTTCCAATTCAAAACAGTAAATCTCAATTTATAATCAGCTCAAATACTTTTATTCAATTTAAATCACACTTGTTTAATAACACAATCCAATAAGCAATACTTTTGCACACTTTCACAATCCAAAATCAACTGTCTCTCGCTCACCGTGAACACTCCCTTATATACTCAAATTAGTTGTTCTCGAAAGTTCTTGTCTTGGAATGTTCTAGATGTTTGGAATAAGGGGAAATACATTTGACATTGGAAAAGAGCTTTTTGCGTCTTTCATAAATTAGATATGCAGTTTTCCAACAGATGGCGCTGTAGTAGTATAAAGCTCTGTTCACAACATTGCCCCCTTCTTAAGATTGTTCGTCCCGAACAATTATATCTCCAGATTCGCCACTGTATCGGTGCAGTCGATCGCTATGCACAACTTTTAACTTTCCTCTTGACCCTCTTTGAATTCGGTAAACGACATCATTGATTTTCGTGACGACAGTATAAGGGCCTTCCCAGTTTTGTTGAAGCTTCGGAGACAATCCCTTTTGACGATGTGGATTATACAGCCATACACGATCTCCTACTTGGAATCCTGTCGTGTTTGCTCTTGTGTCGTACCTTGTCTTCATTCGATCGCTGTAAGCGCTCATTCTAGTCCTGGTCCTTTCGTGGATGTCGATTAGCCTCTCTTGTAGGTCACTCACGTAATCCCTTGTTTCCTTAGACTCTTGTGATGGATGTCCAAACCTTATCTCACTAGGCAGCCGTATGCTTCTTCCAAACAGGATTTCAGATGGCGTTTGTCCTGTTGAGCTATGTATTGCACTTCGGTAGGCCATCAAAAATAGTGGTATGTGCCTATCCCAGTTTCTTTGGTAGTCGCCTACGACTTTAGTGAGGTGTTCTTTTAAGGTCCTGTTGAATCTCTCGACCATTCCATCAGATTGCGGGTGAAGTGGTGTTGTTCTCGTTTTCTTAATGCCAAGGAACGCGCAGACCTCTTGGAATATGTTCGACTCGAAGTTCCTTCCTTGGTCGGAATGAAGTTCCATAGGCACACCAAACCTGCTTACCCAGTTAGACACAATCTGGTCGGCCACGGTCTTGGCTTCTTGGTTCGGAATAGCGTATGCCTCAGGCCATTTGCTGAAGTAATCCATTACCACCAAAATGTATTTGTTTCCAGCATTCGTTTCCGGAAATGGGCCAGCCACATCAACAGCAATCCTTTCAAACGGTGAGCCGACATTATATTGCATCATTTTTCCTTGCAGTTTTCTACCAGGTCCTTTGGTTGCAGCACAAGCGTCACAATTTCGGCACCACTTTTCAACGTCGTCTCTTGCATGCAACCAGTAGAATCGTTGCCTCACTTTTTCTAAAGTCTTATTGACTCCCAAATGGCCTCCTGAAGGTCCATCATGCATCTCTCGAAGAACCTCTTTGATTTTCGATTGAGGTAACACAAGCTGCATCACATAGGATTTACCATCAGCGGACTCCCATTTTCGCCGAAGAACACCTTCTTGCACATGAAGTGAGTCCCATTGTGCCCAATAGGCCTTTAAAACTGGACTCCTATCGGAAATGTCATTCCATGCGGGTTTTTCTTCATGTTCCTTCCATGCGAGAAGAGGTTCAATGTCGGGGTCTTCTTGTTGAGCAGATCTCATTTCTTCATTGCTCCATCCACAAATGGGGTCAGCCCTTATTCGCAGAATGTTGATGGATTCCTTTTCTTCTTGTCGCCTGCAATGCTTGCAATCTATTTTACAAGGTCTTCGGGATAGTGCGTCGGCATTTGAGTGCAGCTTTCCCCTTCGGTGTTGAATTTCGTAATCATAAGTCTGCAGTCTTTCTATCCACCTTGCGACTTGTCCTTCTGGGTTCTTGAAGTTCAACAACCAGTTAAGAGCACCATGATCGGTTCGTAGAAGAAACTTCTGTCCATAGATGTATTTATGGAAGTGTTTCGTTGCCAAGATGAGTGCCAAGAGTTCTCTTCTGGTCACACAGTAGTTTCTTTCGGTCTTCGACAGTACTTTGCTGAAATAAGCGACAACCTTTTCTTCGCCATTGTGCACTTGTGACAGAACAGCGCCGACTCCCACGTTGCTTGCATCAGCATCGATGATAAAAGGCTTGCCTGGAGTCGGATAGATCAGCACCGGAGCATTGCATAGACGGTATTTCAGTTCTTGGAAGGCTTTTTCACACTCACCTGACCATCTAAACTGCTTGTTCTTTTCCGTAAGCTGATGCAAACTCTTCGCAATTCCGGCAAAGTTCTTAACAAAACGTCTGTAATAAGTAGCAAGACCAAGAAAACTTCGTAGTTGATGTTTGTCCTGTGGTGTTGGCCAATTTTTGACGGTGTCAACTTTTTCAGGATCGGTCTTGACTCCTTGGGACGAGATGATATGTCCCAAATACTTTACTTCAGTCTGGAACAGTGCACATTTTTCTGGGTTTAGTTTAAGGTTAGCCTTTTGAAGTCTCTGGAACACACCCCTTAGGTTCTTGCAGTGTTGGTCGTATGTTTTTCCATAAACGATAACATCATCCAAGTAGACAAGACAAGTTTTCCACGTCAGGCCTTGAAGGACGCACTCCATCAAACGCTCAAATGTTGCCGGAGCGTTGCAAAGACCAAATGGCATCACCTTGAACTGCCAGAGCCCATTACCTGTGGAGAACGCTGTCTTTTCTCGATCTTCAGGGTGAATTTCAACTTGCCAATATCCACTTTTCAAGTCCAGTGTTGAAAACCAATGTGCTCCTTCCATCGCATCTAAGGTATCACTGATTCTTGGCAGGGGATAGCTGTCTTTCTTGGTCACATCATTCAACCTTCGATAGTCAACACAAAACCGTGTACTTCCGTCCTTCTTTTTGACTAGGACCACTGGTGACGCCCAAGGACTCTTTGAGTTCTCAATCAAACCATCCTTCTTCATGGTGGTAATCATTTCCTCAGCTTCACCTTGTTTGGCCAGTGGCAGACGTCTTGCGGGCTGACGAATGGGCCTTGCATCTCCTGTATTTATTCGGTGCTGCACCATTTGTGTCCTTCCATATTTCCCGTTTGGTGAAGCGAAAATGTCCACATACTCATTCAGAAGGATTTCTGCCGTTTTAACCTGATGTTGGTCTAGGTTAGATGAATTGAGTATCTTTGCCTTGATGGTATTGAGCTCCTCAGGGTCTAATGTCTTTTTCGGTGTTTCAGCGTCAATTTGTGTTATGGCTGCAACAGATTCCCACTTACCGATAACTTCTCCTTTCGTCAACTTAACATCGTACGGTTTGGTGTTGAGTATCCGTACGGGGACCATATTGTTCTTAGGAGCCACAAGTGTCTTCCCAATGATGACCTTTTGGGAAGAACAATCTGGGTCTGGTTCCACCATTAGGTATCGATGGCGTTCACACTCACCTTCTAATTTTGTCCAAACAAATACCTCAGAAGAAGTAGGAATAATCACGTCTTCCTTGATGACAGTCCTTAGAGTTGTTGTTCCTTCATGCCCATAGATCATTGGAATCTCTGTATTCTGGTATTTGAGTACCTGGTTGCCGATATCCAAAACTACACGATGTTCTTTCATGAAGTCCATTCCGATGATGCACTCGTCACATATATCTGCCACCAAAAATTTGTGTGAGAATTCTAGACCTGCAATTCGAATTCCAAGTCGGACTTCACCATAAACCCTAGCTGCTTCTCCTGTGGCAGTTGTAAGACGGTAGCTATTAGTGTTATGTAGCCAATTCAGGTGTACTAGTTCTTGACGCACAATGGAGGCTGTGGCACCGGTGTCGATTGTGACCACACGTTTGTTGCCATTTAAAGTTGCCTCGACAGTCAGACTTTTATTATCTCGCTTAGTCTGAGAGACCTGGATGGTGTTTCTGGGGCCATCGATACCAGAAATCAGCTTCTGCCCCTCGAAGTTAGTTCTTACTTGTTGGGAAACTGTTCGGGAAGTAACACTGGTGTTATTGTTACCTTGTTCTGGGTTTGAAACTCCGTGTCCACAATGTTGACAAGCTCTTCTTGGTGGTAATCGACATTGACGCTGTAAATGTCCAGTCTTATTGCAATTCCAGCACTTTGCAAGTCCGTTTCGTTGGTTCCTTTGGACATCAGTTCTTTGGCATGAGCATTCTTCGACGATGGCTTCTCTAAGTCGATGTACTCCGTGAGAAGCTTGCTCAGCTGCTTCCATTGTCAAGGCAAATGCTAATGTTTCAGAAAGCGTTCGTTTTCCAGCAGTTCGCACGGCCCTTTGAAGATGTATGTCGGAAATAGCGCGAACAAATGCCTCAACTGCGAACTGGTTACAAATTTCCTCTCCAAAATCTGGATATGCAAGATGAACAAGCCTTTCAATGTCCGCTTGCAGTTGTTGTAGAGTTTCGCCCCTCTTCTGAACTCTGGAATTAAGTTGCACTTTGAACACTTCTTTCATGTGGCTGTTACCAAAGCGTTTGTCTATAGCCAAAACCAAGGAATTGAAGTCGCCGCTCTTATCCGCTGGTATGGTTTGCAATAACTCAGCAGCTGCTCCTCTAAGAGCAAGAGTTAAGGCTATATACTTGTCAGCCTCATCCCAGCCATTTGTTGTCGAAGCTGCCTCGAATTGCTTCTTGTATATAGACCAAGAAGTTTGTCCATCAAAGGTTGGAGGTTGCATCTCTTTTTTTCTAAAAGTTTCCCCAGAACTTTCCCGAATCTTTATGTTTCGAACACGGTCTAACTCTTTTGAAAACGTCTCCATTTTGTTGTCGACTAGCAATGAAACACGTTCATCTAACACTTTTGAAAACGTCTCCATTTTGTTTTCGACTTGATTCCCTAGCAATGAAACACGTTCATCTAACTCTTTTGAAAACGTCTCCATTTTGTTGTCGACTTGATTCTCCAGCAATGAAACACGTTCACCAAGTGCAGATACATTATTCTCGATATTAACAAGCTTGCCTTCTAGCATGTTCCTCTGCTCTTCCAGAAGGTCTTTTTGTTTCTCCAGGCGTTCGAGAACATTCTTTTGTTCGTTTTTCTGCTCATTTCGTTGCTCTTCGAGACGTTCGAGAACATTCTTTTGTTCGTTTTTCTGTTCATCAAAACGTTCGTTTTGTTCATTTCGTTGCTCTTCGAGACGTTCGAGAACATTCTTTTGTTCATTTCGTTGCTCTTCGAAACGTTGAAGCAGAAGACTAATCATATTTGAAACATCTACATTTTTACTTACGTCTGCTTCCTCAGCGGCAGTTTCAAAAACGAAAATGTCCGGGTCTTCACTTTGTTGTTTCAAATATTCGGCCAAACGCAAAACAAGCTCATTTTTCGATCCTGCTCTAGAAAGTTCTCGCTTGCCCAATTCACTTTTCAGCTCATTACAGTTGAGCTCTTTCAGTAACTTGCTCATTTTTATTATTATTATTTTTTCTTTTCCGCACCCTTCACTGCACAAAAAGTTTTATTCCACTTTTCTGACACCAATGTAATATTTTTTGCTAGGTTCGTTAAATAAAACTTATCGCTCTTTTTAGTATTTCTTCTTTATTTACACTTTCCAATTCAAAACAGTAGATCTCAATTTATAATCAGCTCAAATACTTTTATTCAATTTAAATCACACTTGTTTAATAACACAATCCAATAAGCAATACTTTTGCACACTTTCACAATCCAAAATCAACTGTCTCTCGCTCACCGTGAACACTCCCTTATATACTCAAATTAGTTGTTCTCGAAAGTTCTTGTCTTGGAATGTTCTAGATGTTTGGAATAAGGGGAAATACATTTGACATTGGAAAAGAGCTTTTTGTTTCTTTCATAAATTAGATATGCAGTTTTCCAACAGATGGCGCTGTAGTAGTATAAAGCTCTGTTCACAACAATATTATTGACTGTATCTACCATAGAACGATTTTTTCGAACTTTGAATTTCTCATTATCGGTATAACGGATTTTAATAAAAATTTTTATAGACAAGCTTCTAAAAAGTTTAAGAAACATTGCATTTCAAAATTTAAAAAAAAAAATATTTTTTTTGAATTTTGAAAAAAAAATCTAGTTTTTTTTGGAAAATTCGATATCTCAAAAACAGATCAATATTTTTTTTGTAGATTTACATAATTCTTACTCGTAGATTAATTTAAATTTGGTGGTGCAACAGCTCGGAGTGAACCAGGACCTAGTGACTTACAACTCTCAACCATTCCTGGGTGCGTGTTACCAGGAACGGAGGGGACCTACAATTTTCTGCCGATTCCGAACGGCTAATGAGCAGCACTTTCCATGACAAGAGATACTCTTGGAGAATTTGTCAATTCCTCGCAAGAGGCAGTAAGCCCCTGAAAAAAACTTTCTTGCGTAAATTAATAAGTACTTCAAATTGAAGTTCCAAAATTTTTGCCTTAAAAATGTTTTAAGAATTTTGTATAAAAGCTTATTTTTTTTAAGAAACCACTATACAACAAATTATAATTTTGTTCTTGCATAAACTAATTTTTGCTTAAAACACATGGCATCCTGTGCTTAGCTCCAACTGCTAAAGGAGTTGTTTTAGTTATTTAAAAAATGAATTTTATCCTTAATAACTTTTATTTTTGGAATTCATAGTCGTTTACATAGGAGCAAGTTCGTGCGACCCAGTCGTGCATTTTATTTTTACTGGCTTCTTTTTAGCCAGCGATCAAATTGTTGTTGTTTGTCGAGGGAAATTTTGCTGCGCTAACAATGCAGCAGTGAATAAAACACACCTAATAAGACATAAGGTATAAGAAAAAAGTTAGTGCTGGAAAAATGTAAACTTCTGTCACCTATTGCAGGCAGGTACGGTGAATATTTATTGGGTATGTAATTGCCTGCCCCCAGTTTTTTATTTAAAAAAAAAATGTCTCGTATCTGATTTGTAGTTCCATGTTTTTCACATTAATATTTCTATTTAATATGATGATTTTTTGATATAGTGGGTTTCATTGTTATAATAAGTAAACATGTTAACTTGAATTATTTTTCAAAATGTTCCTTCTATTCATGGCAAAGAAAATGCCATGTGACATAAAATTTGATGACCCTTAGTTATTGGATGAACTTAAATTATTTCTAAAACTAAGATAACATAGTGATAGTGGAGTCCAACAAAGTCATCCTTTCCTTCGGTCTGTGCGTCTATATGTCGACTGTATATTGAGCTATACCCTGAAAGCGTTATTCCCTATGGCAAAAAATCTAATTTTTGTTTTAGCTCTATATTTTCATTAAATTTTTTGTTTGATCTTTGACGAAAAATTCACGTTATAGAATTTAGACGTATTTTTAATAGATCATTGTCATATGTCTTCGGTCCAATTTTGCACAAAAGAACTTCTAAATAGTACTGCATTTTAAAATTATACAGCAAAAAATATGAAGCTGAAGATCGCTGTATCCGAATCTATTTTTTCATTTTTGGGATAGCATATCTCGATAAGTATCAAAGATATTGGAACATTTTGAATGCCAAAATGTTGGGCAATTTTCCTAGAGGCGATATCCGTTACTTTTTTTAAATTGTATCTCGTTATATTTTATTTTAGTGAGTTTTAAAACTTTTAAGACATAAACATTTTTAGGAGAGGATATAGACCCAATAATTTTTTTAGAAATAAAATAAATATGAGCCAATGTAGAATAAACGTTTCTCTAGGGGCGATGTTTCTCCTTTTTTTTATTTTTTTTATTAAGCTTATTTAACCATGACTTAACCATGAAACTAAAAAAAAAACAAAAAGTTTGGACCCTTATAACTTAAGATTGACTAATCGTAGGTAAAAAAACGGTACATGAAAAAATTAGAATTTCCAAACTCTAGGGGCGATGTCTTTTCTTTTTTTTATTTTTTTGTCTATTAAAGTTTTTTAAACATGAAAGTTAGACAAAAAAAAAGTTTAGACCCTTATAACTTTGGATCAACTAATCGTAGGTATAAGAACGGTACATGAAAAAATTAGAATTTCCAAACTCTAAAGGCGATGTTTTTTCTTTTTCTTTTTCTTTTATTTCATGTTCTTGAGTCATTTGTTGTCTAGCAACAAATTACAACAAAAAGGAAAATAGATCTACGTTTTGTGTTAGTTAGTTTAGATGTTGGTTATTTGTAATATTTTTATATCTTTTATTGCATTATATTAATAATTGTATATTATCAAAATTATAATATTTACTTCATATGAATTTTTATTTTTTCGATTCAAGTTTTAATAATTCTGATAATAACTATACAAAATTGGAATTATATAAAGAAAAGATTAATTGTTATACAAACAAAAACAAAATTTCAGCAGAGACAAGGAAAAAGAAAATGCCAGAATGAATATATGTACTTCATAGAATAACTATAATAATAATTAGATACAGTGGGTTGCCAAATTAATAGGACATCTTAAATTTTTATTAATTTTCATGTTTTAGCTTTCTTTGAGCATTTGTTTTGGTTCTAAGTGTGGGTGGTGATTTTTATTTCACAGGCTACGTGTTTAACGGTTATTTTAAGTTGACGGCAGATATTCAATATGGTCTTATTCGGGGAATACCCGGTTTTATTCGAGGAAAAACCAGTATTATTCTAAAAGGTGTTTTTTTCTGATATGTAGTTGTTTATGGATATTGTTTGAACTTTGTTTTAACTGAAACGTTAGTAATGTAATTTATTTTGTTTAAAACAAAGCTTTTCTTAAAAAAAGAATAATATTTTTTTAATGATTTTGGGCATTTTTCCAAAACAGAATGGGTCGAAGATTGCACATCACTCCAAGAAAAAAAAACCGAAATAAGAACATTATTAACTCATTCAAGTCATTTCAAAAGAGAAATAGCTACTATCCTGTTAAGAAACCACGGCTCACAGAGACAATGGTAAAAAAACGTTTGTCTTGGGCTCGAAGTTTTGGCTGATAAGAGCAGTTTCGTTCGGCGGCGCGCGTCCCAGTGAGAATTGCCATCCTGATTGAATCGTAGAAATGGTAAAACATCCTGTTAAAGTTATGGAGTGGTCAGTCATCAGCACAAGAGGTTTTGGACGTCTCTAAAGAATGCGCTAAAAAGTGCATTGATAGCATACCGAAACGTATTCAAGCAGTTATTGAGACAAAAGGCAAAGTTACAAAATATTGAGTTTTTGTAATTTTCTTGCTTCTTTTTGATTTCGAACTATTTTTAAAGATTATTAACTAGAAAAAACTATTTAACTACTTTTTTTTATGTAATAATATCTTATCTTTATAAAAAATATCTATTTATCAAAATACACAAACGATTTTCAATAATTTGATACGGAAACATACAATTTTCTTAAAATCCTTGACTGTCCCTATTAATTTGGCAACCCATTGTAGATATTATGGATATGTTTAACAAATTTGAATTGAAAAATATTTATTGCTTTTAGTTTAGCTAAAACAAAAAAGAATGGTGTTGAGCTATTAGTTTAGCTAAAACAAAATTATACTAGGTTTAGTTCTAACGATGATTCAAGTTTTATTCCTCTTGTAATGCCAGCCATCTAGAACAACAGTCACAACTGAAGAGAAAATAAACATCTTGTAACTCTTCCTCAGTTTTTTTCAAGTAGTTCAGACATCCGAATTCTGCCCACCGTTTACAAGTATGGCACTGGCTCCAAGTTTGCTAGAACACAAATGACTCAAGAACATGAAATAAAAGAAAAAGAAAAAAAATCGCCTTTAGAGTTTGGAAATTCTAATTTTTTCATGTACCGTTCTTATACCTGGGATTAGTTGATCCAAAGTTATAAGGGTCTAAACTTTTTTTTTTTTTAACTTTCATGTTTAAAAAAAATTTAATAAACAAAAAAAAAATAAAAAAAAAGAAAAAACATCGCACCTAGAGTTTAGAAATCCTAATTTTTTCATGTACCGTTTTTATACCTACGGTTAGTTGATCCAAAGTTATAAAGGTCTAAACTTTTTTTTTTGTTTAACTTTCATGTTTAAAAAAATTTAATAAACAAAAAAATAAAAAAAAAGAAAAAACATCGCCCCTAGAGTTTGGAAATTCTAATTTTTTCATGTACCGTTGTTTTACCTATGATTAGTCAATCCAAAGTTATAAGGGTCCAAACGTTTTGTTTTTTTTTTTTTTAGTTTCATGGTTAAGTCATGTTTAAATAAGCTTAATAAGAAAATAAAAAAAAGGAGAAACATCGCCCCTAGAGAAACGTATATTCTACATTGGATCATATTTATTTTATTTCTAAAAAAATTATTGCGGTCTATATCCTCTCCTAAAAATTTTTTTGTCTTAAAAGTTTTAAAACTCACTAAAATAAAATATAACGAGATACAATTTAAAAAAAGTAACGGATATCGCCCCTAGGAAAATTTCCGCCCAACATTTTGGCATTCAAAATGTTCCAATATCTTTGATACTTATCGAGATATGCTATCCCAAATGAAAAAATAGATTCGGATGCAGCGATCTTTAGCTTCATCAAAAAATTTGTTTATAAGGAAAAAATCAAAATTAATAAAATGTTTTGTAGTTTTGACTTTTGCACACTCTCTCTTAGCAATATCATAACATTATACTTTTTGCTTTCAATGTGTATGAAGCCTTGAACCAACAAAGTTCATGCGAACGAATCGTTTTTTTTAAATAAAGGATTTAGAAATGGGTTTTGGAAATCGGGAAATGAAGAATGGTTGAAAGCTTACAAATACAAATGTATCACAGAAATTGGGACTGTTTTATTTTGATTTTATCAAATAAATATGTAAATTTATGAATTATTATTATTTTAAGAGTTCTGCCGGTCTTATTTATTATACAAAATGTACTTTTTAGGCTAGTTAATAAAATCTCAGAAAATTTAACAGGATTTCTCATTTTTATGGCCAGATACTACGGAAAATAAATTTTGTATTAACTTGCTCAATTTTTAACGTTGCATAATTTTTAAATCTTATATATCTGAAATAGGTAATTCAATCCAAAATAAGGTTTTATCTTCTAAATTTTTACCTGAAGATATATTACTATTTATTGTTCTTTCAAATTGAAACATTTCTTTTTATTAATTACGTATATAAATTTGAAATTACTAAAAAAAAAAACAATTAAAAAGAAAACGAATCTTAAGCTACTTCAATATAACTTAAATTTATCAATTCAATGAATGGGCCGTAGATTTTAGAAAGAAGAGAACGTCCACAGAACACTTATATTTATACATATATATTTTTCAATTTCAGCGAATAAAGGAAATGAAACGTAACGTCAAATACATGTCGGACATTAAGAATAAACTATTTTATAAATGTTTTTGTAGTGTTAGATGTCCCCTTCAGAACTCGATTTCGATCTTTTTTTCCAGAAATTGTAATGTATGTCGATGTGGTTTATCGGCTGGGCTATCTCTTCTGGGCCTGGGTTCTGTTTCCATATTTTGGTAGGATGTCTTTTTCTACTACTTTTGGAACAGAAGCCGATTTCAGTCGATCAATACAAATATTTACCATTTGATCCTTAGTTTGAAGTATTTTTCTATTCGCTTGACAACAGCAGTTTGAATGCTGAGATTGACAAATACCTTGGCGCTGTGATGGCTTACTGAAGGAGATGGTGGAATTTGCGACGCAAATTCTTCACAGATTCTGTTCGATCTTCTTCTTTTCGTTGAGGTCCAAAGAAATCTTCTGATAAACAAAGTGTCATTCCGGAAGTCATCTCTGCAGGTGTGGAATGTGCAGCGCAATCCTAGTAGAATGGATGGTAAAAAACTAGCCCAGTCGTCTGTTTCGTAGCACCTGATGTCTGTTTTAAGCGTTCGATGCCAGCTTTCAAAAATCCTATATGCCTGGAGCTGATAGAAGACACTTGTTGATGTCTTAAATTTATTGCTTTCGAATTGTCCATCCTAGATCGATTGTGAGTTGTGACTCGAAAGGGAACCCCATCTTGGTATGATGTCGGCAAAGGAAATTCCTCGGTCGACCTTGAAAACCGGTATATGCTTGTGAGGATGTATCGATTACACTGGGATAATGGGATTGGTCCGAATAAGCCGATATTTTTCTGATCAAAAGGGCTTCTGCTGACGAATTTGAACCAATTACTTACTTGATAGCTTCCTCTTTGCAGGCCAATCATAGCGATCTTGAATCATTTAAACGGCGATTTTTTGCCAGGATAAGATAGTCTGCTTTTTAGTAGAACTTCCAAGCGATTTTTGTATAGTTGCACTAAGGAGCATTTAGCCTCAAAATCCTCAAAAATCCTTACCCATACTACCATAAATCTGTTCAAGAACTCCTTTTAAATTATTTATAAAAGGAGTTTGAGTTTTTTAATAGGTTGGTGGAACGATGCTTTGATGACAACCAGTTTATTAACAGAATTGTTTTCACTCACGGACGAATCTCAATTTATAAGAGATAAAATCACAAATTTTCGCAATACTCATACATGGTCTGCGAAGAATTTACGGAAAAGGACACAGCCATCATTTCAACACAAATTCAGAGTCAATATGTGGACCGGTAAACAATTTAATCAACCCCTTCGAATTACCAACCAAACTGAGTTCTATAAACTATCTTCAGATTTTATGATGATTTCATTCATCTCCTGCTTAAGTCGTGTTTCGTTTTAGTCCTGTATTTTATCTCTCTCCACAGTCATCAGGCTCCTCAAACGAGCCAAATCTACGTCTCAATCAAATGGCTCAGTTGTATTACCCCCAACTACTCTACTTGCTTAGAATAAAGAAAAAGACACTGGTAATGTCGTTAACACCGGCAAAAATGATGCTGCAATTGAACTTTTGCCAAATTGCTCAGTGGTCGGTGAGAATTCGCTTTCTCTCTCTAATTTTCCTCAGAGAAGTTCTGCTGATGCTGGTGGTGTCAAATTGAATGATAACGTCAGCTGGCAAAGCTAATGTTGATAACAACTTTACTCGTATTAAGGTGAGTGGAATCGATTTGAAAGTTTTCCGTCGGAATTTTTGGTCATTGTAATGACACAACTAGTTTACATTAGCTTTCCATACGTTTTGGCAGGGGTTGCTGCCTTCTTCAGGATAACTTTATTACGAGTAATACACAAAATACAAAAAAAAACATATGTTAACTCAAGAGTATAATAACCATTAAAACAATAAAATGCGCACTCACTTGTTTATAAGCTATTTGTTTTTTTTAAACATAAAATATAAAAGATTGTTAAATTAGAAAAAAAAAGAAGAGAAAAAATACTTCAAGTGAAGCTTAGTCCTGGCAGGAAACTTATTTTAAAAATTGCAATGGTACATTTTATAGACTCAAATGGTTGCTTGTCTCAAGTTTCGTGTCTGGAATTCAAAGTTATTATGATGTTCTGGCTGATGTTTTTGCCGTTGTAAATGTTCCTAAAAGAGATGAAGTTGCTGTTGATGACGTTGTCGCGACAACTTAATTGATTATATTTATGCATCTAATGATGCTAATCTGAATAATTTAGCCGATAGTGATGCTGCTGCTTAAATAAATTAAGTTGCTATTGATGTTGTTGCTGGATGCTGTGATGAATAATTTGGCTGATATTGATGTTGTTTGACTTTTGAACTTTTTACTACAAAAATGTAGGTGGAATAAGAACAAGGTTAAATAAATTATATGTATTTTTTGAATCTCAAGATTTTCAGCCCATTGTTCTAACCGAAACATGGTTAAATGAAAATCATTTAACTTCAATAGTTAACAATGTGTAGTATTTAGGAAAGATCGATGTTCCTTAACCGGGTTTAGATAGAGCTAAATTATATTAGGAAAACTGCCCTTATTTTTTAGATAATTCAAAAAATTCTGTTCAAGTTATGATATTAAGTGACTTCAATCTTAGCGATGTCAGCTGAAAATTTGATCTTGAGGATAATCACCTTGTGCCTTTTAACATTGTTACGGAAATACAATCTGAGGTTGTGGACTTTTTTAGCCAATTTGATTTAGTTCAAATTAATGATTTTAAAAATAGTCTGAATAGTATATTAGACTTGGTTTGTTGACAAGGAATACGAAGCTTATATCGAAAAGAATAAATTTTCTTTTGTTCAAAATTCAATTTATCACTTATGTCTTTCTATCGATTGTTATTATTAAGCATACATATATGTATAAGAGAATCTTAAGATTCCACAGAGTTTTTTTTTTCAATTATAAATGTGTAAATTTCATTGAAATAAACCATTTTTTTTTTCAATTCCATGGAATGCAACTTAGGCCGATTTAAGCTTAGATCAAGCGTTTGAATTATTTTCTAGATATATAAATGAATTCCGTGATTTTTCGATACCCACAAAACTATCCCGAAATCATACCGAAGCTTCATCGAAAGCGGGGCAGTAGCAAACATCAATAAATATGCATACAAAATCAAGGAGGACACATTGAGCATCCTTTATAACTATTTTAAGATACACATAAAATTAGAACTATCCAAAACCTAAAGAAATAATTTTGTATTCGTAGCTTTTAGGAGATAGTAGCAAGAAAAGATTTGTTTTATTTTACCTGGCTATTTTTGTATGGTTGTTACCAAGTATTATTTAGTCTATAGGTTTTTTTTCAGCAAAGTTGTTATTGATTTTTACTTGCGATATAGGCAGGGCAAGATTTGCATTTGAAAAAAAAATCGAAGTCGAGATTTTGATCAAACATAACGATGGTAGCCAACATGAAAAAAGTTTGTCTCGGAATTCCTTCTGTCTCTGTATGGCTGTACCTTGACCTACAGTCTAAGACGATGAAGTGATTTTCTTCATACTACGGTGTCTTTGGCGATTCGATGATTCCCTAGAGTAGGAATTGAATTTTTTTATCTCAAATAAAAATCTTATATATCTTGAAAACGGCTTTAACGGTTTTGATAAAAAGAATATGTGTATTTAGGCATGGTATTTATTTTGGTCAGGTCAGGTAGACAAATTTTACTAAAAATACCTACGAATCATTAAACGGTTTTTTGATTTTCTCTTAAACGACTTTACCGATTTTGATTACTTATGGTTTAAATACAGGACCTCCTTTGGATTTGATTTAAATAAAAATTATTTTTTTTCAACATCATGAAAACGGCTGAACGATTCATTTTTGAAATACTGTCCTTACATCATATCACACTAAAAATTCGGATACGAAATATTTTTATAAGAATTTTAAAGAAATTTAGAACATAAAAAATATGTAAGTATGTATATATGTACATCATTTTTTTATCGAAAATGGCTGCAACGATTTTGATAACAACATTATGTGTACTATTGTAGGCATTTCTATACGGTTTGGTCAACAGAATTTTAATAAAAATATTTTTAACAGTATAGGTACCTGTCATAATGTTTTTTTTTTATTTTGACTTTCTCATGAAAGGTTACACAGAGTTAGACCAACATTTTCTTACAGGAGCTTCTTTAAATTTAAAATAATATATTACATATAAAAGTTTTCGAAAAAATATTTTACATAAAAGTTTTCGAAAAAAATATTTGGATTTTTGAAAAATAATATTTTTTTTGAAAATTCAATATGTTGAAAACGAGTGAATGATATTCCATTTGAAATATTTTTGTTAACTGTATATTAACAAACACTTGAAATTGGTATAGTAATTTTTTTTTTTGATTAGAAAGGAGGTAGTACACATTAGTTTTGATTGTCTGCAATTGGAAATCTTGAGCCGGGTAAAGCATTCCACATTCGTGTAGTGCGACTAATAAAAGATTCTCTGTACTTGACAGAACGTCCGAAATTGGGCTCAAGGATAAACTGATGAGCATTCCTAGAAGTCAAAGTATTACGCTTCAATTATTTGAAGGGAGGAAGGCAACTGGCTATTTCACTAGATCACTGTTTATGAAGATAGCGGTAAAATAATGATAGACATGAAACATTGCGGCGGTACTCGAGAGATACAAAAGTTTCAGTTAGGCAACGATCGCCTATCATTTTTATAGCTCTCTTTTGAATTCTGTTCAAGAGACTTAGGTGGGTTTTTCGAGCACCTGCCCAGATCCTATTGCTACGAAAGCCATACGGTCGGTCATTAAGAAGCTTTCGTCCCTGAAGATATTTCTTAAGCTGAAAATTGATCAACTTTTCCATGACTTTGGAAAGAAGGGACGTAAGTGAAATTGGTCGATAGTTAGAGAGGAGGAAGATTCGCCTATTTTAGGGACAGGCTAGACAAATGATGTTTTCCATCCACTCGGAAAGAGACCTGTAAAGTAGGATAGATGGAAAAGCTTACACAGTGGTTTTGCCAGCGTTGAAGAACACCTCTTCAGAACATTAGCAGGGATACTATCCGGGCCAGCGGATTTGTGAATGTCATGATCTTTTAGTACTCATGCTAAAGGTCCCCAAGATTTTCAATACTATTGTGTATTCAAATTTTTAAAAAAAAAATTTCAAAAATATTTCAAAAACCCCATGCTCAGAATTTTTTAAACTTGAAAATCAAAAGGTTTTTACTAGAATTTACAAGATCTGAGTTTTTTTTTATTTTACCTAAAATAACGGTCTCGCTACACAAATGTCAAAAAAATGGATTTCGTAAATCATATTTTTTCAAAACGGTTTTGATATTTGTTTTTATAATTTTTAAAATATTTAAGAAAATATAAAACTAATATATTACTGACTGTACCTACAAAAGAAATATTTTTTAGAATTTTGAAATTCGAATTATTGGCTAAACGGATTTTAACAAAAAAATGTATAGAGAAGCTTCTAAGCCGTTTGAAAAACATTGCATATTAAAACTTAAAAAAAAAATATTTTTTGAATTCTTAAGAAAAAAATTATTTTTTTTGAAAATTCAATGTCTCAAAACGGCTCAATATTTTTTTTGAAATTTAATTTTTATTGGTATAGATACTAATGAGGACTTAATGTTGGTGGATCAAAATATTTTCTTATAACAACGTTCTTGTTATAAATTCATATTTTTTTAAGAAATAACATGACATTCTGTTTTTATCTCCCATTACTTAAAAATTAAAAAAAAAATTAATATTATGCTTATGAAATTCTTAGTCTACTACATGAGAGCAAGTTCGTGCAACCCAGTCGTGCATTTTATTTTTTATTTTGTTTGCATTTTATTTGTTTTTGAGCTCAGACTAGTTGTTTTAGCTATTTTATTAACTTTATTTTAGTAACTTTAGCAATGATTTGTATGTACTTGCACAATTTTCTCTTAATATTAAAATATTATTTATCAGTTAGAGGCAGTCATATATATACAATTTAAAAATTAAGTAATTGCGTTTTCCATTTATTACACTTATTGTGAAACTTGAAAATGTTAATTTCTTCTATCCAATTATGATTTTTTGTATTCGAATGAGGAAATCGTAGAATAAAAATTCTTTGCTATTAGCGCACAAAGAGTGTATGTAATGTAGAATAATACTTTCTTTAGTCCCCACGAAAATTAACTTGTAGTGTACGAGTATTAGTGCTTCTTAACTGGATTTTAAAAATCGAAATACCAATATATCAAAATAGATTTTGATATTTCTTTTCTATTTCTTTATGGAATATAATTTGAACTGAATTAAAGTCGGTAAAAATCGACCAATATTTGCGTCTTAGAAGGGTACGGCAGCATCTAACTGATGAGCCCACTGTCGTACCTGGGTGAAACGCACCTTGGAGTTGAGGTCACTTGAGCTTTTAATTGAATTTCATTCAATCACTCCACTTAAACAGAAATAATTTTCTATCTTCAATGAATTAAAGAGCTACTAGCTTTTAATTTATCAAATTTTCATAGAATGACAAACATGGTGTTGTTTCATTCTGATTTATCTTTTTGTCAAATTTGATGAAAAAATAAACTACTGCAACTTAAGAAAAAACATTCCTGGTGTAATGTTTTTTCGAAGTAAGTAATTAATTTAACAATTTAAAATTATGAACGGGATTTCAATATTTTTGAACCAACACATTATTAAATCAATTTTTTGTTTATTGTTTTCTTTACAAATTATTTTACAAAACGGATAAGAAATTCTAAAAAAAAGAGATTTATTTCTTATCTTCGAGGTTTTCTTTATATGCAAATAAAGGACTTGAGACAATAAAGACGACTATTAGAAAAAAAATTCACTTAATTGTACGTACAATAAATTGAGTCGAAAAAGGACTTGAAACTGCTTTTTCAATGGATACACTTTTTTGATGTGTTTGGATACATTTGGACATTGTACAAAGACAAATTCGATACCTACTTGTAGACATTTAAGATATTATGGATTTATTCTTATAAGCGATATTTTTGTATATGAGTATTTCTATACATATTTATAAATATTTTTGAAATCTTATATGTACATACCGTGCGTAGGACTATGAAATGGCATTCGTTGTGGGGCCCAGGGCCACCCTGGTGGACACAATGCGGCATAACGTCCGGCCAAAGCTCCCCATTGTGAGATAATCCCCAATCTGTAATTAAAATGTTTTTATAAGTTAATCATATAAACAAATATATCTATAAATGTAACGGTGAATATAACCCCAGGATAAGAAATTTCAAACACCCTCCACAAATTTTCTTTTTAGATTTGAAATCAACCGTGCAAAGTAAAAGACCACACAAACCTTTTAGGTATCGGAAATAACCTTTCTAATGGAGGTAAATTAAATAAATATGTCTTCTATCAGTAAACACACCCGCAGGTATGTATGTATGTATATTTATTTCAGATCGTGTAAAGAATCTCCCCTAGTCCTTGAATTTCAAGACGGTCAATGGATGTACGATACGAGAAAACAATATTTACTTAAAAGCATCTTTTAATACATTTATGTGCTAAATCAAACAGCCCGAACAAAAATAACAATCTAGAATCAAGGGATGTATAAGATAGGGATGGAAAACGAAGATATTTTAAGGATTAGGGGTAGGTATAAGCTCGGAAAGGGTAATTCTACGCCAAGAAGGGTGCTGAGTGCAAAGTTATTCTTCGAAGAATCACTTAAGATGGATGCCAGTTCAGGGTTTCTTTTTCTTAAGCAAATGTGGGGTTACCTTGAATAGCTTGTAAATACAAGGGAGTTAATATTTTGCTTTATCTCTCATTCTTTCTCTTGGGTTTTCTGTGCGTTCAAAGAAGTACCTTATTTATTTTTGAAATTTCGAATTTATTTTTTTCGTCTTTAAAGAAGATGATAAAAAAGTAACACGTAATCGTATAACTTCACAATGGAATACAAAACACACAATCAGCAATTTTTTCGCAAGAAAATTGATTTTTTATTATAAATTCACAATTAAACCTCTCTCGTTAACTAAACAGGAATCGTTTTAAAAAAATTATACAAATATTCAAAATAGATAATTTTGCATACAAGAACGAAAATTATAAGACGTTGTAACGAATTCTTAAAAAATAAGCTTTCATACACATACAAAATATTAAAAACATTTTAAGAAAATATTTTGGTACGCCAAATTTAAGATTTTATTATAAAAATCAAATTTCAAAACAAAATATTGACTCGTTTCTGAAATCCCGAATTTTCCAAAAAAAAAAACATTAATTTTTTTCTTAGGTACCTCTTGTAAATTGCAATAAGGAACTTTTCCCAAGTTAAAAAAAATCGAGCATGGGTTTTCGATATATTGAGTTTTGAAAAAGAAATAATTTTTTTAAAAATCCAAACAAAACTTTATGAAAATTTTAATACAAAATACTTTTCAAACTTTTGGAGACCTTTGGCATAAAAAATGATCAAAATCGCTTGTACTGTTTTTGAGAAAATGAAATACAAAAATTGTTCCAAGAGGGTTAGCATTAATAACCAATTTTTGGAAATTTTTTGTCAACCATTACCTAGCTTAAACTAAATGAAATCTTTTGAATTTTTTTAATGTGTGGAAAAGTTTTCGAGAAAAAAAAAATTATTTATAAATTTCGAAAAAAAAAATAGTATGGCAGGTACCGTTGTTTTTGATCTTAAAAAATAAAAACTTGTGGAGGGATATTAAAAAATGATATCTACCACGTTTAAAGAAAATCGGCCGAGCCGTTTAGGCTGTAGTCGAAGACACAGACAGAATTTGCGAGATCACTTTTTTCGTCTTCACTACCATCGTAATGTCAACTTTGATCAAAATCTCAAGTTCGGTTTTTTTACGAATGCATAACTTGCCTTACTTGGTACCTTGAGCAGTGCGGTCGCGCTGAATAAACTATTATAAAGATTATTAGAAAAAGTTGTGTTTTATTTCTATCAGGACCAGTGGAGGTCCGGTGAATTAATTTTTTTGAACTTCGAGTAACCAAAGTTCGTTATTGGCGAGTAAGTCGTAAGTGAAAAGGAATGCATTGGTAAATATCTGGACTATATCTGCTCAGAAACTTTTTAATCAATCAAGGAATGGGTTCGAATGGAACTCTCATATGGAATCCCTAAAAAAAATACAAGAAATAGTTAAGGGAAACCAACAGACCTTCGATCTGATAAATGAATAAACTTTAATATTGATGTATGTCCTTTTTACTTTCCCTCTTATGTCAAATTACCATTAAAAATGTTTATGAGTTATGACCTTGCACCAACTCGAAAACGAAAGAATTTACCTAAACAGGTAATATATTGAGTTATAGATTATCCACAAAGCCAAATTATATGAGACATTCAACAGCTTTAAAGATATAAATTCGTATTTATACTAGCTGAACTTCAAATAAATTCAGACGAATTTCTCATGTGAAAACATTTGAACGGCTGAACATGCTTATTGCAAATGGAAACCCTTAGAAATTGCCAGCAACAGGTTACACACTAGTACGAGAAATGGAATATTCCTTTCTTCATTAGTTTTTAATTTTGGTTGAAACAACATTTTTATGAGAACGGAATCCTCGGTGAAGAAAAGATACAGAAAACATTTGAACAGAATTTAAAAGAAGAAAATTAGTTATTTCACAAACCGTTACAAATTATGTTAAAACAAATTATCTCTCGTTAAAATACATCGCCGAAAATAACGAAAAACCCTATATTTTGGATTTTAAAATATTAAACTAATAAAATCTAAGCTCAATGTTGAACAATTCGGGACCTGGGTCAGATTTAAAAATTAGATAAAATACATGACCGGATCGCACGTCCTTGCGTTATATTGAATAAGCTTCGAATTTCAAAAATTGTAGTGATAAAACATGACTGCAATATAGAATAATATTCAAAAGCATAAAATTCATTGTTTAATTTGTTGAAACAGCTGTTAAAAAAAATAAACAATTAGCATAATTGTAAGTAAGTACTTAAGAATGGAATTCACTATCATGCTATCTCTAACATTTTCTTAAAGTTAAAATCGTCGAATGCCTATTTTACAGTTTAAATATCGTTATAGCTTTATACGACTCTTTAACACTTCCAGATGTAAAAAACATATTTTTTATTAGTTTTTGCACGAACTGTAATTGTTTTACGTGTTTTCAAAAGTAATTCATTAAAATGTTATCATAGTTGGAAAATGTTTAAAATTAAAAAAA
This sequence comes from Philhelius festivus, assembly GCA_963931855.1. Classification (NCBI taxonomy): domain Eukaryota; kingdom Metazoa; phylum Arthropoda; class Insecta; order Diptera; family Syrphidae; genus Philhelius; species Philhelius festivus. Next base: position 89,644,716 of record OZ007555.1, read on the forward strand.
GGCTAGCAAACAAAATGTTTAGAAGTACAAATAATCTAGTGTTAGGGAGTTTAAAATGTTGCCCATTGTGTATATAAATAATTGCCTTAAAAGGGGTTGAATAGAATTAGCATTCAAATATAACTCCTTATCTGAAATTAGATACTTTCAACTGTTTTCCAAAAATGTCTCTGATGTCTGATATCTCTTATTTCGGTCTTTTTCATGACAACAAAAACTTCCCACCCATAACTTTGATTGAAACAAAAATCTAAGCTTCAATGCTTGTCGTTTTTCGTATACTCACGCTCATTACTCAGGCTCTCCCCCTTTTGAAGGGCTTTATTACACCCCATTCTTGGGGTTATTCGCATGAACTTCATAGTCATTGCACCAAGAGGTTCTCACGGAATTAAAAAATTAAGAAGAAAATGTTTCACGTTGACTGTTTAATCCTAAAAAAGCACCTACCCTAACCTTTTTGATGACATGAGGCTAAGGAATCGATATTGTTGTGGTGAGACCCATTAAATCACATCTCTATGTATGTATATACGTATGTGTTTAGTACAGTACAAATATAAACAGCTCCGCTTGTAATATGATTCGATTTACGACTTTGGTTGAAGTTGCTTACTAAACTCAAGTCAAGAGCATTATGCAAAGGGACAAAACGAAACAAAATATTTGATTAATGAATTTTTGTTTTCAAAAATATTGGAGACGATAGTGGCCGATATTAGTAGAAACTTTTGGGAAGAGTTGTTACGGGACAACATTGTGAGAGGCTGGAAGAAGGTTGCCTTATGGATCGATAACTAGTTACAAAATTATTTCAAAAGTCATACCAAAAATACTAATGTTTTATAGATACGTAACGCAAGTACGAATACAAAGTGGGATCAAATTCGATCAAATACTAATACCTACATACAATATGAAACTTATAAAACTGAAACTTTTGTTCTAATTCTTTCGATTTATCATATTCATGTTATTGGTATTGAGTTACTTCTTGATGAAAATTCAATAGTGAAATTGATGCTTCGTAGTTGTTAATCCACCATCTTAGTCTTCGGTAAAAAATATGATGAATATTCAACAGTTAACATATTAAGTATGTTTATAAAATGTCAAACAAATTCAATAGTGAAGCTTTAGTAGATGAGTTTAACTTGCATCTCAATCCAGGAATTGTACATATTTAAGGCATTTGTTTGTTTGTTTTCATTATTTAATGTACGGCCTTATTTATAAACTTATTATACCAATTATCAGCAACTATTCAGCTCTTTTAATGCCTCTTAACGCGAAAATGTTATTTATAAAATTTTTACACGCTGGAAATAGGCGTTTATAAGCTGAACGGGTTTGTAGGTTAAATAGTGCCTTATATGTATAAGGAAATTCTAGTATCAAACTATCCATTTCACTTTAACATCACATTAAAATATAATGGTTACCAAAACAAAAAAGTCTTTTAGTTATTATTGATAGTATAACTTTATGTTATTTTTATTGAAACTAAACTTTTATATTATACCTTTGTGATAATACTATAGGTTATATATACGAAGATATTATGATAAAACGAATATCAATTTGATTATCAGTATTGTGCTTGAGATAATGCTGTTATTTGAAATGCGCAATGAGCTTAAGAAGTTCTTCTCCGAACAGCTTATTTCTGCATCCGTTATCAGGTTTTTTGAACTATTATATGATGAGCAATGGTTTTGAAATGGTATTATTTATTATTCGATAAACTCAACATATGTTGAACTGCAAATCCTTACAGGAAACAACCTCCTTTACAGTAAGAGATACAATGCCTTCAGTTAAAAAAAATGGCTTCTAGATAGATTTTTGTAGACAAAAAAGTTACGAAAGATTTACTCTTTTAAATGTCTTTATAGAACAGAAATGGCTGTGAGTTGTTAGTGACCATGTTAAGTGGTTAAGTCTTTCTCTGTACGAGCCATTGGCCTCTTATTTATTTATTTTTATTATATCTTATGAGTAAACTTTTTTTCGGAAAACCAAAAATTTTTACAAAAAATGTATGTTGTATTGTTGTAGATTTAGTCTTTGATTTTGGAAATTAACCTCCTTATAATTATTTTTAATTTTCGAATATCAAAATCTCGGTTAAAGTTCCTTTACGGAAACTCTAAAGAAGAGTATTACATGTAAAAATTATTAAAGAACTATTTTTCGGATTCAAAAATATTTAAATTTTTGCTACGTAAGTTCAGTATTTCGAAAATGGGTGAATAAATATTTAAATGTTATTTATTAATTCGCAAAAATGTAATTTAATTTTAAATTGATATTTATTAAATTTTATAAAAATCCCATACACAGTATTTCGAATTTCTTAATAGTAAATATTAAGTTCATAAGCCAGTAATCGAATTTGACAAACAATTCAAGAACAAAATTAGACCAGATTTGTATCCCATTAACCAATATAAAAAAATATAATATGCCTACCTACTTTGTTGCTAGGTAGTTTTATTTGGGAGCTTAGTTTACTACATATTTAAAAAATGTAAGCCTTAAAAACCAAATTTTTAAGAAATCGCAATCTTAATAGCTACATATATGTTCTGTGCTTAGGTCCCACAAAGTCATTTCGTTTTTTCTGTACAAAATATACAGACAAACAGGGAAAACATTTCAGAGCTTGCTGAACGTGAATGAAATTTGTGGACATTTTTGAATAAAAACAACAGCAATTTATATGTTCTTAATATTTAAACTTCTTTAACAGACAAAGTATGTATAACCACCTACGTACATAACATACATATGCCCACAAACATGCAACATTTTGTAAAACCGTTCAACTACCCATGATTGTTGCATTTATGAAATTCCATAAATCCCCACTTGTCAGTGTCCACAATAACGATTTGTGTGAAGACTTTCAACCGTGGTGATTATTTTAAATTATTGCAGTGTGTTTTTCTTTACATTCAATTTATAAAAATAAAAAATAAACACGGTCAAGTGAAAAAAAATAAAATTAAAACAAGACTTAGGTATAAGGCAAGGGTAGCAATGAACGTAAAGACAACTGTCAAGAATACTGGTAGGGTTTCCATGGTCTTAGCTGTTCATGTGTACGGATTATATTTGAAAAAATATGCAATACTCGAATATGCATGTTAAAAAAAGAAAAATACTAACACATGATTTTCTTTATAAAATTGGTAGGTATATGTATTAATGTATTTATTATTTTATACATACACATGCACGTATATACCTATTTGAAAAAATTAAGAAAGATACAAAGCCGAAGTCAGCAGGTAGCACTTTAACGGATAACTCTTGAAATCTGTCACATTTCATAAAGCCTTTAATAATATTTTCACTTCACAGAATTCTAATAATCCTACTTAAGCGATAAGCGCCCATTATTATTGTTGCATGTGCATTGCCTCAATTTCAAACAATAAAATGAACCTACTGAGATGAACACAAAAATCTACTCGTGAACGTATTTCTCGAGATGGCGCACGGCGCAACATAGTCAATATTTTGACGTGCGGGCTTGAGTGACATCAAACAGGACAGGGGCACGACCAAAAAGTACTTTTGTCACCGCAATATGGGTAACTAACTCATTTCAGTTTTCATTTTGAGGTCACATAAGTGGTTCCGCATATAGGTATGTATAATATTGTGATATTATAGGCAATTGAGATTTTGTCACATATGAATACATTTGTATTTTTGTACGAAGAGAAAGTGATAAAGGAGCTACATATTACATTTATAGAACACAAAAAGGATTCTTAACGCTTGAGTTCACAATAATACGCAGAAATAGTTAAATTCAATGATCTCATCTCAACAATGTTCTTCAACCAAAAAATATGGGCCTAGATGAAATACGAAAAAGAAGAAGAGAAACAAAATAAATTTTCCGGTACATATGTAGGTCTACATATTAACATAAGTATGTATGTATGTATAAATATAAAATAATAGATTGATTTTTTTGTATCAATAACACTTCCCTAATCTTTTTTTATATGAATAAAATTAATAAGAACACACGAGTTTGCAGTATCATTATTTTATGGGCTTTTATATGTATTAAAGAATTCGGAATAATGGTCACCAGTTTAGGGAATTTTCTCCTAGATTTATGTTTTTTATTTGTATCTTTAACGGTGAATTTGGGGCGACAAAATGTTTAGGCCGAAATGTAAACAATATCTTAGCAAAATCTAAGAACTTTTTCAACCAAGTTTTTGAATTTTTCTAGTAATTATTTTATATTTATTTAAAATATTTATCATAACCATGTACCTCCTTACCTATGTGCCTACTTTATACAAGTTTTGTCTTTGTTTTATACAAATTTTGTACGTATGTATTTTAAACTCAGACGTGAATTAAATTTAGTTTTTCTTGTAACATTATTACTGTCTATATACTATACCAGTGTTTTTCAAACTGTGAGTCGCGAAGAGATCTTTGGGGGGTCGCGGTCGCAAGCCGGTAGGATTAGTAAACAAAAGTCCTGTACTAAAGAAATTAAATAAAACAAAAAATTTTTTAGGGCGACATAAGTATGTGCCTGTTTATTTTTTAATAAACGTTGAAATCTTGGATTAGCTTTTGACTTTTTTAAGATTAAATCATTTTCCAAATTTAGTCTGTTTTGTTTATTAGTTTTAATGTTAAATATTGAAGAGAATGTGACTTCGCACAGGTATGAAGTGGCGAATGGCAGTAACAACTTCAAAGTCTCGTTTGTCAGCTCAGGATACTCTTCTCTTTATCCAGAAATTTTCAATCGTTTTCAAAATGAATTCCATTCTCAGTATGCCATCTGCAGCTAAATCTATAAGATTTTATTTCATCTTTACCGATGGTAGATTGGCGAGTTTGGCTGACATATTCAAAAAAGGATTTAATACCCATCTTTATCCATCTCCACTTTCAGAATCGAGTTCCGGAAAGTAACTTAATAGTTTCTTCTCCAAATTATGCAAACTCTGTACCATGAAATGAATATGAGAGCTTAATGATATCGATTCTTCGAGGATCTTTTGAAAGCAGGGAAAATAATCAAAACGGTTTGTTTGTAAAGACTCTGACCACAAACGAAGTTTTGCGAGGAATCCTCTGATTAAATCTTTTGCAGTTAAAATGCTTTCTTCTCTCCCTTGGAGGTTCTTATTCAAAATGTTTCAGTAATTGAAAAGATCAGCAAGAAATGATAATTTTAGGAGCCACAAAAATGATCCGAATTTCCAGATTTTGAATCTTATAAGAACATCAATAATTCGACATTCAATTCCAGAACTCGTCAATACCTTTCCTTTTGACATCTGACCTCTGTGTGAAAAAGGAGATTTTGATGGAGTGAACCCATTTCATAGCATATGATCCTAAACAGCTGACTTTGCAAGGCCTTGCCTTTAATAAAGTTCACAACTCTAATCACATCTTTAAGCACATCATTTAATTCAGAAGGTAACACCTTGGATGCCAGAACTTGTCGATGAAGAAAGCCAGTGTGTCCATGAAACGTTTGGCGTTATTAATTTTAATTTTGCCCAATTTTGTTGCCCGTCAAAGCTTTAGCACCATCGCTATAAACAGAAAACATTTTTTCCAATCAATTTCTTTCTAAAAACATATCGTACAAAAACTGGCCAGTAGTATAAGCAGGAAGAGCTTTGCAAAATAAAATTTCTTCTTCAATGTTTTCCTCTGCTTCAAAACGAACAAATACCACTGTGCACAGTCTGAAACATCAGTAGATTCATCCAGTTGCAAGGCAAAATTTGCACTCTTCTTGAATTTTGCAATTAATTGTTCTTGAATTTCAAAGGCCATGTCTCTTATTCTCCGCTCAATTGTATTGTCAGAAAGTGGTATATTTTTAAGTTTATCTGCCTCCTGTTTGCCCGCCCAAAATAGGGGAGAGTGTGGCACATTTGAACAATGCTTATAAAATTTTACTTTATTACTCTTTTTTAAAAGTAATTTAAAATTTTAACCACTGTTCGATGTGAGTAAAATATCAGGCCAATTGCTCGAATATTTTAGGTTTTATCAGTCTGGAAAGCAAAAAGTGTTCAAATGTGCCCCACTCTCCCTAATTTCAACTATATCAAAGGCCGCAGGCAAAATAAGATTCTCAGCAATTGTATGAGGTTTCCCTGCTCTGGCAACTCGGTATTCTACTTGATAGCTAGCTAACAACGCTTTCTCATTGGCACTTAAAACAAATTTTAAAACAAAAAAAATGTATCAAACAAAACAGTAAATCAAAATTACAATAAGTACATAATATTATGTATGTATGTAATGTAGGTAGGTAAAAAAAAATGACAAACAAACAAAAATGACAATTCTGATGCGCACTTAAGAATTCGAAAAAAAAGCACTATATTTCTTTGTTTTGCTTATTTTGGATGACATTATGGGTAGGGGAGTCTAGATGATGATTACGTCATAGGTAGTTATTTATTTTTTTACACGAATGGCAACCCTCACATTGTCTATGCTTGAAAACGAAACGCATTTTCGGGGATTCCCGCAAGTAATGCATACGTTTAGGACCGATTAGGGGAATTACCGCGCGATATACATACACTTGTCTAAATTTCCTCTGTCACGCACACTGATAGGAAAGTTAGACCTGTAAGAGTCGCTGCTCGTCGTGCTAATGAACTGATGTGCATTATTCAAAATTTAGAGCGCCATAATGTTGAATGGTTTGACGAGAACGACGTAGACATTCCAAAATCGGATGAAAGTGAGCAGACTCACAACACTGAGCAGCAATCCAAGCAATCCTAAGTTATCGAAAACTTCGAATCATGGATTCGGGTTTCATGGACTGAAGACTGTTAATTTGAATTTAATATGTGTACCAAAAGTTTAAAATAAGTTTGTTATGTTCGTAAGATTATAATATTTTTGTCTCTTAAGCCTAATACGCAGATCGAGACAAGACAAATTTTATCGCTACAATTTTAATCTCTACAAAACTTTTCCAAATCTCACGCAAAAGTTTGAAGTTGGAGAGATAAATTCTAATTTAATGTGTTTTTTAGTGTATCTCTGGAACGGGTTGTCTTACAAAAGTTGTTCATATCTTTTTGGAATCTCCTCTTGATGTTCTCGAGACAAGCATCAGCACCATTTACATTAAACCAGTATTGACAAATATCACTTTCGGAAATAGGGTGGCTGTCAAAATTTGTCCCGCAAAATAATGCTTGTATCATTCTTTTTCCTGGCAAAATCTAGTGGAGACATTTAGTACAGCAATGCACAAAAGTATGAATTTTGCGCGCGAACTGCGTACTGCTAGGAAAAATATCCAAGACAAAGTTTGTCCCAGGACGAAAAATGTATGGGAGACAAAATTTTTACTCTATGTTGAATACTGTATCAGTAAAATTTAATCTCTATCCTAAATCTATTTTCTTATTTTCAAAATTATAATTATAATATAACATTAGGTGTGTTTTTTTTGCAAGTCCATATAGAATTGTAAAAAAAAAACGACATCGGGATTTAGGAGCTTTTTTTTCACATAGCTGGAAGCACTGTGTACGCTATGACATTTGTCAGCTTATTGACGACTAGCATCAACCAATCCAAAAACTTCACTTTTGACGTCTCTGAGCAAATTATCGATAACATATAGATAATACTATTTTGGCATCACCATTTTTATCGGGTCTTAGATTAACGCTCGATAATTATCTGGTCTTAGCTAACTCTGTATAGATTTAAGTAGTTGTTGCATTTGCATGTAAAGCGCTTAGTCCCGATGTCGTTTTTTTTACAATTCTATATGGACTTGCAAAAAAAACACACCTATTATAAAAAAAATACATTTATAATTGAAAAATGTTTACGTAAGCATGGGGAGAGGGGGTAAGAGCTTTGCTTACTTTTGCTGACAAGGGGGATGGGGGGGGTAAATAATTGTAATAAATCTGCTTACGTAATATCTGAATGGCCCTTTATGTACATGCATATAATGTGTGTATTATGTATTTAAGCACGTCAATAAATGTGTTCGTTAGATAACCTATACACTCTTAAGCCTAGTACGCAGATCGGGAAAAATTTTGTCTCTCATACATGTTTTGTCCTGGGACAAATTTTGTCTTGGATATTTTTCCGAGCAGTACGCAGTTCGCGCGCAAAATTCATACTTTTGTGCATTGCTGTACAAAATGTCTCCACTAAATTTTGCCAGGAAAAAGAATGATACAAGCATTATTTTGCGGGACAAATTTTGACAGCCGAAAATGATTTTTGGCAAAACTGGTTTTATGTAAAAGTTGCTGATGCACTTTGTGAAAGCATCGAGAGGAGATTCCAAAAAGGTGTGAACGACTTTTGTAAGACAACCCGTTCCAGAGATACACTACAAAACACATTAAATTATTTTTTTATTCTCCAACTTCAAACTTTTGCGCGAGATTTGGAAAAGTTTTGTAGAGATTAAAATTGTAGAGATAAAATTTGTCTTGTCTCGATCTGCGTACTAGGCTTTACCGTAGCCTTATACGGGCAGACAACTTTTTGATGTGTAAACATCTTTCCCGGCGGTAGAGTGAATCCAAAACGTGGGTAAAACTTGTAACCCGTTACGGTTACACGTTACGGTTACACGTTACGGTTACACGTTACGGTTACACGTTACGGTTACACATTACGGTTACACGTTCTGTGTAGCAACCTACCTTACCGACGATTGCATTTAACACCATGTTTACATTGGAAATATTGCGAACTTACGACATCGTGTTTACATTAGCCGTGTTTTATTGGTTAGTGAATACACTACATATCAAAATTTAACATTGAAAACAACAACAAACGATTAGTGAATAAAAATAAGCTAGTAATTGAAATGGATAATTTAGTGAAGATAGAGTTTCGGATGTTGAAATGTAGGAGGTGTTTAGGTGGTGTCCGAAAAAGTATATGTGGCATACTTGAGGGTATGTTCGTTGGTATTTATTTTGTTATACTTTGCCGATACTAATCCAAAGTGTGATCGCTCCGAAATTTACAGAACAAATATTTTTTCAAATGCAAAACTTTAATTCATACCATAATTCCGGCTTTACACTACTGCCATTAATTTTGTCATAAAATATTGAATCAATTTACGCGAAGGCGATTGGTTTCGATTGATATATTTTATCAGTTCACTGGCATTTGTTCAAAAATGTCATGTAATTGCGGCATTATGTTGAATTTATATAACAACTGAAAAAATTGCACATTTAAGTTAAATTAATACTATGTTAAGGCTGTTTTAGTATGGAGCTAGGTTAAGACAACGATTTTGCAAAATTTTAATCAGACACAGCATCATACTTTCTCTACACTTTTATTGAAGTTAAACTCTCAGAATAGGTACCTATTTTATTTTGTTAGTATCGTTCTAACTTCATATGACTCTTTAACATTTAAAAACGTCAAAATAGGTCTGTTTTCTTAGTTTTTTGCACGAACTACCATTGTTTTAAGGTTGCTCAGAATCAATTTATTAAAAGAAATTGCATTAGGCTAGGCGGTTTCTTAACTGTTTGGTTCAAGAAACTAAAAAGTTTGTGTTTTGACACAAACAAAACGATTGCCTAAAATGACTTCGCTATTTTGTGTAACATATAATTATATGCACCTGCGCGGACATTCAACCAAATTGTTCATCTGTTTTCTATAAGTATCCAAACAGTTGTGCAACTAAAAATTGAATGTGCGCTCCTAGCCTTAGGATGATATTAGTTAAAAAATATTTAAAGTTAGAAAACTACTTTAAAGTTAGGAAATATATAAGAAGTATAATACTACTACCTTAAGAAGAGGCTGTTTAAAATTTTGCGCCAATATTATTTTATTGAGTACAATGTTTTTTTTCTCCAATACTCCAATACATATATGTGAGAACATTTTGAGTAGATTGTAGAAAAAATATATATTTTCGCACTTTTGTAAGTTTTAAATCAAATTTAGCAGTGAGAAAAACTCTAAATCAACTCGATCTGCATTTTCATGAATATTTCAACTCCAGCTTAAAACGAGATACAGATCTTTCGAACACATCCGTGTAAGTTAATTCAACAAGTAGGAAGGAAGAGTGAGTTAAAGAGTGAATAAAGCGTTTTTTTGGTGCTTGTATTACTGCGCTAGATATAGATTACCAATAAAACGCGCCTATTGGAAACTTTGAGTACTGCAATCTCGATTTTATTACTTTCCATTGGTGGCTAGAACTAAATTCAATCCATTAACGAAAGATTTCATAGTGTGTTCATTCAATGTTTTTTAAACAAATCCAGTTCACGTTAGTGATGGACAATTAAATTTTATTTTATGCTCCCAAAAATGTATTTTCAGAATTGACATTAAATAAAATGTACGATTTCGCACGAACTTGCTCTTATGTAATTGCAAAATCGTCGTTTTAACCAAGTTTCATTGTAAAACAGCTTTAATATCGTACTAATTCGACTAAAATTTTGCATCATTGTCTTTTTAGAAACAATTTTCAATTGTTGTTTCTACATATACAAAAAAAGTAATACTCAAACTTTTGAGGAGCTTTAGCATAAAAAAACGATCAAAATCGGTTGTACCGTTTACGAAAAAATCAAAAACTTAAAAAAATGTTCCAAAAACCATTTAAAATGTTGTTCAGGGCAATCAGTTGACATCTACAACGAAATATTCTCGATACGTCAGAATTTAATTTGTCCTCTATATCTGTCATATACCATATAATTATTTTAATTATCGAATTAAATATTCTTTATTATATCAAAGTATACTTTTGGCATTCACTATATCAAAATATAGATCGTTCTCCATCTCTCAAGCCATGAACTGAATGATGACTGCGAACTTCAATGGATTAAAAAAATTAGGTTTTGCCACTTATAATTCCAATACAAGGTGGAAATGATGTCAATCGGTTTATAAATCTCTGACGAAGGGAGTAAGATAAAGTACAGAAACCTAAAAAAAAATTAAAGGATTGGTTTGACTTTGATAAGATGAACTCTCCATCTAGTGGCTTGTCAAAAAAAAAAGTTTTGACATTTTCGCTGCATGATAAGTATATTTGTTGGCGGTGTTAAGCCAGATATACATTGTTCAAATGCATGACAAGCACGTGCAAGTCTATTATTTCAGTGGCAAGAGGACGTTGCCCTTTGTGAGTTTTTTTTCTGTAAAATTGTGTTTTTACGAATTTCTTTGAGATTTTTTTAAATTTTATCCGAGTAATTTGTTTTATTTTGTCTGTCCATTTCATCATATAATTTTCGTTTGCTGTTTTAATATTTTAATCAGTGCTTATTATGCTGTGCTGTGTTCTCATCTCTTCGACGTACTATACGCAAATGAACCAATAAATGCATGATCAATCATCAATCTTGCATATACAATATTTCTATGCAGTACGCTAGATTGAAAGGATTTGGATTTTTCTTCAAGCCTACATCCGATCTATATGTGTGACTTTTTCAATAATATACTTACACGCGTGCTTGTCATGCATTTGAACAATGTATATCTAGCTTTAAACGCAATTGCTGAGGTTGAGAAAAAGGCGGAGTTATCGTTCATTCTTCTTTGTGGTTTTCTTTTTTTATATTTGGCGTTCGCTCAGTGAAATTCACTTAACTGAGTAGAGTAAGGAGTGTGAAAAGATGTCTCCTTTTTGCATGAACAAAGTTAACTTACATTAAAAATCGCTGTGTTTAAAAGCTAAAGTCAAACAAACTTTACGTTACGCAGCGGAGTCCACTTACTCCTAAAACACGCCACGAACTACTTCATCGAAGCATATTGTCGATAAGGTTTTTGGGTTGTGTGAAATGAATAAGTGCAGACACGGCAGTTCACAACTGCTTGGCTCGAGCAACTAAAAGGTTTGTGTTTTGACTAAAAGGCTCTGTTTTTTAATAAGGAATAATCATAGATGTCTATAGTTTCTATGTGTAAAGCTACATATATGTAGAGATATTTTTAGATTTAAGTACAAGTGAAAGGGTTAAATTGTGGGAAAAAAAGTGGCTTCCATTTGAATATATTATGTACATACATATCTAAAGTCACAAACTAAATAGTACGATTGCATTGTATGTTTATTGAGTACGTTCGATAACAAAAATTTGGCACTCGGACGAACGTTGATGTTTACACATCTTAACCGTGAGTCCTGGCACTCACACTTTTTTTTTTAATTTCTTAATCTAAATCTTCCACATGTTTCAATTGAAACATCTTATATATCGACATTCAAAATACAGAATCTGGTAAGCCGAAATATTTAACACAAATGTTATTTATGCAAAAAATCATAAATAGAAATATAACTTATTAATTTTTAATAGCTCCAATCAGTTATTTCGTTTCAATTTTCTTTTTTTATAGTTAATTCAAAGGTTTTTTTTATTTTTACTCATTATCTGCATAACGGATTTAAATGAAATTTTGTATACGAAAGCTTCCAGCAAAACTTTAAATCATTACATATCAAAACTTAAACAAAAATATTTTTTGGATTTTTGAAAATAATTTCAACTTTTGTTTGCAAATTCAATATCCCAAAAACTGTTCATTGAGTTTTTTTAGACATAATTTTTATTTGCATTTTTTAAAACTGACATTCTGTTTTAGGATTTGTTTTAACTATTTAAAAAAAAATGAATTTTATACTTATGAACAGTTTTGTCTAACATCAATTTTTTAAATTCTAAATCTCTTAAAAATAAGACAAATTTCGAACGACCCAGTATATTATGTACTTTTTAATATTTAGCTATGTGATAATATTTATTGGTGCAAAGTTCAATAGAATTAAGAAATACTTAAATTATTTGGCATAATTATCTACGTATAGTGTAAAGACAGTAGCGGAACTTCTCGACACTAAGCGTAAAACGGACAAGCAAAAACATCTGAGGAAGAAGTGTTATGAGCTCCACAAAGTGAACAAAACATGAAAAGTTTTCCTTAAAAATGCTCTTAAATTAAATTTATATCTTTACGAGTTTCCTTATTCCATAAAAAAAATTATCATTCCACCCCACTTACTTCAACAAACATCAATTTAAGATGGTAACCCAGCTTGGTTTTCACTTAAAAATATAAACACAATCAAATATTTACAATTTTGATTCTTCCAAAACAACCCCACTTCCGCCTACTCCCTGTTTTTACCTTTATTATCCTACTCCACTTACTGCTTATTTTCGTATGTCTCCGTCTTGTCTCTATAAATCATCAGATTATTTGACATATAAGCTGGGAAATCTTTTTCCTTACCTCCGGATATGACATCTAGCTTCTTTAGAAAATCGGCTAAGCCCTTAAATTTTACTTAACAGGATTCTTATTCCTATTCCTGCTTCGTATTTGATTTTTGAGGGTTGAGTGCGCTATAAAACAATGGCGGTGAAATTTTCTTTCCTTCTTAAGAGCTTATTTTGTTTAAGCTTAAACGCATTATTATCTCAAATTATGTTGCTTATTCATTTTCTTATTTTTTTTTAATTTATACAAATACCACAGCTTTTTCTTCGTAGTGAAAGATACAAATTATAAAGGTAAAAAGAGGTTGACAGCATTAATGATTCATTTAAAATATACAATTGTTTTAAGTTTTGAACGTAATTTTTAGAAAAAAAGGAATTGTCAAAATGCTGTTAACAACATCAGTTAATTTAATTATATTTTTTTAAGACGTGTCGTGTTCGCAATTTATTGTTGTTAATTTTTTTAGGCGCTAGAGTTTTAAGAATTTAAACACAGGTATAAATATCATATCGATATTTACATTGGACTTATTCAGTGTGAAGTGGGAGTAAAATACGATAGTGAAACTTAAAAAAAAAACAAGATGGAGTGAATCCAATGTGAACCTGAACACGGCCTATACTGTCTCATATCTACTGTCTCATATCTACTGTCATGTTAGTTTGTCAATGAAGGGATATTTGAATTGTCCGTGTGTAGAGACGTCAGTTACATACATGAGGGTGGGCTATCTAGTGGTTTCTTTTTAAATCGTAAGAATTTTGACACGGGCTGGTTCCCGTCAACGAATATTTTTTTGGAGAAATATTTTCGACGAACCATTTTTCAATTCAATATTGAAAAGGGTGGTTAAATTTTAAGGCCCGATTTTGAATGTGAACCACAATTAAACGTCAAGTTTTTTTCTGCATTTCATTTGGCATTTCTCAATTTCAGACTAACTCAATTTGAACCATACACAATCGAGCAACGCGTTAAAGTTATTCAGGCTTATTATGAAAATGGGCGTTCAAATCAAAATGCATATTGTGCACTTGGCGATTTTTACGGTCAATTTAATCGTCCAATGTGCGTACAATCGGAAAAATCGTGCAAAAATTTACACAAACCGGGTCTGTAGGAGATGTGAAAACACCAGTGCATGCTTGTACAGCTCGTAATGCCCAACAATTGCACCTCGCACGTTCGTCGTTTACACATTTACAAGGTGCAAATTTGAAATTACCCAAGAACTAAATCCTCTTGACCATTTCAAGCGTCGTCAATGGTCAGAATGGTGGCAAGAAATGGCAATAGTGTATGATCAATTTTCGAAGAAAATCATCTTCAGTGATGAGGCACATTTTCTCCTCAGTGGATTCGTCAATAAGCAGTATTGCAGCATTTGGGCGAATGATAATCCAAGAGTGACTGTCGAAAAACAATTGCACCGACAAAGAGTGACTGTTTGGTCCGTTTTAGGGGCTGGCGGCATCATCGGGTCGTATTTTTTCTAAAATGAGGCCGGTCAGGCATTTACTGTAAATGGTGTTCGCTATCGTGAGATGATAACGAACTTTTTATGGCCCGATGTGGACGATATGTGGTTTCAACAGGACGGTGTCACTTGCGACACAGCTAACGAAACAATGGCTCTTTTGCGCGACAAATTCAACGGTCGTGTTATCTCACGTGGTGGCGATGTCAATTGGCCGCCAAGATCATGTGATTTGACACCGTTTGCCTTCTTTCTTTGGAGTTATTTGAAAAAAAAGATGTACGTTGATAAGCCAGCAACAATTCAAGAGCTAAAAGATGAGATAATTCGGCACATTAACGGCATAGAACCTCAATTATGCCTCAGCGTCATCGAAAATTTAGACCATCGGATGAAGGTGTGCCGGCGAGGTCGCGGCCGCCATTTGGCCGATATTTTGTTCCATACATAATTGAACCATACCATATTATCATAATAAAAAGAAATGACAATAATTTCCTAAATAATATCAAACTAACTCATTATCAGTGATCAACTTTAAACTGTTCGTTTTTTGATTTAAAAGAGTAAGGCAAATTTGATATGCTTAGTGAAATAAATCACATATCATTTCAGTACATATGTAATGCTTACAAAAAAAACATAAATTTGAGGATACTTGTTTTTTTTGTACCGAGTTTTTTGTATGAAAAAAAAAAACAAGCAAACAGTAGGAACTTCCAGTACCAATTGTTACATTGGAACCAATATAGGAATACTATTTGTGAAGGTTAAAAAGGAGGATTACATGCAATTCACATTCATATTTATCAGAAACAATGACAGTTGCCCTTGGAGCGATAGTGAAATTTATTTTTTTTTTCAACACTTCCAAAGAATTCCATAACAAGGTTGCATCTTGAGAACTGTAATTTTTGCATAATTTATTTACAAAGTCAACAAATTCAAGCAGGAATTCTTTTTAAAACGGATTTTTGGACTGCCAAAACACAACTCCAATTACATACATACATATGTATATGCAATCGAAGTTAAGAGCTTTGTGACTTGCATCTCAAAATTCATTTAATAAAATTATGTATTTATATTTATATTAAAATTACTATTTAAAATTTTTTTTAAATTCTAATCCAGAGGGTGGGAAAATTCAACAGCAGCGGAAGTTAAGAAAATTAAAAAACCACTCAGAAAATTTAAAAGTCAAACAAATTTGTCCAAATGTGAATTAAAACAAAGTGCTTTCTTCAATGTAACACTTTCTTGCATGATTTAAAAAATTTTTTTTCGAATTAGGCTAACTTTTTTTTTTTTTTTTTTTTTTTCGTTTAATCAAATTTAAAAGAAACATAACATAAATGCTTTTAATATGTAGAACGACTAAACATAATTGATAATAATAAAAATGCGCTTGCATACATAAATTGATTCAAAAGACAATCAATCATTTTTACTTACTTTCTCTAAATTTCGAATTAACTGTCCGTGTTAGTTTCAATAAGCTTAGTTTTAAATACTTAATTACCGGGCAAAATATCAATTATATATTACTGCAATCACAGTTAATAAATTTGATAATTTTAATTCAAAGCTATAACTTCGTTAAGCTTTTATGATGTAATTTAATTCTTTTTTTTACAGAATAACGCTAAAAAATAAAGGAAAAAAAATAAAATGGATTTCTTTTTTCAAAAAATGCTAGCAAGATTTCGGCACACAAAATTATTTTTACTAGGTGCTCAGACGTAAACTCCTATTTGTTGCGTTCCCATATGTTTTGGCAAAACCCTGAAACGTATTTATTTTGCATTTGCTCTAGGTATCTGTTACCGAAATAATAAGAACCGTTTTTGATTGAAATTGAAAAAAAAACGAAAATATTTGCAGAATATCTCATCTAGGGAATCATATATTAGTACTCTATACTTAGCAAACTTGAAGCAGATTCGTTTATTGTTTAAAACTCTAGTTCGATAAACAACCATTTATACAGATTGACAAATGTCTGCACTATCGTAAGGATAATTTTAATTCTAGAACGTATCGAATTTTTGTCACACGACACCAATACTGGTCCTATAAAGCAGGTAAAAATATTTGCGGAAAAAAAATTTCAGTTAGAGATTAAATTACACGCCCATTTCTTATCAGATATATTTTTTTCGTAAATTAACATACATATTTATATTTATTTAAAATACCTCATCTTGTATGTAACTGGTAACCCAATTATTACATTCTTCACCCTCACAAAGTCAGTCAGCACAGAAAAAGCAGGACTGTCTTTAAAACTTCATACGTCTGACAGTTGCGTTTAAATTTGTATGTTCGTCCACCCTCGTCAAACGCACGCGCTGAAAACCATTCATTTAACGTAACTTTAATCAAAGATCAAGTAACGTCAAGTGATTAACGAACCTGAATAGGTCCTAAAATGCGCAAGCACATTTTCTTATAAAAAAGGGAATTGTTCCTTAATCCACTGACTATCTAACGAAAAAACAAAAAGTGAAAATATCCTCTCATTAACCAACTGGGCACGATAACGATCAAGCTCGCTCACTCGCTTACACACGCTTGGGCAGGCGCGTTCCAATGTAGCAACATGGTAATTAACTTCTTCTTAGCTGGGATATTGGCGCTTTATTGTGCGCACACGCCTTCTTCATGATCCTTATCAGATTGTGGCAATCCTTACTGAAAGGGATGATAGGTACCAATTTAGTTTAGCGTGTGTCTGTTTTTGTTCTTGTGGATCCTAAGGCCCGTAGCGAGTGTTTTGACAACATAATGCGTGCACATGGACGTTATCGGATGTTTGATTGCATTACGAACTAAACGAATCGAATAATATCCTTTTCACCGCCATATTATGTTGATTTCTTACACCGGTAAATTGTGTGTTTATTTGATGTAAAATATGTGTATAAACCCCTGAATAAACTTGTTTTTTCTTTACTTTGCAAGCTTCTTCTTCCTCATATATCAAATAACAAGTTTCTGCGAGTATGCATGTCGTTTCGATTAGTAATACGGAGAAACTATTTCGGCAACAGATCAAGTAAACACTCCTTGATTCAATATGAAGTATGAATAGGTACCTATTAGTAAATTTGTGATAAATAATTGAAAAAGTGTTGATATACAAATAAAAATTCATCAATAATCATTTAAAGTAATAAAAGATGTTGGAATTAATTATACCAATGTTCAAAAAATTGACGAATAATTTTGTTTGACTTAAATAATAATTCAGTTCATAAGATTTATTTTTATATCAAAATATTCGCACAAAAGGTCAAATTAAAAATGTTCAGTCATGTATTCAATAAATGATAGCTGCACCCGGCCCCTATTTACCCGCTTATACGGTTTATTTTTCTCTTTAAGTGAAAATTATATTTTCTTATTCAAACAGTTTTTTTTTTCAGTTATGTACCTATACATATTAATGGAAAAATTGTTGCACGAAAAGTAATTGTAATAATAATAGATCTATCAATTTTTTCTACAAAGCAATGGCGCAAAATTTTAAACATTCTATTATTAAGATATTAGTACGAGTATGATACTACTTAACAATTTGCTAACTTTAAAGTAGTTTATTAACTCATTCTTAATTTTAACCATTTTCTAACTAGTATCGTACTAAAGCAATTTTCTTAATAAATTGCTTCTGAACAATGACAGTTCGTGCAAAAAACTAAGTAAACAGACCTTTTTTGACGTTTGTAAATGCCAAAGAGCCATATGAAGTTAGCACGATACTACAAAAATAAAAACAAGTAGGTATTTGGTGATTTTAACTTTAATAAAAGGGTAGAGAAATTATGATGCTTTATTTAAATAGAATTTGCAAAATAACTGTTTTAACCTAGTTTCATATTAAAACAGTCTTAACATCGTACTAATTCGACTAAAATTTTGCGCCAATATTTTTAAATTCAAAATGTTTGTAGACTGAATAGTTAGAAAGCATTAGCTCGATCCAAATAAAATGAGAAATTTGATTAATATAAGTATTTAGTATTTTTAACATTTTTAATAACTATTTCTAGTAAGATGGACTCATTAAGCAAACGAAAATACGAATTCGCATCCCCACCTATTTATATGTACAAGAATTTATTATTTTAATATTCATTCATATAATAACATTAACATACCACGAAGTTCAACATTTCAGGCACGCAGATCTTTCTTCGTGATAGTGACAGAATCTAGAAGATTTTACACGCTCGACTTGAAACAATCAATTGTAATTGTAACTGCTCTATAAAGGACCATTTATCCAGAGGTACACGTAGCATTGAATTTCCACACCTATGATGACAAATTTATCATTTCTAAGAAACAGAACGCACTACTTTAATATTTGTTTTAATTGCTTGACAGACATCAAAGTGAAAACGCAGTTGTCAAGGAAAGTAGTTTGCTTTTATTAATAGAGTTAGGGCCAGTTTCAAGACTAGCGGATAAGGTTCAGAAGTTATCCGAAACCTTAACAGGAAACCTTTGAAACTGGCCGTTTAACTCATGAAGTTGCTATACTCTGTCCAACAAAAATTGTCAGTACAGGGAAGATACGACGTTTGTCTCTCATTCTGGTTGCATTGCCATGCATAAGTGTGTCGCCTTTTAAAGCTCTCACAGGGATTCCGTGGTTTAAATTATAAATCGCCGCAAATGAGAGTAAAAAACGCGTAGGGCTACCGTCTGCCGATTCAAAACGACTGAAAACAATATTCAATTTACCTTTTCGCACAACGCCAAGCGGTAAGATAATAGGCTCGTTTTTTTTTTAAGTTGAAAAGCAATACGACAACACTCAACATGCTCTTCTTCTTAAAATGTGTTCTCAAAAGCTTCAAATCCCAAAAGCTCCTTAATAAAAACCACTGAAAAAGCTCCTTGCTTGCAATTGAGAATGATAATGGTAACTCTGTTTTGATGTAGATAAAGAGCGCACGATCGTATTGAGTGACACTTGGCACTGTTGACAGTATCTCATCATCATCAGTAGTGGGATACGACCAGCGTTACCACTTCCAGAAAAAAAGCCGAAGTAGATTTGAAGAAAAAAGTGAAGTAAATTGAGAAAAATCGAAGTAGATTTTAAAATGACTTTTTACTTGCCTTCTGAAAAATTAGAACTCGAGATTTTCATCAATTCACATTACAACACAAAAAAGTAGAGATTCCGTCTGTCTGCAGGTCTGTACCTTAACCTGCACTCCTGCAGCCAGCATGAGAAATTGAAATATTTTTTTTTTAGCTCGGTTCTTTCCATACAGCCATTATGAAATATCATATTTATTTCGAAAACGGCTCTAATGGTTTTTATAAAAAAAAATTATGTTCAGACCATACCAACAATACACACACATTTTGTTAAAATAAAATGTTATTAACGGTACCTGTCATAAATTCTTTTTTTGATTTTCTACTTTCTCATTTCTGACTCTACCGATTTCGATCAAATTTTTTTAAAGAATTAATTTATTAATAAAACACAAGCAAGCGAAATTTTCATAAGATTCGAGTTTCTATGCTTTTAAAATTACTCATTTACCTATGTATTTTTATTGCATTTACATACTTTTTTTGTAATTTTCTTGCTAACATACTACTTAGAGTGAAATAGAGAAAATGAAGTAGATTTGGGTTTTTTATTGTAAAATTGAAGTAGATTGAAACAGAGATTTTTTAAAATGAAGTAGATTTCAGCATTTTGCTGATGGTGCGAATTAGGAAGTAGATTTTAAAATATTTTGAAAAAAAGAAGCAGATCTATTTCAATTGATGTAAAGTGGTACCACTGGATACGACGGTCGTGTTGGGGTGTACAACTTTTTGCAAAGAACTACAACAACAATTCCTTAAGAAAAGTCAGTGGCTTGCTCTTGTTTTAGTGGCATTTTTCCTAACGCATTGTAGTGAGGGTGCATCAGGCGCCACTGCTTTAGAAAAAGCTCTCCCATAAGGCCTGTACTGACAATTTTTGTTGGACAGAATATAATATAAATTAAGTGCTCGCGAGCAATTAATAATTTACGAAAACCATATTTTGTTTATTTATTACTTTATTGGTTTTTTGCCTAACATACACACAAATTGAATTTGATTATTCTTCTAAGAAATACAAAATGCGAAAATTTGCACATATAGGTACTTGTGTTACTTAATACTTAATTTTAGCAACTCCTTTGACAGAGACGCACTCTCTTAGCAAGTGATGAATACTCGTATTTAAAATCCAACCCTTTTAAAAATTAATTTGAGTTTATTTTATCGCGAAAATATCTACAGGTTTTTATTTAAAAATATCTTATACTCGTACTTTTAGGATACCTATACATAACTATTATGAGATATATGGATGCATTTGTTAGTTACCTATACCTTTAGTGCTATGAAACTGAAAGTAAAATCCAAATATGTACGAGTATGTAATAAAATAAAAAAAAAAGTTTTTTAAGTTTATTCATGGTTAACATGTCGAATATATGTAATATACAAGTACCTATATGTTTATATGTATATAAAAAAAAATGCACGACTGGATCGCACGAACTTGCTCTTATGTAAAAGTACTTTGGAATTTAAGATACATTTTATAAATACAAAACATGAATTTAAAATGAAATTGCCGTCTGATTTCTAGAAAAGTATGAATTTATGCAAACAAACTTTAAAAAATCGTTTTATTATTAAATAAATACATTTTTTATATAAGAAATTTCTTTAAAATTTTTCAAAAATAAAAATTTGGGATGCGAATTTTAAGTATTTAATAAT
Source organism: Philhelius festivus (assembly GCA_963931855.1). Lineage (NCBI taxonomy): Eukaryota > Metazoa > Arthropoda > Insecta > Diptera > Syrphidae > Philhelius > Philhelius festivus. The sequence continues at coordinate 89,666,296 of OZ007555.1, forward strand.
GTTGATTTTAGGAAATAATTTCAAAAAATAATCGTTCATAGGTTTTGAAGATATTGATTTTTCAAAAAAAAAAAAAACTTAAAAAAAAAAAACAACAAATAATTTTTCGAATATTTTTATATACAATATTATTTTAAACTTAGGGGGACGCCTGCTGAAAACTTTGGTTAAAATCGTTAGAGCCGTTAATGAGAAAGTCGAAAATCAAAAAAACGGTTCTATGACAGGTACCGTTAATAAAATTTTGCCCCAAATTTTTTTTACCAAAACGTAGTCCATGTCCATAATATCACACCTAATTTTTTTTATCAAAATCGTTAGAGCCGTTTTCGAGATAAATAAGATTTTGTATTACGGGTGTATGGGGGGTACCGTTAGTTTTAGAGCTAAAAAAAAAATTTCAATTTACCCTCTAGGGAATCACCGAAGACCCATAACTACCGAGTTTGAAGAAAATGGGTCCAGTGGCTTAGGCTCTAGATCGAGGTACAGACATACAGACAGACAGACAGACAGACAGACGGAATTGCCGGACCCACTTTATTCGTCTTCGCTATCATCGTATTGTCAACTTTGATCAAAATCTCGAATTCGATTTTTTTTCCAAATGCAGAACTTGCCCTATAGTACCTATATCGCAAGTAATAAATAAACTTAGGCGTGTTTTCTTCAAGAATGTACGGCCATCTCAATTTTCTGAATTGTTTAGGTATCTAGGTATACGCTTTCGGAGTAAATACTCCCAATAGTAAATAAATATGTATGTATCAATTCCTGATGTTTGCCAAAATATTTTTTTGACTATACTGATTCATTATTTAAATACCAGTATTTCAATAACAAACAGGGATAAATTTGTGGCTATGAGGATAATATAAATGAAAACAGACATTTCTCTGCCATATATTGATGATGAATTTTGTCCCTCTTCACCATTTATTCAAAAGATGGAAAGTAGATATACACAAATATAATACAATGTGTTCAACCATTAAGAATAAATAATCAGGAACAAAAATAGAACCAAGTCTCATAATGTAATTCAATATCATAATAACTTAAGGGAAGTTTTTTTTGTTGAATTTCACTGAATCAAATGGAATAATAAGATAGGTACATAGGTACATTATACATAGGTCTAGGAGTTTTATACGTAAAGGGAAAAATCATTTGATCCTATTGCCATCAAAGGATTAGAACACAATATGTGAACGTATGTGTATGGTTGTTGTGCAGATAAATAATCTTATAGGGCGACTATTTCGAAGAAATTAATTTTACACATTTAAATTCTGTTACAAATAAAAGAGGAATTATATAATTTATATAGGAAGTGTGATAATATGGAAACGTTTTAAATTAAGGCTGATTTAATGGTAATTTTATAAAAAATTCAAGGACAATATCTTGCCAAATATTTTATTAAAATTTCCTAAGAAGGCATTTGTAAATGTATATGTTATAACTAACTATTTAAAATAACAAAGTCCGAGGAACTAAATACCCACACCATTGAAGACACATTATAAAAAACAAATAATATTAATGTTAACACAAAAAATATATATATCCCAAATTTAATAAGGTTAGTACTCGTACGACCTGGTGTATTTATGTATGTACCTACATTACATTATAGTGACTTAACTATTAAAGGTACCTACAAATCATTAGAGGCTCAAAAATTAAACCTAAAAACAAATCTTAGTAGATAGCTATAGGTTAATATAGGGTGTAAGTAGTAAGTAGCGTGGCCCGAGTCCTACTTTCTTCCCTTTTAAATGTCTTCAAAAATATGTTGACACCAAACCAATATCATTCTGCAATAGAAGTCAATGATTGTACAGTAAGAACAGAAATTAAACATTATTTTATTTAGATTACGCGTTGGTATATGTTTGTATATTAGTGAGAAACGTTTTGTTGCGAGAATAGTGTTCGATATACCTATTCTTACAAGCCAAGATTTCCGTTTGTCTTTCAAAGACACACTTTGACAACACAGGACAAGAGAGTATCTAGTATTAGAGAGCTAGTATGACCCACGTTGTCGTGTTTACCTGCGTATTTCAAAGGAAAGTCAAAACCTAGAATTACTTATGCTAACTTCCCGTAAAACTTATAAGAAACAGAGCTTTGATAGCTCTGCTTTCAGGGATTCATTCCAATCTCTTGAACACCGTCAGAATGGCTCATGTACCTATTTCCTTGTTGTATCGCTTCTTTCATAAGCAATGCTCACTCGAAGTATAACCAGTTGCATTCTTCTCCTTAATCAGTTCACCTGATGTGATACCCGTTTCGCTAGGAATACTTATTAGATCATCCTCCTATTTTAATCGTACAGTCAAATAAAGTGATTCGTGTTTTAGTCGCAAAACACGATTATGAAATAATTGACCCGGTACGGTTTTCCCTTGCCATTTCAATTTGCAAACATTCAATACCAATATTTATGGACACATCCTTTCTGTCCACCCCCAAATTTCTCCATCGCCAGTGCTGTGTTAACACCATAAGGGTCTCTGAATAACCCCTTCAGCGCGTGTGAATTATAAACAAAAAACTTTCCACATCACAAACAAACTTCTCTAATCAATTTTTGAAACGAGTCCTTAAATTTTGGTTTGCTGCGGACAATTTCAAAATGTTCGATTTTTATCTCCACACGCATTTTGCGTTTTTTTTTCGAGTTTTTTTCGAGTGCGTTAATGCTTAAACTTTATTTCAACTATTACTTCGGTTACAAAGTATCGTTTAAACCCTCAACTGAGTTTATTATATAAACGATAGTATTCTGCCGTTTAAACCACACCGTCACGTCACATGAAGCACTTAGCTCATCAAATTCGGTGAGTTAACTCCAGGTTAACAGAAAGGAAATTTTTGACACATTTTGGAATCGCAATCTACGTTTAGTATTTCATTTATATGCAGATAAAACTCATTACTGAAAAGCTGGGCATTATTATCATACAATAGATGATATAATGTATGATTATCTATATATTAGTGGATATCCTTTTTTATTTGTATCAGTCTAACACAAAAAATGAAAAAAAAAAAAACATGTATTATTATAAGTGCACCACAATATGTATAAGCATTAATAAACTCTGAGAAAACCATTTGGACAAACACCGGGAGCACCTACAATAATCCAACCCAGTAAAAAATCCTTTGTTCCAATTATATATTGAAGATAAGATCAAAAATAAGGCCGTAAGCTAAAGCGAGCAAGAAATAGAAATATTCGCATCATACCTGGATAACATGGCCGCATCTTGAGGTCCAGTAGCACCAATTGACTGCGGCAATTGTGGTATTGGTGTGAATAATGAGGAATTGTTATTGTTATTAAGAAGTATGCTATTTGATTTTTTAATTGAGTCGTTACGACTCAATATACTTGATATAGAAAAACTCGTATATCCATTACCCGTCGTTGATTTACTACTGGAATCATTGCAGTTACTTTTGTTGTTGTTGTTGCTATTACACTTATTACTATTTGTATCCCGATCATCAAATTTCCCCTTCGCTACATCAGATGGTTCCGCTTTTGGTTCAGATTTTGGAGGTGACGCTATTAGTGATTGATTTGAAGCAGTTGCAGGACTAAGGTGTGACTCAACACTAGCTGCCGCTGCTGCTACTGCTACTGCCGCTGCAGCAGCTGTCAGATGGACTCCGTGGTGTTGATGCAATTGAGGATGCGTATGTGGATGCGATTGACTGTGTAAATGACTGAAATTACTATGACTAACTATCAGGCCTGGATGATGCAACGCCGGATGACTTAGTGTGAGGTGATGGTGTAGAGGATGGTGTACAACTGATGTCACCGACGGATGCTGAGCTGGTGTCGTTGTGTTGTGGCTACTGCTAATAGGCGTTGAGGTCACCGACGGCCCCATATTTAACCGACAAGGACTATCTTCACCACCGCCACTTCCACAGCCTTGCGGACTCGGCTCCGGACTTGAGACGACACTTATATCCACATCAGCTTCAGATGAGGACATGATGAAGGGGTTTTTATATCACAAATTATATATTTAGGTTCAAAAATTGTTTTTTGTTACACGTAGGTATTCGATTTTGTTTTATAAAGTGTTTTCCATTATGAGCGTTCAAAGTACAAAAATATTTATATTTGAAAACACTTAAAAATATTTTTAACACTTTTACAAAACGCTTTTAATCCACCGAGTTCTACTTAAAAAAAAAACAAACGTGTTGATAATCCAAGTCCCAATATAGAATACAATAAAACACTCAGTTTAAATTATAAAAAATATAAAACTGGAATGTACCTAAATTTTTCCTATTATTGAACGGACTGTAGGTATACACCGCGCGAAAACACATGTGCACTGTTTCAACAACGTATCGCATTTAAAACGAAATTTTCTATTACGGGTAACCATCGACGTTCAAAATGATTTAACCCCCGTCGTCGACAGTGTTCTTTTTATTTCCAATCGCATCAGAGCAGAGAGATAGCCTACAAAACTTAATGCGCCCTCATAGACACCCGAAAGCCGAAAAAATGAATAACCAAAACAATCATACACACACGTTTCAATTTTAAGGGATGAAAAAAAAAAACAAAAAAGCACTGTGTACTGACTGACTGACGGACTGCGAATAGAGGGTGAAAAAACTTCAAACCGTTCACACACGAAAATTCACTCCAATGAGTGAATGCGAAAAGGACAACAGTATCCTTTTAAGGGTTGTGTAAAAGTGATAAATGCGAGAACGAAAAAATAAAGAGCTCAAGAATATAATAAAAATGTGCTCTTCGAAAAAACAATAGTTAAAATCAAATTAAAAGCCGTCGTCTTACTTCGTCACCGAATGAACGATAGAAAATTCTACCCCTCCCTGCACACACAGTAAAATTACAAACCTGCATTGTGTAGGTACCTACTCACAAAAAAAAGAAAAACAAAGACGAAATTTTTCGTTGTCTGATACGGTAATAAATCTCGACGGACCACTAGAGGCAGTAAAATGAGTTTTAAGGAGGCATGAAGTCCTGTACGACGAGAGAGTAAAAATGAGCAGCCGTCTGAAAAGGAGAGGAGCAAACGCACCCTTCTTATCAGAGAAATTCATTCCTAACACAAACAAGCACAGTAGTGTGAGAGGAATTATTTGGAATTTGAAACACATAGTAAGTGAAGGTTTATAGCAGCAGCCATTTTTTCCATCACCTCTGCTCACACTAATGCCCATTTGCACGCATGAAGGCATAAATTAACAAGTAAGGGTTGGAGTTCTTAAAGTGCTTTCGCTTTTATTTGAAGCTAAAAAGCAAAAACAAAAACAATCCAGTCAGACAAACGAACTGGCTGCTAAAGAAATTGTATCCTTTTGTTTACTTTATTTTTTTATCCTGCAACCACTTGAAATTTGATTGTGTGTGCAAACACCCCTCATATTGTGTGTTAGGGGTGTGTTTTCTTTTTTCCAAACGAATAGAAAACTCTCAGCCAATCGGGACCAAAATGGGGCGGATTTCTCGAGTTCATTTTAGTCTCGTTGAAGTATGCGTTTGGGCTTATAGAAAATTGTATGTAAGCATTTCAGCGGTAAGGGAGGATAGGAACCAAAAATACTTTTATAACCCCTGAGAAGGTGAGCGGATTCAGAGAAATTTTACTCGAGGAAACGCATCGCCTCCCTCAGCAACACAATCTTCTTGACATCGACGATATAACTGCTAGAGAAAAGCAATTCTGAAGTGTATTCATGCGCAATTTCTTTTATCCTGTTTAAAGGATATTATTATCACAGTCAAAAATATATCTATATGTAAGGTAGGTATATGGTTACATTAACAACTAGATACTTTGTGACCACTCTAGCAAACGGCCACACAGGGAGAGCAGAGCGAGCAGTATGAAGCAAAAGTTAAAGCGAGCAAAAAATAAAATAAAGCAAACGTGCGAAATCTAAAGAGAAAAACGATCATCGTATCGTGTTTAACCTGGAAAACATTTATGTTATCTTTTCTTTAAATAATAGCTCTTGTAAGTGGCATTGGGGGTGTTTTTTTTTTGTTGGTGGCATAAGTGGGTGTTGGAAAACTTTCTTTAACCATTTACTTTTTCGTTCACTCTTTTGTTGAGATCATTCGTTCTGAGTGTTTTTGTTGCTGATGTGGTTGTACTAGTCATTGGTCACTTAATTTGCAAGAACTAGAATGCCTCATAAGTTGATTTCATACTAGGTAGGTACCTATCTTTCTGTTAAGGTACATTAACACTAATTCGTTGACATAGGTACCAGTAGGTAGATTGGGCATATACTTATGGGTTTCTTAAGGGTTTTTTGTTTGTTTTTGCAGTAAACCCCTATGTTCCTATGTCCCATTTTATATTTTCAAAACAGGGAAGATAGAGAAGTTGCTTGCCATTTACTCTGACTAAGTAGGTAGATATTATAGGTACGTAGGTAGATATGTATACTTATGTATTTCAAAAAGCTATCTGCGTTTTAAAACTATAACAGGTTTTAGACATTGTAAATTGCCAAGCTTAGATTGAGATTTCGTCGTCAAAAAACATGTTCACCGAAATAAGTTGAAAATATATATATTTTTGTCCGCAACTACCAAGATACAGGTGCGTCGTTTTTATCTTATTTTTAAGAAGGTGATAAACTTTTTTTTACCTACGTCAATGATTTCCTGCATGTGTCCTTCGAAAACCCTAAAGCCATTTTGTTTTCCATAGGTACATAAAAAAAACGAAAACATCAAGCCGAAAAATTTTTTTCCTTAGTTTGAATTATTTCTTCTCAAAAGCATTAAAAAGCATTACATCCTTAACAAAGAAAAAGCCTTAACGATTTGCGCAAACGATGGAATGGAAACTCTGATTTCATGTGTTTATATTATTAATAAATACTACCTAGGTATAAGGGTTGTAGTCCAGTCAAAGCGCCATTTGACCTTGCGCGGAGAGGCATCAGTGCTTATGAGAAAAGCTTAAAACCAAATTTGCACCACATGACAACTTTTTTTACCAAAGTTATTGGTAAAAATGTGTTTTGTGTCATTTTTTGGTCACTTGCGAATATCTCGGCTCCACTATCTCGTACAAACAAAAATTAAACAAAACTAGATATATTTAGGTATTTCTAATAACATTATCTATTATGTTATAAAAAAAAACCATTTGTTTAAACAAATGAAAAAAAATTTATACCTAGTAAATTAAAACAATTTTTTGTTGTTAAAAATCACTTTTTCGTGATTATTAAGAAAAAAGCTCATTTAACGATGAAATTTTTATTTTTTATTGTTTAAGTTCTGACTGGACTATTGATGGAAATCTGAAGATCAGTCTGCTCACAGGTGAGATGTGGATGGAGAGCGGATAGTAAGTTCATGGTGGAAATGACGAGTGTTTAAGAAAACAATTTCAAGGTAACTCACTCTTTCTATTTTTAATTTCAGTGACTATTTCCCAAGATGAGTGGCGTGCCATCAGCAACAGACCCCAAGTGTTTTTGAAAAAGCTATTTCATAAGGCCTGTAGGAAAAATATTAATTGGACAGATGACAGAATATAGGTAGATACATATGCACCTATACTTTTGTGCTTGCATTTCATAAGCAAATTAATTTGTTTCCGTTGCCATAAAGATGATTTGAATAAAAAAGGAGACATCAGCTTTTTTCTTGCTGACGTGTTAGGTTTTTCGAAATGTAAGTAATGCAAGAATTGTCAAGCAGAAACATTCTTATTTTGTGTTGATTTGCAAAAAGATTATTATCATAATATTTACCCACATATCTAGCAACTAACGAATAATTTAAAATGAGAAACCGAACACAAAAATAATTATCTGCAACGAAATTTAATCCTTTGAACTTGAAACGGGAATATGTACTGTATAAGGAAACCATCAGAGTCACCAATTAAGCACTTCACCTATAAGAAGAAGACCAAAAACCCTGCGATGGATAAGGAAGCATCTACCATCAACGTATAGTAAAAATCAATTCAACTAAGCAACTGGACCTCAAGAAACTTAACTAGGAACCGCGACCCACACTTGTGCAACCAATTTCGTACTTACAGATAAACGTGGCGAAAATCAGCAATCTTAGAGCTGGGTAGGCTTTAAAGAACATTACAATGATCAGAAGATCCAAGATTTCCTGAAGATGAAAAAGATCAAGAACTCAAAATTCAACTCCTAAATTTACCTTTGGCGGTAAATTTAGGAGTTGAATTTTGAGTTCTTGACCAGAAAACATTGCTGATCCTCAAAGGTCAAAGGAATTTATCAAACTTTTTTTTAAGCATTTTATCGACTTTTTGTTTTTAATTAAAAAAAAAAAACATGTGGAGCAGTTTCTGAGAAAAAAAAAACATTTTATGAAATTTCGAAAAAAAAATCATGGGCAGGTACCGTTATTTTTATCCTTAAAAAAAGAAAGAAAACAACCTGTGGGGGAAAAGTTTAAAAATGCTATCTACCAAGCTTGAAGAAAATCGCCCGACCCACTTTTTTCGTCTTCCCTCACAAGAGTGTCTCTTTTCATGAAAAGTGTTTCCATTTAATCTTGAAGACTCAACTACATATAAGAATTAAAGTTATAAGATTCTATTTCGAATTAAACAGCTTTTTTCAAACACAGTAAATATTCAAAGTTATTGCTCTTAATAATTCGAATATATTTCGTAATTTAAAATTTTACGACATACTATGTACCTATATAATAAAATGCACATAAATTGTGTTCTCCTTCGGATACATCTTTTGTATATCAGTCAGAACGGTGATATAATCTGTGAAGGCGTTCAAGGCTCATCCGCATTCTTTCCCGGACACCCGTATGTAGGTATACAATTTTTCAATTTCAAAAAGTTAATGTAATTCCAAACTTAATTAATTTAATTATTTAACAAACATTTTTAAAAACTAATGGAAATAAATAATAATATTAATTCTATATATAATACAATAGATAAAATATGTGTTGTGGGTGATAATCATTTTCAAATTTCTATATTTAGATTTAAATTAGATTTTTGATATAGGTAGATATTTTTTTTATTTTTATTTCTTTTATTTATTTATTATTTTCCTTATTATTTTCAGCGCAGTATTTTCGAAAATAAAGCTTTTATTGAAATGGTAAAACTTTTAAATCGCTCCTTGGAACGTTAGCAACAAATTTCACTAAAATATTTGGTTAATTTTTCTCAAATAGTTTGTATATTTGCCAAAGTTTCCGAATGTTGAAAAACTACCCTTTTGAAAAAGTGTCGGGTAATGTGGACCCATCAGAGTGGGTAATGCGGAGTAGTACTCCACATTACCAGAAATAGATTTATCAAAGCAAAAATTATTGTTTTTTGGTTCAGGTTTTTTCTTTTTTATTAATAATTTATAAAAATAAATAATAATAATGTAATATTTTGCTAGGTTCGTTAAATAAAACTTATTACTCTTTTTAGTATTTCTTCTTTATTCACACTTTCCAATTCAAAACAGTAAATCTCAATTTATAATCAACTCAAATACTTTATTCAAATTAAAATCACTCTTTTTTTACACAATCCAATAAGCAGAGTTTTGCACACTTCCGTAATCAAAAATCAACTGTGTCTCGCTCACCGTGAACACTCCCTTATATACTCAAATTAGTTGTTCTCGAAAGTTCTTGTCTTGGAATGTTCTAGATGTTTGGAATAAGGGGAAATACATTTGACATTGGAAAAGAGCTTTTTGTTTCTTCCATAAATTAGATATGCAGTTTTCCAACAGATGGCGCTGTAGTAGTATAAAGCTCTGTTCACAACATTGCCCCCTTCTTAAGATTGTTCGTCCCGAACAATTCTATCTCCAGATTCGCCACTGTATCGGTGCAGTCGATCGCTATGCACAACTTTTAACTTTCCTCTTGACCCTCTTTGAATTCGGTAAACGACATCATTGATTTTCGTGACGACAGTATAAGGGCCTTCCCAGTTTTGTTGAAGCTTCGGAGACAATCCCTTTTGACGATGTGGATTATACAGCCATACACGATCTCCTACTTGGAATCCTGTCGTGTTTGCTCTTGTGTCGTACCTTGTCTTCATTCGATCGCTGTAAGCGCTCATTCTAGTCCTGGTCCTTTCGTGGATGTCGATTAGCCTCTCTTTCAGGTCACTCACGTAATCCCCTGTTTCCTGAGACTCTTGTGATGGGTGTCCAAACCTTAACTCACTAAGCAGCCGTATGTTTCTTCCGAACAGGATTTCAGATGGTGTTTGTCCTGTTGAGCTATGTACTGCACTCCGATAGGCCATCAAAAATAGTGGTATGTGCCTATCCCAGTTTCTTCGGTAGTCGCCTACGACCTTAGTGAGGTGCTCTTTTAAGGTCCTGTTGAATCTCTCGACCATTCTATCAGATTGGGGGTGAAGTGGTGTGGTTCTCGTTTTCTTAATGCCAAGGAACGCGCACACCTCTTGGAATATGTTCGACTCGAAGTTCCTTCCTTGGTCGGAATGAAGTCCCATAGGCACACCGAACCTGCTTACCCAGTTAGACACAATCTGGTCGGCCACAGTCTTGGCTTCTTGGTTCGGGATAGCGTATGCCTCAGGCCATTTGCTGAAGTAATCCATTACCACCAGAATGTATTTGTTTCCAGCATTCGTGTCCGGAAATGGGCCAGCCACATCAACAGCAATCCTTTCAAACGGTGAGCCAACATTATACTGCATCATTTTTCCTTGCAGTTTTCTACCAGGTCCTTTGGTTGCCGCACAAGCCTCACAATTTCGGCACCACTTTTTAACGTCGTCTCTTGCATGCAACCAGTAGAATCGTTGTCTCACTTTTTCTAACATCTTGTTGATTCCCAAATGGCCTCCTGAAGGTCCATCATGCATCTCTCGAAGAACCTCTTTGATTTTCGATTGAGGTAACACAAGCTGCATCACATAGGATTTACCATCAGCGGACTCGCATTTTCGCCAAAGAACACCTTCTCGCACATGAAGTGAGTCCCATTGTGCCTAATAGGCCTTTAAAACTGGACTCCTATCGGAAATGTCATTCCATGCGGGTTTTTCTTCATGTTCTTTCCATGCGAGAAGAGGTTCAATGTCGGGGTCTTCTTGTTGAGCAGATCTTATTTCTTCATTGCTCCATCCACAAATGGGGTCAGCCCTTATTCGCAGAGTGTTGATGGCGACCATGCGTTTGTTGCCATTTGACGTTGCCTCGATAGTCAGACTTATATTGTTTTGTTTGGTCTGAGAAACCTGGATGGTGTTTCTGGGGCCATCGATACCAGAAACCAGCTTCTGTCCCTCGAAGTTGGTTCTTACTCGTTTCTCTGTTGGTAAACTTGTTCGGGAAGTAACACTGGTGTTCTTGTTACCTTGTTCTGAGTTTGAAACTCCGTGTCCACAATGTTGACAAGCTCTTCTTGGTGGTAATCGACATTGACGCTGTAAATGTCCAGTCTTGTTGCAATTCCAGCACTTTGCAAGTCCGTTTCGTTGATTCCTTTGGACATCAGTTCTTCGGCATGAGCATTCTTCGACGATGGCTTCTCTAAGTCGATGTACTCCGTGAGAAGCTTGCTCTGCTGCTTCCATTGTCAAGGCAAACGCTAATGTTTCAGAAAGCGTTCGTTTTCCAGCAGTTCGCACGGCCCTTTGAAGATGTATGTCGGAAATGGCGCGAACAAATGCCTCAACTGCAAACTGGTTACGGATTTCTTCTCCAACATCTGGATATGCAAGATGAACAAGCCTTTCAATGTCCGCTTGTAGCTGTTGTAGAGTTTCGCCCCTCTTCTGAACTCTGGAATAGAGTCGTACTTTGAAGACTTCTTTCATATGGCTATTACCAAAGCGTTTGTCTATAGCCACAACCAAGTAATTAAAGTCGCCGCTCTTATCTGCTGGTATGGTTAGCAATAACTCAGCAGCTGCTCCTCTAAGAGCAAGGGTTAGAGCTAAACACTTGTCAGCCTCATCCCAGCCATTTGCTATAGAAGCTGCATCGAATTGCTTCTTGTATATAGACCAAGAAGTTTGTCCATCAAAGGTTGGAGGTTGCATTTCCTTTTTCCTCAAGGTTTCTCCAGAACTTTCCCGAATCTTTATATTTCGAACGCGGTCTAACTCTTTTGAAAACGTTTCCATTTTGCTGTCGACTTGATTCCCTAGCAATGAAACACGTTCATCTAACTCTTTTGAAAACGTCTCCATTTTGTTGTCGACTTTATTCTCCAATAATGAAACACGTCCATCAAGTGCAGATACATTATTCTCGATGTTAACAAGCTTGCATTCTAGCATGTTTCTCTGCTCTTCGAGAAGGTCTTTTTGTTCGCTATGCTGTTTCTCAAGGCGTTCGAGAATATTCTTTTGTTCATTTTTCTGCTCATTGAAACGTTCGTTTTGTTCATTTCGTTGCTCTTCGAGACGTTCGAGAACATTCTTTTGTTGTTGAAGCAGAAGACTAATCAGATTTTAAACATCTACATTTTTACTTACGTCTGCTTCCTCAGCGTCAGCTTCAAAGACGAAAATGTCCGGGTCTTCATTTTGTTGTTTCAAATATTCGGCCAAACGCAGAACAAGCTCATTTTTCGATCCTGCTCTAGAAAGTTCTCGCTTGCCTAATTCACTTTTCAGTTCATTACAGTTGAGCTCTTTCAATAACTTGCTCATTTTTTTTATTTAACTTTTTTTTTTTTTTTTTTTTTTTCCACACTTCACTGCACAATAAGTTTTATTCCACTTTTCTGACACCAATGTAATATTTTGCTAGGTTCGTTAAATAAAACTTATTACTCTTTTTAGTATTTCTTCTTTATTCACACTTTCCAATTCAAAACAGTAAATCTCAATTTATAATCAACTCAAATACTTTATTCAAATTAAAATCACTCTTTTTTTACACAATCCAATAAGCAGAGTTTTGCACACTTCCGTAATCAAAAATCAACTGTGTCTCGCTCACCGTGAACACTCCCTTATATACTCAAATTAGTTGTTCTCGAAAGTTCTTGTCTTGGAATGTTCTAGATGTTTGGAATAAGGGGAAATACATTTGACATTGGAAAAGAGCTTTTTGTTTCTTCCATAAATTAGATATGCAGTTTTCCAACAGATGGCGCTGTAGTAGTATAAAGCTCTGTTCACAACAATAAATACAAATCATTAAAAACTTCAAGTTTCTTCAAATTAACAAAATAAAAAAATAGCATAAAAGAAACTTAATTTGACTTCATAATTTGATAGGTATACATATAAGATAATTTAAATAAACAAAAGCATAAATGTTATCTATCTCTAAATAACAAAATAAATAAAAGGTATTTCATAAGGAATAAATGTTTCAGATTTGAGGAACTTCAGTCTTGTTTATTATCTACAAACAATTCGTCACATGAGCTGCATATGAAAATAGCACTCCGTTTCGGGATGCATTTTTCGTGAGACCAAATCATATCACATTGGAGACATTGAGTCAATTTTTCCCCAGTAAAGTCATCACCCCATAACACGTCACAGAAATTACATTTTGTATCTTTTGAGGTCGGAAATTCCCCCCTATTATCTTCAGAATCAGCAAATAAGATCTTATACGGGGCAAGGCTATCATCTGATGATGAAGATTGTCGGCGTTTTGAAGTAGATGGTTTGCTAAGCTGATTCTTTGTTAAAGATGACTTTGGCTCCTTTTCCATTCTTCTTTTTCTTTTTTTGCTGCATCCATAAGTTTTGGCTGGTTTCTGGTTTTGATTTTAACATGTTTGCGGGTTTTATTAAGACTTTCTGCTAACTGATTCTTGTAAGGTGATATTGTCAAAACTGCGGCTTCAGTTTTTCTGCCCCTGTTTCTGAACGCAATTCTTTTTAATTTCGGAGGAGGAGAAATATTCCACGGAGTAAAATTATGGTTCAAAATCGAAGTGGACTCGGTTTGACTATCAATTTCTGCCACAATATTTTACATTTCATTAGCTTCAAGAGCCAAGCTCGATTTGCTAAAATGTATAGTTTCAGCTTCTGGTAACGGCTCAGGTTCCGGTTCATTCACAGACTCAGGCTCAGAGCTCAGTCTCACATGCTAAAAAATCAGCGTCAGAAAAAATATGCCTATTGAATGGAAAAATTCCGCTGCATCTAAATCCACTCACTGCCACTTGTCCTGTTTGTACCTTAAGATATGCGTTTTTAAACAACTGGGCTATATCACCCAAGGTGACTTTTCGTCCAGCTTCTCTCATAAAATGTCTTATTTCTTCGTTGTAGTACTTTTTGAGAGGACCCATAAATGTCATATCCAACGGCTGCATCTTATGGGTGCAGTGTGGTGGTAGGGAAACAATTATCACGAAATTCTTTCTAGCAAGGTCAATATCTTCTAAGTTCCTAGTATGGCTATAGTGACCATCTAGGATTAATAATACTGGCTGTTGTTCAGAGGGTTTGGAAAACTCCAAAAAATGGCGGAACCACTCTGTAAAAATGGGCAATTGAATCCAACCATCAGAAATATGGAAAGTCGCCTTGGAATCAGCAGGAGCGTTGTTCATGAACAGCGGGTTGCTTCTTTTCTGCGGAAATATGAAATAAGGTGGAATAAAACTGCCACCATCGCTCATGCAATTTACCATTGTTACTAATGAACCACGTTCCGCCGAGATGAAAGCTCCAAATTGACGTTTTCACAAGTAGCACAAAATGGTATAATTTCGGTATCACATTTCTTAATTAATACTTTATTCCTTCTTTATTAGGTATGTCAATTTATGCCTACTTAATTCCATCTTAATATGATCTTTATTAAGTATTGTTTTAAAGAACTTAACTTGGTGTGTTTATTTCTACTTAAAGCATTCTTAAATACTTCTTAAATTGGCATTTCTTAAATCGGTTGTTTTTGTTACTTAATTCCTTCTTTAATCCTTCTAAAAACATTACTTTTTTATTTTGGTATTAAATCGGTATTTTTCAGATTCTTTAATACGTATTTAAGTCTTCTGAAACAGTATAATATTAAAAACACGAGAGAGTTATTTGAGTAGCACTTTGAGACAAGATATTTTATGTGTCACAGTGGCACAATAGGTAGAGCACAAGCACGGCAAGCGAGAGGACTCTGGTTCGAATCTCAGTGGAAGCACAGAGGTAAATTTAAAAAAAATAACTTTTAAAATTCTTTCATTCCAGCAAAAAATCGCATAAAGAGTCGAATACAATCAACAATAATAAAAACAAACAGTTAATAAAAAAAATATTTTTATTGTTTCTAATAATTTTTTTAAGAATTGCCGTAGCTCTTTAAGAAGGAGTTAAGAAGTATTTAAGAAGATGTAAGGAACTATTTAAGAAGGAGTAATGAAGTATTTGAGAAGAATGATATCCCGATCTAAGAACATTTTAAGACTCAATTTATCTTCTTATTTCCTTCTATCGGACCGCCCACTTGCGCCTTTTCTCTACTTAATAGGAACTTAAATCCGTCTTATAGAAGATGTCAGATACCGATTTAGAATTCTTAAAGACTTCGTTAAGTAATTCTGTGCTACTTGTGTTTCTTTTTTGGCTAAAACCTGTGGCTGCCTGTTTTGCACAATGGTTAAGCCAGTCTCATCCACATTCCAGATTCTGGACGGCGGGAAGTTATATTTTTCGTATAATTCTTCCAAAATATCAAAAAATTTATTTACGTTTTGCTAATTGAAAGCTTAATGCACTTTTATGTCGTTTTAAAAAACCATACAACCAATCTTTACCGGCTGTCTTATGAAGTAACGAAAACTTGTTCGGGATGTTATTTTTTTGGGCCATTTAGTTTAGTTAGTTTTATTGACTTCAAAATTTTAATACTATTCACAATTTCCTTTGTAAGTTTATCTCAAGTCTTAAAAATTGGTTTGGCCGATGGCCGTCTACCAGACTGACATTTACATTTTTATTTTTATAGAAATATTACTAAAGAAAAATCTAATATAACGCTTTCAAAAATAAATTAAACAGTTTTGCATACAATTTTTATACATTAAAAACTTTCGTTGATTATACATGTTCTGTATCGTAAAGCACTCAAACAATATTGGTATAAGAGATCCCACCCTCGTTCTCCATTCATCAATTTAATGGTTTCCTCTAAACTGAGTATATCAATTCCAAAGTATCTCATGCGGAATTCTTTCAGAATTGGACAATCTCCCAAAAAATGGAACACGTCTTCACGTTCTCTTCGATTGCATAAATCACACCATATAGGAAGATCTGGACGGTGAGGAATGAAGTTTAAACTGAGGAGTTCACCTCTAACTTTAAAGATTGTACTGATTTTGGGTATGGTGTTATCGGTCAAGAAGTAGGTGTTTTTTTCCAAAAAGTGGTTAACTTTACTGTAGTAAGCTCTATATAATGATGATTCCGCTTCCTCAATTAACTTATCATACATCCTGTTTCCTATTTTCATCAACAAATCATCAAATTTCATTTTAAGCGAAGAAAGGCTATCTTCAGCTGATATTGAAAAATTTGCTGAGCAATCGTTCGCCAGTTTATACCACTCACCTACGCATGCTCCTCTAGAATTAATTATGTGACTTAGCACAAGCCTCGGAATCCTGTTTTCTCCCATCTCCATAACTCTTGTCACATAATTAAAGTGTAATTTGAGAGTATCCAAGAAAAGGGGGCCTGTTCCTGTTTCTAGGTGCAGCATATAGTTGGGTGTCGTACTCGGCAGCCTAAAGGTGCTTTTGATGAAAAAACGAAGGAACTTTTCCACTACATCAAACGAAAGGTATCCCCACACTTGCGCTCCGTAAAAAAGAATTGCAGTTGCGGTTGCTCGAAAAACTTTATATTTGGCAATATGTGAAACGTTATTCCTCAAATAGCAGCCTCTCCACACGGTACACATTGCACGCTTAGCTTCCGCTACTTTTGCTCGGAGGTGTCTATCGAGATTC
Organism: Philhelius festivus; assembly: GCA_963931855.1. NCBI lineage: Eukaryota > Metazoa > Arthropoda > Insecta > Diptera > Syrphidae > Philhelius > Philhelius festivus. The sequence continues at coordinate 89,683,277 of OZ007555.1, forward strand.
AGGTTCGAGGTAATTAATACACCCAGATACTTGTACTCCTTAACTATTTCCACTGCTTCATCTTGAAATGTCCATTTTTCCATTCTAGAGTATCTCCCTCCACCGCTTCTAAATATCATTATTTTGGACTTTGATAAATTAACTGATAGGTTCCAGACTTTGCAATAGCACTGTAGTCTATTCATCATCAGCTGCATTCCGTCTATAGATTCGGCCAGGAAGACTATGTCGTCAGCATACATGAGACCAGGAATGGATTTTCCACTAAGCACTATACCACCTTTCACTGAGTTTGTAATATCGTTTATGTATAGACTGAACAGTAGCGCACTTAAAACGCATCCTTGCTTTACTCCCATTGAGGTTTGAAACTCATCGGAAAGTTGTTTTCCATCCCACACTCGTGCCACGTTTTTTTTATACATTGCTCTGATGACTGCTATTATTTTTGTAGAGATTCCATAATTGTAGAGCTTATAAAAGAGAGCTTCTCTAGGAATGGAGTCAAACGCTGCCCGAAAGTCGACGAAAAAGGCATACAGCTTTTTACCATTCTTCTTGTAGATTTCGGCTATATTTACTAAGGAAAATATTTGATCGATTGTTGAGTGATTTTTTCTAAACCCTGCTTGAAACTGAGTCAAAATTTCCTTGCGTTCAATCCAATTGGATAATCTAGTATACAATACTGAACTAAAAAGCTTTGTCGCAGTGTTTAAAAATGAAATGCCCCTGTAGTTTGTTGGATCTTCGGGGTTGCCTTTTTTATGCAAGGGAAAGATGATTGCTGATCGAAAATTCACGGGAGCGTCGGCCGTCTCAAAAATTTTATTGAATTCGACAGTAAGGAGTTGTAGAAATTTAGGGGTGAGATGTTTATAAAATTCAATTGGGCCATTTGGAAAGCTAAACTTCGTATATCACTTCTGGTTAATCCCCAAAAACGGTTTTCCATCTCGTGTAAATATTCTACAAGCTCTTTTTCCATATGTTTACTAAAAGCTGGTTTGGGACCCAAAGGAGTAGATAAAAGATCATCTATGCTCTTACCACTTCGTGCCATACGTTGCAGCGTTGTTTTTGGTACGTTATATGTTTTTGCCGCCAGCATAACACCCATTTCTCCTTTCTGGATTGCAAGTAGAGCTCTTTCCATACTAACGGAGTCCCATTTCCTTACAAGTTTCCCTTTTTTTGGCATTTTCTGATGAATCTATAAATTAACGTACAAAATTAGACTTCACCCTAAACAGATGGCAAATGTGAAGTACTACTCCACTTTACCCGCTTGTGGGTACTCCACAATAGCCGAAAAGCATATTTCATAAGAAAAACCTTATTATTTATATAAAATTCAAGCAAAACAGTTTTAAATAAATTATTATTTATTATTTATTCATACTTATTACTTACTTATTTATTTATTTATGTTGAATAATCTATACAAAATGAACTTTTAAATTTTTAGTTTTTAGCTTACGTTGCAATAAACCTTAAAATGATTGTTTAAATTATGTGTTTTCTTCAACTCCTATAAATTCGTTGAGATGAGTGTGAAATTTGTTCCCTTAAGTCAATTTTCATACATATATGGTGTTGTTTTGTTTTTAATTTTAAGTGCCACCTTTTTTTCTCGAGTGCCACTTTTTTGCCACTTTTCCAAAATATCCTAAGGTAACGCTGACACGTGGTAATAAAAGATATGGCTCTCTGCTTAAGAGAACTAACATGTAACAACAAAAACAGTTCTCTTACTCTCTCAATAAAAGGAGAAATGCAGTGGTCCACATCCACATTACCCGCCTACTCCACATTACCCGAACTTACTCTAATTAATTTTAAATTAATTTTAGTTCAAAACATTAATTAACATTTGCACTTCTCAAAATTACTTCAATATAGTAGTAAAGTCACTTGTAAATAACCAGTTTTTAAGTTTACTGAGGAAAGAGTTAAGATTTGCAATTGTTCGAATAAGATATGGAAGCTTGTTAAACAATGAAGGTGCTGTAACGGTGTAAACGTTTGCAAAGTTGGTTTTGTCAGCAATAGAAATGTTCACAAAATGTAGATTATTAACGCGAAGATCGTAAATTTAAAAGAATTTTAAAGAATTCTTTTAAAACTTTTAATATATAAAGGTAAATTGGTAAGACGTTTAAATATCTAAAAAGAGGCCAACAACAAGTGAGCCTTAATAGATTGTATCTGAGCTTTTCAATTCAAATTGTAATCTATTAGCACTCCTAAAAATTTGTAATTCTGTATGGATTCAATTTTAAACAATTAGATGAGCAGTTAAAACTACGGCCAAATTTCTAAACGCAAGATTTGCAAAGCAAAACACTTGCAAAGCAGATAAAGAAAATCAGAAAACGCATATGTAAGAGAATTGCGATAGAAATTTTTGACATTTGCACGTCGTTACTGGTCCAAAAACTTTAATTTCAGTTCCGAAGCCCAAGGCCATATTTATATCTCGTCTCCAACCCGAAACGATGCCTGAAGATGTTGTGGATCATTTGATTGCTACTAAGGCTATTGTCAATTCATCATGCGTCAAATGCTCCAAAATAAGCAAACCAAACAGCTTCGTAGCCTCCTTCAAAATAGTAGCTCCCAATTCTCTCTTCGAACCCATATGTAATACTTCTTGGCCTCCTAACACATTGGTAAAAGAATTTACAGCGCCCTTGAGAAAGAAATCAAATTTTAATTCGTCTCCTAGTATAAATTCAAAAACCTGCCCAGGTTCTGCATCTACTACCAAAATATGAGAGGTCTTCGAAGTAAAACTTCTAAGACTTTCAAAAATTCCCTAGTTTTGCCATACGATCTTTTTGCCCTTACAGAAACTTGGCTTAACGCAACAATATTAGACACGGAACTTTTTGATAATGAGTTCTTAGTTTTCCGAAAGGACCGTCACGTTGACGTTACAAATTCAGTTGGCGGGGGAGTACTTATTGCTGTTAGAAGTAATTTTTGCTCAACACAAATAGTCTTCCCATTCAATCTGACAATTGATCTGTTATGCGTCAAAATAACTAAGGAATCTTTAGTCTTATTTGTTTTAAATGTTTACATTCCACCTAAAAGTCCTGGTTTCGTATACACTGAACTTTCTTTAGCACTCGATTCTATTTTCAGTTTAGCTAGCCTTGACAGTAAAATTCTTTTATTAGGGGATTTTAATCTTCCCCATATCGAATGGGTTCCCTCTGATGACGAATCCTATTTTGAAGCTTCCACAAGTTCACCCCAACAAGAGCTCCAAATGTTGGATAATATTATCTCTACAGATTTACAGCAAATTAGCTGTATACGAAATAATATGAATAGACAACTTGACCTTGTATTCTCATCTGACGCCGCGCCGTCAGTACAGTAGTGGTAGAATCTATCTATGCTTTATCTAACATAGATCAATATCACCCGCCTCTTGACATTTTTCTTGACTTGAGTGGTCATTTACTAGAAAACAGTAATCCCCATGACTGTTCTTATACTTTTGACTTTCGAAGAGGTGATTTTCAAGAGCTTTTAGATAGTTTAATTATTTCCGGTATAGAACGTTTACCGATTTCTAATGATCTTGACAAAACTGTCTCAACTTCTATTCTATTTTGATGAGATGCATAAATGAAACCGTCCCTAAAAAAAGATTTATTCTCTATAATTCTTCTTGTCATCCTTGGTTCACAAAAGAACTCAAATGCCTTCGAAATAAAAGAAATAAGGCTTGGAAAAAATATATAAGATTCATGACAGTAGAGAATCAAGTAGTTTACATTTCCCTTTTAGAAGAATTCAAAAAACTCTCTTATGAATGTTATAATGATTATCTTCAAACCATGGGGCTTTCCCTGAAATTAGACCCGAAAAACTTCTGGAAATTTATTAATTCCAAAAAGAAAAGCGACGGTTATCCTGTTAATCTCGTTTATAATGACGTAATCTTGAGTACAACTACAGAAATCTGTGAGGGATTTGCAAATAAATTTAGCCAATCCTTCATTGATTCCCCTGTTGTTGTTGACGATAACTATTTTCAATTCTTACGAAATTGTCCTCAGGTATCATTTAATAATATTACAATAGATCATGACAAAATTTTGGACTTTCTGTCACATTTAAAAGACGACTATTCTATTGGACCCGATGGAATACCACCCGCTTTATTGAAGAAATGTAAATCTGTTTTAGCTCTTCCTCTCCGTAATATTTTTATTCTATCCTTGAAATTAGGTAAATTCCCTGCAGTTTGGAAGAAAGCATTTTTAACGCCGGTATTTAAAAAGGGAGATAAAGCCAATATTACCAACTATAGACCAATTTCCAAACTTTCTTGCATTCCGAAGTTGTTCGAACAAGTTGTATGTGACAGTTTGACATTTATATGTAAAACTATTATCTGCAACCAACAACATGGTTTTATGCAAAAACGTTCTACTGTTACTAATCTTGTTGTCTTTTTGAATAAATGTTTAAACTCTCTAGAAAGTTGTCAAGAAGTTGATTGTGTATACACTGACTTCTCGAAAGCTTTTGATCAACTGTCTCATGAGATTATCAAGTTTAAACTTCTCTCATACGGATTTCCACCACCTTTCATCAAGTGGATATCGTCATATCTTGAAGATAGGTTATATCAAGTCAAATTCAGAAATTCATACTCAAGAGAGTTTATTGCCAATTCAGGTGTTCCGCAGGGAAGCCATCTGGGACCACTACTCTTTACATTGGCTATTAATGATGCTCCTCTGTGTGTTCGCAATAGCAAAATTCTAATCTTTGCAGATGATATGAAGATTTATAAAAATATACTCGTAGTATCTTCAAATGATCGGGCTTTACTGCAAGATGATATTAACCATTTTGCCTTGTGGTGTGAAAAGAACAGTCTGAACCTCAACCCGACAAAATGTCCAACTATGACTTTTTCTAAAAAACGTTTTCCTTACTCTCATGAATATGTTATCTCACGGCACATTTTAACTCGTGTTATGACTGTAGGGGACCTTGGAGTTCTTTTTACACCCAATTTAGATTTTTCTGCTCATATTATTAAAATCGTGAATAAGGCCAATTCAATGTTAGGGTTTATTAAGCGCTGGTCTAAAGAATTTGTTGATCCCAATGTCACCCGGGCTTTATACAACTCCTTGGTGTGTCCCCATCTTGAGTATGCATCGCAGGTTTGGACTCCTCTTTATGATATTCATATTGAGAGATTAGAATCTGTGCAAAGAAACTTTACTCGTTTTGCTTTGAAAGGACTTCAATGGAGTGATCCTTCGTATGTCCTCTCTTATGACCAACGATTATCTATTCTTCAGATGCAAACTTTGGAACAAAGAAGAACAAACAATGATTTGGTATTTTTCCACCAATTAATAACAGGCGTCACAGATGCACCAGATCTTTTATGTTCGGTTTATTTTAATTATCGGGGAGGAGGTTATAATCTTCGAGGCCTCGATATGATTAAGGTCCCAACACATAGGGCCAACTATGGCATTCATGAGCCCTTGACACGTATGGGTAGACTTGTAAATTGGAATTCAAATATTTTTGATTTTAATATAAATAAATGTAAATTAAAAAACCTTCTCAAAACCAGTGGTCCACGCTCCTAAATGTTCTTTGTTTCATGTTATGCTATTGTTTTGTTCTTATGTAGTATTATTTGTTTATTTTTCATGTTTTCTTGTGTCAGTGTTAATTGTAATAGAGTTTGCCTACTAACAACTAACACTGCACTAAATGATGAGCCGGTGGTATAACACAGTTCTCTGTGTTGGCCAACCATTGGTCGAAAGACGGAGCTTGCTATAAGCTTTCTTCGACCAATTCTGATAGTTTAAAAAAAAAAAAGAAATGCCTCTGCATTTGCGCAAGAAAGTAGCATCGATTGCATTTTGGGACACTATTTAGCAGAGATTTTTGTATTTGCATTTTGGAACTGTTTGCTTAGCAGAATTTGCGCAAGATATGCGTTTAGGAATTTGCCCTACCATTGAAAGTACTTTTCCCACGATTATGAATGGGAAGGCAAAATTGTTTACAATCATGTGCATGGAAATAAAGATTGAAATCATATAATTCATTACCTGATGATAATTTAAACGAAATAAGCTTTGTTTTTTCGCAACCTTTCTAAATCTTTTGAAATTTTTAAAACACATTAAGAAATTCGAGCTAAATTGATACGTAACGTAAAGGCAATATTATCTGCAAAAGCTGTGGAATAACCGTTAAGTTTTATTTCAAAAATGTGATTTATATAAATAAAAAATAACAACGGTCAAAGAAGTGATCCCTGAGGAACGCCATTTTGTAAAAGAAGAGAACAGCTCAATTTACTATCAATGCTTACTTTTTGGTGTCTGCATTTTAAGTAAGAGAGAGATAACAATTATAAATAACTCCTCTAAACCCAGCAAAATATAGTTTCTTTAGCAATAAATCATGGTCGACCATGTCAAATGCTTTCGTCATGTCAACAAAGAGCGCCATTGAAAATTTATTACGATTGATGCCACTATATAATTGACTCGAAACTTTAGAGATGGCATCCTCTGTCGACAATCCTTTCCAAAATGCAAACAGATTACAGCTAAAATAAGTTATATTTGTCTAAAAATTATGAAGCTTAAGATCGCTGCATCTATTTTTTTCATTTAGGATAGCATATCTCGATAAGTATCAAAGATATTGGAACATTTTGAACACCAAAATGTTGGGCGGAAATTTTCCTAGGGTCGATATCCGTTACTTTTTTTAAAATTGTATCCCGGTTTATTTTATTTTAGTGAGTTTTAAAACTTTTAAGACAAACAAGTTTTTGGAGAGGATATAGACCGCAATAATTTTTTTAGAAATTAAATAAATATGACCCTTTGTAGAACATACATACGTTTCTCTAGAGGCGATGTTTCTTCTTTTTTTATTTATTTTTTTTATTAAACTTTTTTAACCATGAAATAAAAAAAAACAAAGAGCTTGGACCTTTATAACTTTGGATCAACTAATCGTAGGTAAAAGAGCGGTACATGAAAAAATTAGAATTTTCAATTTCATTTGTTGTCTAGCAACAAATTACAACAAATAGGAAATTAGATACACAAAACTAGTTTGGATGTTGGTTATTTGTAATATTTTTATATATTTTATTGCATTACCTATATTAATAATTGTATATTATCAAAATTATAATATTTACTTCATATGAATTTTTATTTTTTCGATTCAAGTTTTAATAATTCTGATAATAATAATACAAAATTGGACTAATATTAAAAGAAAAGATTAATTGTTATACAAACAAAAACTGAATTTCAGCAAAGACAAAAAAAAGAAAATGCCAGAATAAATATGTATATCTACTTTATAGAATAACTAAAACAGAAATCCTGAGATAATTAGATAGATATTATGAGATATGTTTAACAAATTCGAATAAAAAAATATTTATTGGTTTCAGTTTAGCTAAAACAAAAAAGGATGATTTTGAGCTTTTAGTTTAGCTAAAACAAAATTATAATCTAATGATGATTCAAGTTTTATTCCTAATGTAATGCCAGCCATCTAAAAAGAAAATATATGTACATCTTGTAACTCTTCCTCAGTTTTTTTCAGGTAGTTCAGGCATCCAAATTCTGTCCACCGCACCGTTTACAAGTATGGCACTGGCCCCAATTTTGCTAGACAACAAATGACTCAAGAACATAAAAGAAAAGAAAAGACGTCGCCTTTAGAGTTTGGAAATTCTAATTTTTTCATGTTCTTATACCTACGATTAGTTGATCCAAAGTTATAAGGGTCCAAACTTTTTTTTTTTTTTTTTCAAGGATAAATAAGTTTTATAAAAAAAATTTAAAAAAAAAGAAGAAACATCGTCTCTAGAGAAACGTATGTTCTACATAGGGTCATATTTGTTTTATTTCTAAAAAAATTCCTCCTAAAAATTTTGTCTTAAAAGTCTTAAGACTCACTAAAATAAAATATAACGAGATACAATTTAAAAAAGTAGCGGATATCGCGCCTAGGAAAATTTCCGCCCAACATTTTGGCGTTCAAAAAGTTCCAATATCTTTGATACTTATCGAGATATGCTATCCTTAATCAAAAAATAGATTCGGATGCAGTGATCTTCAGCTTCATTAAAAATTGAACAATACGAGATTAAAAAAGTTTTTCAAAAATTTTAGATATCGTTGGAAGAAATGAAATCGGTTTATAATTGGCAATATTTTTTCTATTGCCCTTTTTTAAAAGCGGTATAATTTAAGCACATTTCAAATGCTTATAGGAAAACATCCCATCTACTCAGAAGACTCATATTGAACAAGTAACATAATACGTCAACCATCGGTGGTACTAGAGTTTTTATTATTTGCACTTTTGCAGGTAATATTTCTCTATTAATTTCACTTGAAGTACATGGTTTAAAAACAAAGCTCTTAGTTCGCATGTTATCGGATAGAATACAAGAGTTCATGGAACAGTTGCAGTCAGTTGTTTTCAAACGAAGGTTTAAGTTTATTGGATATATCGGTAAAGTATTCGTAAAATTTATTTAATATGGTTCTTGAATCATCGAAAACAATACCATAAATTTCCAAACTATCAATTTTTACAGGTTGATTACTCTTACCGAAAATACTATTTACAACTTTCCATTCTTTTCTTATATTTCCCACAGCACGATCAAAAGACTCAGAATAATACCTATTCCTTGCTTCCTCAACTTTCTTATTTACTGATTTGCATAAAACCCCATAATATTTTTTTAACCTAATGTTTCCTGGATGTTTTTTGCATTTAACTGCGAATCTTTTGTTTTTTATCTGGGTCAGAAGACTGTGAGTCATCCACGGCTTCAAAAATTTATTATTTTCAGAGTTATTTTGTATTTGTTTTATTTCAAGTATTTCGACATACATATATATCATAACGAGAGTGACATTTTCATCAAACACAGGAGTATTGTGAATAGATGCAACTTTGTCCCATTTTTTATTTTGGATCGCTGCACTTAAGCCACAGGGCAGATTTTCCTCTAATAATGACTCAAGGCGACGATTGTTTGGATTGGGGTCACAATTCATGCAAAGCCATGGTTTATTTTTTTTTCATAAGATCGATGTCAGCAGATGTAATTTTGACACATACTGCATTAGTAAGGCCATTGCATTCGCAACATCTAAATCTCAGCTGCTTCAAAAAAACTTTTTCAGCACAAAAATTGCAAGACATTTTGTTAAAGTATTTTAATCGTACAGCACTATTTAAAGAGAATCGATCACGACGTGTGTACCACACAACAGACAACAAACACTCCCAAAATATTTTCACTTCTTTTATTGCTAGCTGACCCGCAGGGCCAGATTAAACCTCAATGGGGCCCTAGGCAACCATCAATTTGGGGGCCCTTTTTTTCACGTCCGTTCCCGTCTTTTTTCGATTAAAAAATACAAACTTATATCTTTCATAAAAAAATTATTGTCACAATGTAATAATATTAATAAAATTACTATCTACATTTTAAACAAGTCGTTTTTTACATTTGTTTTCGGCAAATTCATCAATTAACCTTTTCATGCACTCAACAAAAACAAACACTGCTAGCAATAGCAAAGCAACTTTTAACTTTCAACATCAACTCGTTCTCGTTCTCGTTCTCAATCTCATTCATACATGATTTGAGAGCGAAATGTATCCACTGGAAGCAGCGTTGCCGCTGGGCTTCACGAAAGTGTAACACATTTTTTTAAAAAACGTAACAAAAGCGAAAAAAATGTAACAAATTGAAAAAAATGATTTAAATCAAAGAATGCTCTTGAACTCAATTTTTAATTTTTAATAGGAACATAAGTTTTCTTCATCACAGTTTTTAAATTCAGTACAAACCTATACATTAAATAATAAGTTAATAAATTATTATAAGTAAGACACATTTTAAGTTTTACATAAAACATGTTTAGGCAAATTAAGAGAATTGATCTTTTATTTGTTTTGCAAACATTATTGATTCAATGGTATTCAAGTGATACCTATTGGTTAAATCATTTTTTATCAAATTTAGCTCTAAAAAAATAATTTCTGCTGCCGTAGAACTGTGTGGTAAACTTAATATTTTATAAACAAATTCTGTTATATTTTCAAAAAGATTTTCTTTTTGAGCATTTTTCAAAGAGCCAACATGGAATGTGGAAACTGGAATACTTTGAGGAATGGATATCTAAACATGTTTATATGCTGGATCGAGAGATCGAGTTTGAATTTGAAGTGAAAGATAGCAAGATTTCGACTAAACTGTAACTGAACGAGTTCGATCGAGTCGAATGAAGGTGATTTCAACTCAATTTAGGACGTAGGTGTACAAATAGGTGGAAGTGTTGTTTAAGCGCACTTCACACTGATTAAAAAAATCATAAATTAAATTTTTAAAGAAAAAAAAAGTTTGGAGAAAAAAGTGTAACAAAAAGAAAAAAAAAATAACATAGTAACAAATACAAAAAAATTAAGAAAAGTGTAACACTTTTGTTACACTTGTAACATTGTGGCAACGTTGACTGGAAGTATGCTCAGATGCTCACTGAAAAATAAAAAAGCTCACAACTCACATTGTTGTAGCACCCATAACCCATAACGACGTTCATGTGGTTTGAGAACGAAATGTATCCACTGAAAGTGTACACACACACACACAATATAGCTCGTATCGTACCAACCGGTTCGTTCGAATTAACTGTGAACGGATCCAACCAAAGTCGCGAACAGTACTCAAAGTTCTTACACTCTCACTCAGATATGAATATGGAAATAGTGTTGTATCTTAACTTTGTTTTGTTCTATTCGTGCTGGAAGAATATGAACAAAATGGGAAATTCGTTTGGAATTTTTGCACTGAATAGAGTTTTTTTTTTAGTGGAGGTAAGAAAACGAATTTTCTTTAACCTGTAAATTCAAATTTGGAAGTCGTTTTTGTTTATTAAAGTAATGCTTTTATAATTTGCGTATAAAATTTAACTAGAAATTGGCATCAAGTAGTGAAAAAGTTGTTATTAAAAACCGTTGTGATTATGTTATTGAAAAACTTATAAGCAAACCCTTTTACAAGTGGAATTCAGTAGACAAATCTGCAATTACATATAGCGACTGAAAGACCTACTCCATTGCTGCCGGACTTGACAACAAAATTTTGCAATAAAAAAAAAGTGTTACTAGAATTTTATATTTGTAAGAAAATTTTAGGTCTTTTTCATTTTTCGGGGGCCCCCTAAAATTGGGGGCCCCAGGCAACTGCCTATTCTGCCTACTTGTTAATCCGGCACTTCTGACCCGATAGACATCGTTCTGTCAAATGCTTTATGAATGCGACAGTTTGGCTTCGCGCAAAGGAAGTGAAAAAGATCTAGCAGACCTACCTATTGCTAAATGCTATGTAGTCTATCTAGACAAAATAATAGGGGTATTCACGATCTAATGCAACAGGTCTAGTATCATTGTAAAAATGCAAAAGTGTAAAATCTTACAACACTACAACAACAAAATATACGGAGTGCAATTTTACAATAGTGTCGCACAACGGTGTAAAATTTGCAGTCGCATTTTTGACAGCTCAGCAAGAGCCACTAGCTTTTAAAATTTAAAAGTCTTTGGAAGCCGAAAGAAATATCTTATTGTTCTTTTCATTTTATCAAATTAAATGGACCTAAAAGGAAAAAAGAAGCGCTGCCGGAGGGAAAACCCTGTTAAGAAGTGGAGCGAATCGGAAATAATAATGGTTCTAGATTTCATTCAAGAAACAGGAAATTTTGAGGTAATTGTGAGATTTGTTTTATATAGACTTTTAATAACACCAACCATTTATTAATATCACAGAAGCCTACAGCACAGATTTATAATAGAAAATGTCTTGACCAGAAACCCCTAGATGTCACCTGCGATATTTACTTCAGTGTTGCAAACAGGTGAGAAAAAGTGCGTTCACGGTCTACTAAAAAATAATAAAATTTCGCATTTTTACTAGGCTTGTTGCACCAAATTGGGAATACCCCTATTAACTTAGAAAGCTTCATTACAGTGCCACAAACTTATTTGTTCCCCTTAAATCTTCTTGATGGCGCCGCTAGTAAAGTGTACTTACATACATGTTGTGATGAATTTTTTAATTTTCAGTACCTAATCTAACAGAACAGATAAGTTTGTGATAATATACAGATATGTAGTTACAATTGTGTAACTTAAACAAAAATTTAAATGTATAGGTATACCTACGCTTATGTATGTAAAGAATCGGTAGGTTTCCCAACACGCCAACACGGGAACAAACCAAAACATACAATTGGCCATGCGAAAACTTGGGCTTTGTAATGTAATGTAATCAACTGATGATGAAAGAAAGTTTGTAATTATTGTTCTAAAATAGACCTTTTCAACGCATATCATGAAATAAATTTACACGAATTCTTAGTTACCATCTTAAGTTACCATCTTACACCGTCTGTGATATATTAGACCCTCTCTGTGATATAATTTGCCTTGCATCTGGTAATAAATAAAATGCACGGTTGGGTGGAACGAATTTTGTAATAAACTGAGAATTTTAAAAATGAATGGCGCAAAATTTTAGTTAAATTAGTATAATGTTAAAGCTGTTTTAGTATGAAAGTAGGTTAAAACAACGATTTTGCAAATTTTAATCGAATATAGAATCATAGTCTCTATAGCCTCAAGTGACTGCCTCGATTGGTCGTGAGCTTTCAATTGCTGAGTAAATTGGACCTTGTAAGCGGATATTTTGAGATCTTTGTGCAAAATTCTCCTCAGGCTACTGCGTTAAATGTTGAGCTGTTGAGATCGATGGTGAGTTGATGTTCGGGAATTAAGCCTCATACTATCGGTTAGAGCAGACACATTCTTGTCTGTGCGCACCGATCCCTACGACGACGGGGACCATGACCATGAGTGTTGCCACTAGCATATCAGTCTCGTGAACTTTTTGTAAAAACTTGCGTACAACAGGCGCGGTGGGTGCTTCATTTCGGTCAAAACTTCTTTTCAAAATAACTCACTGTTTGGGCTACACAGCTGCAGTTACTTTGGAAATAAGTTTTCAATCGGCCCTAGCGAGTTTTCTGTTCAGAGCGGAAAATTCTCCGGTTTTGTACGAATCGGAGGATTTTTGCTTCGAGGTATTCTTCCGAACAGCTGTTTTTCTCCGACATTACTTTAACGTACCCGGCGAACTGCGTTGAAGTGCGATCAAGTGCTTTATTTGTGAAATTTCTGACAGCTAAATGCAATTGTTTTTCCGATTTCGTCCTACACAAATTCTTCGCGAAACAAGTTGCGCCAACGCATTTGTGTATTATCTTCCCGATAGGATACTCGTACCTCAAAAGCAATTTGAACCTCCGACAAAGTATGCGTTGGGAACAATTTTCAGCTCCGAACGGATACCTAGCTAGGACCGAATGTTTCCTAACGTTTTTCAAGCGTAAAGCGACTCATTTCGTTCAGAAGAATTATAATACAAACTTTCTGTCAAAATTTCGAGCGGGAAACAGCTGTCAGTGTCAAAATAACCTATGATTTAAAAAGAAACCACAAGTTGACCCACCTTGTTTATATCTGATAAATAATAGATGGCGTGGAAAGCTTCGTATTGTAGTGTCTGTGTGTATGGCACTAAAAAATCCGAAAGAAAAACACATTCACGAAAATTAGGCTTACAGCTCCAATTCATCGAGATCGGCAAATGTACACACTGTGGTCGGTTTGGGTTTGAGATTTATTTATATATTTTATTTAGTTATTTATTTTATATAGATATGTTTTAAAAATTATTGCAAGCCTTTAAATTCTATGCAGTCAATTTTTATGGAAATTGAGTTGAGTATGCAGAACTAAATACATATGTAAGACAAAATTTATTTTCATTGGGTCTTAACAGCATAACTATAAGTTAACTGATTCCAAAGATATTCAATGGTCCTAACCCCACTTAAATTCTTTTTTTAGTGTTTGATCAAAATGACATAACTACACTTCTGTTGCTTTAGCTGATTAGCTGAAAATATTTAAATTTTTTAATAAGTGTCTAGTCAAAACATACCTAAATCCATTTCTTCGATTTTTGTGTAAAGTACATTGCTTGATCTGCAGTAACGACCGCGACGGTTTATTTTTAAAAACTAATCGCAATAGGCAGGTAATATTGTTTTGGAATCTAAGTTAAGTACATAAATATACAAATTTTAATTGCAAAAATACAAAATAAAACGCTGAGCTTAAAAAAAGATTTTTAAAGCACAATGCTCGCCTTATTTATACTTCTTAAGAACTGAATTAACAATATCTAAATATTCCTATTTATAGTGATGATAATGTACGTAGTACATTCTTATCTTATAACTCTGATAACTTTGTGTCGAATGACTTTGACTCATGTTGTTTACATGTTTATGACTAATAACTGAAGATTCTATGGATATAACCTACATATGACCTTTGTACATAAAACTTATAGTACTCTAATGAAAACGAACGATTGGGGCGACATCTTGAACCGACATTTTAGAACCTGATATTATTATTTGAAGCTTTTATTTGCCATTGGAAGTTAAAGTTTAAATACAAATTTTATCTTCTTACATTATTTTTTTTTTATTTAAATTTATATTACAAACAAAGTCTGGTTAAAAACTTTTAAATGAAATTGAAAATTTAATAAATAAATTGAACCTGATATACCTACAAGAAAATATTTTGGATGCTTATTGGTTGCTTGACTTTCGGGATGCATAGAGCTATACTATTGTTGGAAACTTAATAAGCCATCAAGATACAAAATGTCATCGCCAAAAATTCTCATCAAACCCAAAAAAAAAATTTGTGTCATGATATTATTTTTTCGAAATTGATGGAAAAAGAGGACGAGTTTGCAAAAAATATGTTAATGCCATTCTTGATGAAACTGATTATTTCATTAGAATAGTTCTGCAAAGTAAATTATTTATTGAATTTTGCCTGCAGATCGACGTGGTTGTCACACTACTATATCAGACAACCAGTGTTGTGGTTGACTCAGTTAAACAACACATTTAATCTTTTCGTTTTTATGAAAGCCACTATATACGAAGGACAAACGATCATTGTATTTTACCAGCAAATTAATCTTTGGCAAAAATGTTTCAATTCGGCCAGTCGCAAAACCTAAGATGCAGAAGATTTCACAGTAACATGTTCAGTTTTTATGGGGACGAAATTTCGATTCACTTGAAGCAGGCGGAGACTACCATCAAAGGGCACGGCAGTGCCCAGCCAAGTTCTGGCATTACAACTTTTTTACAGGAACAAACTTATAGACGATTTTTGACCCCTCCCAATCTTCAGTACCAATGAAGTCAGAAACTTAAAATTCCGAATATTTGCTAAGCTAGTCTGGCACAGGCGCCTCACCAAATTTTTCTAGCATAAGCTGTTCCTGAGATATAAGGCTTCAAAAATCACAAAAACCGTAACTAACTGATTCACTGACAGACTGACTGACTGACTGACTGACAGATCATCAAAATTATGGAGCACTTCCCGACATCATAGAATCTTGTAATTTTGCATATGCAAGCAGAGGAATAAATCGAAAATTTTAAGTTTTCCATTCAGGGGGCGTGGTATCCGCCCACTTTCTCCGAATTGGTGTTGGTTGAGCACTTTCGACTGCTGTAAAACGATGAAATTTGGTTAAGTGGCAGCTGGCAGGGCTTAAATTGCATACAAAGAAAAAGATATAAAATTTGAGGTTTTCCATTCAGAGGCGTGGTATCCGCCCACTTCCTCAGAACTGATGTAAATTATATATGGCACACTTCCGATTGCAGTTGAACAATAAAATTTAATAGAACGGAAGGGCTCAAATTGCATATAAAGGACAAAAAATAAAAATTGGGGTTTTCCATTCAAGGGGCGTAGTATCCGCACACTTTCTGATAAAATGTTTAATTTATATGGAGCACTTTCGATTGCTGTATATGCAGAATGATGAAATTTGATAGAGCGGTATAGCTTAATGTACATTCAAAGCAAAAAATAGAAAATCTAAGATTTTTCATTCGAAATGTCTTTTTATTGTCATTTTGGAACTATACATGCATCTTGAAAACTCATGACTTTTCTTAGAACTAGAGTGCCCGATTTGGTACTCTATGTTATGTTTATGTTAACTTGAATGAAAAAAGAAAACATTTGCATACCTGAAAAAATAAAAAATAAAAAAAACTCTTAAATGTGATGTGAACTATAATAAAACCACCAATTAGGTTATTAATTGGTGGAATACCTTCATTTAAAAAAAGAAGTTAAAATTGCAACAAAAACATCATCGCATCCTCAACAATTATTGCTTTTTTATGACTTCGAGCGGATGTAGGTACTAAAAGTATTTATAATTAGGGTGGGTATGTTAGTGTTAGGTATATTGCCAGGACAAGAAGAAACACTTGAAGATCAAATCAAAACAACCAATAACAAAAGGAAAATATACCAAAAGAAATAGGAAGCTTTAAACTAAGTTGATTTTAGTAGGTAGAAAAGAAAGAAAGAAGGTTTAATACCGAATATTAAAAGTAAAATAATATTGAAACAGCTACAATGTAATAGATAAATTTTATTATTTAATGATTACTGACTAAATGAACGGCTTACTTGGCAAGTTTTTTGTATGCCCAGTTCGAAAGTTTTGACCATGATTAGCTACCACAGGACTCTGAAGAAAACCCAAAGCGATTTCGCAGCTTTCTAAATATAAGTCTGTAGTTAACAGTGTCAAAAGCTTTAGATAATCTTAAAATGATAGAGGTATAATATGATTACTGTCCATTGCAATTATTATTTCATCAGTGATAAAGAATGAGGCGGATATTCAGCTACACTTAGTTCGAAAACTAGACTGATGGGTATATAACAGGTTGTTGGTGGCTAGATATTTTTGAACCTGCTTCAGAATAGTTTTTTTAAACACCTTTGAAAGAAACGGAAGAATGGCAATCGGAGGGGACTCTGTACCTGTTTGCTTTTTTGTTGTGAGTATAATCTATGCCTTCTTCCATTCCAAAGGAAATTCGGAAGTTATAATAACTTTTTTCTCCGCTGCATCGATTTTTGCCAATGAAAAAAGTTGAGTTGAGTTCATGCATACCTATCACCTGAAAAGCGATATTTTGTATGTTAAATGTTCTAATTTTAGTTAAGTAAGTAAAATTCGTGCAATTAATAGAGAAATACAGTATAAAAGAACGCCTAACATGGATTTTTCAAATTTGCGTCTAATTTCTGCAATTCGTTTGCCAATAGGCGATTCGTTTGAAAATATAATCCTTTTTCAAAACATTTAAAAAAAAATTGCAAAGCCAATTTTACATTTTTATTATTGTACGAATAAAAATTAAATTTCTAGTTTCCATATCTTTGATATTCGAAGTTTCAAAAATATTGATTTTTTAATTCAAACGATTTTTCTTTTCTTTTTTTTTAATTAAAATTAATATCCTTCGTTATGCCGATAATGAGAAGTTTAAAATACGAAAAAATAGATCTATTGTAAGTACAGTAACTAATATCTTAGTTTCAATTTTTTTTATTGAACTATAGATCGGAAAAATTAATGGAACAAAAAATTATTATTAGAAAAATACAATATTCTAAAATCATTTTTTCAAATTTGTATTGTGGGTACTGCTATTTTTAGATAGTAAATTATAAAAAGATAAGATGCTCCAAGAGTTCAACTAGACTAATTAAGAGGAGCTAAAAGAAATCTTAAAGAATACTACGAGATTGTTATAATAATACTGTTAAAAGCCTTAAATGGCATAGTTATGAGAGGCTCTTCCTATACTCATAGCAAGAACAGAAGTTTCTTTATGGGGTGACAGATGTACGTTTATATTAAAATGGCAGTTAATGCTCTAATAAAGATCGGCAAAATCTTATTATGAGAAAGCGTCTCTTCCAATGAGAGGTAATAAGAAGAGAACAAAATATTTGTAAACTTAATAAAGAAAGAAACAAAATACTTTTTAGGTTTGCGTGTATACAGGGTGATTTGCATAAGGTGTGACAAAAAGCTAGGGCGTGTAGGTTGGACTTAGACAAGAAAAAAATCGTATGGGAGGGGGGGGGTCTATTTCCCCCCGTTTAGGCGGGAGGGGCAATTTAAGAAAAAAATCACTTAAAACAGAAAAAAAAATATTAAAAAATAACGGTGATACCTACAGAGTAATGCTATAGCATTTTGAAAAGCCAGAAATACATTCTTTAAATTTGTTTTTAAATAAAGTTGTTCGAATGAATAGTTTTTGAAAAATTAATTTTCAAAATCAAAATTTTGAAAAAAAAAATGAAAAATTTTTTTTTAAACAATTTTTTTTCAAAATTTTACGTAATTAAGTATTATTTTTTTATTCAATATTCAATGCTCTTATTAATTTTTGATCAAACACAGGAAACCGGATGTCAAAATGTTTTGTGGTTTTTGAGAAAATCAAAAATAACAAAAACTACTTTTGTTCTAAGAAAAGCCTTTTATTTTAGTTTTTTCGTTTTTGGATTCTTAGGTGAATTTACGATTGAAAGGATTAACTTTATTTTTACTATTTTTTCATTATCGTCTTATAAGCATACAACAATGTGACAAAGTACTATATTAACCATATTTCTCACATTTTTTCATTGAGAACACCTGCGTGAGAGCATTGGTTTAAAATTGACCTGCCACTTTTTTATTATGGTGGGGTCGGCTTGGCTTAGGTGCATTTACGAAAGAAAGGATTAACTTTTTTTGTACAATTTTTTTATTATCAGTCTTATAAGCAAACAATAAAGTGACAAAGTACTGGATTAACACATTTTTTCATTGAGAACACCTGCGTGAGAGCATTGGATTAATATTGACCTGCGAATGTTTTTTAAATAATGCAACGTTACACGCCCTAACTAGTGACTTCGAACTATGTGTACGAAGTGGAAATAGAATCTTTGGAACAACTGAAACAACGGATTGAAGTGGCTGGAGTCAAATAACAGGAAAATTTATCAAGTATAAATTTATGTGCAGCAATAAGAAGGCGCTATAATCTTTGCCTTCAACAAAATGGGGATCATATCGAAAATTTTTTGTAATAAGCTTTAGTTAAAAAATAGTTAAAAATTTAAATAAACATCAATTATGAATTTTATCTAAATACGCATGTATTTCTTATTTTAATTGATTTCAAGTTTCAGGAACATTTTTGTTCTTATTTCGCAACTGCATTTTTCTGTCACTAGTTAGGGCGTGTAACGTTCCATTATTTAAAAAACATTCGCAGGTCCATATTAATCCAATGCTCTCACGCAGGTGTTCTCAATGAAAAAATGTGTTAATCCAGTACTTTGTCACCTTATTGTATGCTTATAAGACTGATAATAAAAAAAAAATACAAAAAAAGTTAATCCTTTCTTTCGTAAATGCACCTAAGCCAAGCCTTTTTTTTAAGTGATTTTTTTCTTAAATTGCCCCTCCCGCCTAAACGGGGGGAAATAGACCCCCCCCTCCCATACGATTTTTTTCTTGTCTAAGTCCAACCTACACGCCCTAGCTTTTTGTCACACCTTATGCAAATCACCCTGTATACATACATAATCGTCGCTTTTCCGGCAGAGTGGCATAAGTCGAAATTTGCAAATTTTCAGGAGAGCATTTTAAAGTTTTTTTCATACTGAACAAAAAAAATTTCGTTGTTTATAAAAAACAAAACTCGAATGTTGAATACGTGAAAAAATTGCATTTTTCGTTTGTTAAGTTTTATAAAAAAACAAAATATTAAAAAAAAAAACAAAAATTGATTTATGCCGTATTTATACGTAGAAAATGAGAGGGATGTTTTTGAACATTGAGAGCGGCGCTTTTTCATAACTCGGAAACTAGACGAAGTAGGTTAACGCCGATTACACAGAAAAATTGTGTTTGTTTTTCAGCTCAGTTCTGTGTTCAAAACTAAAAAACGACAAATTTCGACTTATGCCACTCTGCCGGAAAAGCGACGAATATGTGTTATGTCAACAAACTGATAGGCTTGACAATTGTGATAGTATTTATTTTGTAAGTCGATCAATTATTATAATATTGTAATGGCGATGCAGTATATTCATTATTTTGCACACATGGGAACCGAAATACAAATACGGTTGAAATTTACTAATTCTAACATTTGATGTCGAAAAATAACAAAGCGCCTTCATATTTAAATTACTTTATTTATAACATTTATCAGAAAAAGTGTTACCATATTTTTTTTTCATAAGCAAATAAAATCCAAATTAACTTTTAAATCTGTTTTGTTTTTATTTAGGTCATGAGTCATTTGCTTGTGGGATTTGATAGGAAACTGGAAACGTACAAAAATAAATTGAAGGTCAAATTTAATATAAAATATTCAAAATTACACACTGAGTTGCTTATGCTGCATTTACAAGAGTAATAAAATGTTATCTTTTCTCTAATGTTCAACTATTACTTGTCACAAAAAAATTTCTACTCGCGTAATGAAAAGATAGTAGCAGCAATAAAGTCTCGAAGATGTTTATATATTTAGTTTTAGTTAAAAAAAGTTACACAATATATTTTATTATAAAATACTGCGAGTTGAACACTTGAACATGCCACTTAATAAATTTAAAGTCAGTGCTACAGCCAAGTTATTTTATCGAGATCTTAATTTTTTTAGTTATGGTAACCCTCAAATATACAGGCAACCACTTTGCTTGTGTATATAAATATGGCTGCTGCTGACGAGCCACTAACTCTTCTAGTAACATCTTTATTCTTTCTATGGGATCACAAATGCTTCTTTACGATATATGTCCACAGAAGTATATAGCCCGGTCAAAATAGACATTCAAGGTTACATTAATTCGCATAAAGCTGAAAATTGGCATGAATGTTGGGAACACTATTACAAACAATTTGTCAAAAGTCCCCATCGATCCGACGTGTGGAAAAAAATTTATTCAAGGTCAAATGTTGCAAAAACCGGTTTTTTGCATTTTTCAGCTAAACGGCAAGTTTTATCATAAAATAGTTGAGACAAAAATTATTCATCATGCAATTATCTATAGAAATTGTCTTAACACTTTTTCTCCTAAGAATCACCATTTAGGAGATGCAGCGATGCAAAAAGTTGAAAAAGTTGTGTTCTTCATAATATGTATGTCAATTACCGTTATATAAATTACAGAATGGTAATACAAGTAAAAATAGTAGTTTTCGTGGGGTATACATACATATTATACAATTCTAAAGCCATATATACACTGTTCAAATGCATAACAAGCACGTGCAAGTGTATTGGTGAAAAAATCATACGTATAAATTGGATGTAGGATTGAAGCGAAATGAAAATCTTTTGATTTTCTTTTAATCTAGCGTCCTGCATTGAAGTAGTGTATATGCAAGATTGATGATTGATCATGCATTCATTGGTTCATTTGCGTATAGTACGTTGAATAGGTGAGAACACAGTACAACATAAGCACTGATTTAAACATTAAAACAGTAAACAAAAATTGTATGATGAAATGGACAGACAAAATAAAACAAATTACCTACTCGGATAAAATTGAAAAAATCTCAAGGAAATTCGTAAAATCACAATTTTGCCGAAAAAAACTCACAAAGCGCAACGTCCTCTCACCACACCGTCCATGTAAAAATAAAAGATTGAAGGCTCATGCTTAATGTGTGTATATTCAACTTTAACCCGAATTTACGAATACACTTGCACGTGATTGCCATGCATTTGAACAATGTATATTTGGCTTAAGAATATAAACTCGAAAGAAAATGAGCGTGGCCTAAAGACGTTAATTGATGCAAGTGTTGAAAGAGGTGATGATTTTCCGGAATACTTAAAAGACCAGACTTCTGTGACAATTCATGTGCAGTGTCGGAAAAAGTACACTCGGAAGAGTACCATTACCGCAGTTTAAAGACGTCACGAACAAGAACAAGCTGGTACATCAATAATAAGTCCTCCTCGTACTAGAGCACGCGTAAATGAATCAGTTTTTTGTTTAGGTTACGTTAGGTTAAGGTGGCTGCTGACCGCAAAAGCCAACACACTTAGACCAATATTTGGTCCGTTGTGATACCACAGCATCTCAAAAATCACTTACTCGTTAAACCATTTGAGACACTAAAAATGTCGGAATTGTTTTTTGTTTAAAAAAGGAGTGCTGTTTATTCTGTGGCAATGCATTGAATGAAGCGTTTGAAATGAAAAAAGCCCTGCAATATCGGCGTCAAATTTGTAATGTAATTACGTGCTTAGATAAGTTTCTGTACTTATCTTTTGTAAAATATACTCATAATTGCTTTCGTCATTTCCAACAGTAGTATTTTTCAATTAGATACAAAATTTTCAACTCAACAGAACGCGCCAAGTGCACTACATCACGGGTGGCGCGGAACCGTGTGCATATTATGAAGAATACAACTTTTTCAACTTTTTGCATCGCTATATCTCCTAAATGGTGATTCTTAGAAGAAAAAGTGTTAAGACAATTTCTATAGATAATTGCATGATGAATAATTTTTGTCTCACCTATTTTATGATAAAACTTGCCGTTTAGCTGAAAAATGCAAAAAACCGGTTTTTGCAACATTTGACCTTGAATAAATTTTTTTCCACACGTCGGATCGATGGGGACTTTTGACAAATTGTTTGTAATAGTGTTCCCAACATTTATGCCAATTTTCAGCTTTATGCGAATTAATGTAACCTTACCCCTATTTTTGAAGCTAATTTGACCGGGCTATATAGGCGAAACATAAACAGCTAAAATAAATGTACTCAACTTGCCTTTACGTGCGAGTGAGAGAAGAACGTTGACATCAGAAAAGTGAAGTTTGTGAGTAATTGTGCTTGTTGCATTAAAGATCTCATTAGGATCTTACTGCAAAGCTTCTATTCTTTGAACTCCAGATTGTTTCTTGATATAGGAGGTTTTAAACTCAAATTCTTTTAGAGTTTTCAAAGAAGTATAAAATAAACTTAACTCTTAAATAATATGATTTGTTATGGGATTATATGGACATATTTAGAGCTAAGTTGTCAGAAAAGGATTCTTATAAGACTATAAGTTTATATAATCTAATTGCAAGAAAAGAAAATAGTTTTGCTATAAGATTTAAGTACTTTTAAGCTGTAAAAGTGTTTAACTCTTAAAATAAAAGTGTTATGTTTTTTTTTTCAGATTTCAAGAGCTTATCTCTGGAGAGTATGTTAGTTGGGCGGGCTGTATTTTTTCCAAAATGAGTCCGGCCAGGCAGTTACTGTGAATGGTGTTCGCTATCATGAGATGATAACGAAATTGGTATGGCCCGAATTGGAAGATATGGATGTGGACGATATGTGGTTTCAACAGGACGGTGCCACTTGCCACACAGCTAACGAAACAATGGCTCTTTTGCGCGACAAATTCAAGGGCCGTGTTATCTCACGTGGTGGCTATGTCAATTGGCCGCCAAAATCATGTGATTTGACACCGTTGGACTTCTTCCTTCGGGGTTATTTGAAAGAAAAGGTGTACGTCGATAAGCCAGCAACAATTCAAGAGGTATGGGATGAGATAATTCGGCACATTAACGGCATAGAACCTCAATTAAGCCTTAGCGTCATCGAAAATTTAGACCATCGGATGGAGGTGTGCCGCCGAGGTCGCGGCGGCCATTTGGCCGATATTTTGTTCCATACATAATTAAACCGTACCCGTATTATCATAATAAAAAGAAATGACAATTATTTCATAAATAATTTGTGTTTTATTCAAAATCAACATCGGCTCTTAAAATTTAACCACCCTTTATTTTTTTTGTTTCTATAACCAACTTCTATAATGCGCAACGCTGTTTTTTCGGCCCCTAATGATATGAATACAATGCAAAATTGTACGTTCTCATACAAATTTAATAGAATTTTCCTCCCCTATTAATTTAAATGTAAGTAATACAAAATTAATTGAATTATTATTTTAACAAAAATTTTACTTTTGTTTATTTTTTTTTTTATAATATACCCGCGCTCAAGGGATTATGATGACCCTTTAAATGTTTGAACACAGCGCGGGCGTGAAATTCACATGAACAACGAAAATGATTTTGCCCACTGGCTACACCTTCGGCGTGATAGTTCAATGGACACACTGTTCACTTACAATGTCTACTAAATTTTATATATGTACATACATTAAAAACCTTACTGTTCCTATTTACGTCCAATTTAAACAAAGGGCACCATAACTTTTGAAAAGTTAAGAAAAAGTTTAGTAAAACTGAAACTTTTAAGCATATTCAAAATTAATTTCCTTGAAGGTCGACCCTTATCAATAGAGCATCTCCACAAATCCTGAATTTCATCCCCGATTTTGAGAAAATCATTGAGCGCACGGATTTATCAAATGATACTCGTAGCAAGTTTACTATGTATTTGGTTTGTGTTGGTCATTAGGGTTTTATTAAATTGAAGTTTATAAGTTTTATCAACAATAATTCAACCAACCAACCCTCATTGTAGTGCCGCAATTGGTTATTCTTACGAGGGCAGGTATAACTTCCAATTAATTTGATAAAATTGTTTATTTTCAAATAAAGTATCCTGCGGTGATTATTGTGAAGTTGCCACACTCAAATCGATGATTATCTGCTTTCGCGCAGCGGGATTTGATGAAAGAAGATGCCACTGTTTGGGCATAACAATGATCTAAGGGTATGTTTCAATTAGACCACCTTGAAATTGGCGTAATAGGATTTTCTCCCATGAATAATAAAAATTACATGAGCATGCATGAGATGTTTAAGGGATCAAGTATCTTTTTTTGATTCATTCAACAAAAGGCGATGTATTTTTCGATTAATTCCGTTATGCATGCATATACATAGATAGGTGTATGCCTGCGCTATATAGACATATAATACCTTTGAGAGGTGCGGTGTTTAAAATAATGTAGTAGTTCCCGAAGATGTAAACATGCCATTCTATTCTTATGCAGTCATGCGAAATGATGTTTTTTCGATTTATCTAAGACTATAGATATATGGAAGTATGTATAATATTTCTTTCGTTTGTTGTGCGCCGCAGATTGGTTAATCTTCTCAAAATTCAAGAAAGTTAATCTGCGTTTGGATTCTAAACGCGGAGGTATAAAAATATAAATTTCCTTAGTGTTTCTTTTTAATATGGAATACCTATATGTTGCGATTGTGTATGCAAGCGTCTGTTAATATGTACATATACCTATTAAGCATATGAATGTTAAACAAAAAAAGTAGATCCGGGAAGATAGATTTGCATCTCACTTTGACTATAATGGATTTCAATAGACTATCTTTTTTAAGATTTTTTAGGGTTTCCGTTGTGGTCGATATGAATTGCAACAAATTTGTGAGAAATAAGTATCAGTAGGGTTGCTTTTTTGGTTTAGATATGAGATTTCTTAAAACACACCACCCAGCGATAAGAACATACATACATAGGCGCGTTCTAAATTGTATTCAATTGAAATATTTAAAAACCAAAAAATTATTAACAAAAATACTCGCCACTCGAATGTTAGTCCAAATCGTAAGAGCCGTTAATGAGAAAGTCGAAAATAAAAAAACAACGTTTCTTCCCAAGGCTTTAATAGTAAACTTAATTTTTAGTATCAACATCTTTTTTTGAGATGAATAAGATTTAGCATAACGGCTATATGGCAGGTACCGTTAGCTTTGGAGCTAAACATTTGAATTTCTCATCTAGGAAATCACCGAAGAATCTTAAATACCAAGCTTAAAGAAAATCACTTCATGCAGACATACATACGGAATTGCAGGATCCACTTTTTTTCGCCCTCTGTATCATCGTAATGTCAACTCTGATCGAAATCTCGAATCCGATTTTTTTTCAAATGCAATATGCACTCGTACCTACGAGTACTTGCCCTATAGTATATAGTATGTATGTATGTATATCGCAAGCATAAATAATTAATTACAGTATGTTTTATTCAAATTTAGAAAAAGAAAACACTTTGTAAAAAACCGCTTGCAATTACAGATCTTAAGCCGTGGATTTTTTTTTTGTTAAAATCAGTATTTCCTTAAAAATTAAAAAAAATTATATTTATTGGAGTAAAACTTTGTATAAATATTATTTGCATACAAATTATCTAAGGACATAGTATTGTGCGAATTTAAAAAAAATATAAGGTACAAATTATATACCTTTTGTAATTCTAGGTAAAAAAGATTGTTATGTATAGATACGCTTTTTCGATTTTTTTTTGCAAAAATTTGTTTTTTTATGGTATGTGTTTGGGTAGTATTATAGAACATCAGAAAAGCATCATATAGGTGGATAAGTAATGCATGTTCTCCGTTTTGGCTCGAACCCCTTAATAACGTAACAAAACAATGGTATAAAAACGGGGTGCCATTTAATAATGGCATTAGAACACTTAGAACATCAGGCCCGCTATACACACATACAAATATATACTATGGATGGCATGTGCCGTTCATTGATGTCAGGACAACAAACATCGCTGTAGAAGATAACAATATGATTATATTCTCACCGGCTATATTAAATAGGGTTGGCGTTTTTCGAGATTAACGAAAAAACTAGTTCATATGAATATTATTATAATTAAGGTTGATTTCCGAAAAACACTGCTTAATTCTTTATGATGAATTGGATCTCATCCGCTCAAGGGCGTATAGTGTATTTCACTATAATAGGTTAACTCCTAAAAAAATATGCGGAATTTGATATGTAATTTTAATTAATCATCAAAATATCGTTGCGAAAAAAGTGAGGAGTCTAATCGCGCCTTAGTAAATTTATATCATTTTGACTTAGCACAAATCACGAAATTACAAAATGTCATTATAAAATTTCGGTAACAATAGCTAAAATAAAAAGAAATATTATATATACAGGGCCGAATTAACAAGTAGGCAGAATAGGCAGTTGCCTGGGGCCCCTGATTTTAGGGGGCCCCCGAAAAATGAAAAAGACTTCTAAAATTTTCTTACAAACATAAAATTCTTGTAACACTTTTTTTTATTGCAAAATTTTGTTGTCAAGTCCTGCAGCAATGGAGTAGGTCTTTCAGTCGCTATAATTGCAGATTTGTCTACTGAATTCTACTTGTAAAAGGGTTTGCTTATAAGTTTTTCAATAACACAATCACAACGGTTTTTAATAACAACTTTTTCACTACTTGATGCCAATTTCTAGTTAAATTTTACACGCAAATTAAAGCATTACTTTAATAAACAGAAACGACTTCCAAATTTTTAATTTACAGGTTAAAGAAAATTCGTTTTCTTACCTCCACTAAAAAAAAACGAATTTCCCATTTTGTTCATATTCTTCCAGCACGAATAGAACAAAGTCAAGATACAACACTATTCCCATATTCATATCTGAGTGAGAACGTAAGAACTTTCAGTACTGTTCGCCACTTTGGTTGGATCCGTTCACAGTTAATTCGAACGAACCGGTTGGTACGATACGAGCCATACTTTTTTGTGTGTGTTTACCAGT
Source organism: Philhelius festivus (assembly GCA_963931855.1). Taxonomy (NCBI): domain Eukaryota; kingdom Metazoa; phylum Arthropoda; class Insecta; order Diptera; family Syrphidae; genus Philhelius; species Philhelius festivus. The sequence goes on from OZ007555.1 coordinate 89,710,915, forward strand.
GCTCGGACTTCATAAATCGCAGATCGCAGTAAATTGGCCAAGAAACCGCAGTAAAACCAAAATTTTCGCAGTAAAAATACATATATTATGTATTTTTTTTTGATTAGGTAACAAAAAATTATAAACAAAGGAATCAAAGTTAAATCATATTTAAATCATCGTTGATTTTTTTTTTTTATAATCTACCCGCGCTCAAGGGATTATGATTACCCTTTAAATGTTTCAACACAGCGCGGGCGTGAAGCTAATGAAGAGAAAGAAGGATAGGAAAGATGTGTGGCACGATGTTCTGAGACTGTTGGTGGTTGTCTCAGATATTTTTATCTCCAGGGATGGCGGCTGAGCTAAAGCGGAGCTTATAATTCACATTATTTTATTCGTGTTCATCCTTGTTGGACATACTAGTTTAACTCAATTACATGTTGTTAGTGTTATGCCTGAACAACATGTAATGAGTAAACCAGCAACACATTGATGACAATTTTTAGAAGGTTTTAATGGAATTAAAACGACATAGACGACGACAGGGATCGAACCTGTGATCATGAGGTTGACAGGCGAGCACACAACCATCGTGCCACGGCCACCCCCTAATTGTTAAAACAAACATAAGTGATATTTTAATTTTTTACGGAAGAGAAAAAAAAAATATTAAAAAATCCTTAATGGTTTAAAAGTCGAAACACTCTTATGAGATTTTTGGGTTAAAAAAATGACAATGACTACACGTCCAAAAATGTAGGATTTTTTGTATCTCCTGTGAAAATATTTCAGTTATGTTGTTTTAACAATCACCGATTCATTTACATAGTATGTGTGAACAAATATACTCTTACTCGATAATGAATATAAATAGTTTTAGCAAAAATAAGTACATGAAGCTAGGTAATCAAAATAAATTTACCATCTACAAATTTGTACTTTTTGAAACAAGAACAAATTAAAGAGTAGTAGAACTAAAAACGTTAGATAGCTGACAAGACTTGCACTAAAGAGACGAGAATCTTTTTAAATTTTGACATTTTGTTATGAGCACATTTATTTCTATATGACCAGTGCTGCTAATCAAACAAAATCTGAAGAATCGCAGTGGTGCAGTAGATTTAAAAAAAAAGAGAAAACTGCAGTAGATCTACTGCTTTCGCAGTAAAGTCCAAACGCTGGTTTATACACTTTCAGTGGATACGAGTACATTTCGTTCTCAAACCACATGAACGTCGTTATGGGTTATGGGTGGGGTGCTACAACAATGTGAGTTGTGAGCTTTTTTATTTTTCAGTTAGCATCTGAGCATACTTCCAGTGGATACATTTCGCTCTCAAATCATGTATGAATGAGATTGAGAACGAGAACGAGTTGATGTTGAAAGTTAAAAGTTGCTTTGCTATTGCTAGCAGTGTTTGTTTTTGTTGAGTGCATGAAAAGGTTGCACGAGTTGAAAACTGGGAAACAAAGTGCAAAATTAACTTTAATTAGGAGACAAGTTCGTTTTTATTCTAGAGTTTCGAAGAATTTTTCATTGAAATGAAACAATTCCAAAGTTACGTGAACTAAAAATGCACTGATGCACAAAAAACTAAGTCATTTGTATAAGATTCCAATGGAAGATCAATTAGCTGATGTATTTCCTAACACACAAATAGCTCTTCGGATTTTTTTAACATTAATGATCACAAATTGTTCTGCCGAACGATCCTTCTCGCAATTAAAAAGAATCAAAGCTGCTGAAAGAGCTACAACGCGACAAGAGCGACTCGAGATGTTAGGTATAATTTGCATTGAGTCAGATTTATTGAACAAAATCGATATTGATGATATAATTGATGAATTTGCCGAAAACAAATGTAGAAAACGACATGTTTAAAATGTAGATACTTAGTAATTTTATTGATATTATTACACTAGCGTACCCGTGCGGGAACTCCCGCAAGCAAATTTTTTTTTCAACTGAAGTTTTTCAAAATAAATCATGTGTCTAAAAGTTTCTGTAGATTCGCTCAGTTTTTCTTGCATTGGAAGTCTTGTGTAAATGGAAATCTTGTGTGAAGTACAGAATGTTGTTTTTGGGTGTTTATTTTACTTCTGTGTGTCATCGTTGAACAACTCTATTTGAAAAAGACGACCACTGAAATAATAAACACTTTTAGCTTAGCCAAGAACTGTCACAACTGATTTCCTGTTCAACATGAGAAGTTGGAAGCGTTCGAATTATTTTTATTTAACGTATGCATGTAGGTACCTGGATTAAAACAAAACAGCAAACCAATAAATCTAATCAAGCCCTTTTCTTAAAGGTAATGGAGCCAAGCGAAGGATATTTTGAAAAAACTAACAAACAATGAGCAAATCACATACTACGTATGTAACTATCCTATAACAATGTACGTAGTTAAACCTGTAGGCACATAAAATTTCACTTACCTTAAAATAGTTTAAATTCAAAGACACACAAATATTTGTCAAATTTTTCTTGTTTTTAATTCGGAGAATTTTATTTTTGTTTTATTTTTTTAAAAAACTTTTTTGAGTGTTTTTATCGTTACTGCTTAGGTAAATTAATCAAACAATGCCCCTCCTCTGGGCCCGCACCACCAAAGTATGGTATTTCAATGCAACTACTTATGTATATATACTACATTTCAGTGCAATACGAAGATAGAAGTAGAGATAAATAATTTTGGGGTGTTTCGACCACCCAATGGCCCTCCCCTGATAATAAAAAAAAGTAGCCTATACGGTAATCCAGACTATAACTTTCTTGTGTGTTAAATTTTATCAAGATCCATTCAGTTGTTCAAGAGTTATTGAGTAACAAACATCCATACATCGTAACATTCACATTTATAATATTAGTAGGATTGTGACAATAAAATTTTTATGAAAGATATAACTTTGTATTTTTTAATCGAAAAAAGAAGGGAACGGACGTGAAAAAAGGGCCCCCAAATTGATGGTTGCCTAGGGCCCCGTTGAGGGTTAATCCGGCCCTGTATATATAAATATAGTAATGCATACAACATACATACAACAAAAGTTAGCTTAATGGGAAGTAAATTCCTTTCTTAAAACAGCTTTATTAGCGTAATGCTACAAATGAAAAAGAATTGAAACATCATTAGGTGCGTTTTATTATTCACAAATCTATCTGGATCCGGATCTGGATTAAGTTTTAACATGTATTACAAAAACAATTTGGGATCCTGTTTTCTATCGGGATCTATTTCCAAGATCCAAAAATTAGTTATTACACTGGCGAGTAGATGGCTTTTCATGGTAAGGTAGTGTAAGCTATAGTGTAAAGAAAAAAGACAAGACATAATTTAAAATTTCCAAACCCAAGGATAAAAAGAGACGGGCTTATAACACTGCTGTCAGTAAGATCCGTATCGTTTTATTTTCAAGGGAAGATCCCGAACCGGATCCAAATAGATTTGTGGATAATAAAACGCACCTATTGTTGGAAAACTAATTTCCCGCACTCAACTTCTATAATTTTATATTATTTGCACAATTTTGTATGGGTTTTAATGAATGATAAATGATGATAGCTCAGAAGTAAAAGCGATTTCAAATAAAATACCAAAGAAAAAAATGTTTCCATTACCGAAAACGGACCAAGAACTTTGAAAAACATATAAAATAGCTGTACATTTCAGATTACCTCTAAAAAAGCTGCACATACTATTTCCGTAGTACCTTTGTATATAAAACTTATAGTACTATCAAGAAGACGAAAGATTGTGGCGACATCTTAAGGCTAGGGACTGCAATTGTTAATTTATTAATAAAATATTCTCTTTTTTACTACTTGTTTTGTATGTTATCCTACACTGTAAAAGCGTGAGCTAATTTCTGCGCCACCACCAAGGCTAGCGTTCGCAATACAAAATATCGCTCCATGATAATATTATAGATTATATAAATACAAAGGTAGTACGAACAAAAAATAATAAAAAAATAAAAATACATAAAATAATTTTGAACTTTAATGATATTTTTTAAGGATATGTTCGATAACTTGAAGTTAATCCATTTTTGTATCCTTGTAAGAAAACTGTGTTTCTTGATTTGAAATGAGTAAGACAAATTTTAACAGATGCTGGAAGTACAGAACATAGTTATTTTCCAGAAATCACGCGTATCTTCACTATCATTTAACGTAATGGATGCAATCGTCGCACCATCCCAAATAAACAATCAATACAGTCATTCCCATTGGATCTTGCAAAGCTCAATTATTCCGGAATATGGGGAAATATGTATGTCTTTATGTTTAAATCTGTTATAAATAAATAAATTCGAATAAAATGGTTTTAGAGGATATAAATAATAATATAACAAACCACTTTGATTCATTCATTTCACTTGGTTCTAAACATGAAGTCTATTCCTAGTATAAGCCTAGGATTTCCTCCGACCCACATTAAGGGATCTGAAGCTTCATGGATAAAACTATATAGAGTAACTAAATTTCCAAATCTCGAATTATCTTTAATAAACTTAAACAAAATACATGATCGTGTTGTATTTTTATTTAAAAGCTCTCAAAGTGATTGAGACAATAAAATTATATTTTCGAACTAAGCGCGCATAAAGAAATATAATTTTGAGTCTTCGTTAGGAAATAAATAAATCTTGATTATCCGGAACAAGCCCTTGCATCCGCTATTTGTAATAGAATTATTTTATTTCGTAAAATAATAACTGCAGTGAACATAAACTTAATTATTATGTTTCATTGTGAAAATGGTTCCACTTATTTAAAAAATAATTTTTTGTCCAATTTAGTTGCTATACTCTGTCCAACAAGAATTGTCAGTACAGGGAAGATAGGACGTTTGTCTCTCATTTTGGTTGCATTGCCATGCATAAGTGTGTCGCCTTTTAAAGCTCTCACAGGGATTCCGTAGTTTACATTATAAATCGCCGCAAATGAGAGTAAGAAACGCGTAGGGCTACCGTCTTCCGATTCAAAATGACTGAAAACAATATTCAATTTACCTTTTCCCACAACACCAAGCGGTAAGATAATAGGCGCGTTTTTTTTTAAGTTGAAAAGCAATACGACAACACTCAACATACTCATCTTCTTAAAATGTGTTCTCAAAAGCTTCAAATCCCAAAAGCTCCTTAATAAAAACCACTGAAAAAGCTCCTTGCTTGCAATTGAGAATGATAATGGTAACTCTGTTTTGATGTAGAATTGTAACAGTATCTCATCAGCAGTGGGATACCACGGTCGTGTTGGGGTGTACAACTTTTTGCGAAGAATTACAACAACAATTCCTTAAGAAAAGTCAGTGGCTTGCTCTTTTTTTAGTGGCATTTTTCCTAATGCATTGTAGTAGCATCAGGCGCCACTGCTTTAGAAAAAGCTCTCCCATAAGGCCTGTACTGACAATTTTTGTTGGACAGAGTATAAGTATAAAAGTTTTTAAATAAACATCATTTTTCATTATCTTCGATCTCCCAGTGCACTAAGGCATTTTACTTTTATTTTTTCAGCAATCCTCAAATCTTTGTAAGCTGCTTTGTAATGTGTGTTTTGCATTTGGAAAAATATCAAACTCGAGATTTTGATCAAAGTTTACATAACGATGATAGAGAACACTGGAAAAGTGGTTCCACAATTTCCTCCTTCTGTTTCTCTACAGATTTTATGCATTTTTTTCTAGTTACATCCATGTTTTATATGTAAATATATGCAATTTTGAAAGTACTTTTTCGACCATTGTTAACTGAAAAAAAAATCGTAGCAAATATTAAATTAATAGTTTTGTAGATTTGTAAAATGAATGAAAGGTCTTTTGTAGATTTAAAAAAAAAATCCCTGTTACGAAAATTGACAACTTGAGATTGAGATGTTTTTTTTTCCTTAAATCTATTAATTTGAAATTATTTTGAATATGTTGGTATACCCTCAATTAAAAGCTCGATTTTTCGAAAGAGTTGTTATCTGTTAATTCCTAAAAACTGCTTCTAACACCATTCGAATAATTTGATATTATATTCATAAAGAGAATCCAAATCTATTTCATTAATTTGGAACATACGCACATCACTTTCAAAACATTCGGATTTGAAATTAAAAAATTAATGTTGTGAAAGTATATTTATTCAAATACAAATTTGTATACAATTATTATTACGAATTTATTCATTTTATTTTTTCTTTGACATTTCACCCCACAACATTTGCTGGATAAAATTTCTTTAAGATCTTGTAATATCTTTAATGGTCAATACTTTCGGCACTTGTCGTGAGACAACAGATTGAATCATAAATTATTTCTTTTTTTTTTATTATTTAAATAGTGATCTTACTTATATATATTTATTACACGGAATTATTATTGCATTATTATTATCTTTAAGTTGAAAATTGTATCTTTTTTATAAGAGAAAAGAAATAGACTAAAAATTGAAATGAATATATTAATATATTTTGTGTATTTCAACTATACATACCTATGTACCTGCAAACGAGAGAATCAGATTCAATTGTTTTCATAATTGCTTGGACAAAAAACATCACGTTATGAGTAAAGGATAAATACAGGTAATCGTTTTTTAACTTCCCATAGGGAGTTATTGTAATCGGTCCGATTTGTCAAATTGGAATTTTCGAAATTTCTCGACGTTTCAAGGTCCCTAGAGGCTATATCAATCATTTTTAGAGAGATGTCTGTGTGTGTGTGTGTACGTACGTTCGTACGTTCGTACGTTCGTACGTTCGTACGTCCGTACGTTCTTGTACCATTTTTCGTCGTCGATATCTCAAGAACGCGTTAAGATATCGACTTCAAATAAATTTTGTTTAATAGATAATAACTTCGAAAGAGGCTGAAAGGGCGTTTATTAAAATTCAATGAGTAGTTTTTTCACTATAACGGTTTAAAAAAAAAGTAAAAATTTTGGTTAGTTTCAAATATCTCACGAAAAAATAATGCTATTGACTTCAAATAAAATTGTATGTACTCATTATAAGGTCATACAGATTTGATATGAATATGGAAAAAAATGAACTTACCGTTATTTTTTTAAATTAAAAAAACTGAAAAAAAAAATTTCATAACCCAGATATTCTAAGAACGGAAAACAATTTGAAACTCAAAATAATTTTATTTTACGAAAAATAATGTGTTTGACAACTGGTGAAAATTTCAAAAAAAATCAGTTTACAGTTTTTTTACAAAAAATAAAAAACTATATAAAATTCTATTGAAAATTGGTAAAAATTGTTTTTCGACTCAAATTTCTCGAGAACTAGTAGTGATATTGACTTCGAATTTAGTTTATTTTATACATAGTATAATTTTGTACAATTGGTAAAATGTTGACAAATATTGAATTAACAGTTTTTTTTAATAAAAAAACTATTAAAAATTCTAGTGAAAACTAGTTAAAATTGTATTTTAAGTCGAATTTCTTGGGAATGAACACAGATAGTGCCTTCTAAAGTATGTTGTTTTATACATCGATACCTTCCCGTAAGAATGTATACTAAGCGACATTTCTAAAATTGTTCAGGAAACGAAAAAAACGAAGAAAGTTCTAGTTGAATCATAGTGTGCTAAGAGACAATTTTGGTTAAACTAAGTGACAGCTAAAGTTTGTTTCGCTGAAAATTTGGGTATTTGAAAAAAAACTAAATATAAAGTTTTCAAGACCACAAATGGGAAGTTATCAGTGTGGGTCGCACCCAGCCTCTTTTTTCCTTTATTATCAGATTGCTGAATGGCAACAGCCATTCATCAACAGCTGAGCCTTATGATGAAAATCTTCTAGTTACATGTTTTATAATTTCTTCGAACTCGGTTTTTCATTTTCATTAAATATGTATTGCAAATTGACTAATCTTTAAGCCATTCGGCAGTTAAAGACTTTTTAGATTGTGTAGAATATTTTACAGAATTGTGTGATATGTGAACTGGACAGCGCCTTTATACTTTCTTCTCAAAGATACTCATTTGCCGATGAAAAAAAAATAGAAAAGCACTAAAAACATATGAGAGACTAAATTGAAACTGTCACAACTAATTAACGGCAAATTAATAATAGACTAAGAGCCCACAGCAATTTTTGGGTGTGATTGATAACAAAAAATAATTAGCATAATTAGATAGGCCTTTTTTAGATATTTACAAATGTGAAAGTCTTGCATACTCTAGTGTGAGCAATAGTGCATAATAGTGCATCAAGTATGCAGTTCTTTCCAAGTCCAAATAATTGTGATACCAACTTTGCCAAAATGTAGAGTTAAGTCCCCTGATTGAAAATATCGAGGTACAAGACGTTTTACAGATAGCCTTCTGCCTGCCAGACGCGATGAGAATAGGCTACTTCTTGCACTAAGAAGACCACCTTCAAAACGTCTTGGACATCGATATTTGCAATCAGGGCACTTAGTTGTTCATTTTGAAGTTATGGCAAATATTGTATCCCAATTTTTTAGAATTTGGAAAGATGCACTATAATGCACTATTGCGCCCACTAGAGTATGCAAGACGTTCACATTCATAAATAACTATAAAAGGCCTATCTAATTATGCTAATTATTTTTTGTTATCAATCACACCCAAAAATTGCTCTGGGCTCTCGGTCTATAAGTGATACAAAATTGAATACAGGAAGTGTTGAGAATCACGGCAACATTGGCTGCTTCGACAAGTAGATGGCGCATTTCTTTGGATTAGTCCAATTTGTAGATTTATGAATTCAAAGTCAAAATGTCTTTCCTTTTCTTTTTATCAGCGAAAGCGCATGGTCGTGAACCAAATTTTATATTTTAAAAGCAAGATCCGAAACTAAACGTAAGCATTAATTAATACTGAAATGTTATAAAATATACAATCCAATGTATTTTTTAGGAAATTTTAGCACTAAAATAAATAGCTCAAAATTCGGAAATTGGTTCTTCTTATTTACATTTAACAATCTAAAATTTCGTTTAGCGAATCAACATCATTAATATTCAGCGTTCGAAACGCTGTAGATTTGTGAATTAACTCAAATTCATTCACCAACGCGTGTCGAGCACGCGCGTTTGCTATCCAAACGTTTAACCAGGTGAGTACCTTTTGATTTTTCCTTTCCCTGTGCCTTCAGAAAACCAGTAAATGTACCGCACTCCGCCGCAATCACGCTATGCCGACGATTTAGTCGTCAGTGGTGGTCAAATCTTACCTCCGATTCCACCAGCGATCGCACCAAGTGTTGCGGCATCGATCGCTCCTCCTGCTGCCCCATCAATTGCACCAGTCATTGCTGGCTCAATCGCTCCACCAGCTGTACCAGAACAGGCTCAGTCAGGTACACCTCAAGCTCCCGAACCAGAAGCTGGGTATACCCCAGGTATCTCTTCATCGAATGTAAATACTCACCAACGTTTGGCATGTCAATCATCTGGGATGAACCAGAGACCCCAAAAGGCGATGTCCATAGCATCAAAAGCTTCTTCACGCAGAAGGGCCTCCCTCCAACTGAGACGTCTCGAAGAAGAAAGATTGCTACAAGAAAAGTATCTTTCGAAGAAATATCAAATTCTTGAGGACAACATTTCTGAAGACGATGACGACGTTGATGATGACGGCAACGCAGTTGAACTCCGCACGGCCACAAAAACCAACGTGGAAGACTGGTTAAGAATGCAAAACAAACAAAAAAATGCAACTTTTGTTCCAAATTTGCCTAATAATAGCACGCTAAATGACAATTGGCTAGGCCTTAATGTTAAACAAAACCCAGATAACACTTTATTGCATGTAAATAATGATAAACGGCAATTGATTCCACAGTCTATCAATCATAATCCTATTCAACAAGAAGCCTTAAATGATGTCCAAGATGCGCCGACGTTGACACGTCGGCAATTGGCTGCTAGACAATCGACACCAAAAGATCTCCCACGATTTAATGGCGATCCCGAGGACTGGGCTTTATTCATAAGCTGTTTTGAGAGCAGCACTAAAATTTGTGGGTTTTCGGCAGAAGAAAATCTTGTACGTCTTCGAGCGAGCTTGAGAGGAAAAGCACTTGATGCAGTTCGCAGCCGGCTTTCACAACCTGGCCAAGTAGACAGAATTATAAGCACATTACAAATGATGTTCGGGCGCCCTGAAATTATAATAAGCACGCTGCTTAGTAAACTTAAAAACGAACCGCATCCGAAAGCAGACAAACTAGAATCAATTCTTAAATACTCACTCGAAGTTGAAAACATATGTGCTACAATGGAAGTGTCTGGCTGCTCATCGCATTTAAACAACCCAATATTGCTACAGGAGCTAGTAGAGAGACTACCTCCCACTCTTCGTCTTAACTGGTCTTTATATAAACAAACACTTTCGGTAGTTAATATATCTCAATTTAGCACCTGGTTATTCGAAGTGGGCCGAGCCGCAAGCGATGTTACGTTTTCGAGTTATTCATGGCAAGAACAAAAACGACAAGACCGATCGCATCTAAATATCCACAACGAAGTAACATCCAAAAAATGTAAAGTATGCGACAGAAATTGTACTTCAGTGGCTAAATGTCAGATGTTCCTCGACTCTACGGTACAGCAACGATGGGTAATTGTTAAAGAAAAACACCTCTGCCGAACATGTCTTCGTCGTCATAACAACAAATGCCAATCAAGTCAGTTGTGTGGAGAAAATAACTGTCAATATCGTCATCATAAGCTTCTTCACAATTTTTCATATAACCGTACAAATACGAATGTACCAGAAAACAATATTGATAACTCACACACTTCAAAGAAGACAAATGTTGCCGAAACTCCGAATGCTCCGAATTCAAACCCCTTCACTAAGACAGTCGCAAATAATCAACAAACTTCAACACCGTCGACATCCATCGTAGCACAAACACCATCAACTTCCATCGCATCACCATCGACTTTCATTGCAACACCAACACCCTCAAATTGTCACACTCACCCGAAGGAGAATGCAATTCTCTTCAGAGTATTGCCTATCACTTTATACGGGAAAGGGACAAAAGTAGAAACTTTCGCATTTCTTGACGACGGATCGTCTACTTCGTTGATGGAATCACAGCTAGCTGATGACCTACAGTTAAAAGGGGAAATTTTACCGCTGCACTTAAAGTGGACGTCAAATGTTGTTCGCGAAGAATTAAATTCAAGAGCAGTTGACGTGGATATTTCAGGAGGAAATTTAAAGCATACATTTTCAATCGAAGGTGTGCGTACGGTAGAAGATTTGGATTTACCACAACAAACTGTAAACGCAACAGATTTAAGCGAACGGTATACACATTTAAAGGGTATTCCACTTATGTCGTTCGTTAATGCAAAACCTCGTATTTTAATAGGTTTAAAACATTGGAATTTAGGAATTCCACTTCGAACAAAAGAAGGAAATGCAAACGAACCTGTGGCTACTAAGACGCGCTTAGGCTGGGTGGTGTTTGGCCCATGTGACACAACTTCAATGAAGAATTTAAGTTTAAATTATCAATTGCATATTTACCCGTGTCGCACCAGTGATGATTCGTTTTTGAACGATTGTGTAAAAGACTACTTCGCAATTGAAAGTATGGGAACGAAAAAAATTTTACTGATGTCTTCAGAAGAGGATAGAGCACAGAAAATACTTGAAACTCATTCCAGAAGAATTCAAGATAATTTTGAGATCCCATTGCTTTGGAAAAATGAAAATTTTAAAATGCCTAAAAGTGAAACCTATGCATATAACCGTCTCCAGTGTTTAGAGCGTCGGTTGGTAAGAGAGCCCCATGTTCGAATATTAATAAATAATTTAATAGAAGATTATGTTAATAAAGGTTACGCTCGGAAGATACATTCCAAATCTGAAGGAACTTCAAAGACGTGGTATTTACCGATTTTCCCTGTATTCAACCCGAACAAACCAAACAAAATACGCATCGTGTGGGATGCAGCAGCCAAGGTAAATGGCGTTTCGCTCAATTCGGTTTTGTTGACTGGTCCCGATATAACCTCTCCTCTTCTTGGAATTTTGTTTCGTTTTAGAGAACGAAAAGTGGGTCTGTGCGCGGACATTAAAGAAATGTTCCACCAGATCCGAATTAAAGTTGAAGACCAGGAAGCACAACGATTCCTTTGGCGAAATGCTGAAACCTACGAAGTTGAAACATACATTCTTCAAGTCATGTCTTTTGGTGCAACGTCTTCGCCTTTTTGTGCACAATATATTAAAAACAGAAACGCGGAAGAATTTAGTCTTCAATTCCCTGATGCTGCAAATGCAATAATCAGAGATCATTACGTCGACGATTTCATTGCTAGTTATGATAACGAAGAAGAAGCAGCGACAATCGCCAAGGATGTTATTTATGTTCATAACAAAGGTGGATTTGAGATACGAAATTTTCGGTCCAATTCGCAAAGCTTATTGGACAAATTGAAGAGCCATACTGCTGACAAATTCTCCAGTGTATCTTTGTCCAACGCCGAAAAGATTCTGGGTCTATGGTGGTCCCCAACAGATGATGAGTGGTTTTTTATATTCAATAGCGATCGAATGAATCCTGAAGTTACGAACGGTAAGCAAATACCAACAAAAAGGGAAGTTCTTCAATTTTTAATGAGAATTTATGATCCATTAGGACTTATTGCCAATATATTAGTAAACATAAAAATTTTACTGCAGTCGATATGGAGATCTGGAGTCGACTGGGACGAAAAAATTAAAACTGAACACTTCGTTATTTGGAACAAATGGCTGCGGCTATTACCTGAGATCAACAATATAAAAATTCCTCTAAGGTATCTTACAGTGCTTAACTTTGCCAATGCGGATAGTGTAGAGCTACATATATTCTGTGATGCAAGTGAAGAAGCTATGGCGTCGGCCGCGTATATTCTAGTTATATGTGGAGAAAAAGTTGAGTGTCGTTTAATAGCAGCAAAAACTAAAGTAGCACCCTTACGTCACATATCTATTCCACGAATGGAGCTTGAAGCTGCAGTTCTTGGGAGCAGATTGGCAACTACGATTATCGAAAGTCATTCGATTAAGTTTACACGGCAAGTATATTGGACTGATTCCAAAACTGTCATCTATTGGATAAGGTCACCAAGTCGCAAATTTCAGCAATTCGTTTCGTTGACGATTGGCGAAATTATTGAAAAAACTCACGCAGAATTTTGGAAATGGGTCCCTTCTAAACTAAATGTGGCAGATGAAGCCACAAAGACCCGAATGAATTTCGATTTCTCATCGCAAAGTCCTTGGAATAGAGGTCCAGATTTTCTGTGGTCAAATGAGCATTTATGGCCAAAATGTGAACTCGATTCTACGTCTATATCCCCAGGAGACGAAGTAGCTGAATATCTTCATCACAACACTGCATCAGATACATACCAACAATGGATAATTGATTTTCATAAATTTTCAAATTGGAGAAAACTTCTCAATACCATGGCAAGAGTTTACATCTTTATAGATTGGTACTTTAATCGGAACTCAGATAAAAGTCTACAACATTTCATCGACAATGCAGAACGCTGTTTGTGGAGGCGAGCACAGATAGAAGTATTTAGTGAAGAGATCCGTGTTTTGAAAGCAACGCGTGTTTGTGACGAAGTCTTTCTTCCAAAGACAAGTATGCTGTATAAACTATCACCGTATCTAGATGAAAACAATGTGCTTAGAATTTCCGGAAGAATAGACGCAGCACTCGGAATCGATTTTGAAACAAAAAGACCGGTTGTTCTTCCAAAGAACCACCATATAACATTCTTGATTGTCGACCACTACCACCGTAAATTCAAACACCAATATAATGAAACAGTTGTGAACGAGGTTCGTCAGCGATTTTACATACCCAACTTGCGAGCAATGGTTAAAAATGTACAACGAAAGTGTCAGGAGTGTCGCAATCAAAGAGCTGAACCAGCGATACCTGTAATGGGCGAGCTGCCCCCTGCAAGGCTTAAAACGTTCACTAAGCCTTTCTCGTACGTTGGTATTGATTATTTTGGACCAATTCTTGTAGCAGTCGGGCGACGAATGGAAAAAAGATGGGGTGTTCTCTTTACCTGCCTTACGGTAAGAGCGATTCACGTGGAAATTGCACATTCTCTCTCAACCAGTTCCTGCATCCAAGCTTTGAAACGATTTGTCTCCAGAAGAGGTACTCCAATACAAATATACACCGACAATGGCACCAACTTTCGGGGTGCAAGTCGGGAATTGCGAGCAGCGGTTGAAGAAATTAATGGTAAGAAACTGGTTGAAGACATAGGTGAGGGAAGGGTCAAATGGTCATTCATTCCTCCAGCAGCTCCACATATGGGTGGATGCTGGGAGCGATTGGTTCGATCGGTGAAGCAAACGCTTTCGCAAATTAATTTCACAAGGAATCCGAGTGATGAGATGCTGCACACAATGATGGCCGAAGTTGAAAGCATAATCAACTCTCGTCCATTGACTTATGTTCCAGTGTCTTCTGAAGATGATGAAGCCTTAACTCCCAACCATTTTTTGTTGGGTTCCTCTAACGGAGCAAAGCCCTTAGGGGAATGCAAAGATGATGGCATTATCTTAAAACAAAATTGGATGATGGCTGAGCAGTTTAGCAACTCTTTCTGGCGAAGATGGATTCGTGAGTATCTGCCGAATTTAACAAGAAGAACGAAGTGGTACCAGCATTCGAAGCCAATCTCTGTGAATGACATAGTCATCATAGCCGATGAAAAAAGCGCCAAAAACGAATGGCCTAAAGGTCGTGTGTTAGAGCTTAACACCAGTCGGGATGGAAAAACTAGAAGTGTCGTCGTTCAGACGAAAACCGGAGTATATGTTCGGCCCGTTTCAAAACTGGCTGTATTAGATGTAGCCGATTCTACTGTATCAGGTAAGCCGGACCATCACTCCATCTTACCGGGGGGGAATGTTGAGAATCACGGCAACATCGGCAACATTGGCTGCTTCGACAAGTAGATGGCGCATTTCTTTGGATTAGTCCAATTTGTAGATTTATGAATTCAAAGTCAAAATGTCTTTCCTTTTCTTTTTATCAGCGAAAGCGCATGGTCGTGAACCAAATTTTATATTTTAAAAGCAAGATCCGAAACTAAACGTAAGCATTAATTAATACTGAAATGTTATAAAATATACAATCCAATGTATTTTTTAGGAAATTTTAGCACTAAAATAAATAGCTCAAAATTCGGAAATTGGTTCTTCTTATTTACATTTAACAGGAAGCTTTAATTTATTTTCGAAGAGGTGTTTTGCTAACTTGAAGTCATACTTGCAAATTAAAAAACAAAAAAACATGTTGATACATTTGAAATTTTCATAACCAACAGCAACTTATGAAGCAATCGACAGCAAAAAGTTTATTAAAAAATATACAACATTTAACGACAAAATAAGCAGAAGTCTTAACCCATTTTCGAGAAGTCAAAGCCTTAATATAAACAAAAACTCTTTACGAAATACATAGGTTTAAGTCGTGATTGATGATGATGATGATGAAGCGCGGCACCGTAGCATTGTATTCAGATTTTGTTAAATTCAAAGTATGGATACCTTGACAAAAAAATTAAATTAACTTGGGCCGACCTTATTGAGTTTGTATGTATAAGATGTTTTCAAAACAAATTTCTAATACATAATTAAATAAGATTTTACACATTTTTCCTCTTTTGCGAGTGTTTCTTTTGTTTGACCTAACCTAATATAAAAGTGCATACATTCAACATGCACATGTAAGCTTTCATTACCATCTTCCTTATGAGAAACACCCTTCAAAATGCAAGTTTAAACCTACCTGGCAATGACTTAGGGCCGAGGTTACTCTGTCAGGTTAATGGCATGGACTGATGCGAAATGTATTCGAACACAAATGGGGGTGGGTATAAAACACTTTGAACAAATCATTCACCATTCAGCCTTCGTTCTACTACCTATTTCAATTCTTGTACCTACTTCAAAATAACTTTTTGTTGAATAGTAATTTTTGTCTCCTTTGATTTTATATTACTTGAATTGGTTTCAAAACCAACTGTGTGAAAATGACCTCTCATTTTCCCAAGCACTACGAGGGATAAATATAAACTTATACTTTTGTACCATAGAAATGCTTCATCTACCAATACGTTTACAACACGATACCAATTTAATTTAATAGATTTTCTTGTTCGCATAAAAAAAGATGGTAAGTTTAGATTCTCAATTCATTCTCTTCCTTATGCGCAGTAATTACAGAATTAATTTGTTAATGGCTTCGTAATAAAAAGCAAGCATGCTTCTCAAAGGACCTCACAATAGGCTGCTATCGTTCAAAGATGCTGTTCCAGAGATAACGCACTAAGTTTTCCCACTTTGTTGCGCGTATTCATTTTAATCAAATGAAGCGAAGGTGAAAAATGTTTTTTTTTTGTATCCTTTTATTTTTGTTCGGGTGTGTGATGATTGAAAAGTTCAAACCCCAGAACTGTAAAGGGAAGCAAAAATGGTTTTAACTAATTATTCTTGCCTGACACGACTTTGCTTAACCCTAGTTTGCATTAACCATTAATTCATTAAAATAAACTTGAACTCTTGAGGATCATCAAAGGTTGAAATGATGAACCCCCTCTAATAAACCGTTAATTTTTATAATGCTATCGTTTCTTGTCTTTGATCAAATCAAGATTCTACGAGTATATAAATATTTTGTTTTCAAAATTAAAATTTTTCTAAATTCAATATGAATGACTGTCGGTAAGCCTATACAGCAGAGTGGGTATGTGCTTGTGCATACTACATAAATATTTTAATATTCAGAACACACTTACCCTTTGGTGGATGATCGGGGCAAGATTATCATTACTAAAATAGGATTTTGTTTACAACTAAGGGATCTTAAGTACCTGATGAAGTATCAAATTTAATTATGACTGGCGCCAAGCTATCGAAGCAGAAAATTTACAATAAATTGCGGACGAATAACCAGGGAAAGAAAAAATAAACCCTTATTTCGAATTGGTTCAACCTCAATTATGAGCTTAAATTTGTAAAAATTTCAGTTCGTTAAACAGTGACCATGATTGTTGTTTGCATACCTACATTAAATCCTCTTCAAAATTTTAAATCTTATCTTATAAAAACGTTTTGCTTCTTAGGGCTCTGACTTTTATGCATACAAAAACACAAAGTATACATCTTAAAAATGGCCCATACAATGATGAAATATGCTCAAAATATTATATTTTTTTCGGTGGAAATCTTCAAAAGACACCACTTCTCTTCGCTTTTTTGTATGCGCTGGTGCTCTTTCCATTTCAGCTTTGCATCCAAAGTCATTCCAAGATATTTGGCAGTATTGGCCTAGGATACAGTAAAGCTGTGCGTCATTATTTATCTTTTCATTTGTAAAGTTTGTACGCGTTGACTTTGCTTCATTTAATTTTATACGTCATTTTGCGTCGAATCTCTTACTATATTGAATTCATTTTGCAATTTCTGAAGCCTTTGTAATATATTAATCAGACACCAATAATACAGTTGATGTTCATTGGACTATCCTTAGCAAATACAGTAATTTTGGTTGTGCCGTACTCTGAAGAGTCGGTTCGTAACGCAGGATTTAAGTATTTTGTAGTACTGCCTGAGAAGGTCCCGATTAAGTTTTTACTGAAGTCCGATGTGCCTAATCTCATAAAAGGTTTCAGCAACATCTGAGAATAGAACTGAACAAACGTGTTTTTCTTCAAATGCCCTTTCTACACATTCGCAATTCGATGCACTTGATCGATCCTGTAATGTTTATTTCTATATCCAAACTGAGTGTTCGTGATAGTTATTTTTTTCTTCTATTATTATTTTAAGCGTTTTCAAGAGCAGTTTCTCCAAAACGTTTGATGGTGGCTAAGCGTACTTTAGTTAAATAATCAAACAAACACATCTACAATTTTCCAATGATGTGGCATACGTACATATATGCCATTTGCAGTATTTTGAAGGCAATTGAAGGTGTTGCTTTCAAAACAAATTTGCTTCTATCAATAAGTTGTAAGTCATTGATGGCTGCATTATCTGAGAATGGCTTAAAGACATTCGCAAGAAGTTCTTCGTAGATGTTAGCCTTCAGTTCCGGTTCCGATCTAATTTCCATCGGGTTTTGTTTTTGCAGTTTTTTTTAGGTGCTTGGATGCTTTCCATACAGAGTATTCGTTAGAAGCATACCTCTTCAAACATTTCAAGAATCTGTTAAGTGAATATCATTTTTGAATTCACTGATTCTTTTTTTATATTTCATTGTTAAGACAGACGGTTGAATACTCTCTTATCGTCTCGGAATCTCTTAGTTTGCCAGTTTAGGGGTGGCCGTGGCGCGATGGATGTGTGCTCGCCTGTGAACCTCATGATCACAGGTTCGATCCCTGCCGTCGTCTATGTCGTTTTAATTCCATTAAAAACCTTCTAAAAATTGTCATCAATGGGTTGCTGGTTTACTCATTACATGTTGTTCAGGCATAACACTAACAACATGTAATTGAGTTAAACTAGTATGCCCAACAAGGACGAACACGAATAAAATAATGTGAATTATAAGCGACATAGAAATAAGACACGGCATTCTCCGCTTTAGTTCAGCCGCCATC
Organism: Philhelius festivus; assembly: GCA_963931855.1. Taxonomy (NCBI): domain Eukaryota; kingdom Metazoa; phylum Arthropoda; class Insecta; order Diptera; family Syrphidae; genus Philhelius; species Philhelius festivus. The sequence goes on from OZ007555.1 coordinate 89,729,522, forward strand.
CCTGGAGGTAAAATATCTGAGACAACAACCTTCAGTCTCAGAACATCGTGCCACACATCTTTCCTATCATTCTTTCTCTTCCTTAACTTCACGCCCGACTTAGATTCGTTATCAAAGCAAAAGCGTTTTTTAAAAAATATTATTAGATAAACTTTATTGAACGGTGTTTAGTATCCAACTGCAATTACATTCTTATATTTTGTGAAGTCGAAGCTATGTCAAGCAATGCACGATTCGATGCATTTGTTATAGTCAGCATAATATCGGTATTCGGAATTAAGGCCAAACGATTGGCAAATGAACTCGATTATGAGTTGTCATCATTTCTTTTGCTTTATTGTTAACTACGGTTGTGGGAACTTCCGTTGGAGTTGCTGAGCTTGACATAACTTCTCCCTCCTTTAATTTGAAACTCTCCTGAGTTACATACATTGTACGTTGCATTTTTTGAACTTTAATATAAACATAAATGAATATAGCTATGATTGACAAAATTATAAATATTACAATGTATACATTTAACAAGATGTGATTTTTATGATTAAATTTTAATTCATTTATATTTTCGATATTTTCTATTTGTTTCATTACTATATCATCAAAATTAAGTGTTTCTGTTGTATGATTTAGATTTATCTCGTAAGGAATAATGAATCTCTGTTCAAATATATCTTTTCTGTTACTGAATGTGGTATTTTGAATATTTAGTTTACAATTGTTAAAATTCAATAAAAAGTTTCCATTTAAATTTGTAATTCTTTCATCACAAGTACTGGTTAGAGTTATATTTTTTACATTCTTTAGCAATAGCAAATCATCTTCTATTTCAACAATTTTCATTTGGGAATTCTTTGTTTTGGTACAAATATTATTGTATATACATAAATTAGATTTCTTCAGGTTTTTAAAATCAACATTTCTTTCGTATATGTAAATAGTTCCATTAATTTTTACAATTTCTTCATCATTTATTATTAGTTCTTCATAATGCATATTTGTTAAGGATGTTACTAGATATTTTCTTGTTTCTATTATTTCGTTTGGAATTTTAATTACAAAAACTATTTTTTCTTCTTCATATAAAGCAGTTCCCATTTTTATATTCTTAAGCTTTTCAAAAGTGATATCATATTTAATTATTTCTTCTTTACTTAAAATATTATTTCCCATTATACCTGTTCTACTAGAAGCTATGTTATTTTGGATATGTTCAACATTGTCTTTTATAATTCCTATTTTTAATAATGATTCTAAGTACATTATTTTATTGTTGAATTTAACTGTTTCTCTTTTTATATTATTAAACTGATATAATATTTTAAATCTATCTTTTTCAATTGTTTGTTTTAGTGTCAAAAAGGTTTGGTTAAAACTATCATTAATGAACATTTGTTTGTTACTTTGGGCTATTAAATTATGATTATTTTCATCGATGACTTTTAAATGTTCCTCAATGTTTTTCCTGTCATCATCATCCATAGTACCGTATAACCATTTAAACCCTGTCCCTATTACATTAATAAGCCCTCTTTTGTGTCTATGTGGAATAATAGTGTATATTTTATATTTTAGTGAATCTAATTCATTTATTAAAACTTCCTTTCCATTTTCGACTTGTATATCCGAAATATTTTCTTCTAAACATGAAATAATTTTAAGAATTTCTGTTGGGTCTATGATGTGTAAAATAACATCGTATCTATTAACTATGTTAACATTACCTACAATAATTTCCGTAAATCCACTTTGCGTATCAATTTTTTCTATTGTCAACGTTGCGTCAGTTGTCATCAATAGGAATATTAGTAGTATCCATTTTATCTGAAAATTTATTCGGTCTTTTTAATTGAAGGATGTACATTTTCAAGTTTAAGTTTTCTATATCTAGGTTCTTGTTTATGTCTGAGGGCTTTGTAATTTTTAACAAACCCTTCTTCTCTTTCTTCGTTATACTCTTCTCTATCCCTATTAAGTTTATCGATAACCTTGTCTTTCATATTTATCATATTTAATCTAACTTTTTCTTTATCTACTCTTCCTTCTAAAACATCTATTGGTTTGAATTTAATTGCTGAGTGTACTGACTTATTGTACCACTCTACACATTTATATATTTTCTCTTTTATTGTTAGTTCTAATTTTTCTGTAGTAAGGACTCGCATTTTCTCACTAATGGTGTTATGCAATCTCTCTATATCGGAATTTCCGGTGTGGCTATTTGGTTTAGTAAAATGAACTTCAATATTTTCTTGTCTTAAAAGGTCTTTAACATTTATATTCTGGAATTCGTTATCCAAGATGATTTTACTAGGTTTGCCTTTAATAGAGAAGTATAATCGCAATTTTTCTTTAATAGTAATGCTATTCCTGTCTTCTAAATGAAATATTACGCAGTGCTTGGAAAATTTATCTATGAAAGTTACGAAGTTGTTTTTAGTATTAGTATAAATATCTGCGTGGACTATTTGATTACCGTCAGTTGGAGTTTCTGTGTGTTCAAATTTTTGTTTAATTGGTTTCCTATCGTATTTAGCTTGATTACATGTATCACAATTATTAATGTACTTTTGTATCAATTCTTTTAAGTTTCTAAAATATATTAAATTCTTAAGACCAGCATAATTTTCGTTTATGCCTGCATGACCTGTCTCAATTTTATGATATTTTGCTATTTGTTTATAAGTGTCATCTTCATTTTTCATATTTTGCGCATGATATGTACATTTGATAAATTTTATTTGGTCACCGTTAAATAATTCAATAAGTTTTAATTGAACTAAGTTATATTCGTGTTCTGTAAGTTCCGAAAAAATACCTACTTTGCCTTTCCTTTTAATAAACCTCCTAAATATGTCTACAAGTCTTTCTTCTATAATGTCTTCGGAGTTTATATATATAATTCTTTTATTATTAAGAATCTCTATCTCTTTTGTTTTATTGTTTGTTAGAATAATTTGCGTATAGAATCTATTAACTACTGTGTCTAGAATAACAAAATGGTCATTCTGTTCCTCTTCTTGAGAGTGAATTGTATTATTATCTACACTCATATTGTCAGTTTCAAAATTTAAATTTTCATTGGGTGTAACTGTAATTTCTCCCTCCTTTTGTGTGAGCGTCTCGATCACATTAATTTCTCCTGTTTCAATATTAATCCGACTGAGAAAATCTGCGGCTTTGTTTTCCTTTCCTTTTATATAATCAATATTAATATTGTATTCTCCTAGTTGTAATAGCCATCTCTGAAGTCGTTGATTTATATCTTTACCCTTATGTTTTGATTGCAACCATTTGAGTGGTTGATGGTCTGTCATTAAATCAAAAGGTCTACCATAGATATAAGGTCTAAAGTAGTTCACAGACCAAACTATTGCTAGCAGTTCTTTTTCTGTAGCTGAATAATTTCGTTCGTGTTCATTTAATGTACGGCTTGCATAGCAGATTGGGTGTCCATCTTGTGTAAGTACAGATCCAATAGCAAAATTACTTGCATCGGTTGTGAGCTGAAATTTTTTGTTAAAGTCAGGGTATTTTAAAACTGGTGAATCCGTGAGGATTATTTTGAGTTTTTCAAACGCACCTATATAATTTGAATCGTTCAGATTTATTCTTGTGTTCTTTTTGAGGTATCTGGTCAATGGTTCTGCAATTTTTGCGTAATCCTTAATAAATTTTCTGAAGTAACCAGTAATGCCCAAAAATGATTTAATCTGTTTTGTGGTTTCCGGTAATAGAAGTTTTTGAATGGCTTCTATTTTATTCTTATTAGGTTTAACCCCTTCAGTCGTTAAGACGTGCCCTAAATAGTCTGTTTCTTTTGAAAAGAATTTGCACTTGTCTATCTGGATTTTAAGATTATGTTGCCTTAGTTTATCTAGTACTTTTTGGACACTTATGATATGTTCTTTGAGTGAAGAACTGAAAATTAAGATGTCGTCCAAATATACTACACATATCTGGTTAATGCATTCTCTTAATACCGAATTGATTAGTCTCTGAAATGTTGCGGGGGCATTTTTGAGTCCAAAAGGCATTCTTGTAAACTCGTAATGCCCAAGAGGAGTCGAAAACGCTGTCTTTTTCCTATCCTCTTCCTTAACTAAGATTTGGTGGAAACCCTTAGCTAAGTCCAGAGTTGTAAAATATTGAGACCGTCCCAGCTTGTCTAATATAGTGTCTATATTAGGAATTGGGAATTTGTCATCGATTGTCGCTTCGTTAAGCTTTCGGTAATCTACCACAATTCTCCATTTTTTCAGTCCGGAGTTATCCAATTTTTTTGGAACTACCCATAACGGACTATTATAAGGAGAATTGCTTTCTTTAATTATTCCCTGTTTAAGCATTTCCTTTACTTGTTTATTAATTTCCTGTTCGTGTATTTGAGGGTATCTGTAAATTTTAGCATAAATGGGTCTGTCTGTGGTAGTGACAATCTCATGTTGAACTTCATGTGTACTACTGAGGTATTGACCTTCGTGATAGAATAAGTCCCTATTCTTCCTAAGAAGTTTTTCTAATGTCTCTCGTTCTTCTACGTTTAAGTGGCTACCCAAAAGACTCTGTGGTACGCTTTGGTCTCCTGCTGTACCTTCTAAAATATGTACCTCCTCATATGTATATGGACATGCATTAATGAATTTTATTTTATTTCCATGTATTTCTATATATTCTTTTTCTAAGTCAATTTTAGCTTGCAAAGGTTTTAATAAGTTTTGTCCTATAAGTCCATCGAAATGTTTGTCTATAAATGATGTGAGTTTCCAACTCATTCGAGCTTTTTCTTCGAATTCTTGTGGAAGTTCTGTTATGATTTCCGTGTCTATGGAGGTTTTTCCGTTAAGTGTATTAAAAACTATGCTTTTTTTCAAAGGAATTCGTTCATAAGTTTGTAGTTTTGTTTGGTCAAGAAGTGTGGTGGTAGAGCCTGTATCAATCAAGCATTTTATCTTTTGTTTCCCTATAGTTAATTCTACTATCGGTAGATCACCTCTGGAGGCTGTAAGTGAAAATTTACAGCTTCATCTCTTTGGACATGATCACATTCCATTGGTGTAAGATTATTTTGTTGCCGGTGATTGACATTATTATTATTGTTGTAAGTATTCCTAACTTGGCCCGAATTGTTTCTATTTCGGTTAAAGGGATTCCTATACTGACCTGAGTTGTTTGTATTTTGGTTTCTATATTGGCCCGAATTATTATAATTGTTATAGTTTCTGACTTGCCCTGAATTATTATATCGATTTCCATTATATTGTTGATTATTGTTTCTATTTCTAACCTGATCATTTTGGTTATTAAATTGAGGACGATTTGAATTATTAGAATTTCTATGGTGTGTGTTTTGCTTAATAAACTTGTTTCTGTTTGTTTGGATAAGTCCTGTTTCTTCTAACGTATAATATGCATCTCTTAAATTATCAACCTGCCTACTTATGACGACGCTCGCTAAATTTGGTTCTAACCCATTAGTAAATATTTTCAAAATCATTGCCTCATTCGCAGAGGGCGAAAACTCAAAGGGCTTTACAATATCAAACTCGTACTTAGTATTTAACTTATCTAATAACTCTTTCAAATTTTCAAAGTATTCGCTTACATTATTATTCCTTAAGCTCAGCGCCTGGTGGTGAAGATTGTAGTACGTCTCTCGAACCCCGAAATTCCGTATTAGTTCTGCTTTAATGCTTTCCCAATCTGTGTTCGGTCCCAGTGTTCGTATCGCTTGTAGTGCAGCACCTTGTATCTTGTTTATCACATTTCGTTGCAGTATGTACTGTTCCAGCGGAGTTCCCATGAAATGTGGCAGAAAGATCTCCACTTCTCTAATAAACGACGCTAAAGCGTATTCCGATGTTCCCCAGTATTCTTTTATTTTTGAGCTTTCTTTTATAAGCTCAGAAATACTGATGTTTATTGCGGAGGCGGGAACACCTTGAGTTGGATCCACATTGTCTTCGATGTTAACACTCATTTTGATCTTTGGATCTGTTTTTTATTTAATCACAATATTTTTTCTTTTTAGAGTTTATAGTTCTGATTTGAATCACAGTGATTTGAATAGCACTTTTAAACTATTTAATTCTCTTTACTTTTTTGTTTTCACTTTGATGATAATTTAATTATGAATTCCAATCTTCGGATTGAAATCCTACCGACTGCGCCACTTAGATTCGTTATCAAAGCAAAAGCGTTTTTTAAAAAATATTATTAGATAAACTTTATTGAACGGTGTTTAGTATCCAACTGCAATTACATTCTTATATTTTGTGAAGTCGAAGCTATGTCAAGCAATGCACGATTCGATGCATTTGTTATAGTCAGCATAATATCGGTATTCGGAATTAAGGCCAAACGATTGGCAAATGAACTCGATTATGAGTTGTCATCATTTCTTTTGCTTTATTGTTAACTACGGTTGTGGGAACTTCCGTTGGAGTTGCTGAGCTTGACATAACTCCCACGCTGTGTTCAAACATTTAAAGGGTAATCATAATCCCTTGAGCGCGTGTAGATTATAAAAAAAAAAAAAAAAAAAAAAAAGTTTCTTCGAGCTCTTCTTTTTACAAAATCAGTTCCTTTATTTCGGCAGGATATTTTAGTTTCGCTGAATATTAAAATAGTTGGAGAACTTCCATCTGCAGCCTGTTGCACACCAGATTGATTAAGCTGTTCAATTATTTCCAAAGGTGATTTGAGGCCTTTAAGACTTTCAAATCTATCTATAAATGCGTTCCAGTTTGTTCTGTTATTCACGAGCTTGGAATAATTTTTTTATTATTAACTTGCGACGCGCCCCGACTTTGCACGGGAAGCACTTATTATATCTATACCCAGATATCTTCTGGCGGAATGATCATGGCGGTCATGTAGCTAAGCGTTAGCTGATATCAATAAAAATGGTACAGTGTTTTGCTACGCCCCAGCCAGCTAAAAAGCAAAAAACATTTATTTAGCCAAATGTGAAATTATGTTTCTTTTGTGTAAAAAAAGCAAAGAAAAATTCAGTTGATCCGATGACTGGGCTAAACTTAAGATTTCCTGAAAATGTCATCAAAATTGGTCACGATGTTTTTGAGTTCATATGAAACATACATAGATACACACATACATACATCAATTTTATTTATACAAATATTTATTTATTTTAAGAAGAAAACTGTAAGGACTTAGAAAAATATTTTTTTTTGATAAATGTTCCTCAATTCAGAAGAGCTTAAGTGCACGCAGTGGAATGTTGATTGCAATAGAAAATAAATTGCACAACTGAGTCAAACGAACCTAATCTTATGTTTTAGAGACTTAAAATTAAAAAAAGTGAATGAATCTTATAAACATAAATAATAAATGTTTTAAGTGTTCATTTCATCTTTAGTATCTAGTTAGAGCTGAAAAAAGGAATGACATGTGATTTTGAATACAAATATGAACTTATGCATCAAGCACAAACATTTTAAATCCCTGGAGTAATTTAGAAAAAAATAAGTTTGTACCATTCGCAAATTTATTTATCAAAATTTAAAATCAATTTAAAATAAATTAAAATAGATAAAACCCAACTAAGACAAGCAAATTAATTAAAATTGATAAACTAATAGTTTAAATCAATAATTTGCGTTTGTGTTAAATTTATTTAAATCTTGTAAAAGTTTCCAAATGGTGTATATACACTTTTTAAAAAATTAATAAAAAAAATTGGAATGCCAATTTAAAATTTTGTATATATAAAAAATTGCATTACGGGCTCTGTTCGGAAAGATTAGATCTTCTTCGTCGCGGCATTATTAACAATAACTCACACATCAAAACAAATCACAGACAACATTAATTAAATAGAATGTGTTTTCGCGACGTAAATGTTTATGTAACATACTGATTACTGACTCTGACTGGATTGACAGAATAATCTGGAATGATTCAGTGAGACCAATCAATTTGACGTTTTTTTTTAATTAAGTCATTTTTTCATTTGTCATTTGTTGTATATTTAAGTAGCTTGATATATGTATGTATTTTCCTTAGTTTACAAAAATAACAACCATTACATTTTTAAAATATAAAATAGGCTATTATCCGAATATTTATTTAAATACGTTCTTTAATCTCAGATTAACATCAAATGTTTGTTATTCTGCTATTGTTTTATTTTACAATAGATTTACCATATATTTCATTTTACTAACCAAACAGTTGCGAAAATTAAAAATTGAATTTACGCTCCAGGCCTAAGGAATTGCGGAACGATTTTATAACAACGGAAAGGTGATAGTGAAAACTGTGCGTCAAAAAGAGCGCCATCCGTTTTGCTCAACCTTGGTAACAAACAAGTTATACATGACTTTCTTGATTTTCTCAATAAATTCAAGAAAGTACCAGATAGACCAAGCTATCATTCCAAAACTAATTGAATCATTTGTATAATTGAAACAGTTTTGAGTTCCAATTTAAACTTCATAACTTATTTTGCAAATCATTTTCAATTCGAAGAAATATTTCCAAACAAATTTATTTGGAAGTGATTTTGACATCTTTCAATTTGCAAGGCTATCCTAAAATTACTTTTAAATTTAATTTGTTTTTATGTTTCCGAAAAGCACTGAAAGGTAATGTCAAAAACCAACGAAAAGTAGAGTAAAGGGGAACCCGCTTAAACAGTACGTAACATTTATGTCATAAGTAGGGTTCGGATTTCCATGCAAATGCATATTTTTTAGGAACACCTTGGAAGCAAGGCAACTAATTATGTGTACGAATCAAGAAATTTCCTTTAACCCTAGAAAGGTAATCTTCGTCGATTAGACGAACATCATTTTTTCTTTTTAAAATTTCTCATAGATTCTTCATAGATCTTTAAGAGAATAAAAAGTCACAAATCTAAAAAAATAAAATGAAAAGTGTGTTTTTATTAAAAGAATGGTTTGATAAAAATAAATTATTAACATCTACAAGAATTTGTTAATAACTTTTCGAAAAAATTGCATTTAAATTTTACTTCGTCGATTCGACGAATGATTACCTTTAACGTACTAAAAAATATGATTACCTTTCTAGGGTTAGAATGCCATTTAACCGTTAGTGCATATTTTTGCATATTTTACTATAAATGCATATTTTGCATTTTTTTGTGCATATTTTACTATAAATGCATATTTTGCATAATTTTGCATATTTTTAAAGTACCTACCTATATTGTTCAAAAACTAAACTAGGCAGTAAAAAAATGTAAATTTTATGTCAGTGCAACCGAACCTTAAGACTGTTATCTATTTCTTTTATCCATTTCACAATCTTAAACCATATTCAAACACCTATCAAAAATGAAAGTGTGTGGGTATAATGTGGTAAAGCTTAAAGTGCGAAACAGATTGAACCAGCACCAGCAACGTCACCAGCGTCGTTTGGTCAAAATCCATATTTGCTGTTGCTGGTTACAATAACAAAAAATTCAACAACAATAAGACGTATAAATGTCAAAACAATATGCTGGTTTAATGTGTTTGAAAAGTATTTGCTGGCCAGCGTGCTGTTTGCTGTTGACGGCGCTGGTTCTGTTGCTGGTTTAATCTGTTTCACGCATAAATCTTAACACGTTTCATGTACAACAGCCAACTGTTTTCGGTTGCGACTACACATAAACCAATACATATAAACTGAAAAATGTTGACTGATGCACTCATGCTCATATACGAATATAGGTAGGTACTTCGTTGAGTCGTTGTTTCTGGAAGCCATGAATTGACGTTTCTCGCAGCGGTGCCACTTTCCTGCAATTGCAGTAGATCAACTGCACTTTTCCCAAAATATAAATCTTCTACCACAAAATAAAATCTACTCCACCTTTTTAAAATCCCGCAAAATCATATGTTTGGAATCCGCTCTTATAGAAAAATGAATCTAAGACTTCGTTTTAAGATATTATTTTATTTAAAAAAAAAATAAAAAATTAACTTATTTTTAAAGATGAAGAAAATGTGTTTATGTTGGTTTGTAAAAAAATTTTGTACGTTTATAGGTTAGAATCTTACAGAGACCTTGCTTGAGGGAAAAGAAATTTTACTTCTAGCGCGCGTACGTCAGCACACACACTTTTTTTTCTTTAATAGAGGAAACCTTAAGATACAACAATATTTCAAAGTTGGACTAACTAATTCCACAAAAAGAGATTTCAGGGTATTGGGATGTCGAAGGGATCCCATGAGAGTTTCTTAACAGGAATACAGACATAGCATCAGCAATATGCATAGTGAATTAAAGATGTTAAATAAACTCTTTCAAAAACAACATCATATAAATGGAAACTATATGTATGGCAGATTTTGAAACAGTCATAATGGGACATTTTTTTTATTTAAACTTAATAATTCCTTTTGTATTTAAACTTAAGGAATTCCTAGAAAACCACTCAAAATATCAATGGCGCATAACTTTAGTTCAATTAGAACGATGTTAAAGCTGTTTGAGTATGAAACTAGGTTAAAACAACGATTTGGCAAAATTTTAATCGAATATAGCATCATACTTTCTCCACTTTAAATTCACCGAACACCTATTTTAATTTTTTAGTATCGTGCTATTTACAAACGCCACAAAATGTCTGTTTACTTATTTTTTTGCACGAACTGTCATTGTTTTAGGTGTGTACGATAATAGTAAAAAAATTAAGAATGAGTTAGTAAACTACTTTAAAGTTAGCAAATTGTTAAGTAGTATCATACAAATGCCTTAATTAGGCTGTTTAAAATTTTGCGCCAATGTCTTTTTGTAAATTCATTCTGTCTAGATCTAAGACTAAATCGACTAAAATATTTTGACAACCTCCGCAAAGATCAAACATTTGGAAAAATGTACAACATCTGGAAGATCATTCATGAATATTAAAAACAGCAATGGTCCAAGTTGACTTCCTTTGTGGTACACCAGAGTTATTATTATTATAAATTTTGAAAGAAAGATTTGACCCTATTTTCACAAATTGGGAGCGATTACAAAAATAATTATTAAAATAATGCATAAATTAAATAATTATTATTTTAATATTAGTATTAATATTATATTTAATATTAATAATAATATTATATTATATTCATTAACTTACAGCTTGTCGTACTTTTAGATCTCATTATTTTTCACGACTGACTCGTACACACAGCGTTTTTGTACAAAAGAGTTCTTGGCACTCTTTTTTACAATTTATGTTTTTTGTTGTAATAAGATTATTGACAATACATGAGATGTGAAGACCTCTTGCTACTACTTTTATTGATTTTGTAGCTTTGTTTTCGAATGAGTGCCCCTGAATGTGATTTACATATATTTAATTCTTCGGTGACAAATCTATACGCATCAGTGTCTTCAACTGTGACTTTCCAGTTGCCGTGTATATTGTAAGACGTATATTTACAGAAATTATTCGTATATTTGCATACTAAGCTTTTAAGATCGCTATATTGATGATATTGTATTGCTATACTGATAATATGCCTTTCTTAGGTTTCTACCTTCTTGTCACACTAGTTACGTTTGTTACTCCGTTTTAGAGGATTAAATTTACGAAGGATTGGCATCTTTATATGGAGTGGATATGGTTTTGAGTCTGATATCTGATGTATCAAGTATCTATGTGTACATTTATATTTTTTATGACTGCAATTTATATTTCGTCGCGCCGGTTGCGGTTCTGACCGATTTGTTTTTACTCTGCGCAGGCGGACTAAAAAGGTAATCCCGATATTTGTAAACTACACAACGAACAGTTTAAAGCTTTTTTTCAGATAAATAAAATGAGCTCTTCTGATTCCGAATATAATCTGGTTGTCAGTGGCGTAGATAGCTTTTCGCTATGGGGGGGGGGATGGATCTAGTTCGATCATTTTTTTTTTAAGTTTTAATAATTAAAAAAAAAAAACAAATAACAAGACTTCATTGAATTCATTATGTTTGCCATAAAAAAATTATATTTCTTAAAGATAAGATTTATAAGCATTAATTTGAATATGAACTAGTAAATTGAGAAGAAAAAAAGTTCGGTTATTTTCTCTTCTGGTGTTTAAAAATTAAAAAAAACAGATTTTTATATATTGCAAAAGTATAACCGCACAAAGCAAACCTCTCTGAAGCTTCATTCAGTTATGTGCTTCGAAATGACAAGCAACAATGCCGCGTGGTTAACATTTAAGCGATACGGAAAAAGTCAAAATTCAAGATTTTCGGTTAACTGGCCTAAGCTTAAGGGCTATTGGTAGGAAAATTTAAAGATCCGATCTTGCGTCCGAAATTTCTTACAAGATCCAGAATCTTGTGAGACGAAAATAAGATCCGGGCATCTGCAGAAACTGACACGTCGAGATAAGAGGCGTTTAATAAATGCTGCATCCAATTCGGCGCCTTCTTTGCCGGACGTTTTTGACGAATTGGGCTTAGGAATTTCGGTTTCAACGGTTTTTCGTACCTTAAAAAGCAGTAAAGTGATTGTTCGGAGCAAAATTTTGCCAGCTCCAAATTTGACAACAGTCTACAAAAAAAAGTAAGAATTTGCCCAGCAAAACATGAAACGGAATTGGAAAACCATAAGTAACATTCCATTAATTTACACTTAACTCTTGTTATTCCAAATGGCATAATCTAATGAATGTTTTTTGTTTAGATTATTTTAGATTATTTTCAGTATCGAAAAAAAGTTTAATCTTGATGGGTCAGGTGGCTTTAACGGATATTGGCACGATCTGAGAAAAGAAAAAATTTTTTTTCAAGAGGAACTTTGGCGGTGGCAGTTATAAGGTTTGGGGGACCTTCTGCGACCGTGGTAAGGTTGCACTTGCCTTCACCTCTGCAAAGATGAACAGTTCAGCTTGCACCCAGGTGCTTCAGGATAATTTGGTACCCTCCTTAAGACGATTTCGAGGAGTTCGGCATGTCTTCCAGCATGATAATGCCCCAATTCAAGTTATTCGTCACAGTTTGGGATGGTACGAATCGAATATCATACATTTTATGGTGGTCCCGGCACGTTCTCCAGATTGTAACTCTATTGAAAATCTTTGGGGAATTTTGACCCGCAAAATTTATGCCCATAATAGGCAATTATACAGTGTTGCTGAGTTGCGAGAGGCGATTGTGGAAGAATGGATTCCATATTAAATAACCTTGTCAACAGAATGTCAAAAACAATTTTTAGATTGGTCGAAAATGGGGGCAGCAATGTCCTTTACTAATTTAGCAGAAAAAAATTACTTAAAATAAAAAATTAGATAAAAATAAAAAAGCGGTTATACTTTTGCAATACAAATGCTATTGCTTGAAATGATGAAATGCCTGAAGCATGCGATGACCACAGTAAACTTTGCATGCTAGATAACCGGTAAATGAGTTTTTAAGCATAAGTAAATAGAAAGTGTCAATTATTTCCCTTGAAATAACTAAATTGAAAGTGTCAATTATTGTCCTTGAAATGCTTAGTATTTTCATTTCTTAGGATTTAAACAAAGATCATATTTATTCTCATTGATTTCAAGCACTTCAATTTCTACCCAAGTGAAACGTTATTATATTTTTGAATGTCATTTGCATACATAGCTGGAAAAGTTCAGTAAACAATAAACAAGATCATTAATATGGATTTGACATAGTAAATGTCCCAAAATAAAACGCTGGGGAGCACCGCTGAATAGTTCGTTGAGATCTGTAGTTAAAACGGAAATATTTAATTAAGCCAACTGCGATGAGATCTTTAATTGATCTCTGAGTTTTTAAGACAAAGTTTGTTGCAGTTGACATATCTAATGTCTTCGAAAAATCCAACAGTTTAAGAATATAATACTTTATTCTCATCTACAACTTTTCGAATGTTTTTCAAAACATGAATTAAGGCTGTCGTACAGCTACGTATGCTTAAATAGAATGCTTATAACTTAAAATGGGAGCGTATAAGCCTATTTTTCATATTAATAATATGTCCTGCTTACGTGACTTTTTTTTATTAATAATGTGTCATTAAGGCCAATTTGCTGATACAGAACATTAATACTTATGTTGCACATAAACTCTTATGTGACAGTTTACGTAGAGAAAAAAGTAGAACATAAGCGCTTAGGTTGAACATATTTAAGTTTTGTTTCAGCAAATGGCCCTAAGTGGGCTTCAGGTCAATATTAAGTATTAAATAAAATCAATATAGTTGCAGCTATATTGATATTTAATGTTTAATATTAATATTTTATATTTACAAGCGTTTTAAGAAAGTTCAAAGTAGTTTTATAAATACAAATAATGGCAATCAGCAGTTAGATATATAGGTACTTGAAATATACCTACATCCTTGCTTATTAGAATTCTCTAACCGGGTGAATCGTTATGCAATGAATAAGGACTTATTCGTCTACTATTAGGATAGGCGCGCACGTTCAATTTTTAGTTTCGTAACTGCTTGGTTTGAGCAACTAAAAAGTTTGTGTTTTGACACAAACTAAACGATTGCCTTAAATGAATTCGCTATTTTGTGTAACATATAATTATATGTACCTGCGCGGATATTCAACCAAATAGTGCATCTGTTTTCTATAAGCAACCAAATAATTGTGCAACTAAATATACAAATTCGTATTCATAAAACATTTCCATACCCTTCATGTGAGAATCTATTACATTTAGCCTTCATAACACTCACCTGTTTGTCACAGAAAAAAAAACGTCTTGTCTGTCGGTCGAATTTAATAAACAAAAATTGAACTACCAAAAACTAAAAGCTTTCGAAGAATTAACTTTGGTTTTGATTCATCAAATAAGGTATGTCATTATCTCAATTAATCAAATTTCATTTTATCCTAGCTGCAAATACTCCTCAGACAACTTATTGAGAATAAAATTCCATAATCGAAAATAAAAACTGCAACACTAACACATACCGGATGGAGAAGGATGCGTGGGGAGAGATCAGGCTATCACCAACAAGTATATTTATCTATTTAGTTCAATTTGTTGTTAATAGCTGTGTTTTATTTTCCCCGATATCTGATCCAGATTGGATCTTCATTCAAAATTACATGTATAACAAAAACAACGCAAGGCCCTGTTTTGTTTGTATTTGTTGATTTACATGTTATTTTGAAAACAAAATCCAATCCGGATCAGATCTCGGGGAAAATAAAACACAACTAATATAATAATAGTTTTGTATTTTAGTATTAATAATTAAAAATAAAAGTTTTAGTTTCAATAACAAGTAAAAGGCATTTTATTTTTTTTATAATCACAATAATTTAATGTGATGTCAAAGTGAAAGTGTCAGTTCAATACTAAAATGTCCTTATAGGCACTATTCAACCTCCAAACGCGTTTAGCTTAAAATGCATCTATTCATAAGCTTTATAAATAACATTTTTGCGTTTAGATGCATTATAAGGGCTGTATACCCTTATGTACTCACTATAATGAGTTTATAAATCTGGCTGCTTATTTATAAAGGGACTTGTAAAAGAAACTAATTTTTCTCTTACCTATCTTATTTGTGGAGGCAAGAATGATTTGCCGTTTTCATGAAATTGTAAAGATTCGTATTCTACTTTTTAAATAAAAATATTCTTTGATTTTTCATACGTAGTTACGATTTTTATTTTAATAAAATGGTTAAAAAAGTTACATAAAGCCTTGTTTACGATCTTGAAGATCAGACCACTAAAACTCAAATTATGAGATTTTAACTTGAACGAACCAAATTAGTTTATTCCGAAGATTTTGAACAAAGTTTTACCTATAAGGAATAAGACGGAAACAAAACTGACTAATGAGTTTAAAAAAAATACAATTTGTATTATTTGGTGAAGTTTTGGAGCGGAACACGATATGAATTAGTTTGTGAACTCCAAGCTCTCGTATTCGTATTGGACGAAATAGAAAACTGACGGGCATTTTGTGCAAAAGCCCTCTTTATTGTTTATTTTAATAATCTTAATATATTTACCAAATAAAATAAGAGAAAAACATTTAGTTTAGTTTGAGTGAAAATTAATAACATCATTGAATATTGAAAACAAAAATGGTTTTAATAATGTAAAATTTTGAAAAAAAAAATCAATTCAAATAAATTTTTGTTTATATTTTATTTTGATATTTTTTAGTTTGAAAATTAATTTTGTAAGAACTATCAATTGCAACAACTTAAATTAAAAAGAAAATGTATATTATATTTTATATTAAAAGTGTTGCTGTTGTTTTTACCCTTTTATAGTTTATATTTTACAGCTACTATGTCTATGTCAATGTATCACAAACACATATTTATTCGATTTTAACAAGATTAAATAGAAATAAAAACATCCCTTCCCATCATTATGTAGCGATATTTAAATATCAAATTTCATTTATTTTCTGATAAAACTACAATTTCTAATTTACCTTTTTCAACTTTCAATTAAGAAACAAAGTATTCTTCATTTTATTTGTTCATTTCATATTTCTATATACTGGCACTTTTTATCTTTCAAGAAAGAGGCGTTATAGGACGATCTTTGATAAAATGAAAATATAAGTGCTGTTAGTCGAAGGAAAAAAATTCTTGGTCTATAGAAACATAAAACACAATCGAGAGGTACTGATGACATTTTGAAAACAATTGAAAAATCCCTATTGAAGAGCTATAAAAGAACAATTGTTGATGTAATGTCGCACCTTAAGTGTAATCCTTGTCACAATTGCTAACCCTGATACAAATAGATAAAATAGAGTAGTTACACCTTAATAACAAAAAAAAAAAAAAAAACAAAAAAAAACACACACAAATATATAGCCGAGGCACTTCTAACGGATTCATAGCAAATGTAAGAAATGTTGATAACAATCGGATTAGGTTAAATCTCTTTTTCAGGTTTTTTTTCTGTCGCAGATTTGTATTTCGTACATGTTGTCATGTTGTACTGTGGCGCAAAGTTTTAGTTGAACTAGTGTGATGTTAAAACTTCTTTTATCATCATATTTGCAAATTTGTATTGAATTTTGCAGCTTATTAGATATCTATTAAGCAACATTAAGCTGTTAAACAGTCCAATGTTAAGCAATTTGTTAGTTTTAAGGCATCTGAATAACTATTTCTTAATGTTAAACACTTTATTTAATTGTTATTGTGCTAAGGCTTTTTTCCATAAACTGCCTCTGAACACACCTAAGACAAAGACCGTTCGTGCATAAAAGCAAACACCCGTTTGTGGCATTTGCCAGTATCGAAGTTTCAATTCAATTTCAATTTTCAATTTCAATTTATTTTCAAAAAAGGTGTACAAGTAAGACTTAGTCTTTTATAGTACCTAAGAACTGGTTACATTTTTCGACAAAACTAAGAAAATTACAATCAAAAATTAAGTAATAATAAAAAAAATTAATACTAAGAGAAAATCTAAATAAATAAAAAAAAACAAGAAGAAGCCTGTGTTATTCACTTTTTAATAATAAATTATACCTTGTGTTACAGATTTTTGCCATTTGATCCCTATACATTTCTCCCTTCCCGTTATCTCCCAATTTCACCACCCATCCCTCCCCCTTACTTCATTATTTCCATGTTATTTTATTGGCTAAAGTGAAGTATTATTGCTTTCTTAAAATTTGCGGTAGAAATGATTTTTTTAATATTAACAGGCAGAGAGTTCCATAACTTAGTTGCATGAATAAAAAACAGCCGTGAAGAATTCAAAAAGTTGTAAGGAGGTGTTAAAAGATTGAGTGTTCTATTAGATTGGGCAAACTGCAGTTTTTCATAAATGTACGATGGTTTTCTATTTTGAATGATTTTGTGCATAAACATACAGCATCTTGAATCAAGGAATTGTTGAAAAGAGCACCCAAGAACCAGTTTATGAAAATGTGATATGTGCTCATATCTCCTAAGCCCATAAATGTATCTTAACATGTCGTTGAATGCTACAAGAAGCTTATGCTGGGATTGTGAATCAAGCTTACAATATATAACATTGTCATAGTCAATTAGAGGAATTAGTAGTGTTTTAACAAGTCTTAATTTGGTATTAACAGGAGTTACATTGCAAAATAGCCAAAGCTTACGCAACCCACCGTAAATTCTTCCAATGGTATGGTTAACCTGATTTTCAGGCGAAAGAGAAGTGTTGATCCTTAAACCAAGACTAATCATAGAGCGCACAAACTTAAGTTGTACATGCGAGAGATACACCAGTGGTAAAAGTAAGGTATTAATTTCGTTCTTAGATATCGCGATCAATTGGGACTTAGATGGGTTGAGGTTAGGGAGTTAAGGGACCAAGCATAGATTTCCTGAAGGTCCTCATTCATTCTACATATTAAATCCTCTTGTAAACCAATTGGACGAGACAAATAAATTTGCACATCGTCAGCATACAAATGAATTGATGCATTGGAACAAACATTTGGCAAATCGTTGATAAAAAGGCAAAATAAAATCGGTCCCAAAATAGAGCCTTGTGGAACACCCATCCGCAGATTCATAAATTCAGAAACCATGTGATTAGCTTTTACCCTCTGGCACCTATTTGTCAAATAGTTTTTAATAAGATTCACCGCTCTATCATGAAAGCCAAAGCAGCGCTTCAATTTCATGCAGAGAATTTCATGATTAACTGTGTCAAAGGCCTTTGAAAAATCCAGCAAGCAGAGAGCAGTCACATTACCCAGGTCATATTGAACTCGTATATCATCAAGCACCTTGATCATTGCAGTCTGGCAACTGTGATGAGCACGGAATCCAGATTGAAATGGGGAGAGTAAATTAAACCTATCAAGGTGACTAGAGATCTGAGCTGCTAGAATTTTTTCAAAAACCTTTGACAAACAGGGTAGGATACTAATCGGTCGGAAATCTGAGCAAGAAGTTGGGTTAGTGTTTTTCGCAACGGGGATAATCTTAGCTAACTTCCAGCAATCGGGAAATGATGAGGATGTAATAAAAAAATTTAACAGGTGAGTGAATGATGGTAAAATATGACACATAATCATTTTAATGAAGCTTAACGGGATCCCATCTTCTCCAATAGCATCAGACTTAATTGATTTTAAGCTTTCAAATACCTCATACTCAGATACAACTTCAAATTCGAGCTCCGTAGTTATGACATTAAGTGCTTCATGGTTGGGTAAAAATATATCTTGGGGAGATTCAGTTGGTATAAAACTCCGATTTAGGGTATCTGGATCAGGAAAGGAATGAACTACTTGCTTTCTCCCCATTCCAATAGAGCGAAGGTTATTCCAGAGTCGACGAGAAGATTGGTTTGTATCCAGCTTTGATGTAAAATATCTTTTTTTGGCTCTGCGAGTAATAAACGTAGCTTTATTACGAGAACGGCAAAAAAGCTCCCAATTCAAATTCGATGGATTACTTTTCCACTTTGCGTACATTTTTCTACGATTTTTGATCGCAGCACAAACCTCCGAGGTGAACCAAGGACAGTTCCTACTACGAACTAAAACAGTTTTAATAGGAACATGCTTTTCGAACAACTCAAGAACTAAAGATTGGAAGTAGTTTATTTCTTCATTGGCACTTGAAAAAGAATGACATCGACTCCAGGGGTAGTTGATGGCATCATTTTGCAGCTCAAGGTTATTTATAGATTTAAGGTCTCTGAATTGGAAAGTTGAAGGTGTAGGGACATGCAAAAATGTGATATTGTAGGTGCAAAACAACAAATCATGATCGGATATACCATCCAAAGACAATTGAATTTTGATAAATTTTTTTTTCTTTCAATTAATTTTTACGATAGACGATAGACAGAACGGTTGGAATCAGGTCGAGGTCGTCATCTGTTCTTGAAAAGAACTGTGGCCGGTGAAGCTCAGGGTTTTGGTCAATTGTTGTTTATTTCCTGTGACAATGGTTTGTTCATAGTTTGAATGTTTAGGACAGGCTTCGATTTGTAATGAGGTTTTCTACCCTTCGCCCACTAGTTGAAATCACCAAGAGATATACAGTGAGCTTAAGTACGGTATCGGAGTAAGAACCCATAGTAAAAATCGTTTTTAATCCTCTCGATTTATTCGGAACCATTCTAGAGTGGCTCTGCCGATTATATCTGGTTAGGTTTAAAGCACGTCGTAGTCGTTCAATGGATTCTGTGACAATAAGCGATTTTTGATAAATTCCAGAGCATTACCAGACTATTCAAATTGAAGACCCCATTTCCCCAAAGATGTTCATTATCTCCGCCTCGCGTCTCAGCAAAGAGTTACCGACAGTAAGAATTAGGGGTACTGCAACATGAGGGGCTCTACTTTGGTCTGGTTACTAAAGTGAAGTTGAAGTACGAGTAGCTGCTTCGCAAGGCAATTTGAGGATTACCGTGGGGATAATACCATTCTGTATCGCCAGCCGGTAGCCTGGTGTAGCGATCCTACTCCGAGGCTGTAGTTGAAACAGTTGAACAGTCTTGTAGTCTGAAAAAGGCTAGAAATATCTGGTGTATGCTGGCCGTTCGGGCGTGTTTGCAATCGCCACAGAGTTCAGAAGGGCTACAGATTTCTAATAATTGGGGCCCCTCTGGATGTTCTCATTCCGGAAAAATACGGTAATGTACATATAAATCTGGTAAATTATGGACAAGTAGTTATTTTAAGACTAATTACTGCTGGTGGGGGAAAGTTTTTCTATTACTAAAAGTACAATACCTTAGCTGGTCCTTGTGTCGGCTTTACTGGTCTAACACACTTCCGTGTGTTATTGCAATTTTCCGCTAAACCATCTGTAAAATTACATAGTGCATATTTATACGCAACAATCTCTCGTAAACTACGTTATCACTTCTTGAATTTGAAAAGTAATATTTTCATTTTCGTAAGCTTAAAAAAAGGGGTGCGAAAGACGGACGGCATGCTATGTAATACGTTGCCTCATAATGTTTCAGGAGATAAGCGTCAAGAGGTTGGTCCGTTTCTTCCTGGTAAACTCACCATCAAGGTTCTAGGCCATTGTTGTTAATAAAAGGGAGGAATGGCAAGAGGACGATGGATCTCGTACTTCATCCACAGTAAAACTCACCATAGTCAAAAATAAGATTGAATTTTTTGGAGCATATTTCTGAACTGCAACATGGATTTGTGAGTGGTAGATCCACATCAACAAATCTTTCGTATTTTTCTTCCTTAGCCAATAACTTTATTGAAAAAGGAAAGCAAGTTAGTGTCATATACATTGATTTCAGCAAAGCTTTTAACTCGGTTAATCATGCCATACTTATAGAAAAATTAAGACGCTTTGGATTTCATTCAAAGCTTTTGGATTGGATTGGATCATTTTTGAAAAACAGACCACAGTGAGTAAAACTTGGAAATTTCTTCCCCAGAGCATTCCACTGTACATCAGGGGTTCCGCAAGGCAGTCATCTAGGACCGCTGCTATTTACTATTTTCATAAATGATATAACATCTATTTTCCAATTCTCACAGGTTCTTCTCTATGCAGATGATGATTTAAAAATGTTCGCAAGCATATCAAACATCAATGATTGCTGTAGTATGCAAAAAGATTTAGAATTTTTAGTATTATGGTGCCAGAAAAATAATCTTTTACTTAACATAGGAAAATGCAATGTCGTGTCATTTTATAGAATCGCGGTGCCTATTAAATACAGTTACTCAATAGATTCTGTTCTTTTGAATAGGTTGGATAAAATTAAAGATCTTGGAGTAATTTTCGAATGTACTTTATCATTTAGTGATCATGTCGATTATATTACGACAAAAACAAATTCTATGGTAGGATTTATAAAACGAAATACAGAAGAGTTTAGTGATCCACATACTCTTTTATGTGTTTATCTCGCTTTAGTAACATCAATTCTTGAATACTGCGATATTGTATGGTGCCCCGCTTTTCACGTGCAATCTATTCGTATTGAAAAAATCCAAAGAAGATTTACGAAATTCATCTTCGCTAAAATGAGGTGGGGATTCTCACCAAATTATGAAGCAAGATTCATATTTCTAGGTATCTCTAGACTGGATATCCGCCGAAAAACCCATGACATAATGTTTGTGAGAGATATCTTATGTTATCATATAAAATGTCCAAAACTGCTAGCTTTAGGTCCAATATTTGCTCCCCATAGACCACTTAGACAACGGTATTTTTTGTCAGCCTTATCATTATGGATCAAATGAACCTCTAAGGCTAGCCGCGCACTAGCAATTTTTAGTTGCGAAACTGCTTGGTTCGAGCAACTAAAAAGTTTGTGTTTTGACACAAACTAAACGATTGCCTAAAATAAGTTCGCCATTTTATTGAACATATAATTATCTGCAAATTCACCGACATTCAACCAAACAGTTCATCTGTTTTTTTTATAAGTAACCAAACAGTTTCGCAACTAAAAATTGCTAGTGCGCGGCTAGCCTTACAAGATGCATATCAAATTTTTAATCAATTTGCAACCAAATTGAATTAAGCCAATCAAGACAAATGTTTAAAAATTCTCTGATTAACTTATGATGTTTAATGATATATGCACATATTTTTGTTTTTGTTTCTTTTAATTTATTATGTATGTTTATTTATATTTAAGTCTAATTAATCTGTTAGCTTTAAGCTTCTAAATAAATAAATAAATAAATAAATTGGTGTTCTTGGCCGTGCGTCTCGTCGCTCCAGTTGCTGCTTTTAGTGGAGTTTTTCGTTCACATTCTCCTCGCCTGATCTCACCAAATCTAATACTTGTTGTTAGTGTAGTGTGGTGGTATTAAATAGTTGATTTCTTTCGACTGATAAGCTCATTTCTAATTTCTCATCTGTCGATGGTCGTAGCTTGTGGTTGCCATGGGAGAGAATGATATCAAAGGGCACGGTAGTGCCCAGCCAAGTTCTGGCACTACACCCTTTTTACAGAAACAAACTCAGGCGATTTTTGACCCCTCCCTATCTTCAGTATCAATGAAGTCAGAAACTTAAAATTCCGAATATTTGCTAAGCTAGTCAGGTACAGGCGCCTCACCAAACCTCAATTTTCTAGCATAAGCGGTTCCTGAGATATAAGGACTCAAAAATCACAAAAACCGTAACTGACTGACTGACTGACTGACTGACTGACAGATCATCAAAATTATGGAGCACTTCCCGACAATCTTGTAATTTTGCACAACGGTAGGTCTTGTCATGCAAGCAAAACAAAAAATCGAAAATTTGAAGTTTTCCACTTTCTCCGAATTGGTGTTGGTTGAATAGATAAATTCCGACTGCTGTAAAACGATGAAATTTGGTGAACCGGTAGGGCTTAAATTGCATATAAAGGACCAAAAATAAATACTGAGGTTTTTCATTCAGGGGGCGTGGTATCCACCCATTTTCTCCGAATTGGTGTTGGTTGAATGGAGCACTTCCGACTGCTGTAAAACGATGAAATTTAGTAAAGTGGCAGGGCTTAAATTGCACACTAAGAAAAAAAATTTAAAAATTTGAGGTTTTCCATTCAGGGGGCGTGGAATCCACCCACTTTCTCTGAATCGGTAATGGTTGAATGGACCACTTCCGACTGCTGTAAAACGATGAAATTTGGTGAACCGGTAGGGCTTAAATTGCATATAAAGGACCAAAAATAAACACTGAGGTTTTCCATTTGAAGGCGTGGTATCCGCCCACTTCCACAGAACTGATGTAAATTATATATGGTACACTTCCGATTGCAGTAAGAGTGAAATTTGGTAGAACGGTAGGGCTCAAATTTCATATAAAGGACCAAAAATAAAAATTGAGGTTTTCCATTCTGGGGGCGTGGTATCCGCCCACTTTCTGAGAAAATGTTTAATTTATATGGGGCACTTCCGATTGCCGTAGAATGATGAAATTTGGTAGAGTGGTATAGCTCAATGTAAATTTAAAGCGAAAAATAAAAAACTAAAGATTTTTCATTCGAAAAATTTGCATACCTGAAAAAATTATGAGTTTAAATAAAAAAAAAACTCTTAATTGTGATGTGAATAATCAAACCACTAATTAGGCAATTAATTGGTGGGCCATCTTCATTTAAAAAAAAAGAGTTAAAATTGCAACAAAAACATCATCGCATCCTCAACAATTATATGTAGCTTTTTTATGACTTTGAGCGGATGTAGGTACTGGTATTTATAATTAAGGTAGGTATGTTAGTGTTAGGTATCTTACCAGGACAAGAAAAAACAATTAAAGCGCAAATCAAAACAACCAATAACAAAAAAAAATATACCAAAAGAAATCGGAAGCTATAAACTAAGTTGATTTTAGTAGGTAGAGTCCACCCTTCTATCTTTCTGTATCTTTCGAGATTTTGACATGGCAAAATATTAAAATCTTTGCAAAAAGGAGTGAGATCAGACCAAAAACATAAATGTTAAAAAAAAGAGCCAAGTTCTTCTATACAAAAACCTTTGTCTAACAAGTCAGCCGTGAAAAGTACTGAGATCTAAAAGTACGCCAATTCATGAAGGTTTAATACCGCATATTTAAAGTAGAATAATATTGAAACAGCTACAATGTAATAGAGAAATTTTATTATTCAATGATTACTGACTAAAATTTGATGGGCTTACTTGGCAAATTTTTGTCATGCCCAATTCGAAAGGTTTCACGGCTGACTTGTTAGAGAAAGGTTTTTGTATAGAAGAACTTGGCTCTTTTTCTTAACATTTATGTTTTTGGTCTGATAATTTATTTCAGTACGAGCCTGATAGGTGAAAAAAGACCCGTAGAAAAGTAGGGGAACGAAATTTTAATGCATCATTACAGGTTGACTATTCATGATTTATTTAAAAAAAAATACAAATTTGAACCGTTTCATGTAACGCAGGTTCAAACCCTACAGCCAAAAGTTGATGAATCTTCTTTGAGTATTTTTCTTAGCCAAAATTCCAGGAGAACCGCAGTTTCCTGATAAGATGCATCAGAGCGACGAGTGGAAGTCCATAAAAGATGGCTTCATAATCTTTATATGTTTGTCCTTCAAGACCCTTAAATGATGAGGGAGGACAGATCCTAGTACCAATTTAAAGTTAACTTAAATTAACGTGTTGAACTGGGATACTGAATGGATAAATAATTGGTCCCATTGAGTTTCCGGAGAACTTAATGACATAAAGTTATTCGGAGTTCCTCCATAATGATCTCCCAACCTTAATGTAAGACGTACCAGAGGAAATGAGGTTTCAAAATGATGCACACTAAGCTGTGCTTGTATGGGCATACCTTAATATCAGGAACTCAAGCAGATGGCTAACGCCTGTGACCGCCTCCGCGCTCACTAGACTTAAATCCACTTGAATCTTTTACTTGCGACTTATAAGTACTATAAGGCAAGTTATGCATTCGTAAAAAAAATCGAACTCGAGATTTTGATCAAAGTTGACATTACGATGATAACGAAGACCAAAAAAGTGGGTATCGCAATTCTGTCTGTCTGTCTGTCTGTCGGTTCGACTACAGCCTAAACGGCTCGGCCGATTTTCTTCAGACTTGGTAGACATGGGTTTGAATTTTTTTCCCCCACACGTTTTTTTCTTTTTTTTTAAGACCAAAAATAACGGTACCTGCCATACGATTTTTTTTTCGAAGTTTTATAAATATTTTTTTTCTCAAAAACTGCCCCACAGAATTTCTTAAAAAAAATTTTAAAAATTTCATTTGGTTAAAACTAGCTAATGGTTGAAAAAAAATTTCCAAAAATTGTTATTTTTGGTAGCCCCCTGGGTCCATTTTTTTTGTTTGTGATTTTCTCGAAAACGGTACAGCCGATTTAAATCATTTTTTTATGCCAAAGTTTGAATATTATTCCATATTCAAATTTTCAATTTTTTATTTTTTGGATTTAAAAAAAAAAAATAAAATTTTTTTTTGGAAACTCAATATTTCAAAAACCCCAAGATCGATTTTTTTCAAACTTGACAAATGAAAGTTTCTTAACATAATCTACAAGATTTGAGAAAAAAAATTGTTTTATCTAAAACTAACGGTACCTTCCATACGAATTTTAAAATATGGTTTTCGAAAATCGTATTTTTCTCGAAAACGGTTCCGAGAATTTTGCTAATTTTTTTTTTTTCTTCTGATTAATTTTTACGAGCTATAATTTAATAAAAAAAAATTGAAATCTAGATATTACTGACTGTACCTACCATAGAACGATTTTTTCTAATTTGAAATTCTCATTATCGGCATGACGGATTTTAATGAAATTTTTTATAAGGAAGCTCCTTAAAAGTTTAAAAAACATTGCATTTCAAAAATTAAAAAAAAAAATATTTTTCAATTTAAAAAAAAAGTAATTTTTTTTTTTTGAAAAAATCGATATCTCATGAACGGCTTAGTATTTTTTTTTTTTTGGAAATTTAACTCTTATTCGTACAATAATAAAAACTTAAGGTTGGCGTACCAAAATTTTTACTTAAAAATGTTTTAAAAATTTTGTACATAAAAGCTTATTTTTTTAAGGAACCACTACAACGACTTATAATTTTTGTTCTTGCATAAATTCATATTTGCATAACATTCTGTTTTTATCTCTTATTACTAAAAGAATTTAAAAAATTCATTTTATCCTTATGAACAGTTTTCTTTAATAACATCCGTTTTTAAAATTCCTAGTCTATTACATAGGAGCAAGTTCGTGCGACCCAGCCAAAATGTGTTGAATTGCAGATTTTTAGCAATAATTTTTTACAGTTAAGAACTACTTTTTTCATTTTTAGATTTTTTCTTAGCTAAGTTAACTCGTGTCGCAGATTTTTACCAATGAAACCAGAGGCATTTAGAATTTGAAAACAAATTATGTTTGTATTTAAATATAACTGTTCTACTTTAAAATTTTCTACCACTTTTGGTTTAGCGTACAAATTTTAGAATATTTCTTAGAAATATCGATAGAATTCATTCAGATCTGGAGTAAAGTGAGGTACACTGAACAATAAATAGCACATACTTTCATCCTGTTTGGGATACATCTCTTTTCAGTTTTTAGTTTTTTTTTGTAATCTGGGTCTACTTGTTATATATCGGGAAAGTATTGGTGTCATATTTTCGATGTTTCAAAAAAGTGGTTTTCGTCGGTTTGTTTGTCAAGTTAGCTAGCAGTTTGTGTCGCTTTGAAACATTCTCTATAGATTGACCTACAAAATTTACCACAGCATAAAATGCTCATACACTCCGCAAATGTAGAGCACAAACACCATACCGACAATTAAATCTACTATTGTTCACATAAAATCTTATCTTCCCTACCCTACCATCCTGTTAGCACGCCTTGTAAGAAACAAAGTGCATCTCTTTGATACATTGTTAATGGGTAAATATTCATCGGTAACGAACAATAGTAATGAGATATGTATAACACCACGATGAACCCACAAACAATATATGTATCTACAAGACATTATTCCGAGTGTGAGCTCATACGCTGCATTGCTTTTCAATCTCTAGTGTTGAATCCCCTACTTTACCCAATATTCGAACTAAAAAAAGAATTTTGAAAAATATCTCTAGGTACATAGCCATATGAAGGCGCATTCATCATAAACGTTTTGTTTGGAATATGAATACTAATCCATTAATTCCTTAAATCGGCTTCTTATACTTTGACGCATGAATATGTGTACATATATACCCATGTATATATACTCGCACAAAGGTCCTCATCTCTTGTTTGGAGTTTCCGTATTCCAAGAATTTCCAGAAAACAAAACTTTTTCTAGGTCAGTTTTGTTTTAATTCATTGTGCGAGTAAGGACTATACACACCACTTTTTTGAAGATTTGAGAAAATGTATTTAAATAGAATACACATGCGTTATACACACATGAATGTATATTCGTCGAAACGATAGGTTTAAGAAGATTTAAGGATTTTGTTGGCAAAACATCTGACATGAATATGGGAGTTGGTCGAGTGCTGGTCATTGGTCATTCATGCGCATTTATGACAATATTGATGAAAGTCATAGTCTTAGGTCGAGGAATGTTGGGAAAATACTTTTTAGTAGGTAGGTATAGTGTAATGAACTTGGTAAGAACCATGGATGCTTCCTTGGTGCTTTGTTTGAGAATCAAGAATATAATCGGGGACGGCCCGTCAGACCTGCACACCATTCGCTCTGATTAAATTAAAATAATTAGCTTGTATCCAATACTCAAAATTTCAATTCATCAATAAGTAGCACCATGAACTTGTACAATGGTGTGGAAAATACGACTATATTAATAAGTCAGGTTCTAAATTTCACTTTCACTTGAAACGGAATTAAAATCGATACAAAATAAAATGTGGTGTTCTACAATTCACTTTTACCGATATCGATTTAATTTTTTTCGAAGTAAAATTGATGAAAAATTTTGAATAGGCGCACACAGGTAAATTTTCCCAAAAACATGGCCAAAATTATTTTTTGTGTATTTTCAATTTATTATTGAATGAAAACAATAAAAACAGTTAGTTTTGAAGGAAAAAACAATAAAGGAAAAAAAATTAAATTTCACTTTGCAGCCATTTTGAATTTTGCCTTAAAAAAATTATTGTAATTTCTGAAGGCACTTTTTCTTCCAAAAAATTGATTTGCCCTTTTCTTATTAAGTTTAAGAGTCAATATTTAAAAAAGTCGCAATACATTTTGACTGTTTCTGATGGGAGAAAAAAGAAACCATTATTTTAAGACTATATTTATTACTCTGGCACTCAAATTGAATTAACTTTTACATTATTAAAGATATTTTTTTTTGTTTTTTGGTAGTGATCAAATACATTGCATTTACTGGCTTCAAAATTATCTATACACTTAATATATTCAATAAAAAACAATCATCCTCAATTCCACTTACCACTAGCACCAGTATCGATGTTTAATTATTTTAAAAAACCGACCGAAAAAAAAACAAACCAAAACAAACCAAAATAACCTCACATCACAGACCAAACTTGCTACTGCACTAGTCTATTTCAAGTTTGCACTTTCAAAGCATCACCTGATTAAACCGTTATAATCTGCATCGAATGATCAATGAGGTTTGAATCTCACACTATTTGTTAACAACTTTGCATTAAAAAAACAACAAATCGGATATTTTTTTTGTATAGTTTTGGCCATGTTTTTGGGAAAAATTACCTGTGTGAGGCATCAAAAATCTTCAAACAAACAGAATAGTTTTATATTTGCCAACTGAGAAGTGACAGGTCACAGCAGCTGTTTTTAATTTCACTTAAAGTAATTTCGAAATTATGAAAGCTAGTGAAATGCAGAATACTGAAAGCGAATTCACCTCCTGGCTGTTATTTAATGATTTTATTGCAATGACAAAAGGTATAATTTAAAAAAAAAATATTTTTAATTATTCATTTAAAGAAAAATCTATCACTGTTTTTCTGCACTAATGTGGGGGAAAAGATTTCTTTCTACTTTTCTTCTGTTAATCTTTTTCACTTAAAACTAGGACTAACGTCCAAAGTAGTCCTGCCAGCCGCACGTTTCAGGAACGAACAGTTATCTGCACAAAAGATTATTACGTGAGGAAAATTACAATATTTAGGGCAGATATGGTATTTAATTTCACAAAATTCATTAAAAATGTCTTAAAAGGAAGGCAAGTACTTAAAAATGAGATAAGAAAAAGTAAAATTAAAAATAATTTGGACAAAATTTATGATGATCACTTTCCGCTCACTGTATATATTTCCTTTTTTGTATTTCCATATCCTTCAAAGTAGCTCCCCTTAAATACCTGTGCACCTTTGACGTTTCGTATTTCTGTCTTTAAAAAAAAATTTCCCCTTTTATTTCTACCTCGTCTAAATATGCGACTGAGTATATCCTCAAGTTGCTATATATACGAGTAGGTTTCTGTTTAGAGTTCAAAATTGACGGTCACAATGCTTCTGTCACTTTTTAGAATCGAAATAGATGAAGTTTTATTTAAAATCTCGAGTTTGTTTTGATTTTGAATTTTTCAGTTTTCTTCAATAAAGATTATCACAATCTTTTGGCAGTTATTTCCGTAAGCTTTCCACCAAGTTAATCTCTCAGATCCTCAGATGTTTTTGTTCTAAAATGACTTCTTCATCCTTTCATTTTTATCCTTACTAGGTCATGTTTCTTCACGAAATCTGACCATTATGTTTCTTCGTGGACGTCTAATTTCTTATACGTTTTATTTTGGTCAGTTCTTGTTGTTGTTCTTAACCTAAAGTATAAGTTACAAGGTGATGGAAATTCGCAAGTAAATACATACTCAATACTAAAACTTTTTCAGTTGCAGAGTCTCTACTTTCAAAATGAAACTTTCGACAGGCATAAACTTCGATGACCCGTCAAACTTTATACCCCACGATTAAACACCTACCCGTGCGTCGCACAGTGAGGCCATCTGTATATTAGAGTGCAAGTCAATTAAAACCGAACCACTTAACCGATTAGGATGAAATTTGCAGGAATAAAAACAATTTCCGAAAGAAAGCACCACAATTAATTTCCACAAACTGCCACGCCCACTAATAAAAAATTGTCAAAATTGATAAAAATCCAGGTTTTGTTCCAAAAGTGAAGGTTAAAGATGATGCATTTTTGAATGAATTGGCCATGAAAATTTTCCATACCTTTTTTTTTACTTTTTGGTAACAGGTACTTGTGTCTTTCTGATGGAGGCAGTCTTTTTTAGTGCAATAAAATGATTTAAATAAAATTTTCAAATATTATAAAGGATAGTTTAAGAAATGACAACAACATATTTCCACCCACTAACACTCCCACACAAAAGTTTATTTAAATTCAAAAGTTGCTAAACTAAATTTTGAGTAATTAGTAAAATATATTTTCGCGAAAAAAAAATCAAACAAAATGCTTGATGCATGGGATCATTATGTATTTGTCTGTTCAGACGTTCAGTGTTGTTATGAGATAAATAAAGGCAAGAAGTTATGTTACTCATATTTTCTGTGAAAAATTATGAAAATTCGGGTTTTCATGTTATTTATACCAAAAGTGAGTGCATCCAAAGAAGTAACTTTTTATGTGGTGGGAAATTATAACAATAATGTAACCATTAAAAGCTGACAGGTGTAAATTTACAAACGCATCGTCAAACATTCATGATTAAACCAAAAACTCTTTTTATATTAAGTGCTTGACTACTGAAATTTGCATCAAATAATGCGCATAAAATGTTTAAAATAATTTTATCAATTTTGAAAATGAGGTTTTTGAAAGAACGAGTACATTACGTAATATGTATATAACAAAAAAAATAGTTAAATTTATATTAATATTAATTCTAAGTCATTAAAAACATATATAAGTTCACCCATCTTACACTGAATTCTTTCTCTGTTTTAAAAAAAATATATCACATATTTATTCAATATTGTTATCTATATAGACTAAGAGCCCACAGCAATTTTCGGGTGTGATTGATAACAAAAAATAATTGACAAAATTAGATAGGTCTTTAGTAGTTATTTACAAAAAATAGGCTCACTATGCCGATTTGCAGAAATTTTCAGCTAAATTTTTTTAATGTAGACTTTGACATGCCAAAATTCGGAAAATACCTATCTCAGACCGTAGGAAAGTGAAGCTATTTTTAAAGACTAAAACTTTCGACCGTTATATTAAATTACTAAGCATCGCAAATAGGCAAACAAAAAACCAACAAACACATTATTAGTTCACATCGAATTAACGTAACACCCTAGGAAAGTTAAATCAAATTCCCCCACAATTTCAAATATTTTGACTTTGGGCGTCTATTTAGGTGTTAAGATCGCCCCCCAAATGCTCAGTAACTCAATATTGATTCTTTTTTTCCTATAATCCTTTATATATGTAGATTTAAGTAAGAGGTTGAACGTTCTTATAAGCCATTACTAATCCTCAAAGGCAATACAAAATTTAAGCAATACACAACAAAAACAAAGCAATAAAACTTTAATAAAAACAACTTTTTTATTTTTACCTGACCCTACTTTTTGCGTAAAATCAAAAAACTTAAGGATTATACCTAATCCTTTTCTTTCTTTTATTAAGCTCTATCATATAATTCAAACTATTGTACATGAATTAATAATATTTTTTCATGTATTTTTTTGAAGAAAATTGAGTTGAAAGTTGAAAAATTTTGCAGGCAAAATTAAATGGTTTCGCAAAAATCGAATTTCTCAGACCTGGGTGAATACATTAATTTTATTTTATTTTTTAAAAAAAGACAAACATTTTTTTCTAAAAATAACGGTAATTAGAACCGAAGAAATCAAACTTTTTGATAAACACCACTGTCAAGTCAAGTCAAGTCAATGCACATAACTCCCACATCTGCAAGTATCTGATGCAGCTGATTATTTCTGTGCTTTAACTTGAAAGTATGGAGCACACGCTGGTATACTTCGTTGCGTTGCTTGGAGTCTTTTGGAGATTTTTTTAAATCAAAAAGTAAATTTTTTTTTTCTTACAACCAATGTTTCAGGCTACTTATAGAAGGCTTCTTTTATAAATTATCATTTTTTTATTTTAGATACGAGTAGTCTTAAATAGAGCAATAAAATGATATACGATATAAGATATAAGAAATGAATAAAATTATTTTTCAACTTTGAGGGCTTGTAAATCAGAACATACAATACATAATTTAAAAAATACTTTGAAATCATATACTCGGGTTATCTAAGAGTACCTAAACATAAAGGATTAGAAGGATAGATAGATATGACTTTTTCCAAAGACTTTTTTTCTCTCTCAGACCACTGTGTGTCGTATATTACTAGGTTGAGCCACTACTAAAGGGATCGGTTGTTTTGATGCAATGGACCTCTGACTGTGCTCATTGAGTGGTGTAATACCACTTTGCTTCTGAGAATTCTGGAGACAATTTACTTTCTCATTTCAATATTGCGAAGGTACTACTTTTGGTATCACAATTTTGTTGTCTATCGGGGTTGTCAGATTTAACGCAACCGCTCCTTCTTCTTGTCGATAACCAATTCGTCTTTGGTCATACACCGAAAAAGAAATATTGGAACCTGAAAACTATGGTTTTCACTACGTATTCTGTTTTCAAATAATCAGCTTTTTTCAGACCAGCTAGTCAAAAAAAAATTCAAACTCAAAATTTAAATGAAAAAATTCAAATTAAAAAACCTAGTTAGCGAAATTCATAAAAAAAAATAAGAAACAGAACTTTTGTATCTAATTCAAAACCTGATTACCAAAATTCAAAAAACCAAATGAGAAAAAAGAACACTTCCAACTAAAAGTAGAAAATAAATATACCCTTGGCAGTGTGGTAGATCGGTCATGGGATTATGTCACAATTCTACAACGATATATATGTAGGTACTATTGGGCAAAATTTTCGTAAAAAAAATTTAAAATATTATTAACGGTATCAGCCATTGAATCGTTTCTTTGATTTTCTCATTAACAGTTCTAACGATTTTCACCAAATTACAGAAGCTCCTTTGAATTTAAGAAAATATTGTATACAAAAAGTTTTGAAAAAATATTGTTTGGATATTTGAAAAATTAAATAAAATTAAAAATTTAGAAAAATTTGAAAGAAATTTTGTATAAAAAATTAATTTAAACGATTGTTTTAAATTTGCTTTCATAAATTTATACTTTTCTAGAAATCAGACGGTAATTTCATACATTTGAACATTTTTCTCGAATTAAATCCATGTTTGTATATTTATAAACAATTTTTAAATACCGATATACTTTTTCATAAGAGCAAGTGCTTGCGATTCATTCGTGCATTTTATGTCTCTGCCACCTTCAAAAAAATTTTTAATCGCTTAAATGAAATCCTTTTTTTAACGACCCAAATTACCTGTGACCTTGAAGAAAATAGAATGACAATAAAAAACTAAGCTATTACAACCACTTAAGACTCTGGTCTTAAATTGAGTTTTGAGACTAGTTTTAGTTTAATTAAAATCAAATGGATTTGTGTTCATGCCGTAATTACAAGGTATTTATATTAATATGTACATACATATATATGGATTAATTACAAACACCGTATGTTGTGCTCAACCCCAATATAGTTAAATGCAATACATGTTGATAAATGACGTGGATCAATTAATAATACCCGTTAAAAGTTGATAAATACACATTAAATTATTATTGATCAAATGGTTTTGGAAAGAGTTAAGATCCGTTCACTTATCCGCTCTTCTTGGAGTATCTGTTGTGTGTTTTAACAAAATTGAAAGTTTTAAAAACAATTTTTGTTGTTCTTCCTCCGTTATTTTCCACGCAGCTTAAAATTTAATGTAGATTTGTTTTAATTGCTTATGTCACTTAATTTATTAAACATGACAAAAATAGTCTAAGAACAATTATTATCCTGTTAATTGTTTCATCAATACTTATTTTATTTTATTTTATTTTTTTTTTTGTATCTTTAATTTTCAAACACGTTAATGTAATTTTTTATAATATTGTATCTTATTCTTTACAACTTAGACATTAGTCTGCAGATGAAATATTTTAAACGAATAAAACGGACTCTATTTATGTAATACAGTCGTTTGGTTTAGAGACTTTGTCTTACTTTTTCATGATTTTAAAAACGTTAGCATGGACGTAGCTAGGGGAGGGCATTAGAGGGCAATGCTCTACCTTGAAACCTCCAATGACCTACCTTAAAAAATCAACTATCTTATAGTAATGTCACTGATTTAAAAACTGGTTTTCCAAAACAAGAAAAATCCATTTCCCATATCCAAGCTATGTCGATGTGGCAGGACAAATTGAATAGAGTCTTTACAACTAGCAGTGTTTAAACGTTGATACTCTGGATGTACGAGTATCAACGTTTAAAAGCTTTAGACATATTTGATAGGCTTACTTGACAAGTTTTTTTGTATGCCCTATTCGAAAGGTTTTAAAAACTTGACCAGTGAACCCATCAAATTTTAGTCTGTAATCATTAAATAATAAAATTCCTCTATTACATTGTAGCTGTTTCAATATTATTCTACTTTAAATATCCGGTATAAAACCTTCATGAAGTAAGAACTTGGCGTACTTTAGATCTTAGTACTTTTCACGGCTGACTTGTTACACAAAGGTTTTTGTATAAAAGAACTTGGCTCTTTTTTAACATTTATGTTTTTGGTCTGATCACTTTTGTACGATTGTTTCGCATTTCTAATAATCAGTCTATTTACAAAATGAAATAAATCATCAGTAAACATTTTTACTTCCATTTTTCTGTGGTATGAAATAATCAATGTCAATATGGATAAAATATACTTACTTTTAAAAGATAAAGCGGCTATTTGATTTGTTTTAAGTTAAACGACATCTTTAACGTTAAAGTATAGTTTTTTGCGTTTAAAATTAACAAAAAATCAGTTTTCGTTTAAAACATAATATTAAGAGTTGACGACCATTCTAAAATTGATTTAGAGCGGGTTTCAAATGTGTAAAATTTTGCGCCAAGGAGTTTAAGTTCTAAGTTGTTCTGATAGTCAGAGGTAATTTGATAAATGACTTTGGTGTTGCAGCAGTATAAAAGAGCAATAGGTTCAGTGGGTCTATTGTTATATTTATATTATATAACTGCGAATTTCTACTAGGAATATTACCACTATTCTTGAAAAATTCTGTTAGTACTTTAAATAGTAAACAGATTTCTCATAATTCGAACTTTCAGTATATCGGTTATTGTTGCAAATAATTCCAAAAAGATGTTTTCGGTTTGAAGTATTTGAATATCATCCAACCAGGCTAGCTAACCCGTATACTGCAGTTTAGAGTGGGCAAGGCCATATTAAATTGAAGTAAGAACCTTTTTAAAAGATACATTTAATGGGTTATAACTTATAAGTATTAAACATTTTTAATATTATAACTATGGTCTTTCCAACTAATGTTCTTAATCCATACCTATAATATCACCTAAATACTTAAAATTCTTTATGAATCAATTTTGAAACAAAAATGGGAAAGATAAATTGGTAACAATTCGAAGTACATATGAAAAAATCAAATATAGGTAATTAAAAACTCGATGACTTCATGTTTTAAAAGTCATGAATTTAGTTTTTTTTTTCAGTTGTAATTAACTTTGTGGTTAGAAAACCAAGTTTTTCGAAATCCGAATCTGCCTCATATGTAAATGATATAATCATCATTGAAAGCCATTGATAGCCCAATCAACCGGAGAAAAAATTAAATAAATACAAGTACTAGGGCGTACTTACGTTTTAGGTTTAGGGTCATTGACTTGTAATTATGTAAAATGAAACAAACAGAATTATAATAACAAAGATCGCATGCACTGATGGATTCCCCAAGTCCAAAAACCGATGATATATTCACAATAGTAATTATTTTTGAGAAAAATATAAAGAAAAAGTTAAATATACTATTCTGAACATTCTCTCTACTTTAAAAAAGAAGCAAATACTAGTAACTCATCTTAACAATTTTTTGGAACCGAAGGAAGAAGACAAATATTTAAATTAGATTACTTTACGCGCAATTTACTACTCGGTGGACCTTTGTGCAGAAATGGAGGAATTAAAGGGATAGCGTTTAGCGTTCCATTCTTTTAAGCTGGTCTGCTGTTAGATTAGGAGTTTTAGGAAGGCCTCAAAGGCGTGTTCAAAAATAGAAGTTAAATTAAGTGTATCATGAACTTCCTCGCTCTCTGTACAGATGGTATATGTGAGTCTCCAGGCCATCTACTGGGTCAACTCGATCAAATTTAATGGGTACCTACTTTGTCATCTTCTCCAAGCTACTCTCAAGCTCCATGAGAAAAAACAGATAGTGAGAGTAATATTATGACTAAACAACAAAAGTCGAAAGAAGGTTTTAAGACATGAGATTAAGAATGGTTTTTTACTGCTGAAATCTTACCATAACATCTTTACATAGTGCAGGGTAATAATTTTTATGTTTTTGTTTTTATTTTGTGGATGTTTATTTAGCTTTAAACTTACTTTGCACTATTTTCTAGTCTACTTAAGGAACCTTTAACCCATTCAAGGTCTTAGAAATTTATTTTTATTATAATTTTTTATCGATACAGAAGTACTCGACTGTAAGTATTAAAAATAGCAAATGAAGTAGTAGCAGATGGTTCCTTTTCCGAATAAACCTGATCCCATAATTCGTGCTTTAAAATATTCTGCAATGTCATGTAATCGGTGGTATAATGTTGTTTTACTTGTGTTACTAAAATAGAATTGGACATATTTTCTGACTCATCAAATAAAATGATCATTTTGTGATCAGTAATATTAAAGTCAAGAAATTTTAATTTATTACTGATTTTCAAACGGGTGAACATTCGCTCAAAGCAAGTACTTGAAGATTTTATTACACGCGTTGGGTGACCTTTATTTCTGTTTAGATCATTAAAATGCATAAGAAATACAAAATTTTCGGTGTCTTTATCTGACACGTTTATAATATCAATATTAATATCTCCACTAAAAATCAATTTACAAGTTTTGTTCATGTAAAGAAGTTTCCTCAGTTCTTCTTTGAACAAACTTTACTAAACGCTTGCAAACTAAAAAAAACACAGCATTATAGTTTTCCTTTTCATAAGAAAACGACAACTTTACATCTGCACTTCATATAGAGATTTTAGAGGAATGGTAAACAATTCTCTCATCATTGTAAACTGTAAAAACAAAAACATTGTCCATCCGCAGGCCTCATGATGAAATAATAAAAGAAACATGATTTCGTAGTAAAGCACTGTATACCTGTAAATATCTCCCGAAACTTCGTCATATTATGACCGCCCCCATCCATCCACCAGAAGTCGTCTGGCTATAGATACTAAGTACTTCACGTTCGAATTCCAAACCGGTATTTATCAAATGTATCTTTATTATTATTAGATATTTGATGTGAAATCCATTGAATCTAAATCCGTAGATTGGTTACTTAAATAAATAAATAAAAAGTCGCATTCTGCCTTTTAACTTCAAAATCTTGAAAATGTAAAAAAGTAAAAAAAAAGGCAGTAAATAAGATTGCTTCGAAAATGTACATAATAGATATGTATGTAATTATACTTGTTTTTAATTAAGGGCATCTTTATCATAATTAAGGGGTGCATCTATTAATACTTAGTTTAAAAATATAGGTTTGTTTCTTATGTAAAGCACAAATTACACTTGTAAAGAGAATACTTTTCTTACAAATAGCCCTTCTTTCGTGAAAGACCGCTAAATATCTTATACGGAATTAATCATAAGATATAGGTATACATATATCTTCGGCCCTTTTGAACAACATCGATATATTCTTAGAGTTGATTCCATTTCATCGCTTATTGTTACTTAGGTGGTACCTATACTAAACTCAATTCAATTATTTTTCATTCCAGGGTTCCTTTAGATATCCATCCATACTAACAGAAAAAAATACAAACACACATTTGTGTAGATATTCACCAACTGGGTTAATACCCGTACTTTCAGTTTTCCAATTTATTTTGGATGACAGTCAATTTCTTGACTAAATCCTTTTTTATGTGGGCAATAAAAGACCGGGATGACTGTTAGGATATTTTGTTGGTTGAAATCTGACTGGAACTGAGTAAAGCTGAATATTGGTGTTGAGTACGTAAAAAGGAACGTAACATTACAACGGATTAAAGGTGGGTAGGTATTTTATTCTATCTTTGAAAGCTGGGATTTAATGAAAAATTTTATATCTTCCATAACGGTTAAATGACGAAAGCCATAATTTACAATACTTAAGAAATCGACAGTTGGATTCATCCCTTGAAGCAATTAAAGAAGAGTTGGAGCAATAATATTGCTAAATATTAATTTTGTAAGTTCTGAAATGTATTTATTTATTTAATTTTAATCTGTGATCGTACATTTACAGTTTTTGCTTATAGCTTAGTTATAATATTCTGTATAATATAGGTAATTAAATATTTAAATAAATTACACACAAATAAATTTAAAATAGGTGTTTTTTAATTAACCTCTATTGTTTAGTATTTTTGTCATCAACTTTACCATT
The DNA here is from genome assembly GCA_963931855.1 of Philhelius festivus. NCBI lineage: Eukaryota > Metazoa > Arthropoda > Insecta > Diptera > Syrphidae > Philhelius > Philhelius festivus. The sequence goes on from OZ007555.1 coordinate 89,768,503, forward strand.
TTAAAAATGAAAATAAAAATGAAGGCACACTCAATCATCATTCTTATTTATGAAATAGGTTGCACTTTACCAAATGTAGCCTGATATGTGAATATTCATTAAAGCCTAGTACGCAGATCGGGCTTTTGTTTAGCCCCATGTATCTCCAAATACCAGCTTAAATGCTAGCTTAATTTCGACATATCAGTGTAGGTAGACTATACCAACAATGGGGTCTACATTTTGGTCAGAAAAATGTTATACACAGGTCCTGTCGTAGAACCTTTTTTTGTTATTCAACTTTCTCATTTCCGACTCTACCGATTTCGATCAAAATTTGTATATCCGAGCTCCTTGATTTCGAAATAATATTGTATACAAAAAACGTTTTCCTTAAATGTATATTATTGAATACTTAAAATTTGTTTCCTTTTAATTTTAAAGAAATTTCGTATATAAGGAATAAATTTACTAATAAAACAAAAAAAAAAAACACACCCGCAAGCGAAATTTTCATAGGATTCGTGTCCACATGAGGGTGGTGAGTTTATATTATGCTTTTTAAAATTACTCATTTGTGTACGTGTTCACGTTCTTTGTTTTTTATGGTGATTATTGGCTTTGGCTTGCATACTACTTAGAGTGAAGTAGAGAAAAAGAAGTAGGGTTTTTTTTTGTTAAATTGAAGTAGTTTGAAACAGAGATTTTTAAAATGAAGTACAAAGATTTCAGTATTTTTCTGATGGTGCGAAGAAGGAAGTGGATTTTAAATTATTTTGAAAAAAAAGAAGAAGATCTACTTCAATTGAAGTAAATTGTAACCACTGATAAGGACCTGCCTTATTCGATGTTTTTTCTTGTATCGACCTAACATATGCAGTATACGCACTCTATCTCACCTTGTATATAAAGTAATCACTGTCTACATATATTTAAATATTATGTAGGTACGTTCAAATGCAATATACGAGTATGAAAAAAAAAATGGAAATGCAAAATGCTGCTATGGATTTCTTAGTTCTGAAGAATGGGGCGAGATCCTGCGAAGAATCATATAAAGAAGTTAAAAATTGCGCAAAATGGAGTTTTAAAAATGATGCTTACTGTTCCTTGGCATTGTTCAACCTCTGATTTAGATAGAAGAGCGGATCTTTGATTAATTTCCGACATGATTCGGAAACATACAAATAATTTAAATAGCTGTTATATTACTGAGAATTATCTCATAAACAATTTTCAATATCTGGTATAACTTAATATACACCAAAATAAACTATTTTGTTTTATGTTTTAGGTTGTTGTATATAATGTATTTTGTATGTATGTATGTATATAAAATTGAGGTGTGCATTTGTTCCTAATTCTTCGGCTCCTAAACGGCTTAACCGATTTTGTTGTCGGTGTTGTTGGGATCGTTTTGTTTTAATTTCTTACATAATAGACATATAATCTCAATTCTTCAGCCTTCCGCCACCTCTCAATATTTTTTAATTCAATTACTTAATTACTTACTTAATAAAATTCATGTTATATACATATGTACATGTATACATATTTGGTCAATTATTTATTTATTAGATTAATGTTTGTTTATTTATGTTTATATTATTATTATTTCTAATATTAAACTTAATACATTTTCTAATCACTTCAACCAGTTTTATCTCTAACTAGATGACCCGGTGAACTTCGTATCACCCACATATATTTTTGAAAAATATGGTCAAAACTTATTACAAAATTTCTATCTACCATCGGTATACGCAGAATCAAGACATCCTCTCCTTTGTATTTTCCCTTGATGACCTTGGCCTATTCATTAGTAAAAAAACAGCCTCGTTCCATTGCACAGTCGAGGTTGATTAATGTTACGCAGCATAATAATAGCTGATCCAATTGTAAATTGTGTTACGGTAGTCCAGGCAAATCCAGGGAATTTAAAAACTCTGTGGGATAGTTGTCTACGTCATGCTGGTTTGTAACAGTCTCAACTGATTTATACAAAAACAGCTCTCCGGGAAAAAAAAATCTGAACGGTTGCATTGAGATCATCGAAATCTATGTTTTTGGCTGCCAATATAGCTCGTTCACTCAGCCAATTATGGTTTCTGAACTCTTGTTCTATGTCCGTAAAAACACGCTGAATAAGCTGCTCTTTTGAGTCGACGAAGTGACAAAAATCATTGAGTTGCGTATTAATCCGGTCGAGGTGTCAGCTGCTACCTTACCATTTCCAATACCTAACGTTCTGTAAAGTGCCCTCCAGTTACCTCTTGTGGTCCATCGTATATTCATCCCAGACGTTCAATTTTTCGCCATTGCGCTGTTTTTGGCGATGTTGCAAACGGTGCTTCGTTGATTTGCATGTTTAGTGGTAATTTTAAGGCAGAATGTGCAGTTCTTCCACCTTCTAACAATGTTGCAGCTATTCCAGATGAAGCCAATGCTATAAGACTACTTCATTTTGCTATCTGATCTTTGCCAACAGCAATTAAATAAGGAACGTTTCTCCAATCCCCCGGGAGCATCAAGGAAGTGAATTCCACCAGATCCACTGTTCACAGCTTCCATCAAAGTATCGTAAGCAATTTTTTGTTGTTCATACAATTGCGGAAAATTTTAACGAATTGTTTCGGCCAATACTTCAGTATTGTATTGTTGTTCTCTTTGCAACTCATGGTTAATTGCCACGCTCATAGAACGATTGGGTGCTGTCATGCCCAAACACGACAAAAATTTATTTACCATCAAAAAACGCATATCTTCTATAATTATCAATGTTTCATTGTAAATTTCTACAGTAATTTGTAATGTAAAGACATCAAATGTTTTAAGTATTTTTCATTACTTATTATTTATGTTTCTTACCGTTTAAACCTTCCCTGATATTCAACAAATATTTCAAGACCAAAATTAGCAAAATCGGTCCAGCCATTCTCGAGTTTTAGCGAGACAAACGAACAGCAATTGATTTTTATATATATATAGATTAACAATTTTATGATATAAATTGTTTTTATTTATTGTTTTACATTCGAAAAAAGGTGTATCTTATATTTTATTTCAAATATTTTTTGTAATTCTTACAAATCACTGAATGAACAACGTGCGGTCATTGACTTTTTATAAAAAAAAAATCAAAAAAAAAAGAAAGCAATGCCGTAAATAGAAAGCGACTGTAAGATTTAAAGTACCAACTCTATCTCGCCTGTTATGTTGTCGTGTAGCGTTGTGTCGTCAACTGTGTAGGTGTGCACTTATAGGTATCTAAATGTGTTTATCTTCTTCAAAAAAAATTTTTTTAAAATAAGTTGAATGAGTTATTATAAAACACCAACTTCCTATTATACAACAAAAATACTCCAGTGAAACTCTGCAATATATGTATGTATGTACATACCTACAAATATGTTTCCATATATAGGTACTTACTCGTATGTGCAGCTCTACACTCCTTCATCCTTCAGCCACACACTCCCTCATTTCTGAATCTCTTTTTCCAACTTGAGGCAATTAGGCAATTCCCATGTTTGCAATAATCATCTTTATCCAGCTCCGTAACCGAAGTGTTTCTCTAAAATACACAAATGTGTGTATTTAAAGATACAGAGCATCGGAGACCGAAGTATATGCGCCAAATTACCAACCATCAAAAAGGCGCCAGCAAATGGGATGGAGTCATAGTGGAGCAAATTTCCTCATTAGCAAACAACTTAATGGCGTAACCAAAAAACTTCCATATTCCATTGAGTGCTCAACGCGAGTGTATCTTCTATATATCCTGGAAGGAAACCGTCATAATTCATTTTGCCTACCCGATTTTAAATCTAAACCCACAAGCTCCCATACCCATTCCAACATTCACACCATAATAACGGCAGTGTAGACAAAGAGCAGTATCAACACCAACAACAAAAAACGAGAATATTCCTAACGATGATGGCAAAGTCTTAATATTACCAATTTTCGTACAACCATTATACACCACTACCACCCTCCTTCAATATTTGTTTACCTTCTTTAGCTCTCTCTTTTGGAAAATGCTTCTTCATCGTTGGGCTTGTTTTTATTGTAGTGAATTTGCTACTTAATTTATTCCATCCACATTAATTGCCTTTCCCACTTTGTTCAACGTTCCCAATTACCACCGTCACCATTACCCCAATGTCGAACGTCGAGGCCAAAAGGTCGGTATCTCTCCCTCTCTCTCTCTCTGATTAATAGACTTCACTTTAGCCACCCTCATCTTCTAGCCCAATCAACCACACCCTCTTTCTTGTTCGGTTGCCAAACATTTCATTCTCTTCTTGTACAAAAAATAAACTTGAAATGCAAACAAAATTAATACCAGAATTTTCTGGTGCTAATCGTAAAGGGGCTTTTTTCTTATTAAAGTAGTCTGAATCTCTGAATGTAGGCGCTTTGTTAGGACATTGAATTTTAATGAGAAATGTTTATAAAATGTAGGTCTCTCCATCGTTGGCGTTGCTAAATTTGTTTACGATTAGCGTTCATTTGCACCAAAGCGTGGCGGCGCGCACTGTGTCGATTGTATGGCGGTAGTGGAAAAAAATCTGTTTTTCAAAAGTAAGGTAACTGTGCACAAAAATCGGTTATTAAATGCAATAAATAAGGGATTTTACTCAATTTGAGGAATTTTCACGCCCCTTGCCACGCCCACTGCTGACAAAAAATTGGTTTAACGGAAACTTCCGTACGATAGTGAATTCAAGTATTAATATTCTGGTTAGTTAAGAAATTATAAATTAATAAAATCGTGAAGTACGCCCACTTTTTCTATAACATTTTTTTCTTAAACTTCTCGTAGGATATTGAAAAAAAGTGTCCAAAATTGATGTGTGTGATAAAAAAATTAATTTGAACCAAAATCCACCCACTGCCACGCTCACAATTTTATTATTATTAGTTGGAAGCCAAACATTACAAAAAATTAAGATTTTTACGTTATACAAAAGTTGTAATATTTTAAAGGTTAGTAGAAATGTATATGTATATGTTCCCAAAGCACAAAAACTACGGAATATATCGGCATGAAAGATTTTGCAAAATAGAATGCTTTGGTCAGCTTTTAAAGGTCTTGAATCTGTCTGAAATTCGAAATAAAAGGATCAGACTTTAAAGTAATTTTGTCAAGAGGTCCTCGTTTCTATTAATCCGGGATGATTTTCTTGTGTGAGAGGGGTGATTTTTCCGTAATTCTTTATGACTCGCCTCTAGTGCTTCTTCAGACAGTTGTCTTAAAGGTATTTTAAAAGATGAAATTGTATAGAAAATCCTGAAGCTAAGACTCTTAATGCGATTGAAAATTTATGTATGAGTTCTTCATCAAATCTTATTATTTTTGCAGTTATTTTCGAATTCTGAAAAAACTTCTTGCCGTGATTCCATAATTTGTTGACCCAAATCCAAAATTAGGCGTGTCAACAATGAGACCCAATCTACTTTTGAAGAATTTATTTACAAGATGATGAATTTTCCAGAAAATTAAGAATAATATTTGGAAAAATAAAAGAAGTTCTCAACCAGACTCCGTGGCGTCTCGCAAAATGATCACCGTTTCGTGTACAAGCCTTCCACCTACGTTCAAGATTTTTGAAAAGAAGTCATACTTTTTCCAACAAAATCGTTCTTAATCTTTAAATCATTCAATATAAATTCAAAAACACCTTCAACTTTTGTGTTTTTATTAAAAGAAATCAATTTTTTGATTTTTTTTAATTTTTTATGGTTTGACCTTGCCCTACAAAGTCATATATTTTGAAGGTTAGTAGAAGTAGAAGAAGTAGCAAGAAAAGTAAACATTTTCTCAAAGCACAATAACAACAAAACATAATGACATAAAATATTTTGCTACAGTTTGCTTATATTTTTGTTTTTTTTTTTTTCAAAAAAAAATACTTTTCGTGCTTTTGCTCTTTTGCCAGCGCTTATAAATGTTTGAGCACAGGGAAGAAAGGTGACCTTTCAATTTAATGTCATCTTCAGGCTCCAAAATACCTTCTACATTAAATTTGCTTAACACAAACTGCAAAAGATTTGGAACTTTGATTGATGGAGCAGACAACTATACCTCAAAAATCTCTCTATTTGAACACATTCTGTTAAAAATGCATGAAAATAATAGGTTGTATTAAGGAAAAAGGCAGGTAAAGGCAGATGAATCTTACTTTTTTTAAAAAAGCTTAATCTTGTCTTTATTTTCAAAAATATTTTTTTACAACAAGTGATGACACCCGAAAAATAGGTCTTTTCAAATAAAGCACTCTCTACACAATAATAACCTTGATTTTAACCTTGATTTAAGACCCTACAACTTGCAGTTAACGAAATAAAAAAAACGTGAGAATAACTGTACTTATCAGAAATCATGAAAAAATTAAAACTCAATTTGTTATTCTTTATAAATCTTGAGCGCGACGCATATTACTTCTCTCTATAGTTTTCTCTTATTTTGAGTTAGCCAGTTAAGGTGACATTCAGAGCTGCGCTTATAGCTGGTGGCTAAGCTTTATCATAAAAAACCTCTTGGATAATGTTCTCGGGATTGTTAGATTCAATTTGGCTTATTTGGAAACAAGAAAGTAAACACTTTTTTTCGATTTTTTTCCACTACCCAACCCACTGTGCGGCGTCTTCTCCAATTCCGAATTCCGATTATATAAACCCTAAAATCAATATTTATAAACGGTTTATTGTTATTCTCTTACTTCTAAGGTCCTCCGCAGTGAGGTAGAATGGGTTTTTGGCGCCCGGGTCAGCGCCATTCAGAACTTTTTTGGAATCTTCGAAATTTTTTTCCTAACGTAAATACATTATGAGTAGTAACCAAGTACCACGGCAAAGAAATGATTTTAATGCGTTTTTGATAAATATGTTTTTACAAAACATGAACAAAAATCGTAATAGAATGATGCCATTACAGGGGTTGCAGGGGTGCTACATGAACAGAACAGGTATAAATAATATTCTAGAACCATTTAAATCGAAGAGTCGTCAGTAACAAAATTAAAAAAGAAATTACAGGAATCAGCTGTTTTTTTAACAGTACAACTGTATCACAGTTTTTAACCAGCTACAAGCACATCGGAAAACGTTCAAACCTGTAAAATGTTTAACGGAAACATTTTAACAAAAGAATTGAAAAATATCCACGATTCGATCGCACGTACATATATTTGCTCATAAGTACGTATACAATACAAGTTCTTTGATATTTCAAAAGAAAAGAGGGTTTTTTCAATAAAGGCGGGTAGAAATTAAAATTAAATAAAACAAGCTGTGTGTGAGATATTAACAAAATTTGAAAGGCCCATGTATGCCATTATGTATGAAATATGACATCGTTCAAATACTTGTCTCGGCGGCCTACGGTGGCACGGATTCGAGTGGTCCAATGACTTCCGCATAGACCCTGCAGAATTTGGGCGCTGTTCTATGTTATGTTCACCTTTAGGGCATCGGTTGATTGTAGTTTGTTCGTATAGAGCCTGCGACTTCTATACTCTGTTCAATTTATATTTGCAGTACAGGCAGTGTTGCCGAATCTCATGATTTATCATGATTCTCATGATTTTTGACCTCTTGTCATGAAATCATGAATTCACTGAAAATCTTATGAATTTTTAACTGTGGAAACTTTTCAATCTTTACTTTGCAATAGTTGTGGGATTAAATTTATTTATCATATATACTTTATGTATTATTTCGTAAGTACGTCCTCTTTTTCCGACTCTTAGAGTGAACAAATTTTAATAAATGAGGTGTCAAAAGAAAGATAGCATGAAGACTATGCGAACTATATTTTTATTAAAGTAAAAATATGAAATACTTGGAAAATAGTTAATCAAATGAAATGGTTTGTGTATTCAATTAATTTTTACTTGCGACTTATAGGTACTATAAGACAAGTTAAGCATTCGTAAAAAAAATCGAACTCGAGATTTTGATCAAAGTTGACATTACGATGATAGCGAAGACTAAAAAAGTGGGTCCCGCAATTCTGACCGTCTGTCTGTCGGTTCGACTACAGCCTTAACGAGTCACAGGGTTTTTTCTTTTCTTTTGTAAGACCAAAAATAACGGTACCTACCATACGATTTTTTTCGAAATCTTATAAATATTTTTTTTTCTCAAGAACTGTTCCACAGATTTAAAAAATAAAAATACAAAAAATATGTATCATATAATAAAACGGCAAACATGTTTTTTGTGGTACACTTTTCTCCAAAAGTATTTAACCGATTTCGATAAATTTTATATGGTTGGAAAGCCACAGTTACGGAGATGTGCAGAATATACTTGAGACACGCATTTACACACTGTGGGTCATTTTTGTTTTTGCACTGTCGAACACTTTGCATATTACATAAAATAAAATTTAATTTAATAAATTTGCTTGAAAACACTGCCAATATTTATTAGTATAAAATAATTTAATAAAATAATTTATGTCATTTTTTGTTGACAATAAACAGCTGGTCGATCGATGTGCAAACAAAAAAATTTTACAAAGGTAAATTGAATTTATGTTTTTGAAGTTAGCTATATTTCTTTAGTCCCGTTATGAAAAAATGATGAGTGAAATTTAAAAAAAAAATTCACATATGTAGGTATATGTAACACAAAATTCACAGGTTGACGTCACTGTAGCGATGTGGGTTCGAGTCCCAATAGAATGATAACATTTTTTTTTATTGCCGTGATATGAAAAAATGATGAGAGTGAAAGTTTTAGAAAATTCACAGGTTGACTTCAACCCGGCGACATGTGTTCGATTCCAATATTATGGCCAAAACAACAGCTGAAGGACAATGACATGAAAGAATCGAAACAAAAATTGTTAATGTGTCAAAAATGGGTATAGGTTTGAAAGTTTGTTTACCATTAACTGTTTTTCTTTGGACTCCAGGATTGAGTGCTTTGTAGGTACTTCTCATTACATTCAACAATTTAAAAAAATCATGAATTCTTTGTCTTTTATTGAATGATAATGGATTTAATAAATAAATTGGCACTCGAATTTCGAGAGCTGGGTCGGCTAGTTTAGTTAAAACTAGGTAATGGTTGAAAAAAAATTTCCGAAAAATGGATATTGAGGGTACCCCCCAAGGAACTTTTTTTTTGTTTTCGATTTTCTCAAAAACGGTGCAACCGATTTTGATCATTTTTTTTTTGCTAAAGCTCCCCTAAAACTTGAATAGAATCGTGTATTCAAATTTAAAAAAAAAAAAACCTTTTTTGGATTTAAAAAAAAAATTCAATTTTTTTTTTTCAAAACTCAATATTTCGAAAACCCCATGCTAGATTTTTTTAAACTACAAGATGTGAGAAAAAAATATTATTTTACCTAAAAATTAAGGTACTCACCATACAAATGTTAAAAAATAGTTTTCAAAAATCGTAGTTTTCTCGAAAACGGCGCCTAGAATTTTGATAAAATTTTTTTTCTTTCAATTAATTTTTATGATGTTTAATTTAATAAAAAAATTGAAATTTAGATATTTCAGCTTGTACCTACCAGAGAACCATTTTTTCAAATTTTGAATTGCTCATTATTGACTAACGGGTTTAAAGTTAAAAAACATTGCATTTCAAAACTTAAAAAAAATAGTATTTTATGAATTTTTGAAAAAAAAAAATTATTTCTTATAATATTCTCTTATAATATTCGTTTTTAAAATACCTAGTCTATTACATAGGAGCAAGTTCGTGCGACCCAGTCGTGCATTTTATTTTAAATGGTATATGAATTTGGCAGCGGGATGTGTTTTGCTTACTTGAACGAATTAATCGAAACACAACTCATTTCTTTTGATAAATTATTTTAAATTATAATAAAATGAAATCTCATATGTATTTTTTTTCTTTAATTTTTTCTAAAATTTTTGTGAATCATTGTAAAAGTTATTATAAGAGTCCAAGCAATCTCATGATTTTTTAGAAATCTCATGATAAAAAATCATGAAAAAAATTATTTTGAATCGGCAACACTGAGTACAGGCCTAATGGGAGAGATTTTTTAGCCTACTGCTGTTTGCACGGCAATTTAACTTAAGAAATTGCCACTGAAATATGAAACAGAATCACTGAGTTAGGTAGGTACATACATTGAAATTGTTTGTGCAATCTTCTTTGAGCTCACGTGCATCACGCCATGACCTATCTGCTCCCCGGGTGAAAGGAGACTGATCGCCAATTTGCAAATTGCAATCAACCCTTATTATAAAAAAAAATATTGAATCACCTTCACCAGTCACAGTGACCTGTGACCATTGCCCAGTTGATGGAAATTCATATCATTCATTATGGCATTTTCTTCGGTTTTTGCTATGTGCGGTATTACACAGCGCATGTATTTAATGCGCAGTTCTCGGTTATTTTGTTTTCCACTGTCATTCGGTGATGCGCGCATTATTACACGGAAGACTTTTTCGATTTTTGAGTCTTGTGCATTATTTGACAGCTATCTTTCATTTTAATTTTCGTTGTTCGTTCGGTGTTCGGTTTAGTCATTAAAAAAAATAATTAAAATACAAAAATGGAATCAGGGAATGATTTCAACAATTTATTAGATTCATTTCATAAATGAAAATCAACTCGCATGTTAAAGCTTTAGTCCATTTTATTTAATTTTCATTAGCAATAGCCATATTAGAGATGTTTGCTTAACAAAGAAGAAAAACGAAGTGAAGCAAATTCGAAAAACAACGGAGAAGGAGAAAGAGAAACGTCAAAAACATGCAAGGAATATCCTGCCCGTGCATGTCGAGAAATCTTTCTTTCTGTTTCATTTTTTTTTTCTTTCTTTCTCTTTCACACTTCATTCATGCAAGACTCAACATGCGTTGTGTAATACCGGACTATGTAACTTTCAAATATTTCTATTTTAAGCCTAGTATACAGTTCTTTTTGAAGAAAAAAAAATGAGTGGTGAAAAAAAAAATTTTTCTCATGAAAAAATTTCTCTAAGTTTTTTCCGTCAAAACAATGGGATGCACATTGTTTTGCGTGAAAAAAAATCGTGGTGAGTATAAATTTTTGTTTCGATTTTGGTTTACAGTTTGGTGAAATGAAAAAAGTTTTTTTTCGGGAAAAAACTCTCCCATAAGAAATGCATTGGTTTTTTTTTTTAGAAGAACTGTATAGGTACTAGGCTTTAGAGAAAAAGGTGTTGGCGCTTGGTGTTTTTCTGTTTTCATGTATTAGGTTAGGTTTTCCTTTTATTTATGGAAAAACAATTAAAAATTAAAATGCAGCTATACAATATTGTTGGCTATTGTTTTTTAGAGCGAGTTTTTATTATGACTTATGAAGGTTGACGCTGAAAAATGGCATCGTTGTGTAAAACACGTTGAGAAAGACGCTTATGCACGACAGCGATTTTTAACCTTTGTTTGTCTTTTGGCTTCCTTTCGATTGCATGGATGCTTTTAAACACAGCAATTTTTAATAAAAGTTAACTTTGTTCTATTGAAAAGGAGTCATCTCTCCGCACTCTTTTCTCTTGTTAGTTAATCAAAGTTCGCTGAGCGAACGCCAAATAGAAATGAAACATACCTGAGAATGAGAAGTAAAGAAAACCACAAAGAAGAAAGAACGATAACTCTACAATCTTTCCAACCCCAGCAATTTTGTGTACCGCCGCCACCACACACGTCTTTCTCCAACGGGCTTAAAAGTCGCAAGGTAATTAGGCCTATTCGGCGAGATCTTTTATTCTTCTATTCTGTTATGAATTTCCATACAAAAGTTTGAGCTGTCAACAAATCTTTTAAGAATTATAATTTTGGTAGGTATTCGGCATGCTAAATGTTATAAAATCTGCTAATAAAACTTTTATGAACTCTCAAACGTTCGAACATAGAAAAAATCTTTTACGAATAGCATTTTTGGTATTCAGCATGCTAAAATATTTTATGAAATCTGTTAAAAATCATAAAAGAATAAAAGACAAACTTCTGTGACTTTTATCATAAAAGATTTTAATAAGTACACGGATGAATCAAGTAAAAATGAATATTTATCTTTTATTTCGTCAACGAAATGTTCTTAAAAGGAGACAAATGAAAGAAAATATATTAAAACTCATATCATATAAACATACATATATCATATATGTATGTTGTACATAAGTAGAGTATGGTCACCGTATTCCCAGAAATATATGAGGTAAAATCGTGTATGGATACCAATAGTGTGTAAGAGTTTACTTTTTCGTTCGTCATCCATTTTAATTATGTCAGATGAAATATTTTACATAATCGCAGCTGATTATGATAACAGATTTAGTTCAGTTTCATAACAGATCTCGTTTTCGAAGTAGCATAACGGACTTTTATAAAAGTTCGAACCTCTGAATACCAATCATAAAAGATCTTTTAAGGTGGAAATCTTTTACGATTCATAACAGAAAATCTATAGCAGAATAACAGCTTTGGCAGAATAGGCCTAAATATTGCTTCGTTTAAAAGCAGTCAAAGTGATTGAGCCAAAGATGTGGGAAATGGATGTTTTTACTGAAGCTGCAAAAGTTTGATAATAAGCTTGAATCACTGATACTATAGTTCCATAGATATTGCACGCAGAGCAAAAATGAATGACCAATTTTCAAACGCCTGGGACGTACAGCTACGTCCCAGTTGGACCGAACTATACTAGGACATGATAGTTTCTATTTCTATATTGTGTTGTATTATCAAGTTGTTTGTTGTATTTACTTTTTTTGTCTTATCTCTTCAGTCTTCCTGCCTTCTTGACGTTTGTGTGATGAGATTCTTATGCAACGAATTCTTCTTGGTCAAGGTTGCTTAGATCTCTTTTGTGTATAAGAGAGCATTAGTGTGGATAAGTGTATCACACTTAAGTTTATTGTAGGTACCTACAAATTTTAGTTGTTTTTACAAAAGGAAAAAAAGAAAAAGAGATTAAATTTTTTCATTGAATAAATTTGATTTGGTTTCCATGAGGATGATGCTTCAGTATTTTCTTTTGAAATTTGTTTTCAATTTTTATTGCTGAAGAAAAAAAGTTTGTGCATGTATTTTTCCTTATTGGTAATGGTTGTTTCTATGTTTTTGTTTACATGAGGAAGATTTTCTTTTTTATGTACTTACTCGTACATATAGAAAAATATCTACGAATAGTTTTTTTTACAAATGATGTTCTCCCGTTGACAATTTAAAGATTTAAAATATTAATTGATTGTTATTATTTGCTTCAAGTAACGGTTTAATTTTGCTTTGTTTTTTTTTTTACATTAAACATTATGAATTCTGAGAAGGATGTTTTTAACATTTGCTAGTTTATAGTGAGTTCCCCATGCCTCTCAATCTTGGGGTGCTTGTTTCAAGTGAGTTCACCATGCCTTTCACTCTCCTTCTTACCCCTGCCTTTCTCTTAAAATGTTTTTTCCCTGACAAAATTTGAACTTTTTGATTTTTACTTATAATACATTTTTGTATTTTCCAAGAACAATGTTTTCGCAAGAGAACAAGAAGTCCAAAATAAAGAAGTTCCTTTCGATGCACATAAGGATTTTTCTCATCGAACCAGCTTAAGTCTCTGATATTTGTAATTCTCATGCAATCCAAAGCCATTGTCTCTTTTATATTCTTTTGACGTGGACGTTCTCTGAAGTTTGCATACATTCAAAAATTCATCAGTAGATGCTTTCGAACTTCCAAAGTCACTATTTTGAGAAAAAAATTTAGTAAAAATTAAAAATTCCAAAGGACATGCTATTTTTTCATCTGTTTTTGAACAGTTGAAAAAATAGTATGTCCTTTGGAATTTTTAATTTTACACATATTTCTTATAAAATTTCACTTCCAATTTCAATATCGCTCATGACTTTTTCGTACAAAGCCTCGTCGCTTATTATTTTCTCACGAGCCTTAAACAGTGAAGTATTTTTCTTTATTTTAGGTTGAGTTTCAGGTGTGTTTAAATTTAAAAATTCAACACCGTCATCTTCGCAATTACTGTATGGAGAGAAAGTAATTAGCTTCGAGGAAAGAATTTTTGACATCCAAACATTAAGCTCATAAACCGAAGGATTTTTTTTGTTACCATCTTTACTCAGAGTAATAGGAAATAAATTTTCTAAGATATCTTGATGTATTCTTTATTGATTTTAAGGCGGCATTTGACACACAGACAGGAAAGCACTTATTTTGAAGCTGTACAACAAATGAGTCTCGAAAAATTTTTAGAACAATTATACGACTCAACAACTTCCGCAGTTGTATATGGAAACAAACTCTCGGAACAATTTCCAATAGAAATAGGATTGAGACAAGGCTGCAGCTTAAGTCCTCTATTGTTCGCTCTGTTCATAGACGACATAGAAGAGGTTTTGCAAGGCGGAGCACGCGTTTCAGCTGATCTTTTAATCAAAGTCCTAATGTTCGCAGATGACATCGTTGTGTTAGCTGAGTCGCCTGGAAGTCTCCATTTGATGATCGATAGATTGTTCGAGTATTGCAACAAATGGAGGCTCCAGGTAAATCTCGCCAAGTCAAAAATAATGATCTTTTGCATCGGGGGAGGTCGCAACTGTCGCAATGAAGCCTGGAAATTTGGAGACGAAAATATTGAGGTAGTTATGGAGTGCAATTATCTCGGTGTAGGGATCACCAGAAATTTAAACCTGAAAAACCCTATGGTAGACAAACTTGCGAAGTCCAAAAGTGCCATAAATGCAACTTGGAAGATTGTGGTGCAGTGCAAGGATGTTGGATACGAAGCAAAATACCGCATTTTCAAAGCAACAGCGAGAGCAATCATGTGTTATGCAGCTCAAGTTTGGGGACACAGGCAGTTTGAAGAAGTGGAACAACTTTTGAGATATTTTCTTAAACGAACTTTGAGGTTACCAAATAGTATAGCTAACCACATTCTTATGCTAGAGACGGGCCTTTCTCCTTTGTTCATATCAACACTCAAAATGCAGATTGACTTTATAATAAGAACAATGGAAATGGAGGATAGTCGCTTACCAAAAAAAATAACAATGCTGGTAATACGAAAAAAATCATCATGGTTTGAGTCTTGGAGAAATTTGGCCGAGTACTGTGGACTTTCACTGTCACTTCAAGTGGATAGGATGGAAACGTGGAAAAGCGAGCTCTATCGTTTGATTAGTTTGGTAGACCAAAGGAAAAGAGAAGACTATGTTGATAAAGCCAAAAGCTGGATTCCTTGGTGTATATATGCGCAGCTGAATTACAACTTGGAAGCTAACAATTACTTCAGGTCGGAGTACTCAACCGACCTCATGGTACTCATTTTAAAAGCACGAGCAGAGTTACTCCCCTTGAACTACTTGCCGCATAGAAGCGATTTACGAGAAACGTGTGAGCTGTGTAATCTGGATGAGAAAGAGGACATATTCCACTTTCTGGGTAGATGTCCGATTCTGATAGAAACTAGAAGAAGTACCTTTGGAAAAAATTGCCTAAGCGATCCTGAAATGGTTAATATTCTTAACGGGGAGACTGATTGGGATGTTTTGTATAGGTTTATTAAGATAGCACTTAACTACAGGAAACGTGTTTTGATGAACTTTTTTAAAATAACCTAAAAACACTGAACAAATGTATATTTTGTATGTAATTATTATTATTGCCAACTGGCAGACGGCGTATGCCATGTCATATAATGAATGGAAACCAAACTTTGTATATTTTACTATGAAATAAAATCATTTGAAAATTGAAATAAAAAAAATTGTATTCTTTTTGTCAGTAAATAATCAATACATATTCTTATACAAGCCACTACTTATATCTTCACTAAGTAATAAAACGCCGTTAATTGTCTGTTCCATTCTTTTTAAACACAAGTTTCTTGGAAAATTAGCTGATTCTTGTATTTTCCTTAAGTTAGATACAAATAGTCTTAGTTCATTATAAGCTGGACTCCCTGGCTCATCTCCACGCACAGTGCTGCCGAAAGCCGCTTTGTGCGGCCAAAAGTCGAAAAACGTAGATAATGATCCACAAATTGCTATATAGGGGTTTTTGGGGTCGCTGATTACGAATCTGTTATCAGAATCAGCAAATTCAAAATGCCCGACCTAATATGGCTTCATGTCATACGAAAAAACTTAAAAATGAAACTTTGATAGTTGGTTAAAAAATTTTGTTTTGATATTATTAGGGCATGTACTTGAAAATTTATTAAAAATGAACAAATTCAAAATGGTGGAATGCTATGTGGCAATATTATATAACAAAAAAAAATGGAAAAAAAATTATTTATATATTTTTATTGAAATCGAACACAGTAATTTATAAATCATAAATTTAGAAATACAAAATGCAATATGAGCAAACAATAGGTATATAAGTTAATCCGATATTTACATGAAAAATTTTTCATTGCCCATCTCGTAACAGTTACAATCATCTACATCATCTGTATCTGTTTCAGAAGCGGAAGCTTCAAAACAAAAGATTGTCAAAAAATTGTTGTTCATCTTCTGTTCGATTTATTTACAGGTGGAGGTGCTAACAAATTGATACAGTCCTTAGACAAAAATTTAAGTGGTTTTAGAGGTAATTCCCGACAACTAGATATGAATGGATCGGATGGGATTATGAATATTTTAAAAACATCCTCCATTGTCTTTTGACTATAATGTTTTCTTGCGATATTAGCTTGATAGATTTAAAAAAAAAATTATTACATGCTTCTTGTGCATCTTCCGACATTTGATAGATAGGTAACACTGAATGTTTTGTTATTTCGGGGCCATGAATTAAAAGTTTGTGAACTAACGTGGACATACAATACCAGGGATATTGTTGTAAATTACGGTACTAGTACGGTCTAGAACGCCAAAAAACGTACGATTTTTGGGAATTTTTTTCTCGGAAACTTTATTAGATAATAACATAATTTTTTTTTAAGCTAATGAATACATGCGTCAAGAGTACAAGAACATTTTTTTTTGTCGTAATTTTCTAATTTTGGTCGAATGATAGAGGGCGCCAACGTTGACTCTTCAAAAAACACACTGTCCCATTGCGGACAGTTAATCTCCGGATCTACTGAACCGATTTTCAAAAAACTTATTGCAACTTGATTATTTTTATGTTTTCTAAGACATTTTACCACAATTTGACCAAAAAATTATGAACAAAGAAAATGGCGACCCAAAAATGACCAAACAAATTTCCAAAAAAAAATTTATTTTCAAAGCTTAACATTTTTTGTTTTTTTTTTTTTTTTTTTACTTTTAAAACAAATTGTGATAAATTGTCTCGTAAGAAACCTTCCTTTAAATAACCCACTTTGTTTTTTTTTTTTATTTCAGTCCAGCCAATCCTGAGATTAACTGTCCGCAATGGGACAGTGTATTTTTTGATGAGTCGACGTTTGCGCCCTCTATAATTCGGCCAAAATTCAAAAATTTAAAAAAATTTGTATTCTTGACGCATGTATTCATTATTTAAAAAAAAAAATTATGTTATTATTTTATAAAGTTTCCGAGAAAAAAATTCCCAAAAATCGTGCGTTTTTTGGCGTTCTAGACCGTACTAGTACCTTAATGCACAAAAAACTCAACGGGCAGCTACGGGCAGCTGAATTTTATTTTATTTGGTACACAATACTTTTATTAACTATCCTCAATAGATTTGAGAACAAGAAATAGCAAGAAAAAAAAAGTTTTCACTCAAAGAAATATTTTTTTTAATTTTTTTTGTTCAAGTAAATAAATAGTGTTGACATATCTCTGTCTAACAATGTACTATTTAGGAATTTTTATTCAGAAATTCTTTAACTTATTTTACGCACCTGCAGCTGTTGAATCCATTTTATTGCAATAGATTTGCTTGGAAATAAAAACTTTTACACGTGTTTTGATGGAAGTGTCCATTAACCTATTTTAACGACGCGTGACTACGTTAACTTAGCAGCCACATTCAGACTAAGATTATGGGGGGGATTTACGGCAAGACACTCTACTACATACATTTTTCGTTTCCTAGGGGTCTCCTTTAGACAGCCTGATGACAAAAAACCCCTAACTCAAAACATGTGTTTTGGACTTTTGGCCGCAAAAAGATGCCTTCGGCCGCACTGTGCAACAGTCAGACTTATATTGTCTCGCTTAGTTTGAGAGACCTGGATGGTTTCTGGGACCATCGATAACAGAAACCAGCATGGTTTGGAGCATTTCTCCTTTAACTGTGATGAGTGCAAAGAAATCTCGCTCTCACATGTTTTCCGAGGTATAAAGTGTCTCGGTGAATCATTTAACGCTATAATCGCTGACAATAAACTATTCCATAAATATTTATCAAGTCAGGCTTAAATAATAAATGACTTTGATAGGTGTTTTGAGGAGATAAACAGCGCCATCGAAAGTGCAAGTAATCGTTGTGCTTCCAAATGCTCTTCAATAGAAAAGCAACTGACAGCATTAACGGAGTCGGTTACATGCAACACCATGGAAATAATCATTAATGATCGCTTAAATGCATTTAAAAACGACATTAAAATAATGTTAGATAACAATAGCAAATCTTATTCTTTCGAGTCGATAAACAACAATCTTAACTCTCTACGTTCTGACCTTGACTGTCATTTTCAAGGCACTTCGGAAATGGTCGTACCTTGTCCCCGTCAACCTCCGGCTTTGCTTGAAGAGTACATGGGTGTAATGCACGTTATTTTTAGTGAATTAATGGAAACTCGTCAGAGCATTTCCCATGAGGACATGAAGGCAGAATCATGCAAAATAGATGGGATAGGAAATGACCAGCCTAACCCAATTCACATTCACAATAACTCCATATTGAGTGAAATGATGAACATCGCTCCGGTCGATTTGCGACCTGCCCATCTGCCACCTGATTTATGAGCTATTAATGCTGATACACAAAATACACAACCTACTGCTGCTCTTCCACCTTTACCGGGATACCAACAACCTCCACTGCCGTCTTCACCTGCTTGTCAACCTCCTCTTGAACCTGCTTCACCTACCATTAATCGTTTTGGGACTACTTGGACCAAATTTGAATGGAACGCCAGATTTCAGAGGGTTAGCAACAATGCCGATTACGTCATCAAAGGCGCTCCCCAGCTTGCTGATGCTCCCTGGATAGTGGATTTATTTTATAAAAAGTTCTCCATTTCATCACTCGCTCCAAGCAGCAAAGCTTTAAAATAAGCATACCAACCAAGTACCAATGGCTCTTTTGCTCAATCACTGGGGATGCTCTCCGAATTAGAAAGATGACTGTGGCCAAATGGAAAGACAAGCGACAGAATGAGTTTTTCCTCAAAGATGTTCCAAGGAAATCAAACAACAAGCCAAGCCCTCTAGCTTTAAATAATTTAAAACCTTTAAAAAATAGTAAACCTTTCTCAAAACCTACTCCTAAACCAAAAAACATATATAATAATACAAATAAATCTACCCCTCTTTTCCGACTCAACTCAAACTGGAGTTTTAAAACTAACCTTTTTCCAACTTTCACTCCATATAATTTCACTTCAAATCCTTTGAATCGTGTAAACTGTAAGCCATCAACCAAAGAATACTTCTTCTTATAATACCGCCACCAACACTAAATATCCTAATTTTATTCACTCCCACACTATAAACCCTAGCCCTCATCCATCTCCATCACCTCCAGCAATCAATTCTAATCCTTTCCTCGTTGGTCCCATTCAACGAAAGCGTGTATCTTTTAACTTAGTATCCGAATCTGGCCCTCCTTCAAGAGATGTTTTGTCAAACAGCCCAACCCAATGCTCCCCCCTACTGTGAAACTCACTACAAGACTAAATGACCCCGCACCAACAAACAGTGAGCTCGAGGGGCATTATGTCATGGCTAGACTCCGTGATCGAAAACTCTTCGAAAATGTTCGTTTGTGTCTAGCCTACCTACATGATAAATCTGACTCTGTTTGCATCGACGGCAAAACCAAAACCAACGTTATTGTTCAAATTCAAAAAGAAGGACTCCCTACTAACCCTGTAGCCTTGAAAAAAATCTATACCCGATTTCATGAAAACTTTAACATTTCCGTCACTACAGTCATAACGACCTTACTACGTATGTCTCTCACATCAGCTCCAAACGTACATCGCACAGTGGGCAGAAATCGTGGTTTAAGTGGTCAAAAATCCATAACTTTTGAACCAGTTGAGTTTTTTTTATAATTTTTTTTTATTTGTAACTTTATTTAAGTACCTTTCAATACATAGCGTTTAATTTATCAAACATGTGTTATTTTGATTTTAAAATAAATAATAAAAAAAGTTGTTTTTCTCCCTGTTAATGTGGAAGACAAATTTTTCAAAATATTGACTTAAATTGGATACAAAACTTATTTTAAAAGAACTTTCTTGAAGATCCAACAAATGGTGACCAGTAAACTATTTATTTGAAATCCTTGGGCTTGCCCTTTGGGTCTTCACAAAAACACTCAAAAAAAAATTGTAGTTCCCTTTTTGTCCTTTTCAAGCCAACACTTTCTTTAAGAATAGTTACCAAAACCTTAAATAAATTTTGTCATTTCCATCATCCAATTATTAAATGTAACGGAACAATTAATGAGAACAACATAAATAGAGCATACCATTTTCTTTTGGGCACAGAAAATAAGTGCAAGCAAATTTCCTAACCGCACTAAATAAAGACAACATGCTAAGTTAGGTTAGGTTAGGTTAAAGTGGCTGTCATTAAAGCATCTGAGATCTGACCCACTTAGACCAGTAGAGGTCCATTGCGATACCACGATATAATAGGGAACAAAAAGGTTCCCTACTAGTTAAAACCATTTGGAGCTTCTGATGAAGCGAAGGAGACTTCTAATGTCTATATTTATGAGATCGCTTGGTTCGTTATAGAAATATTCTCATAGATGAAGTTTGCGTTTGGGCATTTACAAAAAAGGTGTGGCATTGTTTCCTCTTCCTCCTCGTCCAAGCAACTCCTGCAAAAATCGTTTGATAGTAAACCGAGTAGTGTCTATCTATAAGACAGTGTAAAGTTATGACACCTATTACGGAGCTGATCTGAGATCTGCTGAGGGACAATAAATACTTTGACCGCTTCAAATCCAGTTTGGGCCAGATTTGTTTGGTCGCCAAACAAGTGGTAGTGTTAAGCCATCTTGTGTTTGATTGTTCTAGAGCAATTCGTTTCAGCATAAGTTTACTTGTAGCTACAGGCAAGATAGGCATTTCCGTTCCAATTCTGGCGAGTTCGTCGGATTTACAATTCCCCGGGATGTCCCTGTGTCCCGGCACCCAGAAAAGGTGAATATTAAGCTGTTTGGCCATCTCCATTGGAGGAGAACGACAGTCTTGGGCTGTAACCATGTACAACATGCTACACTCAATGTAAAATTTTGCATACAGAAGAGTCGCTATGTAAAATGTTTTTTCGCTCTAACTCGTAAATGCGGATACATGCGGATATGAATCTTTCGAGTTTCGATAGAGCACATATTCAATTTGCAATTCGTTAATAAATTAAAGTTGTGAAAAGTTGTGAATTTTTGTTGCGCCTTTATAAACTGGAAAATTGAGTAAAATTAAGATGGGTGTTTCAAAATCAAACGGTACTAACTACTTAACGTTTCTTTATATTGTTTTTGCGTATTATAACATACAAATATGTGAAATAATTAGCTGTTATGAATTCAATTACTTTCCAAAAGGATTTTCAAGAAAATCGGCAAATAAAAATTGTGCCAAAAATGCTTCATGCATCGATTTATAAGTTTTTCCATATAATAGATGTGTGTGACCCCAACGATAATATCCTTCTTTTCGGTGACTTTAACCTTCCTCATCTAAAATGGACTCCATCCGAAGATCAGTCTTATTACATAGCTTCCAATCCCACCTCTGCCAAGGAATGTCTATTTATAGATCACCTAGCAGATTCAAGTCTATGCCAAGTTAGTGGTATCCCAAACTATATGGACAGGCAACTAGATCTTATTTTCACAACCGATCCCATTAACTCTGCAGTCTCACTCTCTCCCCTTTCCCTATCTACCATCGACAATTATCATCCCCCTCTCTTTCTCTCACTCTATCATGATTCTCCATTACCAACTCAACTGCCAGCAAATAAGTACTCTTATGATTTTCACAAAGCAAACTTCCCTCATATTAACGAATATCTGAACAGAGTTTCCTTCAATTTTGATAACCTTATTGTGAAAGATGCCGCAGAAATATTTTACAAATATTCAATTCTATTTCACTCCATGTACCCTTTTGTCGCCATAAATCATCGTTCGCTTCACCACCTTGGTATAACCGCAAGCTTCGCTCTTTGCGTAATAAGAGAAACAAGTTGTGTGCAATTTTCCTTCGCACTAACTCTCCCACCGACTATTCTAACTACCTTGGTTTCTATCTTCACTTTACCGAGCTATACAACTCCCTTTACCGGCGCTATTTAATAGAAACACAAACCAACCTTATAAATAATCCTAAGTCGTTCTTTCAGTTCGTCAGTTTCAAAAGAAAATCTGATGGTTACCCTACCTCTCTTTCCTTCAACACCGAAACTTCAAATAATTCGCACGGTATTGCCAACTTTTTTGCCACCTTTTTCAAGCAATCTTTCACTGACGACTCCTTTGTAGCTGATTCTGGTTATTTCGATTATTTGCCAAATTTCTCCCTAGGCCCATCTCTTCCACTTACCGTTGACCCATGTCTAATCGAAAATAAGCTAAATCAACTTAATGACGAATTTCTTCCTGGTCCTGATTGCCTCCCTGCAATATTCCTAAAAAAATGCTCTTCAGCCCTCTCTTTACCCCTCTCTAAAATTTTCAGCTTATCGCTATCTCAAGGAGATTTTCCTCAGCTATGGAAAACCTCTTTCATAACCCCAATACACAAAAAGGGTCCTAAGAGTGATGTTAAAAACTATCCTCCCATTGCCAAATTTTCACATATCCCTAAAATATTTGAAAGTATCTTGTACGAAATTTTAAGTTTCCGCTGTAAGTCTCTGATCTCTCCAAGACAACACGGCTTTCTTAAATGTAGGTCTACAACCACTAACCTTGTCGAATTTGTATCGTATTCCCTATCTGCCTTAGAGAACGGAAAGGAAGTTGACGCTATATTTACTGACTTTAGCAAAGCTTTTGACAAAATTTCGCATAAGCTAATACTTTTCAAATTATCCGCCCTTGGCTTTGAACCTAATTTCTTGAAATAGATTTCTTCTTATCTAGAAAACCGTTATTACTGTGTTGGTTTCAGATCTGCCCTCTCTAGTCCTTTCTTAGCTACGTCCGAAGTCCCACAAGGCAGCCACTTAGGTCCTCTCCTTTTCATTCTTACCATTAACGATATTGAAAACGTCATCAAACATTCCCATATCTAGATGTGTCCAGACCAAAGAAACATTTTTGAAACATTTCAGAAACATTTAAGAAACATTTCAGAAACATTTCAAAAACATTTCAGAAACAGAGAAACGTTTCTGAAATGTTTCAAAAATGTTTCTATGGTCTGGACGCTCGCGAAACATTTCTGAAATGTTTTTCTGTTTCCCATTTCGAATCTGGAAACAAACATTTCAGAAATATTTCTCAAAGCGTCCACACCCAAAAAACAAATCAGAAACATTTCTGAAATGTTTCCAATGTTTCTGAAATGTTTTTTAAACAAGTGGGAAACATTTCTGAAACGTTTTTTAAACAATGTTTCCTGAAATGTTTCTCTGGTGTGGACACACCTTCTCACTCTACGCTGACGATACTAAGATCTTCAAAACAATTTCTTCAAAACATGACTCTTCCCTTATCCACCAAGATCTCGACAGTTTCTCAGTCTGGTACCTTAAAAATTGCTTAGAGCTAAATATTGCCAAATGCCAATCAATCACTTTTTCACGTAAACACATAATATCCCCTCCACGTCTCTACCTTCTAAATAACCAACCCATTTCAACTGTTGAATCGATCCACGACCTAGGAATATTATGCGACCGAGAGCTCAACTTCTTGGCACACATCGATAATATAATTTTAAAAGCCAACTCATCACTTGGTTTTGTTAAATGGTGGTCCAAAGAATTCTCCGACCCCTACCTCACCCGATCCCTTTACATAACGTTTGTTCGTCCTCTACTTGAGTACGCCAGTCAAGTTTGGTCCCCATATCAACAAATCCATATCTCTAGAATCGAGAGCATTCAACGTCGCTTCCTAAGATTTGCCCTTCACGGTCTGTCTTGGAATAATCCCTTGATCCTGCCCAACTACCAAAACCGCCTTCAACTAATTAACCTAAACACACTGCAAGAACGGAGATATATAGCAGAGATTCTCTTCATTCATCGGCTTCTCTCAGGCTCCGTTGACTGTCAAACTCTTTATAACTCTATCTTTTTCAGCACAAACCCTCGTAACCTTAGAAATCCTCGTCTCTTCTATCTCCCTACCCACCGTACCTCCCATGGCTCCAACGAACCTATTACGCATATGCTGCGGAGGGTTAATTCGAATGAAAACTATTTCGACTTTAACCTCAGCCCAAAACACCTCCTCCGAAACACAAATCCAATCATAGTTTTAAGTTAGCCCAATCCTAGCTGCAAGTTTCATAGTTTTAAGTTAAATTAAGTTATGAAGCTTGTATTAAGCTAAATAAATGGGGGTATTGCCCCCACCAAAATTAAAAAATTAAATTAAATTAAATATATGGACTGCTAGTTGTGTATAATTCCCATACAAAATTTGCAACCAAAATGGTCCAACGGATACAATCGAAACTAGCCCTCGTGCCGACACTAGTGGCAAAAATAAACAACATATTTAACGCCATCTCTTGTTCTACTAGTGCCAACAGAAATGTTTACCCATATAAACTAAGGACATCTATTGACATTGCTTTGAAGAAACGGAGAATAGTGCTAAGGGATCTCGAAAAAAATCCCCTTTAAAATATTTTATAAATCATTTTGGTTTACTTAATGATTTTATTGTGTGCATTCTTTTTTGAGAAAATGTCGTCCATCAACGAAAAAATGCAACATGCAAACATGAAAAATTGACTAAGCTATATTACACTAACTGAAAAGATCAGGCAAATCGTATCGTCGGTTCAAAAACGAAGTGACATTATTTAAAAGTTTAATTTTTTCAAATTAAACTCCCATAAGGATAAAAATAATGCTTATATTTATCAAGGCAAACATACTCGTAATTGTTTTTAGAATCAACACTTTGAAAAATATACATCAATAAAAATATATCATTAATTCTAGATTTAAAAATGAAAAATCGATTTCAAATAAAAAAATGGACTTTTGTCACTTTGCAACGTTATCTTTTCCTTATTCCTCAACGCGACCGAACAACATATATCTTCCTTGAGTTTTACGCATTACTCTCAGACTGTTACAGTTCTAGTTTAAGAAAGAAAGTTTTCTATAAATTTGATACAAATTGTAGGATTGGTTTTTCTCTAAAGTGAGCTGTTAATTTAAATCAAAATTACGATTTATTTGCATAACTAATTTTTTTGCAAATATTTTCGCTCTAGCCAAAAAGATCTTAGCTTATCCCTTGATTTCTAGTATAAAAATTAAAATTATTTGTAAAAGTTTAAGGACATATGAACTATGTCATTGCTTTAATAAAAGTATTTTTACAAACAATAATAATATTATGTTAATAGATAATACAAGTAAATGCAACGAAAACTGTTTTGCAGTATATATTTATACGTTGAAAACAGAAATGAAAAAGGGAAAATTAAAAAGGGAAATTTTCAGATTTGCCAATTGGACTATTTGCACATTAGCCACTTTAGCACTGGTTCCATTTCATAGTATTCAAATTTTCCGTCAGTGTCGGCACGAGCGCTAGTGTCGTTTTGTAATAGGTTGGACCCATTGACTTATTATACATGGACTGCCAGAGCCCAACTTCACGATGGTTCAACTTAAAACTATACGGAACTAGCGCTCTTGGTGCAAACTCGGAAAACATGGTGTAACTTTTGGTATTTGATATATCAATTTTTCACATAATTGAGTTTGCAAAGGGTGTTGAGCGGGAATTGTTTAAGTTTATTATTAAATAAAAACTTGAGGGCTATTTCCATGCTTTATTTGCCGATTTAAGAGTCATAATAGCATTTATCATAGACAGAGAAGAGCATTACTTATATAAATTTGTAAACACTTATATAAATTTGTAAACACCTTATTATTATTTGTGTTAAACAAATCAAAATTTCAACTTTTCTTTTCAATTTATTGTGAACATTGTGTTCAAATCATGATGAAAACTATCTAGTAAAAAATGGATGCGATTCAACATGAAAAGATAAATTAAAAAGTTCATATTGTTCTCCTTACATTTATGTAGATAGGAGATTTTTTTGAAATAATAGCAAATTCACTTATAGTTAGATAAATATAATGACAAAAATGCCATTTCCATTTTAAAATATAAATATAAATTTACGAAGAACCGGCTCTACCTTTTTATTAGGTTATCTATCAAAACCTTACAGCAACAATCGCCAAGCAATTCAGGCCCTAGAAGACAATATCCGCCGTAAAGCAGTTTTCATTAAACTAAATGCTTTGCTCTCGCGTGTTCACAAATGGCAATGACAAACTTTATAAAAAGTATATTGGTGATAAATTTTATGGAAATTAGTACCTAATTAAACTGTTTTAATTTTAAATAAGTAATCTGCCATAAATTTTTTTTTCCAAATTTTAGAAAATATTTTTTTTTTCTCTAGAATGTTTTTGTTTTACTTTCGTATTTACGGCGGATTGATGAAAAAAATTTCGAGGATGAAAAAAAATCTTAATTTATACTAGTTTCAGGGCTTCAAATGTTCATGTAAACGCACTTATTCACGTATAATTGTTGATAACTTTTTTACAAGCAATCGAATGAAGTTTTTATATTATATTCTTATATTTTTATATTATGTTTTTTCATCATCTACACAAAAAAAAAAAAACAAACAAATTTAAAAGAATCATACGAAAATGTTGATTTTTCATGTTTTTACAATTCAAAATAATAACAATTTCTCTCAAAACTTACCTTTTTCACATATCATTTGTACTTTTTTTTATCAAGTAATTATCAAAGTAATCGTTTTTTTTGTAGATTAACAAACATAAAATGCACGACAATGTCGCACGAACTTGCTCCTATGTAATAGACTAGGATTTTTAAAAACGAATGTTATTAGAGAAAACTGTTCATAAGCATAAAATTTATTTTTTAAATGACTAAAACAACTCTTTTAGCAGTTGGAGCTAAAAACAGGATGCCACGTGTTTTAAGCAAAAATTAGTTTATGTAAGAACAAAATTATAATTCCACGTAGTGGTTTATTAAAAAAATAAGCTTTTATATACAAAAACATTTTTAAGAAACAATTTTGGAAGCTCAATTTAATGTGTTTATTATAGTCCGGGAGGCGACCGTCAGATTACCTACCTCATTCGGAGATAGAAAAAAACTATAATTAGTCGATAGTGTTCATAAAAACATTTGTAAAACCACTGGTCGGGCAAACTTTTTCAGGGAAGTTTGGGTTGAAAAGGATCACTTCCGGTCCCGTTTTTTGAAGAAAAACTACCTCATCGGGAGAACGAAAATCTTTATACAGGGTAGTATGGGTATTATATCTAGGTTTGAAAACTTTTGGTCGGGCAAAAAAAATCAAGGAATAAATGCTTCCCCGACCAACTCAAATAACGGTTTTTTTGATGAAAATCTACCTCATCGGGAAATGGATGATATTAGTACCAAAACAAAGGCAAGACAGTCTTCTTTTCAAATCCATTGGTCGGGCAAACATTTTTAGGGAATAACCCTCCCCCCGACCAATTTTAGGAAAAAAATGACAAAAACAACTTTCTCTTATTTTTTAACCTCAAATGTCTAAAAAATTATTGCAAATGCATAATATTACTATAAACAAAAGCCAGAATAGTATATTTATCAAATCCAGAGATTTTTTAGCTACCCACACCCTCCTCCCCCATTTCCCTTCTTCGATGAAACGTATTGTATAATATTATTTTTCGTATGTTAAGTTAACTTCAAAAGTAAAATAAAAACAAACTTTCATAATCAAATAGATATTATTTTACAATATAAAGACAATATACATTTGTCCCTTTAACAAAGAAATACTTACTACTTACAAGGGTTTCTCTTCAACACTATTTGCCTTACCATTACTGTGATTTGTAACATAAAAAACACAATTATTCATAAAAAAAAACTTTATAATAACCTTAATTTATTTAGTGTTATGGGACACTACTCTTACTTAAAATACACCTCAATACTTAACTATTAAACAAAATAAGCCCATAGTACCTCCTGGAATAGAAACCGATAAAAATTTAAGTACCCATGTAGCATTTGATAATTTTGATCGGTATTTCGAAACTTTTAATGGAAAAGATACCCTTCATGATACAGTTGGTATAATATATCAGTTTACAGCTAATCCAAATTTAGCCCATGTCGCTAGTAGTTCTGTAGAAGTTCCGAGCAACCCTAACGAACAGAGTGAGTGTTCTTCTAGAAAAAGAAGACGATTTGAGGAAATACCACGTGATTTCCAACCCTATATAAAAAGAATTACTTCTAACACAACTTTGCTTCGTTTAGAGGATATCATAAATGCTACAACCGATTCAACACGATTTACGAAAGAAAATGCAATTATTAAAGATTTAATTTGGTCTATATCGCTCTCTCAAATTTCTGAAACACCAATGTGGATAGGATTCAACAGTAAAACTACAATAGACAAAAGCGAAACTCAGAATAAGAATATAGATTATTTATTACCTCAAATTAATATGTCACCAACATCCTAAACTGTTGTACATACAACATTAAAATATGCCCAAAAGATTGCTTATGAAATTGGCCAAAAAGAAATCGTATTAACCTATGATTTAGCAATTGCTAAAATGGCTATGCAGATTCAAATAAATGAAAATCAAACTTTAAACAATGTTTTTATTAACTTGGGAGTATTTCATACACAAAATGGCGTAGCTGATATTTTAGTTCATTCTGAAGTTTTGGCCGAAGGATTAGTAAATGGATTTATTGATGGCAAACATTTTAATAGATGCAAAAGAATACATCCTGTGCTATCCGGGGCAATTCAAACTTTACATTTTGAACAATTTTGTTTAAAAAATGAGGTTGATATTGTAGGAGATTTACATCGCCTATACGATAACCCAATAGAACCAAATGAAGTCCTTGTTATGAGTCCATTATTAGAAGATGTCATAAGTAGATAAGTATAGGCAATATTGTAATGTTACTCTAAAAGGAGGTGATGGAAAAACTCCACAATTTTTCATGCAATACGTTGAGCTTATGAACGTATTTTTTAGACTTCGAGAAGTATCAGAACGAGTTATTTTGATTTGTATGTGGATTCTATATTTGAGTTGTCTAATCTATTTTTTGTATTTAATCAACCCAATTATGCAAGATGGATATTGAAATACCACAATAACTTAAAAATTCGTAATTCTGTGTTGCTTTTGGGATCAAACGCAATGAAAAAGAGTCTAGCAAGAGCTCCTGTTGACTTAACACTCGAACAGACAATAAATGCCGATACCGCGAACTCTTTAACTGGTGTTATTCATTTTACAAATTTGATTTCAGCAAGGCAGCGTTGGGCCCTCAGTCATAACATACGCACAAAAATAATTTCCAAAATGTTCGCTGAAATCAAGTTTGATCAAAAGGATGACATAACCCATGAACTTGCACATAATCGCATCCAAAAAGACAGAAAGGTGTTATTTGAAATAATTCTTTTAAACAAAATATTATTTCAATTTGAACCAAATGTGCAAAAAGTAATTTATTTCATATTAAAACAGGAATAGCAGCATCCGAAGAAACTGCAGATTTTCTTTTAAGTGCTTTTCAAACCGGAAACAGTAAAAAAATCGCCTTTATCGAGGAGTGTTTCGAAAATTGTGAACGTTACGTGAAACCCTTGAGTTGGAACAATATTCCTCAGTGTTTGAAAAGGTTTCAAAAAAGTAAAAACCGCCGAAAAACAAGCACTGATTAAAATGGAGAGAGATGTGTTTGGGCGACTTTTAGCTATAGCTTTGGAAAAGAAAATTGATATGGTATCCACTTGTACCTGCACCACCTTCCCTTTGTCATTACAGTGGATAAATGCATAAAACCGACAAATGTGTTTTGGCCAAAAAGCTCAAAAACCGAATTCCTTTATCTGAACCAATTTGTCCAAATATTGAAATTATAGATGGTTTTTACTTTTTTCATCTTTTGCGACTTTCAGTTCCTGAAACATTTGAAAAAATTTCCGAAATGATTTTGAGGAGAGTATGATCAACAAACGCTTCGGAAGTACATTTAGTTTTTGATAGGTATTTGCATCCATCTATTAAAGATGTTGAGCATATTTTTCGTAATAAACAAGAAACAGTTAATTACACGATTCTTGGACCGTTACAAAAACGAAATAATGACTTCCTAAAGTGTCTGAAAAATCCCAAATTCAAAGAAGCTCAGGTAAAATTTTTAGCACAACATTGGGAAAACGACTCTTTAGTTCCGATTCTTGGAAATAAGAAAGTTTTTTGACCTTAGATGACACATGCTTCTCCTATACAGTTCAAAATCAATCAATTTTTAAATTTGAAGAAATTGCATTTAATTGTAGCCATGAAGAAGCGGACACGCGCTACATTTACCATATAAGCAAGTCAAAATCTCACTCAAAAATATTAGTAAAGGCATCTGATACTGATGTGTTAATAATATTACTGGGCAATATGCATAAACTGAAAACCTTGGAGATTTGGCTAGCTGGAGGAAATACTAAATTTCGAGATATTAATTGCATCATTTGCACTCAGCTAGCTACCGCATTAGGCAGTTGTTTATGCGTTTCCTTGCCAGCGTTTTACGCATTTACAGGTTGCGATTATACGGCATGTTTTTTTGAGGAAAGCGAAAGCACTAAAAGTCAGAATAATCTAGATGATGTTGACACTGAAACGATTCAAAATTTTACGTTGCAAATGTATGGCGTTAAGAATTGTAGCAACGTAAATTTAGCGAGGGTTCAAATGTTTCAAAGTCAAAGATATGAAACACTTCGACTCTAGTTTAATTCCGCCTTGCTTCAAATCTCTTCAACAAAAAATTAAAAGAACAATTTTTGTTACTTTGATGTGGGCAAACGCGACGGAATCAAATTGTGTAAAAACTAAAGCCGACGATTTGTGCTTGATTTTAAAAGATGAAAGGTTCTTGCCTCTTTGGTATGAAGGGGAACCAACACCACTAAATATTGAAGACATTGTCTTAGATGAAATCGATGAAGATTCCTTTTTAGAACAAGATTCCGATAACGACACGATAATAATGAATTATTATTCATTTTTGTATGTACATAATATATACATATTTCGTGCAATTTAAATTTTGTTTGTTTATTGTTTTATTTATACATCTATATTTATTTTAAATAAGAAATATTTTTTTGCTAGGTACATATATTGTTAGAAAAGAACTGAAACTTTATATAGATATAAATGAAATTTTTTTGAATTAAAAGCTTTTTGTAATTTATTTTGATCTGATTTGAATAATTGAAATATTGTAATGCTGGATATTAAAGTGGGTCTCTTTGGTTAATTGTTAAGAATTAAGAAGTCCTTTAATTAAGTGTGATACAAAATTTCAAAACTCTAGAAAAATGAAAAATAAATACTATGAATACTAAACTGTTCGAAGTTACTAATTTTATTTTGGGAATAGTCACAGTAATGGTAAGGCAAATAGTGTTGAAGAGAAACCCTTGTAAGTAGTAAGTATTTCTTTGTTAAAGGGACAAATGTATATTGTCTTTATATTGTAAAATAATATCTATTTGATTAAGAAAGTTTGTTTTTATTTTACTTTTGAAGTTAACTTAACATACGAAAAATAATATTATACAATACGTTTCATCGAAGAAGGGAAATGGGGGAGGAGGGTGTGGGTAGCTAAAAAATCTCTGGATTTGATAAATATACTATTCTGGCTTTTGTTTATAGTAATATTATGCATTTGCAATAATTTTTTAGACATTTGAGGTTAAAAAATAAGAGAAAGTTGTTTTTGTCATTTTTTTCCTAAAATTGGTCGGGGGGAGGGTTATTCCCTAAAAATGTTTGCCCGACCAATGGATTTGAAAAGAAGACTGTCTTGCCTTTGTTTTGGTACTAATATCATCCATTTCCCGATGAGGTAGATTTTCATCAAAAAAACCGTTATTTGAGTTGGTCGGGGAAGCATTTATTCCTTGATTTTTTTTGCCCGACCAAAAGTTTTCAAACCTAGATATAATACCCATACTACCCTGTATAAAGATTTTCGTTCTCCCGATGAGGTAGTTTTTCTTCAAAAAACGGGACCGGAAGTGATCCTTTTCAACCCAAACTTCCCTGAAAAAGTTTGCCCGACCAGTGGTTTTACAAATGTTTTTATGAACACTATCGACTAATTATAGTTTTTTTCTATCTCCGAATGAGGTAGGTAATCTGACGGTCGCCTCCCGTATTATTAATGTAGATACCTACTAATAAAAATTAAATTTCCAAAAAAAAAATATTGCTTCGTTTTTGAAATATTGAATTTTCCAAAAAAAAAAAATAGATTTTTTTAATTCAAAAATATATATTTTTTAAATATATATTTTTAAAGGTACAATGTTTTTTTTTAACTTTTTAGAAGCTTGTCTACACAAAATTTCATTGAAATCCGTTATGCCGATAATGAGAAATTCAAAATTCAAAAAAATCGTTCTATGGTATGTACAGTCAGTAATAGGTATCCTGATTTCAAATTAATTTTTTTATTAAATTATAGATCGTAAGAATTAATTGAAAGAAAACAATTTTCTCGGAACCTTTTTAATGGAAAATGCGATTTTCGAAAACCATTTTTTGACATTTGTATGGAGGGTACCGTTATTTTGCGGTAAAATACATTTTTTCTCATATCTTGATTATATTAAGAAAAGAAGAAATTTTTATTTCAACTGGCACTGCAACTGATTCAAAAGAGCGGGAAAATTATTTGCAATAAAATATTTTGATATGGCATAGTAAACAAAATATACATGTATTCACAAATCCACAAAAAAAACCGTTGAAATTTGAAGAGGAAAAATCAGACAGAAAGTCATGGTTGCCAAATTGATTATTTTCATTGTATTATGTTTCGAATCGTTTATTCCATATAATTTTGATTATTTTTTTCATTTTCTCAAAATGTGTTCCTTTACTGGTGCAAAACTACTAATTTCAATGTATTTAACAAAAAAATAACGCTACCCACCATACAAATGTTTAAAAAATGGCATCTAGAATTTTGCTAAAATTGTTTTCTTTTGATTAATCCTCGATCTATAATTTAATTAAAAAAAATGAAATTAACATAACGGGTGATTTTTTAAGAGCTTGAGAACTTTTTAAAAAAAAACGCATAAAATTTGCAAAATCTCATCGATTCTTTATTTGAAACGTTAGATTGGTCCATGACATTTACTTTTTGAAGATAATTTCATTTAAATGTTGACCGCGGCTGCGTCTTAGGTGGTCCATTCGGAAAGTCCAATTTTGGGTAACTTTTTCGAGCATTTCGGCCGGAATAGCCCGAATTTCTTCGGAAATGTTGTCTTCCAAAGCTGGAATAGTTGCTGGCTTATTTGTGTAGACTTTAGACTTGACGTAGCCCCACAAAAAATAGTCTAAAGGCGTCAAATCGCATGATCTTGGTGGCCAACTTACCGGTCCATTCCTTGAGATGAATTGTTCTCCGAAGTTTTCCCTCAAAATAGCCATAGAATCGCGAGCTGTGTGGCATGTAGCGCCATCTTGTTGAAACCACATGTCAACCAAGTTCAGTTCTTCCATTTTTGGCAACAAAAAGTTTGTTAGCATTGAACGATAGCGATCGCCATTCACCGTAACGTTGCGTCCAACAGCATCTTTGAAAAAATACGGTCCAATGATTCCACCAGCGTACAAACCACACCAAACAGTGCATTTTTCGGGATGCATGGGCAGTTTTTGAACGGCTTCTGGTTGCTCTTCACTCCAAATGCGGCAATTTTGCTTATTTACGTAGCCATTCAACCAGAAATGAGCCTTATCGCTGAACAAAATTTGTCGATAAAAAAGCGGATTTTCTGCCAACTTTTCTAGGGCCCATTCACTGAAAATTCGACGTTGTGGCAGATCGTTCGGCTTCAGTTCTTGCACGAGCTGTATTTTATACGGTTTTACACCAAGATCTTTGCGTAAAATCTTCCATGTGGTCGAATAACACAAACCCAATTGCTGCGAACGGCGACGAATCGACATCTCACGGTCTTCAGCAACACTCTCAGAAACAGACGCAATATTCTCTTCTGTACGCACTGTACGCATTCGTGTGGTTGGTTTAATGTCCAATAAAGTAAACTGAGTGCGAAACTTGGTCACAATCGCATTAATTGTTTGCTCACTTGGTCGATTATGTAGACCATAAATCGGACGTAAAGCGCGAAACACATTTCGAACCGAACACTGATTTTGGTAATAAAATTCAATGATTTGCAAGCGTTGCTCGTTAGTAAGTCTATTCACGATGAAATGTCAAAGCATACTGAGCATCTTTCTCTTTGACACCATGTCTGAAATCCCGCGTGATCTGTCAAATACTAATGCATGAAAATCCTAACCTCAAAAAAATCACCCGTTATTACTGACGGTACCTACCATAGAACCATTTTTACAAATTTTGAATTTCTCATTATCTACACAATGGATTTTAATGAAATTTTGTATAGAGAAGCTTTTAAAAAGTTTGAAAAATATTGCATTTCAAAACTAAAAAAAAATATTTTTTGAAGTTTTTGAAAAATATATTTTTTTTGGAAAATTCGCCTTCTCAAAAACGGCTCAATATTTTATTTATGTTTATTCGTACAATAAGAGAAGCTTTAAGTTGGCCTACTAATTTTTTTCTTTTTTTCTTATTTCATATTTGCATAGCATTCTTTTTTATCTCTTACTACTTAAAGAATTAAAAGAAAAATAATTTTATGCTTATAAAAAGTTTTCTCTAATAAAATTCGTTTTTAAAATTCCTATTCTAATACATATAGTCCAGTCAAAGCGTCATTTGACCTTGCGCGCAGAGGCATGGTCTATTTTTTTTTATGGATCGATAGGTGCTTATGAGAAAAGCTTAAAACCAAATTTGCACCACATGACAACTTTTTTTACCAAAGTTATTGATAAAAATGTGATTTGTGTCATTTTTTGGTCATTTGCGAATATCTCAGCTCCACTATCTCGTACAAACAAAAATTAAACATGTTTTTATTCCTAATAAGATTATCTATTATGTTATAAAAAAAACCATTTGTTTAAACAAATGAAAAAAAAGTTATAGTAAGTTAAAATAATTTTTTGTTGTTTAAAAATCACTTTTTCGTGATTATTAAGAAAAAAACTCATTTAACGATGAAATTTTTATTTTTTATTATTAAAGTTCTTGTAATTCCCTACAATTTAAAAAAAAATCAACACTCTACAATGAACGAAAGCCGAGTAATAAATTATTGAACATAGGTAAGTCAGCGCACCCACGCATTTTATGATTTTATGTTTTAATTAATATCTCAGCCCCAGTATGCCGCAAAGTGAAAATAAAAAACTGTATTGCTAATAGCAATATTTTCTATCAACTAGCATTTAATTTAATATGTTTGAGCAAAAACATAAAAAGTTACCGTTGGTTTCAACGTTTTTTTCCTTGTTTTTAATACCTTTTTTTCATAGTTATTGAGAAAAAAACTGTATTTCATGGCAAATATTTTGCAGTTTTGAATTTTTATTTTATAGTCCTGCTAATTTTCTTCAAACTAAAAAAAATTAGTCCATTACGACTAACGGGAGCCAAGATATTCATGATTTAAAAACTTAGGAAAGCTTACAATTTAGTATTTTAACCTTGTAGCTTGTGATTTCGGTGTCGCCAGCAACAATAAGCAACAAATATGTGTAAGTATGTGTGGGGTGTTTGAAGGATACCGATATATCTTGTTGCTGGCGACACCAAAATTACAAGCTACAAGGTTAAAATACTAAATTGTAAGCTTTCCTAAGTTTTTAAATCATGAATATCTTGGCTCCCGTTAGTCGTAATGGACTAATTTTTTTTTTAGTTTGAAGAAAATTAGCAGGACTATAAAATAAAAATTCAAAACTGCAAAATATTTGCCATGAAATACAGTTTTTTTCTCAATAACTATGAAAAAAAGGTATTAAAAACAAGGAAAAAAACGTTGAAACCAACGGTAACTTTTTATGTTTTTGCTCAAACATATTAAATTAAATGCAAGTTGATAGAAAATATTGTTATTAGCAATACAGTTTTTTATTTTCACTTTGCGGCATACTGGGGCTGAGATATTAATTAAAACATAAAATCATAAAATGCGTGGGTGCGCTGACTTACCTACATATGTTCAATAATTTATTACTCGGCTTTCGTTCATTGTAGAGTGTTGATTTTTTTTTAAATTGTAGGGAATTACAAGAACTTTAATAATAAAAAATAAAAATTTCATCGTTAAATGAGCTTTTTTCTTAATAATCACGAAAAAGTGATTTTTAAACAACAAAAAATTATTTTAACTTACTATAACTTTTTTTTCATTTGTTTAAACAAATGGTTTTTTTTATAACATAATAGATAATCTTATTAGGAATAAAAACATGTTTAATTTTTGTTTGTACGAGATAGTGGAGCTGAGATATTCGCAAATGACCAAAAAATGACACAAATCACATTTTTATCAATAACTTTGGTAAAAAAAGTTGTCATGTGGTGCAAATTTGGTTTTAAGCTTTTCTCATAAGCACCTATCGATCCATAAAAAAAAAATAGACCATGCCTCTGCGCGCAAGGTCAGGCCCTTTTTCATGACGCTTTGACTGGACTAATAGGAGCAATCTCGTGCGACCCAGTCGTGTATTTTATTTATTTAAAAAAAATATATAACCCAGTAAGTGCAACAAACACGGTTATTGCATCTGCCTTAATTTCTATTAGTTGCGTAAATCGAGTTTGTACTGTTTATCCTAATAATTTACTGTACACATATTCATATATATTTTATTTTATTTACAAGTATTTAAGGTACTTAGTAAAATAAGGTTAACCAACACATAAAACACTTTCTTTAATTCTATATGTCATAATTACATTCTATGTATATTTATATTTATTTGTTTGTGGCAACCATGGTCACAGATTTATATTTTTTCATACAAATATATTTTTCCTATCCTCACAAAACGTCACATATACATC
Source organism: Philhelius festivus (assembly GCA_963931855.1). NCBI lineage: Eukaryota > Metazoa > Arthropoda > Insecta > Diptera > Syrphidae > Philhelius > Philhelius festivus. The sequence continues at coordinate 89,805,930 of OZ007555.1, forward strand.
CATGAATATAATTTTCTCATTCTGTTATTACTCCTATTTTTTCTTTCTGTACACATTCTCAACACAATTTATTTTTTCTCATTCTTTCATTATCTCTACACCCATATTGTGAAGTCTCCAAAATTTAGCAGAGACAAATTTAACAAATGGGGTCCGTAGCCTGAAGATGCCGCCACAATCGTTCGACTTGTCGATATTACTATAAGTTATATAATATACAAAATTAGTAGGTATGTCAATGGTCGATGTACTCCGTGAGAAGCTTGCTCAGCTGCTTCCATTGTCAAGGCAAATGCTAATGTTTCAGAAAGCGTTCGTTTTCCAGCAGTTCTCACGGTCCTTTGAAAATGTATGTCAGAAATGGCGCGAACAAATGCCTCAACTGCAAACTGGTTACAGATTTCTTCTCCAACATCTGGATATGCAAGATGAACAAGCCTTTCAATGTCCGCTTGCAGTTATTGTAGAGATTCGGCCCTCTTCTGAACTCTGGAATTGAGTTGCACTTTGAAGACTTCTTTCATGTGGCTGTTACCAAAGCGTGTCTACAGCCAAAACCAAGGAATTGAAGTCGCCGCTCTTATGTGCTAGTATAGTTTGCAACAACTCAGCAGCTGCTCCTCTAAGAGCAAGAGTTAAGGCTATATACTTGTCAGCCTCATCCCAGCCATTTGTTGTGGAAGCTGCCTCGAATTGCTTCTTGTATATAGACCAAGAAATTTGTCCATCAAAGGTTGGAGGTTGCATCCCCTTTTCCCTCAAGGTTTCTCCAGAACTTTCCTGAATCTTTATATTTCGAATGCGATCTAGCTCTTTTGAAAACGTCTCCATTTTGTTGTCGACTTGATTCTTCAATAATGAAACACGTTCGGCTTGATTCTCCAACAATGAAACATGTTCATCAAGTGCAGATACATTCTTCTCGATGTTAACAAGCTTGCCTTCTAGCATGTTTCTCTGCTCTTCGAGAAGGTCTTTTTGTTCGCTATGCTGTTTCTCCAGGCGTTCGAGAACATTCGAAACGTTTGAGAACATTCTTTTGTATATTCTCCTGTTCTTTCTTTTGTTCATTTCATTGCTCTTCGAGACGCTCAAGTAGAAGACTAAACATATTTGAAACATCTAAATTTTTACTTACGTCCACTTCCTCAGCGTCAGCTTCAGAGACGAAAATGTCAGAGTCTTCATTTTGTTGTTTCAAATATTCGGCCAAACGCAGAACAAGCTCATTTTTCGATCCTGCTCTAGAAAGTTCTCGCTTGCCTAATTCACTTTTCAGCTCATTACAGTTTTCAGTAACTTGCTCATTTTTTTATTTTTTTTTTCTTCGCACACTGCACTATAAGTTTTACTCCACTTTTCTGACACCAATGTAATATTTTTCCTAGGTTCTTTAAATAAAACTTATTACCCCTTTTAGAATTTCTTCTTTATTTACATTTTTCAAATCAAAATAATAAATCTCAATTTATAATCAACTCCAATACTTTTATTCAAACTTAAATCACACTTCTTTAATTACACTTTCCACAATCCAATAATTCAGCTTTGCACACTTTCATAATCGAAAATAAACTGTGTCCCGCTCACCGTGAACACTCCCTTATAACGGGTGATTTTTTTGAGGTTAGGATTTTCATGCATTAGTATTTGACAGATCACGCGGGATTTCAGACATGGTGTCAAAGAGAAAGATGCTCAGTATGCTTTGACATTTCATCGTGAATAGACTTACTAACGAGCAACGCTTGCAAATCATTGAATTTTATTACCAAAATCAGTGTTCGGTTCGAAATGTATTTCGCGCTTTACGTCCGATTTATGGTCTACATAATCGACCAAGTGAGCAAACAATTAATGCGATTGTGACCAAGTTTCGCACTCAGTTTACTTTATTGGACATTAAACCAACCACACGAATGCGTACAGTGCGTACAGAAGAGAATATTGCGTCTGTTTCTGAGAGTGTTGCTGAAGACCGTGAAATGTCGATTCGTCGCCGTTCGCAGCAATTGGGTTTGTGTTATTCGACCACATGGAAGATTTTACGCAAAGATCTTGGTGTAAAACCGTATAAAATACAGCTCGTGCAAGAACTGAAGCCGAACGATCTGCCACAACGTCGAATTTTCAGTGAATGGGCCCTAGAAAAGTTGGCAGAAAATCCGCTTTTTTATCGACAAATTTTGTTCAGCGATGAGGCTCATTTCTGGTTGAATGGCTACGTAAATAAGCAAAATTGCCGCATTTGGAGTGAAGAGCAACCAGAAGCCGTTCAAAAACTGCCCATGCATCCCGAAAAATGCACTGTTTGGTGTGGTTTGTACGCTGGTGGAATCATTGGACCGTATTTTTTCAAAGATGCTGTTGGACGCAACGTTACGGTGAATGGCGATCGCTATCGTTCAATGCTAACAAACTTTTTGTTGCCAAAAATGGAAGAACTGAACTTGGTTGACATGTGGTTTCAACAAGATGGCGCTACATGCCACACAGCTCGCGATTCTATGGCCATTTTGAGGGAAAACTTCGGAGAACAATTCATCTCAAGGAATGGACCGGTAAGTTGGCCACCAAGATCATGCGATTTGACGCCTTTAGACTATTTTTTGTGGGGCTACGTCAAGTCTAAAGTCTACACAAATAAGCCAGCAACTATTCCAGCTTTGGAAGACAACATTTCCGAAGAAATTCGGGCTATTCCGGCCGAAATGCTCGAAAAAGTTACCCAAAATTGGACTTTCCGAATGGACCACCTAAGACGCAGCCGCGGTCAACATTTAAATGAAATTATCTTCAAAAAGTAAATGTCATGGACCAATCTAACGTTTCAAATAAAGAATCGATGAGATTTTGCAAATTTTATGCGTTTTTTTTTAAAAAAGTTCTCAAGCTCTTAAAAAATCACCCGTTATACTCAAATTAGTTGTTCTCGAAGGTTCTTGTCTTGAAATGTTCTAGTTGTTTGGAATAAGGGGAAATACATATGAAGGTTCTTGTCTTAGAATTTTTTAGTTGTTTGGAATAAGGGGAAATACATATGACATTGGAAAAGAGCTGTTTGTTCCTTCCATAAAGTAGATATGGAATTTTCCAACAGATGGCGCCGTAGAAGTATAAAGCTCTATTCGCAACAATTAGGCCTATTCGGCGAGATCTTTTATTCTTCTATTCTGTTATTCGGCTATGAATTTCCATACAAATGCTTGAGCTGTCAACAAATCTTTTATGAATTTTAATTTTGGTATTCAGCACGCTAAAATCTGTTATAAAATCTGCTAAGAAAACTTTTATGAACTGTCAAACGTTCGAACATAGAAAAAATCTTTTACGAATAGCATTTTTGGTATTCAGCATGCCAAAATCTGTTATGAAATCTGTTAAAAATCATAAAAGAATAAAAGACAAACTTCTGTGACTTTTATCATAAAAGATTTCAATACATACACAGATACGAGTATATCAATGAAAAATTGATATATCATCGTCGTTCACTGTGCAATACAATATTTTGCAAATATGGCTGATCTGGAATGAATTAAATAAGAATTAAATTACATTTTTGTTAAGAATGGACGTTTCATAGAACGACGACGATATATTTTATATTTCGTCAACGAAATCTTTTTAAAATGAGACAAATGAAAGAAAATATATTTACACACATACGAGTATTATATAAACATATGTATATGTAAGTAGAGTAGAGGACACCAATAATGTGTAAGAGAAGAGATTACTTTTTTGTTCGTCATCCATTTTAATTTTGTCAGATGAATTATATTATTTAATCACAGCTGATTATGATAGCAGATTTAGTTCAGTTTCATAACAGATTTCGTTTTCGAAGTTGCATAACAGACTTTTATAAAAGTTCGAGCCCCTGAATACCAATTATAAAAGATCTTTTGAGATGGAAATCTTTTATGATTCATAACAGAAAATCTATAGCAGAATAACAGATGTGGCAGAATAGGCCTAAATATATTTTTTTTGGAAAATTTGACATCTCAAAAACGGCTCAATATTTTATTTATGTTTATTCGTACAATAATAGGTGCGTTTTATTATTCACAAATCTATCTGGATCCGGATCTGGATTAAGTTTTAACATGTATTACAAAAACAATTTGGGATCCTGTTTTCTATCGGGATCTATTTCAAAGATCCAAAAATGAGTTATTACACTGGCGAGTAGATGGCTTTTATGATAAGGTAGTGTAAGCTATTGTGTAAAGAAAAAAGACAAGAAATAATTGAAAATTTACAAACCCAAGGATAAAAAGAGACGGACTTATAACACTGCTGTCACTAAGATCCGTATCGTTTTATTTTCAAGGGAAGATCCAGATCCGGATCCAGATAGATTTGTGGATAATAAAACACACCTAATGGAAGCTTTAAGTTGGTCTACTAACAAATCTAACAAATAGGTGCGTTTTATTATTCACAAATCTATCTGGATCCGGATCTGGATTAAGTTTTAACATGTATTACAAAAACAATTTGGGATCCTGTTTTCTATCGGGATCTATTTCAAAGATCCAAAAATTAGTTTTTAAACTGACGAGTAGATGGCTTTTTATGGTAAGGTAGTGTAAGCTATAGTGTAAAGAAAAAGGACAAGACATAATTTAAAATTTCCAAACCCAAGGATAAAAAGAGACAGGCTTATAACACTGCTGTCAGTAAGATCCGTATCGTTTTATTTTCAAGGGAAGATCCCGATCCGGATCCAGATAGATTTGTGGATAATAAAACGCACCTAATAAAAAGCACCTATTATGTTTATATGATATGTGTTTTAATATAATTTCTTTCATTTGTCTCCTTTAAAGAACATTTCATTGACGAAATAAGAGATAAATATTCATTTTTACTTGATGCACTTGTGTACTTATTGAAATCTTTTATGATAAAAGTCACAGAAGTTTGTCTTTTATTCTTTTATGATTTTTAACAGATATCATAAAATATTTTGGCATGCTGAATACCAAAAATGCACTGATCTCTATAATACACTGGATAGCGCATTCCCTACATTGTATAACAGATTTTTTGACTCCAATTGAAGATGACAGATGGTGGGCAGCTTCATAATTTGACGTCTTCTTTTCACAAAAAAAAAATATTTTGACATGACAAAGAGGAAAACAAATGTGACTGCACTTGCTTATGCGGGAAACAGATCGACACAGCAACTTCAACAGCAACTTTAAGGCTAGGCGCACACATTTAATTTTTAGTTTCGCAACTACTTGGTTAGAGCAACTAAAAAGTTTGGTGCAAAATTTTAATTGAATTAGTACAATGCTAAGGCTGTTTTAGTATGATACTAGGTTAAAACAACGAATTTTCGAATTTTAATATCATTCTTTCTCTACCCTTTTATTAAAGTTAAAATCATCGAATGCCTACTTTATTTTTTTAGTATCGTGCTAGCTTCATATTTGACATTTTCAAACATAAAAAGAGGTTCGTGTACTTACTTTTTTACACGAAATGTCATTGTTTTAGGTGTGCTCAGAAGCAATTTAGTAAGAAATTTTTTTAGTACGATACTAGTTAGAAAATGTTTAAAATTAAGAATGAGTTAGTAAACTACTATAAAGTTAGCAAATTGTTAAGTACTATCATACTAATACCTTAATAATAGGCTGTTTAAAATTTTGCGCCTTTGTGTTTTGACACAAACTAAACGATTGCCTAAAATGAGTTCGCTAGTTTGTGGAACATCTAATTATATGCACCTGCGCTGACATTCAAGCAAATAGTTCACCCAAACAGTTGTGCAACTAAAAATTGAATATGCGCGCCTAGTCTAACAGCAACGAAAACTTCGAAGCGAATTTAGGGTTTAGGTCTAACGTTTATGTCGGTGTCGAAGTTGCTGTGTTAATGTAATCAAAGCCATTTAAAACAGTGGCCCTAAAAAGAGTGACGTGGTTGTTAAAGTTGCTGTTGAACTTGCTGTTGAAGTTGCTGTGCTAATCTGAATGCTGTTCACCTTGTAAACAGTGGCCCTAAAAAGAGTGACGTGGTTGTTAAAGTTGCTGTTGAAGTTGCTGTGCTAATCTGAATGCTGTTCACCTTGTAATCTATTTCACAAGACTTTTGATGTTGAAGTTTTCGTTGCTGTTGAAGTTGCTCTGTCAATCAGTTTCTCATATTTCTCGCATTATTTGTAAATTGTAAATATTTATTATTAAAATTAAAATAATAAATTGAAAATTGGACGAAAATCATTTGTTTTGATTGACAAATTGAAAATTTAATAAAATTTAAGGAATGTCGTTTCAGTTGTCTGTTTTTTAGGCAAAAGACTGGCAATCACAGTAATTTTTACATTTATTCAGCGATTTTTTAATACTCACGATAGGTTTTTATTCTTTATTACTTTTTGGTCACTTAATTTTGCAATTTTAGATTATCAAAAATTATTTATTGTTTATTATTCACACGATAATTGCAACCAAAATAAAAACGTAGCAAAATAAAAAAAATTCTCTTACGTTCTATTTTGTTTTGCATTGTGGTGCCACTAAATATTGCAGTGGGAAAGTTGACAATACTGCACCAGCAACAGCAAGTTTAGTGCGAGAAACAGATTGGCACAGCAACTTTGACAACCACGTCACTCTTTTTTGCGCCAGTGGTTTTAAATGGCTTTGATTACATTAACACAGCAACTTCGACATCGACATCAACGTTAGACCTAAACCCTAAATTCGCTGTCGCTGTGCAAATGCTACCAACTTTTAAGGTGAAATTTGTCAGTAGGTGCCTTTTATTATCCACAAATCTATCTGGATCCAGATCTGGATCATCCCTTGAAAATAAAACGATACGGATCTTATTGACAGCAGTATTATAAGCCCGTCTCTTTTTATCCTTGGGTTTGGAAATTTTAAATTATGTCTTGTCTTTTTTCTTTACACTATAGCTTACACTACCTTACCAAAAAAAAGCCATCTACTCGCCAGTGTAATAACTAATTTTTGGATCTTTGAAATAGATCCCGATAGAAAACAGGATCCCAAATTGTTTTTGTAATACATGTTACAACTTAATCCAGATCCGGATCCAGATAGATTTGTGAATAATAAAATGCACCTAGTATTATCAACACTCAAATGAAAATGTGACAACCGTCTTTTTGTTTTGTCTATTAATTTTGGTTTTGACAATGGAAGAATTACTAAAAACAAATTCATTTTAGTACGACAAATTGCAAGTCGTATACCTACATCGATGCAATTAACGCTAATTTTTATCAAATTATGTACGGCAAATTCATTTCGCATTTGAAACTATTTTGATTATATATGCTGTCAAAAACGCTGTTCACGTTGTAATCTATTTCACAAGACTTTTGATGTTGAAGTTTTCGCTGCTGTTAAAGTTGCTGTTGAAGTCGCTGTGTTAATCTGTTTCTCGCATAGGACTTTGGCCTAACGACGCTGTTGGCGTTGCTGTTGCTGTTCTTATGTGTGTTGAACAATTGAAATGCATTGGTTCTAAATTAATGGCGGAAGCCGTTGCTGTTGACAGTGCTGTTGCTGGTTCAATCTGTTCCGCGCTTTATGATGCTGTTTAAGATGTTATAAGCGCCCAATACACGGTACAAACTATCGTACCGACTTGAGTTGTACCGATATCGGTAGCGATATCGAAAGTGAGCACACAAACCATACGACTAGCTCACGATTTCATCAACTGTCAAAAAAGTTCCTCATTTTCATCTTTTATTCTTTGTTTAGAGTTTTTATTTTGCGATTGTGGCAAAAATTAAATCATGAGTGACTTAAAGAGAAGAAAAAAAGTTATATTTGACGAATCTTCAATCATTTTTGAAGATTGTTTAAATAAAAGCCTTAATTTTGAAGATATTTAAAACAAAAACGCAGTAATCCCAGAGCAATTTGGTTCACACCACTTGTCGCCACCCGTTCTATCTTATTTCTGCCGTTCTTCCGTTCATTTCAAATTAAAGACGCCCTCTAAGTTCGAGAGTCGTCTTATTCTCTTGACTATGAACTATGGTGGACTTACACTTACATAGTATCGAACTAATGCTCCGGTTTCACTTAGGCACATACGAATAAAGTGTCTAGCGTTTCTCGTATCACACACTGCGACACGGCCATCCTGTCATATCACATGTCCTCATGTGTTCGGCTACTCCTGACTTAAACATTTTTTTTTTTTTTTTATTTAAAATAAACATCCGTTTAAATCTTTGTTCATTTCATTACCACATCCAGCACAGTGGTAGTAACCCAAGAAGAACTTCTATCCAGTTACTTCCTTCTATTAACTCTGATGCATACCGCGCACTCACGGTCTACATTTAAGAGATTCCGATTTCCATTGAGCTACGGCTATACATCAAGTTCCAACTTTTTTTTTTTTAAGAGAAAACTTCTATCCAGCAGTCTCAAATATAAAAAAAAAACGCACACCGCACACTCACTGTCTACAGTAAAAAGATACTGATTTTGACTGAGCTACGGCTACGTACTAATGCATACATTTTTTTAACATAACAAATCAATTTATTCAAAATTCTTTTCATTAACATAATCTTCACTTAAATATTCTTCATTTAAATATTTTTCGCTTAAATATTCATCATTCAAATATTCTTCATCTAAATATTCTTCATTTAAAAAGTTTACATTTTCTTCTTCGTTTAAAACATTAAAATTAGTTTCTTCATTTGAAAAATTTACATTTTCTTCTTCATTTAAAACATTAACATTTGTATCTTCATTTACAAAACTAACATTTTCTTTTTCAGTCAAAACATTAACATTTGTGTCTTCATTTACAAAATTTATATTTTCTTCTTCATTTAAAAATTCTTCGTTCAATAATTTTTCCTCAATATTTTTTTTATTTAACGATTCTTCGTTTATATTTAATTTTTCACAAGAAGGCATTTTTCTGAGACGGTCATGAGCATATTTATAAGTGCGTTTAGAATCAAGAGCTTTAAGAAGGTATCTATCGCCATCCAGAACTTCTATAAGTCTAAATGGGCCTTTGTCCCTTTGTACTTTTGGTCAAGTTTTGTCTGATTTCTTTCGTCATTCTGCAACAACACAAAATCACCTGTTGAGAACTTATTTAGCTTTGCTTTTGTACTGTCAAATCTAATCTTATCATATCTAGCATTTTTTTCAATGTTATCAATGGTTTGCGCCCGGAGTGCAGGCAAATCTATATCAGAATTTTCATCGTCTAAAAACATCAATTCAAGAGGTCTAGCTATTTTACCAATCATTAACTCAAGCGGGGTAGATTTTGTGACACGATTAACCGAACAGTTCAAAGCTAACTGGATATCAGAAAGAGAATCTTGCCACGAACAACTTCTACTAGTCTCTGCAACTGTAAGCATATTTTTCAAGGTGCTCATTGTGCGGTCTACTTGGCCATTTGCGCGAGAACTGGCAGTAGCAATTAAATGAAGGCATATGTTATGTGAATTACAAAACTCACGAAAATCAGAACTTGTAAAGCATCGACCCTGATCCGCGATAATTCTTTGAGGGGCCCCAAAAATTGACACACTCATTTTTAAAGCTTTAATGCTGCTGCCGGAGTCAATATGCAAAGTATGGTATAGTAACACGAATTTCGTAAAAGCATCAATCAATACAAATACATATTCTTTCTTATCGTTTTTGCCACTTAGTTTTCCAGTAGGGTCAATATGGATTGTATGCCATGGAACAGCAACCTTCGGGATTGGGTGCAATTCAGCCTGAATCTTACCTGAATGAGATTTGGATACCTTGCAGGTTACACAATTCTCTATAAATTTCCTTACGTATTTGCCCATATGTTCAAACCAAAATTGATCATATAATTTTTCAAGAGTTTTCTCCCAACCAAGATGCATGAGGGCTGTGTGAGTAGAATTTATAACAGACCACCGTAGGCTCCTTGGAAGTATAGGTAGGCATCGCGATCTACCATTTCTTTGTATTTTTCGATTCAACACCCCAGAACGGAACTCATAAGTTTTAGCTACATTTTCATCTAACTCGTTACAATTTATTGCGTCTATAAGTTTAAGAATTTCCGGATCGCGTTGCTGTTCAGCAAGCAACCAGTTCTTCGGGAGAGTATTAACGCTGACTTCTTTGTGTTGAACCTTTTTCATATGGGTGTCTTTGGCATCTGATACATCTGGCAGTAAATTTCGTGAAAAGAAATCAGCATGACACATCCGTTTACCATCTCTATAAATGATATCAAAGTCAAAGGCCTGTAGAAATGCCCACCATCTATGCACCCTAGGTGTTAGATCTAATTTCTTTTTTGAAGACTGCAAGGAATTGCAATCTGTGAAAACGATGAATTTGCGTCCATACAAATAGTGCCTGAAATGTTGTACAGCATTTACCACTGCGAGAGTTTCCAACTCGTACGAGTGGTATTTAGACTCCGAAAATGTAGTTCTTTTACTAAAGTACGCTATGACATGACGATGTTTATTTTCCTTTTGCATTAGAACTGCCCCATAACCTATCGAACTCGCATCTGTGTGAAGCTCAGTTTCACAATTAGGATCAAATATTTTTAAGACAGGTTAATTGGTAAGAATGGTTAAAATTTTCTGTCTTATATATTCATGCTTGGGTGGCCAAGAAATATCACCTTTAACGACTTTTGTTAACTCATACATAGGAGCCATTATTTGAGAACATTGTGGTATAAACTGTCTAAAATAAGATGCGAGACCTATAAACTGACGTAGTTGAGTGACAGTACTCGGAGGAGGAAGGGAAATTAACGATTCTACCTTTTTGGAATTCGGTCTTACTTCTCCATGACTCACCTCAAAACCAAGATACTCAACTTTCTGTTTAAAAAAAGTACATTTTTTTATATTAAAGGAAAACCCAGCATTTGTTAATACTTCCAGAACGGTTCGAAGCCTAATAAGAGCTTCGTTCATGTCTTCATTTCCTAAAATCAAAATATCATCCATATAAACTACGACGTAGGTATAGGCAAGTTCGCCCAGCGCTTTAATGACAGCACGTTGAAAAACTGAGGGTGCGTTGCGTAACCCAAATGGCATAACAAGATATTCGAATTGACCATCCAAGGTTACAAATGCAGTCTTTTCAATTGAGTCTGGATGCATCGGTACCTGGTGATAACCACTAGCCATGTCAAGAATTGTAAAATAAAAACAGCCGTGAAGGCGATCAATTTGATCCTGTATTAATGGCAGGGGAAACCTTTGAGGAATGGTGTTATCGTTTAACTCACGATAATCGACGCACATACGATCTGAGCCATCCTTTTTCTTTACAAGCAAAACAGCGCTAGCAAATGGAGATGAACTTGGACGAATAACATTAGCTGCTAGAAGTTCTTTTATTTTCTCACGTACAATTGTTCGTTCGTCAATACTTAATCTATAAGGACGTCGATACACGGTCTTATTTGGATCTTTTAGATTAATGTGCATTGGTTCAACGTTCGCGGACTTATTAGGAGTTCCCTCAATAAAAAAACTTTTAAATTCATTCAAAAGATAAAGCAATCTTGGTTTAAATTCTTCCTGAATATCTGTTTCAATATTTCCAAAATCTTTGGTCGGATATACTGTATTGCATTCTTGCACTACTTTAATTTTGCTTACTTCTAAAGCATCGGCTGTCATGTGTATAGCTAAGCCTTGTTTCAAAATTTCCCTGCCTATTAAAACTTCATGATCTACATAGTTATCAGGTAAGACATGAAATAGAATTTCAATTGAAATTCCATCTATGACTACGTTAGCCAAAATCTGAAGAATACTCTTAACGCTTTTTTGACCAATACCAATCATGCTCACGGTGTTACCCAAAAACGTTTGCCTCTAAATTTACAACTACTTGACTCTTTTACAATTGAACACTCAGAACCTGAATCATAAAAATACAATATTTGCTTACCAAAATGCTTAAGAGTACCTGAAGGACAACCAATTTGACAAACATCGACCCTTCGGGCATTAACAGGAACTACAGAACCGTTTCCACTCCTGCCGCTTTCACCAAGGCAACGCGATGCAAAATGTCCAGGCTCTCCACACTTGAAGCACGTAATGGTGTTTGCTGACTTCGCATTTGGAACTTCCTTTGAAGAAGACTCCGTATACAACATCCCAGACCGCATATCCTTTGAGAAACGGCACGAAACAGATTTATGTCCCAGTTTTCCACAGGTGAAACATTTTATGGACGTCAGTGTCGCTTTGAATCGTTTGGTATCAGGTCCATTTATTTCAGTTGGAATTATTCGTTTCTTCAAGAATGGCAATGCTTTTAACTCTTGTTGCATTCGATTCCTGTCTTCGATTTCAGTCGTGAACGCAAGACGTTGTACACGAGGTTCAAACTGCGATATATGTGCCATTACTGTAGCAACAGCAATTTGTTCTGGCGATAAATTTTTCCAACGAGACATCAATGACGTTATCATACTTGCAGCATAAGATGCGAGACATTCACCGTCCTTTGGCCTGGTATTATTTACGTTAATTAAGAACGCCGTAGATGTCTCAGGACAGTCATACCTAGCCTTAAATATGTCCTTGAACTGGTTCCATGTCATTCCAGAAAATGAAATTGTAGACAACCATTCTGATGCCTGTCCTTTAAGAGCACGACTTAACTCCATGACAAGAGTGGCACCTTGAAGTGGTTTATCTCCCATGCAAATATCCGATGTTGAAAGCCAAGCGCGGGCATAACCATTAGATTTGTCTGGATCAAATACAGGCAGCTGCACATTGTTGTTTGTCGTCTGCGTCCCCAGAGCTTGTAGCAGGGCCATAAAATTTTTGTTCTGCTGTTCCAATATAATCTTCCATCCTTCTGTATTCATATTTAACGGAGGCGTGAGGGATCCCACTTCTGATGACGAATCTTCAATCATTTTTGAAGATTGTTTAAATAAAAGCCTTAATTTTGAAGATATTTAAAACAAAAACGCAGTAATCCCAGAGCAATTTGGTTCACACCACTTGTCGCCACCCGTTCTATCTTATTTCTGCCGTTCTTCCGTTCATTTCAAATTAAAGACGCCCTCTAAGTTCGAGAGTCGTCTTATTCTCTTGACTATGAACTATGGTGGACTTACACTTACATAGTATCGAACTAATGCTCCGGTTTCACTTAGGCACATACGAATAAAGTGTCTAGCGTTTCTCGTATCACACACTGCGACATATTAATATGTGCCAGTGTATTGTTAAGCGAGAAACTTGAAAAAAGAAGAAAAAGAAAGTGGGCCAAGGAGTGGCTCCTAGAAAGAGCATTACATTCGGAAATTTATCTGGTTAAGAAACTTAAATTAACTGAGCCCGAAGATTATAAATGCTATTTACGCATGAATGAAAGGCAATTTCGGCAGATTCTAAGTTTAGTGGAGCCTTATATAAAAAAACAAGACACTTTAATGAGATCACCTATATCGGCTGAACAGCGATTAATTTTAACACTGCGATTTTTAGCCACGGGAAATGATTATAGTGATCTCCAATTCAGTTCACAAATATCTCCTCAAGCTGTTGGAAAAATTGTTCAAGAGACTTGCCTGGCAATATACAAAACATTAAAGAAGAGATATTTAAAAGTAAATTTATTTTAACGCATAATATATGTAAAATGATATGAGTCAAAAAATTTATTTCAGTTTCCATCTTCTGAAAGTAACTGCAAAGCCATTGCCAATGGATACAAAACACAATGGGATTTTGAAAATTGCCTTGTCGCTATGGACGGGAAGCATGTCCTAATCACTAAACCACCAAACAGTGGTTCATATTATTACAATTATAAAGGAACTTTTAGCTTCGTTTTGTTTGCTATAATAGTTAACGCAAATTATGAATTTATTTATGTTCATGAAGGTACCAACGGTAGGATATCCGACGGAGGAGTGTTAAGAAGAACCGACTTCTTTGAGAAATCGGAAAATCATCATCTTCATATCCCTCCACCTGAAAAACTGCAAAATTCTTCATACGTTTGTCCATATGGCTTCATTGGAGATGAAGCATTTTCTCTATCTGAGAATATATGGAAACCCTTTCCACAAACTACAATTTCAAAAGAAGAACGAATTTTCAACTATCGACTGAGCCGCGCTCGTCGAATCGTTGAAAATGTGTTCGGGATATTATGTTCCCGCTTTAAAATTTTTCAAAAACCAATTAAAATCAATCTGGAATACACAGATGCAGCTATTTTAGCTTGCTGTGCTCTTCACAACTTCTTAAGAGCAAATTCCTTAGAATATATCACCCAAAAATGCGTTGATCAAGAAGATATAGAAAGTGGCACTATAGCTCCTGGAGCTTGGCGTCAAGAAGATGAGTTTTTACCTTTAGAAACATACAATCCAGGAAGAGCATCTAATTCAGCAAAGGAGATTAGAAACAAACTAAAGGATTACTATAACAACGAAGGCAAGGTGGCGTTTCAAAATAAAATGTGTGGTTTTGCAGACCGTTAATAACTTTTTATTTAATATTTTTCTTAAAATGCGAATAAACAGTCTTGAGAAAACGTATGTACAGTACATTATTATTTATTCCCTGTTTTGATTGAAGTAAACCAATTGGTCTTCATTGCTTGAAGATGATGTGGAGTTCTGAAAGTGGGGAACAAATGAATTTCCACTTATAACAAAAGACTGCTGATGCGGTTCTTCGATCTCTTGGACATCTGGGTAAAGGATGAATGTTGAATTCATTTTCAACTGGTTTAACCTGCCACTGATGAGTACATCCAAAACTATTTTTTCAGCAATAAGACGTTGATTTAAATCCATGTTCCGAAAATGTTCAGCAAACCTTTTTCCAAGAATATCGAATTCGTCGTCGTTTTTTTCTCATCTTTTTGGCACATAAATTCACTTCCCTATCAGCGTTGCCACAAAGTGCCCGATCGGGCCATTTGGCCCTCTGTTTTAAATTTTGGCCCTTTGCCCGGGCCAATTAGAAATGGCCCCCAAATCTAAATTTTAGAAGATTTAACATCACATCATATCGTGCTTAGTAATAATTAAAAAGCTTTACAAAATTAAATATAAACCATTGCTATGCATCGCCACTACAATGTGTTTCCACCACATACAAATAACCATACTTAAAATGGAACTGAATTTATTCATTTATCTCGTTTAATGATTTGACTCACGTCAAATTATATCGTAAATTTCCCAATAATGAAGATCTTCTGATAAAATATTTGCGTTTGCAAAAAGAATTTGATTTTTTAAATAAATTTTAATACAAGGACTACGTAATTCGAGCTGAATCGAGTCTAAAACTTAACAGTACATTTTTTTTGTCATTTATCAATGATTAAATATGTTTAAATGTTATTCCCAATTGCATGCAATATTCTGGAAATACATCTACATATAGATTTCAACAATTTGCAGACTTTTTTTAACTCCGTTTATAATCCCCAAAATATTCCCTCTAACCTTTCTGCCATGTTTAAATTCAATCAATATCGGTCACTTAAACTTAAGTAACAAAGATGTTGAAATAGTCTTAATTGGACTAAATGATGATAAGCAACCAGGACCCGATTGTATTCTTTCGAACATTTGGAAAATTTAAAAAGTTTTAATTCATTTGAATTAATTTTGTATTTAAAAATTAGTTTTTTTTTTTTTAAATTCACTCAGTTTGTTTATTTTTTGCTAATTACATTTAGTATTTTTTTAAGGAAAAAAAATGAATTTTTTATGAAAATAAACTGGGCTTTAATAATAAGCGAAAAAAATTAATAATCATTAACGTGTTTTTTGAATGAATTGCGGAGAAACGGAACAAACTAAAACTGTAATAAATTCTTGATTGGTTATAAAAATAATCTTATGAATCGGACGTAGTTTGGCAAAGATAAAGCCAGTTAAGGCAAAAATCATAAAAACCGTTATAACTCGATAACGAGACGAAAACGAGAAAATTACCTCTTAAGTTTTTCGACTTAAAATGACTTTGGAAATCCATGGTTTTCGTTTGGGGCGGTGACTGGACACACCCTGTATATTGACTTTGCTAAGGAGTTTGATAAAGTAAACCACCATATACTAAGAATTGGAATCCATTGGCTTCCACTCAAATATTTTAAAGTGGTTTGAATCCTATCTAAACGGAAGAAAATAGTTTGTGGGTATTAATGATGTACTAACAGATCTAATTGAGGTCACATCAGGAGTACCACAAGGAAGTTACTTGGGCCCTCTTCTATTCGATCAATGATATCACTGATTTCTTAAAAAATGTTTCTTGTTTGATGTTTGCGGATTACATTAAAATATTCCGTCGTGTTACGTCAATTAATGATTGTCATTTACTCCAATGTGATCTTCATCGCTTGTCTGAATGGTGTTTAGCTAATCAGCTTTTGTTAAACGTATCAAAGTGTCAAACTTTATCATATTTTAGGAGCCTATCATATATTCCTTTTCAGTATTCTATAGAAGATACGGAACTCTCAATACTTAACGAAAAGAAAGATCTCGAAACTCCGCTTTAAATCCCATATAGACTGTGATTGCTAAGGCTAACTCTATGTTAGGATTCATTAATCGGAACTCTAAAGAGTTCTCTGATCCTTTTACTCTTTGATTACATTTCTTTGCGTATGTAAGGTCATCATTAGAGTATTGCTGTGTAATTTGGGATCCATTTTTTCAAGTTCATTCTAATAGGATTGAAAACATACAAACATACAATATTCATACCCCAACTTATAAAACTCGGTGTCAACTTCTTGGCTTATAATATCTTTTCGTTCGTCGTAAAAATTTTGCAATAATATTTTTGCGCGATATTATTATATCCCATACAAATTGCCCTTTTCTTTTGTCTCTTCTAATTGTGTATGCTTCGTCGAGGAATCTACGATCCCTTTTCCTTTTTAATGAACCTCATCATCGGGTAAACATGAACCTTTAACTCGATGCATTAGAGAAGCCAACAGTATTATTTGTAATTATATTGATTTTTTTTTCTCAACAGAGTCGAGAATCTTTTAAGAAGCACATATTGATCTAATTCGTAATCCGGTGGTATTAAGTTAATATTTTAGATTAAGTTTATAATCTTATTTTGGTTGCTCCACTAATTAATTATTTGGTTTCTCTATTTTTCAATAAAGAAAAATGATTCGGTAGTCTGTAAGATTATTATACATATTATTTGTATAAAACTGCTTGATGAAATAAAAATAATTAAATGAATCGTTCAGATAGTTTTTTTTTTTTCGCCACTTGTTGTTTGTTCGTTCGCTGTCCATTCATATATTGAATTAAAATATGAAAAAAGTAATATAAATATTAAAATAATATTACTGGTGTGATTTATATTTTTTTAAGATATTTTAAGGTAATTACCAAGAAATCAAATCAGACGACAGAGTAAAGATCTGCTTCTGCTGCCTATTACATAGATTTAAGAAATGCATTAAATAAATAATGCATTAAATAAATAAATAAGAACAAAAACAAATATTAACATATTGTAGTTTAATGTTTTAAGGACGGATTTGTAAGTAAAATATTTGGCCCCAACTTTTGTCAAATGGCCCTCAAAAAATTTCGAAATGCTTCCCTTCTCGAAAAATTTTTTCTTTTGCTGGTCCAATGACAATCTTTTTCTTTTTGGTAATATTGCTGAATTACTGCTGCTCGTTCTAGGTGTCTCAGGTTCAATAAAAGTATCCTAGGAACAAGATACATATTTAATTAAAGTGGGTATAAATATGATTTAAAAGAAATTTACTTCTTCCTCATCTGCAGAGTAGGTCATCGATGAATTTCCTTCTCTGGTTGCCTCGGTATCCTTCAAAAAGAGAAGCTCATTGAAGTACCACAAACTAGGTATGTACACATCACTTGCTCCACTGCCAGTGCCTTTTGATGATGAAATTTTTTTGAACTCCCGTCCAAAGGAAGTTCTCAAATTTGCTATTCTTTTGCGGACGAAGTCTTTATTTGCGTTGGGGTTTATTTCCTTGCATTTTTCAGCCAGCTCCTGCAGTCCTGCTTCTCTTAATATTTTGTTGCTATAATCTGGAATGTAAACATTCCACAGACAAGGCAACGACCTGTATTTATCAATGAATTCTAACCAGAATTCTTTTTCTGTTATTGAAACCATTTTTCTCCTACTAAGGCTGAAAACACACCGGATAAAGCAAAACGTTTTTGATTCGATTGTCAAAAAAACATTTTTTATTTGAACACACACCAAGCGAAACAGAATAAAACAAAACAAAACGTTTTGTGTTTTTATTTCGTTTGGTGTGCGTTGAAACGAAACAAAATACGAACTATCGTAAAAGCTTAACTCCGGCTGAAAGATTTTAACTCTACAAATAACAATTTTGTGCTTAAAAATAGACCTTATGATGTTATTTATAAGAAAAGAGAAAAGCTTTTAATCTTGCCAATCTTCAAATGTCATAGTAGGAAGTAGCAATCCACAGCTTATCAATAGTAAGTTTATTGGCATGTTCCTTATCTTTATAATTATTTATAGGGCTTCTTGCCTCAATTAAAAAAAATGAACTTTTCTCCATCTACGTTCATATTTATTTAAAATTTGCGCACAGAGTAAACGTAGAAGCAAATAAATTTGTAAAGTGCAACGAAAGAAGAAAATAAAAAGAACGGAATCAAAATTTTGTTTTGCAAAAAACAATAGGTCAGCTATCGGCAACGAAACATGTTTTTCTGTTTTGCTTTTGTTTTTATGTTTTTTTCATTTGGTGTGTTTTGCGCCATAAGAAAGTATGCAATAATCGTCAACGACCTTGTTCGAAACAGTTTTGTTGCATTCGGTGTGTGTTGCTCGTATACAATAGCATGTATTTTCGACAACCACTATCGAAACACTTCAAAACAAAAACGTGTTTTGTTTCGTTTTCTTTGATGTGTTTAGTCTCATAAGAAACAATGTTCTCTTGTTTCACAAAACAAAAAAACACGTTTTGCTTTATCCGGTGTGTTTTCAAGCTAACTAGCTGCCAAAACAAAAGCATTGGTTTCACGGTCGTCACATACGTTACAAACGGTACGATTCCCATCAAAGCAGCCATATGCAACCTCTCGTTTTCGCTCGATAGCATTCGACCATGCGATTTCAGTACAGCGGATACTTTGTTTTACACACACGATACAATCATCGCATGCGATTCAACTTTTGTACGATAATCGCTTTGAGTATATATAATATGGAGGGCTAGTTCCTATCCCTAATGCATTGTAGTACTTGCAGTTGTGATAGGGGTCGCTGTCTCACTTTCTGTAAGTTAAGGATACAGCTCATTGACATATTATACATGGACTGCCAGAGCCCAACTTCACGATGGTTCATCCTGTACAACCAAGCGTTACTAGCTCTCTTGGTGCAAACGCGGAAAACATGGTGTAACTTTTGACAATTTGGTTTGTTGCTGTCTTGTTTTTTGTTTACGTAAAATAGATTTTCGGCATTGAATTTTAATTGTACGTTTGATTCACGCTAATTCTACTTTTAAAAATATAATAATCTTGGAAATAGTTTTGTTATTTTTCAGACGCAGTGAAGAGACGCACACGAATTACAGAGTTCAGTACCAGAACTTATAAATGGTCTGATGTAGCTCAAGAAGCCATTCAAGCACTAATAGCTCTACATTCGCCAGAAAAGACTGAAGTCTGGAACCAATTTTAAGAAGTAATCTCCCAGGACGAAATCCAATCCAATGTCTATTGGATTCCTTTAATAAGACAAGCCTACTTCTGAAAAGACCTGTGTAGAAACTACTAAAGCGAACAAAATACCATTAAACAGCAAACCGATGCTGGAAACCGCAGCCAATATGGAAGAGCTTCTTCGAAAACGAATAGGCAATTCCATTCTATTGAAACCCAAGACTGTTCTGCCTGCAATCAAGCGGACAATATTCAAGCCCCCGAAAAAATGTAATTCATCGATTTCCAATGCTTTTATTCTAGTTACTATAAGCACTCATTTTCGAGGGGGTACATCCACAAGTAAATATAATGCAGTCAGTTTTAAATGATTTAGCAGGACCAGAAAAACGACCGAAACATATTTCAGAAACTCCATCCTATGCCAATGAGATGAATCCCAGCACCAACGTACTCACGCCGGTTAAGATGAACAATTTGGTACATGGAATACACGAATCGAAGACACAGCAAGCTGATGGCCATACTCCAAAAGGAGTAATTGTACCGACTATTTCTGGTAAAACTATTATAGCAAAGGCGCCTTTTAATCCGAAGCCAAACCTTAACACTAAAGTAAATACCCAGCAAGTTCCTCCAAAATCCAAAGTCAATGCTAATCTATTAAAGGCAAAATCAGGTTTTCCGCCAATCAAACGGCCAACATTCAAGGCTCCAAAGAAATCCAGTTCATCGATTTCGAATGCTTTTGTGGCAGTCACTGGAAACACTTTTCGACGGGGGGCACCGACAGTCAAATTGAATGGCAAATCAGTCCAAAAGACTCGAGCTGAAGTCGGAAAACCCTCGGAACAGAAACCAGAAACTCCAACCGATGGCAATCAGGCCTATCCTTCCTCAACTTTGTCACATCAACCAAGAGAAAGTCGTTATCGTAGAAGGAATCAAGTTCCAACTCGCTTTTTGTTGAAATGGATCAATTGGTGAGCCCAGTAGATGACGCGATGGCATATCCAGTTGATGGCGAGAAATTAAATTTCCTTCGTTACTCGATTGTCCAACCGAATGCAAGTACACTTGAAGGTGAGAATAAAATCAAAGCCACTGATGAAATTCATGTTACTCCTGACAAAGCTGCTGGACAACCAACGACATACCTCAGCCCGTTCGAATCCGTGTCAAGAGGCAAGGTAGGAAAGCAAAAAGCAATTTAAAGAAAATGAAGAAACTCAAGACTGGTAGCACTGCTGGGCCAAACAGGGATCTACAGAAAATACTTAAAAATGCCCAAACCGCTTTCTTGCGTAAGAAAACTGCAAACGGTGGATTCGACGAAGATGTAATTCTTACTCCATCAAGTGTTGATAAGCGATCGTCGATCTAGGTCAGCAGCGACCACAGTTATAACGGTAAATACCCCGAGAGTAAAACGCAAATCATTTGTGTTTGATCAAAAAACACCAACTAAATTATCGATAATTCAAAAATGTTGCCACATATACATGACTTCCGCAAAAGCTTGAATCTATTAAACACTCTTTTCATTAAACAGGAAAAGAATTGTCCGGAAGTTATTAATTGTGCTACGCCCTTGCCACTTTCACGGAAATCTATTTTAAAGACTCCCGGGTCAGTACGTCCGCCTAAGAATGTCATATTCAACAGCCCAACGTTACAGTTTACCGTGGAAGACGAGGTGAAAGATAAATCATCATTCCAGAGCATGTCACCAAGTAATCAGCAGAAGGACGGAGAGGAAGAACGTACTTATTCGTTGAGAACTAGAAAAATTAAATTAAGGGGTTAAAGTTGATATAAAGGATTTTATTCGATAAAATCGAGAATTACCAGTTTCTTATAAAATCGAAAAAAAATCAACTGAGCCAAATTAGTAACTCCCATTCTCGATCGTATCAAGTTACGTTCTAGAAATACTGGATGCTAACCAAGTTATCTGCTCCGGCTTGATAGGCTATGCACTAGTCATGATGCCAAGGAGTAATGCATGGTCCCAAATTGCACTTCGCTTAATTAACGACTCATTGTAAATGAATTTGTTGTACAACTCATTCAATAAATAAATTTTATTTCTGAATTTGTTGTTCAACTGATTCAATAAATAAATTTTATTTCTGAGTTACAACGATTTGAATTTAGTATTTTCCATTTGTTGACCAAATTTAATTTATACAGGGGGGTCATTCCGTAAAACGATTATCGTCGGACGATATCGTTTTGACGATAGTCTCACTTCACGTAAGACGATAATCGCCAAAGTGATATCGTCAAAACGATATCGTTTGCACGATAGCTAAATAGGTATCGTCTGTCATTAATTTCCATTACTATTTAATCAAACTGAAGTCAAAATGTTTCGTCGCAATTTAGTTTTGCTATGTACATAGTGAAAATGAAAATTCAAAAATAAAACAATTAATACGGTTACGAAGACAATTAAGAGATGAATCAGACCCTCTATCTCTTCCAACCCATATGTAAGTATATTTTTGTACATACAATACATAAATATGTACATAAGTAATCTTTCTTTTCGAATTTCAAAAGACGCCTTTTTAATGATACTTCAAACAATAAACTTGCCGGATGGTTGTCGTTCTACATATATATTAATTACCTTAGAAAAAAATTAAGTCAAGAATATTTTACATATGAATTTATTTAAAAAAGAAAACATAATTTAATATGTTATCCTTAATGCATATGAATTTCCGTCTGGACCAGTCAGTTATTTGTATCGCCGGGCATTCTGTATGGAACAGTTGCGGCCATGTTTGTTAGTGCCTTTGCCTTTTCTCTCAAATGTGCCAATTGCTATATAATAAAAAACACAAAATAAGATACATTTGGGTTAAATATATTTAAACAGAATTCAAATATTTACCCTGTCTCTTCCACTGTCGATGAAACCACCTCCTTCCTTTCCGCGAATACTCTTATACTAAGAATGTCCATAGTTGCCAAGAGAATATCTGGATATACTTTACAGATTTCACCGCCAATACGTTTGAAATTGTTAATAGAATCCTCAAGGTCATTCATTGACATCGGAACAAGTTTTGTATTGGCTAAGACTTCTAGAGCCAAATGATATTTTTTTCTCATAATAAAAATCAAAGAATTGCACAAGTTCGTTCAGTAGATTGAAAGTGGCAATGATTTGAGGTTCGCATTCAATTTTGTTGCCTACAGATTTATGTTTTATTAAAAAGACTTTTGTATTACTGTATTTGAGATTGTTAAGATCATCTAACCTCTGAGCCTCTCACTGAAATCACTAGCCAAGACCTGCAATCACTCTCTGAGAGATCCCTTCTTTGACTTTTGATAAACCACTTGCGACAGAAGTAAACAAATATAACGAAGTGCTTGATCTTCCATCTGATGTTGGTTAAAAAATTAATTCTTTTTTTTTTTCAACTTCACTTACCCCAGCAATATCAAACATCTTAATGGCGTCTTCAAACATTCCTTTCTTGACTAAGGCTTCAGCAACCATACCATCTGCTGTTCGGGTATCGAAATCAACACAATCAAACTGTTGAAAAATACCTCTGCAATATTAGATTCAAATTTCTCTTGAACTTTCAGAGGATTTTTTATTGTAAACCTACCCAACAAGAATACTATTAGATTGCATTTTACCAAAAATAAGATCATAATTTCGACATTCTGCTGCCAAATCACTGACACACACGAGGAATAAATTACGTCCTTCGGGATCTTTGAGATTCCGCAGGAAGAAGAAGTATTGGCTTCGGCGGGGCCAGTTATTTCAATCTTTTTCACATACAACATAACCAGGCGAGCGATGTTTAATCTTCGCATTGGTACTGGATCATCAATATCGACAGATACTGAAAGTTTTACAATTTGTTTACATCGTCAGTATATAAAGAATCTGTTGTTTTTTTTCTAGTCACGCAAAGGTTCATGAACATAATCTTGTAGCCAGAATCTTTTCCAAGTTGGAAACCGCTCTCACATTATGTCCACGATTCGTATCGAAGGTCACATCTTCATACACCGATTGCACCGATTTCAAGACGAGTGCAGTCATAAGACAGCATGTCGGAGAGATGCTTCTTCAAATAGTATTAGGGATGTCTCTCAATGGTTATGCCAATACATTTATTGGTGTGATTTCTCCGAGTACTTCACATCCTATAGGCAACACTTGCTGGCATGCTCGACAGAGCGTCATGCAGATTTCTAGTGAAATAATCCTGATAATCCTATGGCAAACACATCAACGTCCATCGAGTAACTGAGTTGTTTGCGAGGGTTTACACATTATAGCTACCACAATAATCTAAGAGAATATTATTAGAATTTTTTCGCAGGTATGAGATCCAAAACCTAGACCACTCCCAGTTCGAATCGGCGTTGCTCTCAACTTGGGTAAGAGAATCTTTTTAACGTCCTGTGGAACAGCAGCATGATGAAAGACAGGCGGGATTTCATTAGATTGAGATTCACATTTTTTTTTTGAATGGGCTTCAAGGATCTCCTGGATAATTTTACGAATAACGATGATTGTGCGCTCATGGCTTAGCTTCTATTGTATAACTGCATAAATAAAGGGTACAAATTAAAATTAAATTTATTTTGTTTAATGTAAGAATAAAAAACTTACCATTTAATTTGATTAAATGTGAAAATTGATTGCTATTGCAAAATTAAAAACTTCAAAGCTGATGCGTCAGCTATGTTTCTTTCGCCATTCTAAATACATTTCACGATTTTCTTATTCCTTTTAAAAGTTTTTTTTTTCTATTTCGTAATCAAAATATTAAAGTTCCCTACTTGGAGGCGAATAGCTTCCCCACAATGTGACCAATATAATGGATTTACCAAGGATGGCGACTACAATCCGGAGATCTTTCAGCATCTGAACTGCAGTAATTTAGCCTCGATTAAGAGAGATGAACAGCAGAATGATTTTTCCGACATCAGCGATCCATTCCCTGCAAGTGGTTTGTGTCACCTTTGTAATGAGGTAAAGATTAAGAAACTGGCACAATTCCAACCGAAAAACGAGTCCAAATTCGAAGACGAACTCAAGGTGTAATGAGTTTGAAAAAGTTTTAGTGTTTATTTGGTGGTTTAATGATACAAAAATATTGAATAATAAAATGTTTTTTTTGTTTGTTAATTTGTATGCTATTCTGTTGTTCTAACTTAGTATCTTCCCGCAAGGCAATCAATCCTACCAAAAACTTTTTTGGTTGCCGCTGTCAAAAAACTTTGTCTTACACAAATTTGAGCAGCGCCCCCTATGATAGTCACGCATTTGGAATAGAAACGAGCCCTCCATATTATATATACTCAAAGGATAATCGGTACAATAATTGTATCGTGTATTGGCACTGATCTCTATAATACACTGGATAGCGCATTCATTCACTACATTGTATAACAGATTTTTTGACTCCAATTGAAGATGACAGATGGTGGGCAGCTTCATAATTTGACGTCTTCTTTTCACAAAAAAAAATACTTTGACATGACAAAGAGGAAAACAAATGTGACTGCACTTGTTTATGCGAGAAACAGATTGACACAGCAACTTCAACAGAAACTTTAAGGCTAGGTGCACACATTCAATTTTTAGTTTCGTAACTGCTTGGTTCGAGCAACTAAAAAGTTTGTGTTTTGACACAAACTAAACGATTGCCTAAAATGAGTTCGCTATTTTGTGTAACATTTAATTATTTGCACCTGCGCGGGCATTCAACCAAATAGTTCATCTCTTTTCTATAAGCAACCAAACAGTTGTTCAACTAAAAATTGAATGTGCGCGCCTAGTCTAATAGCAACGAAAACTTCAACATCAAAAGTCTTGTGAAATAGATTACAACGTGAACAGCGTTTTTGACAGCATATAATCAAAATAAATTCAAATGCGAAATGATTTTGCCGTTCATTTAACGATAAAAATTAACGTAAATTGCGTCAATGT
Source organism: Philhelius festivus (assembly GCA_963931855.1). Classification (NCBI taxonomy): domain Eukaryota; kingdom Metazoa; phylum Arthropoda; class Insecta; order Diptera; family Syrphidae; genus Philhelius; species Philhelius festivus. The sequence goes on from OZ007555.1 coordinate 89,831,641, forward strand.
ATACGACTTGCACAATTTGTCGTACTAAAATTTATTTGTTTTTAGCAATTCTTCCATTGTCAAAACCAAAATAAATAGACGAATCAAAAAGATGTTTGTTACATTTTCATTTAAGTGTTGATAATACTGACAAATTTCGCCTCAAAAGTTGGTAGCATTTGCACAGCGACATCGAATTTAGGGTTAAGGTCTAACGTTAATGTCGAAGTTGCTGTGTTAGTCTAGGCGCGCACATTCAACTTTTAGTTGCACAACTGTTTGGTTGCTTATAGAAAACAGATGAACTATTTGGTTGAATGTCCACGCAGGTACATTTTAGGCAATTGTTTAGTTTGTGTCAAACCACAAACTTTTTAGTTGCTTGAACTAAACAGTTGCGAAACTAAAAATTGAATGTGCGCGCCTAGCCTTAATGTAATCAATGCCATTTAAAACATTGGCCCTAAAAACAGTGACGTGTGGTTGTTAAAGTTGCTGTTGAAGTTACAGCAACAGATTGACACACCGTCAATCTGTTTCTCTTATTTCTCGCATTATTTGTAAATTTTAAATATTTATTATTAAAAATAAAATAATAAATTGAAAATTGGATGAAAATCATTTGCTTTGATTGACAAATTGACAATTTAATAAAATTGAAGGAATGTCAATTAACAGCCCGATTCTCCCCAAAGTCAGTGATGCCTCACAAGTCACAAGAAGAGGTGAAATTGATTTTGTGACTTTTTCGAATTCTGCCGCTCAGTCACAACTTGTGAGAGTCACAAAAACAATCGAAACTGTGACCTCCTTCAGAACAGGTCACAACTCATAAATGTTTAATATTTCTTGGATTGTCATTCAGCATAATATTTTGTAAGAAAATTTTCTAGATTTGTGAATAATTATGAGTACACAAAAATGGAAGTGCTCTAGTGAATATTATTGCTGATCTTTCCCACGAAAATGAAAAGTAACATTTTTAAATAAACACATTTTTTTTAAGAAACTAATCGTAGGTATCAAGAAGTTTGCAGCACCGACGGCTTTTGAAAACTTTGAGAGATACGAATGAACCATTCGTTCTCCAAAACAATACATACATTTATAAAGTTTTGTCGCTTTCGGAAAACTTTATGCTGGAATATCAGAGCTTGAAGCCTCACGATAGTCAGTTTATTTAATAATAATAATAATAAAATATAATAATGTTAACTTGCGTTTTGTATTTTCTTCGTTTTGAATAATCAGCTGTTCAAATAATGACACTTAAAAATCTCACCATGCGGTGCACCGCGGTGGTGAGTTTCGTTGTGAGTTTTCTTGTGACGATTAGGGGGAGAATACCAAAATGTTATCGAATCACAACAATCCTCACAAGGAATAGTCACAAGAGCTTGTGACTTGTGACTCCTCACAAGGGGGAGAATCGGGCTGTAAATTGAAAATTGGACGAAAATCATTTGTTTTGATTGACAAATTGACAATTTAATAAAATTGAAGGAATGTCGTTTCAGTTCATTTATTCAGCGATTTTTTAACACTCACGATAGTTTTTTATTCTTTATTTCTTTTTGGTCACTTAATTTTGCAATTTTAGTTTATCAAAAATTATTTATTGTTTTTTATTCACACGATAATTTCAACCAAAATAAAAAAGTAGCATTTTGATGCCACTAAATATTGCAGTGGGAAAGTTGACAATACTGCACCAGCAACAGCAAGTTCAAGACTTTGGCCTAACGACGCTGTTGGCGTTGCTGTTGCTGTTCTTATGTGTGTTGAACAATTAAAATGCATTGGTTTTAAATTAATGGCGGCCGCTGTTGCTGTTGCTGGTTCAATCTGTTCCGCGCTTAATGATGCTGTTTTAGATGTTATACAGTTATACTGTTATACGGCACCGTGGGCAGCTTCATAATATAACAATTAGGCCTATTCGGCGAGATCTTTTATTCTTCTATGACGCTGTTCACATTGGACTTACTCAACCAATTTATTTTGACGTAAGGCCACCCTGTCGTGTTCAGACACAAAAGTAGTGTGAACACTCCAGACTCACTTTGACGTCTTGCAGTTGTCAAAACTGACAAAATTTATAGCATTTCGAATTGTGATTGTGATCAAAGTGAATCTGAATAGGTATTTGAAGAAAAAAAAAATATATTATAAACATTTAATAAAATAATAATAACAAAATGAGTTCAAGTGAAGAGGAAAATGCTTGTGCCTTAGCATATATAAGTGTAGTGAATACCGCCGCCTTATGTCTCGTGGAGAAAAAGAAAAAAAAAAAGAAAAGAACTGAGTGGGTGAAGCTGTGGAAGCTAAGAAGGCAAGAAAAAGGAGCTTCCCATTTACTACACCAAGAGCTGAAATTGGAAGATAAAGATTCTTTCAGGCGCTATTTGCGAATGAACGAGGACTGCTTCGTGGAGCTTTTAGGTTTAGTAAAAAGCAGCATTCAGAGGCAGGATACTAAGCTGCGGCCAGCAATTTCTGCTGAAGACAGCTTATCAATTATTCTTCGTTTCCTGGCCACAGGCGAGTCATATAGAAGCTTGGAATTCCAAACAAGGATTTCACTGGCATTTATCTCAGAGAGAGTGCCACAAATATGTAATGCATTGTACGAGAATTTGAAGAAAACATATTTACAGGTAAGGAAATTTAATAAAATCTCAATTGCATATGTATACATAATAAAATATTTTTTTTTAGTTTCCCGTAGGTGAGCAATGGAACGAAATTGCCAACAAATTTGAATCTCGTTGGCACTTTCCCCTCTGTATAGGTGCCTTGGATGGGAAACACGTCGCATTCAGAGCATCAAAAACAGATGGGGCTCTGTATTATAATTACAAAGGCTTCAACAGTGTTGTCTTGTTGGCCATGTGCGATGCAGACTACAAATTCACCTTTGTGGATATCGGTTGCAACGGACGTATCAGCGATGGAGGTGTCCTAAGCCGCAGTGATCTTGCCGATATTCTTTTGCAAGCCGATACATTTTTACCCAGGGATAAAGTGATTGGTAATAATAGACATTTGCCGCATGTCATTATTGGAGACGATGCTTTTCCATTGGAAAAACATCTCATGAAGCCGTATCCACACCATACCACGGATGAAGCGGAAAGGAATTTTAATTTTCGTTTGAGCCATGCAAGGCAAACCATTGAGCATGCATTTGGAATTTTATCCAACCGCTTCAGAGTGCTTCAGTCCAACATACACTTGAGACCCCACAAGGTTATAAAAATAATACAAGCCTGCTGTGTGCTTCATAATTTTTTAATTATGAAAAGTGTTAATTATGTTTCGGAAAACAACTTTCATTCAGATCCTCCTGGTGTTGAAAACCAAGATGACGGACACAGGATAAGCAATCCTAGAAGGCATGCAAACGAAGCTGGAAGGATTCGAAACCTGTTTGCTGAATATTTTAACAACGAGGGAAAACTATTTTATGTTTGAGTGTTTTTCTTCATTACATTGAAATAAAAAACTTTCAAAATTAAAGATTTTGTTAATGTTGACTTTTATTTTGGTGGTTGCATTTTGATAAAAATGGTCTTAGGCTTGGAAGTTTTTGGTGTTTGCGTAATGGGTTTATGTTGAAAAGTTTGGTTTTGTGGATTAGGAAAAAGTGATGCGGTAGAGTTTGGTGTGTATGCTCTAATATAAGGAGGCATAGATTGTAAATTTGTATTTTGAATACTGGAGTCCATTGATGAATATCTGGTATCTGAATGTGATGAATCATTTTGTGGTTGTGAATTTGCAAGTGTGAATGGCGATTTTGGTGTTTGTGCTATGCGTTCATGTTGAGAAGTCTGCTTTTGTGTATTGAGAAGTAACGTTGAAGACGAATCGGGTGTGTATGTTCTTATGGGAGTTGGTATGGTTTGAAAATTTGTTTTTGTAATACTGGAAGTGTTTGTATTTTGCTTATTCATATTTTGAAGATCTTTTCGCATGAAATTTTTTTCTTGGACTTCGCGAATGACTTCCATAATTTTCCATTTGCACTCCATGAAAAGGTCCTCTGCAATGTCTTCCAGCTCCTGCTCTACAAATTTGCCTAAATTGTAGGCTTTTGTGTGCTTTGTTTGACTTTTCTGGCGCATGTTGCTTGCCATCTCTTCTGCAACTTGCAACGACCTCGATATTTGCATTTCTAATCCAGTTTTTCTCTTTTTTTCTCTGCTGCAGTTCTTTAAATCAAAATTTATATGTTAAAATGTATTTGATGTTGATTTTTAGTTTTAAAAAACATCTTACCTGATAAGATTGATGTATTTCATCTTGCCAAGATTCAGTTCCCAAGCTTTCTTCAAATGTTGGAGAACTTATCTATAAGAAAAAAAATTATATTACGAAATAAAGAATCTATACCGGAAGTTAAAATTACTTGTGCTATATTTGATATCGAAGGAGTTGACTTGATAAAATTATTCAAAAAATTGAGCTCTTCGAAGCACCACAGCTTTGGGGAATATATCTCGTTAATTCCCGCCCCACTTTTTTTGGATTTATTTATCGCATTTTTTTCCCGAATATACTGGCTTCTCAGAGTTTTAATTTTACTTTTAACTTCATCTTGCGTTACTTCTGGGCGATATGCTTTTAGCTCCTCAGTGATACTTTTTAAAGCATCGATCTTTTTAATCCTGTCGAGAGCATCCTCACATTGTGAGTTATAAAGCACGGGATGTTGTTCGTACAGCATTATAAGCTGTGTTGTTTGAAATTTATTCCAATTGCTCATAATAAAATGTATTACTTTTTGAAGATATTAAAAATGAACTTTTACTCAAAACACAAGCCAGTAATAAATAACGGTGCTGACTGCCGTGTCATATGTCACCAAAACAAAATGTCAAAAAAAATCCATTAATTTTCAATTTGTTTTAAAAATCCTGCCTCACTTTCCCGTCTCTTTCTTACCATGAAGTGCGAAAGAGAAAAAACATAGAGGCGTCAAAAAAAGTCGGCGGAGTAAATCCAATGTGAACACCGTCTATTCTGTTATTCTGCTATGAATTTCCATACAAATGTTTGAGCTGTCAACAAATCTTTTATGAATTTTAATTTTGGTATTCAGCACGCTAAAATCTGTTATAAAATCTGCTAAGAAAACTTTTATGTACTGTCAAACGTTCGAACCATTGACATACTAGATATGGACTGCTAGTAGCTGATTACAGAATGGTCCAACGGATTACCAAACGACACTAGCCCTCGTGCCGACACTGACGGAAAATTTGAGTACTATGAAATGAAACCAGTGCTAAAGGGGCTAATGTGCAAATAGTCCAATTGCCAAATCTGAAAATTTCCCTTTTTAATTTTCCCTTTTTCATTTTTGTTTTCAACGTATAAATGTATACTGCAACACAGTTTTCGTTGCATTTACTTGTATTATCTATTAACAAATATTATTATTGTTTGTAAAAATACTTTTATTAAAGCAATTAGTTTCACTTTTACAAATAATTTTAATTTTTATACTAGAAATCAAGAGATAAGCTAAGATCTTTTTGGCTAGAGCGAAAATATTTGCAAAAAAATTAGTTATGCAAATAAATCCTAATTTTGATTTAAATTAACAACTCACTTTAGAGAAAAACCAATCCTACAATTTGTATCAAATTTACAAAAAACTTTCTTTAGGTGCTTTTTATTATTCACCTGGATCCGGATCTGGATCTTCCTTTGAAAATAAAACGATACGGATCTTAGTGACAGCAGTGTTATAAGTCCGTCTCTTTTTATCCTTTGGTTTGTAAATTTTAAATTATGTCTTGTTTTTTTTCTTTACATTATAGCTTACACTACCTTGCCATAAAAAGCCATCTACTCGCCAGTGTAATAAATGATTTTTGGATCTTTGAAATAGATCCCGATAGAAAATAGGATCCCAAATTGTTTTTGTAATACATGTTAAAACTTAATCCAGATCCGGATCCAGATAGATTTGTGAATAATAAAACGCACCTTATCTTAAACTAGAACTGTAAGGCTAGGCGCGCACATTCAAATTTTAGTTTCTCAACTGCTTGGTTCGAGCAACTAAAAAGTTTGTGTTTTGACACAAACTAAACGATTGCCTAAAATGAGTTCGCTATTTTGTGTAACATATAATTATATGCACCTGCGCGGACATAAAATCATTAAGTAAACCAAAATGATTCATAAAATATTTTAAAGGGGATTTTTTTTCGAGATCCCTTAGCACTATTCTCAGCCGATTATCTCTCTAACCATAGACTAGCACCGTTTCTTCAAAGCAATGTCAACAGATGTCCTTAGTTTCTATGAATAAACATTTCTGTTGGCACTAGTAGAACAAGAGATGGCGTTAAATATTTTGTTTATTTTTGCCACTAGTGTCGGCACGAGGGCTAGTTTCGATTGTATCCGTTGGACCATTTTGGTTGCAAATTTTGTATGAGAATTATGCACAACTAGCAGTCCATATATAATAAGTCAATGGTTCGAACATAGAAAAAATCTTTTACGAATAGCATTTTTGGTATTCAGCATGCCAAAATCTGTTATGAAATCTGTTAAAAATCATAAAAGAATAAAAGACAAACTTTTGTGACTTTTATCATAAAAGATTTCAATACATACACAGATACGAGTATATCAATGAAAAATTGGTATACCATTTTGTGCAATACAATATTTTGCAAATATGGCTGATCCGGAATGAATTAAATAAGAATTAGATTACATTTTTGTTAAGAATGGACGTTTCATAGAACGACGACGATATATTTTTTATTTCCTCAACGAAATCTTTTTAAAATGAGACAAATGAAAGAAAATATATTTACACACATACGAGTATTATATAAACATATGTATATGTAAGTAGAGTAGAGGACACCAATAATGTGTAAGAGAAGAGATTACTTTTTTGTTCGTCATCCATTTTAATTTTGTCAGATGAATTATTTTATTTAATCACAGCTGATTATGATAGCAGATTTAGTTCAGTTTCATAATAGATTTCGTTTTCGAAGTTGCATAACAGACTTTTATAAAAGTTCGAGCCCCTGAATACCAATTATAAAAGATCTTTTAAGATGGAAATCTTTTACGATTCATAACAGAAAATCCATAGCAGAATAACAGATGTTGCAGAATAGGCCTAAATGTTCAAATGGAGTCAACTTTTTTGGATGAATGCGCTATCCAGTGTATTTTATGTCGATTTCCTTTACACACTAGGGATTTTAGGGATTGCGATCCCTTGTCAAATTTTGACTTTTACGACAGATTTTACGTTCCTTCACACCAAAAAAATCGATTTTTTTTTGACAGAGATCAAATCCTTCGAATCCGTATTTGGAGAGGGATTTACATGTATACGAAATACGCACACTAAAAAGACAAAATTTGACAAGGGATCGAAATCCCTAAAATCCCTAGTGTGTAAAGGAAATCGACATTAGAGATCAGTGCAAAAATGCTATTCGTAAAATATTTTTTCTATGTTCGAACGTTTGACTGTTCATAAAAGTTTTCTTAGCAGATTTTATAACAGATTTTAGCATGCTGAATACCAAAATTAAAATTCATAAAAGATTTGTTGACAACTCAAACATTTGTATGGAAATTTATAGCAGAATAACAGAATAGAAGAATAAAAGATCTCGCCGAATATGCCTAAATATTATACAAGGCTTTAGCTTGAACTACATATCCGAGTGAATGTTGAAAGCGACCAATCCAAGACGGCCCAAGTTTCAAGGTTAGGTTATCATTATAATGAAGTATCTTTGACACGAGCCAACAGCAAATACCTTTCATTTTTCCGAAACTAAACACAATATAGTACTTTTCATTAACTTAGTAATTAGTATTGGTAATCTGTACTCATTTTGGTGTTGAAGAATGTAGAGTAGTTGGTTCTTTCTGGCTTGTGGGTGGTCTTGTGAACTTGTGTTCTGTTGCTGCGCCGGTTGATCTTAATAAAAAATTTGTGTTTTTTAACAATTTTAAAAACTAAATACATACAAATTAACAGCTTTGGAACTCAGACTAAAAAAATTTACAATGTCTTTCATAAGTCGCTATTTCGCTAGTAATTTGGTAAGCATTATAGAAAAGATTAATAAATTCTTATTACGTAATTTTGGCAAATACATTCTAGGTTCCAGTTTTGCTAAATTTCCCAAAACAAACGAAAACCAACAATAGGCTATTTCACAAATGTAATTTTTTTGCCATCATCCGTCAGTAGGAAAAATCAGTAATGTTTTTTTGTTTTCAGCTAATCCGATTTTTGTGGCAAAAGTTCAGCAAGCTGCTCCCGATTTCAAAGGCTTGGCTGTGGTCGAAGGAAATGACTTTAAGGAAATTAAATTATCCGACTATAAAGGAAAGTACCTGCTTCTGTTTTTCTACCCCTTGGACTTGTAAGTGATGTTATTTTTATATGAGACTGAAAAAATATATTCCAATTTTGCAGTACGTTTGTGTGCCCAACTGAGATCTTGGCATTTAGTGATCGGATTAAGGAGTTTAAGGATCTGAATACAGAAGTTGTTGGAGTTTCAGTTGATTCACATTTCAGCCACTTGGCTTGGTGTAACACCGAACGCAAATCTGGTGGTTTGGGACCATTAAAATATCCTCTTCTCTCTGATATTACAAAACAAATCTCGTCGGACTACGGAGTTCTCCTCGAAAATGATGGAATTGCATTGCGTGGAACATTTATCATAGATGCCAATGGCATTTTACGTCAATACTCTGTGAACGATTTGCCAGTTGGAAGGTCAGTTGATGAATGTTTACGGTTAATCAAAGGCTTCCAGTTTGTCGAAAAACACGGTGAAGTCTGTCCAGCCAATTGGAATCCTGAATCGAATCCCGATACCATAAAACCAGATGTAAAGGACTCGAAGGAATATTTTGAGAAGCATGGTTAGATGCAGAGACTACGTTTAATGTTGTTTCTTTTTTTTTAATGAAATCAATTACAAACAAAATTTGTTTTATATCCATAAAAAACCTCCCATATATTTTGTAAGAAAAGTCAAGAAAATTATATTTCTGCCTTCTTGATTCTCTAGTGTAATTCACCTTTTTAACGGTCCTTTTACTTAAATGAAAGTAAAAGGACTATTATTAAAATAGAGGTAGTCCTACATTTTCGTTTTCCTTAAACCTAAATTTTGTGACTAAAAGAGGTTTTCCAACATCAAACACCCGTTAAAAAAATGTCGCAGTGCTCTTACACCAAAAGCCGGGAGTTAATTTTGGATGGATATCCAAAAGATCCATTTTTCATAGACCACGGTACTTCGTGGAATTTTGATGTCATTGTAATGAATATAAATCTGATTTGATTTGAAAATTTTTATTTAGCAATAAAACAAAGCAAAATAAATAAAACTAAGAGCTTGAAAAAAAATTTGGACAAAGGGCTGTTGGTTAAGTTGAATTGATTTGTCATTGTTGAGTAGATATTTTTATTGCTTCAAAGTATACGGTTATCCGAAACAGATCCGAACTAGGATTTTTTTTTTTAATTTTTTAAAAAAAATAAGAGGATATGTCGATGCATATTGGTATGGAAGCTTTCTTACTTAAATGGATAGGAAAAACAGCTAGGTAGCAAAATTCCACATTCGTGTGGTGCAGCTAATGAAAGAAACTACTTATCTTCATTCGAAATTGGGCCTATCCCTGAAGCGCGAGTATTAAGCTTAAATCGTGTTAGAGGAGGAATGCCACTGACGATTTCACTAGAACACTAAAAACAATGAAAGATAAACATTGGTGCTTATTTTGACATTCTCTTTCGTTCGAAAGTGAGTCGATTTCGTTGAAACTTAATTTTGAGACTCGGCGATTAGAGTGTTAATCGAACAAATCGAAAGTTCACCTTATCCACAGAAAGTTCATTCATTTGCGAAAGCTAATTCAATTTTGACATTCGAAAGAATAGAATTAAATGTCATTTTTGTGTCGTTTGAATTTTTCTGTCGATTAAGCAACAAAACATGTAAGTTTTTAATTATTTAATGGAAAATAAATTACTTTTATTAATTTTTTTGTTGTTTTATGTTTAAAGGTCGCATTCCAACTAGACAAACCGCGAACAAAAGGAAAAGTTAATCAAAATAATGGAAGAAAACCCGGAGGTAGCAAAGGGATTTTTTTACAACCCGCGTTGATACGGAAAGCATCCACTATCCTTCTCCTCTGCACTTCTTCAACACCATCTTCATTTATAAACAACACAAATGCCATATTTTTATTTATTATTTTATGTTTTTCTTAAAGAAATGTAAGTTATTGGCACGAGTACGATAACTTGGCCGCCAAGATTTGATGACGGATTTTTTTAGAGGGGTCAAAAATAAGCACTTTTTACTATGGGAGGGGGGGGTCTATCTTCCCCCGTTTAGGAGGTAGGGGCACTTTTAGAAAAAATGGTTTAAATTGAAAAAAAAAAATATTAAAAAACAACGGCAACACCTACAATAAAGTGCTATACTGCGTTTGAAAGCCAGAAGATTGTTCTATAATCCTGCATTTAAATTAAATTACTCATATCAATTGTTTTTGAAAAATTCGCATTTAAAGTCCAAATTTTGATAAAAAAAACGTGAAAAAAAATGTTTAGACCGGTTGTTTTCAAAATTGTGAAATGAAATTGTAAATTAACTTATATGTGTTTCATGTATCTATCAGTTCTTAATTGAACACAAAAAACGGCATGATTCTATGTCTTCTGGTTTTTGAGAAAACCTCCGTTTAGGAGGTAGGGGCACTTTTAGAAAAAATGGTTTAAATTGAAAAAAAAAAAATATTAAAAAACAACGGTAATACTTACAATAAAGTGCTATACTGCGTTTGAAAGCCAGAAGATTGTTCTATAATCCTGCATTTAAATTAAATTACTCATATCAATGGTTTTTGAGAAATTCGCATTTAAAATCCAAATTTTGATAAAATAACGTGAAAAAAAAAAGTTTAGACCAATTGTTTTCAAAATTGTGAAATGAAATTGTAAATTAACTTATATGTGATCCATGTATCTATCAGTTCTTAATCGAACACAAAAAACCGCATGTTTCTATGTCTTCTGGTTTTTGAGAAAATCGAAAATAATTAAAACTACTTTTCTACAAAATGTTTGATATTTTTTGCTTCCTTACATAAATAAATCAGTGCTAGCTTCCAACATTACAATATATAAACAGTAAAGTATGTATGGGGGGGCATGCTGCCCCCCTGCAACCCCCCTGCTTGGGCACACTATAGGATTTGGGGTAGGTGCGAGGTTGGGTGCATGCAAAGTTTCTTTTGCATTCACAGAATCTGTATTTTAAAAAATTCAAATTTATTCTATTTATCCAATGTCCACTAATTACATATAAAATACAATAAACGATCTTGAAAACCAAAACAAACTTCCGACCATGTTCACCAATACATGGCACTATTTTTCTATCGAAAATACTGCCTAGAAAGGAAATATAAGGACGACTGGGGTTCGCAAATAATAGAGTTTTTATCAGATGTAAAAAAAGTTTACCCTTGTTATACCGATGGTGATATATGTGAGGGTTTACAGTTAAAAGACATCGATCCTCCCACCCTTCAGAGCGAAAATTTAGAAAGTGTTTTACCGCCAAAACATCCTCGGCTTCCCACGATAAAAGAGTAACTCAACGAACTCGACTGTTATAGTACGGACGATGGCTTTATTGACGAGACTTACACACCTTTTTAATACATTTTGATCATTTTTAACTAACTATGACTGACTACTTCCTGACTAACTGATAAAATAACTGACCCAGATGCAATTCTACCTCCTCATGGTGCATTCTGGGTAACGCTAAATGAATTGCGGTACTGAACTAACAAAGATTCATTATGTTTAATAACATTAATCCTTAAAATGGAATCACCGTCACCCCCAAAAATCGGTGTTTAATTTTCGATTTTCTCAAAAACTAGAAGACATAGAACCATGCGGTTTTTTGTGTTCGATTAAAAACTGATAGATACATGGAACACATATATAAGCTAATTTACAATTTCATTTCAAAATTTTGAAAACAATCGGTCTAAACTTTTTTTTCACGTTATTTTATCAAAATTTGGAATTTAAATGCGAATTTCTCAAAAACCATTGACATGAGTAATTTAATTTAAATGCAGGATTATAGAACAATCTTCTGGCTTTCAAACACAGTATAGCACTTTATTGTAAGTGTTGCCGTTGTTTTTTAATATTTTTTTTTTCAATTTAAACCATTTTTTTCTAAAAGTGCCCCTACCTCCTAAACGGAGGTTTTCTCAAAAACCAAAAGACATAGAACCATGCGGTTTTTTGTGTTCGATTAAGAACTGATAGGTACATGAAACACATATCAGCTAATTTACAATTTCATTTCAGAATTTTGAAAACAAACGGTCTAAACATTTTTGTTTACGTTTTTTTTTATCAAAATTTGGACTTTAAATGCAAACTTCTCAAAAACTATTGATATGAGTAATAAAATTTAAATGCAGGATTATAGAACAATCTTCTGGCTTTCAAACGCAGTATAGCACTTTATTGTAGGTGTTGCCGTTGTTTTTTAATATTTTTTTTTTCAATTTAAACCATTTTTTCTAAAAGTGCCCCTACCTCCTAAACGGGGGGAGATAGACCCCCCCCTCTCATAGTAAAAAGTGCTTATTTTTGACCCCCCTACAAAAACCCGTTATCAAATCTTGGCGGCCAAGTTATCGTACTCTCCCCAAGTTATTTAACAATAAACAAAACAATTATGTACAAATAAACAAAGATTTCACTTTTTGGTTTTTACATTTCACAAACACAAACACTTCTCTTTTGTTTTTGATATTTTAGTGTGACCAAGTGTATACGAAAAAACATGAAAATTTAGAACGCGTTATGAACAATATATATTTTTTAAGAATAGTTTCAAAACAGCTGAGTTGACACAAAAAATATAATGAATATGTAGTTCTTTATGGTTAAAATTTACTTTATAATGAAAAAGTGTATTATTTATTTTGTTTCTTGATTCTTTATCCAACATCTATAAAATGTTTAGAAACAAAAAAAAATGTAAAACGGTCATACTAATTCAAATAGAAATATAGTAAATTTCAAACAGCTGATAATGAAAATGAATCTTTTTTGAAGTTCATTTTATGCTATCTTTCGCAAATGAATGTTATTCGTTCGAATCTCAAAATTTAGAAAGTTCATTCGAAGGAATAGAATCATTCTAACGAATAGACTATTCATGAGAATGTCAAAATAAGCATGATTAACAATATTTTCGTTTTTTTTTTGGTGGATATGTAGTAACAACAGGTGATTCGATCGATTCCATGTTTACTTTTTATTCTAATTGCATCCACACAATAGATAAAATTAAAAATAATCATGCTTATTTTGAAATTCGAACGAATAGCTTATTCGATAGAACAGATTTTTTCATTCGAATGAACTTTGCATATTTTGACATTCGAGCGAAAAATGTTCATTGTCGAATGATTGAATAAAATGAACCTCAATGAAATTTATTTTCGAAATCAGCTGTTTGAAATTTACTGACATTTCTATCTGATTTAGTATGACCAAACTGTTTTTTATTTTTGATGATTTTTAATTAAAAAAAAATTATGGTCTAAAAATATAAAAATAATACTTTATCATTTAAGAAAAATAAACTAATGCTAACGGCCCGGTAAAGTTTAAGTTTGAAAAACATCAATAAAACTGACATTTTAAAAATTGGGAGCATTTAGAAAACAGTATGGTAAGTTTATTGATATCAAAAGGAAGTAAAATAACGGTACAACTTCTCTGTATAATAAAATACTTGATTTATGTTTTAATTTTCATGTAAACTAATTTTGTTTTCCAAATTGATAAACAAAAAAAGAAGGCAACTTCAAAGCCACTTAATTTACACAAGTCTGGTCACACTTGAATTTTGAACTACCATTTGTAAATTGTTTTATGAAAATAATTGATAAATTGAAGCCAGACGTTAAAAAATCAAAATGGCATTTGTTTTATGTATGAAAAGGGAAAACGGTGAGGAGCAGTTGTATAGGAGAAGGATAATGGATGCATCACATCCATTTTATGCATCCAATACTTCTAACATTATACTAAACTTACATGTTTTATGAATTTATTCGCCAGAAAAAATTGAACGAGAATGAAATGACATTTCTTTCGAACGATTCGAAAGTGAAAATTTGCTTAGTTTTCGAAAGATAAATGAACTTTCCATTGATAAGGTGAACTTTCGAATCGTTCGAATCTCAAAATACAAATTATTTGAAGGCTGAATATTAAATACATGCATAGTAGTCTGCCAGTAAGCGATTTTCACGCCAAAATTTGGAATACATTTGTTTTGATTCAAACAACAAAAAAGATTTGAATTTACTTTGGAATAGAGCTACTTTGATTATAAAGTGGAATGGAATTGGTTTGATTCAAAACATCTTAAGGAATACGTTGTTTTTGATTCTAACCCTCATATTCAGATCAAAATATCTACTACTACTTCTACTTGTCTGATTTATTTCAGTAGTATATAGAGTTTGTATTATAAAAACCTTCATATAGAATCAATAAATTATATTCAGCCTTATTTTGACATTCGAACGAATAGCTAATTCGATAGAATAGATACTTTCATTCGAATGAACTATACATATTTTGACATTCGAACGAAAAATATTCATTGTCGAATGATTGCATAAAATGAACCTCAATTAAATTCATTTTCGAAATCAGCTGTTTGAAATTTACTGACATTTCTATCTGATTTAGTATGACCAAGCTGTTTTTTTTTTTTTTTTGATAATTTTTATTTCAAAAAAAAATATGGTCTAAAAATAAAACTTTATTATTTAAGAAAAATAAAGTAAAGATAAGTGATGCTAACGGCCCGGTAAAGTTTGAATTTGAATACATCAATAAAAACTGACATTTTCAAATTTTGGAGCATTTAGAAAACAGTATGGTAAGTTTATTGATATTAAAAAGATGTTAAATAAGGGTAAAACTTTCCTGAATAATAAAATACTTGATTTATGTTTAAATTTTCATGTAAACTTAATTGTGTTCTAAAGTGATAAGCAAAAGAAAACAATTATTCAGAAGGTAACTTCAAAGCCTATTTAATTTACACATGTCTGGTCACACTTGAATTTTGAATTACAATTTGCAAATTGTTTCAAAAAAATATTGATAAATTCAAGTGAAACGTTAAGAAACAAAATGGCAATTGTTTTATTTATGAATATTGAAGACGGTGAGGAGCAGTTGTATAGGAGAAGGATAATGGATGCATCAAATCCCTTTGAATTAAGCAATACGAAGAAAGTATATTTATGTGAAATCAGAAACTTTTTCAATTCCTGATACATTTATATCATTTCCTTGTAGATTTGTAAAAAACTTTCGATTGAATAAAAGTGCGTTCAAATACGTGCTGGACGAGTTGGAAATTCAAAGTTGGACATCTTTGTCTATTCCTCCCATCATAATGTTAGCTGCCACACTGAGATTTTTCGTGGAAGGTGGTTATCAATTTGGGGTAGGAAAGGATGCGACCATTAAATTATCGCAATCATCTGTTTCAAAAAGCATTACAAAAGTGATCTCTGTATTAGAGACAACACTTTGCCCCAAATGGATAAATTTTAAATCCAACGACCAAGAAAACGAAGAAATTAAAGGACATTTTTACCAAAAATTTAGTTTTCCGGGTGTAATCGGATGTGTAGATGGTTAGCACGTTGCCATTAAGACCCCTCCTCCAGAAATAAGACATTTATTTTACAACAGAAAGGGATTCTATAGCTTAAATGTATTAATTGTAAGTATTTGAATTAATTTGTGTATATGTATATTATTTAGGTAACATAACAAATATGCACGTACATTTAATTATGATAGATCTGCGACCAAAAAATGCGGATTAGATATATAGATGCCTCTCACCCTAGTGCCACTCACGATGCTTTAGCGTGGAAAGTATCTTCTGTGCGAAACTATCTTCTGCTACAGCATACTGAAGGACAAAGAAATTCGTGGCTGCTAGGTGAGAAACAGTATACATTTTTGGAAACACATATGTAACTATATATTTATATTCAGGTGACGCAGGATATCCCCTTGAGCCGTGGTTAATGACACCGTATCGGACACCAATTACCGGAAGTCCTGAAAGCAAGTACAATATTCAACATTCCAAGGCACGTAATATTATTGAGAGGACTATCGGCTTACTGAAGAATAGATTCAGGTGTTGTCTTAAAGCTAGGCAAATGCATTATTCGGCGGAAAAGGCAGCTCAAATAGTGAACGTTTGTGCAGCTTTGCACAACATCTGCATTCACTATAAAGTTTCCGATAATTTGGAAAATTTCCAAATTCAAGAACGCACAGAAAATACAACCGGTGACGTGGATGCTGAAAGTGAAAATACATACATTCATGAAGCTCGAAACGCTCGTGATAGAATCACTGGAGTATTTTAATTAGTCTCATTTATTTCAATTGTATCTGTTTGTAACAAAATAAAAAAATTCATTAAAAAGAAAAAAAAAACACTTAATTATATCACAAATTGAGGAAGGAACTTGTTGTACATAGCACTTTTTCAGTTTTCTAGGATAGTTCCCTTAAATTAAGTTTCGGCTAGTTTAGAAATCACCTGGTCAAGTTGCACTTCTAAGACCTTTTTTTCAGCTCCAACTTCTCGCGCATTATTTTTTCCACGGAGAGATTATGCCGACGATTCTCTTCATACATTTTTTTTGTATGTCATCGGATCTCTGTAGACTCTTGTTCATGCGGTGAAGTTCATACTTTATATCATCAAGAGTTGAAGATAATTTTGCAAAAAAAACTTCCTGCACATCATTTTGTTTTTGCAGTATTTGCACTGGTGTGTCTTTTTTTGGTCTGTTGCGAGATAGTGCAGACTGCTCCTCTGTGCTTTCATTTACAGCATCTGTGTCCAAGTATTCTTCATGGTATGAAGTCATGGACGCATCCTTAGATGTTGTGACCGCCGACGTCGCAGACTCCTCCTCCTGGGTTATCCCAAATACCCTAGCACTTATACCTGCAACGGACTGGTTAAGCGAAGTGACTCTAACGATTGCTTGCTCCAATTCGGTTAGTGCAACTAAATTGTTGTCGTTGAAGCCCGACTGTTTTCTTTTGACTTCATTTTCCACCAGTTTCTTTTTTGTATTGGATTTAAAATCGGCCCAAACCTTTAACCCAAACATTGTTATTTTAAAATTTTGTTGTAAACATTTTATTTAAACACCTTTTTCCAAGTAGCACCGTCTTTAGAAGGAGGTCCATAGCTATTCAGCTTCTCCGCAACATCTCTCCAAAAACGATCGGTGTCAACCCGGTTTGTTGAAAATCCCTTGGCTTTATCAGGATTTTCTTCCATGAATCTGATCAGAACTTCTTTCTGCTGCAGGTTTGTCCAATTGGAATGTGATTGCGACCTTCATCAAAAACACCAACAAATAATTCAAAAAGTAATTTATTTTATGTATCTTTCAACAAAAATACTAAACTTACATGTTTGATAAATCTATTCGCCAGAAATAATTGAACGAGAATGAAATGACATTTATTTCGAACGATTCGAAAGTGAAAATTTGCTTAGTTTTCGAAAGATAAATGAACTTTCCATTGATAAAGTGAACTTTCGAATCGTTCGAATCTCAAAATACAAATTATTCGAATTCGACATACTTTCTAATGAAATCGAATGTCAAAATAAGGCTGATTTAGTTACATGGCCGAGTTGGGCATTCAATTGATTCGATTTCCACACCTTCTTCGTCAACGGCCTTGGCTTTGACGAAAGCATCGCTTCCTATCGACCAACGAAATCAAGCATCATTGTACATGGTTAGACTGCTTTTACACGAAAGCGATTTTTAATCTTCGTGTCGCATGGATGCTTTTAAACAGCGATTTTTAATCAAAGACACATATCTGAGAAATAGAGAAAACCACAAAGAAGAAGGAACGATAACTCTGCATTTTTTCCAACCCCAGTAATTTTGTGTACCCCGCCACCACATACGTCTCTCGCCTACGGGATTAAAAAACGCAAGTTTCAAAGCAGTCTTACACCCCTGTTCTGATTTTCGTTCGAAATTCCAAACCGACCGTTTTCGAATTTTTTCAGTTCTCTTTTCCGTATTGTTTGACGTTTTACGTATTTCAGGGTGTTCTAAAAAACAAACGGATCTGCAAAACGCCAAATATTTGACGTTTTCAATTCGGTTGTCTTTTTGTTGGCGAAAACAGATTCGGTGAAACAAAAATGTAAGTTTTTATTGTTTTTTAATAAAAATAAATTAACTAAACATATTTTTACAAATAATAAATGAAACTTAGGGGAAAGCATACAACACAGCAACAATTTGCGATGCTAGTTGCATTTATGGAGAAGTATCCTGACCTAGGAAGAGGGTGGGTTAAGACAGACAATAGAGCCGAGCATGTGGATAGATTGTGGGAAGAATTGACGCAAGACTTAAATGCTTTAGGACTTCCAAAGAGAGATGTGACCGGATGGAAGAAAGTAAACAATTTGCCTCGAAATTGTAGTGCATTTTAAAAACGTTTTTCTATGTATTTTACAGGTGTGGTCGGACTACAAAGTGTTTATTAAAAAAAAGCTGATTCAACACAAAAAAGAAGTAGATGCGACTGGTGGTGGCGAATGCAACCAATTATATCTGACGCCCTTAGAAGAAACTGTGGTCAGGATTACAGCAATGGAAAAAGCTGTCCATGGAATCAAAAACTCTAAGACATTTGGAGTCAAAGAGAAAAACAGTTTTTCTGTGCCACTTACATCTTCAATAAATGGTAATCAAAGAATAAAACACCAACTTCAGAAACGAGTTGAAACATACCACAAGTCCGTGCATGAGTCCTTTGACTCCAAAAACCAAGAGAACAATGGAACTATTGAGATGTACGATGATCTAGAGATAACTGTCTGTTCGCCAATTTATGATTCGAACACCCCAAAACGGAGCCGATACAGTGTCTACACTGAAAAAAGTAGATCGCCTGATAAAAGTTCAACACAAATTGCAGCTACTACCAATGAAAGTTCTCCCATGGATCACAATGACAGTGTTCCGCTGGAATCATCGCTTTCTACAATAAAAAAGATGCTTGTCTGTTATAGGTTGTACAATTTTCACATGCGTACCATCAACGCATCCAATTACCCCAGGAAATCCAGTCTTATCAAAAAAATTTCGCTTGGTACTTTGTATTTTTACTTCGGATTTTTCAATTTGTATCCATTTAGGACACAAATGCTCTTCTGCTAAATTGACAAACTCCTTCAAAACCTTACTAAAAGTTGACCTTCCTATAGCAACGTGGAAGTCATTTCCAATTCCTCTTTGGTATCCACCTTCAGCGAAAAACCTTAGGCAGGCGGATAACTTGTTCATTGGGGTAAGGGATCCACTAGTGTTCCAACGATTTTGCAATTCATCTAAAACATATTTAAATGATTCCTTGTTCAATCTGAACGCCTGAATGAATCTTTAACAAATAAAAATAAAATATGAATAAGACCTGCTTACTATTAGTCATGGAACTAAAAATTATTACAAATTGTTTTCCATATTTAAGGGGTTCGAATGGTCCCTTAGCGTTCTACGATATCTTCGCGTTGCAAGGAGAGCATTTCGTCTTTCTATTGTGTCTTCTTCTAGTAAAATCCAAACTGGTACATCCATCTTCTAAAAATAGTTAAATGCTCTAACTTCGTGTAAGACTATGGGAATGGATTAATTTACCGATTTTTTTCTTAAAAATTTTGTTTAGCTTCAAATGTTTGTTTTTATAACAAGAGAATTATGTACTTAAATTATAGAATTTTAATAATTTTAAAATTGAAACTTGTTTGACAACTTCACAGCTGATTTCGAAAACGTTTTGTTGATTTTAAGTTGTCTACACTGCAAATTTAATTCGACTGGAAATCAGAACAACCTTTTTTAATTCGCACGGATTTGATTTTCGTTTCCGTTTTTGAATTCGGTCGAAAATCAGAACAGCCGTGTTAGTACTTGGATGGGGGACCGTTCTAATACCAACCGTGTGCTGTTGACAATTTGACATGTTTCTTCTGTTGTTTTTCCTTTCTGTGTGTGTCTCTCTCTCTCTGTTGTATTGTCTAAGCTGATGGCCTTAGTTGCCAGTGTTTCAGGGTCTCTACTTCGTAGATTTATCTATGGAGTAGTGTTATATCTTATATGTAATGTAATGTCAAACGGCATCTAGGATTCCTGTATAGCTTACCAAAGTTTGTGGTATACGGCATCTACGATTACCATAGCTTACCAAAGTTTGTGGTTGATTTATTTTTACATCGAACCAAAAGTTCTGAATGGGATTGAGGTCTGGATAATGTACACAACGCGGTGTTAACAAAAAAATGATTGTTTTCATACCTCTCTCTAACTTTCATAACTGATTTGTATAGTTCTCATATTATTCTATCATATCACATTTCTACTTTTAATGAAAATTTATGAAAAGTTTAATACCCAACTCACCACACCAAACGCAATAAACAGTATCGGAACTTCCTGGAGGCACTACAGTCCCTCGTCACCATGATAGTACTATAAATTATATATACAAAGGTAATATACAATTTTATTTAAAGGTACATATTTATAATTAATTAGTTTAAAATAAAATAATAAATATGTACATATTGTGCATACTAAACATTTTAATTAAAATTCTACCAACAAAATTTATGTTCTACTTCTTTTTTTTGTGCCTGGATATTTCATTAAGCTCTCCTTGCTGAACCGAAGCCTCCATGTATATACGTTTGACCTTCTCTTTTCTCTCACGATCACTAAAAATTAATACATTAAAATCAAACTATTTCAACAATTTAGTTAAAGGTTACCTTTGAATCTGTTGATTAATGCGAATTGTTTGCAAAAACTCTGTATCTCTGCGAATTTCCCGAACTGCACCCTTTGTTTCTCGGCGAATTTTATGAATCAGTTTAATCTTTTCTTCCTTTGCTTTGGATATTTTCGGTCGACGCTTGTCGTCATATATCCTTTCTATCCGAGGCTCAAAAAGACGAAGAGCCTTGGGTTTCTTTTCAATCGGGAAAAGTTTTTTTAAGGGATTCCCGTCCACGGCCAAAAGTGTGGACATTGTTTCTTGATAACTAGATCTGACGAACTGTGGATATAAATTCAGGTCGATTCGTTTCATCATTGGAAGAAATGCTTCTGCTAAAAAGTTAGATCCAATATTGTCTGAAACTCCATCGATTGCGTCTTTAGTTAGCCTAAGGGCTGAGTTGAGTGCTCGGATTTTAAAATCTACAGAGATTGTAGTCGTCACTAAATCTTCTCCTTTGAGTAGATTATCATCTTTTATCAAGTTCTCCTTAGGTTTCTCACCTATTGCCAATAGCTTATTAAAAGGGCCTGTTGACATGAATGGTGGTATAATTTTTAATTTCTCAATTGACCTCTTAGGAAGTGACATATAAATAACCCCAAGAAGGAAGTTTAGGGCTGATGGAACAAATCGATGTGAATATTGGGAATACTCCAACACTAGCGTAACTAAGAAAAGCCCCATTGCAACGTCTTGCCTTGTTCGCACACGAGCTTTAGATAAAATATGACTCATAAAAACGTAACAAGGTGTTACTATGTTATGCCGATAATCAGAGGTTGTGTAAAGATTTGAGACAATTTTAAAGAACACGAGAGTATCCAAGGATGGATATAGTTTATTATTTTTTTTGTATTCGGCATATTTTTCTTGAATTACATCAAGGAGGCAAAGTGAAGCCTTTTCTGGGTTCATGTGTATTAAATCGAATAATAAAGGATTAATCTTATCGAGTACTTGAAAGGAAGTGGCCACATCTTCAGTGGATGCATCAGCAAAAAGATCATTTATATACTGAAGAAGGAAGGCAAACAGTTTGTTAATTTTCTCCTTATTTTGAGGTTCTAGTTTGGGATGATTACACTTAATGATGCGTTCGACTAAAATACCTTGATTATCAGGTGTGTTTCTGCGAAGAAGTTCTTTGAGCTCTTCATAATTTGAAGGCATTTCTATTGCAAAAGGAAGTTTGTTATTAGTTCTATTGTCTTCAGAGTTCTCTATAGCACTTTTCGTTTTAAATTGAGGAGATTTGTATTTGGGAGTTTCTTCCGTCTCTGATTCAATATCTGAATCTTTAAGATCGCTCAATGCATCCTCCTCATCATAGCTTTCTTCCTCGTGCTCGCTCTCTTCATTTTCAGAATCGTTTTCACTTTGATTTATTTCGCCGTTACTTTCTCCACTATCCAGTTCACCGGAATCATTTCCTTCTTCATTAGTAGTCTTTTTATAATCCTTCGATAGCGATTGGCCTAAAATTAAGAGAATTTTGATTCAAATATAGAATTAATCACCTTTATTCCGATAGTTGTTTTACTAAAACGCCAGTAAAACGACAAGGCTCTAGAAACGAAAATTTGAATTTTATTGAAACGACTATCGTTATAATGCTTAGAAAAGTGAAGAACATAGAGAGTTCTACCCTTTTCATATTATTTGAACCCAAAATGTGGTCTCTGGAGCCTTCTCGTTTTAAAGGCGTTTTATTAAAACGACTATCGAAATAAGAGTGAATACGTTGGAATTTATTGCCTACAATTTTAACAATATTGCCTACTATTTTAACAAAAGTTGTTATTTTATATCTTATTTTAACAATGGTTGTTATTTTATATCTATAGTTTATAACTTACCATTTAAATCATATGCCAGAGTGCCTATTTCCTCGCCATCAGATCCAGCAAAATACCCGTCATCTAAATCATCTGCTGACCGATGATTTGTCTTCTCATTTGTATTTTCGCCTTCTCGCATTCTTGCCAGCCTTTCATTCTCCAACTTTTCTAAACGTTCTTTTTCAATACGAACTAGTTCTTCTTCAGATTTCAGCCTGTCACTAACAGCACCACGAGGCTCGAACACCATTTCTCGTAATGCTCTATCGTAGTCATCAGGTTTGGGTTTGACAATATCTTCTGGTTTATTTAATTTACCCACTAGTGGAATGAGATCTTTGTAATTACTATCGAGTTTGTTTGTCAACTCAAAAATTTCATCTTTTTCTTTGGCAGACTGAGCTTTACGAAGTTTTGTTTCCATAATCATTTCTTCTATGGCTGTTTTACGGTCCTGACGAAAATCATCGCCACCGAAATGGGCGGCTTCGGTGAAATTTGCTGAATTCGAGACATTAGCTTAATGTTTTGTTTGAAAAGAAAAACTTACATACCATCCATTACATTTTCATCTTCCATGTCATCATCAGATCTATTGTCATGGAACTGTTCAATTTCTTCTAACGTTTGACCACGATGGGTGAGAACTTCATCGACATTTAAATTGAATCGACTTGCTTTCTTGAACTGAGATATTTTCTCAGCAACGAAACGAGCATTAAGTAGCTCGTCGTTAATGACTTCAGAGTTTCTGCCGATACGTCTATCTTTGAATTCATTGCTTTTATTTTTCTGCATGAATTCTTTGCCAAGCGTTTGTTTTCTCTTTTGCACCGCTTTAGCTCTTGACACACCAGGTAACCCTTTATCATGCTTGCATGTTCGCCCAAGGATGCTAAATTTTTCTTTATTTATGTGTACCTCGAAGGGGTTGATTTTTTTCGTGTTTCCAGAAGAAAACGCGTTAAGTTTTGATTTTTTAGCATGAACATTGTCGGAATTTCCTTTTTTGTTTTTCTTAGTTTTAACCATTGTGTAAAATTCGTCTAGTTTTGTTAATCGATTAAAATCCAAGAGTTCGATGCAGATTGAAAAAAGTTTACTCTTAAAATTGACTTCACGTGGAATTCGATTTGGTTTAATATCTTGACACTTGACAGTTGAGTTTTTCAACATAAACAGAGATTGGCCGCGTTCAGTCTTAATCAAATAGTCCGGCATTATACGGCGCATGTTTAGCCTTGCATTATAGGCTTTTCACACCGAATTAAAATCTCGGATTTCAGCAACAAGATTACGAAATCTCATCGAAGCGTTCACACTGAACAGAACCAGGATTTCATTTGACGTTTCTGTCCATTTATCCTGCTTTCTCGGATATAATTTATCTTCTCTCCTTCCCTCCCCACAATTCAAATTTCAAATAGTCACTCGAGAGTCGAGACTCGACTCCATTATCTGCTTTTTATCTACCTCTTCTCTTGCTGACAATTTGCTGACAAAGCAGAACATTTCTAAAGGTTTGTTTTGACAATCTTGTGTTTGAAAGTAGATTTTGAGGAGATTTTGTCGTAATCTAGTAGATTTGGAAATCTGAAAATGTATGGGAAATCTAGTAGATTTGGATGAGATTTTGAGAATTTTGCTCGAAATCTAGATTTTGATTTGGTGTGAATAGCGTATTACGGTGTTCACATTGGACACACTCCGCCGACTTATTTTCACTCTTTTTTTTTTCTCATTCGCACTTCATGGTAAGAAAGAGACGAGAAAGTGAGGCAGGATTTTTAAAACAAATTAAGGGTATTCATGAAACGAGATAATAGCCGTATTTTTTTGGAAAAGTTATCCGTAGTACAGTAGGATTTTATATGAAAAACAAATACAACATCCGCAGTAGGGTCACTGCCGATACTCAAATAAACGTCATATCTCTATCCGCAGCAGGATTTCACTTCTCCTTCTACGGCAGTGATCCTACTGCGGATGTTGTATTTGTTATTCATATAAAATCCTACTGTACTACGGATAAATTTTACAAAAAAACACGGCTAATTTTCCGCTTTGTAGAAAAATATAATTTTCCGAAACATGTTTTCATGAACACCACCTAAAAAATACTTGCGTAAATGTGGCAAATATCTTGTGAAATGTCAAATTAAAAGTCAGAATCCATATTAATTTTGTTTATCAGCTTTATTTCTTCACTTTCCGCATCAAATTCGTGAGATAATTTTATTAGACTTGTAGAAAGTTTTTCCCATATAAATTTTGACAGCTCGTTTCTGCAGATGTAAAACTATCTGGTTTCCGAGGTTTATCAGGGTTTTCCGCGTTTACATGAATACCCTTATTGAAAATTAATGGATTTTTTTTACATTGTATCACAAAAGTAAATAAGCTTTCATTTAAAAAAATTATAATTAAACACTATTTGGAAAATAAATTGCAGTGCGAGAATGGTAAAATTGTTAACAAAAGTCCATCTACTATACACAAAATAATAACCAAATAAAATAACATTAGAAGTTTGCAAAATGCAGGAATGCCCTTATTATTGTTAGGAAAGTGAAGA
Source organism: Philhelius festivus (assembly GCA_963931855.1). NCBI lineage: Eukaryota > Metazoa > Arthropoda > Insecta > Diptera > Syrphidae > Philhelius > Philhelius festivus. The sequence goes on from OZ007555.1 coordinate 89,857,064, forward strand.
GGAATCCCAAAGCAGAAATAACCAAAGAAACAGGTAAGTCTCATGTAAACCTCAAACTATTCGACGAGTGTTCTACCAATCCGGTTATCATTGTCGAAATATTAGAAAGAAACCTTATACTGCGTCTCCACTGAGCGCTAATCTTAGATTTACTCAAATCTACTTGAAATCTTCTTGAAATCACTAGATTTACCATAAAAAAATTAATCATCTCGATTCGAGATTTCAAATAAATCTACTTGAAATCTACTGTACTGAACGGATTCACTTTTCTATTTCCAATAAATCTGACAGTTTGATGGAAGAAAAAAAAAACAGTCTGTTGACAAACTAAACAGGGATGCCACTTTGCTGCAATTGCAGTAGATTTACTGCACTTTCCGCAAAAAAATAAATCTACTGCCACTAAATCCAATCTACTGCACTTTTTCATTTTCAGCTTTAGAGCAGCTGTAAAAATAACTGCTGTAAGTTACAGCGGTGACCTCCTTTAGTTTGCCTGAACTAAGCCAATTCATTGTGAACTGGGCTACATTTTCTAAAATGACAGATGACATTGGTTGAATGCTTTCAATCATGAAACAAATCTCTGTTTTTTTTGTTCCCTTTTTTGTAAAAACTAACGGGAATCTGATGAATTTAAATTTGTTTATTAACATCGTCCGGAAAAAAAATAAATTTTACAATAAACATGGATAAAATATTTCAATCAGAGTTTTCACAGATACATCTTCTTGAACAACATATTTTCAATCTCTATATGGACTTGCTTAAGAATTTTATAAACCTTGATGAATGTTAAAATTTATTTAAAAGATTTTTCCCTCCACCAGTCTCTTTCAAATATGTATTTCGGGATAGAGTTTCAAGAATATATTAATGCAAATAATTTTGAAGAATTAGAAATCATTAAAATAAAAAAAGACATTTTAAATTTTTATATAGAAATTTGCATTCAAACTAAAAAACGTTTCGATTTTAACGATACAAAAATTAAACTGCTGAAGTACATAGATGCAAAATTAGTAATCGATGGTGCTATGCCATCAATGTTACCTATTTTAGTATGCTTTCTATTTACCAGTTGCAATAAAGAAGATTTAAATAGTCAGTGGAGGTCGTTACTAGGGAACCAGGAACTTTTATGCAAACATTATGATTCTCTAGACTGTTCAAGATTTTGGTTCGATTTACTCGATACAAAAAACGCTCTGGGGGAAAAAATATATGTCCAACTTTGTGAGTTTATTTTGATTTTGTGTTCACTCCCCCATAGAAGTGCTGATGAAGAACGAAAGTTTTCGACTGTAAGTTTAGTTAAAAATAAATTACGAAACAAATTAAATGTAATTACTCTTGAAAATGTAATTTTATGTAAGAAAATGAATGTCAGCTGTTGGACACCGTCAGACTCTCCTGGGTTTCTAGAGTTCTTTCAAAATTTTAATTTTACAGATGGAAAGAACATAAAAAGCAATTAAGTGGTCAATCAAAGAATTCGATTTTATATATTCAATTTAAAATATATCTATTGTTAGTTTTAAGAAACCGATTTTTGTATTTTGTAAAATAAAAAATCTACTGCATTTTTCTTAAGAATATACTGCGCTCCTCGTTTTTGAAGTGGCAACCCTGAAACTGAACAAAAAAAAAAAACATTCTAATAACTGACACTGTCAGCAGACTGTTTTTTTTTTTCTTTTTGCTTCCATCAAACTGTCCGACTCATTGGAAATGGGAAAGTGAATCCATTCAGTACAGTGATTTCAAGTAGATTTATTTGAAATCTCGAATCGAGATGATTAATTTTTGTATGGTAAATCTAGTGATTTCAAGAAGATTTCAAGTAGATTTGAGTTAATCTCAGATTATCGTTCAGTGGAGACGCAGTATTAGGCGTGTTTTGTTGAGCTTCTTAATGAACACATTAAGGGCGGTATTCACCGAACGCTCATAACTTAAGAGGCTCACAAACCCATTCACCAAGCAATAATATTGAATATTTATGAGCGCTCGTAAAAGTTATGAGTGCTCCTGATCACTCATAAGTTACGAGGGCTCTCTCCGAAAACTTGTTCGAAAACATTCGAAACAAACTGACTTTTTTTAAATTATCACTGTCGGAATTTGATTTGTGAATTTAATTTATATTGAAAAAACTTCAATCATAAATTAAAAAAAAAAAACATTAACAACTAAAAAAGTAGACCAAAATTTCTGCAAAAAGATCAGAGATACTCTGCAAGCTGAGATTTAGTGTTCCGCTCTTTGGAACTTTGTCGCCATTTAAGATATACCTGGTATTGGAGGGCTAAAGTGCGTATGAGCTTGCTATTGCCAAATTATAAAAGCACACACATGTTTGTCCATTTAAAAGGCTTCTGAGAACACTGCCAGACCTTTATCGAGAAGTTCTCTTAATAGACATTTTTAATGTCACCGTCTTTGAATTTTACAGAAAATTAAAAGAACCATTTTTTAGTTTGTTTTTGATTGCATTTATTCCCATGATCTTCACTGTATTTTATTCATTGTTTAAAATCCAGAGCAATCAACAAACTTGCAGGGCAGGAAAGTCGAGGCGGAGAGACAGATAGAGCACGGTGGTGATCCATAAGCCAGTCGCTGACGACCTTCTCAATTTCGATGGATTCTGTGAGAGGCCTGGAGCTGGGACTAGAGCAGATAAAGACTGAAACGAATCCGAGGATTTGTTCTGGCTCGAATTCAATTGGGGAATCTTAGAGGAGTTGAATTGCAATATGCTATCTCTGGACGCCAACTCAGCATTGCATGCGGCTCCACCGTTGTTTCTCATTTCAATGCGAATCTGCGGTTTCCTACTCTTTTTGGCACAACTCTATGTTTTCGACAGACTCTTGATGTAGCCTGGATTAACACAAACCCACCTGGAAATTATAAACTTTTATTAGCTGGGAATTTGCAGGTGTATTCGATTGGGTAGTTTTTTTTACCTTTCCATGTCACTGTGCTTCTTATCGGGTATCCCATTGGTTTGAATGGCAGCAACTGCCAATACTTGAGAAAAGACAATGAAGATAGAAAATTATTTAAGGCGAAACGCACTTTGGAGTTGAGGTCACTTGAGCTTTTAATTTGAGAAAAGACTTTCGTTTTTTGTTCCTTAAAGATGAGATGACAGTTCAAAGTTTTGTTTTTACGACTTATATTTTACATTCGACTTCTCGGCTTTCAATCTTGTTTGACAACTGCTTGAATTCACAGTTTGAACATGCCTGGTTGAGAGAGAGTGGCTCTCATTTTCGAACTTCGAAAAAATACTTATGAGGGGTTGGTGAATAGCACAAATAATTTCCAATTTATGAGCCTCTTAAACTTAAGAACCGTTTATGAGCCTTCGGTGAATACTGCCCTAAGAAATGTTACTAGACTTGGGTCGCGTTCCGGACCTATATAGTTTCAGGAACTATGTCTGTTACGATTTAGCCGGTCCGAGCACTCTGCTTTGAATAAAACGCACTCTTTTCTAATTTCTGAGAGGTTATGGGAGGTTTTATTCTCTAAAAAATGACTAATTTATATATATGTATATTGAATTTACCAAGGAAATCTTACTATTTTTAGCAGCTCTCTTCCGGGGATGTGTTCTGCTCGGAGTCCAAATCGAAATGAAAGACAAATGAAAGGCAAAGTATACAGTGACGATTCGAGACATATGACTCTTTCTAAAAACTATGCGCACGAAAGAAGTTATACCTCATTGTGTATTCCTACACTATACTTCGCGCGCTTTTTTGACGTATGAATAGTAAACTCGAATGAAATTGGATATGTTCTGTTCGATTTGGATTCCGAGCAAAGACCATTTCTGTAAGGGAACAAATACATCGAATCTTATCTTAACATCCCACCCTCCGTGAGGCGCCCGGTTCCACCGTAGGCTCACAACCAACCTTCAGTACAGCTAACTTCACTGCTGGTCTTCGGAGTATTCCTGTTGACGTCTTGACGTCAGCTGAACGGATCTGTTTATCTTGTCCAGCAAATACTTTTACGATTCTTCCTCGGACCCATTGGCTTCTTGGAACATCGCCATCACAGACGAGGACCAGGTCACCTGGTTGAAGATTTGGAACTTTAGCAAACCAAAATTCCAAAATTCTACTCTTCAAAATTTTAGCTTTCAATATAATTTTTCTGTATTTCAGAATAATACTCAAGACTCCAATTCTCAAAATTCTGCATTTGAAAAATCTGCCTACAAAAATAAATATCTATCTATACAAAATAATTGTTCTGAGTGGTAACCGTTTAAAAATTCGTCTATTTGAATATAAATCCTACATTTGCTCCAATATACATTCAAACAGCGAACGAAAAAAATCAAACCAAACAATATACCGTTTTTTCTCTATGCGTGAAGCAAAAAATGCCACCTCATACTCTTATTTGTAAGAAAATTGATAAAAAGAAAACAGAAAATAGCTTTATTGTCGTCGCTTTGTTCTGCACCTTCGGTTTGCTTTTACCGAAAATATTATCACCCCTTCCTGATTATCGTATGTCCTTACTCTCCACAACTCTACGTAAAAAGTTATGGAATACGCTCGTATGGCGCCGCATCGTTCGTTCCTCTTCATGAGAGTACTATAGTTTATATATACAATGGAGCAGGTACCACCTTTGTATATAAATTTTAATAGTACTCTCATGGAACACGAAAAAAAGTTTTATTATTGTGCCGCAAAATCGTAAGTGTGGCTATGTTAAGTAGTGCAGAGTTGACGTGTAAGGAGAAAATATAAGCAAAAGATGAGACGAGGTAGAGATATATTTATTCTGACAACAATAAAGAGGGTAAGGGAGAAAATATTATCTGCGTTTCTTTTCGCTGTCAGAATCAATTGTAGGTAGGTATATAAAGTTGCATATGCGAGGCGCGAAATGAATACAAGCAAAAAGTATTGAGAGTGTATGAGAGTTCTGGTTTGTTTAAATTCTGATACGATTAATTACCGAGGTTGCCATTTTGTCGACTTTGTAATAAGATCTAGAGGAATTTGAACTTAATAAAATCAAATTGTTTTATTTCGTTTTTGAAAACTAAATAATTTCAAATTGGCTTTATTTCGTTATGGTAACCAAAATAATAATAAATAAAAAGAAAATAGCTTTTGCATAGTATGTACAGTGGTGGACAAGAATTTAGCACATTAATAAAAGAAAAAATTAAACTATATTTACAAAATTTGTTTCTATTTCAATATTTTCATTTTTATGTTATTTACATTATTTACGGATATAAGTATATTTTTCCAAAATACAATCTTATATTTTTTATATATCAAAGAAAAAAATGAAAAAAATAACAGAAAACATACTTTTTTGTCTGGACATGAATTTAGCACATTTCATTAAAATTGCTTAGTTATGTTATTTACCGTTACTAAAACTATATTTTCTTTTATATTTTGTTGGAAATCCTTTGTTCTTTAATACTGAATTGAGTCTTCTTGGCAAGCTCTCGTATAAGGCCTCACAGCGTTGCTTAGGTATTGAATATCAAGCATTCTGTATCTCTTGCCACAAATCTGTTAAATTTTTCGTTTTTTATTTTTCAATGTGTTGCTCAACGTTATTCCACAAATTTTCGATCGGGTTCAGATCGGGTGATTGAGCAGGCCACTTTAAAACATTCACTTTATTGACCCCTAAGGTACTTTTCACTAGTTTTGAAGTGTGCTTAGGGTCATTGTCGTGCATGAAGCGCCATAAAACCGGCAAATTATCTTCGGCATATGGTATCATATGGTTCAAGATAATATCTTTGTACAGGTGCTCGTCCATTTTGGAGTCTATCTTCACTATTGGACCAATACCGTGCCAAGAAAAGGCAGTCCAGGCCATCACGTTTCCACCCCCATGCTTCACCGCCTTAATGGTGTATTTTGGATCATGTTCCTTATTTTGTGGACGCCACACATATTTTTTTCCATCTGATCCGAATCGACAGAACTTTGATTCATCGCTCCAAACTACATTTTTCCAGAAATTTAGTAGTTTGTCTAGATGTAATTTGGCAAACTCTAATCTAGCCTTCAGATTTTTTTTCGAAACCAATGGTTTTCTTTGCGCAATGCACCCTCAAATTTTTTTCATTCAGGCGTCGCGTCGTCTCACGGTTCTTCAGGATACATTGACATTGTAATTCTCCATTAATTCATTTCGAATGACACTAGAGGTCTTAAATGGATCCTTTGTTGATAATATGTAAATGACTTTATCTTTCCTCTTTGTTGTCTTTCGTGTGCGAGAGGCTTGTTTTACATGTTTTGTCACTTCATACTTTTCAAAATGTCTAAGAGCATTGTAGACCATCTTCCTGGAACATTCTAGAAGCTCAGAAATCTCCGTTATTGTGCGACCCTTTGACTTCATCTTAATGATAATACTCCTTTTGTCCTCAGAACACCATTGCCCTTATGCCATGACTATTTAATGTTTTTTTTAAATTTTATTTGAATATATAACATTAAGAAGATATAAAATTACCTCGAAAATAATTTTGTTCTCTTAAAAACCTACAAATTAAAAAAAAATAACCAAAATTTGTACACGTGCTAAATTGATGTCCAACCAAAAACAATGCAAATGACAAACTATCAACGATTTTTTCACTATGTAATTGGATTGCATATGAAAATATATAGTTTTGTTTTCTCTGATTTGTTGTCATATATATTAGTTCAAAATGTACCGTTGCTTGGAACAAAACAAGAGAGAAAATTAAAAATATGGTAGTGCCCATCTCAGTGTGCTAAATTTGTGTCCACCACTGTAGGTACATACCCATAGAAAATTGTATGAAATTAAAAAAAAAATAAAAAATAAAAAAAATAATTTTGATTAGGTACAAAAACGAAAAATTATTGCTATGCGTTGATAGGTATTTATATAATTAAATATAAAAAAAAAATTTGATATAGGTATAGACCAGTTTTTAAAATTTATTCATGTAAACTTTGTTTGCAAAAAATATAGAAAATTTTTAATACTTTTTATGTGTATAAATAACAATTTCAGAAATTCATAAATATTCACATAAAGCTATTTTGAAAAAAAATCAAATAAGTTTTTCGAGAAAAAAATAATTTTACAAAACTTAAATTAATTAAAAAAATAGAATAAAATTATTATTGACATAATATTTAAAAAAAAAAATTGGAAAAATATTTTGTATGCATTTACATATTGCTTATAAGCAATTTTTGAAAAATTAAAAAAAAAAGGAATTTGGTGTCAATTTTAAGAAATTATTGAAAAAAACATTTTTTTTCCAAAAATTAAAAAAAAAATTTTTCAAAGCTTTGAGATGCAATGGTTTTTAAACTTATTGGAAGCATCTCTATAAAAAATCCCTATTTCGATAATGAGATAATTGTCAAAATTTGAAAAAATGGTATCGAAAAACGAATTTTTATCTTTAAACGCGATTTGCGGCTAAACGGAGCCTCGTAGACCCCTCAAAGTTGACATTTTCAAACGTGATTTCTGGCCAAACTATTCATCCTACAGAATTAAAAATTACATATTCGTGATCTAGGGAGTGCCACCTTTCAATCCACTTATGAAACGAAAAACGAAAACGCTTAAAAAGTATTTTAAGCGTGTAACAAAAAAATATTGTTTTAAAGTAAAATTTCCTAAAATCGTGCGCTAGCTTTAAGTTTTATTACTGTACGAATGGAAATTAAATTTCGAAAAATTTGTTTCTTTTTATTAATTTTTGTATATAAAAGCTTATATTTTTAAGAAAACAACACGAATTATAATTTTTGTTCTTGGAGGATAACGTTATTTTTAGGTAAAATACAGTTTTTGAGAAAATCGAAAACAAAAAAAATGGTCCCAAGGGTGGTACCAAAAATAACAATTTTTTGTAAAATTTTTTTCAACCATTACCTAGCTCATTGTATATACATATATACAATGCCTAGCTTTAACTAAATGATTTTTTTTTTTTTAAATCTGTGGGACAGTTTTTGAAAAAAAAAAATATTTATGAAATTTCGAAAAAAATTCCAAAGAAAAAAACATCTACCAAGTTTGAAGAAAATCGGCCGAGCCGTTTAGCTGTAGTCGAACTCAAATGTTTAATAAAGTGGTTTATTGAACATAATAGTTCTTCATAACTTAAAAACTAAAACAGATAGAAAGAAATGGAGTACGCCATTCGAAAGAGCATGTTTGATTTATAAAAACTGCATTTCTAACTAAATTTCGCCAAAAATGCTCTTTTGAACAAGATATAACTCAGACGACAATATGCACAGAAATAATTTTCTTCTATCCCAAAAAATACGTAATAGCCAAAAAAGTATTGAAAGTATTGACCTTGAAAATATTTGCCTACAGAAAATAACAACTACCAAATCCCCACACACACCTACATTCTACTCCAATGTACATAGTATGTGCCTTTGTTCTCCTACTTTATATACAGTATTCCTATTGCTGTCACTGTCATGTATTAAATGTCTATCTGTTAAAACTCTGCCATAGGCACCTCTGCTAATTTAGTAATTATGGTGCCGCTTGGTTCGCCTAGTCGCGTTCCTATTCATGATAGTACTATTCAAATATATATACAATGGTACCACTTCAGCTTTTGATTGCGATCCAGGAAGTTGTGCTTAGCTTTTGATTGGGTTGCAGTTGCTTGATCAACTTTAAGAGGAACTGAATCTTTTTTTGATTTGACTTCCTGTGCTGGTTTCACTGATTTTGCAGCAAGTTTTTTATTGGAAGAGAATGTCGAACTATCAAAAATTGATTGCAATTGCAAAATTGAAAAAAAAAAAAATAATGACAGTTCATTTTGAATTTTCAACAACCGCTGGGGTTGAATTGTCAAAAACTAGTTCCTTTTTTTAAGTGACATCTTTTGATCGCGCATTTTCGTTAGAGAGAACCTTAAAAGTGGAACCACTTTTTTTGAGGATTTGTATGAAGAAAATAAGCTACTAGCAGTCCATATATAGTAAGTCAATGTGATTACAAGTAAACTAAAGTAAACAAGACTCATCAGAACGAGTTCGGAGCACAGAGATGCTCCAAATGCAATGTCTTCATCGAACATGCCTATTATTGACAACTGATGTCAACGGACCTGCAGGAGAGGAAAAATAAAATTTCAGCTACTTTTTGCGTTGCGTCCGGTAAATGCGTTTCCTATGGGTCGCTTTCGTTTCTTATAAGAACGTGTGTAATTAATCGAGCTGCCGCAACGCATACGATGGATTCTATGAGTCGGCACATTTTCGAATTGACGTCAACAAAGATAATGGGAAAGATACATTTTAAATACATTACTTTGCTGTGTTCTTTTGGACTAAAACCGGTTTTAGTCTTTAGTCCAAGCACACACGAGATGATTTCAACCTGAGCTAACAAATGTATACCTGAACCTCTTTTATACTCTGCAATTTTTCCAACCCTAGCAATTTTGTGTACCCCCGCCACCACACAGTCTCTCTCCCACGGGCTTAAAAATCGCAAGGTAATATTGCTATGTTTAAAAGCAGTCTTACTAAAGTTGAGTAAAATGGATGGCGCTCTTTTTGACGCTTAGATGCCGCTTTTTTGACGAACAGATGGCGCTCTTTATGACCCACAGATGGAGCTTTTTTAACGCACATGATTACTAAGCTGGGTGCACATCATTAAATCGTAAAAGGACACTAATACAATACTAGCCATTTCTTAGTTCATTTTTATCATCGCTTAAATTTGTCAGATTTGTGCTTTGAAATACAATTGAAAACGACAGACAAAAGTTTTTATAAGGCTCCAGTTATAGCTATCATTGAAATGCATCATTGAAATTTTTCATTCCCATTTTTAAGACGAATAAACAAACTGCAATGGCTTTAATTGGTACCAAAATGATGGTAATGAGTAGTAGAATTTTTGTACTCTATAAAATACTAAATTCTGATTTAAACCTTATTTTAAATCCACTTTTATTATTTCACTGATAGAAATCAATTTCAATGAACAGCTGATTTTCGTTTCTTTAATATGGAACACAATCGTTCCACTGAATGTGTTCGATTCTCTTTCTATTCTCAAATGTCAGTTTTCCTTTCAATGATCAACTCTAAACTCAAATGCATATAATTGGTTGTAATCAGCTACTGACAGGATCTTTTACTGGAACCAATTTCGAGAACCATGGATTCCAGTCATATGTAAATGCCTCATATATACTACGTTTATATGCAGTATCGAAAGATCTAGTTGGATTATGGTGGATTTACATGTTTCTGCATCTGCAAAATGCAGAAAAGTAGAGAGAGGCAGATATATGTCGAAACCCGTAAGTGGGAGAGAATCTTTGAGTATATATAATATGGAGGGCTCGTTTCTATTCCAAATGCGTGACTATCATAGGGGGCGCTACTCAAATTTGTGTAAGACAAAGTTATTGCCGAGTGCTTCATATCACATGTGACGGAGAACTATATGCGAGGAGAAGGTAAGCACAAATCGGAGGATACGGCTGTATCCTTAACTTACAGAAAGTGAGACAGCGACCCCTATCACAACTTCAAGTACTACAATGCATTAGGGATAGGAACGAGCCCTCCATATTATATATACTCAAAGGAGAGAATACACAGATGGCAACTCTTTTTTGCTTCCTATAACCTGCTATAACTTGTTAATCATATGTTTTCCTTCAAAATTAATTGGTGTTTTGTGTGCAATTTATTTAAATTATTTGCAATCCTTCCAAAATTTAATTGAATTCAGTGTATTTTTAAGAAAAAAAAGTAAAAAAAATCAAATATTCCATTTAATTTATAAAAAGTGTCAATAAAATACGCACATTTAGTGAAACCGGAGCTGGAGTTGATGCCTTCTTGGCTAAACTTTGGAGGCTCGTCGAGGGAATATAATTAAATTTGTTGGAGTAAGGATGATCGAAGTTTCATAATTTAGAATCAGGCCCAATTTGCCCGTGAGCTGCTGCCTTTGAATTATATAAACACAACAATATGGCAAGATTCATTCGGCAGCTTTATATGTATTATATTACATTACAATTACATCTATCGACAATGGTGGTCTAAAATTCGATCGTGACGACATGTTCGTCTCGGTCGCGATGGAGGTTTACAAACATTCGAACTCTCTGGTTTGCAGATACTGAGAATCTCAGACGAGTCATTCGGGCGGATTAAGGTTATTTTGGAAAATAAGCACAAGCATGGAATTCAATTACAAACACATCCAAACGTCGATAAAGAACTCTTTAAAACACGATCACAAATTCGTCTCAAAAACCCAGCCAGGCCATTCCCATTCAACACAGATGTTGGTGTGCTCAAATGGTGATACACCACACAAGATGATTCAGCTATTCCTCTTACAAGTATTTTTTAACATCTTTATAGTTTGATTTAAAAATTAACTAAATCTTTTAATATTTTTGTAATCAGTTAACTGTTGGCCTTCAGAAAATGGTGATGGTGGTTGCGATATCAACATTGAGTATTAACTCGAGGCACAGCGCCTTGAATTGCAAGACGTCTGTATTGCTAATCCCCTGAGGTAAGTCTTAGGTCATTACATCTCAAACGATACCCTAAAAATCGCTTCTTTCCAGATTGAATATACAACCGTCAGTAGGCGAATATGACGGCACCTACAATTATGATTCACGAAAGCACGTCCTTCAATGGCTCATCCCAGTTATTGATGCTTCAAAAAAGGCAGGATCAGGTCCCCATTCCAGGGGACTTTTTCCCATTACAAGTAAATATCACTTAAACTAACATGCCTCGTAACATTCGATTAACAACTGACAATTTTCAGGTTTCTTTTGTTTCGAAAACTCCTTTCGCTGATATTCATGCCAAGGATGTTGTCAATGTAGATGATGATACACCAGTAAAGCACTCAACCGAATCAGTTTTGATTGTAGATAAATATCAAATTGTCTAAGAGATTTTAGTTTTTATTTCTAAATTTTTTTCAGTTATAATCGTATTCCCCACTATACAAACATAAATATAAATATACATATTCTCTTATTTTTAATATAGGTAGGTACATTTATTAAAAAAAAAAACATCTCCAATGTTTAATACACAGGGGAGAATCTGTATCGTTAAAAAACAGAACATTTCCACCAATTTTTTTTTCTCAGCTCCATTGATTCAAAGTTAAAATATTATGTATGTACATCTAGAATGATAAAAGTAATAATTGATAAAAATATACATTTATGCTTGATGGACAAAAGCGTTTTATCTTATCTCATTTCCACTTTAGGTCAATTGACACACTTACAACGGGGCAAATTTGTTGATTTAAAAAAATACAAATTTGAACATGGTCGCATATATTTGCTCCTATAGCTCGAGTGGCTAAGGATTAATAATTTAAACTTCTTAGTCTCCGAGTAAGCTCCTTTTGAAAAAATTCCACAACGAATTCATCATCACTTGAAGATGACGATGGTAAAGAAATGAAATGATTCGTTTACAGTCGACGACGAATGTAAGAAAATCTCATCTATGTGTATATATTTTTGTTTTTGGTTTTGCGTTTAAACAAAAATTTAAATTAATCGATTCAAAATAGCTTGTTTGGCCTTTAGTTCACAAAAATGGGCGTTTCGTCTCGGAGATCTTACATGGACTCTAGACTAAATTCAGTTCATCTTATTTTGAAATCGATTTTTTGACAAAAATCCAATGTGAACTAATCAACGGGCAAAATTTTGCTTCGTTAATGATTAAAATTTTAATCTTGGTTGAATATAGTCCATATTGGATTTTAGTCAAAAAATATGTACGATGATAAGAATTTGTTTGAAAAATTGCCTATACCTACTAAAACAATTGATGAAAAGGGAATTGTTAAGCCAGAAGCATTAAGCAAGGTTTTGAATGATGTGAAGGCGATGCGTGGACGTCAGGATTCATTGGATCCTAGATTATCTGTAACGAAACAAGAAAATGTAGCACTTTGGCGTGAAATTGTATCACTTCGACAAAAACACACTAAGCAACAGCAAATTGTCAACAAGCTCAATTAATTCCTAATAACGACCATCAAGAATCATGACAAGTGTCAAACGTCATATGCAATTGATGATCAACGATACTCCGGAACAAGCTAATCTAAGGAAAGCAAGTGAAGCTGGATCGGAATGTGGACCTGTAATTCATGAACTGGGTGAAGAACTTTTTGATGAACCGAATGCAGAAAATGATTCTGGTTTAGAGTAATAATATTTATTTTTAAATATCTTGCTAAAAAATGCAAAATGTATGTTTTTATTTTTAGTTCACCAATGAGTCCATATCCAAATATGCCATCGGTTGTTTCCAGTAATCATGATGACGATAGTCCTATACCAAAAATTGAACATCCCCAATCCAATGGAAGCATTAACAGTCATTCGACTATTCGAATCAAAGTTTAGAAGATGCTCAGGTAAACATAGGAAATATTACACCAGGACGATCCGGAGATGTTATAAACGTTGTCAACCACCCCGATGGATCTCAAAACGTTTATCTTGTTTCTGAAGTGACTGACAGTGCACCTGAAACTCCTAAGACAATTATAAATGATGAAAATCATCTCACTACGCCCATGGTAAAGGAAATGATACTTTGACATCATTAAATTATTGTGATTATCAAAAAAAAAAAAAAAATGCTTCTTGTTATTGAAACTAAAACTTTGTTATTTTTATTTATTGAAGCTAAAATGTTATATTATTTTATTAATGTACATATATTTATCATTTGATCTTTTTTAGGTACGACACAACTCATTCAACTTGTTTCGTAAGAGGTTTTTGTTCAACCTATGTTTGCACAAATATTGGCCATTCAAAAATGCAACTGGATTATCGTATTTATAGAGACGCAGATACTTTAGATTGTCGTTATCAGATATGTAAACTTTTTGAAGATCGTATTCTCCTTTAAAATTTGCTTCCAGTTCATCTACCAACTCATCACACAATGGACATGTATCCTTTGTGTAGTGTTAGAACTGTTTTTCCTTCAGCCATGTGATTGGATCTGAAAATTAAACGTTTCAAATTGTGAAAGTAATGGAGACTTAAACAAAAAATAGTTAAAACAAAAATGTTTACTTTTATTTTCTAAAATAGGGTAGATAATTATAAATTTAAACAATAACATGATGCAATTAAAGTTAAAGGTTTTATAAAAATGCAAATTCTGGCTTATTTTTAAAGGCACAAAGTTGTTTTTATCGAGTCTTACAATTTTTGGATGAGAATTGATGAAGCACCACCACCGGGAATTTTTTAATATTGGCCAAAACCACTAATGAAAATGTCTTCATTGATTTCCCACATTGCAGCTTCATTCTTTTGAATGCCAGTTTTTTCCAATAACTTTGGGATTGCAAATGCTGGTGCAATGGGGAAGTCAATGAGATCGGTTTCAGCATCCTGAAAGCCAACAATTCGAGCCAAAGGCTTGAGTTTCAAACGTTCGATGGATCAGCAGTCATCAAGACAACAGCAGCACTCCCATCGTTTAAAGTTGATGCATTTCCGTCCATAACAGTGCCATTCTCTCTCTGGAATATATGTACTGTCGTCAGCTTGGCCGAATTTGTCAAAGTTAACCCACTTGAATTCTTCGTCCTCGGCTACGATTATATCTCCTTTTTTCTTTTGTTGTATTTTAACAGGGACGATTTCAGCATCAAAGACTTTATCAGTCCATGCTTTGGTCGAACGCTTATAAGAGCTAATAGCAGTCATCTTGCTCCTTACGCGATATGCCCATTTTCTTTGCAGTACTATCAGCGCAATTTCCCATATGGAATTTATTATAAACGTCCCACAGACCATCATGTACAATACCATCAATAAGATTAACCCCTATATAAGGAGTTGCTCCTCGTTTCAGATAGTATGGTACTTTGGACATTGATTTCATACCACCAGCGACAATAATCTCAGCCTGGCCCAACATCAGGGTTTGTGACGCAATCATTACGGCCTTCAGTCCAGCTTGACGAGCAGGAGCTTGTCCCAAACCAGCTGAGGCTAAATTTCCCATGTACACTTCGTTAACATCTTTGTTAACAACCCTGCTATAGCCTAGTATACCAGATTGTCAGGCTTCTTTGTAGTTACATTCCTGGCGGCTAGCGGCTATCGACCAACCGAATATGCCGGAAGTCCTCACCACATTTTATCATTTCGGCCGGCATCCATTTTCTCATTTTTATCTTGGCCATCGAGCGCATTGCGCAAGTACAATTATCAGCTTAAACTATTTTCTTAACTAATCAAAAAATATTATTATTGAATTCGAATCCTAACTTAAAAAGAACTAATGTAAGTACATATAATTGAAGGGCTTATTTGCATAACATGATAAGCCACATTTTCAAAATATCGAGATAATAGCATTTTAAGTTAAGACAAAAAGAATCAAATAATATGAGGGTGATTTTTATTCCAATTTATTTTTTTAAGATTAAGTAATATATTGTAATATTTTTTCCTAGGTTCTTTAAATAAAACTTATTACTCTTTTTAGTATTTCTTCTTTATTCACACTTTCCAATTCAAAACAGTAAATCTCAATTTATAAACAACTCAAACACTTTTATTTAAATTTAAATCACACTTGTTTAATAACACAATCCAATAAGCAATACCTTTGCACACTTTCATAATCCAAAATCAACTGTCTCGCTCACCGTGAACACTCCCTTATATACTCAAATTAGTTGTTCTCGAAAGTTCTTGTATTGGAATGTTCTAGATGTCTGGAATAAGGGGAAATACATTTGACATTGGAAAAGAGCTTTTTGTTTCTTCCATAAATTAGATATGCAGTTTTCCAACAGATGGCGCTGTAGTAGTATAAAGCTCTGTTCACAACATTGCCCCCTTCTTAAGATTGTTCGTCCCGAACAATTCCATCTCCAGATTCGCCACTGTATCGGTGCAGTCGATCGCTATGCACAACTTTTAACTTTCCTCTTGACCCTCTTTGAATTCGGTAAACGACATCATTGATTTTCGTGACGACAGTATAAGGGCCTTCCCAGTTTTGTTGAAGCTTCGGAGACAATCCCTTTTGACGATGTGGATTATACAGCCATACACGATCTCCTACTTGGAATCCTGTCGTGTTTGCTCTTGTGTCGTACCTTGTCTTCATTCGATCGCTGTAAGCGCTCATTCTAGTCCTGGTCCTTTCGTGGATGTCGATTAGCCTCTCTTGTAGGTCACTCACGTAATCCCTTGTTTCTTTAGACTCTTGTGATGGATGTCCAAACCTTATCTCACTAGGCAGCCGTATGCTTCTTCCAAACAGGATTTCAGATGGCGTTTGTCCTGTTGAGCTATGTATTGCACTTCGGTAGGCCATCAAAAATAGTGGTATGTGCCTATCCCAGTTTCTTTGGTAGTCGCCTACGACTTTAGTGAGGTGTTCTTTTAAAGTCCTGTTGAATCTCTCGACCATTCCATCAGATTGCGGGTGAAGTGGTGTGGTTCTCGTTTTCTTAATGCCAAGGAACGCGCAGACCTCTTGGAATATGTTCGACTCGAAGTTCCTTCCTTGGTCGGAATGAAGTTCCATAGGCACACCAAACCTGCTTACCCAGTTAGACACAATCTGGTCGGCCACGGTCTTGGCTTCTTGGTTCGGAATAGCGTATGCCTCAGGCCATTTGCTGAAGTAATCCATTACCACCAGAATGTATTTGTTTCCAGCATTCGTTTCCGGAAATGGGCCAGCCACATCAACAGCAATCCTTTCAAACGGTGAGCCGACATTATATTGCATCATTTTTCCTTGCAGTTTTCTACCAGGTCCTTTGGTTGCAGCACAAGCGTCACAATTTCGGCACCACTTTTCAACGTCGTCTCTTGCATGCAACCAGTAGAATCGTTGCCTCACCTTTTCTAAAGTCTTATTGACTCCCAAATGGCCTCCTGAAGGTCCATCATGCATCTCTCGAAGAACCTCTTTGATTTTCGATTGAGGTAACACAAGCTGCATCACATAGGATTTACCATCAGCGGACTCCCATTTTCGCCGAAGAACACCTTCTTGCACATGAAGTGAGTCCCATTGTGCCCAATAGGCCTTTAAAACTGGACTCCTATCGGAAATGTCATTCCATGCGGGTTTTTCTTCATGTTCCTTCCATGCGAGAAGAGGTTCAATGTCGGGGTCTTCTTGTTGAGCAGATCTTATTTCTTCATTGCTCCATCCACAAATGGGGTCAGCCCTTATTCGCAGAATGTTGATGGATTCCTTTTCTTCTTGTCGCCTGCAATGCTTGCAGTCTATTTTACAAGGTCTTCGGGATAGTGCGTCAGCATTTGAGTGCAGCTTTCCCCTTCGGTGTTGAATTTCGTAATCGTAAGTCTGCAGTCTTTCTATCCACCTTGCGACTTGTCCTTCTGGGTTCTTGAAGTTCAACAACCAGTTAAGAGCACCATGATCGGTTCGTAGAAGAAACTTCTGTCCATAGATGTATTTGTGGAAGTGTTTCGTTGCCAAGATGAGTGCCAATAGTTCTCTTCTGGTCACACAGTAGTTCCTTTCGGTCTTCGACAGTACTTTGCTGAAATAGGCGACAACCTTTTCCTCGCCATTGTGAACTTGTGACAGAACAGCGCCGACTCCCACATTGCTTGCATCAGCATCGATGATAAAAGATTTGCCTGGAGTCGGATAGATCAGCACCGGAGCATTGCATAGACGGTATTTCAGTTCTTGGAAGGCTTTTTCACACTCACCTGACCATCTAAACTGCTTGTTCTTTTCCGTAAGCTGATGCAAACTCTTCGCAATTCCGGCAAAGTTCTTAACAAAACGTCTGTAATAAGTAGCAAGACCAAGAAAACTTCGTAGTTGATGTTTGTCCTGTGGTGTTGGCCAATTTTTGACGGTGTCAACTTTTTCAGGATCGGTCTTGACTCCTTGGGACGAGATGATATGTCCCAAATACTTTACTTCAGTCTGGAACAGTGCACATTTTTCTGGGTTTAGTTTAAGGTTAGCCTCTCGAAGTCTCTGGAACACACCCCTTAAGTTCTTGCAGTGTTGGTCGTATGTTTTTCCATAAACGATAACATCATCCAAGTAGACAAGACAAGTTTTCCACGTCAGGCCTTGAAGGACGCACTCCATCAAACGCTCAAATGTTGCCGGAGCGTTGCAAAGACCAAATGGCATCACCTTGAACTGCCAGAGCCCATTACCTGTGGAGAACGCTGTCTTTTCTCGATCTTCAGGGTGAATTTCAACTTGCCAATATCCACTTTTCAAGTCCAGTGTTGAAAACCAATGTGCTCCTTCCATCGCATCTAAGGTATCACTGATTCTTGGCAGGGGATAGCTGTCTTTCTTGGTCACATCATTCAACCTTCGATAGTCAACACAAAACCGTGTACTTCCGTCCTTCTTTTTGACTAGGACCACTGGTGACGCCCAAGGACTCTTTGAGTTCTCAATCAAACCATCCTTCTTCATGGTGGTAATCATTTCCTCAGCTTCACCTTGTTTGGCCAGTGGCAGACGTCTTGCGGGCTGACGAATGGGTCTTGCATCTCCTGTATTTATTCGATGTTGCACCATTTGTGTCCTTCCATATTTCCCGTTTGGTGAAGCGAAAATGTCGACATACTCATTCAGAAGGATTTCTGCCGTTTTAACCTGATGTTGGTCTAGGTTAGATGAATTGAGTATCTTTGCCTTGATGGTATTGAGCTCCTCACGGTCTAATGTCTTTTTCGGTGTTTCAGCGTCAATTTGTGTTATGGCTGCGACAGATTCGCACTTACCGATAACTTCTCCTTTCGTCAACTTAACATCGTACGGTTTGGTGTTGAGTATCCGTACGGGGACCATATTGTTCTTAGGAGCCACAAGTGTCTTCCCAATGATGACCTTTTGGGAAGAACAATCTGGGTCTGGTTCCACCATTAGGTATCGATGGCGTTCACACTCACCTTCTAATTTTGTCCAAACAAATACCTCAGAAGAAGTAGGAATAATCACGTCTTCCTTGATGACAGTCCTTAGAGTTGTTGTTCCTTCGTACGCATAGATCATTGGAATCTCTGTATTCTGGTATTTGAGTACCTGGTTGCCGATTCCAAAACTACACGATGTTCTTTCATGAAGTCCATTCCGATGATACATTCGTCACATATATCTGCTACCAAAAATTTGTGTGAGAATTCTAGACCTGCAATTCGAATTCCAAGTCGGACTTCACCATAAACCCTAGCTGCTTCTCCTGTGGCAGTTCTAAGACGGTAGCTATTAGTGTTATGTAGCCAATTCAGGTGTACTAGGTCTTGACGCACAATGGAGGCTGTGGCACCGGTGTCGATTGTGACCACACGTTTGTTGCCATTTAAAGTTGCCTCGACAGTCAGACTTTTATTATCTCGCTTAGTCTGAGAGACCTGGATGGTGTTTCTGGGGCCATCGATACCAGAAACCAGCTTCTGCCCCTCGAAGTTGGTTCTTACTCGTTTCCCTGTTGGGAAACTGTGCGGGAAGTAACACTGGTGTTATTGTTACCTTGTTCTGGGTTTGAAACTCCGTGTCCACAATGTTGACAAGCTCTTCTTGGTGGTAATCGACATTGACGCTGTAAATGTCCGGTCTTGTTGCAATTCCAGCATTTTGCAAGTCCGTTTCGTTGGTTCCTTTGGACATCAGTTCTTTGGCATGAGCATTCTTCGACGATGGCTTCTCTAAGTCGATGTACTCCGTGAGAAGCTTGCTCTGCTGCTTCCATTGTCAAGGCAAACGCTAATGTTTCAGAAAGCGTTCGTTTTCCAGCAGTTCGCACGGCCCTTTGAAGATGTATGTCGGAAATGGCGCGAACAAATGCCTCAACTGCGAACTGGTTACAAATTTCCTCTCCAAAATCTGGATATGCAAGATGAACAAGCCTTTCAATGTCCGCTTGCAGTTGTTGTAGAGTTTCGCCCCTCTTTTGAACTCTGGAATTAAGTTGCACTTTGAAGACTTCTTTCATGTGGCTGTTACCAAAGCGTTTGTCTATAGCCAAAACCAAGGAATTGAAGTCGCCGCTCTTATCTGCTGGTATGGTTTGCAACAACTCAGCAGCTGCTCCTCTAAGAGCAAGAGTTAAGGCTATATACTTGTCAGCCTCATCCCAGCCATTTGTTGTGGAAGCTGCCTCGAATTGCTTCTTGTATATAGACCAAGAAGTTTGTCCATCAAAGGTTGGAGGTTGCATCTCTTTTTTTCTCAAAGTTTCCCCAGAACTTTCCCGAATCTTTATGTTTCGAACACGGTCTAACTCTTTTGAAAACGTCTCCACTTTGTTGTCGACTAGCAATGAAACACGTTCATCTAACACTTTTGAAAACGTCTCCATTTTGTTTTCGACTTGATTCCCTAACAATGAAACACGTTCATCTAACTCTTTTGAAAACGTCTCCATTTTGTTGTCGACTTGATTCTCCAGCAATGAAACACGTTCACCAAGTGCAGATACATTATTCTCGATATTAACAAGCTTGCCTTCTAGCATGTTCCTCTGCTCTTCCAGAAGGTCTTTTTGTTTCTCCAGGCGTTCGAGAACATTCTTTTGTTCGTTTTTCTGCTCATTTCGTTGCTCTTCGAGACGTTCGAGAACATTCTTTTGTTCGTTTTTCTGCTCATTTCGTTGCTCTTCGAGACGTTCGAGAACATTCTTTTGTTCGTTTTTCTGCTCGTTTCGTTGCTCTTCGAGACGTTCGAGAACATTCTTTTGTTCGTTTTTCTGCTCATTTCGTTGCTCTTCGAAACGTTGAAGCAGAAGACTAATCATATTTGAAACATCTACATTTTTACTTACGTCTGCTTCCTCAGCGGCAGCTTCAAAGACGAAAATGTCCGGGTCTTCATTTTGTTGTTTCAAATATTCGGCCAAACGCAAAACAAGCTCATTTTTCGATCCTGCTCTAGAAAGTTCTCGCTTGCCTAACTCACTTTTCAGCTCATTACAATTGAGCTCTTTTAGTAACTTGCTCATTTTTATTATTATTTTATTTTTTTTTTTTTTTTTTTTTTGCACACTTCACTGCACAATAAGTTTTATCCCACTTCTGACACCAATGTAATATTTTTTTCCTAGGTTCTTTAAATAAAACTTATTACTCTTTTTAGTATTTCTTCTTTATTCACACTTTCCAATTCAAAACAGTAAATCTCAATTTATAAACAACTCAAACACTTTTATTTAAATTTAAATCACACTTGTTTAATAACACAATCCAATAAGCAATACCTTTGCACACTTTCATAATCCAAAATCAACTGTCTCGCTCACCGTGAACACTCCCTTATATACTCAAATTAGTTGTTCTCGAAAGTTCTTGTATTGGAATGTTCTAGATGTCTGGAATAAGGGGAAATACATTTGACATTGGAAAAGAGCTTTTTGTTTCTTCCATAAATTAGATATGCAGTTTTCCAACAGATGGCGCTGTAGTAGTATAAAGCTCTGTTCACAACAATATATAGTATTCATAATATTATACCTTAATAATGTGTGAAAAACAATATGTAAATAATATATATATAAAACAAATTACTGGTGGCTTATCACGTTTTTGCACAGAAAAAAAGAACAAATAATTTCAAAAATCAAAAAAAAAAAAAAAAAAAAAAAAGTTTTTGTAATAGAAGTACTTTATTAGGCTAGTCGCGTACTGGCAACTGTGATCGAAATCAAATAGTTTAATCACCAGTTGAAAGGGAACCGCGCACTGGCAACTCTTTACTCACGCTCACACTCTTTTCTCTCTTGCACTTATAAAAAACAGCTCAACTGTTGCGAGGCAATCATTTAGTTTGTGTCAAAACACAAACTTTTTAGTTTCGAGAATCGAGTTTCTCTAAGTGCGCGGTGTCCCATATAAGCCCATATGTTTCATTTTAGCAACTAAACAGTTGCGAAACTAAAAATTGAATGTGCGCGCCTAGCCTTAAGGTACTAGTATGGTCTAGAATGCCAAGAAAACGCACGATTTTTGGGATTTTTTTTTCTCGGAAACCTTATTAGGTAATAACATAAAGGTTTCTTACGAGACATTTTACCACAATTTGACCAAAAAATTATGAACAAAAAAAAAACGGCGACCCAAAAATGGCTAAAAAAATTTCCATTTTTTAAAGCTCGATATTTTTATTTCGTTTTGACTTTTTAAACAAATTGTGGTAAATTGTGTCGTAAGAAACCTTCCTTTAAATAACCCACTTTGATTTTTTTGTTTCAGTCCAGCCAATTCTGAGATTAACTGTCCGCCATGGGACCATGTATTTTTTGATCAGTCAACGTTTGCGCCCTCTATAATTCGGCCAAATTTCGAAAATTAAACAAAAAACATTTTTTTTTGTACTCTTGACGCATGTGTTCATTATTTAAAAAAAAATATGTTATTACCTAATAAGGTTTCCGAGAAAAAAAAATTCCAAAAACATGCGTTTTTTTGGCATTCTAGACCGTACTAGTACCAAGGAATTTTTTTATAGATATTCGTATTAAAATGTATTATAATGTTTCATTGTATTATAATGATTTTATTAAAAAGTAAGCGTTAGTAAAAAAAAATATTTTCATCAGAAAACCGTTGGTAATTTGTATCACATCTTTGTCTCCAACGAGATGTTGAAGCTTTTTCTGGTGTAGCCTCATTAACTCTTTTTAGTTTCTGTGACGGTGGAGCGGAAGAACTACGTTCGTGTTCACTTTCTGTCGATTCCTGAAAAAATGACTCTCATACACTATGATATTCAACAGAAAACACAGGAAAAGGAATTTTTGCGCTTTTTTAATAACATGATAAGCCACAAAAAAACATGATAAGCCACAAAACAAAATTTTAGTTGATTTTTTTATAACAACATGATAAGCCACAAAAACAATAATATCGCACATACCTCAGCAATTTCTGATGATTTATTATCATCTGATGGTCTAAAATCAGTATCAACAATACTATCATCGCAATCTTCCGAAAAACCGTCGCTATCGATTGTTTCTTTGGGAAAACTCATTTTTTTATAAAAACACTTTTAAAATTTGATTAATTTTAATTTGTGGCTTATCACGTTATGACTGAATAATTCAATGAAAAGTCTTAATTGAAAAAGTCTCTCTAGTGAATACCAACGACCTCTTTCGGGGAATAGCCATAAGATTAAAAGTGTATGGAGATATACTATTTAACAATAGATTTAGCTAAAAAACAGTGTTTTTGAAAAAGTGTGGCTTATCATGTTATTCAAATAAGCCCTTCAATTTATTTCGAATCATATAAACACTAATAAATGTAATTTAAAGGATTTTATAACTCACTCACGAAGAAATACTGTGTTTCATTGAGTTCATAAAAGTAGTTCTTGTTACCACTAAATCGTGCTAACAATTTATAAAATCATTAACATTTGATTTCATCGGATTTGGAGCTTCTAATATCTGCCCTCCACTGAGTGAGGATGCCACCAAAGAAGGACCCAAAGACTACCCATTCGCGACCGCACCATACAAAGTCGTCACCACAAGCGGCGGAGGAATACAACTGTGCCGACTGCAATGGGCCTGACTCTGCTGACGACATGGTCCAGTGCGACGTCTGTCAAACCTGGCACCACTTCGGATGCGTCGGCGTCGACACCTTCATTGAAAATGAAAGCTGGGTTTGTGGCACCTCGTGTGCAATAACGGCAGGTAAGTGCTCTATTTTATCTAGTGCTGTTAGGGGAATAGGTTCCGCATCTCAAGATGCTGCTGAAGCGATAGCGCCATATAATGCACAACAAACTCCGCCAATTGAAGCAAATAAAGCCGCCAATAATGCGTGCAACCCCACATCAAGTTCCGAGTTGGGTTTTATCAATTCCTTGCCATATATTGCGAGTGAAACTCAACGTACTTCGTCAAATACAATGCCAACCATGGCGTTAGGCACTGCGCCAAGTATCGCGCTAAATATAACAGATAATACCCTGGGTGTATCGCCATATGCTGCGCTTAATATTGCACCGATTACTACCGTAAGTACGGAACATCAGTGTACCGAATCATATGGTGATTATTCCGTTGCCAATACTGCCCCCCCTAATGCCTCATGTACTGCCCCACCTGCCATTACATATACAGAATATAATAAATATACAAATACAACAAATACTTGTTTAAATAATACATTCTCTGGGATGGCATTTCGTCATGAAAATGTTTTTGAAGCAGGTCGCATTGAATCCAGCTTGTATTTAGATTCCAGACGTGACTTCACATTTACACGCCGTCTCCACTAGCGATAAATCCATCGCAATCGCAATAGCCAAAGCAGAAAGCAGAGAGCAGAAGAACTGTCAGATTTTTGTGGCTGGGCATTTCATCGCATACTTTTTTAGTATAGTGAATAATTTTAATGGATATAAATGAGTTCTATGGACAATTTCAAATCAGATTTTTTTTTAATTTTGTTAGAAAAACGTAAACCCCAAGCAAAAGCTTTCTTCGCACGCAAAACTCAAACTCAGTTAAATTAAATTTGGTTACGCCAGAACAATATGACAGTTCTCCTTGCGATAAAGCAAGCGATGGATGGTATGCGATGAGAGCATACTTTCTATCGCAAGCGATGAAAATATAGCTGCGATGGCGGTCTCCACTTGCGATAATGAACGCATGCTTTAAAGCATGCTCTGGATTCATCGCTAGTGGAGACCGCATGTAAGGGACGTACAACCAACATTAGCACACGCTACCAAAGATGATATTTCGCGTTCCATGTCAACTGCTGCCACCTTTAATCACCTAGCCAACTTTATTGCTCATCCAGCCGGGAGTTTAAGTAGAGGCGCTAACCCAAAACAACGTTTCGAAAAGTATCCTGCACCATATGTCCATATGCTATGAGATCTTTCGATTTAGGTCGTCGTTCGGATATACAAATACCTATATCTACTAGACCACCCACAACACATGTAATCATCGATAGAGATGGAACTGCTACTGCGACTGCTGTCGCTACTACTACTTCTACTGTTACTGCTATCACTACAGCTGCTGCTTCTTCTACTTCAAATACCGTCAACTCGTATCTAGGGTTTAAACAACTTTCATCTCCTGCTGTTGCTGCAAACTGGCCAATGTATGCCGGTTCTGACACCTATGGCACCAACGTTGCACACGGTATCGCCTCCACTGGTTCATACATCAATACAACCGCTGTGCCACACGTTACCAATGCTGCTATTGCTATTAATCCCACCATGCATTCGACTAAGATTTTATTAAATGAAAATCCCATTGTCTCACCAAATCAGCAGCGATTAGGGTCAAAATTCTCCATCAGTTCTAGAGGGTCTAGAGCTGCCTTTGAGAGAAATATTCAGATGGAGTTGCAGTTGTTGAGTGAAGAACGAGATTTAAAAGAAAAAAGAGACAGTGAATACTTGGAGAAGAAACATAAAATTTTGAGCAAAGTTCCAATGAATGATGATACTGATGATGAAACAACATCGATCACCAAAGTGAATGAATGGTTGGAAAACAATTCACCCAAGACATTACCACAATCAATGAAGAATAATAAGGGCTTAGTTCCAAGTCATAATTATCCAACGGCACCTAAACTGCAGCCCAATGGTAATAATTGTGAATTCAGCAGATCATGGCCTGGAAACTTACACAAACCGAACAAGACGTCTACGGATATGCAACATGTCCCAGTCATGACGAAGGATTCAACTTTCAGCGTACTAGCTCCGCAACCATCACTCCAACCTCAAACACCATGCGTACCGCCACTGCAACAATTCCCACCTCAGGCCTCATATGTACTACTGCCGCAAGCGTTCCTGCCTCAAGCATCATTTACGCCACTTCAAGCAAAATTACCTTACGCTGGAGCAGGTGAACCACAAATTCGGAGCTTGAATAAAAATCAGATAGCTGCGCGCTGCGATGGAAATCCTGAGCAATGGCCATTATTCATATCCAGCTTTGAAAGAAGTACCGAACTTTGTGGTTTCACGGATGAAGAGAACGTAATAAGGCTGAATAAGGCTTTAACAGGAAAGGCAAGAACTGCGGTCAAATGGTTACTCTTGCAACCGAATTGTTTTCATCAAGCTATGGCGAGACTCAAGACTTTATACGGAAGACCCGAGCTTATCATCCAAACGCTACTTCAGAAGCTCAATACGACGCCCTCACCCAAAGATGGGAAGTTAGAGACAATTTTGAATTTCGCGTTGGAAGTTCAAAATTTGTATGCTACTATACAAGCAACAGGATTACACGCTCATCTCAACAACCCTTCGCTCCTGACGCAACTTGAGAACAAGCTTCCACCAACTATTCTCCTCAATTGGGGTATCTACAAGATGATGCTCCCGGATTGCACTCTCTCCTACTTTAGTGCATGGATTTACCAACTTGCTGAAGTCGCCAATGGAGTGCTAGTTCCACTTACTCAAACGCCATACGTTGAAAGCAAAGTTACCAGCAGAGGTCGAGAGCTGAAAACAAAATCCGGTTTCTTTAATTCTCACTCACAGGTAGATTCAAATAATAACGAGCTGAAACATAAGTGCCGTATTTGCAAAGGAAATTGTTGTTCAGTTGCTGTTTGTAAAGAATTTCAGCAGCTCAGTCGAACCTCGAAATGGGCAGCGGTAAGAGAACACCAACTGTGCGGGAGATGCTTAAAGAAACACAATATACGAGTTTGCCCTTCAACATCGGTTTGCGGCAAAGACAATTGCACCTTTAAACATCATCCGCTATTACACAATGAGAAACCAATCAAAAAAGAAGACCAAGAGGTAAAAGGAAGCACTTCGGTCCATATGAAAGGTCATTGCAACACCCATCGTAATGATTGCGAATCCACTCTATTTCGAATAGTACCAGTACTCCTATATGGAAATGGAATCCAACTAAAAACTTTTGCTTTCTTGGATGATGGTTCGTCCTTGACCTTGATGGACGAGGAACTTGCAAATCAACTTCATTTGAAAGGTAAATCACAGCCATTATGTCTAAAGTGGACCGGGAATACTCATAGATATGAGAAGCAGTCACAATTGCTCACTCTACGAATTTCTAGTACGGTAACTAATGCTGAAATTTATCCATTTTCTGACGTTCATACTGTGAAAAACCTGCTGTTACCTCGTCAGTCTGTAAACTTCGAAGATCTACAGAACAAGTACGAACACCTCAAAGGGCTACCCATCGAATCGTATGATGAGCAATCTCCACGCTTGTTAATAGGCCTGAAACACACCAAATTGGGACTTCCTCTGAAATGTCGAGAAGGGAACTCCGAGGAACCAGTCGCAACTAAGACTCGTTTGGGATGGCTGGTACATGGCGGTTGCTCTCAGAAATTGCTTAATGGTGAACTAAGATACCAACACCACAATTTTCACATCTGTGAATGCAATGATGCCGGATTGCAGCGCCTAGTGAAAGATTACATATGCATGGATAACTTCGGGATATCGAATACAGATAAGGTATTGATACCAACTGAAGACAAGCGTGCGCTGGATCAGCTAGATGCCAATACAATTCGAAAAAATGGCCGCTTCGAAACATCGCTGCTCTGGAAGTTCGACGACTTCACTATACCAAATAGTCTTCCTATGGCAAAAAGGCGATTATCCTGTCTCCAAAAGAAAATGAAAAGAGAGCCGCAGCTGGCCAAGTCCCTAGATGAAAAGATCAAACAATTCATCACAAAAGGATATGCTAAGAAGCTTACGAAAGAAGAAATTGCCGAAGGAGGTGACCGCTGTTGGTATCTTCCAATATTCCCTGTTTTCAATCCAAACAAACCTGGGAAACTGAGGATCGTCTGGGATGCAGCGGCGACCGTTCAAGGTGTATCGCTGAACTCCATGCTTTTGAGGGGTCCAGGCCAACTTGTATCACTGGTAGCTGTTTTGTTTAAATTCAGAGAAGACTTGGTTGCAATCTTCGCAGATATCATGGAAATGTATCACCAAATTCAAATACGCAAAGAAGATCAACGCTTTCAAAGGTTTCTATGGAGTGTCAGCGAGGAAGTTGAACCTCAGGTGTTAGCGATGCAAGTTATGATTATGGGAGCGACATCTGCATCCGCCAGTGCACAATACGTAATTAAAAAGAATGCCGATGAGTTCTCCGCCAAATTTCCACGAGCCGTTCAATCAATCAAAAATAACCAATATGTCGATGACTTAATGGATAGCACAAGCTCGGAAGAGGAGGCTATACGACTAGCTAAGGAAATTCGTTTCGTGCATCTGCAAGGTGGGTTCCTCATAAGGAACTGGATTTCTAATTCACCTGAAGTCGTAAAAGCCATGAAATCTGAACCTACCGATCAAGTAGATCTTGCTGTTGATGTGGAAATGGGAACCGAAAAGGTCTTAGGTATGTGGTGGTGCACTGCGTCTGACTGCTTCACATATAAAATAAATGCCGGTATAAATCAAACAGATATCCTATCCGGTCACCGTCGCCCAACGAAACGAGAGGTTCTGAGGATTTTGATGACGATTTTCGACCCATTAGGCCTCCTAACGCATTTTCTTATGTTCTTTAAAGTTCTTCTTCAGGATATATGGCGATCCAACATCGGATGGGACGAAGAGGTCAAAGATGTGGAACATGAAAAATGGCTTAGATGGATTCGATACCTACCAGAAGTAGCGAAACTTAAGATCCCAAGATGCTATATCTCCAACAATCCCGACCCAAACTCCGAGATTCAGCTGCACGTATTCGTGGATGCTAGCGAAAATGGTTTCGCCGCTGTTGCATACCTCAGAATCGCTAATAAAAATAAGATAGACTGTATCCTGATCGGTGCCAAAACGAGAGTAGCCCCACTAAAAAGCCTATCCATCCCAAAGCTTGAACTTCTGGCAGCAATACTCGGCGTAAGGTTTGCGAAAGTCATTACAGAATCCCACACGATCAAAATTTCTCAGTCTTTTTTCTGGTCGGATTCAAAAAATGTATTAAGCTGGATTCGATCTGATCATCGTAGATACAAACCATTCGTAGCTTTTCGCGTAAGTGAAATACTGGACTTCACAGAAATATCCGATTGGAGATGGATTTCCACTAAGCTGAATGTTGCTGACGAAGGAACGAAGTGGCAAAAGATTCCCGAGTTCAAGGCGTCCAGTCGATGGTTTACGGGTCCGGAATTTCTCAAGTCTCATCCAAGTCTTTGGCCAAATGAAATAAGCCCTCAGGACGCCACAGTCGAAGAGCTAAAAACCTGTTTTGTTAACTTACACACCCTGAAAAAAGAAGACAACTTTCGAATCAGCGATACCTCAAGTTGGAAACGGCTGAAAAGAACCGCAGCATACCTTTTTCGCTTCATCCACAACACTAGTATCAAAAGAAACGAAAGAAAATCAGGTGTTCCTTATCAGCAGAGGAAGGGATATCTCAGGCAAGAAGAACTTCGATTTGCTGAAGCTGAGTTATTCAGTGAAGCCCAGGCTATCGAATATCAAGATGAAATAGCAGACTTATCCTCCAACAAGCCAGTTGAAAAGAGCAGTATACTCTACAATCTGTGCCCATATCTAGACGCAGACAAAGTCATTCGAGCAAGCAGTAGGATACCTTCCTCTGCTGATTTCGGCGAAGACGTTAAGAAACCCATAATTCTCCCGAGAAATCATCCAATCACCGTTCTGATCATCAGCGATCTTCACGTCCGTTTCAATCATCGAAACCACGAAACAGTTATAAATGAACTGCGGCAAAAATTTCACATAGCTCATATGAGGTCTGCCTTAAGGCTCGTTAGAAAAAAATGCCAGTATTGCAAGAATACTAGAGCCAAACCGCAACCTCCTATGATGGGTCAACTCCCGCCAGCACGAGTCGCTACATTCTGTCGACCCTTCTCATTCGTCGGAATAGACTACTTCGGGCCTATGACTGTGACTATTCTTCGAAGAACTGAGAAACGATGGGGAGTATTGTTAACATGTCTAACAACAAGGGCGATTCATCTTGAAATCGCACACTCATTATCGGCAGATTCCTGCATTTTGGCTATCAGAAACTTTATGGCTAGGCGCGGTGTTCCTATCGAGATCTTCAGCGATAACGGAACCAATTTCCATGGTGCTGAGCGAGAACTAAGAGATGCGTTAAAAGAAGTCGACACTGAAAAACTAATGGAGACGTTCACAACAACTGATACTAAATGGACCTTCATTCCACCAGGGTCACCGCATATGGGGGGCAGCTGGGAAAGGCTAGTGAGGTCAATAAAAACCTCCCTCTACGACATCATGCCAACTAGAAATCCTTCGGATGAGTTGCTACGGAGCATGCTTATAGAAGTCGAAAACATAGTAAATTCCCGTCCGCTTACCTATATTCCTATTGACGATGAAAGCGAAGAGGCGTTAACTCCCAATCACTTTCTTTTGGGGTCTTCAAATGGCAGCAAACCGCCCGTAGTATTCAACGATGGCATTAAGGTTCTTAAAAGAAATTGGCTTATATCGCAGCAGTATGCGGAACGCTTCTGGCAGCGCTGGGTAAGAGAGTATCTTCCAACGATTACCCGCCGAACCAAGTGGTTTACATCAGTGAAGCCCATTGAAAAGGGTGATATTGTTCTGATCGTCGACCCATTGAGTCCAAGAAACTGCTGGCCCAGAGGTCGTGTAATCCAGACTAAAATTTCCAAAGATGGCCAAGTTCGAAGCGCCTTTGTGCAAACACAAAATGGAGTTTATGAAAGACCAGCCGTGAAATTGGCTGTCCTAAGCGTCAAAGCAGAAAAAGACTCTAGCCCGCGGTCGGAACTACCAAGGGGGAGTGTTAACAACCCTGCTATAGCCTAGTATACCAGATTGTCAGGCTTCTTTGTAGTTACATTCCTGGCGGCTAGCGGCTATCGACCAACCGAATATGCCGGAAGTCCTCACCACATTTTATCATTTCGGCATTCATTTTCTCATTTTTATCTTGGCCATCGAGCGCATTGCGCAAGTACAATTATCAGCTTAAACTATTTTCTTAACTAATCAAAAAATATTATTATTGAATTCGAATCCTAACTTAAAAAGAACTAATGTAAGTACATATAATTTATTTCGAATCATATAAACACTAATAAATGTAATTTAAAGGATTTTATAACTCACTCACGAAGAAATACTGTGTTTCATTGAGTTCATAAAAGTAGTTCTTGTTACCACTAAATCGTGCTAACAATCTTCTTTTGAAATACTAGCTCTCTGAACAGAAGCTGCTATAGCTGTTGCACCCAATTGTGTTGAAGAGAGTAGAGTTAGAGGATTGAAAGTTAATCATTGGGGTTCTCGCTGCAGAGACTATTACCACATCGTTTATTTTTGAGCTGAAGTTGCGACCTTTCTGAGCAATTACCTATGGATTTAAGTGAATGATCAGCTTTACCTTAGAAGCATTTTAATTTCGTATTCACTCACCTTAGATGCTTTTAGAAATGTAGACATCTTGGAGAATATCGTATACACGGGTCAAAGTCTATACCGCAAAACGACTTTAGCTTCTGCAAACTGACTCTTGGGCAATTGATTGTTGTTAATTGTCCACTCATTTCATCATCCGGCTCGGCCTTGAATAAAATATATACATAAGTATAAGTATGATCTGAAAAACAAAATACAAAATAAATTATACCAAACAATGCAATTAAAATTGAACTTACCTTCATTCTCTTCCATTTCGAATTTCGATTTAATGTTTTTTTTTTTCATATCATGCATCCGTCAAAAAAATTATAGAAGAATGTGAAAATGTCGCAAATTTACAAAATGCAGACGAAGATGCCATAATAAAGATGAACATGTTCGTCTTTATCTATAATTTGACTTCTGCATTTCTCGAATTTCCTATAATGCAGAAATGAAGTTCTTCTGCATTTTCCTCTTTTCTCTCTATCTAACAAATATGAATTCTGCATGTGGCATCCCTTTTTGTTTGCAGAAATCAAATGCAGATACATGTAAATCCACCATTATACTACGTTTTCACCAAGAGTAAATCCGGGATTTAAGTGGATTTACCAGGTGTGTTTTTTTTGCAAGTCCATATAGATTTGTAAAAAAAAACGACATCGGGATTTAGGAGCTTTTTTTCCACACAGCTGGAAGCACTGTGTACGCTATGACATTTGTCAGCTTATTGACTAGCATCAACCAATCCAAAAACTTCACTTTTGACGTCTCTGAGCAAATTATCGATAACATATAGATAATACTATTTTGGCATCATCATTTTTATCGGGTCTTAGATTAACGCTCGATAATTATCTGGTCTTAGCTAACTCTGTATAGATTTAAGTAGTTGTTGCATTTGCATGTAAAGCGCTTAGTCCCGATGTCGTTTTTTTTACAATTCTATATGGACTTGCAAAAAAAACACACCTACCAAAAAAATAAACAAATGAACTCTAAAACAAAGCAAGAAATAAAAGAAAACATTAATCCCGCTTCTCTTTCCCTCAAAGTGGATAGTTTATCTGATAGAAAAGAAGGAGCAATTACCATCAATTGTAGAGGAGAAGAAACAGCGCAAAAAATAGAAAATGAGATGAAGAAGAAACTAGGTGAAAAATATGATTTCCTATATGGAAATGGAATCCAACTAAAAACTTTTGCTTTCTTGGATGATGGTTCGTCCTTGACCTTGATGGACGAGGAACTTGCAAATCAACTTCATTTGAAAGGTAAATCACAGCCATTATGTCTAAAGTGGACCGGGAATACTCATAGATATGAGAAGCAGTCACAATTGCTCACTCTACGAATTTCTAGTACGGTAACTAATGCTGAAATTTATCCATTTTCTGACGTTCATACTGTGAAAAACCTGCTGTTACCTCGTCAGTCTGTAAACTTCGAAGATCTACAGAACAAGTACGAACACCTCAAAGGGCTACCCATCGAATCGTATGATGAGCAATCTCCACGCTTGTTAATAGGCCTGAAACACACCAAATTGGGACTTCCTCTGAAATGTCGAGAAGGGAACTCCGAGGAACCAGTCGCAACTAAGACTCGTTTGGGATGGCTGGTACATGGCGGTTGCTCTCAGAAATTGCTTAATGGTGAACTAAGATACCAACACCACAATTTTCACATCTGTGAATGCAATGATGCCGGATTGCAGCGCCTAGTGAAAGATTACATATGCATGGATAACTTCGGGATATCGAATACAGATAAGGTATTGATACCAACTGAAGACAAGCGTGCGCTGGATCAGCTAGATGCCAATACAATTCGAAAAAATGGCCGCTTCGAAACATCGCTGCTCTGGAAGT
Source organism: Philhelius festivus (assembly GCA_963931855.1). Classification (NCBI taxonomy): domain Eukaryota; kingdom Metazoa; phylum Arthropoda; class Insecta; order Diptera; family Syrphidae; genus Philhelius; species Philhelius festivus. Next base: position 89,890,473 of record OZ007555.1, read on the forward strand.
TCGACGACTTCACTATACCAAATAGTCTTCCTATGGCAAAAAGGCGATTATCCTGTCTCCAAAAGAAAATGAAAAGAGAGCCGCAGCTGGCCAAGTCCCTAGATGAAAAGATCAAACAATTCATCACAAAAGGATATGCTAAGAAGCTTACGAAAGAAGAAATTGCCGAAGGAGGTGACCGCTGTTGGTATCTTCCAATATTCCCTGTTTTCAATCCAAACAAACCTGGGAAACTGAGGATCGTCTGGGATGCAGCGGCGACCGTTCAAGGTGTATCGCTGAACTCCATGCTTTTGAGGGGTCCAGGCCAACTTGTATCACTGGTAGCTGTTTTGTTTAAATTCAGAGAAGACTTGGTTGCAATCTTCGCAGATATCATGGAAATGTATCACCAAATTCAAATACGCAAAGAAGATCAACGCTTTCAAAGGTTTCTATGGAGTGTCAGCGAGGAAGTTGAACCTCAGGTGTTAGCGATGCAAGTTATGATTATGGGAGCGACATCTGCATCCGCCAGTGCACAATACGTAATTAAAAAGAATGCCGATGAGTTCTCCGCCAAATTTCCACGAGCCGTTCAATCAATCAAAAATAACCAATATGTCGATGACTTAATGGATAGCACAAGCTCGGAAGAGGAGGCTATACGACTAGCTAAGGAAATTCGTTTCGTGCATCTGCAAGGTGGGTTCCTCATAAGGAACTGGATTTCTAATTCACCTGAAGTCGTAAAAGCCATGAAATCTGAACCTACCGATCAAGTAGATCTTGCTGTTGATGTGGAAATGGGAACCGAAAAGGTCTTAGGTATGTGGTGGTGCACTGCGTCTGACTGCTTCACATATAAAATAAATGCCGGTATAAATCAAACAGATATCCTATCCGGTCACCGTCGCCCAACGAAACGAGAGGTTCTGAGGATTTTGATGACGATTTTCGACCCATTAGGCCTCCTAACGCATTTTCTTATGTTCTTTAAAGTTCTTCTTCAGGATATATGGCGATCCAACATCGGATGGGACGAAGAGGTCAAAGATGTGGAACATGAAAAATGGCTTAGATGGATTCGATACCTACCAGAAGTAGCGAAACTTAAGATCCCAAGATGCTATATCTCCAACAATCCCGACCCAAACTCCGAGATTCAGCTGCACGTATTCGTGGATGCTAGCGAAAATGGTTTCGCCGCTGTTGCATACCTCAGAATCGCTAATAAAAATAAGATAGACTGTATCCTGATCGGTGCCAAAACGAGAGTAGCCCCACTAAAAAGCCTATCCATCCCAAAGCTTGAACTTCTGGCAGCAATACTCGGCGTAAGGTTTGCGAAAGTCATTACAGAATCCCACACGATCAAAATTTCTCAGTCTTTTTTCTGGTCGGATTCAAAAAATGTATTAAGCTGGATTCGATCTGATCATCGTAGATACAAACCATTCGTAGCTTTTCGCGTAAGTGAAATACTGGACTTCACAGAAATATCCGATTGGAGATGGATTTCCACTAAGCTGAATGTTGCTGACGAAGGAACGAAGTGGCAAAAGATTCCCGAGTTCAAGGCGTCCAGTCGATGGTTTACGGGTCCGGAATTTCTCAAGTCTCATCCAAGTCTTTGGCCAAATGAAATAAGCCCTCAGGACGCCACAGTCGAAGAGCTAAAAACCTGTTTTGTTAACTTACACACCCTGAAAAAAGAAGACAACTTTCGAATCAGCGATACCTCAAGTTGGAAACGGCTGAAAAGAACCGCAGCATACCTTTTTCGCTTCATCCACAACACTAGTATCAAAAGAAACGAAAGAAAATCAGGTGTTCCTTATCAGCAGAGGAAGGGATATCTCAGGCAAGAAGAACTTCGATTTGCTGAAGCTGAGTTATTCAGTGAAGCCCAGGCTATCGAATATCAAGATGAAATAGCAGACTTATCCTCCAACAAGCCAGTTGAAAAGAGCAGTATACTCTACAATCTGTGCCCATATCTAGACGCAGACAAAGTCATTCGAGCAAGCAGTAGGATACCTTCCTCTGCTGATTTCGGCGAAGACGTTAAGAAACCCATAATTCTCCCGAGAAATCATCCAATCACCGTTCTGATCATCAGCGATCTTCACGTCCGTTTCAATCATCGAAACCACGAAACAGTTATAAATGAACTGCGGCAAAAATTTCACATAGCTCATATGAGGTCTGCCTTAAGGCTCGTTAGAAAAAAATGCCAGTATTGCAAGAATACTAGAGCCAAACCGCAACCTCCTATGATGGGTCAACTCCCGCCAGCACGAGTCGCTACATTCTGTCGACCCTTCTCATTCGTCGGAATAGACTACTTCGGGCCTATGACTGTGACTATTCTTCGAAGAACTGAGAAACGATGGGGAGTATTGTTAACATGTCTAACAACAAGGGCGATTCATCTTGAAATCGCACACTCATTATCGGCAGATTCCTGCATTTTGGCTATCAGAAACTTTATGGCTAGGCGCGGTGTTCCTATCGAGATCTTCAGCGATAACGGAACCAATTTCCATGGTGCTGAGCGAGAACTAAGAGATGCGTTAAAAGAAGTCGACACTGAAAAACTAATGGAGACGTTCACAACAACTGATACTAAATGGACCTTCATTCCACCAGGGTCACCGCATATGGGGGGCAGCTGGGAAAGGCTAGTGAGGTCAATAAAAACCTCCCTCTACGACATCATGCCAACTAGAAATCCTTCGGATGAGTTGCTACGGAGCATGCTTATAGAAGTCGAAAACATAGTAAATTCCCGTCCGCTTACCTATATTCCTATTGACGATGAAAGCGAAGAGGCGTTAACTCCCAATCACTTTCTTTTGGGGTCTTCAAATGGCAGCAAACCGCCCGTAGTATTCAACGATGGCATTAAGGTTCTTAAAAGAAATTGGCTTATATCGCAGCAGTATGCGGAACGCTTCTGGCAGCGCTGGGTAAGAGAGTATCTTCCAACGATTACCCGCCGAACCAAGTGGTTTACATCAGTGAAGCCCATTGAAAAGGGTGATATTGTTCTGATCGTCGACCCATTGAGTCCAAGAAACTGCTGGCCCAGAGGTCGTGTAATCCAGACTAAAATTTCCAAAGATGGCCAAGTTCGAAGCGCCTTTGTGCAAACACAAAATGGAGTTTATGAAAGACCAGCCGTGAAATTGGCTGTCCTAAGCGTCAAAGCAGAAAAAGACTCTAGCCCGCGGTCGGAACTACCAAGGGGGAGTGTTAACAACCCTGCTATAGCCTAGTATACCAGATTGTCAGGCTTCTTTGTAGTTACATTCCTGGCGGCTAGCGGCTATCGACCAACCGAATATGCCGGAAGTCCTCACCACATTTTATCATTTCGGCATTCATTTTCTCATTTTTATCTTGGCCATCGAGCGCATTGCGCAAGTACAATTATCAGCTTAAACTATTTTCTTAACTAATCAAAAAATATTATTATTGAATTCGAATCCTAACTTAAAAAGAACTAATGTAAGTACATATAATTTATTTCGAATCATATAAACACTAATAAATGTAATTTAAAGGATTTTATAACTCACTCACGAAGAAATACTGTGTTTCATTGAGTTCATAAAAGTAGTTCTTGTTACCACTAAATCGTGCTAACAATCTTCTTTTGAAATACTAGCTCTCTGAACAGAAGCTGCTATAGCTGTTGCACCCAATTGTGTTGAAGAGAGTAGAGTTAGAGGATTGAAAGTTAATCATTGGGGTTCTCGCTGCAGAGACTATTACCACATCGTTTATTTTTGAGCTGAAGTTGCGACCTTTCTGAGCAATTACCTATGGATTTAAGTGAATGATCAGCTTTACCTTAGAAGCATTTTAATTTCGTATTCACTCACCTTAGATGCTTTTAGAAATGTAGTCATCTTGGAGAATATCGTATACACGGGTCAAAGTCTATACCGCAAAACGACTTTAGCTTCTGCAAACTGACTCTTGGGCAATTGATTGTTGTTAATTGTCCACTCATTTCATCATCCGGCTCGGCCTTGAATAAAATATATACATAAGTATAAGTATGATCTGAAAAACAAAATACAAAATAAATTATACCAAACAATGCAATTAAAATTGAACTTACCTTCATTCTCTTCCATTTCGAATTTCGATTTAATGTTTTTTTTTTTCATATCATGCATCCGTCAAAAAAATTATAGAAGAATGTGAAAATGTCGCAAATTTACAAAATGCAGACGAAGATGCCATAATAAAGATGAACATGTTCGTCTTTATCTATAATTTGACTTCTGCATTTCTCGAATTTCCTATAATGCAGAAATGAAGTTCTTCTGCATTTTCCTCTTTTCTCTCTATCTAACAAATATGAATTCTGCATGTGGCATCCCTTTTTGTTTGCAGAAATCAAATGCAGATACATGTAAATCCACCATTATACTACGTTTTCACCAAGAGTAAATCCGGGATTTAAGTGGATTTACCAGGTGTGTTTTTTTTGCAAGTCCATATAGAATTGTAAAAAAAAACGACATCGGGATTTAGGAGCTTTTTTTCCACACAGCTGGAAGCACTGTGTACGCTATGACATTTGTCAGCTTATTGACTAGCATCAACCAATCCAAAAACTTCACTTTTGACGTCTCTGAGCAAATTATCGATAACATATAGATAATACTATTTTGGCATCATCATTTTTATCGGGTCTTAGATTAACGCTCGATAATTATCTGGTCTTAGCTAACTCTGTATAGATTTAAGTAGTTGTTGCATTTGCATGTAAAGCGCTTAGTCCCGATGTCGTTTTTTTTACAATTCTATATGGACTTGCAAAAAAAACACACCTACCAAAAAAATAAACAAATGAACTCTAAAACAAAGCAAGAAATAAAAGAAAACATTAATCCCGCTTCTCTTTCCCTCAAAGTGGATAGTTTATCTGATAGAAAAGAAGGAGCAATTACCATCAATTGTAGAGGAGAAGAAACAGCGCAAAAAATAGAAAATGAGATGAAGAAGAAACTAGGTGAAAAATATGATGTAAAAATATTTGGTAACAGACGTCCTCAATTGATGATTGCCGATATGAATGAGAAATGGAGTAGAGAGGAATTGGAAACAGCTGTTAAAAAGCAAAATAATATTGTAGGCACGGTAAAATGTGTAAAAGATTTTAAAAACAAAAACAAAGAGGCTTACTATGCAGTGGTTGAACTTGATCAAACTGATCACAAGAATATGCTGGAAAATCGCAAATTAAACATCGGTTGGGAAAAATGTCGAGTTTTTGAATATTATAACGTGAGTAGATGCTTTAACTGCAACGCTTATCACCACATCGCTAAAAACTGTAAAAGTGAAATGAAATGCGGAAAATGTAGCAAAGACCACGATACAAGAGATTGTCAATCTAATGAGGTTAAATGCATAAACTGTATGCGATACAATGAAAAGTTCACCCTTAGTCTAGACACTAACCATGATAGTCGAAATACGGAGTGCTCAGTCTATAAACGACTGCTGCAAGCTGAAAAAAATAGGTTCGAGATATAGCAACGACAAACAATCAGTGGTGTGTACTGCAATATCCAAGGGCTAACAGGAAACTTAAGTGAGGCTGAACAGTGTTTCGCCAATACTAAATATGATTTCCTAATTATGTCTGAAACACACATCACCGAAAACATCGAAGACAGTGAAATCCAAATTGAAGGTTATCAACTAACCCGATGCAATAGTGAATCGCGACATACAGGTGGATTATGTATATACGTAAAAAACCATTTTTTAGTACAGATTATAAAACAAGAAAAGATAATTTCCGAACATATTTACTGGCTAGTCATAAAAATAACGTCAAACGACCAATCATTGTACCTCGCATCGGTATATCGATCACCAAACTCATCGTATAGAACGTTTTGTAATAAGTTTAAGGTTTGGATAGAAGAACTTGTTGATCTTAACCGACATTTTATAATAGCAGGAGATTTCAACATAGACTGGATGGATACATCAAATATTTATACGAAGGAGATGCAAAATACCATAATTATTGAAAGTATGAGTCAACAAATAGTACAAGAACCTACCAGAATCACGAACACATCGCGTACTTTAATCGATTACGTTATCACTGACTCCACGCCAGCTTCAGCCAAAACCAGCACAGAACTTAAAATCGGAGACCATGAAACTCTTATAATAGACTACCAAATAAGAAGAAAATTAAAAAAAACATATAGTGAAAATAAAATTAAAGTTCTTCAATATAACAAGGCATCATTCATAAACCAGTTGAACAGAAGTGCAACAGTTTTTGATAACTGCGACCCTCGAGAAAGTAGTAAAATTTTTAGTGAGGAATTGCTTAGAGTTATAATTAATATGGTTGTTTATAAAGATATTTCAAAGATTTCAAACGAATGGTTCAATAACACACTTATACAGTTGAAACGCGAAAAAATTATGAGATACCAAGAGTTTTTACAAATTAACAACAATGAAACATGGGACAGATATCGTGAATGCAGGAACACTTATAAGGCTGAAATTGTTAAATCTAAGAATAATAGTATAAAACAAAAGATTGAAAATGCTATGGACCAAAAATCCATGTGGAAAGTTATTAAATCCCACGTTCTTAATGAAAAAAAGCAGTGTATTAAACATGTATCTTTCAACAACGTAAATGTATCAAATAATAAAGACATAGCTGAAAAATTTAATAGCTACTTTATCGAAAGTGTCTCTGAAATCAATGAGTCGATTCCTTTTGTTCAATTCAGTCAAAGAACCAATTTTACTAACGCGTTATTTAAATTCAGATGTGTCTCGGTAATTGAAATAAAAGATGTTTTGAAGTCACTAAACAACAAAAGAGACTTCAATTTCTTAAGCGCAAAAATGCTCTTGGATGCAATCAATATAACTGGCCCAATGCTTACGAAAATTATTAACCACTCAATGATAGCAGGAAGTTTCCCGGATACATGGAAAGAATCAATAGTCACTCCCATTGAAAAAGTAAAAGGAACTGACAAATGTGAAAACTTTCGTCCAATTAACGCTCTTCCTGTTTATGAAAAGGTTATCGAAAAAATAGTACATACCCAACTCGAAGAATATCTCGATGAAAATAACATATTGCTCGAAAACCAATCTGGATTTAGGAAAAAACATTCATGCGAATCTGCACTAAATAATGTGCTAATTAGTTGGAAAGAGGAGGTAGCTAAAAAAAAGCTTGTAGTCGCTGTTTTCCTCGATCTAAAAAGAGCTTTTGAGACAATAGATCGGAGAATACTTCTAGAAAAGCTAAACGGTTATGGTTTAAGAGAGGAGGAACAAAACTGGTTTGCGTCATATCTGGCAGATAGAACCCAAAAAAACATCTTTAAATGGAATAATGTCTAACAGCGTCGAAACAATACACGGTGTTCCCCAGGGATCCATCCTTGGCCCGCTTTTATTTATAATTTATATTAACGACATTAAACAAGTTCTCAGGCACTCCCAAATTGTGCTTTTTGCAGATGATGCACTTATATTCATATCAGGAGAGAATGCAGACGACTGCATGAATTTACTACAAGAAGACCTCATAAGAGTCAGCGAATGGCTGAAAGCAAATAAATTAAAGCTGAACGTAGCTAAATCGAAGTGCATGGCCCTCAAACATAACATCAACTTGAATCTGGAGATGGAGAACCAACAAATTGAACAAGTAGAAGTTATTAAATATTTAGGTATCGTTATTGATAACAAATTAAAATTTAATTTGCATGTTGATTATTTAGTCAAAAAAATTTCTAAAAAAAATGGTTTCTTTAACAGAATAAGAAATAAACTGTCAGTAATGTGTTCAATTAACATTTATAATGTCATGATTAAACCACACTTTGAGTTTTGTTCATCAATTTTATACCTTTGTTCTAATACTGAATTGTTAAAACTACAACGTCTACAAAATAAATCCATGCGTATTATACTGAAATGTAACCGTCTTACTCCGATAAGAACAATGCTAGATATGCTCCAATGGATGAATGTAAAACAAAGAATTTTTGTTAATGTATTATGTTTTGTTTTCAAAATTAAAAATAACTTATTACCTAAATATTTAAGTAAATATCTGAGGTATGTGGGTGAATCACAGCCTTATAATCTTCGAAATAGAGATGATTTCAGACTTCCTAATTACATTGCAAACCTTACACAAAATAGTATATTATATAAAGGATGTAGACTTTTCAACTCACTTCCTTACGAAGCAAAAAATGAAACAAATTTAAAAACTTTTAAAAGATATGTAAATGAATTCATTAAATGTAATTATCCTTAAATACCTATGTAAATATTGTATATACCTATATAATTTAAGTTTAAAAATTGTAAACAAAATTGAATTTTAATAGCAGAGTTCTGCTAAATAAACTATCTAAACTAAACTAAACTAAACCATAAATCTTCTTTAAGTCTCGAAGATTTACCATACAAATTTATTTCGTAAATCTAGTAGATTAGAAATAAATCTCTACTAAATCTTCATAGGATCGATCGGTCGAAATTCGAACTGACCTAACATCCATACGGTGCTAAGCTATCTCGATGATTTTTCATCGTTTGGCACAAATGAAACTTTCTTTCTCTTGCTTCTACTTTATAAGAAAAATTGAAACAACATAAGCCTTTTGATAGATGCTGTCAAAGTTAATCTTCTTATTAATCTTTCAGTGCGGTGAAAACACCACATAAATCTCTTGCCTTAAATCTCGATTATCTTTTGGTGAAAACGTAGTATAAGGGTCAGATTTTCGACCCAGGTTTTTCGTCATTTGAGTTGAGAGCTCGATTTGGAGTTGAGTTGAAATGGTGTTGAGCGATTCTGAAACATTTTGTTAAGCCAACTCCTCGACCCAGGTTTTTCGTCTCATATTTCGACTCGACACCGCTGAGCGAGTGAGATCGAGTCGAACGAAGCTCATTTCAACTCAATTCCCGTTTACAAAGGGTCGAAGCGAGCTTCAAGCTCGCTTCAATACCTCATATAAACGTAGTAATAAACGTAGTATATGTCAATGTATCTGAATACATTCATTTTTACCTGGGGTACACTTAAACGCAACCATTTCATATTCTTGCAGCTGTCATTTTTTTTGTCGTCAGCCATTTTTTCTGGAGGAAAACGTAATTCAATTTTGCACTTTTCTGTTAAAAATTTTGTAATAGGATATTGATTATTAATCTTATTAAAAATTATTATAAAAATTTAAAATGAGCGATTTACCAAAAGAAGAAGATAATGAGTATAAGAGGTCTAAGAGATCTGCTTCACGTTCCAAATCTGTAGACCGTGAACGTGCAAAAGAACGGGGCAGAGATCGGGATAAAGACAAAAAAAAAAGGTAAGTGTATATTAAGCGGTAATACGAAATTTAAACTAATACAAATGCAATGTCTTCAGAGAGCGAAGCAGGAGTCGTGATAAAGAACGCGATCGTGATAGAGAACTTGATCGTGACGGCCACCGCAGCAGTCGTGATCGGGATGCGGAGCGTGAGCGTCGCAGAGAAAGTGGAGACCGTGATATTGATCGTGAACGGAGGAGGAAAATTGAAAAGGATAAAGAAAGAGAAAGGAAGCGCCTACGTGATCGCGACAGAGATCGGTGTGACCGAGATCGGGAAAGAGAGCGGGAGCGGGATCGTGAACGAGAAAAAGAACGTGAACGGGAACGCGAAAGAAGACGAAGTCGGTCTCGAACATACGACCGTGACTACGGTCGAAAAAGAAGTCGTAGTCGAAACCGAAGACGCTCTAGTAAGTCACGGAGTCGCAGTCGCGATCGCGGAAGCAGTAGACGTTTTGATACAGATCGAGACGACAGAGGAATTCGTCGAGATCGTGGCAATACTGCAGATCATGACCGAGAACGCTATGACAGGGGCTCTAAAATGGACCCGATTAAAGAAGAAACCAGGGAATCTAGGTTTGACTTAACCCAGACTATTCAAGAGTTAATGAATAGCACAACATCCACTAAACATTTTGCAGCTTTGTTCAGTTGTACAAATAGTAATGACTCTTTGAGTAATGGACCTTCGGAAACTTCGTCAAGTAAGTATTAATGAGTGAATTCATAATTATAAAAATACTACCAGGTTCATCATAAAAGTAACGGCAGTATATTTTGGTTGCACGAAGTAGAGCTCGACGCATTCAACTTGTTTTAATTTAAAGATAGGTACTAATACATTTTTGTCAGTGATATTCATGTTCAACAAAAAAGCCAATCATGAATCGACGTCATCTTTCCGTCACACTTTTTAGGTTATTGAAACTTAATTCTTTGCCACACGATGTTATTATGACTTGGAATCCAAATTGTTTTAAATGAGACAAATCTTTCGCACCAAGAGGGCTCTAAAGTAATTTGAAATTCACAAATATGTGTTCACTAGACTGGAAACGTAATCAAGTTCTAAAAGGTTTTAACAGCATAGTTCTTAGTGTGAATCCAGGTCTGTACTGTATTCCTGCAATAGTATGTAAAAATTGTGAAACATTCACCCTTATTCCGATAGTCGTTTTAATAAAACGCCTTTAAAACGAGAAGGCTCCAGAGAACAAATGTTGGTGTTTAAATAAACGAAAAGGGCAGCGTTCTCTATGTTCTTCACTTTTCTAAGCATTATAACGATAGGCGTTTCAATAAAATTCCAATTTTCGTTTCTAGAGCCCTGTCGTTTTACTAGCGTTTTAGTAAAACGACTGTCGGAATAAGGGTGATTAGCTTTTCGACTATTTGATTTATAAATGAGTCACCTCAACAACGTGAGTTTTTTCATGAATAAAGATCATCATTTGTGATACCTATTCACAAACCTGCTATTGTAGGAATGTTAAAACTTATAGGGGTATTTCTAAATTATCACCCATCTCCTGTGTTCCGAGTAAAAGTAAATTGGAAACGAATTTCAATTTCACTTTAAGTGAATTCAATTCACTCCGAATTTATTTTCGAATTGGCAAAATCAGCTGAAAGACAATTAGCATCATTCACCCCAACTACCGATGTCGTCTCGTTTTTTCGACGTCTCTCGTTTTCTCTGTCATCTCGTTTTTAAATGGCATTCCATAAATTCTTCGACGCGATGATTTTGTAACAGATTTTAAAACGATGAAAAAGTACCAAACATCTGTCTAAATCAAAGAAAAGTCTACATACAAAATTATTGCTCGATGTGCGTTTAAAGAACAAATGCAGTTTTTTTTAATTATTAGAAAGTAAATAAGTTAATTAATGATAAGTAGGCTTCGGAATCTCATGCACTTAAAATCTGAAAATATGCGCTTAAAATATGCGCTTAAAAATGCAAAATATGCATTTAAAATATGCACTTAAAACCAATTCAACTTAATTTTTATTCAATATAAAACACACATTTTCTTCATCTTTGAAAATAAGTTAAATGTTTTATTTTTATTGAAATAAAATAATATCTTAAAACAAAATTAACATTTAATAAAAAAAAAACATTGTTAAATATAAAATAAACATCTTCATTTGTTTAATTAAAATAAATTATTCTAAATAACAGAAAATTCCTCAATGAATTTGAAAAGTTTTATTTACATAAATCATAAAATTTTTCTTGAAGTTTTCGAAGTCGAAACTCATCGGTAAAGTTCTTTAGGTAATTGTCGTCACTGGATTCCAATGTAAACGTCTTGCTTACATTTTTCATTATTGAAAATCTTTCATTTTTTGCCAGAACGCACTGAAGTACCTATCTATCTATATTCGTATATGATGTGGTGACTCAAGAACTAAGCATGAGTGCATCAGTCAATATTTTTCAGTTTATATGTAGTGGTTTATGTGCAGTCGCAACCGAAAACAGTTGGCTGTTGTACATGAAACGTGTTAAGCCTTATGAGCGAAACAAATTAAACCAGCAACAGAACCAGCGCCCGTCAACAGCAAACAGCACGCTGGCCAGCAAATTAATACTTTTCAAACACATTTATATGCAAATATAAATTTATTATAAAACATGCAAAATTATGCAAAATATGCATTTATAGTAAAATATGCGCAAAAAAATGCAAAATATGCATTTATAGTAAAATATGCAAAAATATGCACTAACGGTTAAATGCCATTTTAAAGGAAATTTCTTGATTCGTATAGATAATTAGTTGCCTTGCTTCCAAGGTGTTCCTAAAAAAATATGCATTTGCATGGAAATCCGAACCCTAATGATAAGTGTTGAAATGTATTACATTCATATGTTTCTTTTTATTTTCTATCCCATTTTTATAAATTATGTAGTACATTCACGATATTAATGAAACAATCGATTTAAATATTAGTCGTATTTAATCTAATAGAATTGTTATTATGTACAATGTTTATTTAAGATAGAACAATATATTCTTAAGAATTAAATATAATTAACAACCGCTCCGTACCTCGCACTCTAACCAACTGCTGGGCTCACTCAAAATAGTGGAACATAAGTAGTAGAGTGGAACTGTGGAACAGTGGGGCTGTTATACTACTACACCTACCCTCTTAGAGGAAAAAAAAATTATTAACTTCATAATTATTGCTTCAAGCTCTACATAATAATTTTTTTTTGTTATTACTATTCATTATAAAACTATATGATATAATAATATATTTAATATTTACAAACTATATTTTTTTTTTATTATTATTTTTGTATTATTAGTATTTCGTAAGTAAATTTTTGTGAACATTTTTTGTTTTATTTGTGAAAATATCTTTTATTAAAACGTTTGAACCATCTATTTTTATTATTTCAAATGGTCCTTTTTTAATTGGTTGTAGTTTATTTTGGTTTGGAACCGATAATATTACTTTATCGTTTTCTTTAAAATTTACATAATTATGAATTTTGGAATCCAAATATACTTTTGTTTTAGATTTACTTTTAATTAACATTTTTCTTGCTCTCTCATGAGCGGTTTGCAATTTGAATTTAAATTCCTTACTATAGTCTTCAATGTTATAAATTGGATCAACTTGCAAATTTCTTAAATCTATTGGCAGATTTACTTTTTTTCGAAAACTAATTCGAACGGTGTGTATCCGGTTACAACGCAAGGGGTTGTGTTGTAACAGAATTCATAATACTTGACCCATTCGTCCCAGTTATTGGTTTCATTATTAACATGTATTCTTAAAAATTCATTTAGATTTTTGTGATTTCTTTCTAATGAACCGATAGTTTCTGGGTGATGAGGTGTAGAGTGTTTGTGTTGAATCTTCAGTATGTTAGTTATTTCATTAAAAAGTGAATTAAGGTATTCCGTTCCCATATCTGTTTTGATTTTTCGAACTGAGCCAAAATTTAAGACGAAACTGTTTATGAACGCTCTAGCAATTGTGCTGCTTTCTTTATTAACAATTGGGCATAGGGTTATGTATTTTGTTAGTTCATCTATGATAGTGAGAATATATCTATTTCCTTTTGTAGTAATTGTTAAAGGGCCTACAGTATCTATAGAAATTGTCTCAAAGCTAGTTGGTGTGTCGGTTATCTGTGTATATTCTTTGTGTTTTTTGTTGTACTTGTTTATTTTACATGTTTTACATTTAGAAACAAAATTTTGAATAAATTTCTTCATGTTTGAGAAAGTGTATTTTTCCGATATTTTATTAAGCAATCGTGTGACGCCTACATGTCCTCCAATGAGGCTTTCATGGTAGTTTCTGACAAGTTCTTGTATTTCATTAGGGTTTATTAAATATATTTTTTGTGATAATATTGCTATGTTTATGTTTTTGAGTACTTGATTTCCAATGTTTTTAAAATTTTGAATTGCTACGTAGCTGAAGATTAAATCATTATGTTTTATTTTAAATTTCTGTAGATTTTTATTTTTGGTTTGTTCTTCTAGAAAAGAAAACATCCGCGCTAGAGCGGAGTCTGTAATTGTGTTGTTTTTAGTGTACATATTAAGTTTGATTAATTTTTTAGTAAAATCTATTGTTTCATATTCTGTGTCAGTGTTTGGTATAATATTGAAATGCATTTCTTGAAATTTTTTTGTTTTGTTTGATGTCAGTTCTGTGTAAACATTTAATTTGATATTATCCGTCAAAAGGTGATCATTCTTTTGAAGTGGATTATCAATTATTCGATTTGTCATACCTCGAGTTGTAACTCTATGTATGCATAATTGCTTTAGATCTTCACAATCTAGACTTATCCTAGACAATGCGTCAGCACATACGTTATGTTTTCCTTTCACGTATTCGATTGAAAAGTCATACATTTCTAGATCTAAACGCATACGTGTTAATTTTGAAGTAGGATTTTTCATACCAAATAGGTATACTAGCGGCTTATGGTCCGTAAATATTTTGAATTTTCGCCCTAATAAGTAAGGTTTGAAGTATTCTACAGCCCAATGAATTGCCATGCACTCTTTCAATGACGGATGTTTATGTTTTTCAGATTTTTGAAATGTTTTTGACGCGTAGCATATGGGTAAGTCATTGCCATTCTTTATTTGAGACAGCACGGCACCACAAGCTATATCCGACGCGTCAGTAGTTAATCTAAATTCTTGGGTAAAGTCCGGGTATTGTAAAATGGGTGGTTCCATCAATTTTTGTTTTAATGTTTCAAATGCTGTATAGCATTCATTTGTCCAATTAAAGACAGAATTTTTTTTTAGTAGTTGGTTCAAAGGAAAGGCGAGTTTTGCAAAATTTTCAACAAATCTACGATAATAATTACAGAAGGCTACGAAACGTCGTACCTCATCTGCATTTCTCGGAACTGGAAAATCTTTTATCACGGAATATTTTTTTGGATCAGGTAAAATGCCACAATCTGATATTTGATGTCCTAAATATGTTACTCTTGTTTGCAAAAATGTGCATTTTGAAGCATTTAATTTTAAATTGAATCTACGTAAAGCTTTAAATACTTTTACTAGATTATTATTATGATGATCTAGAGAACATCCAAAAATAACTAAGTCATCTATGTAAAGGAAACATGATTCTGGCGTAAGGCCCGACATAGCCAAGGTCATCATTCTTTGGAAACTTGCTGGTGATATTTTAAGACCGAATGGCAATCTTTTAAATTGGAAATGACCAGATCCGGTAGAAAACGCAGTGTATTTTCGTGAGTCAGGTTCAATTTCGATCTGGTGGAATCCAGAATATAGATCCAGTATAGAAAAATACCTTGCTCTTCCTAACTGGTCAAGAATTTCATCGATTCTTGGAAGTGGAAAGGTATCAGAAATAACCTTCTTGTTTATGTTCCGAAAATCGACGACAACCCTCCAGCTTTTGCTGTCTGATCTATTTTTCTTTGGAACCAAGATAAGTGGTGAATTAAATGGAGAAAACGAATGTTCAATTATGTTATTCTTTAACATATCTTTAGTTTGTCTGTCGATTTCTTCAATATGTGCATGCGGTATCCTATAATTTTTTGTATATATTGGTTTTTTATCTGTTAGTGATATGTTTTGTTTGTAAAAATTATTCGTAGTGAGTTCCTCATCTTCTAAGTGGAATATGTCTTGGAACTCGAAACAAATTTGTTCTATATAATCTTTACCGTACTCAGGAACCGAATTGAGATTCAGTGTACCTTTCAGTTTTTCAAGTCTTTCATTCGGTTTTAAATCTTTACTTTTTTTATTTACTAATGTATTATTGACTAATATATTTATGTTTTTCATGTTTGTGTTGTTCGTTTCGAAAATATCATACTCTTTTAAGGCAACACTTTTTGGAACGAAGTGTTTAATTTGTTTGTTTTCTAAATTTGTATTTAGAATTCGTACATATGAGTTTTTGTCTACAATCGAATTTGATATAAACACTCCTTCGTCAATTTCTTGGTTAAGTATGAGAGTTGGTTCCTTAAACTCAATGTTAAGTCTTCGGATTACCTCTGATCTGGCTGGTAAAAAAATCGAATCATTAATTCTATCATAAAGTGGAATTGACATTGGTTCACGTTGAGACGGGTTAAGTTCTAAAAGGTAGGTCGAATAATCGATATTAGCTTTAAGCTTCATTAAAAAATCTCTTCCTAAAATTCCGTCTACTTCTACAGAAAAATGCTTTGGTATTATCTGAAATTCATGGGAAATGGAAACATAATTTTCGAATGTAAGGTTTGTGGATGTTTTTCCTATAGTTTCAATTTGCCCAGGCGTAATGCCTTTTATTATACATTTTTCACTTAAAACAACTACTTGATCAGGATTGATTTTGGAAGCGGAAAAAATTGAAACGGCTGCTCCGTTGTCCACCATAAGATAACACAACATATCGTCGCACATTTTCACCTTTACTTTTACAAAATCAGATCCTGATATTTCATTAACTGTATGCATTTTTAATCCTGGCAATCCCTCAACCGAGCAACCACTTGGTTTCCCTGTTGAGGGCGATTGTAGTTTTCCCGGTTTTGTTGTCGACTGTTTTGATAATTATTCTGAGTGTCACTACTATCATTGCATCTGTTTTGATTATAAAAAATTCTACTATTTATCTGTTGTGATTGATTATTATTAACTTGCTTGTTTCTGTTTGGATTGTAATTGCTTCTATTGGTGTAATTGTTATTTCTATTGTTGTAATTATTGCTTCTATTGTTATTATAGTTGTATCTTATGTTGTTAGAGAATCTGTTTGCAGGCACTATGGTTTGATTGCTGTAAGATCTGTTACTAGAAGAGTTTTCTGAATTTCTTATGAAATTTGGTTGAAATCTATTTCTATCATTTGGTATTTGTCTAGTATTATTTGAGAAATTTTGATTTACTCTATTCCTATTACCGTTTTGGTTTCTGAAAAAATTTTGATTCTGAGAACGTATATTATTCACATTAAATTCCTGATGTGTCGCGCTTCGACAAAATTTTGAATCTGCTTCTAAAGCAAACTTAACAGCTTCACTCAAGGTCGATGGTTCTTTATAAATTAAAGCCTGCCTTACTTCAACTCTTTGCAATCCTTTTGAAAAAACTCTAACTGCCATTTCGTCTACTTCTGACTTTATTACAGAACGAACACTTTCATTTTTGTTTTTCATTTTGAGATCTATTAATTCTGAACACAAATTTTCTAACTGTGTCGCAAAATTTCCTACAGTGTCTCTCTGTTTTAATTTTTCAATTTGGTTCATTTTATCTTCTTTAGTAGTCTTATCAGAAAATCGGTCTATTATAGATTTCTTAAATATTTCAAAACTAGTTGGCTCTACTTCCGATTTAAAACGACTTTTCACTTTTGAAGTAAGTTTTGTTTTAAGAAGGAATTTTAATAAAATAATTTTTGAAGCAGCATCTAACGTATCGTTATAGAACTCACATTTATCTAGAAAATCTTCTAAATTTTTTGCATTACCATCGAAATCTGGTATTAAAGAATTTGCTAGCTTTAAATCAAATGCTGTCATATTCAATTGCTTTTTAAAATAATTGTGTGACTCAGTTTTAATATTTTTTGTAATTTTTTCTTTAGCTTTTATTTCGCTTAAATTTTGGTTCGATTTATAGTTTAAAATTTCATTTTTGTCTGAATCAGAATCGCTTTCCAATTCAATTGCGAATTCGAAATCCGTTTCAAAAACCAACCCCAAATGCTCTACACAACACTTACACCTTTCAACTGCTAATGCCTTTTGGCGTTTATATAACTTCTGTTTATATATTGGGAACTCTGAAAAATTTGTGTCAAAGAATTCAATATAGTTTTTAAATAAAGATTTTAATTTAATAATATTATTATTTACTACCAACTCGTGAGATGGGCTCGATTTTACTAAATTACCTAAAAAACTATTTAATTCTGCCAAGAGATTTTTTAGGATGCATTCTTTTGAATTCATTTATTAATAAAATAAATTATAATTATCATAATAAATGGAGAAAAAAAATTAGAAAATGAACTACTGTATCATGCTTATATAATAATTTTTATGTTGATAGCATCATGTTGAGAAATAATCTCGTTAAGACCTGCTGCAACTTCGTTTATATAATGTGGTTGAAATTTATTGTTTATAGTGTTTTGTTTAGAGGAAACACTGTCATCGTCATCGGTGATCTTCCTCTGTATATTTTTAAAACGGCATTCCAATGTGTAAGTAGTGAGTGGTAAGATGTTATTGTCGATGAAGAGTAAGAGTGGAGGGGCAACTGAATGGAGGGGCAACTTAATATTTTTTGTTGTTTGGTTTGATGATGGCGTGAGTGAATGTTTAACTGAATTTTGTTTCTTGTTGTTGTTGTTGTTTTTTTTTTTTTTTTTTCGTTCGAGTAGGCGTTGTTCATGTAACTGGATAGTCAGCCAAGATTTTAACAGTATATTTTTTTTTACAATTTCGGCACTTTTATATGGAATCACTTTTTCCTTGCTTTCTTTTATTTTTTTTTTAAACAATTATTATTATTGATGAATTGTATTAATTTTCTTTGGGTTGTGTCAAGTCAGCCAAGATTTTAACAGTATTTTTGGTATAGCAAATTCCGCACTTTTATATGGAATCACATTTTCTTTGGTTTTTTTTTTATAATTATTGATGAATTGTATTAATTTTCTTTGAGGAGTGTCACGGTCGCCATGTAGTACATTCACGATATTAATGAAACAATCGATTTAAATATTAGTCGTATTTAATCTAATAGAATTGTTATTATGTACAATGTTTATTTAAGATAGAACAATATATTCTTAAGAATTAAATATAATTAACAACCGCTCCGTACCTCGCACTCTAACCAACTGCTGGGCTCACTCAAAATAGTGGAACATAAGTAGTAGAGTGGAACTGTGGAACAGTGGGGCTGTTATACTACTACAATTATAAGTGTTACCTCTTGGATCTTAAGATGTTTTGTGTCTCTCCAGCAGTGTCGTCCTTTAATTCGTGCGTGTGACTTATATTTCTCTCTTCTTCCTTTGTTTATACTTTAGTTGATACCATTTAAGGTTATTTCTTGGAGTTCTCACTGCTTCTCCAAAAGCGTAGCTCTTTTTTGTTTAATAGCAGAAGCTTGCCGTTGTTTATTTCTTGCTGGTTCTTCAGTTTGATGTTGCTGTTCTTGTTACTCCAAAACTTCACCCGAAAATTGGGCGAAATTATCTTCAATATTTATAGCGGTTGCTTCTAAATACTGAAGTGAAGTGCCTGCATCTGCCTGAGTTAATGCAGGTTTACATGAAGTTGGCAAGGGGTTGGAAGCAAATTGGGCTGGGATACATTGATTAAATTTCCACTTGGGTTTAACAATTTCCCTAGCTGCTTTTATTTCATTTAAATTGTGGATTATTTTCTTCTTTGGCTTAAACATAATAAGAGCAAAAACAATAAGAATTTGTCTATAATTATGGAACAAGCGATTCAAAACTTTTGCAAGCATCTCCATATCTTACTGGAAGACGTTTTTTGTATCCTCTTCAAAAAAAACCTAACTGCTCGTCTTCTTCATCAGCTCTACGAGCGTCTCGAATTGATTTTCATTATACTCTGTCCAACAAAAATTGTCAGTACAGGCCTTATGGGTGAGCTTTTTCTAAAGCAGTGGCGCCTGATGCCCCCTCACTACAATGCGTTAGGAAAAATGCCACTAAAAAAAGAGCAAGCCACTGAATTTTCTTAAGGAATTGTTGTTGTAATTCTTTGCAAAAAGTTGTACACCCTAACACGACCGTCGTATTCCACTGCTGATGAGATACTGTCAAGTCAAGAGTGTCAAGTGTCACTCAATACGATCGTGCGCTCTTTATCTACATCAAAACAGAGTTACCATTATCATTCTCAATTGCAAGCAAGGAGCTTTTTCAGTGGTTTTTATTAAGGAGCTTTTGGGATTTGAAGCTTTTGAGAACACATTTTAAGAAGATGAGTATGTTGAGTGTTGTCGTGTTACTTTTCAACTTAAAAAAAGACGCGCCTATTATCTTACCGCTTGGCGTTGTGGGAAAAGGTAAATTGAATATTGTTTTCAGTCGTTTTGAATCGGCAGACGGTAGCCCTACGCGTTTTTTACTTTCATTTGCGGCGATTTATAATGTAAACTACGGAATCCCTGTGAGAGCTTTAAAAGGCGACACACTTATGCATGGCAATGCAATCAGAATGAGAGACAAACTCCTATCTTCCCTGTACTGACAATTTTTGTTGGACAGAGTATAGTAAATTACAACATTTTAGTATAAGTATATGGTATAGGTATAGTACAACAAATATAGACAAATAGATAAAATAAATTATTCAACGAGAATACTTGCGACCTTTTTTTTTTTAGATTAAGAATTTTATTTTTCAATTTGTTTTATATTAAATCATGTTGGCTCAACAATAGGAGCCCAACGTTCTTCATTTGGCTTTACATAATGCTATTTGCTTACAATATCATATTAATGTTTTCTTAATCTAATTCATGATTTTTTTAATATTAACTAAATAATAATTTTTGATGAGTGGGCGTTTTATCCCCTGTAGTATTGATTGTTGTTGTTGTCGTTTTGGATGATGTCTTCAAATTGATCGTCAGTGATGGCTCGGGTGTATAGGTACTTGTCACGAGGCTCTAGTTCATGCTGGAGAAGTTGTTGCACTTCTGTGTTGGGATGACCTTCCAGGTTCCTGATGATTTTTCCGGAAAGCTGCAGTAAATACTTGTCCAATGGTATTAACTTTGCTTCTTTATACAGACTCCTTGTTGGTATATATTTCTTCGTCAGTGTGTTACGGTACAGTCCAGTGCAAATGCGGAGCATCTTTCTTTCAAAAAGCTTTATCTTTTTCATTGCTGTAGGTCAAATAGTAAACCAGATGGGAAAGGCGTAGGTCAGAACGGGTCGGATAAGTTGTTTGTACACAAGCAGCTTGGTTTTCTTACTTAGTCCACTTCGCCTCCTGAGAAGCGGATGGACCAAGGCAGAGAATAGTTGGCTCTCTTCAACATCAAGTCTGCATGCATTTTGAATTTGAATTTGTTGGAAAAGTTGATTCCTAAGTACTTCGTTGATGATTTGACTTTTTTTTTTTTTTTTTATAATCTACACGCGCTCAAGGGGTTATGATTACCCTTTAAATGTTTGAACACAGCGCGGGCGTGAAGAAGAAGGAAGAGAAAGAATGATAAGAAAGATGTGTGGCACGATGTTCTGAGACTGAAGGTTGTTGTCTCAGATATTTTACCTCCAGGGATGGCGGCTGAACTAATGTTACAATTTTAATTCGCGAAATTAAATTGATTATTGAAATAAAATAATCAAACAAAATGACGACAAGAACCACGACGACGCGACCGAACAACAACTATGTAGTATTATGTAATTAAATAAACTAAGAGAGCGATGACGAATTATCAAACTGCAAGCAGACGAGTTCAGCGAAAAAAAATTGTAACTGATAGCAACAATGTATGCTACCACCACGACTAGGCTCAGCAACGGGGTGGGTTCGCGAATTATTTTTATGTTGATGATTTATTAATGCAATAAAAAAAATGAAATGATTTATTTTCAATCAACGCAGAGGCGTAGCTGAAAAATGAAAAGGGCGCCAGTGATTTTTTTTAAGATAAGGAAATCACAAACCTTTGGAGCGAAACCGACGGTGAAAGATATTTTAAATAAAAGATTTAAGTTTATGATTCCGAAGGGGAATTTTAAAGTTTTATTCAATTGCTTGGGAAACCTTGCAATTAAGTAGGGCTAAAACCCAAGATCTTTTAAACAATTAGAACATAGTTAAAAATTAAGTTATTAAGATGGACCGTTAACACTCGGTCCCGAAAGCACAAACGGTGTTAAGAAAAACGGGTCGCGCGTTCCGTAATATCGGAATTTTTCGAGAACAAAAACCAAACGATTATAAAAAAAACAATTTTTAAACGAAACTATCGACTCAATAATGAAAATTTTAAATTGCAATTTTGTTTTTAAAACCACTATACTTAGCTTTGATTTCCTGTTCTACCACCAAATTCCTCTCTAGTCCTCGAGTTTCAATTTCAACCTTTCTCTGCAACAAAATCTTCCTGTGTTTCTTCCACTAAGAACTCTTCAATTTTCCTCTTTTCATATACAATTTCTTTTTTTTTCTGTTTTCAAAAAAATTTGCTTGTTAATAATTTTTCTTGCACCTCCGGCTAGTTTAAATCTCCGTAAAGAAGTGTCCTTACAGGCTTTCACCTTGCCTGGAAGATCTCTTCTCTTTTTAAAACCCAGTGCTTTCCGACAATCAGTGACGTGGGCTTCGATCGCGTCATTTATCAGCGACACTCAGCACATTGGCGAGAGTGCGCCAACGCAGTTGGAACCCATCAGCCTTCTCGTACTCGCACTTTACACCCAGCTTTATGCACAGTCATCAGCATTGAATTCGCCGACCTCCGGTATGACTTTCCAGTGGCGGGCAATTCAATGGGTGCATTCAGCCACCTAACATCCCATACAAGTTTTTAAACAAAATTTTCTGAAAACCAAAAAAAAGGAACTTAATTTTTCTAACATAAAACCCGGTAAGAAACACTGGAAAACCCGTGCAAAGAAAGTTGCTATAATTTAAAAAAAATACTATTTAGAGGAAGTTGGTGGTAATTTTCTATATCGCGAATTTACTTGATTCGTTGGATTTTTGCGCAGATTTGGGGAAATATAGGGACTAGCCGTTAACGTTCCATCTTTTACATGAATACAAATATTAAGATATGGTTTAAGTTGGGCACGCAGTCATTCTCACCAGGAGTAACTTCAACATTTGGGAACAAAACTTCGCCAATGTTACTTTTTGTGCAAATTTAACACAGACCGCCCGTCTGTTTCTGTGACCAACTGTCACTAGCAATGGCAATTTGAACAGACCACCTGTCTGTCGTCCATTAAGTTTCAAAATTGAACACGCTGATATTTTGTTTCTTCAAGTTACTGAGCGAGTGAACCGATGGCTGATGGACCTTGGCTGCCCTTCTCTCTCTCAGTAAGTTGAAAGAAACACCTGTTTTAAGAAGGTTATTAGAAGAAAGGAATAAGGATAGGGAACCGAAAGAATGATTCTTGTTACGGAAAATTTTACCGTAACACTAAAGCGGAGAATGCCGTGTCTTATTTCTATGTCGCTTATAATTCACATTATTTTATTCGTGTTCATCCTTGTTGGGCATACTAGTTTAACTCAATTACATGTTGTTAGTGTTATGCCTGAACAACATGTAATGAATAAACCAGCAACCCATTGATGACAATTTTAGACTGTCACTTCAGTATTGTCTGGAAGCTTTATTTTGATTGCATCACAGCGTGTTGCAAACGCTCGTATTCGAATGACAGTCACTGGTGTTCGGAAGCAGATGAGTTCAGTCTTTTCGCTGTTTATCCTCAGTCCCCATTTGACATAGTATTCCCATAGGTTTTTTATGTGCTTTTGCACTCTCCTGGCAGCAATTTCTGGTGAAAAAGCGGTGGCGTATGTGATTGAGTTGTCATAAAGCTTAGTCTTTGTACCTGATATGTTGGCTGGTTGATCAGCAGTGTAAATGTTGAACAGCAGTGGTCCAAGTTTTGATCCTTGAGGAACTCCAGCGTTAATTCCTTTGGTTGATGACACATGTTTTTCTACCTGTACATAAAAAAGTCTATGGGTTAGGAAATTTTTGATTATTCTTACCAAGTAATTAGCAAGTGTAAGTTCCGAGAGTTTGAATAGTAATCCTTTTATCCAAACGCTGTCGAAAGCTTTTTCGATGTCCAGCAAACACGCTACAGTGGTTTCCTTTTTGTTGAGTCCAATTGTAACATCAGTATGGAGTCCCAGTAATGGATGTATGGTAGAGTGTTTATTTCGAAAGCCATACTGAAACTCCGGTATGACATCTCTTTCTCTGCAGAAAACGTTGAATTTCTTCAATATCAATGCCTCCAATATCTTACTCATGCAGCTGAGCAAAGAAATTGGCCGATATCCTTCCACATTTGCGCGGTTGTTCTTCTTCGGGACAGTGACCACTTTTGCGTTTTTCCAGGCTGCAGGGAAATAGCTGTTGTTCAGGCAGTTATTGAAGATTATAGTCAACAGGAGAACAGCAAGATTTGGTAACTTTTTAAGCACGTAATTAGAAATCTTGTCGCTTCCTGCTGATTTTTTGGAGTTTCTATTGAAGATAATGTCAACTACTTCTTCAGGAGAAGTGAAAACATCTGTCAGCGTCGGCTCCGATGATGGGTTTTCCTAGTTAAACAGGGTCACGGTTTCGGTGGTTGCTGATATCTCTTGAAAGCGAGTTTCTACATCTTCGATAAAGTCAGGAAGGTATGCGGGAGGGCGATCTTTGAAACTATCATGAAAGTGATTTGCAAACGCTTCAGCTTTCTCTGCAGAAGTTGTTGAAACTTCTTGTCCGTGAAGGATGGTGTCTGGAATTGAGTTCGCTTTTCCAACAATCAGATTGATCTTTTTAAACGTGTCAGGTCCAGGTTTGATATCTTCAAGTCTCTTCCTAAAATCCTTTTCCTGATGATGTTTTATTGCCTGGTTGAACATTGTGTTAGTGCACTGAAGTTCTGAGTGTAGCCGATGGTATTCGACACTTTCCCTGTTAAATGTCCTGTGGAATATTCTTTGGAGGCTTTTGGGGAGTCTTTGCCGGTGAGAATATATTAATTGTATCTGTTGGGGTAAGTTTGCGACCTTCCATGTCTCTGTCGTGTGTAAATTTTTGAACGAGAGATATCGATTTTGAGATAAATCGAAGAATAACTTTAACGATCGGTTTGTCTCATCAAATCCAACAGAGCAGGATGATAGGATGCTTTCCAAGACATCTGTATCATCAATAGCTTGAAAGCAAAAACAAGATGAAGAAGAAAAAATATAAGGAATATTTTTGATTTAAAGTTTCCTTGCAATGTTTAAGAAGTCGTCACCATTGTGATAATAGTTTTTCGAATTTAATTTTAGAATGTTGAGAATATAATTTTAAGTTAATTCGTATTTTAACAAAAGAAAAATGAAGGAAACATTGACTATCATTGACAATTGTTACGTTCATTAAAAAAGTACTAAAACGTTACGTTTATTACGCATTTTCTGGAGAAATTTGACCTCAAAGTAGAAAATTAGCAAAGTAAAACAAATAAGAGGCTTAGAAATCGGATATATGAGGACCCCAACAAGATATCAACTTTATTTAAACGCAGTTATAAAGGCTTCCATATTTTCTAAAAATAAAGTCCTAAACGAAGTTTCTAACATTCGTATGAACAGAGCTATTTTCGTTAATATGAGTCAGGGTAGACTAAAGTAGACCTGTCCTTAAATCCCCAAAAAATGATCGGAACCGTTGGAAATAACCCCATACCGTGGAACAATTTTGTTCTAAGAATATATCCCAAAATATCCTTGACGAGTTGGCGAACCCCCTGGATACAAAAATTTATTAAAATTTTTCTAAAATTACATTTTGGGATACCAATTTTAAGTAAATAATAATATACATTTAGGGAAATAATAATCGTTTTTAAATCCAAAAGAAAATATTTTACCGGAAATTTGTGTAATATACAATAATACATATTTCAAATTCCAAGGAGCATATTTATTGAAATTTGGAGAGCAGTTATGAGAAAATCGAAAATAAAAAAACGGTTCTACGAGTATGACAGGTACCGCTAGTAACATTTTTTCGACTAAAATCTACACATAATTTGTTTTATTAAAATCATTAATGCTGTTTTCGAGACATATAAGATTTTTCAAAACGACTGCATGGTAAGCAATGACAGCTTGAAGAAACTTTTAATTTGTCCTCTAGAGAATAAGTTAAGACTCTTAACTACCGGGTTTAAAGAAAATATTTTAATCGGCTTAGGCTGTAGGTTGAGCTTGAGATACAGACAAACAAAGAGACGCAATTAGGGGCCCCATTTTTTTCGTGTTCTCTATCATCGTAATGTGAATTGAAAACTTGCTCTATAATACCTACCTATATACTAAGTATATATACTAAGTATATATACTATATACTAATCGCAAGTAAAAATGATAAAACAAATTAATAAACAAAGTTTGGATAAAGTTCCTATTTGTAGATTTTTTTTTAATTTCTACAAATTACCAACAAAATTTTAATTTCTCTTACATTTTTTACTATAGGAAATATAATAATTTAGATGATTTAAAAACTGTTTCTTTGCGTAAAGATTCTTATTTTCTACAGATATTTGAAACTGCGTTTTTAAATGTCATTAAGATTTTTTCGAGTGAATTCAAAGAAATAAATAAATTTGCATGCTTTTCTATATATAGTGTCGGGCAAAACAATAGCACTTCATTTCACTTATATACATTTTGTTTATACTCTGTCCAACAAAAATATGCAGTGTGGGCAAGATAGGACGTTTGCCTCGCATTCTGGCTACAGTGAATTGCATAAATCTGTCCTTCAGTAAAGCTCTCACAGAGATATCGTAGTGTTGAATTTAAATGGACCCTTTTTTTAAAGCTCTAAAATCAAAAGCAACTCAACAGAAACCCAAGGAAAAAAAAACTGAACAAGTTACGAAATGAACAAGGGTAACTCTGAACGCACATCAATATTTAATGGGGGTTGACATTGAATAGCACCAACAGCCATAGACCACAGCAATTCAGTGCACACTCAGATGTGCAGTCAATAGGACGTTGGGCCTGCGTCAGATGCAATCGAAAATTTATGGGCACACAAACACTTTTTTGTGGAGGAGTTCTTTCAATTTAGTATGGTGCAAAAATATAGCACGCATTTTGAAAAAGCTCTCCCATAAGACGTGTACTGCATATTTTTGTTGGATGAAGTATAGTAAATTTTATACATTGACAGATGTCAAAAAGTGCACAATGGTTTTTTATATACCTCTTCGTTTTAACATTATAATTAATAAAATTAAACATAGTTAAAATTTAAAAAAAATCCTGTACTTATAAATTATATACACAGTTTTAGTTTTTGCTGCCTTTAAATACATAATAATTAACTTTTGTATTTATTTGGTATTTGTGATAAAATTATAATTGGCATGGCCACATAACCACAATGTCAAACACAAATACGTCCGAAAGAATAACCCCGAGATCAAAACTAAACGAATGCGATGTGTCCGAAACTATGCAAAGTATCCAAAAATCACCTATAAAACTTATTGCGTTTTTTTATATCAGAAAGCCTTTCACCACATGATAAACAATTATTTAATTACGCTTACTCTCTAAAGAAGACAAAAAAAACTGGCGGGTGTGATCACTATAGGCGGATTAGTGTATATAAAAGGTATAGGAAAAAAGACATCAAAATGGTAAACACGATTGAGGAGATAATGAAGCTGACAGCAGACGCAGATGAAGAGGTGCTGGTATCACAGCGTTGATCACATCTCTCTCTAAGGCCACATTAACGCCCAGAGTATACCTCGGCATATAGACGAGATTAAAGATTTATTTTGTAATGGTCCGATTGATGCCTTGTGCATATCTGAAACCTGATTGAAACCTGAGGTCCCTAACGTACTGATTGATATTCCAGGATATACTATCTATCGAAATGATAGGTTGTGGAGAAGGGGTGGTGGAGTAGCAGTTTACTGCAAGGATTCTTATTCGTGTCGCAGGAATCAGATAATATTTTATTTATCTTTCTTGAAATATTTGATAATTTCTGTAAATGTCTTTTAGCATATTGTGTGTATAATCCTTACAAACTGTTTCCTTTGAATTTTTTTTCTAAGTTGATAGAATTCAGTGCTGATTTTGTTGATATTATAGTATGTGGTGATTTTAACAAGGACTTGCTTATGAACAGTGCTGCTTCCGCTTGTCTTTATGATGATTGTGCCTTCGTACCTTCGCAACCCAATTCTGTCGAAATTGTATACCCAGCTTGCTTGATGTTTTCCTGACTGCGAATCTTAGCAAAGTCTTATTATTTGATCTGTTAAGTTTGCCTGGAATCCCATCATATCACGATCTGATCTTTCTGACATATGACATTTGTTTTAATATAGTCCCAGTTTCTGGATGTTTAAGCTATAGGGACTATAAAAATATCAAGATGAATGAGCTTATTCACGATTATGTGACTCTACCTTGGAATTTATGTTGGAGTTTACCTTATGTGGATGACAAAGTTGAAGTAATTGAATCTCTTGTTCTAAAATTATTTGAAAATCATGTTCCTATAAAAACAGTTACTTCAATTGATTCCCGTGTTCCTTGGTTGAGTAACGTTATAAAAAGACTTGTTAAAGAAAGGGATAGGTGTTATTCCCGCTGGCGAAGCTGGAGAAGATACAAAAGTGATACAAATTTGAGAGCTTTCAAAATGGCTAGAAATTCTGTCGTTTATCAAGAATTCTTGCATAACAACATCTAAATTCCCGGGATCTTGGAAAAGGGCAAAGGTAACTCCAATACCTACAAATTCTAAATATAAGGGTGCTGAAGTTTACAGACCCATCAGTATTCTACCTTGCCTCTCAAAGATTTTGGAAATTATCGTGCGAAACCACATAAATATTCATGTTACTAAACGGAAATTGGAAAGGGTTGAATTAGATAAAAAAAATTTCACTATACTATGTGTTGGCGGATTCCTCGCTCGAATCCTAGTTGCCAATATTTCTCTATGGATCGCTACTATGGGTAGACAGCTATATGTAGAGCGCTATGTGTATGTACCTTCCATAAATCCCAAAAATCCAAGTATATATATATATATATATGCTGTGGAAAAAGTTTCTTTGCATACCAAATAATAAGAGAAAAACCAGTTTTATTTTTACCTATTCCTTTATTTTTCTCGAACTGTTCTCCTAAAACAATATTTGTAAACTAACTTATAAAGTCTTAACAATAAATAATCAATCAGACCAACCGACTAGCTCGGTGTTGAAAGCTCAGCTTAAAAATACTTTGAGATTAAATTAGTTAATGATTGAGTAAATAACATTAATCTTTAATCTTAGTAACTAAGTTTAATGTTTATTACTCAACCATTTCTAAATCTAACATGCGCCTAAAAGTAGGCAATTTAATCGTGGGTTTTATCTCTTGATTTTTGATAATCCGAAGTTTCCTTTTCGGCGTCAACATTCCGGATTCCCTTTGAGGAATCCAAAGTAAAACCCATATCATTGCAATGTATAAAAAAACGTAAGTCCAACGGTGGTGGTATTTGTTAAAGAAGCGCCTCGATTCGCTACTCAGAAAAAAAAAATGATTATTAAATCCATCGTTAAGGGTTGATTAAACAGTGCCCTATCTTACGCACTCCGACATGTTAATAGGAAAAATTTAAATATTTAATGTTGATAACAAATAAATTTAAATTTAATCATAAGGTGCTGTGCATTAAGAAACATTAAAAATAAATAATAAAATTTCTAAAAGAATTATTCCATCTTCTGTAAAGCAAGATATTAAATTAAATTTGGTGGTGCAACAGCTCGAAGTGACCCAGTACCTAGTGACTTGCAACTCTCAACCATTCCTGTGTGCGTGTTACCAGGGTAGGAGGGGACCTACAATTTTCTGCCGATTCCGAACGGCTAATAAGCATCACTTTCCATGACAAGAGATATACTCTTTGAGGATTTGTCAATTTCTTGCAAGAGGCAGTACACCCGTGAAAAACTTTTTCGCAGCGGCTGAGAATCGAACTCGAGACCTTCCGCATGACAGTCCAACGCACTAACCATTATGTCAAGGGGTACAGTAAAGTAAGATATACCTGAAACAATTCTTGATGGACCGGCAAAAGACATAATTTAACTACAGGGCGCAAAATATCCCCCTGCTGAGTTCTAACGGTGGCGACGCGAACATTTCCATCTTTCCCTGGGTGAACAGCAACAACCCTTCCTAACCGCCAGAGAGTGGGTGGAAAATTTTCATTGCGCACCACAACAACATCATCAATCGCAGCGTTTCGTTTTGGATATTTCCACTTTGTTCGCTTTGTTCTTCGCTGAAGATCGGTTAAATATTTCTCCTTCCATCGTTTCGAGAAAGATTGATGTTTTTGTTGCACTCTCTGCCTATTCTTTAGGGTCGTGCTTTCAATAACCTTCTACTCAGGTAATGAAGGCAAGGGTGCACCTTTCAAAAAATGACCCGTTGTTAAAGGAAGGGGTTCAAATGGATTTTCGCTAATATATAAAATTGGACGAGAATTTAGACAGGACTCAATTTTAACGAGCAATGTTGAAAACTCTTCAAACATAAGTTAAGTGTTGCCAACGACTTTTTTAAAATGATTTTTAAAAGATTTAATAAAGGCCTCCCAAAGACCGCCCATATGAGGGGAACTTGGTGGAATAAAATTCCATTTCAAATCCTTAGGCAGGTATTACTAAACTGATTTGGCCATTGTTTGATGCTAAACGCTCAAAATAACTAATTTCTATTGGTAGATTGCATATTAGCTCCATTATAGGTGTCCTTACTGGGCACTGCCTAATAGGAA
Source organism: Philhelius festivus (assembly GCA_963931855.1). Classification (NCBI taxonomy): domain Eukaryota; kingdom Metazoa; phylum Arthropoda; class Insecta; order Diptera; family Syrphidae; genus Philhelius; species Philhelius festivus. The sequence goes on from OZ007555.1 coordinate 89,920,980, forward strand.
GACATGCTTTTCGTCTTGGAGTTCCTGCAAATGATTTTTGCAGAAGCTGCATGGATGAAGAAGAAGAGGAGTCAATTCCCCACCTTCTATGCTCTTCTCCTGCCCTAGCGCAAAGACGTAGACTCCACTTGGGAGACTACTACTATAACGATCCTAGTGATCTAAATAATTCCGACATTCACTGTCTCAAACGCTTCATTATTAGCTCAAAATGGTTTAACGAGTAAGGGGGATTTTTGAAATCCTTGTGGTATCACAACGGACCAAATATTGGTCTAAGTGTGCTGACCTTTTCCGGTCAGCAGCCACTTTAACCTAACCTAACCTAACCTTAGGCAGGTATGCTTTTTCGGCTCCCGAGGTTGCATCTGACAAAGCCCTTTTATTTTTATTTGTGAATACTTTACTGTCAGCCACAAAATTGGTTCCATTGTCTGAAAAAAGTTATTGGGGTACTCCCCTTCGCCCTACAAATCTAGCAAAAGCAGCTAAAAACGATTCTGTAGAAAGACTTCCTACTGCTTCTATATGATTTGCTTTAGTGCAGAAACATATAAAAAGACACGTATATCCTTTTATGGCTTGATAAAATCTACCTTTTTGAACCTAGTTCAAAGGGACCATCGAAGTCGAGTCCAACATGAGGGAACGGAAATGAAAATTTAACTCTCAGGTTGAAGACTACCCATTATAGTCCAGTCAAAGCGTCATGAAAAAGGGCCTGACCTTGCGCGCAGAGGCATGGTCTATTTTTTTTTTGCATGGATCGATAGGTGCTTATGAGAAAAGCTTAAAACCAAATTTGCACCACACGACAACTTTTTTACCAAAGTTATTGGTAAAAATGTGTTTTGGGTCATTTTTTGTTCATTTGCAAATATCTCGGCTCCACTATCTCCTACAAACAAAAATTAAACATGTATTTATTCCTAATAACATAATCTATTACGTTATAAAAAAAACCATTTGTTTAAACAAATGAAAAAAAAGTTATAGTAAGTTAAAATAATTTTTTGTTGTTTAAAAATCACTTTTTCGTGATTATTAAGAAAAAAGCTCATTTAACAATGAAATTTTTATTTTTTATTATTAAAGTTCTTGTAATTCCCTATAATTAAAAAAAAAATTCAACACTCTACGATGAACGAAAGCCGAGTAATAAATTATTGAACATAGGTAAGTCAGCGCACCCACGCATTTTAGGATTTTATGTTTTAATTAATATCTCAGCCCCAGTATGCCGCAAAGTGAAAATAAAAAACAGTATTGCTAATAATAATAACAATATTTTCTATCAACTTGCATTTAATTTAATATGTTTGAGGAAAAACATAAAAAGTTACCGTTGAATTTACGTTTTTTTTTCTTATTTTTATTACCTTTTTTCATAGTTATTGAGAAAAAAACTGTATTTTACGGTAATATTTTTCAGTTTTGGATTTTTGTCTTATAGTCCTGCTAATTTTCTTCAAATTAAAAAAAAATTAGTCCATTACGACAAACGGGAGCCAAGATATTCATGATTTAAAAACTTAGGAAAGCTTACAATTTAGTATTTTAACCTTGTAGCTTGTAATTTTGGTGTCGCCAGCAACAATAAGCAACAAATATGTGTAAGTATGTGTGGGGTGTTTGAAGGATACCAATATATCTTGTTGCTCCAAAACTGAAAAGTATTTACCGTGAAATACAGTTTTTTTCTCAATAACTATGAAAAAAAGGTATTAAAAACAAGAAAAAAAACGTTGAAACCAACGGTAACTTTTTATGTTTTTGCTCAAACATATTAAATTAAATTCAAGTTGATAGAAAATATTGTTATTAGCAATACAGTTTTTTATTTTCACTTTGCGGCATACTGGGGCTGAGATATTAATTAAAACATAAAATCATAAAATGCGTGGATGCGCTGACTTACCCATGTTCAATAATTTATTACTCGGCTTTCGTTCATCGTAGAGTGTTGATTTTTTTTAAATTGTAGGGAATTACAAGAACTTTAATAATAAAAAATAAAAATTTCATCGTTAATAATCACGAAAAAGTGATTTTTAAACAACAAAAAATTATTTTAACTTACTATAACTTTTTTTTCATTTGTTTAAACAAATGGTTTTTATTTATAAAACATAATAGATAATCTTATTAGGAATAAAAACATGTTTAATTTTTGTTTGTACGAGATAGTGGAGCTGAGATATTCGCAAATGACCAAAAAATGACACAAAACACATTTTTATCAATAACTTTGGTAAAAAAAGTTGTCATGTGGTGCAAATTTGGTTTTAAGCTTTTCTCATAAGCACCTATCGATCCATAAAAAAAAATAGACCATGCCTCTGCGCGCAAGGTCAAATGACGCTTTGAATGGACTATTAGCTGAGATTGAAATTCCATTTTGTGCAAAACACAAGTGTTGCAACTATGGATAACCGTTTTTATTAAATTTTTGAGTTTTGGAACCCAATATGTTCTACGCATCAAGTACAAAACTTTTTGATTCCCACCATATGGAGAAATCTTATGCACAAAATCTACTATAGTAGTATAATGGTAAATTTTTCATTATAGCTTAAGTTTGCATTTGTTAAACGACGATTTAGTCTAAGAATTCATTGAGAGTCCAAGGAGGGGTTAAGGGATAAAATAGGGCTATGCTTGTTTAAGGGTTTTGAAGTTGAAAGAGCTTCGTACTAATCAGCCAAATAAAAACGTTGTGCTAACAAAACGAGTCTAGATTTTACAAAAACTACATCATGATGAGCAAGATTTATCGAAGAGTTTCTATAAGGATAAAATTCTTTTCTTTTTGAGGAAGCTAAATTAATGAATCTAAATAGATACGCCAACACTTTGACAGCACGACTGTAACAAGAAAATCTCTTCAATATATCTTCAGTGATATTGAGATTTACAACAAAGCTCTTAGTTTTCATATTATATGTAGTTACTTAGGCTTAAATGATCGATTAAATGGCTGCAATTAATAAAAAAAACTAATTCATATTATGTTACCCTACGTTTCGCTGGCTTTTTTCCGGCTTATTCAGGGTTTTTTTTTGTTTTTATTTATTTCTCATGTGGAAAATAATGTTTTACAATTTGTTTGATGAAAGCTTTGAAATGTACGTTAAATTTTTTAATAAATTAACAAATAAATAAATTGTTGCACTTTAACTCGACGAACGAACCGATCAAATAATTAATTAAGAAATAAATAAATAAAAATAACTAGATTTTAAAATTAAAACAAAACGATGACGAGCGCGATATCGACCGGGGCGACTTGAACTTGACTTGACTATTGTAAACACGGATAGATAAGAACTGTCAACGTCAATCCGAAAAAAGAGAGAGATCGAAGGCGAGCTTGTAGTTAAAGCGCAACAGGGAGATAGCACTTTGGATGCTACTCGAATGACTAGCTCAGCGTAAGGGGTGGGTTCAACCAAATAATTATATTGGGTTGATTAATCTTTTTTTTTTTATAATAAGTTTATAATTTAATTGAATGCCGCAGGGGCGTAGTACCTGAAATAAAAAGGGCGCCAGCAATTTTTTTGAATGATGAGGAAATTGCAAACCTGAGGAGCGAAACCGACGGTGAAAGCAATTTTTGGTATGAAAGAAAAGAAATGGTTTTCGATTACAATAGGGATTTTTAATTACTTTAAATTGCTTGGGAAACCTTTTAAATAGGATTAAAACCCAAGATCTTTTCAAACAAATTATTGAACAACGTTACTATTGAACAGAACAAAATGGACCGCTATCACTTTGTCCCGAACGAACAACAGGTTTAATTAACGGGTCGCGTGTCCTGCAATTTCAGGAAAAATCTCGCGAAACAAAAGTCAACCGTTTAAGAAAAAAAATGAATTTGAATTAACTAGAATTCTGATTAACGCACAAAAAAAAAAACAATTACGAATCAAAATAAATTATACACTCTACTTATCTTCTGCTACAATTTTTCCTTCCTCCAGAACTTTTCTTTTTACGTCTTTTCCTTTTTCTTTAAGTGTTTTCCTCCTTACTTTTGCTCTCTAAAAAAATCCAGAACTTTTCCAAAATTTCGAATTTTTCACAATCTATTTTTTTTTTGTTCTCTCTAAATTATCCACTCTTTTCGCTATGCTCTCCAGTTAAGAAGTGTCCGTCCAGATTTTTCGATGTCTCTTCGGACCTTCTTAACTTTTAACCCTTGTGCTTTCAGCCAATTGGAATCCGCGGATTTCAATCACGTCATTGTAAGCCACATTCAGCTAATTTGCTGAGATGCGCTCTCGTTTTTGAAAGCCAGCGGTCCTGCTTACACGCACACTAACCCTTGCTCTGCGCTGCCTTCGTTAAATTCACCGACCGCTGGTTTTACTGCCAGGGGCGGCAAATTCAATGAACGCATTCAGTCATTTTCCCACTATTTTTTTCGAGAGAAAGCAAAACCAAAAAAAACAAATCGTGAACCATTCAAAATTTCGATTTTTTGAATACATTTGTCCCCTCCAAACTCTACATATAAACATTTGATAAAAGTAAAGAGAAAACTCACGGAGCGAATTATTTAATGACCAATAACTATAAACATTTCGGAGGGAAAAATTGGCAGCTATTTTCTTACACGCGATTTACAAAAAAAACTACTTCGGTGGACTTTTGTTAGATTTTGGGATTAGGGATAAGCGTATAGCGTTCCATTTTTTACAATAAAAAAATAAAGATATAGTTTAGGTTGGGCACTCGGCCATTCTCAAAATGAGTAACTTCTAGCATTCGGGGACCAACTGTCGCCCGTGCTTTTCGAAAACAACTCGTCCATATTGTCCATAATTAAATAGTGGAACATTCATCCACATTTGAGCTCATGATGACGTTTATTCTGTTTCTCCAAGATACTGAGAGAGCGTACCGATGGCTGATGGTCCATGGCTGCCCCACTCTCTCTCAGTAAAGTGAATGAAACACCTGTATAGGAAGGAAAAAAACTGGTATGGAAGGAAGAGGATTTTGGGGAATAGAAAGAATGATTTTTGTCGCGGTAAATTTTACCGTGACAAAATTAACATTAACATTAACACTATTGGAAACAGCAAAAAATTAAAACTAGTATCACTTGGTATCACAGATTGGAAATGGCAACGCCATATATCGAGCTGATGTTGTCAATGTCAGTTTTCCTTATTTCAAGGTTCCAACCGGGATCTTCTTGAATTTTTGTAACTGGCCAAGTTTCCTCAAAGGAACGTAACCAACTTGGCTCTAACCACCAAGAAGAATTATTTATTAAAAATTGAGGCATAACACCTCGAGAACCAATATCCGCAAGATTATGTTCAGAAGGAACATGTCTCCAATTACTACCTGGAGGACTCCCAGTTTGTATTTTAGAAATACGATTTCTCACAAAAGTTTCAAGACGAGATGCACAATCTCGAATCCAATAAAGTACAATCTTAGAGTCTGTCCAAAAATTAACAGAACTATTTTTAGATTTAAGAGTACCGAGTACCGATCTGCATCCCAACGTGAGCGCACGCGTGGGAGGGTAGTCTAGTGCATCGTAGTGTCGTTTTGTTGTTTTGTTAATTCAAACAATAGAAATAAAAGGAAAAAATTACAAAAAAAACGAATATATAAAACAACACAAATTAAAAATAAAAATACCGCGCCAATAAAATAAAAAAAAAAAAAATAGTTCTTTACCAAAAAAAAAAAAATATCCCCATAAAAAAAAAAAAACAAAATAATATCAATAGTGCAGTGATTATAACATAACAACACAGCGAGCTTCAACTGTGCTCCTCTCCTCTCCCTCTCTCTCCGTGTTAGAACTCCGCTCACAGTTGCTTTGTATAGCCACTGCATACATTGTATGGTAAACACCATGCAGTGCGGCATTTGATTATATATAGCAATATTGGATAGATTGCGGTTGTTGATTTTGGTTGTACAGGAGCGGATCAGTGTGATTTTCCATTTAGGCATAACACTAATGGTAAATTGCAATTGTGAAGTTTTTGGTGCCCAAAATTAATTACCTGCATAGATAATTGTCTAGTTTTTTTTTTTTTGTGTTTGTGTATTGTAATGGCTGGTAAGTTTTGTGTCGAGTATTGCAACATTCGGGGGCTCCGAAAAAATTTCTGTGCTGTGTACGTTCACTCTGTTTTAAACAGGCCAGCTGTTTTGGCACTAAGCGAAACTCAGGTTGGTGAAAACACTGATCATACGGAGTTTAACCTACATGGGTATAGTTTAGTGCCATTATTCTTTTCCCATCATGGTCTCGCCGTATACGTACGTAATGATGTTGCCTATCAGCTTCTACCACAGTATGGTCCCTGTGTAAATACTAATTTTAATTATATGTGGTTCAAATTGACTGTTCAAAGGCGCATCATTCATACATGTTTTATTTATCGAAGTCCAAGTTTGGATAGTAATTCAACTTCAAATGAATTCGATGCCCTGTCCGACTCTATCCACAGAATTGTTTCCCAATATCCGCACAGTGAGATCGTTGTTACGGGCGATTTCAATGTACACAATTCTTCGTGGCTGCGCTATTCTGGTCAGACAACACCCGAAGGAAGGTATGTCGAGATCTTTGCTGAGTTAAACAATCTGACCCAGCTTGTTGACGAGCCAACTCGGATTCCTGACGTTGCAGGTCAATCGGCCAACACTCTAGACTTGTTCCTTACATCAAACCCTGATAAATACACCATAAATGTTTTATCGCCTCTAGGCACTTCAGACCATTGTGTCATATCTGCGAATTTCTCGTGTCAACAATCCCCAGTTAAAGAAAAAAACCCTGTAAGAACCGTTTGGCTGTACGAGAAGGCCAACTGGAACGGTATTAATGAATTCTTAAAAAATTTAACTGGTCGCTATGCTTCCTCGGTAGTGATGTAGATTCCAGTGCAGATATGGTCTCAAATCTGATTCTCTACGGTATGAGAAATTTTATTCCGAATAGGACAAAATCTATCAAACCGAAAGAAAACTCCTGGTTTGATTCGAGCTGTAAAGAGGCTATCAAAGTAAAAAAAGTAAGTTTCCGTTGTTTTAAAGCCAATCCCACTGAGGAAAACCGGAATAAGTACAAACAAGCTAGAAAGACCTGTAACATTCATATCCGACGAACTAAATTTTTACATGATCAAAAATTACGGCAAAAAATATTATGTCCCAAAGGTAGTAAAAATTTTTGGTCATTTGTAAAAAACATACGAAACACTACGTCATCCTCAGTTTCAACGCTCGTCTTCAATGACATTCCTGTTGTAAGTTCGATAGATAAAGCCAATTTGCTTGCAGCACAGTTTGCTGTTAATTCGACACTACCAGGGAGTGACATTACTCCTCCTGTACTTGAGAGCGTAAACGATTATATGGCACGAACCTTCTTTCGCACTCGTGCAGTTGCTAGAGTACTAAAAGATCTTGACATTCACAAATCCGCTGGCCCGGATAGTATCCCTGCTGTTGTTCTCAAGAGGTGTTCTTCAACGCTGGCAAAACCTCTACGTAAACTTTTCCATCTTTCCTACTCTTCAGGTCTCTTTCCGAGTAGATGGAAAACAGCATTTGTCCAGCCAGTCCCTAAAAAAGGCGAATCCTCCTCCCCTCTAACTATCGTCCAATTGCACTTACGTCCCTTCTTTCCAAGGTCATGGAAACGCTGATCAATTTTCAGCTTAAGAAATATCTTGAAGAACGAAAGCTCCTAAATGACCGGCAGTATGGCTCTCGTAGCAATAGGTCCACTGGTGATCTGATGGTATATCTCACCGAAGAGTGGAACAAATCTTTACATCGTTTTGGAGAAAGTAAGATTATTGCACTTGATATTTCAAAGGCATTTGATAGAGTTTGGCATCAAGCTCTCTTATCGAAAATGCGTGCATTTGGTATCGATGAATCTCTTCTTCGTTGGATTAGAAATTACCTTTCGGATCGTTCACTACAAGTAGTTTTGGACGGTTTCAAATCTGATATCCACAAAATAAATGCTGGTGTGCCCCAGGGCTCCGTATTGTCTCCGACGCTCTTCCTTATATTCATAAATGATCTTTTATCTGAAACTTCTAATCCACTTAATTGTTTCGCTGACGACAGTACCCTCAGCTTTTCATATTCGTTTTTATATTCTCATCCCTGTTCTTCGGATGTGGACTTCCAACGGCAGCGTATGATAAGCTCATTAAATTCTGATCTTGACAGCATTGTGCTATGGGGAATCAAAAACCGTGTAGAATTTAATGCCTCGAAAACTCAATGCTGTTTACTGTCGCTAAAGCATAACCCTCCCTCAATGCCCCTATCCATGGATGGCACTTGCATCGAGGAAACTGAACAGCTTTCAGTACTCGGTATGTGTATCACAGACCACCTTTTGTGGAATGATCACATATATGATGTCGCCAAAAACGCTGCTAAGTGTTTAGGTTTTCTCCGCTGATGCAAGAAGTTTTTTACCCCTTCTGATCTGGCTGTAATCTATAAGGCCTATATTCGTCCAAAGCTTGAGTACAATTCCCATATCTGGGCAGGTGGTCCTAAAACCTACTTGAGTCTCTTGGACAAAATTAAAAAGAGAGCTATAATAATGATTGGTGACCCTTGTCTAACTCAAACATTTGAATCTCTCGAGCACCGCCGCAATGTTTCATGCCTATCATTATTTTATCGGTATTTTCATAAACAGTGCTCTAGTGTAATAGCCAGTTGCATTCCTCCCCTTAAACAATTCAACCATTATATCCGTACTTCTAGGAATGCACATCAGTTTACCCTTCAGCCCAACTTCGGACGTACTGTCAAATACAGAGATTCTTTTTTTAGTCGCACTACACGAATGTGGAATGCTTTACCTGGCTCAGTGTTTCCCACTCATTTCAATGTGCAGACATTCAAAACCAATGTGCATCGGTATCTCCTTTCTAATCCTATCCTAATTTCCTAATTGCTCACATTGTGTATTTAACATTATAAGGGTATTCATAACCCTTTGAGTGCGCGTATAATATAAAAAAAAAGACTTATTTGTACAGCGTTCACTAACTTTGTTAGCAAAACAGCTCCACAAAGCTCCAGGCGCGGAATTGAAATGGCTTTCAACGGCGCCACTTTTGTTTTTGAGCAAAGGAGATGTGTAAATAAATTTCCTTGAATATACCGCAGCGGCATACGCATTAAGAGATGCGTCGCAAAAGTCATGTATTTCTACATGCATCTCAGGAGTATAATTAATAATTCTTTGGATTTTTATATCTTTTATTATTGGGAAAGATTTTACGAACTCTTTCCAAGTTTCCAATTGATTGGATTTTATTGGTGCATCCCAATCAGTTTTGTCTTTCCAGACATTCTGCATTAAAACTTTTAGCAAAATTGTTGTTGGAACTAGCCAGCCAATACGTTCATATATTTTTGCAATATTTTAAAAAAGTTCACGTTTTGTTAGCGAAGATTCTGGAGTCAAAAAAAGTTCACATCGAATAAAGAAACTATCTTCTTTTGCATTCCAACTTATACCTAAAACTTTCGTATTTGAAGACTCTTCGAAATGCAGAAAGTGTTGGTCTAAAACATCCCCCGCCAGGGATGTTTTGCAGTCCATTTTTTTCAAACAAAATCCTTCAGACAAAATAAGTGCTTTTAGTTCTTCCTGGAATTCGACGACTGTGTCTAAATGGAAACCTCCACAAAAGACATCGTCTACATAAAAATCTGACAAAACTACGTCTTTTGCCAAAGAATATTTATTTTCTTCATCGGAAGCAAGTTGGTGCAAAGTTCGAATTGCTAAATATGGAGCACAATTTACTCCAAAAGTAACTCCATTTATTTCAAAATCTGCCAAATCAGATTCTGAATCTCGAAAAATTATTCGTTGAAATTTTGTATGATCCTTGTGACCATATATTTGGCGATACATTTTTGCAATATCGCTATTGAAAACATATGGATATTGTCGCCATTTAAGCAGAATAGCTTGCAGATCATTTTGTAGAGCAGGGCCACTGTATAAAAAGTCATTCAGACTCACTCCCTTGCTGGTAAAAGCACTTGCATTAAAAACAACTCTTACTTTAGTGGACGTACTGTCCGGTTTCACAACAACATGGTGTGGTAAATAAAAATGTTCATCGGATAGATTTAAATTATTTTTAGGGATTAAAGTCATATGATGTGTGTCTTCCTTTGATAAAGGTTTAATTTCTGGAACTTCTTCCCAAAATTGCTGAATTTGTTTTTCTAAACAAAGTTGACTAAAAAATGTGTTAAGGGTGGATTTATTTTGACTTTCGTCACATGGACCCGAATCATCCAAAAACTGTATTTTGTGCAATCGAAGAAAAGCTTTTTCTCTTTTTACACCTTCACGCAAAATAAGAGGGTAAATATCTGCTCCGATCAAAATATCTATGGGAGCAGGCTTATCAAAATTAGGATCTGCCAATTGTAAACTCTTGAGCTCAAACAAGTTTGATTTTTCTTTTCTTGACTAATTGGGGTTTGTTGAGTAATCTGAAGTAAACTGTGGTGCCTTCTATCTCACTGTTCACAAGACACTTTACTTTTACATATTTATGAGATTGTACTATTTTACGTCGGGCTGAGAAATCCATGTCCAAAAATTTCTTGCATGAACGCAAAGGTGGTTGCTATTACATAGCTTGCAACAAAAGTTCTTTTGTTCAATATAAAATGAGTTTACTTTTTTAGAGTTAGAGTTCAAAGGCTTATTTGTGTTTTTACGAGGGATATGTTTAACTTCTTCAACAGATTCAAGTATCTTGAATCTATTAACAAGAAAATCATTCAAAGAATTCCATGTTAGAATTTAATTTTCTTTTGGAAGACTGCTCAAAAAGAAATAATATACCAAAATGTAGGAAATAAAATGATCTATAAAAAACAACTTAAGTATTTTTTGATCAGATGAACATGAGGCGAGATAAACGTTAAAAACCATTTTTTACTTCAAAATCTCGACAGTTTTTCGTCGTTTCTCAGCAAAAGTTAAAGAAGATATTTTAACGTACAAACCTACAAAAAAAATACAGTTCTATATATGATAGGAGCCGAGAAAATCGAGTTCACGCTTTCCAAGGCCTTTTTCAAAATGGCGGGCAACGCATGGGCGCTTTTTGTTCGAACTTTTTGGATTTACACTCTCCAATGGGTACTCTATAAGAAACAAAAAAAAAAAATCGACGCAGTATTTTTTGTAGATATAAAATACTAATTTGACTGGACTATACAGCGAGTAGACGTATTTTAAGCATAGCAAAGCAAGTTAACATTTGTGTTACCGTTGATTCCATTAGCCAAAGTTTAACGTTTCTCGAACTTGAAGAGTTTCGATCATTAGCTAAAACTGACAATGGACTAGTAAAACCAGTGGTAATCATGACAGTTAATGGAGCGCCAGATGAAAATGCGTTGATGACTTGTTTTTGCATGAAGGAGGGCAATTTCTTGATCTTCCAGTCAGTGGACTGAAGACTGTTAATTTGAATTTAATATGTGTACCAAAAGTTTAAAATAAGTTTGTAATGTTCGTAAGATTATAATATTTTTGTTACTCTATGTTGTATCAGTAAAATCTAATCTCTATCCTAAACCTATTTTCTTATTTTTAAAATTATAATTATGACATTATAATTATAATATAAAAAAAATACATTTATAATTGAAAATTTTTTATGTAAGCATGGGGGGAGGGGGTAAGAGCTTTGCTTACTTTTGCTGACAAGGGGGATGGGGGGGGGGTAAATAATTGTAATAAATCTGCTTACGTAATATTTGAACGGCCCCTTATCGACAATTAATTGGTGATGGAAATGCAATCTAACTAGTTTTAGCTTGGGATGTATTATTCTTTCGAACTCGATGGGCACCACTCTCTTGTAAGGATAAAGTTTTGAGGAAGTGAACCACCATATTTAAAAGATTGAAGATTTCTTTTTTAATTGTAATGTACAAAAATTGTTTTTAATATTTTTGTATACAATTAACAATCTTTTTGCATTTGCTGTCCTTTTTTTTTATTTCGTTTTAAGCATAAGAAATCGTGTTTTTTTATTCAATTTGAATTTAAAAATACAGTGAGTATTTTTTTTAACAACTTGTATATTCAACATTTGTTGCTGCTTTGTGCACAACCAAAAATATCTTACACTTAGTTGTTGGTAGAAGTGAACTTTTTATCTCCAAAGCTTCAATTTACTGTTGAAAAATAAGAAAATAACCGACTACCGTATCTTGACACAATTATCATAAGAAAAGAAGACAAATTAAAAATGGATTGGTTCCAAAAACCAACTTCATCAGGAAGGATCATCAACTTTAACTCTAAACACACAAAACAAACTATCATTAATACGGCTAACAATCTTATAAGAAAAGTTCTCTCGATAAGTGACATTGACTACCACGACAATAATAAAGTCACAATAAACAACATTTTACTGAAAAACGGATACCCACAAAAACTCATAACCAACCTTATAAAACAATATGAACACCAAAAACCTAAGCCAAGAAAAACAGAAGACGAAAAACATATATACAAATCATTCACTTACATAAAAGACATAGCAGATCGCTTCAAAAATACTCGACTCTTTGATAGAGAGCAATACATAATAACTATGAAATCAACTAATACAACTTCACAACTTTTCACCAATCTTAAGACGAAAATAGACAAATGGGAGCATTCAGATTTAATTTACAAAATAAATTGTAAAGGAAACTCGGATGAAGAATGCAACCAAATTTATATTGGAAGCACAAAACAAAAATTAAAAAACAGACTTTCTGGACATAAATCTGACTTAAAAAGTCGCACTGCATTACTCTCAACCACTCTTTTAACTTTGAAAATGTAAAAGTATTGCAAAGAGAAGACAGTTGTCTGAATGTTGAATGATAATCGAAACGCTGCATATCATCAACGCCAATAATACCATGAACCGAAAAACCGACATGGATGAAATAAGCCCTCAGTACAAACACTTGTTGGAAAGTACAAGAGTAAAAAACTTCAAATGAAATGATCTCTTGATACAAACTTTCCTATGCCTGTTACTTGTCAGTTGTACTTTGTATAGTTAGGTCCAATTCTGTAATTTTTAGAAATTTGTTGTCAGTTAAATGATTTTATTCTTTAGTGCAATATTTATGTAACAAGTGTAAGTTTTCAAAGTTTTTCAATGTTTTCAAATCAAATCAAATGTAACCAATTTATTAATACAAATATAGATTAATTGCCACACCTGAAGATGTTCATAGACATGAACGAAACGTCGCATAGTGTGGGAATTCGCGAATTTAGCGGAATAAAATTAATAACGCTTGCATTTTAAATTTTTTTGTAGTTTTTTTTCTGTTTAGTTCATTGAAAATGTCTATACAATCAAATGTAACTCACATTTTGGTCATATTTTATTTAAGTTTTTGTAAAATGAGCTTTGAAGTGACAGGTTGTTTACACCAAAAAGTACTTTTTTTTGAAAATCATAATTTACAAAAAAATCTTTTGAGGAATGATGTATTGTTTAATTTTATTACAAATATGAATAAAATAAAGAAAAAAGTTAATTATTATCAGAATTTACTAGTTTTTTTTTGCAAACCGATATGTCAATGCCGTTGTTTATGAACTAAAGAAACTCCATTCTTAAAAAGGGTATTAAAACGTACAAGAAATTCTATTTCAAAGGAAGTCTTAAATTAGTTTTATTTCTAGACAATCAATGTTTATTTTTATATTAGTAAGTGTTGTATCACGAAATTTTTCTGGCATACATCATCAAGGATACCAAAAATTAAAAGAACCGAAAACTTCCTGTCGAAAAAATACAGTTTCACTGGAATAGACAATTTTTATTTATCAATTCTGTTATTCTTGTAAAATAAAAAGCAAGTTTAAAACAATTTTATTTTATTGTTTTTTATGTTTTGTTTTTATTGTGAACAATTTTACCTTTTCTATAATTTTAACTACATTCAACAATTCAACATATTATGTATGTATGTACATACAACACATTTTATTTACATTTTAGATTAGTTTGCAATATCCAAAATTTCATTAACCTCAGGCTCTAAGTTACTTCGTTTTCTTTTAGGAATACACCTTAGGCTTGCTAGATATGGATCTGATGTAAGAAGCAGCCTATGAAATCAAATTTTATGTAAAATACGCACTTTTGCTCTTCAAATAAAAAATCGTTTTTTTTTTATTTTTAAGTTAATTTATTTTTGTTACTATTATTGGAATACCCTTTATCCGATATATGTAATAGTTTTTTTTTTATTAATTGATAGTTTCCGTTTTTATTTTTTTAAATAACTTAGTTCTTTTTTTTTTCTTACTGTTAACTTTGAATTTGAACACCCTGTATTTTTGTTGTAACTATCAAATTCACAAAATTATTTTTTTTGGAACACCCCGTGAAATAAAAAAAGTTTTTGTAGTTTATAACATTCTTCTTCTAACCAAATCCCAAAAAGTTATTCGATTTTGACGGTATGCCATAATTTTTTTGCTGGATAGTCATTAAGAAACATTGAAAAAAAATATATCACAACATAATTGGGGTGTCAAATTTTAGTGATTCTTGATAGATAATAAATCAAGCTTTGCAGTGAATATTGTTTCGAGGCGCAATAACGCGGAATAACTAAAGTTTTTCTCTAATAAAGGTAGAAACATCGAAAAAAAAAAAACTTTTATTAAAACACACACCAAACGCATGAAAAAAAATTAAGAGCAAAGTAATCTCTTCCAGCAAATATACAGAATAAAAATCGCCAACTTCAACTTCAATGCAATTTTTTTTTTGTTTACATGATGCCCACCCTACAGTGCTTTTGTTATCACCTTCTACAATCTTTTAGCTTTACGAAAAGCCGGTTTTGGCATCAATCGAGACTAGTCATTTTTCGAATTAAATTCCGCTAAATTCGCGAATTCCCACACTGTGCGTCGCGTCGTGACAATATAATTAATTAATTTTTTCATTGACCTAAAGCCCGTCATTAATATTTTTATTATCTTACACTTATATAAATACTTCAATTTCTAATTTAATTTTATCTTTTCAGTGGATGGAAGTAAAAAACCAAAAAGAAAATCACGTTGGGGGGGGACTGAAAATGACAAAACCTTCATTCCAGGAATGCCGACAATTTTGCCTTCCACATTGGATCCTACACAACAGGAGGCATATTTAGGTAAATTAAATATTCTTTATAAAACAAATATTGTAGATATATTTTTATATAGTAAGTTTTAAAAGGATAAAGGTAAAGTTTTAAAGGGATAATTACATATGTAAGCATAAACTGTAATTAAAAACAAAAAATAGAAACAAATTCATCTTAGGTCCCGCTTACCAAGAGGATATCATCCAGTGAAATTCAGGGAAGAAAAACAAAAAGAGAGACAAATCAGAAAGGGGACATACGTTCCATTAATGTTTCTAGTTTAATTGATTTTATGTAATGTAAACCAATTGCTAATCAAAATCAATTTTTTCATAGGAATGATCCGATTAAAGCCCCAAAAGCAAGGCAGTAAGATGTCCAGATTCTTAAATCTTATGAAACTTTACAGTAACGCATACAAAAACAAATTACAAAATATAACCGAAACGTTCTTTCTCTAGTTTATACACAAAATTTTACTGTAAATTAATTAACATAAAATTTATTCCTCCTCCACTCAGATTCGATAGTAGAGCTCCGCGCGACAAATCAACCTAATCTATCACTATCACTAATGAAATGAAAACCAAATTAAATTTAACTTTCAGCGAATGTAAAGCAATCTACAATAACATCTACCAACTTGTGTTTGTGTAATTTTATCAAATCATGATTTTACTTTTTTGTTATTAATTGTTTCTTTTTTTGTTTATTTGTTTTGAAGTGAAGTATGTAAGTATCTTTATCCGTTAAAATACTATAATGTAGTAAATTTTGCTGCAATCTCAGTAATTGAGTCGAAATAAAATAATAGTAATATCGAATCTCATCTTTGTCCAAACTGAAAGAATAATTTTATAAAATATATTAATAAATAATAACCTAATAATAAATGTTTTGCTTTTAGAAAATAGTATTCCACTAACATCGAGGCTTGCCTCGATTTCTTCTTTTTAATCCAAATTTCTTACAGTTCAACTACAAATCGAGGAGATAAGCCGAAAGCTAAGGACTGGAGAATTAGGAATACCACAAACTCCAGAAGAAAGGTTTGAATAATTTTCATATATTCTTCTTATTGGCAGCTGATGTTTACTTTGAATATGTGGCGTGGCATGCTGTGGTACGTACGGACCGCCTTACATACTGCGATTTTGACGGGATGAAAGTTTTTTATATAAAGCCACCACCATGTGTCGTAATATTATGTACAAAGTATTTTTAAAAGTTAGATTTTAATGCTCGTATAATTTTCTTTCAGCACGGAACTGAATTGCTTGTTCAGTACTAAGGACTAAATTTATCTGCTAAGAACTTACTTGTGGAAACCACCATGACTTGGTTATTTCCAACTCCGGATCATAAATTGTTGACCTTAATTTTTTCTTTGCATTTTTTTGATCTATAAGCTGAGGTCAGAACGAAAACCCAATATAAAAAAAAATACAGAAAATCCAAAACAAAAATTATGAAACACCAAATCTCATTCCAGAGAACCAAAATACCGAAAAAGAATCCCGAAAAAAAATTAAATAATATTCCATGATTTCGATTTCTTCTAACAGAGAAAGAGCCAATTCTTGTCTAAATTTTTCTGTATATTATATTAATAAGTCCTAATATGTATGCTTTAAAGTACAAAGTTTCTGAGTCAATTTCAGGTCCTACGCGACATTATTCAAATCAACTCTGAAAAAAAATATGTTTATAGAAAATCGTAAAAAATACAATAGAGTTAAAATGTAACGGCAACAAAATATTTCATACGTATGTTTACTTTTTGCTGTGTAGTGATTACAGATGAACAATATTCTACACCAATCTGAATGTGTTCTATTGGACTTCAGAATTTTATACTATGCATGTGCGTCAGTAAAATTGCATTTGAACCGAGATCTGGTAGAACGTATAGGTAGAAAAGATGGTATGAGAGAAATTCTTCGCATAGATCAATCTCATTCATTGCCAAATTATTAATTAATCATTAAATATCTAAAAACTCCCATTTCTAGTCCGATTTCGATTATTCCTTTTTAGTTTGAAAGAGGAAAAACCAATATATGTACATGTATATTTATATTTTTTATTGAGATCAATTTGCAAAATCTTTTTTTTCTTCCATTTTTGCAAATAATCATATTTTGATTTTGATACTACTCATATTCTATTTGAAAGTGTATCAAACGCGTAAATGAGTTTGGCTTGATTAATAATTTCGGTTAATATTTAACTGAGTTATTAAATTTTTTCTTGTGCACCTTGGTATAATGGTTGGTGTGTTAGACTCTCCATTTTTGTAGAGGTACTCATCTTGCAAGGAAGTGACAAATCCTTGAAGAATATCGCTTGTCATAAAAATTGCTTCCTTAGTCATACGACTCGGCAGAAAATTATAGGTCCCCTTCATTTCTGCCAACACGTTCCCAGTTGTAAGTCCTGCTAACAGGTTCACAGTTGTAAGTCAGGTGGCTCAGGTTCTCTAAGAGACGTTGGCCTCTAATTTTTTTTTCTGGGTGAACATATTTGTGAGCTTTCAATTTTGTTTGCGTTTTTTAATTTTGTTGTCTATTTGTTACTACTCAGTCTTTAATATTATTTTATTCTAATTATTCGGAAAAAAAAATTTAATTGTGAGTTCAACAGGCTTTCTTATTTCAAATCGGTAGCATATTGACTGTGTTTTTAAGATTTTGTAATTTTTTAACCACATTTGCATTCACATACAGTGTTGGACAAAACTTAAGCACGAAAAAGTATCACATTGGAAACATACGAACAAAAAGTGAAAACACTCGTGATACTTTCATAATTTTTATTTTTTCTTACTCAAAACATATTATTCTTTATTTTACAGGTATTAATTTAATTTTAAATCTTAACATATTTCTAAAAAATAAAGAGTTCAAAACTAATTAAAAAGTAGCTGGACAAAACTAAAGCACATTTTTGATTTCATATACAAAATAAATAAAAAAAAAGGTTTAATGTTAGTTTAGTTATTGGTGGCGTAACCATTATTTTTGATGATTGCATCACATCGACGAGGCATGGAGGCAATGAGATTTTTAATTATTTGTATGGGGATGTTCCCTCCCAGGCAGTTTGTACTTGTTGTGGTAGCGAGTCAAAATTGGTACATTTATTCGATCAATCCTCCGATCTACAATGTCCCATAGATTCTCTATGGGGTTGAGATCAATGGATTGCGCTGGCCACTTCATTACAGTAATATTACCTTAAATAAACCAATCCTGTACCAATTTACCGGTATGTTTCGGATTGTTGTCATGTTGGAAGATCCATCGCAACGGCATATTCTCCTCCGCATACGGAAACATGACGTTTTGAAGGCTTTACTGGTACATGAATCGATCCATTATACCACTTACCTTATGAAGTGGCCCGATCCCTTGACTGGAAAAACATCCCCAGACAATAATGTTCCCCGCACAGTGCTTGACAATTGCCTTGGTGAATCGAGGAATGAGGCGTTCACCTTTTAGGCTCCGTACGAAATCCGTCCGATCCTTCTAAATTAAATTTCGATTCATCCGAGAACAGAACCGTCTTCCATTTGTCCCTAGTCCAGTCTTACACGTCTATTTTTAAAGGTCCTTTTTGATTAACCTTATTATAGACGTGGTTTTTGGAGGTCTACCACCATTGTGCACTGTTTGAACACTACACCGAGCAAGAAATAACCGTATGGCTTATACCATATTTATTGCCAATAAATGTAATTGATTCACCGGTTTGAAAGTCGGACACTATTTTTTCTTTTAATTTATTGGAATATTTATCTCGCGCTATTTTAACACTTTTTATTCAAATTTTAAATTGTTCGTTAGCTTTGATCGTTAGCACCATCAAAAATCCGCGATTAACTTTTTTTCTTTTGCCTAGAATATGCTTGAAAAAATAACAAGTGAAGGTTGTAGTATTTAAGAAGTAAGCGGTAAAAGTCGATAACTGTGAACAGAAATAGGGTACATGTGCTTTAGTTTTGTCCAGCTACTTTTTAATGAGTTTTGAACTATTTTTATTTTTTAGAAATATGTTAAGATTTAAAATCAAATTAAAAGCTGTAAAATATAGAATAATATGTTGTGATTAAGAAAAAATCCTACTAATCCTACTAGTCCTACTAGTCCTACTAGACCTACTAGTATTATAAATGTGAATGTTACGATGTATGGATGTTTGTTACTCAATAACGCTTGAACAACTGAATGGATCTTGATAAAATTTAACGCACAAAAAAGTTATAGTCTGGATTACCGTATAGGCTACTTTTTTTTATTATCAGGGGAGGGGCATTGGGTGGTCGAAGCACCCTAAAATTATTTATCTCTACTTCTATCTTCGTATTGCACTGAAATGTAGTACATATACATAAGTAGTTGCTTTGAAATGCCATACTTTGGTGGTGCGGGCCCAGAGGAGGGGCATTGTTTGATTAATTTACCTAAGCAGTAACGATAAAAACACTCAAAAAAGTTAAAAAAAAAAATAAAACAAAAATAAAATTCTCCGAATTAAAAAAAAAAAAATTTGAAAAATATTTGTGTGTTTTTGAATTTAAACTATTTTAAGGTAAGTTAAACTTTATGTGCCTACAGGTTTAACTACGTACATTGTTATAGGATATAGTTACATACGTATGTGGTTTGCTCATTGTTTGTTAGTTTTTTTCAAAATATCCTTCGCTTGGCTCCATTACCTTTAAGAAAAGGACTTGATTGGATTTATTGGTTTGCTGTTTTGTTTTAATCCAGGTACATGCATACGTTAAATAAAAATAATTCGTACGCTTTCAACTTCTCATGTTGAACAGGAGATCAGTTGTGATAGTTCTTGGCTAAGCTAAACGTGTTTATTATTTCAGTGATGGTAAGTCGTCTTTTTCAAATAGAGCTGTTCAACGATGACACAGAAGTAAAATAAACACCCAAAAACAACATTCCGAACTTCACACAAGATTTCCATTTACACAAGATTTCCAATGCAAGAAAAACTGAACGAATCTACAGAAACTTTTAGACACATGATTTATTTTGAAAAACTTCAGTTGAAAAAAAAAATTTGCTTGCGGGAGTTCCCGCACGGGTACGCTAGTAAAACATATATAAAAAAAAATATAAACACGTTTCACTTTTTATTCGTATGTTTCCAATGTGGTATTTTTTCGTGCTTTAGTTTTGTCCAGCACTGTATGTACATATGTTCACTCAAAAAAAATACTACAAAATAACCAAATAAGGAGTGATGCTTCGCATATTGTATATGTATAATTTATATGACTTTTCTCTGATCTATAACACCTACAACATGTACTACCTATCGGGAGAAGTGTACTTAGTTTTTTTTTCTCGCACAGAAACAATTGCTTCTGGATTTCATTTGAAAATCGAATATAGAAACACTCATAATTCAATTTTTAACTCAATAAATACAAAGGTTTAGATAAAATAAAAATAACAAAATTAATGAAGGCGTCATTATATTATCATAAACATATCCATGTACGGTAAACTTTCCATGTAAATACGGTCCACAATTTATATCTGTCATTAACGGTTCTTGAAGGATATAAAACTGTTTGTAAACGTCAAATTATGTTTAAAATCGAAAGTAAAATAGTTGTATTGAGAAAATAATACTCTCCATAGACTGATGTCCAACAATATTCGTTTGGATTCATTTTGGACCAATACATTAATTTTCATTACAGATCTTCCTAACACCATCATACCTCCTAAAAAATACCGAATAATGCTGCGAGAAAAGACAATAAGTGAAATAACCGTAGCCCAGAACGAATAATTTCTCTAAAAAAGTACAACCATAAAACGGACAATTTAGCTACGAGCCACATTTGGCAAACTGGAATTCAACTGCCTTGATCGCTGCTAGATTAGTATACGAGAAAACTATTTTGAACAACAAGAAATTTTCTTTTATTATTATTTTTCTCCAAAGCTAATACATATTAATGACAACTAAACTTCTTTCAGTAAAACTTAGTTCTGCACAAAAGTGTAACAGTTTTTACTAAATAAATCTAGATTTAAGAGAGAAGAAAAAGTCATATCAGTTGTTAGATGTCGCCAATAATGTTGGTGTCATCAGCAGATTCGACATGACGTTTAAAAGTCTGAACTCAAAAACGTTTTTTTTTCCTCCACAGGTCTCCATCACCCGAGCCTATCTACAGTTCTGATGGCAAACGTTTGAATACCAGAGAATTTCGCTTTCGTAAACGTTTGGAAGAACAGCGGCATCAGCTTATAATGCGAATGCAGAGCGTGAATCCAGATTTCAAGCCACCGGCTGATTACAAGTGAGTTAAACCGTATCAAAATGTAGGAAAGTTATTAATGACTTCATTTCTTTTTCAAGACCACCGGTTATTCGTGTAAGTGACAAGGTACTTATACCACAAGAGCAACATCCTGATATTAATTTTGTTGGACTTTTAATTGGTCCGCGTGGTAATACGCTTAAAGCTATGGAAAAGGAAACAGGTGCCAAGATCATAATCCGTGGAAAGGGTTCTGTTAAGGAAGGTAAAGTCGGTAGAAAAGACGGCCAACCATTGCCTGGTGAAGATGAGCCCTTGCATGCTTTTATTACTGCTTCCAATCCGGATGCAGTTAAAAAGGCAGTTGATAAAATTAAGGATGTTATACGCCAGGGAATCGAGGTTCCAGAAGGACACAATGATCTTCGTCGAATGCAATTACGCGAGTTGGCACAACTCAATGGTACCTTGCGTGAAACTGATTGCCCTCGGTGCACAAACTGCGGTTCAACTGAACATAAAAGTTGGCTTTGCCCCGATAAACCGAACGTAACAAATAGCATTGTCTGTTCTTCGTGCGGAGGTGCTGGTCATATTTCCAAAGATTGTCGAAGTAAACGACCAGGACAAGGCGGACCACCAACTGATGACTCTCAAGCGAAAATCGATGAAGAATATATGAGCTTAATGGCTGAGCTGGGCGAAGGTCCTCCACCACAGAAAACAGCAGCAGATCCATTGGCCCAGGCACATTTGAATCGGGGATATAGTCTCTTCGACACTAAGCCATCCCAACCCAAATCAATTGCTGCACCTCCACCAATGATGTCTCAACCTCAAATGCAACCGCCACCAATGGCTCCACCATCATGGATTTCAAATGGCTCAATGCCGCTTCCGCCCTTGATGCAGCCTCCTCCCGTTGTTCAGCCGCTCCCTCCAGTACCGCCACCACCACCACCGATGATGCCATGGATACCACCAATACAACCTCCACCTCCAGGAGGTGAAACCGGAAATCCTCCAATTCCTGGAAGCACGCCACTTCCTCCACCTCCTCCAGGAACCGGTCCAATGCCCTCGCTTTTACCTCCCCCACCAGGGACGTCAAATAGTCCGCTTCCATCGTGGGCAGCACCACCACCTCCAGGCCTTATGCCGCCATTCGGATGGGGTCAGAGCGGACCGGGTGGATACTTGCCTACGCCGCCACCAGGTGCTGCACCGCCACCACCTCCATGTGCACTGCCCCCAGCGTTGCCACCAGGAATGCCCGGAATAGTACATCCTCCTCCTCCGCCACCCCCTTCGAATTAATATTGTATATTGATTTAACCGTAACTTTTATTCCAAGATCCTAGTTATGAATTTGACTTCACTAAATTCAGGTTAAAATCATAATTTAAAATTAATTTTAACTACTTACATATGTATGTATCAAAAATATGATAATATTAAAAAAAATAACATCGCATAGAGTAATAATAATTATTTCGTAGAATTAATTTTCTCCATTTTTGCTTAAAAGTTTTCGCTAGCACCTATGTTTTGCCTTCTGATCGAAATCAAATTGAAGTTGATTTCCAATTTTGCTTGAAATTCCATTTTCTACATGATTCCTTTAGTCCATAAACATTTAGTAACCCTTTGATTCCTTGTTGAAGGAAATTCCTAATGGTCTGACGAAAAGATTTATAAATAATATTGGCGTTGCTCAACAATTTTTTACGGTCGTTGAACAATTTTAAAATATTGCAATCCTAAAAATTAATGAGTTTTTTTTTACATTTTGTAAAAAAATTCCAATTCACAATAATTGTAAGTATTTCAATCAAATATAGGTACTATAAAGCAAGCTATGCATTCGTAAAAAAATCAAAATTGACACTACGATGATATAGAACACGAAAAAAGTCCATACAGCCTAAACTACTGGAGGTACATATCTTCTTAATACTCTTAATACTTGATACTTAGAGGTCTTCAGTTGATTCTCTAAAGGAGAAATTGAAAGTTTTTTTTAGCCCCAAAACTAATGGTACCTATCTGTCATGCAGCTGTTATGTAAAATCTTATTTATCTAGAAAATGGCTCTAACGATTTTGATAAAAAAAAAATTAAGTGTGCTATTATGGACAATGACAACATTTTGGTCAAAACAAATTTCCTGAAACCTATATTACGAAATACTTAAAATTGGCATCCCAAATTTTTTCCTTGGACAATTTTAAAGAAATTTGTATGTATGTATTTATGTACTTTATTGAGATTTTATTTTCGATACATTTGTGATTCTTAATTCTATGTTTACACAGTCACTTATATTTATATAATATTTTGCCGACTTGGAATTGGTCAGGCTACACAAGTTTAGTATTAATATTTTTGATTTTAGGGCACATTAAGGAATTTTTTTTAGATCTAAGTCTTTTCGTTTTATTAGTATTTATATTACGTCCACTCAACAAGACGATTTCTTATTTCTAACTTAAGCTAAGTGTACACGATTGGTAGATCTTACAATATTGTCAGATCTGTCAGTGAAAAACATGCTTACAATGTCTTACAATCGTGTAGTCTTACAATTAATTGTCAGAAAATTTGTCTGACAATTAATTGTTAGATCATTGTCTGACAATTAATTGTAAGAAACTTGACAATCGTGTGTACGCTAGCTGACAATCGTGTAATCTTCCAATTAATTGTCAGAAAATGTATCTGACAATTAATTGTAAGACGGTAAATTGTAAGGTATTTGATAATCGTGTACACACACAATTTATTGTCAGGCCTGCCAATTTTTATCGTTGTCTGACGTTTCTGACAATGAAGAAATTGTAAGATGTTCGTTTTTTAGCATCATACAATTTTTTCATTGTCAGAAAATTTGCAGCCAAGGTTTAATTGTCAGTTTCCATAACCAACAAAAACTGACAATTAATTGTGTGTGTACACGGTTGGTAGAAAATCTACCAATCTCTTACAATTAATTGGTAGGTATTAAGCGGACTATCTGAAAATGAATTGTCAGCCAACTTCTGACAATTAATTGTAAGAGATTGGTAGATTTTGTACCAACCGTGTACACACACAACTTATTTGTCAGCTCATTGGTAGATAATTGTCAGATATTGTAAGATCTTACAATATTGTAAGATCTACCAATCGTGTACACTTAGCTTTAGCCTAGGGATTGTAACAATGAAAGATGGATAGAAAAAGAGGAAGATATATAATAGTGAAATGAAAAATACCAGATAGGAACACATATGAGCGTGAGCGTGAGGGTGAGCGTATAGGATGGTAAAGAACCCAATTTATCTTATAGTACAGTAGGTTCGACTTATATGCTTGATTTTTTGTAGCAAAAGTTCAACATTATTAGACATTAATTATGGGTTATTTTTCCCCCTAGTTTGTGAGGTTAGTTAATGTTATAATAGTTTTTACAATGTTTGTGAGTGTATCTTTTTAGTTTTAGTTTCATTATGATTTGATATTCTTATTTAATGCTATCAGGTTATAAATGGTTACATCAGTCTTATTGTTAACAATATTGTTGTTGTACAATTTTCACAGCATGTTATGTTCTTATATCTAATGAATAGTGACATAGTTAAGGGGGGTTGGCTAATTACATTTGTGTAGGAACTTATATAATATGTAAATTTGTAGACTTAGTTAGTTAGTCTTAATTTGTTGATATAAGGCAAGTTAGGAGGTGAATTGCTTAGCCTCTGTAGGTGTTTGGTAGCTTTTTCTTGTAAAATGGGGAAGTGAACGTGAGGTCATTGTCAGGGATTTGGAAATAGACATTGGATCCCTCGTTGAGGATGCTGATTGGGGATGTGTAGTATCTGTCGTTTATGGACCAATTTATGTTGTTAGTGTATATGTTACGGAGGATAGGGTTGTCATGATTTTGTAGTGCGGTTATTCTTTTTTTTGCCAGTAGAGTGAGATATTCAAGCAAAGGAGATACGCCAGAGTCTTCGTAGACTGTCTTATTGCTATACCATTTTCCGGACGGCCTGCGTCTTTTATTTATGCATTTCCTAATTATGTATCGTTCGAATCTATGAAGTTCGAGTGCAACATTGGGAGTGATTGAGAACCAGATAAGGAAGCCATAGGAAATAAGGGGTCGAACTAGTGTTTTGTACATGAGTAGTTTAGTTTTACTTTCAACATGTTTGGAGTTTAGAAGGGTTTTGAGCTTCGCAGCGGCGGCTTTGCTGTTATTTAACGCTTTTCTTGCATGTGGGTTTACTTTGAGTCTTTCATGTAGGTTGATGCCAAGATATTTGATTGATTTCTTTAGAGGGATCTGATTGCCCAGTATGGAGAGATTTAAGTAACGACTTTCTCGTACTGCAAGATGATGGCCTCTGCCTGCTGCGTTACGGAAGCAGATTAGTTCACATTTATTCGAATTCAGTGTAATTCCCCATTTTTCGTAATATGGAATTATTACGTTTAGGTGTGATATGATTGAGCTAAGCGCCTCGTGCGGTCTCTCGTTGGGGCTAAATAAGATAGTGTCATCCGCGTATAGGATGACCTCAGAGTTAGGATGTTGAATTGGGAAGTCGTGTAGGTAAAGGTTGAAAAGAATGGGTCCAAGGATTGAACCTTGAGGAACCCCCGCATAAATAGTAATGGGGGAGGATGTTTCGTTTTCAGTGAAGACTGAAAGACTACGGTTTAAGAGGAAATTTTGAATTATTTTAGTGATGAACGGTGGTAAATTTAGTTGGTTAAGTTTAAAAATTAGGCCCATATGCCAGACAGAGTCGAACGCTTTCTTTAAGTCCAAAGAACAAGTAACGGTACATTTTTTATCTCTTAGGTTGTTGAGGATTCTGTCTTGGAGGTGAAGGAGAGCATGCTCTGTAGAGTGACTACGTTTAAATCCGAATTGTTGGGCTTGTACAGGATCTGTTTGGTCAAAGCAATTAAGCATTTTTGAGAGGATTATTTTTTCAAGGATTTTCCCTAAGTTAGAGAGGAGAGAGATAGGACGGTAATTTTCTATTGTGTTAGGAGTGTTATTTTTTTTAATTGGGATTAGCTTAGCTGTTTTCCACTTGATTGGGAAGTAACAGTTATTAAGGCAATTATTAAAAATGGGGGTTAGATATTTGGCTATTGTAATTTTTGATTTGCGTAAAATAAAATTGGAGATTTTGTCTGGGCCGGCCGATTTTTTATTGTTAAGTGAGGATATAATCGACTCTACAGAACTGCTGGATGTGAAATGTTCATCATTGGTGGCATCGGATTTGTTCAAAGGTGAGAAATTAGTGATTTGAAGGTTATCGTTCCAAGCTGAGAAAGAGCTATAGGAGGTTATAACTTCCAGAGATGATTCCGGATTAGTAAGTGGGATTTTTAGCGAGTACAAGTCGGAATAAAAAGATGCAAATGCTTCTGCTTTTTCAGAAGGGGAAAAGAGAGTTCTGCTACCAAATGATAAGCCATCATTTGTTGTGTTAATGTTCCTTTTTCTTCCAGTGATTTGGTCGATCACCTTGAAAACATTTGATGAAGGTTTTAAGCTACTTAGTTTTTTTCTGAATTCTTCATTCAGTTCTAAGCGGATTTTATCTTTTATGATTTTACTGAGACATGTAATACGAGCGGATAATTCAGAGTAGAGTTGATTAATGCGATCACCAAAGTGGTGAAAAATTCTTTTTAGTTTTCGTCTCCATATTTTTCGAGTTTTTAATAGGTTCAGGGTTGTTGCTGAGATGTTAAACCAGTTTTCCGGTATTGAAGATTTTTTGCTGTGTCTATCCATACAAGCATTTATTGTTGTAGTTATTGCATCAATGATGCTATCTATTTCAAGGTTTGAGAGATTTCTGGTTGTAGGGATTTCTATGTTTGAAAGATTAGAGGAAAGTGAACAATTAAAAGCACACCAATTTGTGTTTTTGAAGCTAGTAGTGAAATGAGGGAAGTAAGGTAGAGTTAAGTTTGGTTTTAGTTTGATATTCATGAACACAGAGAAATGATCAGAAATTAAATCTAAAGTTAAGCATGCAATGTTATTGTCGCTTCTAAGGTTAGAAGAAATAATGAAAAAATCAATGTGAGAGCCCGAGCTAGGGCGAGTTGGCCCCTGGGCGGCTACAATATCGAGGTCAAGAAAATGATTGTCCTGAAACCATGAAGAAAGAAGGGATCCATTTTGGTTAGCAATTGAGTCACCCCAGAGTGGATGCCTGGAGTTAAAATCTCCACCGATTATGATATAGTCAAAGGAATGAAGAGAATTAAGTAGATTGTCCAGTGCAAGAGGCAGCGTGGAACCACTATTGCATGGTATGTATTTTTTTTTTTTTTTTTTTATAATCTACCCGCGCTCAAGGGATTATGATTACCCTTTAAATGTTTCAACACAGCGCGGGCGTGAAGTTACGGAAGAGAAAGAAGGATAGGAAAGATGTGTGGCACGATGTTCTGAGACTGAAGGTTGTTGTCTCAGATATTTTATCTCCAGGGATGGCGGCTGAACTAAAGCGGAGAATGCCGTGTCTTATTTCAAAGTCGCTTATAATTCACATTATTTTATTCGTGTTCATCCTTGTTGGGCATACTAGTTTAATTCAATTACATGTTGTTAGTGTTATGCCTGAACAACATGCAATGAATAAACCAGCAACCCATTGATGACAATTTTTAGAAGGTTTTTAATGGAATTAAAACGACATAGACGACGGCAGGGATCGAACCTGTGATCATGAGGTTCACAGGCGAGCACACATCCATCACGCCACGGCCACCCCCAAACAATATATATATTGAAACAAGGCCTAAGTGACTAATAGAATTTTGAAAGTTTATGGGAATTGATGCTATGGTTGCGGAAATGAGATTATTAGAGAAATGCGTTTGGGAAAACCGAATAGAATTTTGAAGAAGGATTCCTGTTCCTCGTCCTTCGTTGTTTCTTATTAGATCGTATTGGTTATTAAAACGACATTTACCGAGATTTTTTGAAAGGCAAGTTTCTTGCAATAAGATTGCAGTTGGGGAAGTGTCTTTTAGTAAAAGATCAATTTCTATTTGCTTTTCTTTGGATAGTGAGTTAACGTTGGAGGTGATAAGACTTACATTCATGGTGAGGATGGGGAAAGGGATGCAATGAAGCACAGGTATGCACCTGGTTTTTGAGATTCGTTCATTTTTTTGTAATTAGGCCAGAAGCCTCTGATTTTTGATATTAGACTTGCAATTGGCAAGCCAAATAATCTGTTAGATTCATTCATAAAATCTGATATATCGTTCCCTGGTAATTCAGGAGAAAACGATGGAATTTCGTGGGTGTTAGGATTTTTTTTGTGGCCTCGCACTGTATCTGCGAAAGACAAGACATTTTCTGAAAAACTGTTAGTGAAATTAACAGTTGGACCATAGTGAGGTGGTTTGTTGTTTTTTGTTTCAGCTAAGGATTCTTTCTTTTTTTTGAGGAATGCAATTCTATTTGGACATCCTCTAAAACTAGCAGGGTGTCCCTCTGATTGGCAGTTGACACAGGATGCCACAGATGTATCCGTTTTCTGAACAAGTTCACATGCTCCACTCTCGTGGTCTTTAAGACATTTTACGCATCTTATTGCAAAACTACAGTATGAAGCCATATGGCCAAATCTTTGACAACGATAACACTGTTTCGTATCTGAGTTTTTTATAGAATCCCAGGTGATTCTATGTCGTAAGAGAGACTTAAACTGTTTAAGTTTGAGGAAACTTTCCCTATCCTCCGCAACACAAAGAAATAGGTCAAGTGGGATGTCGTTCAACTTAGACCATTTGGTCTCAAAATTTTTTACAGTGACCTGTAACGAGGGATCCAAAGATAAAATTTCTTTTTGAATTTCGGCGGGCGAAAAGTTGCTAGAAGTTGCTAGTTGCTTCTTTCAAGGCAAGTCCAAAAGATAAAAACAATATTGTTTCTAGCAATAAATCTCCGCTTAATGGAATTTTTAAATCCGCTTAAGTGAATTTTTTTTTCACTACTTATCCGAACTCCGCTTAAGTGAAATTATTTTTCACTTAAGCGGGGTTCGCTTAAGTGAAAAACCCGCTTAAGTGAAAGAAAGACTGTGACATTTTGCCGTTTCTCTTAAGCGGGTTTTACTGTAATACGATTTTTTAACTTTGTTTGCATACATTCATACTTTTCTAGAAATCAGACTGCAGTTTTATGCATTTGAAGATTCTTATCTCATGGATTTATGTTTAATATTTATTTGTAAGAAATTTTTAAATTCGAAAGTACTTTTACATAAGAGCAAGTACGTGTGATCCAGTCGTACGTTTTATTTTATAATATTTTTGCTATGCCAGTTGCAATTTGTCACAAAAAGTTCTTTTAAGGACTACAAAGTCGCCTGGCGGCTGAACAGAATTGTGTGAAGTGACGGAGAACCCGAGAAGAGAGTTAAAATCCTTTGAACCTTCCAAGCTTTTGGGTAGCCAGCTACTAGAGTTCTTGGTCACCCTAGTTCTCTTGCTGCCCAATAACTACTGTTTTTTGCATAAACCAATAATGATAAGGATAACATATTATGTAATATGTAATTACTTTACTTTCTTGTGCGGTTTGATACTATTTATACTATTTTTATCGGTACGGTGCATCGTGCATGTTAATAAAGGACACATACAAGTTATTAGACAGTTCATAGAAACAAACTGATCGAGTCTAATTTCATAGAGTAAATACATTAACTACTACTACCTAGAGTCGCGACTTCGGGGGTTCGCTCTCTTTTGCCCTACAAGCTAAATTGAGAGGAAAAAACCCGCAGTCCAAACATGTTAGTTGTTCCATTCATTTTAAATGGGACCAACGGCTTTGTTCAAATTTTGTGGGTTTGTGCTCAATGCACCATAAGTTGAATAAGTGCGTTTGAATATTCAAAAAATAATCCGTTAAATTAAAAAAAATTCAAAATACAAATTTTTTTTTTATCAATTTTGCATTATTTTTATCTCTATCAATAAAAACTATATTAAATATTACTTTTATTGCTTCCGGGATACAAATTCTTTAATATTTATGTATATTTCTGTTAAAAACTAAGAAAATCCAAACAAAGAAGCTCTACTACAACATTGACCACGGAATACATATATTTTAGATTCAAATCAAATTAGCTTTTTTGGCCTTTAGTCCACAAAAATTGGCGTTTCGTCCGGGTGATCTCACATGGACTCATCAGTTGACTTGTGAGGACCTTGTCAATACGCAATTTTTGTTAAGTTCAGTTCATCTTACATGAATTTTTTGACAAAAATCCAATGTGAACTATATCCAACAAAGATTAGGATTGTAATCATTAATGTTGGAATTTTTTTTTTGCCCGTGGCCTGGCATTGAATATTTATATGAAGGTTTTTATAATACAAACTCTATATACTACTGAAATAAATCAGCCAAGTAGAAGACTTAGCACTATTATTGGACTTGTTGACTTATTGATTCAAATCAAATTAGCTTTTTTGGCCTTTAGTCCACAAAAATTGGCGTTTCGTCCGGGTGATCATGTAAGATGAACTGAACTTAACAAAAATTGCGTATTGACAAGGTCCTCACAAGTCAACTGATGAGTCCATGTGAGATCACCCGGACGAAACGCCAATTTTTGTGGACTAAAGGCCAAAAAAGCTAATTTGATTTGAATCAATAAGTCAACAAGTCCAATAATAGTGCTAAGTCTTCTACTTGGCTGATTTATTTCAGTAGTATATAGAGTTTGTATTATAAAAACCTTCATACATATATTTTAGCCCAAAGGTGAATATTTTGACAAGTAAACAAAAATGTTATAAAAAACCAAACTAGAGAGATTCGAGTAAGTTTATTAATATAATTTTAAGTTTTTAAATAGTTTATTTTATATTTCATGTTGTTTTTTAGCAAATAATTCTTGTAGCATCTGTCTCACAATAATATACTGTGTTGTTAGACATTCTTTCCATCAAAGTTATCCAAGTTATTCCCAT
Source organism: Philhelius festivus (assembly GCA_963931855.1). Lineage (NCBI taxonomy): Eukaryota > Metazoa > Arthropoda > Insecta > Diptera > Syrphidae > Philhelius > Philhelius festivus. The sequence goes on from OZ007555.1 coordinate 89,952,532, forward strand.
GTCATACTAGTAAATGAAAGTATTTACTCTACCTACCAAAATGAGTATCCAAATAAGAATTTGGCCAAATTCTCTTGTACCAGCATGTCCATTAGGGTGGAGTGAAATTTTTTTTTTCATATTCGTTTCGGAATACCTGTACAAAGTTGCTGTTATTGTTCACAAATATACAGTGATGGAAAAAATAATAGAAACAAGCTTCTTCTGTGACGTTTTTTAAAAACAAAAAGTTTATTGGAAAGAAATTGAAAATTAAAAATACAAACAATAACAGGCTAATCTATAAACAAATATTGAAAGTTACTTAACTTTAAAATACCTCTAAACAGCTCTTAAGTATGAAATCGGTATCTATAATCAATTTTCACATTCAAGTAACGTTACTTAAAGGCCTCTTAACTTAAACGCCATCAACCGCTTTTAAGGGTCACTTAAAGGCATTTTAAAATGTATTTTGACATATCGATAGTCATCTTTAAAATTTTTAAGTTTCAAATTGTGAGTTTGTAGGTATTGTTTGTTGTGATGTTATATTAGAATTATAAAGTGCAACGATTTAAGAAACATAAAATTTGTATTGTTAAAGTATGTGTACGCGCAAAGAAACTTCGTTCACGCTTCCCGCTTAGCCTTTGAAGTGTTTGTATCGACACTTTCTTCCTCGTTGTTGGAAGAGAATCTGTGCATAAAATAATTCTGTTTTGTAGTGTAAATTCTAAAATAAAAAGTTTCCTTGTAGAAGGCATCCCAATTTTCAGATCTTTTTCTTTTATTTGTGGCGGCGGGTGTGGGTGTGTGTTCGATAGCCATTGATTTCACAAATAAAAAAATGTGTCTTCCAATTAATTACTGAAAGAAGGTGTCACAAAACAGCTGTGTTGTATAAAATGAAGCAGCATTTGTTTTTTTTCTGTACTAGATTTTCACATTCTTTTACGTTACGTGACACAACCATTGTTTAGTTAAGTACCAATGAAAAATCGATTGTAGATACGAATTGAAGTTTCGTCATTTAAAGCCAAATTAAATATTTAAGTATGCTTAACTAAATAACCTCTAAGATGCAGTTTAAGAAAATTTTATAGATATACGGCTGTAAGTCTCTATAAAGTTTAAAATATACACAATATTATATTTATTAATAAAAAGAAAAAGTAGTAATGAGAAAAATCAAAATTAATATTAACAGCCATTTTGCCCTGGAAAAAATAATAGAAACGATATTATAATTGTGTTTTTCTTTTTGGTTAAGAGTAACTTAATAGTTAAATTGGTTCATATTCATTTAGTACTTGGTCGTTGCACCTTTATTTTTAATGACGGCTTCACATCTCCGCCCCATGGAATGAACCAACTTGGCGCATGTCTCGGATGGTATGGAATACCATAAATTTTGTATTATAGACCACAGTTGTTCTTTCTTATTCTTGGCTCTGAAGCCTCCAATTTTCCTCTTAAGCATGCCCCACAGGTGTTCTATGGGATTAAGATCCGGGGACTGCGATGGCCACTCCATAACATTAATTTTATTTTTGTTAAAGTATTCCTTAGCCAATTTTGAGGAGTACTTGGGGCCGTTATCCTGCATGAGTTCCCATTTAATAGGCATGTTCTCTTTGGCAAATGGCAGCATAACTTCATTTATGATTCGGACGTAGTCAATAGCACACATTTTGTCTCTTATCCAAAAAATTGGACCAACCCCAGATGTTGAGAAGCGCCCCCAAATCGTGATATTTCCTCCACCATGTTTAACAGTCTTTTTTGTGTACCTTGGATTAAATTCTGCGTTCTTAGGCTAGCCGCGCACTAGCAATTTTTAGTTGCGAAACTGTTTGGTTACTTATAGAAAACAGATGAACTGTTTGGTTGAATGTCGGTGAACTTGCAGATAATTATATGTTCAATAAAATGGCGAACTTATTTTAGGCAATCGTTTAGTTTGTGTCAAAACACAAACTTTTTAGTTGCTCGAACCAAGCAGTTTCGCAACTAAAAATTGCTAGTGCGCGGCTAGCCTTAGGTCGTCTGAAATACATTTTGCCATCGGAACTAGATAAATTTATCTTTGTTTCATCCGACCATAAAACGTTGTTCCAATTTGCTCGTGTTTTGAGCGTGTTTATTTGCAAAATTCATTCTCTGCAGAATATTTTTCTCAAGAATGGTACTTTTCTGAAACTCCTTCCAGGAAGCCTTGCTTCCATTAGTTGGTTTCTTACTGTACGACTTGAAACAGGCGCATTGAGGCAGGAGAGGTGATTTCACTGCACTTTTATTTCATTTCAATTCAATCGCCTTCAAACGTTGTTCGAACACCATTAAGTGCGCGCGTGTTATTGTTATTCTACTTGTGAGAAACATTGATTTTAACCACTGCCGTCAAGAAAATAAGACTCATGTAAGTAATATTTTTAATTTCCCCTGTTCACAGATTGATTTGAATGCGCCTTTGACGAAAATCAAAACTAGATCAATGTTTTAAAAATTTAGTATTTTTCTAATTTTCAATTGGGTTGGGGCACCTCATAACATCAAGACAAGTAAACAATCTTTTGTATGCTGAATTTACTCATTAAAAGGCAACTTTGCATTGCTATTCCATTAAAAAAATTTAAAAAAAAATTCTTTCATACATTATCACTCCACCCTAATGTCCATTGAGGAAATAAAATTACAATAAAGTCGTCTTCATTTACATGTCTGCTCTCACACTGAACACATGGTATCCTTTCCAAAAATCTACCAAAATGGTTCGAGAGCCCTTTCAAACAACTTCTACCAGATCATTGGTGGTCTTTAATTGAGGATTCGAACTTCGAAGCCATGACTTAAACAATAGCAGAAATATTGGAACGCCTCCATGGAAAGTAATTCAGCGATGATTTTGACAATCTCATTAACGAGATCGATTTGCACATGTTGACCGAGAAGAGCCGTCCTACCCGCAAAACTGCACTGTACACCAGAAAAAGTTTCATAGGAGACATTCTAACCAATATGTCTATGAATATGTCTTCATAATCAAAAACGCCGAGTGTAGTGTAACAAATATAAAAGTTGTCCTGTGTGAATCATCTTCTTAAATTCATTGGCGCAAAATTTTAAACAGCCTAATATTAAGATACAGTATGATACTAGTTAACAATTTGCTAACTTTAAATTAGTTTGCTAAATCATTCTTAATTTTAAACATCTTTTAACAAGTATCGTACTAAATCAATTTTTTTAATGAATTGCTTCTGAACACACCTAAAACAATGACAGTTCCTGCAAAAAAATGAGTAAACAGACCCTTTGTGGTGTTTGCAAATAGCAAGGTTCTGAAAAAATAAAATAGATAATCGATTATTTTAACTTTAATAAAAGGGTAGAGGAAGTATGATGCTATATTCGATTATAATTTGTAAAATTGTTGTTTTCACCTAGTTTCATACTAAAACAGCTTAAACATCGTACTAATTCAACTAAAAAACAATAAGAGTCTTTTACCTTTAATATTACATGATGATTTTTTCTTCATTTTATAGATACTCATTTATCAGTTAATATAATCTAAATTCAAGAAGGACCAACATAAAATTACTCGAACTGATATTTAGAGTTCAACTGTGTTCTTAATTTGTAATAAAATCACAAATAGGTGGTATATCTTGTATCCAGGGCCGAACAAGCTATACGTGCAAGCTGTGTAAATTCGTAGGGCGCTGAACCTAAGGAGCGCCTTGGGCAAGCGTTAAAAAAGCCACTACTTCATAACCACTACCTACGAGTATCTTCTTTTTTAAGTCTCATTCCTTTTTATAGCTCACACCAATATTGATATTCTTTATATAACTAATAGCTAATTCTGAATTTAAAGACAGATATGTATGTATATTGTAACATCTAAGTCTAGTTATGTCGCATTCCATGGAACACGGCTATTCATTTTTTTCCTTACCTGTACATATGTACACTTTCGTTATCTCTATTAACGTCAGTCTAAAATTAGCCTTCGTAGCATAGAGTAAACTTTTTTTTCTAATCTTAAATTATTTCGTACATCGTACATTATAAATAAATAAACGTTTATAATTAATAATTAAAATTGCTGTTGCGTTTCATATTTAATAAAATGGCGACGAGAAAACAAAAATAATTTACATAAAATAAAAAGAAAATTCTAACCTTACAAAATTCAATTCATTTCTCTTTTTCAAAATGGCCGAAGCACAAATCGAGAAACTAGTGAGGCTTGTAGCTGATTTATACACACTTCAAGCAAATGCCACTAGTGATTCAATTAACCAAAATTCTAAATTCTTTTTCAATGAATTCAACGCTAATTCCGAATCGTTCGACGAGTACATAGAACGCTTCAAGTTGCAACTTAGTCTGTGCAAAATTCCAGAGGAAAATAAAGCACCCCAACTACGAGTGCACATGGGAGCAACTTTAAATTCCACGTTGAAGAATTTGTGTCATCCTACTGATGTAAGTACTCTGACTTTCGACGCAATTGCTCAAAAACTCAGCGCACATTTCACAACCACAAAAAATAAATTCAGTGAGGCAATTAAATTCCGTGGAATCTTACAAAACGTTGACGAATCCATAACAGCTTTTGAAGAACGTCTAAGAGCAGGTGCAAGGTATTGTGAATTCAGCACTTTCCTCGATTACTCTTTAATTGTCCAATTCATCCATGGAGTTATTCGAGACGATATTCGTGACGTCATAATAGCAAAAAAACCAGCAACGTTCGCCGATGCAGTCAAAATGGCATCCGATCTAGAGGCAACAAGAAATGCATCAAATTCCGTTAAAGCGAGTACTACTTCAAATTCCTCAGCTTCAGTTCACCAGTTTGTTCATGACTCCCGTCCTCGCATTAAAAGATCATCTGGTTCTCGATCGCGATCGAAACAAAATCAGAGCGCAAAATCCCCACCAAAATACAAATGCTTCGGTTGTGGAGGAAATCATTGGCGCCAAGACTGTAGATTCAAAAACGCAGTATGTCGTACTTGTAAGAATAAAGGTCACATTGCAGCCGTATGCCATCAAAATAAAATGCCGAGAAATAAAACCAACATAAATGCAAGCAATAGCATCAATGCAACCAACACTAATTCAGATGGAAATTCAATTAATTTTCTGCAAGAGGATGCAATTAATAAAATCAGCGAGAGAATTCCACCAGTTATGGTAGATGTTCGTATCAACGATAAGCCGCTTAAGATGGAGCTGGATACAGCTGGAGCAAGTTCAATGGTTAGTATTGACACTTTTAAAACTTTACTGCCATTGCAGCAGCTCACCCCATCTGATAGAACATTTCGTAGCTTTACAAAAAATACATTTAAATGCCAATGCGCACAAGTCAAGGTCACGTTTGAAGGACGCTCTAAAACACTAACACTCTACGTCACTGATTTTCCATCTGATAACATATTTGGTCGCGAATGGATAGTTCATTTTTCAGATTTAATGTCTTTAGAGAAATATTTCAAAATTCAACAAATTTCAAACAATCTCGACAATACTATTTCAACGATTTCTGATAATAACATTTCATTACAAAAAATATTAATCAAATACGAAGATTTATTCAGTGAAACTGCGGGTACCATGGTGGGACCCCCAGTTGATGTTCACTTCAAGCCCGATGTACAGCCAGTTTTCGCGAGAGCTCGACCGATTCCGTATTCCCTTCTTAATACGTATGCTTCAGAAATAGAAAAAAAACTTCAATCCGGATTTTACAAGAAAGTCACGCATTCCCGTTGGGCATCGCCGACTCATGTCGTTGTCAAACAAGACAAAATACGTATCACTGGCGATTACAAATCTACACTCAACCCACAGCTAATCGTCGATGAATATCCGATATCCAAAGCAGAAGACATTTTCAACAAAGTCCGCGGAGCAAAAGTTTTTTGTCGATTGGATGTAACAGATGCATTTATGAGTTTGCCGTGCAGTGAAGAATTTTCGGAAGCAATGACTTTAAATACGCCTACACATGGACTCATTCAACCAACAAGGGCACAGTATGGTGTTGCCAGTATACCAGCTGTTTGGCATCGAAGAACAGAAGAAATTACACACGGTCTAAAAAATACTATCAACTTTTTCGATGATTTCCTGGTTTTCGCTGAAAATACTGATGAACTTCTGGTAGCTTTGGAAGCTACATTCGTGAGATTGCATCAATTCGGTCTCAAACTTCGACGCTCAAAATGTGCTTTTCTTATGGAATCTGTCGATTTCTTAGGACATCGCATCGACAGTGCAGGAATTCACAAATTGGACAAACATGTTTCCGCAATTCGAACCGCTCCTCAGCCTACAACACCTGCAGAACTTCAGACTTTTTTGGGTAAGATTACTTATTACCATTCGTTTATACCAAATTTGTCAACAGTTTCCGCCCCACTTCGTGAAATGCTTAAGCAACCTAAATTCAATTGGACTTTCGAAGGAAAAAAAGCTTTCGAGTTTCTAAAAGAAGAACTTATTTCCGATAGAGTTCTGATTTCGTATAATCCAAACTTGCCTCTTTTACTTGCTGTTGATGCTAGTCCAGTCGGGTTGGGTGCAGTGCTATCACACCGAATGCCAGATGGTGGTGAGCGACCAATCGCATACGCTAGCAAGTCATTGAATTCAACCGAACGTGCCTACCCACAAATAGACAGAGAGGCACTCGCTATTGTGTGGGGAGTCAAAAAATTCTTTCAATATCTTTACGGAAGGAAGTTTGTAATTATCACAGATAATAAACCGGTTTCACATATTTTTGCACCAAATGCATTGCTTCCCAAATTCACTTTGTCTAGATGTTCTAACTACGCTAGCTACCTTACAAACTTTAATTACGAAATTCAACTGAAAACATCAAATGCAAATGCGAATGCTGATTATCTATCCCGTGCCATTTCCCGTAACGATTCCAATACAGTGAAAGCTGTCAATCTCATTTCCTCGTCAGATAATGATGATTTCGATCAGTTCGTTCTACAGCAAATAAGTCAGATACCAGTCACTGCCGATGACATCGCTTCCGAGACAAGGAAGGATGCTGAACTATCTCCAATTCTTTCTACTATCCAGGATGGAAGAAGTCTATCATCAATTTCTTGCACTGGAAACCAGCTAAATTACACTCAATCTTGTGGATGCCTTCTACTTGGACACAGGATAGTTATTCCAAAGAAATTCCGTCAAGTACTCCTTGAAGAGCTTCATACTGCCCACATTGGGATTACGAAAATGAAAGGTATTGCTAGATCGTTAATTTACTGGCCTTCTATAGATCAAGACATAGAGAAACTAGCAAAATCATGTCCAGATTGCCTTAAACATTCCAAATTGCCACCGAAATACAACAGTCATCACTGGGAGTATCCATCCACTTCATGGGAGAGAGTGCATATCGACTATGCTGGACCAGTACAAGGTAAATACTTGCTTATCATAGTCGACTCCTATTCCAAATGGACTCAAGTGAAAATCACTACATCTACAACAGCCGAAGCCACATGCAAAATATTAGAAGAAGTCTTCTCAACGTTTGGTGTCCCTACTACTGTTGTTTCTGATAACGGGCCCCAGTTTTGTTCGGAGATGTTTCAACAGTTTTTGAAAATACAAGGTGTCCGTTTTCACAAGCGAACCGCACCTTATCATCCTTCGAGCAACGGACAGGCTGAGCGGTACGTACAAACCGTCAAAAGATCTTTTCTTTTATCTGGAGCAAACGCGACTAACCTTCAACAATGCATAAACAAATTCTTAATTCAATACCATAAAGCACCTCATCAGACAACTGGACAACCTCCATCATTACTCTTTTTGGGACGAGTAATAAGAACGCGTTTAGACTGTTTAAGACCGGAATTAAAATTGAAAGTCTTAGCCAAGCAGGAATCTGAAATTCTTCAACAACCCAGAATACTGGAACCAAATCAACATGTAATGTTTCGCTCATACAGCTCTTCTACTTCTCCTTGGTTACCAGGAATAATAGTAACTCAACTTGGAAACGTCCACTATGAAGTCGAACACAATGGAGCTCGACATAAAAGACACATCGACCAACTCAAAGCATATACTCCAACAATTCCAAATTCAAAGCCAGACGTGGGTTCAGAGAGGCGAATACGTTTCTACGAAGATTCACCAAGCCCAGTTCCAGTGCCCTCTACACCAATCGCAGCCACAATCGCACAACAGCCCAGAGCAACAACAAGCGCTCAGCCAAGTTCTCCGATATTCATACCTCGACGTTCCGGAAGAATTCGAAGAGGACCGTTGAAATACTCGCCCTAGAAACTTAACGAGCTGGGAGATTGTAACATCTAAGTCTAGTTATGTCGCATTCCATGGAACACGGCTATTCATTTTTTTCCTTACCTGTACATATGTACACTTTCGTTATCTCTATTAACGTCAGTCTAAAATTAGCCTTCGTAGCATAGAGTAAACTTTTTTTTCTAATCTTAAATTATTTCGTACATCGTACATTATAAATAAATAAACGTTTATAATTAATAATTAAAATTGCTGTTGCGTTTCATATTTAATATATATGTATATACATATCTACTATTCCAAAAATAAGTCGATGTTTGATTTCCTATACACACCCACACTCCCACAGTAAAAAAAAACTACATCACAAAATCTTTACAAAGTGCACGATTTTCTTCGCTTAACAACAGATACCTACCTATTTGCTATTTTTCTCTTTATCAATTTACTGTAACGTTATTCTTCACACTCACCATGGCAGGTATGAGTGAAGGCATTTATTTTATTTTGATAACCCTCCCCTATGCAGTGTAACATAAAACAAAATGTCAACAGCAAATACGGACAATTAACAGCTTGCATGTTGATAACATGCGCCCGATGTCAGTTCTTCTATATAAAATCGAAGTCAGCAATGTTACTCAAACAGAAATTCTGAGGAACAAAATTCATACTCATTTACATAACATCGCGCAAAATTAAAAGTTGCGTCTATGAATTTAAACTCTTCCGGTTGAGTGTTTTTTGTACTATGTTATCACTGTCATGTCGTGTGGCTCGTGTGTCGTGTCGAGATGATACAAAGGGTTGAAATATGGAAATAATGAGTGATGATGATGCGATGACTAAGGGTGCTTTCATGAATGCATGGTTGCGAAAGTCTGACGAATGCATAACTTTCATAAATGCAAATGATAAATGTCAGATTTTCATAAAAGCAACACGTAAATATTTGCAGCGCAAATGTGCAACTATAAAAACTCACATGCAATCTGAATTTCTTTCTAAATGAAAGAGACAGGTATAAAAACATTAACGGCACCACAAAATTGTTCTGGCTCAACAAAAAAGGTAAATGCTTGCAAAAAACTAAAATATTGTTCTAAAAAATTTAATTTTGTTAAAGGATGGATGATAAAATAGTGTGGCAACATAAATATATCCAACTTATGTTGGAAATAAGACTCCAGATGGAAAAGGAGTTTGCAGATGGAAAGAAAAAGAAAAATGTTCTATGGAATGCTGTTCACCGTAGCATCAAGTCAACCGATGAAAGTTTTCCTTTTAGCCCGGACGACATAAAAACCAAATTTTATAACCACGTACAACAGGATAAAAAAAAGAAACAACATGTCGGGACAATCGTCTACATCTTGGACGTATTTTGATGTTTAGAACAATGTTTACGATCGTAGACATTCTGTAAACCCACCGAAAGAGAATTTGTATTGAAATTGCACACACTCCGCATCACTATCCAGTCGCCGACGCCAGGACTTCGATGACAAGCTTCTGGAACTAATAAGTGGCCAAAATGAAGAAGATGAACGACGTCATCAAGACTTTTTGGAAATCGAGAGACAAAAACTTGAAGTTGAGAAGGACAAGTTGGAGCACCTTAAAGAAATCCAGAACTTGCTTCGTGATTTGCAATATAAATATCCATAGTTTTATTTACATATGTATGTACATATAATAGTAGTTTAGCGTCCCTTGAAGGAGTTATTAATTTTGTTCTATAAGATCGTGCCATTTTTATAAAGAAACATAGATTGTTAAGTGTCCCATGAAGGGGTTTTTTGTTTTGTTTTATCTTTATTTTTGTTTTGAAATAAAATTAATTTATTCTTGTTATTAAGAAGAAAAAATTGTTTTATTTTGTTTAAAATTGATTTTATTGAATATTTTAGTTTTTTTTACGACAGAAGCCATTCGCACAAAACATCTCTTTTTGTGATGGCGTCTAAGTTTTCGTTAACTGAATCATTTTCGTATATTTCTGCTTCTGTATTCTGTGTATTTTCAGTAAGAATATCAGTATTTTCAGGACTTTTCATTCGAATAAAATTATGCAAAACAATGCAGCTAATAACTATATACTTAGCGTCATTTAATTTTAAAAACTTTAAGTGGTTAAGGCATCGAAATTTGGATTTCAAAATACCAAACGCTTGTTCAATAGCAACTCTGGTCGAAGAATGTACGTAGTCTCTAAATGGTGTTATTAAAAAAGTATATTCAGTGGATATGCTGAGTCGCCCAAGATGTGCATGTCGTTGGGAAGTGTGAAAACTCCACCGTTTAAAGCTCTACCGATGGGACTATTGCTTCAAACATTTGCATCATGGCTGCATCCTGGCCATCCAAAAATAGCATCCCTAAATAAAAGATTGCTGTCGCAAATTTCCTGAAAGAGTTCGTTTAAATTGTTTGGAAAACAAGATTTATGCAATTTAATGTACATACTTGCAGAAGTATAGAATGATATCCTTTTCGATTGTAGTAACTTATGGCGTCCTCACATGGGGTATTTATCTTGATGTGTGTACCATCTACACAGCCAATAACTAATGGGATTCCGGGATGACCTTTAGCTTCAAATGACTCTGAGATATTGGCACTTTCAATCCTTGTAGGCCAGCGAATGTATTTCTTAGCCAAATACATCAATCGACAACATGTTCTGAGGATTATTCCATGTACTACTCCTACTGACAGATCAAACCTGTCTGAAAGTTCCCTGTAACAGTTTTGATTGCAGAGACCCCATAATGTTACATACAGAGATGTTTCCATGTTAACTTTTGGTCTGCCCTTAGCTTTCGGTTTCTTGATTGCTTCGACTTCTTTAAGCAACTCCTGTAAAATTATTTGAATGAACAAGGGAATCCAAAGCATTAATCTTAATATTTACCTTAAAACATGATTTTGTCATTCTGAAATGAGAATAAAAAACATCATCTGGAAATAACTTTATTTCATTGACGTAGTTTTTGTTTTTTGGAATCTTTCGTCGATCTAATTTTCTCAATTTTTTTTTAATAAAATCATACTTATTTTTTGAAGCCTCCTCCGATTCTTCCTTCTTAGAATATCAATGCCATTACTTTTAGTATGGCGATTGTTGATAACTGAACGCAGCCCTTTTTGTTTTTTAACTTTAATGAAAGAACCGATTAAAAGAAAATGTATATTTGTCCTTGTCATTTGTCATTTTAAACCGCGCTCTTTTTTTTTTTGTAAAATTTAAAAAGAAACCTGTAATTGTCGGCTTGTAAGCCATTTTTTATTTTACCAGCAGCGGAAAAAGATAGTAAGTAATAGTTTATAAAGAAAAAACTTAATTTGTTAACTTTATGTATTTCTTAGTGAACAAACCCTTTACCCATTTACCCCTTTCCACCATCGATTCATCCACCGTCTACCTAATAAAGGATTATAATTAGAAAAGTGGTGTATATTATTTAATTATTGGGGAAGGAAGTTTGTTCTACAGCTGCGCCGGACAAAAAAGAATCACGGTTGCTTTGCCAGCCGCAACAGCCTTTGTTCATATCTTATTCGCTTTCGCGATTGAGAGAAACGAGAATCTGTAGCCCACACGTTCGCACAAAGTGGCTGCAATAATCCCACAAGTGCAATTGGAATAGTCACGTGGTCTCTTGTCTTGCCATAACTGTCTGTCGGGTCCTTTCTTCATCGCCTTATGCCACTGACCCAAGACACACCAAGGAGAATAAGCCAACGCCGTAACAAAGGCTTTCTACCTGCCAGATTGGATATATACGACATCGAAATGCCCGTCGAAAGAACGCCACCATCAGCCGACATTCTAGGGCTACAGAATCTCCCAACGCCGATTATGCCTACATTGCCGGCAAGCGCACCTAATAAGCCACCAGCAGCGCTCCTAGCTGCTCCGATTCAGCCACCAGAAGCGCCCGTAGCTGCACAAAACCCGCCATCACCTACCATGCCAGCAGCCACGCCTATAACTGCTCCGATTCTACCGCCAGCAGCGCCCATAACTGCTCCGAGTCGGCCGCCAGCAGCCACAGCTCCTCCGAAACAGCCACCATATCTCCAACAGCTAGCAACCCACACAGGGGCACCGCATTCACCACCAGCCTTCCTGCCTGCAACAACACCAGCTATGCCTCCATCATCAGCCTTAGTCAACAACGAAACGCCACCGCACGTAAGTAATTTTGCACGTTCTAATAATTATATATATATAGAGGCGATTCAGAATCGCAATCAGTCGCAATGAACGACAAAATTATTGAGATGCGCTATGAATTTAGTAGCCAAATTAAAGCCATGCAGGCTTTGATAATGTCAACCAACGAAACTATTCAAAATTGTGTTGCAGATTTGAGGAAAGAGATAAGAAATCCGCCGCAGTATTCTGCACAAATCTCTACCTCGAATAACATGCACCTGTCTCAGCCGCCACCAAAATATTTCGCAAACTTTGCCATCTCACACGATTCAGCGGCAATTTATGCCACAAAGTGGGTTTACGGAAGACCCAAATACCACAGCTCCCTTATTCAGCCAAGAGTCTTTCCCGTCGTCAAATTATTCCAGCCAGAGAGCCATCGCACAACGTCAGAAAAAGATATATCCGCTCCCAATCTTTACGGGTGCCCCAGAAGAGTGGCAGACATTTTCTGAAGCATTCAAGAGTACCACACTAGAGTTTGACTACTCTCCATTGCATAACATTATGCGACTCCGTGACGCCATTCAAAAAGACGCTAGGGAGGTAGTAGAGGCGTTACTTTCAAGCTCAAACAACGTCGAAGCAATCATGTTAACACTAGAGGACATGTACGGACGGCCTGAACAACTCATAAGCAGCCAAATCGAAAAGGTTCGATCCGTTCCCCCAGTTATTGACGGCGACCTCATGTCACTTGTTAATTTTGCGAATAAGATCACAAACATGACTACCTTTCTACAAAATGCAAAAGGAATTCATCACATATCCAATCCAACCCTGTTAAGTGAACTCGTAAGTAAATTGCCTACAACGAGACAAATGCAATGGGCCGAAAGATGTCTACTTCTCGAGCGGCAACCAACAATTATAGACTTTAGCCAATGGTTGGTTAGTTTACGAAGATTAGTTAATATGGTAACCGATTCTTTGCCATCGTCTTCTAAAGCTACACCAAGCAATAACTCAACTCGAAAGCCAGTCGTACATAATCCAACAAAGGGTCGCCGATTCGCTTACGTGAGTGTCGCCCAAAGCAAGTGCCCGATATGCGACGGTAAGTGTTGTAACATTGTAGAATGTAAATCCTTTTCACAGTTGTCACTAGATGAACGCTGGAAAAAGGTTAAAGCACTAAAGACTTGTTTTTGTTGTCTTAAAACTGGTCATCAATCTAGTCGTTGTTATGCACGTAAGCGCTGTGGAATAGAAGGATGTTCATACAAACATCATCGTCTTCTTCATTGCAACACAATCGAAACAAATAAGCAAGACGACACAGCACACGCAAATAAAACACAGAAACCCGTCTCCAACACAAACAATCATGGTCAAGGATTAGTTAGTCAAGCGAAAACGTCCTTGCCTCAACAGGAATACCGTAGCTGCCACGCAGAAAGTATCCACGGTGGTGTCAAGGACATCTTATTCCAAATATTGCCGGTGAGAATTTATGGCCGAGATAAAACGATAATCACCTATGCGTTTGTGGACGATGGAGCCAATGTCACTATGGTCGACCAGGATCTTGCTCGTGAGTTGGGTATACGGGGTAAATCGGACTCTTTGGAGCTTCAATGGTTGAACGAAAAAGCAATCAGCCAACAATCTGAAATTATAGAAATTATAATAAGTGGAATCGAGGAAGATTCTGAAAAATATCAGCTGTCGAGTGTTTATACCTCACCGAGTATGTCATTGCCAACCCAAAGTTTTAATCGTGGTGGGTTATTAGGAAAACATAAAAACGTTCACCTTTCGGGGCTGCCGCTTATTGAGTATAGTAATATTCAACCGAAGTTAATTATTAGTCTAGCTCATGCCTACTTGACCGTACCTTTGGAACGTCCATGTGCACCTTTGGGTATAGGCCCGATCGCCACTAGAACTAGACTAGGGTGGATAGTATATGGGCCTGTACTAGTAGCGGGTGAAAATACAAAGAGGGTTAAACGCCGTGTGATGCATATTCATAGAAACCATGAACACTCTGAGAGTAAGTTTGATGAAATGAACGAGATGATGCGAAATTACTTTGACGTGGAAACCTTTGGGGTGCGAATGGATGTAGAAACAGTGGTTTCCAGTGCAGATGAAAGAGCAAGATTTCTGCTCGAGTCCACGACTAAAAATATTGGAAATCGGTACGAAGTGGGGCTTTTGTGGAAGGAAAATCTAACTACCTTTCCAGATAGCTACAAAATGGCACTGAACCGCCTTGAGAACGTGGAGAAGAAAATGTCCCGAGATTCAGAATATGCAAAAGAGTATGTCCTAAAAATTAAAGACTATTTAGCAAAAGGCTATGCGAGAAAACTTAGTCCAGAGGAAGTTGACTGTCGAACTTCCAGAACATTTTATTTGCCACACTTTGGAGTAAGAAACCCCAACAAGTCAGGTATACGCATTGTATTCGATGCAGCCGCGGAAGTTAAACAGTTCTCACTCAATAAAGCCTTACTCACTGGACCAGATATAAACAAGCCTTTAACTTCAATCCTCTTTAAATTCAGGCAAGCTCAATACGCAGTATCAGGTGATATAAAAGAAATGTTCCACCAAGTCCAGATAGTGAAAGAAGATCAGAATAGCCAGCGATTCTTATGGCGAGAAGACCCATCAGAGCCAGCAGAAACCTATGTCATGGAACGAATGATTTTTGGAGCTACATGTTCACCGACTATTGCCCAACATGTTAAGAATGTTAATGCGCTGAGTTTTGTCGAACAGTTTCCAAGAGCTGTAGAAGGTATAATCGAGAGACATTATGTCGATGACTATGTGGATAGCTTTCAGACAGAAGACGAAGCTATTGACGTTTTGAAGGACGTCATCAAGATACATAAGGCAGCCGGTTTTGAACTACGTAACATTACTTCAAATTCAAAGCGGCTGAAAGCAACAATGGGGAGTGCCATATGTGGACAAGAAAAGTCAGTTAATGTGGATGATGGTCAGATAGAGCGGATTTTGGGAATGCATTGGCTGCCCAAACTAGACGTCTTCATTTACACTTTGAGGTTCAACAAAGTACCAGCGGAAGTACTAAAATTTATAAGGAAACCAACGAAGAGAGAAATGTTAAGTATGAACATGTCGGTGTTTGATCCTTTCGGATTTTTAGTCGATTTCATGATATCAGCGAAGGTTTTGATGCAAGCCCTATGGAAGGCCGGTATTCAGTGGGACGAGCCATTGCCAGAAGAAATTTATCGTCGCTGGAAGATGTGGATTGAGGAGTTGCCAAGGGTAAAAGAATTTCGAGTACCACGTTGCTATTTTAATGAATTTGAGTCGAGTCAACCGGACCTTCATATATTTGTCGACGCAAGCGAAGAGGCGATGGCGGCGGTGGCATATTGGAGAATGGTGTGGGAAGGCAAAGTTAAATTAGTTTTTGTCGCAGCCAAAAGTAGTTTGGCTCCGACGCGGTATCACACCATACCTAAGCTCGAACTGCAGGCAGCAGTAATGGGTGTTAGGCTGATGGAATCCATCGTAAGGTGCCACACAGTGAAGATTAACAGACGTCATTTTTGGAGTGATTCACACACTGTGATCCGTTGGATTCATTCAGACCATAGAGCTTACAAACAGTACGTTGCAAATCGGGTATCTGAAATTCTAAGTGGTAGCGAAGTCGGTGAGTGGCGCTGGTGTCCTGGTCAATTAAATCCAGCAGATGATGCCACGCGAGCCAAATTTCCCATGCGGTGGGAGTTAAACGGCAGGTGGATAAATGGTGGATAAATGGTTTCTGTACAATGAAGAAGACGCGTGGCCAGATGAATCTTCGATGGGAAAAAGTGACGATAGGAGTCACGATGAGCTTCGCACCAAACACCACCTTCTTTTGGCGAACCATAAGGTAAATTTGGTAAACCATATTATTAATCGTTTTTCAAATTATTCCAGGCTTAAACGAACTATGGCCTGGTTGTTTCGATTTATGGAGAACCTGAAGATAAAGTCCCTGAAGAAAAAGTCAGTCGAAGTAGAATACATTAGCGGCGAATTGAATGCGTACGAGGAAGCGGCAGCGGAGAGACGGCTCTGTAGATGGGTGCAGCAGCAGGTTTTTGTGGACGAATACGAGGCCCTGTCACAAAATAAGCTCATCTCAGAAGTCAGCACGATCAGAGCTCTGAACCCTTTTCTCGGACAGGATGGTGTAATGCGTGTGAACGGGAGGATAATCAATGCCAAATGCCTATCCATCCAAGCGAGGCAACCCATCATATTGCCAGTAAAGCATGCCTTCACTAGTCTGGTAGTGGCTTTCTACCATAAAAGATATCATCACTTAAACATGTCAACAGCCATAAGCGAGTTACGTAGAAATTTCTGGATCCCGTCTATCAGAGTCTTGATGAACAGCGAACGGTCTCGTTGTCCTGACTGCCGTATTCGAAGAGCCAAGCCAATACAACCACAGATGGGTGTGTTGCCATTGGATCGAATAACACCATACGTGCGCCCTTTCTCGTATACCGGCCTAGATTATTTTGGGCCTATTACTGTCACTATCCGTCGTCAACGAGAGAAGAGATGGGTGGCACTCTTTACATGTTTGACGGTTCGTGCTGTCCACTTGGAAATTGCAGCCGATCTTTCCAGTGACGCCTGTCTTGTGTGCATCCGCAACTTCATTAATAGAAGAGGCGTGCCAATTATGATTAGAAGCGACAATGGAACCAATTTTGTTGGCATTGCTAAGGAACTTCAAGGCGCTCAAAAATTCATTGACCAAAACGCTATTAAAGCGGGTCTATCGCCTTTGGGTATTATATGGAAGTTCAACACACCCTTGAATCCTAGTGAAGGTGGTGCCTGGGAAAGACTCGTCCAATTAGTAAAAAGGGCCTTATACATGATGTTAAAGGAACATTCTCCACGCCTTGAGACTCTTCAAAGCTTTCTCATCGAGGCGGAAAATATAGTAAATTCAAGACCATTAACGCATATACCCGTGACACCAGAAGAACCAGAGCCACTGACCCCGAACCACTTCCTCCTCGGAAACACTAACTCCACTCAAACGCCAGCGCAGTACGAGCCCAGACTGATGTGCTTGAGGAAGCAATGGCGAGTAGTCCAAAATCTAAAAAATGGAATGTGGCATCAATGGATTAGGGAATACCTTCCTGAGCTTACGAGACGAACCAAGTGGTGCCAACCTGCCAAAGCCCTAGAACTAGGCAGTCTCGTATTTATTTGTGATGCTGACGTTCCTCGGTCACAATGGAAACGTGCCAGAGTACTAAAGCTGTTCCTTGGAAAGGATGGAATTGCCCGGTCAGCAGTAGTAAGAACGAGCGCTGGTGAGTTTAAAAGGCCAGTATCCAAATTAGCTGTGCTAGATGTGAAGATGCCAGAAGAAGGTGAGGCTTTCCCCTCCAGGTCAGCTCACGGGGGTGGGGATGTTGATAACTGAACGCAGCCCTTTTTGTTTTTTAAATTTAATGAAAGAACCGATTAAAAGAAAATGTATATTTGTCCTTGTCATTTGTCATTTTAAACCGCGCTCTTTTTTTTTTTGTAAAATTTAAAAAGAAACCTGTAATTGTCGGCTTGTAAGCCATTTTTTATTTTACCAGCAGCGGAAAAAGATAGTAAGTAATAGTTTATAAAGAAAAAACTTAATTTGTTAACTTTATGTATTTCTTAGTGAACAAACCCTTTACCCATTTACCCCTTTCCACCATCGATTCATCCACCGTCTACCTAATAAAGGATTATAATTAGAAAAGTGGTGTATATTATTTAATTATTGGGGAAGGAAGTTTGTTCTACAGCTGCGCCGGACAAAAAAGAATCACTATCACGGTTGCTTTGCCAGCCGCAACAGCCTTTGTTCATATCTTATTCGCTTTCGCGATTGAGAGAAACGAGAATCTGTAGCCCACACGTTCGCACAAAGTGGCTGCAATAATCCCACAAGTGCAATTGGAATAGTCACGTGGTCTCTTGTCTTGCCATAACTGTCTGTCGGGTCCTTTCTTCATCGCCTTATGCCACTGACCCAAGACACACCAAGGAGAATAAGCCAACGCCGTAACAAAGGCTTTCTACCTGCCAGATTGGATATATACGACATCGAAATGCCCGTCGAAAGAACGCCACCATCAGCCGACATTCTAGGGCTACAGAATCTCCCAACGCCGATTATGCCTACATTGCCGGCAAGCGCACCTAATAAGCCACCAGCAGCGCTCCTAGCTGCTCCGATTCAGCCACCAGAAGCGCCCGTAGCTGCACAAAACCCGCCATCACCTACCATGCCAGCAGCCACGCCTATAACTGCTCCGATTCTACCGCCAGCAGCGCCCATAACTGCTCCGAGTCGGCCGCCAGCAGCCACAGCTCCTCCGAAACAGCCACCATATCTCCAACAGCTAGCAACCCACACAGGGGCACCGCATTCACCACCAGCCTTCCTGCCTGCAACAACACCAGCTATGCCTCCATCATCAGCCTTAGTCAACAACGAAACGCCACCGCACGTAAGTAATTTTGCACGTTCTAATAATTATATATATATAGAGGCGATTCAGAATCGCAATCAGTCGCAATGAACGACAAAATTATTGAGATGCGCTATGAATTTAGTAGCCAAATTAAAGCCATGCAGGCTTTGATAATGTCAACCAACGAAACTATTCAAAATTGTGTTGCAGATTTGAGGAAAGAGATAAGAAATCCGCCGCAGTATTCTGCACAAATCTCTACCTCGAATAACATGCACCTGTCTCAGCCGCCACCAAAATATTTCGCAAACTTTGCCATCTCACACGATTCAGCGGCAATTTATGCCACAAAGTGGGTTTACGGAAGACCCAAATACCACAGCTCCCTTATTCAGCCAAGAGTCTTTCCCGTCGTCAAATTATTCCAGCCAGAGAGCCATCGCACAACGTCAGAAAAAGATATATCCGCTCCCAATCTTTACGGGTGCCCCAGAAGAGTGGCAGACATTTTCTGAAGCATTCAAGAGTACCACACTAGAGTTTGACTACTCTCCATTGCATAACATTATGCGACTCCGTGACGCCATTCAAAAAGACGCTAGGGAGGTAGTAGAGGCGTTACTTTCAAGCTCAAACAACGTCGAAGCAATCATGTTAACACTAGAGGACATGTACGGACGGCCTGAACAACTCATAAGCAGCCAAATCGAAAAGGTTCGATCCGTTCCCCCAGTTATTGACGGCGACCTCATGTCACTTGTTAATTTTGCGAATAAGATCACAAACATGACTACCTTTCTACAAAATGCAAAAGGAATTCATCACATATCCAATCCAACCCTGTTAAGTGAACTCGTAAGTAAATTGCCTACAACGAGACAAATGCAATGGGCCGAAAGATGTCTACTTCTCGAGCGGCAACCAACAATTATAGACTTTAGCCAATGGTTGGTTAGTTTACGAAGATTAGTTAATATGGTAACCGATTCTTTGCCATCGTCTTCTAAAGCTACACCAAGCAATAACTCAACTCGAAAGCCAGTCGTACATAATCCAACAAAGGGTCGCCGATTCGCTTACGTGAGTGTCGCCCAAAGCAAGTGCCCGATATGCGACGGTAAGTGTTGTAACATTGTAGAATGTAAATCCTTTTCACAGTTGTCACTAGATGAACGCTGGAAAAAGGTTAAAGCACTAAAGACTTGTTTTTGTTGTCTTAAAACTGGTCATCAATCTAGTCGTTGTTATGCACGTAAGCGCTGTGGAATAGAAGGATGTTCATACAAACATCATCGTCTTCTTCATTGCAACACAATCGAAACAAATAAGCAAGACGACACAGCACACGCAAATAAAACACAGAAACCCGTCTCCAACACAAACAATCATGGTCAAGGATTAGTTAGTCAAGCGAAAACGTCCTTGCCTCAACAGGAATACCGTAGCTGCCACGCAGAAAGTATCCACGGTGGTGTCAAGGACATCTTATTCCAAATATTGCCGGTGAGAATTTATGGCCGAGATAAAACGATAATCACCTATGCGTTTGTGGACGATGGAGCCAATGTCACTATGGTCGACCAGGATCTTGCTCGTGAGTTGGGTATACGGGGTAAATCGGACTCTTTGGAGCTTCAATGGTTGAACGAAAAAGCAATCAGCCAACAATCTGAAATTATAGAAATTATAATAAGTGGAATCGAGGAAGATTCTGAAAAATATCAGCTGTCGAGTGTTTATACCTCACCGAGTATGTCATTGCCAACCCAAAGTTTTAATCGTGGTGGGTTATTAGGAAAACATAAAAACGTTCACCTTTCGGGGCTGCCGCTTATTGAGTATAGTAATATTCAACCGAAGTTAATTATTAGTCTAGCTCATGCCTACTTGACCGTACCTTTGGAACGTCCATGTGCACCTTTGGGTATAGGCCCGATCGCCACTAGAACTAGACTAGGGTGGATAGTATATGGGCCTGTACTAGTAGCGGGTGAAAATACAAAGAGGGTTAAACGCCGTGTGATGCATATTCATAGAAACCATGAACACTCTGAGAGTAAGTTTGATGAAATGAACGAGATGATGCGAAATTACTTTGACGTGGAAACCTTTGGGGTGCGAATGGATGTAGAAACAGTGGTTTCCAGTGCAGATGAAAGAGCAAGATTTCTGCTCGAGTCCACGACTAAAAATATTGGAAATCGGTACGAAGTGGGGCTTTTGTGGAAGGAAAATCTAACTACCTTTCCAGATAGCTACAAAATGGCACTGAACCGCCTTGAGAACGTGGAGAAGAAAATGTCCCGAGATTCAGAATATGCAAAAGAGTATGTCCTAAAAATTAAAGACTATTTAGCAAAAGGCTATGCGAGAAAACTTAGTCCAGAGGAAGTTGACTGTCGAACTTCCAGAACATTTTATTTGCCACACTTTGGAGTAAGAAACCCCAACAAGTCAGGTATACGCATTGTATTCGATGCAGCCGCGGAAGTTAAACAGTTCTCACTCAATAAAGCCTTACTCACTGGACCAGATATAAACAAGCCTTTAACTTCAATCCTCTTTAAATTCAGGCAAGCTCAATACGCAGTATCAGGTGATATAAAAGAAATGTTCCACCAAGTCCAGATAGTGAAAGAAGATCAGAATAGCCAGCGATTCTTATGGCGAGAAGACCCATCAGAGCCAGCAGAAACCTATGTCATGGAACGAATGATTTTTGGAGCTACATGTTCACCGACTATTGCCCAACATGTTAAGAATGTTAATGCGCTGAGTTTTGTCGAACAGTTTCCAAGAGCTGTAGAAGGTATAATCGAGAGACATTATGTCGATGACTATGTGGATAGCTTTCAGACAGAAGACGAAGCTATTGACGTTTTGAAGGACGTCATCAAGATACATAAGGCAGCCGGTTTTGAACTACGTAACATTACTTCAAATTCAAAGCGGCTGAAAGCAACAATGGGGAGTGCCATATGTGGACAAGAAAAGTCAGTTAATGTGGATGATGGTCAGATAGAGCGGATTTTGGGAATGCATTGGCTGCCCAAACTAGACGTCTTCATTTACACTTTGAGGTTCAACAAAGTACCAGCGGAAGTACTAAAATTTATAAGGAAACCAACGAAGAGAGAAATGTTAAGTATGAACATGTCGGTGTTTGATCCTTTCGGATTTTTAGTCGATTTCATGATATCAGCGAAGGTTTTGATGCAAGCCCTATGGAAGGCCGGTATTCAGTGGGACGAGCCATTGCCAGAAGAAATTTATCGTCGCTGGAAGATGTGGATTGAGGAGTTGCCAAGGGTAAAAGAATTTCGAGTACCACGTTGCTATTTTAATGAATTTGAGTCGAGTCAACCGGACCTTCATATATTTGTCGACGCAAGCGAAGAGGCGATGGCGGCGGTGGCATATTGGAGAATGGTGTGGGAAGGCAAAGTTAAATTAGTTTTTGTCGCAGCCAAAAGTAGTTTGGCTCCGACGCGGTATCACACCATACCTAAGCTCGAACTGCAGGCAGCAGTAATGGGTGTTAGGCTGATGGAATCCATCGTAAGGTGCCACACAGTGAAGATTAACAGACGTCATTTTTGGAGTGATTCACACACTGTGATCCGTTGGATTCATTCAGACCATAGAGCTTACAAACAGTACGTTGCAAATCGGGTATCTGAAATTCTAAGTGGTAGCGAAGTCGGTGAGTGGCGCTGGTGTCCTGGTCAATTAAATCCAGCAGATGATGCCACGCGAGCCAAATTTCCCATGCGGTGGGAGTTAAACGGCAGGTGGATAAATGGTGGATAAATGGTTTCTGTACAATGAAGAAGACGCGTGGCCAGATGAATCTTCGATGGGAAAAAGTGACGATAGGAGTCACGATGAGCTTCGCACCAAACACCACCTTCTTTTGGCGAACCATAAGGTAAATTTGGTAAACCATATTATTAATCGTTTTTCAAATTATTCCAGGCTTAAACGAACTATGGCCTGGTTGTTTCGATTTATGGAGAACCTGAAGATAAAGTCCCTGAAGAAAAAGTCAGTCGAAGTAGAATACATTAGCGGCGAATTGAATGCGTACGAGGAAGCGGCAGCGGAGAGACGGCTCTGTAGATGGGTGCAGCAGCAGGTTTTTGTGGACGAATACGAGGCCCTGTCACAAAATAAGCTCATCTCAGAAGTCAGCACGATCAGAGCTCTGAACCCTTTTCTCGGACAGGATGGTGTAATGCGTGTGAACGGGAGGATAATCAATGCCAAATGCCTATCCATCCAAGCGAGGCAACCCATCATATTGCCAGTAAAGCATGCCTTCACTAGTCTGGTAGTGGCTTTCTACCATAAAAGATATCATCACTTAAACATGTCAACAGCCATAAGCGAGTTACGTAGAAATTTCTGGATCCCGTCTATCAGAGTCTTGATGAACAGCGAACGGTCTCGTTGTCCTGACTGCCGTATTCGAAGAGCCAAGCCAATACAACCACAGATGGGTGTGTTGCCATTGGATCGAATAACACCATACGTGCGCCCTTTCTCGTATACCGGCCTAGATTATTTTGGGCCTATTACTGTCACTATCCGTCGTCAACGAGAGAAGAGATGGGTGGCACTCTTTACATGTTTGACGGTTCGTGCTGTCCACTTGGAAATTGCAGCCGATCTTTCCAGTGACGCCTGTCTTGTGTGCATCCGCAACTTCATTAATAGAAGAGGCGTGCCAATTATGATTAGAAGCGACAATGGAACCAATTTTGTTGGCATTGCTAAGGAACTTCAAGGCGCTCAAAAATTCATTGACCAAAACGCTATTAAAGCGGGTCTATCGCCTTTGGGTATTATATGGAAGTTCAACACACCCTTGAATCCTAGTGAAGGTGGTGCCTGGGAAAGACTCGTCCAATTAGTAAAAAGGGCCTTATACATGATGTTAAAGGAACATTCTCCACGCCTTGAGACTCTTCAAAGCTTTCTCATCGAGGCGGAAAATATAGTAAATTCAAGACCATTAACGCATATACCCGTGACACCAGAAGAACCAGAGCCACTGACCCCGAACCACTTCCTCCTCGGAAACACTAACTCCACTCAAACGCCAGCGCAGTACGAGCCCAGACTGATGTGCTTGAGGAAGCAATGGCGAGTAGTCCAAAATCTAAAAAATGGAATGTGGCATCAATGGATTAGGGAATACCTTCCTGAGCTTACGAGACGAACCAAGTGGTGCCAACCTGCCAAAGCCCTAGAACTAGGCAGTCTCGTATTTATTTGTGATGCTGACGTTCCTCGGTCACAATGGAAACGTGCCAGAGTACTAAAGCTGTTCCTTGGAAAGGATGGAATTGCCCGGTCAGCAGTAGTAAGAACGAGCGCTGGTGAGTTTAAAAGGCCAGTATCCAAATTAGCTGTGCTAGATGTGAAGATGCCAGAAGAAGGTGAGGCTTTCCCCTCCAGGTCAGCTCACGGGGGTGGGGATGTTGATAACTGAACGCAGCCCTTTTTGTTTTTTAAATTTAATGAAAGAACCGATTAAAAGAAAATGTATATTTGTCCTTGTCATTTGTCATTTTAAACCGCGCTCTTTTTTTTTTTGTAAAATTTAAAAAGAAACCTGTAATTGTCGGCTTGTAAGCCATTTTTTATTTTACCAGCAGCGGAAAAAGATAGTAAGTAATAGTTTATAAAGAAAAAACTTAATTTGTTAACTTTATGTATTTCTTAGTGAACAAACCCTTTACCCATTTACCCCTTTCCACCATCGATTCATCCACCGTCTACCTAATAAAGGATTATAATTAGAAAAGTGGTGTATATTATTTAATTATTGGGGAAGGAAGTTTGTTCTACAGCTGCGCCGGACAAAAAAGAATCACGGTTGCTTTGCCAGCCGCAACAGCGATTCTCAGAACATTTATTTATTATTGTTGAAAACACTTTATTATAATCCATTGAATGAAACCAACAAAATTTTCAAAATCAAATTTCAAAACTTCAAATTTGGACAGTCTTTTGACAAATGACGCAAATCAGAAGAAGTGTTCATAAATGTAGCGTAAAACACATGCGCAAATATTTTGTATGACTTTAATATGATTGCCAATTGAACGCACGTTAACAAAGCAACCATGCATTTATGAAAACACCCTATGGTTGAGGTTTGTCGTGAATTTGAATTTGAGTGAATCTGTTTTATCCAATTTCTCCTTTTCTCTATTTTTTTGTTCTTGCCAGTTATTGTTTACATTTAAAAAAGGGATTTTTGACTAGTCTAATTACTTTATTTGTCTATTGTGGTAAAAAAAACTGAAAACAAAAGAAAGGATAGTGAATCTATATTGGGAATAAAACTTGCTATGCTCCTATTCCAGTAGTGTATATGTATAAGGTTATGATAATGGTTCAAACATGAAAGGAAAAGAAGCTGGTGTTCAAAACAAAATTAAGAGTCTTGAACCAAGAGCTAATTTTGTTTAGGCTGCTTGCATTCCCTTTGGTTGTTGTTGGTTGTTAATGATTCAGCTTGCTGTTCGTTGAAAGCTGTTAAGTTTTTTGACATTGCTCAATGCCTATAAATTCAACAATGCGTTGGGAAATATATAAAACAAATTTCGCTGGTTTGACCTTAAAACCCATTTCTAAAACCGGAAACGTTGAGAATAGAAACACTCTAGTCATTAGGAAGCAAAATTTTAGTTTCAAGTTTATACATATATTGCATATTAATGTAGTTTGATATTTTAGAAAAAAAAATAATATAACTAGTAAGTATTTACAAAGTCCGTTTTTAATTTATCTAACAGCGTTCTAGTTCTGGAAGCTACTAAAAACTTTTTAGTGGAAATGCGATCAGAAGAACAATTCACTAACATGCAATCAGCTGAAGCCATAGCACTAAATCTAGAAATATCATCACAGTTCCCTCAAATAACGTAGTTTTTCTAAACAAAAAATTAATAAAAAACTGCTTCAGGATCCCAATGACCCAAGAAAGATAAGTTGACTTGTCAATCATGGCTATAGAGAAAGAGCTTGTCAAGTCATTAGATTATGATGATCTGGTAACTGAGTTTGCTAAAACAGAAGCCAGAAAAGTTAATCTATTGCAATAAATTCGGTTCTATATATTTTTATTAAAATAATAATTTTATTAGTATTTCTTACACTGAATAAATATGTAAATATGAATACAAAACTTTTAATTCAACAGTAATTAATGAGTTAATTATTTATTGTTGTTATGTTTTTGAATTAGTTTTTAAATACTTCTTACTTCAAAAATATTTTTTTTCAGTTCCTAAATTCTTGTGATATATATTTTGACTTTAGTTTACAATTATTTTTGTATTCTTTAGTTAGTATTATTTTTGTGATATATTTTTGATTTCTTAGTTTTTAATAAAAATCATATTTATTTTAATTATATATACACACAGTCGCAAAAGTAAGTATACAGGAGGAAACAAAATGTTAAGCAGAGAGGAAAAAATTGAATAAGCATATGGACCAAAACGCGAAAAACGAAACCACAAAGAAAAAAAAAATATTTCAAATTTCGCGGGCTTTTCGCCATTTTTATTTTTTATACATCCTAAAGTAACGAGTAACATAAATTTCAAAGAGATATTCGTTACTTACTTCGCGATAAACACGTTTTTCTTTGATTCCTTGAAATAAATAAAAAAAAAAAAAATACAAAACGAAACAAAATGGTAAGTTTTATTAATTTAAAATTAGTTTTTTAAGTGTTATCCGTTTTTGTCACATTAAGTAAGTTTTGTTGAAAGTATAGGGCTTAAATATTTGGAAAAACAAATTGAAATCAGCATTTAAAATAACAAAGAAACCCACCGCAATATTTGATGTAACGGAACAGTCCAAGAACCTTAAAAGTTTATTTTTCCAGCTTCTATTATATCAACATACTAATAAAACCATATTTTCTCCGAGTAGTTTTAGTCTATTTTAAAAATAAAATAATAATTCTGTTGTGTACTAAATAATGCCGTTGCTTAGAACAGAAAACAGTTTGTAACGTTACAGTCTTTTTTCGTTTCAAATTAAATAAAATGCACGACTGGATCGCACGAACTTGCTCTTATGTAAAAGTACTTTGGAATTTAAGATACATTTTATAAATAAAAAACATGAATTTAATGAGATAATAATGTTGAAGTGCATAAAATTGCCAAAAAAATTTCAATTTCCCCTCTAGGGAATCACCGAAGATCCTTAACTACCGAGATTGAAAGAAATAGGTTCAGTGGTTTAGGCTGTAGTGAGAGGTATAGACATACAGACACACTGAAACATGTTTTTTGTGTACTAAATTTTTCTTAAAATTTTTATAAAAAAAATTAATATGCAAATTGTTAGTATTTAATAACATAAATTTTAAAACGTAATTTAAAAATTTAATACTGTATTGGTTTTCAAGATATTGAATTTTCAAAATTGTATTATTTTTTTTTAAATCCAAAAACTATTTTTTCGAAAAAAATTTTAGTTTATATTTTTTAAAATGCAAGGCAGCTCCTGTATAAAAATTTTGGTTGAAATCGTTAGAGTCGTTGGTGAGAAATTCGAAAATCAAAAAAACGGTTCCATGACAGGTACCCCTAATAACAATTCCCCCCAAATTTTTTTCTGACCAAAATGTAGTCCCTGCCCATAATATCACACCTAATTTTTTTTTATCAAAATCGTTAGAGCCGTTTTCGAGATAAATAAGATTATGCATTATGGGTGTATGGGGGGTACCGTTTGTTTTAGAGCTAAAAAAAAAATTTCAATTTCCCCTCTAGGGAATCACCGAAGACCCTTAAGTACCGAGTTTGAAGAAAATACCTCCAGTAGTTTAGGCAGACAGACAGACAGACAGACAGACAGACGGAATTGCCGGACCCACTTTTTTCGTCTTCGCTATCATCGTAATGTCAACTTTGATCAAAATCTCGAGTTCGATTTTTTTTCCAAATGCAGAACTTACCCTATAGTACCTATATCGCAAGTAAAAATTGTAACTATGTTGATTTCATAACCTCAATCATACTGCTAATGTTTAGGGAAAGCTTAGTAAGACCCAAAAGAACAAAAACTATGAGCCTTATCATCGTACCCGATCGGAACGTAATTTTCTCCGATTTCTACGAAATGTACGAATTTTGTATGATTGTAGCCGTTCCGATAGGGCAATCGGAAAAATCTACTAAAATAAAGTTTTTTTGCGTTGAAAATGTCAAATCCTTGCGTTGAATGCCAATGAAATGTCAAAATGGCAGCAACGCATGGTGAATTCATGCGATTTATGAAGATATTTGATTTCCGATTTCTCCGACAGCAAATTATAACTGGAAAATTTTCCAAAGAAAAAATGAAAACGAATAAACTTTTATAATTTATAATTACGCTGTATCTGAGTTAGAAAATATTTGATATATTTCTTAAGAATATTCTTTTTTCTTTATTTAATTTTCTTTATTCATATCTTTCCGCTTCCAATAACACTGCTGCACTATCCATGATTCTTCTTTGCTTATTTGACACGAATCAACACTTTATTAATTTATTGGCGTTTGCGTCAAATACAGGCGTTAGTAAACGTCGGTTTTTTCCGTTACGAAACAGTTACCATGAAGGAAATAAACGTTACGATCGTGACGATATGATGATAAGGCTGTATATATGTATGTATGTAAATAGTTTAAAAAGGACGGAAAAGTTTGAGAAGTTGTTGAATTCCAAATTAAAATTGATTTATATTTACTTACAAAGCACTATTTATACTAAAAGTTTGTTTAAATTCTATAAACAAACTTAATAAATTATTACAATAAATGATTGATGAATTTATCTTAAATAAAGTAAAATATTGTTATTTTTAAAACTAAGTGGAAAGTAAGTTAGTGGATTAATGGATCGCCACAATTTCGATATGTACTTACCTATAATGAGAAATAAAGTTTTTTTTTATTTAATTTGTATGTTACATAAATTACCCTTTTTTAATGTCTAACGATAAAAAAACCAAATAACTCTAAAAAAAAATACAATTTTAGCCATTTTCGATGCTGACTTTAACTCTTAAAAGAGCCAAGATCGCACGTGTAAAGTAACAGTCTTTTCATGTAACGTAACAGTCCCAACATTTTTCTTTCCACAGAATCTAAAAATACAGTATTTAGTGTAATTAATATTTTATTTGCTACTCCCTTTCTTAATCTCAGAAACCTCGTACCTCACGTTTGAAATAGTACACTAAAAGAGCAGACTTATTGCATAATGTAATGCAACCTCAAAATCTACTTCCAAATTCATTTAACGTAACAGTCCTGCTAAAACATTTTTAGCGTTTAAATAACAGACCTCACTGATTTTTAAATTAATAGAAAATGTTAGTTAGGAAGTCTATTTTGAGAAAGAAATAATAGATATTGAAAAAGTATTCAGTTTCATATATTTTCAGGTAAATTTGTATTGAAATATGCGTATGAATGTAACGTAACAGTCCGCGTTTTGGTCCATATGTTATGAAACATTTGGCATATATTTTTTAGAGAATTTTATTCTCTTTTCATAAAAACAATTATCAAAACATTTTTTTAAAAAATGGCTGAGATATCAACTTAAAACTAAAACTCTCTCAGAATTCTGATCACAAAAGTAAGTATACACTAATAGAAATAACAACTTTTTCAACTTAATATTAGAATTTAATAACTTGTTGGGTAACCTTTTGATTTAGTTAAGGCGTTTATTCTCGATGGCATCGACGAAACAAGTTTTTGGGTAACGCTTGGGGTTATTTTGTTCCATTCTTCTTGAAGGATCCTTTTAAGCTCTACTTTTGATCTTATCTCATGTTTGCGGATTTGACGCTCCAGATGATCCCATAAATGCTCAATAACATTTAAATCTGGCGATTGAGGAGGTGTTTTGAGTTGTCTTCGCACATTATATAGCAGTCATTCTCACGATGTGGGAGGTATGTTTGGGGTCATTATCTTGCTGAAAGATGAATGACCCCTCACAACCTAGTTTTTGTGCACTTTGGTGAAGATTATTTTTTTATGATGTCGAGATAACCAAAACGATCCATCGTACTTACAATAAAAACCATGTTATCCACTCCAGATGCCGCCATGCACCCCCAAACCATAACCGAACCACCACCATGTTTAACAGTTCCAGTCAGGTGGTTATAGGATCTAACGCCGTATTAGGTTTTCTCCACATTTTTGCACGTCCATAAGAGCCATGGATGTTGAATTTGCTCTCGTCAGAAAATAGAACGCTATTTCAGAAAGCCAAATCGGTCTGAATATGACTTCTGGAAAATTCAATCCGCTTTTGGCGATTGACCTTGCTAATGAATGGTTTTTTTTCTAATGGCACAGCCCTTATACCCAACTTCATGAAGGATGCGGCGTATGGTCTGGGTACAGCATGACTTACCTGTCTCTTCTTCTATCTCGGCCTGCAGTTTTGGTGCGCTTATTTTCGCATTTTTACTTTGCGAATTATTAGTCGGTTCTCATGTTCAGAGAACGTTCGCGGGCGGCCACTGCGAGCCATGTTCGTAACTATTCCACATTGTTTCTGCTTTTCCAATATTTTTTGGACGGTTGCTGGGCTCCTATCAACAAGTAAAGCTACTTTCCGAATCGACTTTCCTTCACTTGAGTACTTAACTATTAATTTTTTTAAGTCCAAGGAGAGCTCTTTTCCACGTGGTGCCATTTCTAATTTTAAAAGGAATAATTTTAACTGAAATAGGCTAGTATAGTAGTTTTGCCTTACCTTTTTAATAAAAAAACAAAAAATCGACTCAAAAGTTTTTATTGATGCAACATCACATAAGAAAAACTGTCTGCATACTAACTTTTGTAACCTATTTTTTTTACCTGTGGTTGCAAATAATGAGATAGCAAAGAAGTGAAAACAAATTGTACCGTTATTTTGCTTAACAGCAGTAATGTGTATGACAAGAAACATGTGCCATATGCAGAGAATAGATATGGATTTGATATTAACGGAATTTTTTCGTCTATTTACGTATTAGCTTGGTTGTATACTTACTTTTGTGACCGAGTGTAAGTATTATCTAGGAATAGGACTCTTGGGGATACCTTGTTAAAAAAACGCATTGCAAAGGGTACCCCTTGGGTAATGAGGAAATTACTTCCGCCAATCACCGCAAATAAGAGGCGCCTTTGATGAAGCTTACGCAGGGCTCTAATTTAGCTCGGGCCGGTCCTGCTTGTACCTAACATTGGTTAGTCTAAATTGTACAGTACAAATTAATAGCATTAACTAAAAATAAAAATAATACATTTAAGCACTCTTTGTTCTTTTTCATCTGCATATGAGATTCAAAATTTATAAAAAATAGTGTAAAAGTAAATATTATTATATGGAAGGCTCACAGCTGTACCGAAGCAAGTAATTTTAAAAAACCAAAACCAAAGCCAAAATTTCCACAAAATTGACCTCTATTTAGAGCTGTAATGAACTACGAGTATGTATAGTTCATTACAGCTCCAAATAGTGCTATGTAGCTCTAAATGAACTATGTAGTTCATTACAGCTGTAAATAGAGGTCAATTTTGCGGAAATCCTGGCGTTAGTTTTGGATTTCTTTAAAATGACTTGGTTCGGTACAGCTGTGAGACCTCCATATTGAGAAATGAATCCACTTTAGAGCATTTACATCTATGGAATTAATTATAGTTTAGCTTTAAACAAATGTGTGTAAAACATGAAAAAAATCATTTCGTCTGTTACTAAGATAGTATGTACTTGATTGTGGGCAAAGGCTGTGTCATTTCTTAGCTCTTGTTATAGTGCTTCACCTTGTATGGATCTTTTTGGCAGAAATGTATGCTCTTCCATCCATAAAAACTATAAATATTGCATCTTATTGCACTTATAACTTCAACTTCATCACCACTATCATTCTCCTCAAACATCTCTTCCACCTCTTATACGTCTTCATCTATCTGCTCACTACCTGCAATTTCACATACGTTCACCTCGCCACCATTGCCATCAAATATTACTCCTGATGCAAATTTAGATAAAGATTCTTTTCCAGTAATTCAATTTAAGGCGACCGAACGATTTAAATGTATTTTTTTATCCAACTTTAATCCCAAGCCCAACACAAGATGTGATGACATATGCCAGTCATCCACTAGGCGATCAACGCACAAATTTTAATTCAACGCATTCAACTCTAATGTACGGTGCCTTCAGTTCTGTTCAACCTTTGTATATACACTCTATAGCAGTGTTTTTCAAACTTTTTGAGTGCGCGACCCCTTTGCTAGTAACAAAATTTTGGCGACCCCCCATTATAATGTGTCAGTTATTTAAAAAACTACATAACACTGAACCCCTTTCAAGCCCGGTCTAATTACACAAGATTTTATTTATTTGCGATGAAATTTTCACCCGTATTGCCAAAAAAAAAAATTGTAACGCCTTGCAGTAATTTTCGTTTTTTTGAATTCTTAAGTGCGCATCAGAATTGTCATTTAATTTTTTTCAATTGAGAGTAAGTATTTATTTAAAAATTAACAGCCGTATCTATAAGATTTTATTAAACTGCATCTTAGAGGTTATTTAGTTAAGCATACTTAAATATTTAATTTGGCTTTAAATGACGAAACTTCAATTCGTATCTATTGTAATATTTTTCCTAGGTTCTTTAAATAAAACTTATTACTCTTTTTAGTATTTCTTCTTTATTCACACTTTCCAATTCAAAACAGTAAATCTCAATTTATAAACAACTCAAACACTTTTATTTAAATTTAAATCACACTTGTTTAATAACACAATCCAATAAGCAATACCTTTGCACACTTTCATAATCCAAAATCAACTGTGTCTCGCTCACCGTGAACACTCCCTTATATACTCAAATTAGTTGTTCTCGAAAGTTCTTGTATTGGAATGTTCTAGATGTCTGGAATAAGGGGAAATACATTTGACATTGGAAAAGAGCTTTTTGTTTCTTCCATAAATTAGATATGCAGTTTTCCAACAGATGGCGCTGTAGTAGTATAAAGCTCTGTTCACAACATTGCCCCCTTCTTAAGATTGTTCGTCCCGAACAATTCCATCTCCAGATTCGCCACTGTATCGGTGCAGTCGATCGCTATGCACAACTTTTAACTTTCCTCTTGACCCTCTTTGAATTCGGTAAACGACATCATTGATTTTCGTGACGACAGTATAAGGGCCTTCCCAGTTTTGTTGAAGCTTCGGAGACAATCCCTTTTGACGATGTGGATTATACAGCCATACACGATCTCCTACTTGGAATCCTGTCGTGTTTGCTCTTGTGTCGTACCTTGTCTTCATTCGATCGCTGTAAGCGCTCATTCTAGTCCTGGTCCTTTCGTGGATGTCGATTAGCCTCTCTTGTAGGTCACTCACGTAATCCCTTGTTTCTTTAGACTCTTGTGATGGATGTCCAAACCTTATCTCACTAGGCAGCCGTATGCTTCTTCCAAACAGGATTTCAGATGGCGTTTGTCCTGTTGAGCTATGTATTGCACTTCGGTAGGCCATCAAAAATAGTGGTATGTGCCTATCCCAGTTTCTTTGGTAGTCGCCTACGACTTTAGTGAGGTGTTCTTTTAAAGTCCTGTTGAATCTCTCGACCATTCCATCAGATTGCGGGTGAAGTGGTGTGGTTCTCGTTTTCTTAATGCCAAGGAACGCGCAGACCTCTTGGAATATGTTCGACTCGAAGTTCCTTCCTTGGTCGGAATGAAGTTCCATAGGCACACCAAACCTGCTTACCCAGTTAGACACAATCTGGTCGGCCACGGTCTTGGCTTCTTGGTTCGGAATAGCGTATGCCTCAGGCCATTTGCTGAAGTAATCCATTACCACCAGAATGTATTTGTTTCCAGCATTCGTTTCCGGAAATGGGCCAGCCACATCAACAGCAATCCTTTCAAACGGTGAGCCGACATTATATTGCATCATTTTTCCTTGCAGTTTTCTACCAGGTCCTTTGGTTGCAGCACAAGCGTCACAATTTCGGCACCACTTTTCAACGTCGTCTCTTGCATGCAACCAGTAGAATCGTTGCCTCACCTTTTCTAAAGTCTTATTGACTCCCAAATGGCCTCCTGAAGGTCCATCATGCATCTCTCGAAGAACCTCTTTGATTTTCGATTGAGGTAACACAAGCTGCATCACATAGGATTTACCATCAGCGGACTCCCATTTTCGCCGAAGAACACCTTCTTGCACATGAAGTGAGTCCCATTGTGCCCAATAGGCCTTTAAAACTGGACTCCTATCGGAAATGTCATTCCATGCGGGTTTTTCTTCATGTTCCTTCCATGCGAGAAGAGGTTCAATGTCGGGGTCTTCTTGTTGAGCAGATCTTATTTCTTCATTGCTCCATCCACAAATGGGGTCAGCCCTTATTCGCAGAATGTTGATGGATTCCTTTTCTTCTTGTCGCCTGCAATGCTTGCAATCTATTTTACAAGGTCTTCGGGATAGTGCGTCAGCATTTGAGTGCAGCTTTCCCCTTCGGTGTTGAATTTCGTAATCGTAAGTCTGCAGTCTTTCTATCCACCTTGCGACTTGTCCTTCTGGGTTCTTGAAGTTCAACAACCAGTTAAGAGCACCATGATCGGTTCGTAGAAGAAACTTCTGTCCATAGATGTATTTGTGGAAGTGTTTCGTTGCCAAGATGAGTGCCAATAGTTCTCTTCTGGTCACACAGTAGTTCCTTTCGGTCTTCGACAGTACTTTGCTGAAATAGGCGACAACCTTTTCCTCGCCATTGTGAACTTGTGACAGAACAGCGCCGACTCCCACATTGCTTGCATCAGCATCGATGATAAAAGATTTGCCTGGAGTCGGATAGATCAGCACCGGAGCATTGCATAGACGGTATTTCAGTTCTTGGAAGGCTTTTTCACACTCACCTGACCATCTAAACTGCTTGTTCTTTTCCGTAAGCTGATGCAAACTCTTCGCAATTCCGGCAAAGTTCTTAACAAAACGTCTGTAATAAGTAGCAAGACCAAGAAAACTTCGTAGTTGATGTTTGTCCTGTGGTGTTGGCCAATTTTTGACTGTGTCAACTTTTTCAGGATCGGTCTTGACTCCTTGGGACGAGATGATATGTCCCAAATACTTTACTTCAGTCTGGAACAGTGCACATTTTTCTGGGTTTAGTTTAAGGTTAGCCTCTCGAAGTCTCTGGAACACACCCCTTAAGTTCTTGCAGTGTTGGTCGTATGTTTTTCCATAAACGATAACATCATCCAAGTAGACAAGACAAGTTTTCCACGTCAGGCCTTGAAGGACGCACTCCATCAAACGCTCAAATGTTGCCGGAGCGTTGCAAAGACCAAATGGCATCACCTTGAACTGCCAGAGCCCATTACCTGTGGAGAACGCTGTCTTTTCTCGATCTTCAGGGTGAATTTCAACTTGCCAATATCCACTTTTCAAGTCCAGTGTTGAAAACCAATGTGCTCCTTCCATCGCATCTAAGGTATCACTGATTCTTGGCAGGGGATAGCTGTCTTTCTTGGTCACATCATTCAACCTTCGATAGTCAACACAAAACCGTGTACTTCCGTCCTTCTTTTTGACTAGGACCACTGGTGACGCCCAAGGACTCTTTGAGTTCTCAATCAAACCATCCTTCTTCATGGTGGTAATCATTTCCTCAGCTTCACCTTGTTTGGCCAGTGGCAGACGTCTTGCGGGCTGACGAATGGGTCTTGCATCTCCTGTATTTATTCGATGTTGCACCATTTGTGTCCTTCCATATTTCCCGTTTGGTGAAGCGAAAATGTCGACATACTCATTCAGAAGGATTTCTGCCGTTTTAACCTGATGTTGGTCTAGGTTAGATGAATTGAGTATCTTTGCCTTGATGGTATTGATCTCCTCACGGTCTAATGTCTTTTTCGGTGTTTCAGCGTCAATTTGTGTTATGGCTGCGACAGATTCGCACTTACCGATAACTTCTCCTTTCGTCAACTTAACATCGTACGGTTTGGTGTTGAGTATCCGTACGGGGACCATATTGTTCTTAGGAGCCACAAGTGTCTTCCCAATGATGACCTTTTGGGAAGAACAATCTGGGTCTGGTTCCACCATTAGGTATCGATGGCGTTCACACTCACCTTCTAATTTTGTCCAAACAAATACCTCAGAAGAAGTAGGAATAATCACGTCTTCCTTGATGACAGTCCTTAGAGTTGTTGTTCCTTCGTGCGCATAGATCATTGGAATCTCTGTATTCTGGTATTTGAGTACCTGGTTGCCGATATCCAAAACTACACGATGTTCTTTCATGAAGTCCATTCCGATGATGCATTCGTCACATATATCTGCTACCAAAAATTTGTGTGAGAATTCTAGACCTGCAATTCGAATTCCAAGTCGGACTTCACCATAAACCCTAGCTGCTTCTCCTGTGGCAGTTCTAAGACGGTAGCTATTAGTGTTATGTAGCCAATTCAGGTGTACTAGGTCTTGACGCACAATGGAGGCTGTGGCACCGGTGTCGATTGTGACCACACGTTTGTTGCCATTTAAAGTTGCCTCGACAGTCAGACTTTTATTATCTCGCTTAGTCTGAGAGACCTGGATGGTGTTTCTGGGGCCATCGATACCAGAAACCAGCTTCTGCCCCTCGAAGTTGGTTCTTACTCGTTTCCCTGTTGGGAAACTGTGCGGGAAGTAACACTGGTGTTATTGTTACCTTGTTCTGGGTTTGAAACTCCGTGTCCACAATGTTGACAAGCTCTTCTTGGTGGTAATCGACATTGACGCTGTAAATGTCCGGTCTTGTTGCAATTCCAGCATTTTGCAAGTCCGTTTCGTTGGTTCCTTTGGACATCAGTTCTTTGGCATGAGCATTCTTCGACGATGGCTTCTCTAAGTCGATGTACTCCGTGAGAAGCTTGCTCTGCTGCTTCCATTGTCAAGGCAAACGCTAATGTTTCAGAAAGCGTTCGTTTTCCAGCAGTTCGCACGGCCCTTTGAAGATGTATGTCGGAAATGGCGCGAACAAATGCCTCAACTGCGAACTGGTTACAAATTTCCTCTCCAAAATCTGGATATGCAAGATGAACAAGCCTTTCAATGTCCGCTTGCAGTTGTTGTAGAGTTTCGCCCCTCTTTTGAACTCTGGAATTAAGTTGCACTTTGAAGACTTCTTTCATGTGGCTGTTACCAAAGCGTTTGTCTATAGCCAAAACCAAGGAATTGAAGTCGCCGCTCTTATCTGCTGGTATGGTTTGCAACAACTCAGCAGCTGCTCCTCTAAGAGCAAGAGTTAAGGCTATATACTTGTCAGCCTCATCCCAGCCATTTGTTGTGGAAGCTGCCTCGAATTGCTTCTTGTATATAGACCAAGAAGTTTGTCCATCAAAGGTTGGAGGTTGCATCTCTTTTTTTCTCAAAGTTTCCCCAGAACTTTCCCGAATCTTTATGTTTCGAACACGGTCTAACTCTTTTGAAAACGTCTCCACTTTGTTGTCGACTAGCAATGAAACACGTTCATCTAACACTTTTGAAAACGTCTCCATTTTGTTTTCGACTTGATTCCCTAGCAATGAAACACGTTCATCTAACTCTTTTGAAAACGTCTCCATTTTGTTGTCGACTTGATTCTCCAGCAATGAAACACGTTCACCAAGTGCAGATACATTATTCTCGATATTAACAAGCTTGCCTTCTAGCATGTTCCTCTGCTCTTCCAGAAGGTCTTTTTGTTTCTCCAGGCGTTCGAGAACATTCTTTTGTTCGTTTTTCTGCTCATTTCGTTGCTCTTCGAGACGTTCGAGAACATTCTTTTGTTCGTTTTTCTGCTCATTTCGTTGCTCTTCGAGACGTTCGAGAACATTCTTTTGTTCGTTTTTCTGCTCGTTTCGTTGCTCTTCGAGACGTTCGAGAACATTCTTTTGTTCGTTTTTCTGCTCATTTCGTTGCTCTTCGAAACGTTGAAGCAGAAGACTAATCATATTTGAAACATCTACATTTTTACTTACGTCTGCTTCCTCAGCGGCAGCTTCAAAGACGAAAATGTCCGGGTCTTCATTTTGTTGTTTCAAATATTCGGCCAAACGCAAAACAAGCTCATTTTTCGATCCTGCTCTAGAAAGTTCTCGCTTGCCTAACTCACTTTTCAGCTCATTACAATTGAGCTCTTTTAGTAACTTGCTCATTTTTATTATTATTTTATTTTTTTTTTTTTTCGCACACTTCACTGCACAATAAGTTTTATTCCACTTTTCTGACACCAATGTAATATTTTTCCTAGGTTCTTTAAATAAAACTTATTACTCTTTTTAGTATTTCTTCTTTATTCACACTTTCCAATTCAAAACAGTAAATCTCAATTTATAAACAACTCAAACACTTTTATTTAAATTTAAATCACACTTGTTTAATAACACAATCCAATAAGCAATACCTTTGCACACTTTCATAATCCAAAATCAACTGTGTCTCGCTCACCGTGAACACTCCCTTATATACTCAAATTAGTTGTTCTCGAAAGTTCTTGTATTGGAATGTTCTAGATGTCTGGAATAAGGGGAAATACATTTGACATTGGAAAAGAGCTTTTTGTTTCTTCCATAAATTAGATATGCAGTTTTCCAACAGATGGCGCTGTAGTAGTATAAAGCTCTGTTCACAACACTATAATCGATTTTTCATTGGTACTTAACTAAACAATGGTTGTGTCACGTAACGTAAAAGAATGTGAAAATCTAGTACAGAAAAAAAAACAAATGCTGCTTCATTTTATACAACACAGCCGTTTTGTGACACCTTCTTTCAGTAAATAATTGGAAGACACATTTTTTTATTTGTGAAACCAAAAAAAAATGGCTATCGAATACACACCCACACCCGCCGCCACAAATAAAAGAAAAAGATCTGAAAATTGGGATGCCTCCTACAAGGAAACTTTTTTATTTTAGAATTTGCAATAATACACTACAAAACAGAATTATTTTATGCACAGATTGGGCGTTTTCCTAAATGCAATGTTGAAGCGCATCATGAATGTTGATGCTTTTTTTTATTAACTTGCTTCAATAAAATAACGTTATTAAATACGAATTCTAAATTTTAGAGTTTTTTTAATGAATTGTAAAAGTAAATTTCAGAGTGAAGAAAAACGTTGCAAGGGCATCAAAATCCACGATGCGCTGCAACACTGCATTTAGGAAAACGCCTATTCTCTTCCAACAATGAGGAAGAAAGTGTCGATACAAACACTTCAACGGCTAAGAGGGAAGCGCGGACGAAATTTCTTTGCGCGTACACATACTTTAATCAATACAAATTTTATGTTTCTTAAATCGTTGCACTTTATAGTTCTAATATAATATCACAACAAACAATACCTACAAACTCATAATTTGAAACTTCAAAATTTCAAAGATGACAATCGATATGTCAAAATACATTTTAAAATGCCTTT
The DNA here is from genome assembly GCA_963931855.1 of Philhelius festivus. NCBI lineage: Eukaryota > Metazoa > Arthropoda > Insecta > Diptera > Syrphidae > Philhelius > Philhelius festivus. Next base: position 89,992,013 of record OZ007555.1, read on the forward strand.
AAGTGACCCTTAAACGCGGTTGATAGCGTTTAAGTTAAGAGGCCTTTAAGTAACGTTACTTAAATGTGAAAATTGATTATAGATACCGATTTCATACTTAAGAGCTGCTTAGAGGTATTTTAAAGTTAAGTAACCTTTAAGATTTGTTTATAGATTCGCCTGTAAGTGTTGTGTTGTTTACGAGTGATTATGGACACGTTTCTCAAAAGACGCGTAGCAGGCTTGCTCATCCGGTGCAATTGGAAGCGGAGGAAGCAACTAAAAAAAATAGACTTTATGACGTAAAATATCTTAAATATGGTTTCACAGCTTTAAATAATAAGCCTAAATGTGTTCTTTGTTGTGAAGTTTTATCTGCCGAAAGTATGAAACCATCAAAGTTTATGCGACATCTCTCAACAAAACATTCCAAAGAAGCAGATAAGCCGTTAGAATTTTTCGAACGAAAATTTATTTTGCCTGCGGCCTTTGATATGGTTGAACAAACAGGAGGCAGATAAACTTAAAAATATACCACTTTCTGACAATACAATTGAGCGTTGACATTCAAGAACAATTAATAATTGAAAAATAAAAGAAGCATCCACATTTTGCCTTGCAACTGGATGAATCATTGAATCTACTGATGTTTCAGACTGTGGACAGGTTGTGGTATTCGTTCGTTTTGAAGCAGATGAAAACATTGAAGAAGACATTTTATTTTGCAAAGCTCTTCCTGCTAATACTTTTGGGCAGTGTTTGTACGATATGTTTTTATTCTGAAATTGAAAGCCGAATTATTGATGTTCTTACAAGATTCAAAATCTGGAAATTCGGATCATTTTTCTGATCCCACCTGGCTCTTAAAATTATCATTTCTTGCTGATCTTTTCAACCACTTAAACATATTGAATAAGAGCCTCAAAGGGAGAGACGAAAGCATTATACCTGCAAAAGATAAAATCAGAGGCTTCCTCGCAAAACTTCGTTTGTGGTCAGATTCTTTACAAACAAACAGTTTTTATTATTTTCCCTGCTTTCAAAATATCCTCGAAGAAGTTTCATGAGATGAATCGATATCATTAAGCTCTTATATTCATCTCATAACACAGAGTTTGCATAATTTAGAGAAGAAACTATGAAGTTACTTTCCGGAACTGGATTCTGAAAGTGGAGATGGACAAAGATGTGTATTAAATCCTTTTTTGAATACTCGTATGTCAGTCAAACTCGCCAATTTACCATCGGTAAAGATGAAAGAAAATCTTATAGATTTAGCTGCAGATGGCAGTTTCTGGATCAATAGAAGAGAAGAGGAGCGAGTATCCTGAGCTGGCAAACGAGGCTTTGAAGATGTTACTGCCATTCGCCACATCATACCTGCGTGAAGTCACATTCTCTTCAATGTTTGACATTAAAACTAAAAAAAGAAAAAGACTAAATTTGGGAATTGATTTACAGCCCGATTCTCCCCTTGTGAGGAGTCACAAGTCACAAGCTCTTGTGACTATTCCTTGTGAGGATTGTTGTGATTCGATAACATTTTGGTATTCTCCCCCTAATCGTCACAAGAAAACTCACAACGAAACTCACCACAACATGGTGAGATTTTTAAGCGTCATTATTTGAATAGCTGATTATTCAAAACGAAGAAATTACTTTATAAATGTATTGTTTTGGAGAGCGAATGGATCATTTGTATCTCTCAAAGTTTTTAAAAGCCCTGGGCGCTGCAAAGTTCTTGATACGATTAGTTTCTTAAAAAAATTTGTGTTTATGTAAAAATGGTACTTTTCATTTTCGTGGGAAAGATCAGCAATAATATTCACTAGAACAAAGTCCACTTCCATTTTCGTGTACTCACAATTATTCACAAATCTAGAAAATTTTCTTATAAAATATAATGAATAATAATGAAGAAACATTGAAAATTTATGAGTTGTGACCTGCTCTGAAGAAGATCACAGTTTCGATTGTTTTTGTGACTCTCACAAGTTGTGACTGAGCGGCAGAATTCGAAAAAGTCACAAAATCAATTTCACCTATTCTTGTGACTTGTGAGGCATCAGTGACTTTGGGGAGAATCGGGCTGTTAATCTTAAAAGTATCAAAAACTAATCCAAGATTTCAACGTTTATTAAAAAATAAACAGGTCGCACTAATTTTGTTTTATTTATTTTTTTTAGCATAGGACTTTTGTTTATTAATCTTACCGGCTTGCGACCGCGACTCCCTTAAGATCTCTGCGCGACCCCCCACGGGGTCGCGACCCACAGTTTGAAAAACACTGCTCTATACTATTCTCATGAAACTCTAATTTAAGAGGGCATCTATAGGCGGCATTAATACTATTTCAGAGTGCAAAACTATTCAAAATTTTAAATAAATGGCGGTTATAAAATAAAGGGAATCAAAAAAGGACTTTTTCTTGTGTGCATGATTTTTGTTTATCTTTCTATACCTTTGTGTATAGATATTCAATACGTGGTGAGTGTCTGGTAAGAAGTGAGACGTGAGGGATGAGAGATTGCTTTAGTTTTGTTTTTGTAAATTTGGTTATGAAGATTTTTTGTTGAAGTTCTTGACCTACCTTTTGTTCTGTTTATGTTTTTGTTGTTTTGTCCTTGGTAGCTGGTGTTTGAAGATTTTTTTCAGTTTTGAAGAAAATCTTATTTTAGCTTTCAGCGGGGATTTACTATTGTTTTTTTTAATTTTTTTTTATACGCATGCGCACGTAGGTATATACTTGGAGCATGGGGGTATTTTTTTTTTTTTTTCATTCATCGCGATCTCGATCATTGGCAAGGGGTTTTTTATGTTATCTGAAAATTTTTGTAGGTCAGAAAAATATATCAAGGAAGGTTGCAAATAAGAGCTTTTTCTTGGAAGTATTTCTCACCCTCAAATGAAAACAGAGAAATACTTCCAAAAAAAAGAACTCTTATTTGCAACCTTCCTTGATATATTTTTCTGACCTACAAAAATTTTCAGATAACATAAAAACCCCTTGCCAATGATCGAGATCGCGATGAATGAAAAAAAAAATAGATACCCCCATCCTCCAAGTATATACCTACATGCGCATGCGTATAAAAAAAAATTAATAAAAACAATAGTAAATCCCCGCTGAAAGCTAAAATAAGATTTTCTTCAAAACTGAAAAAAATCTTCAAACACCAGCTACCAAGGACAAAACAACAAAAACATATACAGAACAAAAGGTAGGTCAAGAACTTCAACAAAAAATCTTCATAACCTATTTTACAAAAACAAAACTGAAGCAATCTCTCATCTCTCACGTCACGTCTCACTTCTTACCAGACACCACGTATTGAATATCTATGCACAAAAGTATAGAAAGATAAACAAAAATCATGCACACAAGAAAAAGTCCTTTTTTGATTCCCTTTATTTTATAACCGCCATTTATTTAAAATTTTGGGGAGAGTACGATAACTTAGGCGCCAAAAATTGATAACAGATTTTTGTAGAAGGGTCAAATACAAGCGTTTTTTACTATAGGAGGGGGGGGGGGTCTATCTCGCTCCGTTTAGGAAGTAGGGGCGATTTTACAAAAAATGACTTAAATTGAAAAAAAAACATTAAAAAACAAATGAAACACTTACAATAAAATACTATACCGGTTTTGAAAGCCAGAAGTCTGTTCTATAATCGTAAATTTAAATTAAATAATTTATGTCAATATAGTTTTTGAAAAATTTGCATACAAACTCAAAATTTTGTTAAAAAAATGAAAAAAAAAAAGTTTAGACCAATTTTTTTTCAAAACTGTAAAATGAAGTGCTTAATTGTCTTTTTGTGGTCAATGCTACTATTAATTCTGAATCGAACACAAAAAACCGAATGGTTCTGTCCCTTCTAGTTTTTGAGAAAATCGAAAATTACTAAAACTACTTTTTATAAAATTTTTGATTTTTGGTATTTATTTAACTACGGTGATTTCATTTTGAGGATTAATGTTAATGTGGTTCATTTGTAGGTAAAGTACAGCAAATCATTTAGGGTTACCAAGAATGCACCAGAGGAGGTAGAATTGCATGGCATTTCGCGTCTCAGTCAGTCAGTTTGTGAGTAAGTCAGGTGTTACTTAAAAATAGTCAAGTCAATTTTTCAATGTTCAATGTATTAAAACCGAGTTTACAGGCATTTTAAGCACAAAAATCTCTAGCCAATATTGAGGCCCATGGAAAAATGTGCCGATAGATGGGTTTATTGCTCTAAGATTAACTTTTATATGGATTGCACCAGAGAAACTTTTAAATCATTAGTTTTAAGCAAAATTTAAGTAACGTTATTTATTAAAATAAAAGATTAACTATGTAAATCATTTAAATGTAATTTGAATTTTATATACCCACCTACAAATTTGTTACTATATATTTACTTATGTATCTTAGTCTGTAAGAGTATAATATGCTCTGATTGATGAAAAAATAATAATAATAATAATTGTATTCTTACAATTTTTGTCACCTTATTCAAAGAAAAAAATACTTCACTCAGACAAAGGTTGAATAACGAATGACCTTGGTAAACAATAACCTGTACCATATTAGCATTAAAAATGTTAGACACAAACAATAAACATACATATTAATTAAGGAATTATACAAATTTGCTGCATTCGTATAGTAGTACCTAGGTAATGTGAATTTTTCATAATGTATTAAATTTTCATGTCTGAACATTTTAAATGTGCAACTTTGGGCTACGTACATACATTCAAAGTTTCTTTAAATCCAGATTCTGTAAATGCAAAAGAAACCTTGCATACACCCAACCTCGCACCTACCCCAAATCCTATAGTGTGCCCTGCCAGGGGGGTTGCGGGGGGGCAGCATGCCCCCCCCATACATATCTCACTGTTTATACGCCGTAATGCGTAAGCAAGCAAAAAAAGCAAATATCCCATAAAAAAGAAGTTTTAGTTATTTTCAATTTTCTCAAAAACTAGACAACATAAAATCATCTAGTTTTCAGTTTTTGAATAAGAATAAGTTAGAGCAACGAATTTTAACTTTTTTTAAACTTTTTTTTTATGTTTTTTTTTTTTTACCAAAATATGAGTTTACTACTTACTACTTGATTTAAAAATTATCTAATAGATCAGAGTATTGGCTTTAAAAAAAGGTATAATACTTAATTGTAAGTATTACAGTTATTTTTTAATATTTTTGTTTCCATTTTAGTACCTTTTTTATAAAATTGCCCCTCCCGCCAAAACGGGGGGAGATAGACCCCCCTCCCGTAGTAAAATATGCTTGTATTGAACTGTTCTGCAAAAAACCGTTATAATTTTTTGGCGCCTAAGTTATCGTACTCTTGCCAAAATTTTGAATAGTTTTGCACTCTGAAATAGTATTAATGCCGCCGATAGATGCCCTCTTAAATTAAGGTTTCATGAGAATACTATAGACTCTATCGTCGTAGTACGACCCAAACACAAAATAGTTGGCCTACTCATCAATTAACAAATTAACATTTTGTATGTGCCTATATTTTCTGGTCCCCAAGCAGTTGTTTTTTAATTTTTTTTGTCGATGTAATAAATTACATTTAATAAGTAAATTAGACCAAACAGAACTAAATTCGAGAAAGCACATATGGCTCCAGTTTGCACTCCCTCAAACAAAGATAGAGCATAATAGTTGGAGTACTCTCTCTGGGATGCAAAATAGTTGGCCTATGAAGATTTAAATAGATTTTAAGTTAACCGTTATTAAAAAAATGACATGCACTTGTTTTGTTGTTTATTGATCTCTTGTTTTATGCAAGCCAGCAACAATTTAATGTCAACCATGGTGCGTGGTGTTGCATTATCAAGAGACCTTAGGGAATCCATAAATAAAGCCTTCGAAACGGGATTATCGAGCTATAAAATCGCAAAACAATTCAATTTACCGCGCTCATCAATTCGAAACATTATCTCAAAGTTCAAAAATAGTGGAAATGTGGAGATCGGTAAAAAAAAGGGATGCCCACCAATTGCAAAACCTCGAGATTGCCGAGTTTAAAAAAAAAAGTGTGAGTGCCAGGACTCACGGTTAAGATGTGTAAACATCAACGTTTGTCCGAGTGCCGAATTTTTGTTATCGAACGTACCCAACGAACATACAATGGAATTGTACTAGTTTGTGTGAGTCACAAAAACAATCGAAACTGTGATCTCCTTCAGAGCAGGTCACAACTCATAAATTTTTAAAATTTTATTGGATTGGCATTCAGTATATTTTGTAAGAAAATTTTCTAGATTTGTGAATAATTGTGAGTACACAAAATGGAAGTGGACTTTGTTCTAGTGAATATTATTGCTGATCTTTCCCATGAAAATGAAATGTAACATTTTCACATAAACAAAAATTTGTTTTAAGAAACTAATCGTATCAAAAGAAGTTTGCAACGCCGACGGCTTTTAAAAACTTTGAGAGATACAAATGATCCATTCGCTCTCCAAAACAATAGATTTATAAAGTAATTTCTTCGTTTTTAATAATCAGCCGTTCAAATAATGACACTTAAAAATCTCACCATGCTGTGGGGAGTTTCGTTGTGAGTTTTCTTGTGACGATTAGGGGGAGAATACCAAAATGTTATCGAATCACAACAATCCTCACAAGGAATATTCACAAGAGCTTGTGACTTATGACTCCTCACAAGGGGGAGAATATGTCTACATAGCTGAACATAACGCTTTCAACCTAAACACATGTATTTTTGCACCATGTCCTTTAAAAGCGATTTGAAATAATCAACTATTTTGTTGTCTTTACTTATTTCTAGTAAAATAATTATTTCGGAACGAGTCCAAACATATTTTTCTTGTTCATTTTCCATTATTACTTGTGTTTAGGATACTTTTAATATAATAATCAAAAAATTATAAAGTGAATTTAAGATTAATGGGATCAAAAACACTAGTTAAAACCTAAAACCGAATAACAACATAAAAAATTGTGTCGACGAACTTCTTAGATCCTTTTTTACACGCCATGTCGGCATACTACATCGATTCTCAAAGTTCGCACTGCCGTGTCGACACTTATTCATTTCACACGACCCAAAAACCTTATCGACAATATGCTTCGATGAAGTAGTTTGTGGCATGTGTTAGGAGTAAGTGGACTCCGCTACGTAACGTAGAGTTTGTTTGACTTATGTTTAAACAGGGATGTTGCTTGTGACAGCATTATATTTTTACACTTATATTCAAACAGAGATGTTATCTGATATAAAATAGACTGTTTTTACACGAATCTGATTTTAATATCTGTTTCTCTTTTGGCTTCCTTTCGAGTGCATCTGTGCTTTTAAACACAGCGATTTTTAATATAAGTTAACTTTGTTCATGCGAAAAGAAGTCATCTCTTCGCACTCCTTACTTTACTCAGTTAAGCGAATTGCACTGAGCGAACGCCAAATATAAAAAAGAAAACCACAAAGAAGAATGAACGATAACTCCGCATTTTTCTTAGCAATTTTAAGTGTATTAGTGAAAAAGTCACACGTATAGATTGGATGTAGGCTTGAAAAAAAATCAAAATCTTTTCAATCTAGCGTACTGCATAGAAATATTTTATATGCAAGGTTGATGATTGATCATGTATTTATTGGTTCATTTGCGTATATTACGTTGAAGAGATGAGAACACAGCAAAGCATAAGCACTGATTAAAATATTAAAACAGCAAACGAAAATTGTATGATAAAATGGACAGACAAAATAAAACAAATTACTCGGATAAAATTACAAAAACCCAAAGAAATTCGTAAAAACAAAATTTTGCTGAAAAAAAAACCACAAAGGGCAACGTTCTCTCGCCACTGAAATAATAGACTTGTACGTGCTTTTCATGCATTTGAACAATGTATATCTGGCTTAACGCCGCCAACAAATATACTTGTCATGCAGCGAAAAAGTCAAAACTTTTTTTTTGACAAACCACTAGATGGAGCGTTCACCTTATCAAAATCAAACCAATCCTTTAACTTTTTTTTTAGGTTTCTGTACTTTATCTTACTCCTTCTGTCAGAGATTTACAAACCGATTGACATCATTCCCACCTTGTAATGGAATTATAAGTGGCAAAAACTATTTTTTGTAATACATTGAAGTCGTAGTATCTACATATATTTTGATATAGTGAATGCTAAAAGTATATTTTGATATAATAAAGAATATCTAATTCTATAATTAAAATAATTATATGGTATAACAGATAAGGGACAAATTAAATTTTGACGTATCGAGAATATTTCATTGCAGATTGCCCTGAAGAACATTTTTTGGATTTTTAAAGTTCAACTCTGAAAATGCATTTTTTGCGAGCATAAAATAAAATGTTATCGTCCGTCAATAACGTGAAGTAGATTTTTTAAGACATTAAATGAACCCGCTATGAAATTTTGCACCAGTTGATTTGTCTTTCGTCTTTTTCACATATTTAGGCCTATTCGGCGAGATCTTTTATTCTTCTATGCTATGAATTTCCATACAAATGTTTGAGCTGTCAACAAATCTTTTATGAATTTTAATTAATGGTATTCAGCACGCTAAAATCTGTTATAAAATCTGCTAAGAAAACTTTTATGTAACATATAATCATATGCACCTGCGCGGACATTCAACTAAGTAGTTCATCTGTTTTCTATAAGCAACCAAACAGTTGTGCAACTAAAAATTGAATGTGCGCGCAATCATTTAGTTTGTGTCAAAACACAAACTATTTAGTTGCTCGAACCAAGCAGTTTCGAAACTAAAAATTGAATGTGCGCGCCCAGCCTAAGAGTTTTTACTTTTTTGTTCGTCATCCATTTAAATTATGTCAGATGAAATATTTTACATAATCACAGCTGATTATGATAACAGATTAAGATTGCCTAAAATTAATTCGTAATAGTTGAGCTGTTTTTCATAAGCGCAAAAGAAAAAAAAGAGTGTGAGCGTGAGTAAAGAGTTGCCAGTGCACGGTTCTTTTTCAACTGGTGATTAAACTATTTGATTTCGATCACAGTTGCCAGTGCGCGACTAGCCTAACAGACTTTTATAAAAGTTCGAACTTCTGAATAACAATCATAAAAGATCTTTTAAGGTGGAAATCTTTTATGATTCATAACAGAAAATCTATAGCAGAATAACAAATGTGGCAGAATAGGCCTAATTAGTCGAGAGGTGAAGAAATGTTGAGGGATTGAATTAAGTTCTAGCCAGCAATGGAAAGTAATAAAATCGAGATTTCAGTACTCAAAGTCTCCAATGTAAACACGATGTCGTAAGTACGCAATATTTGCAATGTAAACATGGTGTTAAATGCAATCGTCGGTAAGGTAGGTTGCTACATGGAACGTGTAACCGTAATGTGTAACCGTAACGTGTAACCGTAACGTGTAACCGTAACGGGTTACACGGGACGTATAAGTTTTACACACGTTTTCGATTCACTCTACCGCCGGGAAAGATGTTTACACATCAAAAATGATAAAAGAAAATCGACGTCCGCTGCAATAACTGTTCAATGGAGGGAAAGAATAAAAAAAAAGTGTTTCGGTCGACACTCTCAAACGGACTATGAAAAAAATTGGATACAAATTTTATAAGGTTTGCTTTAGATTTATTTAAATTAGAGCAATTTCAATTCGTTAAACACATAGGCCAAAGAAAAACCACTTTTAACACCTAAACAAAAGAAAAAGCGGCTAGATCGGGCCAAACAACGTAAAAACTGGACTTTAAGTCAATGGCGGTCCGTTATTTGGAGTGATGAGTCCAGGTTTGAAGCTTGCGTGGGCGACGAACGAAAACGAGTCATTAGAAATTCAAAAGAGGTTTTTCACAAAGATTGCCTTAAAAAAACGGTCAAGTTTCCTGCATCTCTAATGATATGAGGATGCGTGTCGGGTCGGGGTTGGGCAATTTGCATTTTGTAAATGGTAGTGTCAATGCTGCCAGGTACAAGGATATTCTGGAAAATGAGCTTCTCCCATCAATACCACGACTTCAAGCTAGTGATCGAGACTATATTTTCCAACAGAATGGAGCTTCTTACCATACAGCAAGGTCTAAAATGGCGTGGCTATCTGCTGAAGCTGTTCCTTTACTGGAATGGCCTTCCAGCAGCCCTGACCTTTCACCAATTGAAACTGTCTGGCATAAAATGAAACAAAAACCGCGAAAAGAACCATGCCGGACCTCTTCAAGACCTTAAAGCTAAAATCATAAATATTTGGCAATCTTTTGGCACCGAAGAATGTCAAAAATTAGTTGACACAATGCCACGACGTATAGAAGTAGTTATCAAGGCCAAAGGCGACGTAACACCATGGTGAAATAAAAATTAAGACCCATAGGCCAACTATTTTGCACTTAAAAAAATGTTTAAATCGTTATTTTATTTTGTAAGATTGCCCTATACCGTTATTTAATTGAAGTCATTTTGTTTTTGTTACTTATTCCTATTCAAAATAAATATATCTTAAGAAAAATACCAAAATATTGATTTTATTTCCGATGGAATTTAAGAATCAGAAGATTTTTGTTTTTTTATCATAGGTAGTCCAACTATTTTGCGTTTGGGCTCGTATAGAGTGTATATACAAAGCTGGTGGACGCCTTTTGGAAAATGTTGTTAAATGGGTTTGATTCTTCTCTGTTTGATAAGGTTCCATGGCTTGATTTGGTAAATTAGTTAAATATTCCATTGAAGAAGTGATCATTTCAAAAATTATTCATGTTCGAAAAATTCCCCTTATTGTGAACAATTATTTCGGGCGGAATGATATGCCATTGACAGCCATAATTTTCACTTATTTTTATTAGGCAAACGAGAGCACAATAAGGCGGAAAATGTAAGTTATTTGTTTATTTTTTTCAGATAAGAAAATTTAAAATTCATGTTTTTTGTTATAATGCAGGAGCAAAACAATAAAAAAAGACCAAAGCGATATGCTGCTTAATAAAATGCAGGAGAATCCTGAAATTGCCAAGGGCTTCTCTTAAAGCAAATCGGGAGAAAGTGGCCAAATTTTGGAAGAAGTGAAGAGTGATTTTGAGCGGAAAAGAGTAAGAATAAAGCTAAAAGAGGATTGTGTCAAACCAACATCGTGGTATTTGCCAACTCCTTTTTGGTAGCCTTTTGGAAACCTTCTGCCTGTAGTACTGATGAAATCTGAAAAAAATAAGGATTAATTCATTAATTAATTAATTAATTAATTAATTAAATAAATTAAAAGGATTAGAGTGATCACTCAAATTCCTTCGAAGTGCTCGCTCCTCAAACATTTGCTCTTCCTCAGATAAGATACGAAGCGCTATGCTATGCTATATTTATGATAATTATCCTTTCTTTATTATAAAATAACAATTTAATTTTGTATCCTGAAATTCTTATTTAACAATTATCAAAACAAACATTATGTTTGTTCAAACTCACAAGAAGGTCTGTTCATTTTCCGAACGCGATAAATCCGCTGTCTAAAAATAGGTGTGCTAATTATTAATTTCAAATAATCCAACTAAAAATTGGGGGCCACTTTGAGTGGCACTACTAGCGTAGACACAATTTTATCTCTATTGCAAGTAATTTCGACAAATATGTAACTGATGCCCCAAATTCAATTAAAACACTATTTTAGTTAACAGAGAATTTGGAGGTTGCTTTTCATTCTCTGTTTCCATTACAGTGGAGGGAGAATTTATTGCGGGCCTCATTTTTCTGAACGTGCCTATTTTTCGAACTGTCACTCCTGATTCGAAGTGAAATTTTTATTTGGGCGAAACTCATAATAGCTTTTAAAATTTCGGGGGAAATGTTTTCCGGGCGAAACTCACAATAAAGCTGATAAATTAAATAAATTGAAAAAGTAAAAACTAAACAAAAATCAAGTTTACTGGTAAGGGTAAAAAAATAAAATATAATACAATAAACGAATTTTATACAATTGTAAAGCTTTTAGTTTAGCTAAAACAAAAGAGGGGGCAAAATAAAGACTTGCAATATCGTATAGAGTTGGGCTTTTAGTTTAGTTAAAACAAAATTTTACTACGCATAGTTCTAACGATGAACTAAAGAAGATTGACGTATGTATTTCTATATGAAAGTGCATGTGAAAAAAACCGAATGAGTAGCCTCCCAATGAAAAAATACAATCGTCAATCGTCGTATACAGGGTGATTTGCATAAGGTGTGACAAAAAGCTAGGGCGTGTAGGTTGGACTTAGACAAGCAAAAAATCGTATGGTAGGGGGGGTCTATTTCCCCCCGTTTAGGCGGGAGGGGCAAATTAAGAAAAAAATCACTTAAAACATAAAAAAAATTATTAAAAAATAACGGTGATACCTACAGAGTAATGCTATAGCATTTTGAAAAGCCAGAAATACATTCTTTAATTCTGTTTTTAAATAAAGTTGTTCGACTGAATAGTTTTTGAAAAATTAATTTTCAAAATCAAAATTTTGAAAAAAAAAACATGAAAATTTTTTTTTAAACAATTTTTTTTTCAAAATTTTACGTAATTAAGTATTATTTTTTTATTCAATATTCAATGCTCTTATTAATTTTTGATCAAACACAAAAAACCGGATGTCAAAATGTTTTGTAGTTTTTGAGAAAATCAAAAATAACAAAAACTACTTTTGTTCTAAGAAAAGCCTTTTATTTTAGTTTTTACGTTTTTGGATTCTTAGGTAAATTTACGATTGAAAGGATTAACTTTCTTTTTACTATTTTTTTAATTATCGTCTTATAAGCATACAATAATGTGACAAAGTACTGGATTAACCATATTTCACACATTTTTTTATTGAGAACACCTGCGTGAGAGCATTGGTTTAAAATTGACCAGTGCTCCAGTACTCCGTGTTCTCGAAGACGTTGATGGATTCTTGAAAATATCGTATGACTGGGACACCTCCTATTGGGATACATTTCAGCGTAGAGTCTTTGCGCTTCACGACTTCGACCATGAGCCATACCGTAGCAGTAATGCATATCCGTCAATTCGGCACAAGAGTAATTTGACGTCGTGATATGTTGACGACTTGACATTCAAATTAGAAATAATTTGTACAACTCCGTTAGATTTTTATGCTTGGGGATTCATGAAGAACTATGTGTACGAAGTGGAAATAGAATCTTTGGAACAACTGAAACAACGGATTGAAGTGGCTGGAGTCAAATTACAGGAAAATTTATCAAGTATAAATTTATGTGCAGCAATAAGAAGGCGCTATAATCTTTGCCTTCTACAAAATGGGGATCATATCGAAAATTTCTGTAATAAGCTTTAGTTAAAAAAAGTGTGAGTGTCAGGACTCACGGTTAAGATGTGTAAACATCAACGTTCGTCCGAGTGCCAAATTTTTGTTATCGAACGTACTCAATAAACATACAATACAATCGTACTATTTAGTTTGTGACTTTAGATATGTATGTACATAATACATATATTCAAATGGAAGCCACTTTTTTTCCCACAATTTAACCCTTTCACTTGTACTTAAATCTAAAAATATCTCTACATATGTAGCTTTACACATAGAAACTATAGACATCTATGATTATTCCTTATTAAAAAACAGAGCCTTTTAGTCAAAACACAAACCTTTTAGTTGCTCGAACCAAGCAGTTGCGAAGTGCCGTGTCGGCACTTATTCATTTCACACAACCCAAAAACCTTATCGACAATATGCTTCGATGAAGTAGTTCGTGGCGTGTGTTAGGAGTAAGTGGACTCCGCTGTGTAACGTAAAGTTTGTTTGACTTATGTTTAAACAGGGATGTTGCTTTTTGCACTTACATATATTCAAACAGGGATGTTATCTGATAGAAAATATACTGTTTTTACACGAATCCGATTTTAATCTCTGTTTCTCTTTTGGCTTAATTTCGAGTACATCAGTGCTTTTAAACACAGCGATTTTTAATGTAAGTTAAATTTGTTCATGCAAAAAGGAGACATCTTTTCACACTCCTTACTCTACTCAGTTAAGTGAATTTCACTGAGCGAACGCCAAATATAAAAAAAGAAAACCACAAAGAAGAATGAACGATAACTCCGCCTTTTTCTCAACCTCAGCAATTGCGTTTAAAGCTAGATATACATTGTTCAAATGCATGACAAGCACGCGTGTAAGTATATTATTGAAAAAGTCAAACATATAGATCGGATGTAGGCTTGAAGAAAAATCCAAATCCTTTCAATCTAGCGTACTGCATAGAAATATTGTATATGCAAGATTGATGATTGATCATGCATTTATTGGTTCATTTGCGTATAGTACGTCGAAGAGATGAGAACACAGCACAGCATAATAAGCACTTATTAAAATATTAAAACACCAAACGAAAATTATATGATGAAATGGACAGATAAAATAAAACAAATTACTCGGATAAAATTTAAAAAAATCTCAAAGAAATTCGTAAAAACACAATTTTACAGAAAAAAAACTCACAAAGGGCAACGTCCTCTTGCCACTGAAATAATAGACTTGCACGTGCTTGTCATGCATTTGAACAATGTATATCTGGCTTAACGCCGCCAACAAATATACTTATCATGCAGCGAAAATGTCAAAACTTTTTTTTTTGACAAGCCACTAGATGGAGAGTTCATCTTATCAAAGTCAAACCAATCCTTTAATTTTTTTTTAGGTTTCTGTACTTTATCTTACTCCCTTCGTCAGAGATTTATAAACCGATTGACATCATTTCCACCTTGTATTGGAATTATAAGTGGCAAAACCTAATTTTTTTAATCCATTGAAGTTCGCAGTCATCATTCAGTTCATGGCTTGAGAGATGGAGAACGATCTATATTTTGATATAGTGAATGCCAAAAGTATACTTTGATATAATAAAGAATATTTAATTCGATAATTAAAATAATTATATGGTATATGACAGATATAGAGGACAAATTAAATTTTGACGTATCGAGAATATTTCGTTGTAGATGTCAACTGATTGCCCTGAACAACATTTTAAATGGTTTTTGGAACATTTTTTTAAGTTTTTGATTTTTTCGTAAACGGTACAACCGAATTTGATCGTTTTTTTTTATGCTAAAGCTCCTCAAAAGTTTGAGTATTATTTTTTTTGTATTTAGAAACAAAATTCCAAATTTTTTCTAGAAAGACAAAGATGCAAAATTTTAGTCGAATAAGTACGATATTAAAGCTGTTTTACAATGAAACTTGGTTAAAACGACGATTTTGCAAATACATAAGAGCAAGTTCGTGCGACCCAATAGTACATTTTATTTAATGTCAATTCTGAAAATACATTTTTGGGAGCATAAAATAAAATTTAATTGTCCATCACTAACGTGAACTGGATTTGTTTAAAAAACATTGAATGAACACACTATGAAATCTTTCGTTAATGGATTGAATTTAGTTCTAGCCAGCAATGGAAAGTAATAAAATCGAGATTGCAGTACTCAAAGTTTCCAATAGGCGCGTTTTATTGGTAATCTATATCTAGCGCAGTAATACAAGCACCAAAAAAACGCTTTATTTACTCTTTAACTCACTCTTCCTTCCTACTTGTTGAATTAACTTACACGGATGTGTTCGAAAGTTCTGTATCTCGTTTTAAGCTGGAGTTGAAATATTCATGAAAATGCAGATCGAGTTGATTTAGAGTTTTTCTCACTGCTAAATTTGATTTAAAACTTACAAAAGTGCGAAAATATATATTTTTTCTACAATCTACTCAAAATGTTCTCACATATATGTATTGGAGAAAAAAAACATTGTACTCAATAGTAGTATTATACTTCTTATATATTTCCTAACTTTAAAGTAGTTTTCTAACTTTAAATATTTTTTAACTAATATCATCCTAAGGCTAGGAGCGCACATTCAATTTTTAGTTGCACAACTGTTTGGATACTTATAGAAAACAGATGACCAATTTGGTTGAATGTCCGCGCAGGTGCATATAATTATATGTAACACAAAATAGCGAACTCATTTTAGGCAATCGTTTTGTTTGTGTCAAAACACAAACTTTTTAGTTTCTTGAACCAAACAGTTAAGAAACCGCCTAGCCTAAGGCAATTTCTTTTAATAAATTGATTCTGAGCAACCTTAAAACAATGGTAGTTCGTGCAAAAAACTAAGAAAACAGACCTTTTTTGACGTTTTTAAATGTTAAAGAGTCATATGAAGTTAGAACGATACTAACAAAATAAAATAGGTACCTATTCTGAGAGTTGAACTTCAATAAAAGTGTAGAGAAAGTATGATGCTGTGTCTGATTAAAATTTTGCAAAATCGTTGTCTTAACCTAGCTCCATACTAAAACAGCCTTAACATCGTATTAATTTAACTTAAATGTGCAATTTTTTCAGTTGTTATATAAATTCAACATAATGCCGCAATCGAAACCAATCGCCTTCGCGTAAATTGATTCAATATTTTATGACAAAATTAATGGCAGTAGTGTAAAGCCGGAATTTTGTATGAATTAAAGTTTTGCATTTGAAAAAATATTTGTTCTGTAAATTTCGGAGCGATCACACTTTGGATTAGTAACGGCAAAGTATAACAAAATAAATACCAACGAACATACCCTCAAGTATGCCACATATACTTTTTCGGACACCACCTAAACACCTCCTACATTTCAACATCGGAAACTCTATCTTCACTAAATTATCCATTTCAATTATTAGCTTAAATGCAATCGTCGGTAAGGTAGGTTGCTACACAGAACGTGTAACCGTAACGTGTAACCGTAACGTGTAACCGTAACGGGTTACAAGTTTTACCCACGTTTTGGATTCACTCTACCGCCGGGAAAGATGTTTACACATCAAAAATAGTTAAAAATTTAAATAAACAGTAATTATGTATTTTATCTAAATATGCATGTATTTCTTATTTTAATTGATTTCAAGATTCAGGAACATTTTTGTTCTTATTTCGCAATTGCATTTTTCTGTCACTAGTTAGGGCGTGTAACGTTGCATTATTTAAAAAAAACATTCGCAGGTCAATATTAATCCAATGCTCTCACGCAGGTGTTCTCAATGAAAAAATGTGTTAATCCAGTACTTTGTCACTTTATTGTATGCTTATAAGACTGATAATAAAAAAATTGTACAAAAAAAGTTAATCCTTTCTTTCGTAAATGCACCTAAGCCAAGCCGACCCCACCATAATAAAAAAGTGGCAGGTCAATTTTAAACCAATGCTCTCACGCAGGTGTTCTCAATAAAAAAAGTGTGAAATATGGTTAATCCAGTACTTTGTCACATTATTGTATGCTTATAAGACGATAATTAAAAAAATAGTAAAAAGAAAGTTAATCCTTTCAATCGTAAATTTACCTAAGAATCCAAAAACGTAAAAACTAAAATAAAAGGCTTTTCTTAGAACAAAAGTAGTTTTTGTTATTTTTGATTTTCTCAAAAACTACAAAACATTTTGACATCCGGTTTTTTGTGTTTGATCAAAAATTAATAAGAGCATTGAATATTGAATAAAAAAAATAATACTTAATTACGTAAAATTTTGAAAAGAAAATTGTTTAAAAAAAAATTTTCATGTTTTTTTTTCAAAATTTTAATTTTGAAAATTAATTTTTCAAAAACTATTCAGTCGAACAACTTTATTTAAAAACAGAATTAAAGAATGTATTTCTGGCTTTTCAAAATGCTATAGCATTACTCTGTAGGTATCACCGTTATTTTTTAGCACTAGCTTTTTGTCACACCTTATGCAAATCACCCTGTATAGGTCAGAATATTTAAGTTGACCTGCCTTACGTAAATGAGGAAATGCACCAAAAATAAAATAAATAGAAAACGCACCAAAAATAATATTTCTGGTTTGGATTGGCGTTCCAATCACCTGCAGCTTCAAAAACAACAATGAAGACCGAATGTAAGGGAATCTTATTGAAGATATACGAGTGGCCTGATGAAAGAATACCAAGCGAATCGTTTTCAATTCGATATGTCTTTTCTGTCGCTTTGATTTGCTCAATTATACATAGAATACGAGACGAGTCGAAAATTAAGTTCAAAACTTTCCAGTCAATTGACAGCTGAATTTCATCCCATTAATTTAAATCATTATTGGGATGAAATTTGTTTCTCATTTACTTTTGAGCAAAATGTACTGTACATAATTATTATTTAAATATACAAAAAAAAAATATAGTCTATGATGTTGTTTGTTTGTTTCAAAGAAAGAAGTGCATCCTCTATGTCTTGAGTAGGTTCTTGTTTAAGATGTTAATTATGATTTGGTAAATTCTCTCATTTTCTAAAGAAAATAGATTCACTAAAATGTTTCGATCTTTATAAGATGCTTTTGTTTTAGTCTTGAAATTATAAATCTCATAAACACAATGAAACCGGTATGCCGCCAATTAAGGATCATACCAGACAGAGGTTGGGTAGGATACCCAGATTGGAATGCACAACCAGCAGTGTGAAACGCAATGTCTAAAACTCTTGAAATATTAGAAAGAAAGTTGTGCAAAAACATTATAAAATTTCAAATGACTCATATGAAAGACAGGAAGCTAAAACATCTTTTTACGAAAAAGCGGAAGTTCCCCGGTGTAAACATAAAGTACATACGATGTTACGCACAACACCGACACAGAACTTTATAAAGCGCCATCTGTTGGAAAATTGCATATTTATCTACTTTATGGAAGGAACAAAAGCTCTTTTCCAATGTCATATGTATTTCCCCTTATCCGAACAATCTAGAATATTCCAAAACGAGAACCTTCGGGAATTGGTTTTGAAAACAACCAACTTGAGTATATAAGGGAGTGTTTACGGTGAGCACATAACAGTTGATTTTTGATTATGAAAGTGCGCAAAAGCTTTGCTTATTGGATTGTGGAAAGTGTTATTAAACAAGTGTGATTTAAATTTGAATAAAAGTATTTGAGTAGATTATAAATTGAGATTTATTGTTTTGATTTGGAAAGTGTAAATAAAGGAGAAATGCTAAAAAGAGTAATAAGTTTTATTTAACGAACCTAGTAAAAATATAGAAGAAAATACCAGACAGAATTTTAGAATTTTCTTCTGCGAAATTTAAGGCGCGTTGTGATTTTTTTTTTTTTTTTAATTAGCCCTTGTATCCGAAAAAGTGTACATATTTAAGCATATTCGAAATATTTTCTTTTGTAAAAAACACCAAAACATTTATTTTTCTTTAAGAAAGAGTTAAGCATTAGTTTTTTTTAGATAATTTTCGTTAACTGTTATAACTTCAATTAAATACATGAACATTCAGTCTCAAGTATCACATACCGGATATTTCATTACATCTTTTTGTCGCAGCTTCAACAGCTCCCGAAACTGCTGCTCGAAAACCTACGATAGAAAATTTAAATTTGAAAATTAAAAAAAGATTGTGTGTACTGACGTACGCGCGGTTGAAGTAAAACTTCTTTTTCCTCAAGCAAAGCTTCTGTAAGATTATAACCTACGAACAAACATTTTGTATTCTAAAAACATGTCGCTGTCTGTGACGGATAACGTGACGTTTTGACATGTCACTGACAGCTTTTTTTACCCCTAACGCCGGAAAAGAAGTTTTACTTCAAAAAAATTGAATGTGCGCGCCTAGCCTTAAATGAAATCGAGAAGAAAAGTACAAAACTCCCATGCCACTTGACAAGCAAGTTGCCTCGCTTTGTTTGTATTACCCTAGGGCTGCACGTGCAAGTATTGGCAAGCATGTTGTAATCTTGTAATGTACACAAGCATTTCTTATTAACCCGTACAAACCCGAGCAACTTAGTAGTCACCTGGCATTGATTCAGTATCCAGGCAACTTGGAAAGCAAGTACACTGACAGCGGCACTCTTGTAAAATTAATTATTAAAGTATTTGATTGATTAGTCGGGTGACGTTCAAATTTATAAATACCAAAACAAATGTCGGTGGCGTGTGCGATTAAGCGAATAAATATTATTAAAAAGTATAATTTCAAAACTTTCAGGCAACCTGATGGTCATATGGCATGTCATCTATGACAGCAAGAATACAAATGGTAGTGGATATACCCAACTTTTTGGCCAGTACTTTGTATGCGAGGGTTAGGTGTTGGTAAAATTTATTTGGATTGCAATATGCTTGTCAATAATTATTCGGTTGCATAGCCATTGCGCGTCTGAACCTATAGTTTTATGTTTATCTTTGAATGCAGCCATTTGAAATATGTAAATTCTAAATCGTATCCAACTTCATGTTTTACTTTGCACATGCTAAAAACATGTCGCTATCTTTGACGGATGGCGTGGCGGTTTGACATGTCACTGACAGCTGCATAGAAATTTTTTTACCCCCAACGCCGGAAAAGAAGTTTTACTTCAAAAAAATTGTTTTAAAGTTGGAATTATGGTTAACCTGATAATTCTAAATGTTTTAATCCAGCAGCTGTACATCCAGCAGGACTTGTTACGTCATCTTTAAGTTGACCAGGATGTAATTTTGAGTCTCTTACTAATTTCCCAGAGCCTAACACAGTTTGTGATGCCAGGCGGTAGGCTACATCTCTTGGCATTCCCATTCGTACAGCTCCATCCGCAAGGGCTTCGATCATAACAAAAACAAACGCTGGTCCACTTGAAGCAAGAGCAGTTATTGGATCTAAAAGATTTTCGCTTACTTCTTCACACGTTCCAATTGATTTTAACAGATTATTCGTAAGTTTGACATCTTCTTCTGTTACTTTTGATCCTCGAACAAATACGGAACAACCACATTGAACCAAGGCTGGTGTATTAGGCATAACTCTGATAACTCGAGATTTTGAGGAAAGACTCTGAAATTAAAAGAGAACTATGAGTATAATCAAATGTCCTGACAATTGTCTTGCTTATACCTTTTCGATTGTATTAATCGTGATACCCATTGCAACAGATAGAAAAAGTTTCCCATCGCTCTTGGCATTTATCTCATTAAGGACCTCTGATACTACATGAGGCTTAACAGCCACAAAAATAGCATCCGAATTTTCTACAACCGGTATATTTTCCGTAATGGTGTTAGCACCGAGTTTCTAAAATGTAATTAAATAACAGTTCTTGTAATGTTTTTGGTAAAATTTTACTTTATCATACATTAAATGATTCAAAGCTTGCTTTGTCATCTGGGTGAACACTTGCTGTAATGAGTTGTGGCTTAGTGAGACCTATATTAAAATGAAATGAAATTTTTAAAGTATTAAGTTTGAAAACTGCTATACTATATTATTTAATTGTAGATTCTTGTATCTTAGTGGCAAAGAGTTTTAGCTTAATTTCGTATTTAAAAATATCTAGTAAAAATTCCGATAAAACTGAAATTTCGAATGGTAATTCAGTGCGAATTTTCTGTTTTTGTTTCCTTATTGTTTGGGACAGAATTATAAGCAAGTTTCAATTTAAGTTTCGCGTTGGTTTTTAGAGAGACTACAGACTTTGTGTCGAATAAAGTATCAAAAAAGAAATTTCTTTTTAATATACATATGTAGGTAGCCTCCATGTTATGGTTAATTTTGGTCCTTATTCGGAATTCCCCCCCCACCAAAATGAACTTTTTTTTTACGAATCGATAAAAGAGTGTTTGCTGTTGATAAAAAAACATCAAATTATGGAGGAGAAACACTTTTTTATGGTAAAAAAGTGAAGTATAAAAAAATGAATATAGGCCATAGGGTAAATTCAAAGTTTCTTTAAATCCAGATTCTGTAAATGCAAAAGAAACCTTGGATACACCCAACCTCGCACCTACCCCAAATCCTATAGTGTGCCCAAGCAGGGGGGTTGCAGGGGGGCAGCATGCCCCCCCATACATATATCACTGTTTAAACGCCGCCGTAATGCGTAAGCAAGCAAAAAAAGCAAATATCCCATACAAAAGTAGTTTTAGTTATAGTACTGTGGGTGGTCCGCTTTTACTTCACTTTTTTACCATAAGAAAGTGTTTCTCCTGCATAATTTGATGTTTTTTATCAACATTTTTGGTGGGGGGGAATTCCGAATATGGTCCTTAATTTTAATTGAACCGAAGAATTCTGGTACCGGTAAATTCTTTTGAATATTGTTATATAACACTGATCAACAAATTTGCAATTTTTTTTTGTCACATGAAAACTTATATCAAATTTTGAATATACTAGGGCCACCAAACAATAATATATCAATGGAAAAAAATATACACATCAGGTTTTCTTGTGACATCAAAACATATATTTTCGTAAAAAGTACAAAAATCAGCCACATTTACAGAATTATATCCTATTATCTAATAAATACTTATTATTTTCTTGAATATTTGGCTTTTGGTAGGTCCCTTTTAAGTTTCCAACAACAGTCTGCTAGCATTCCTGGACTCCCTTTCCCTTAATAGCGCTTCTCCATTAAGGAAATGTCCTGATGGAACCTCTCACCTTGTTCGTCACTCACAGCACCCAAATTTGCCAGAATCCAGATGAGAGTCCAGCATAATGTATTTTTAAGAACATATTACACTCCAAAGCTTTATATGATATCATAAGTTCATTTATTAAATCTTTGTAATTTTCCGCTTTATGGTTACCTAGAAAATTTTGAACAACATTCAGAAAACATTTCCAATCGAGTCTTTCCTGATCATTTAGTTTTTCTTCAAAGCTCTTATCCTTCATGAATTGCCGTATTTGTGGACCTACAAAAAATATTCCCTCTTTTCTCTTCTTGTTTCGTCCAACCTAATTGGAGCCTCACACAGGTTACACAACATTTATGTGGAACCCAGGGGTGTAATCGGCTGAGGTGATAGTTGATTGTGATTGTCATTTTGACTATAGCTGTCTCCTTCATATCAATAAAGAAATATAGAGATATCGATTGTCAAAATGACAATCACAACCAACTATCACCTTAGCCGATTCCACCCCAGGGTTTGTCTTGATTCCTTACAGGAAAACCAAAATTGTCTAAATAGCACTGTTCAATTAATGATGTGAAATTTCGACGCTGAAATGTAAAAGTTAATTCTTCACACACATACGAGTAACAAAAACGATCCGGGTTGCCACTCTCGTGGCATATTTATGATCTAACTAACATAAATGAAATGTAATTTAGCAATCACAATAGTTACACAGTCGACTAAATGCAGTTTTTTAAGCAAAGAAACGTATATAAGGTCAGAAATGAATATGTAGCTGTCACAAGAAAACTGGATGTGATAGAAACAAAACTGTTATATATTTTTAATGAGGGTACATCAACATAAACAAAAATCATAACAAAGTTCGTGTGACAAAAACAGTGTTTACCAGTGTAATTATTTAGTTTGCTTGTGTCATTTATAATATTTACAGAGCATTTAAGTGGCACACCAGATGAGTATGTCATAATTTCTCGGTAGATTAACGATTATTTAATAGGGTGTAATAGATGTCTAAAACGAGTAGGTTTTTCTCCCACGGTGGATTGAAAATCTTTAAACGCACCAATGATTACACAACTACAGTTTTCAATCCACCACCGTAGGGTAAATCTCTAGCCCTGCTCATGTATTTAACCCCATCTATGCCGACATCTATTCAGGGTTTTCAAAGTCGTCAATCACCTTAAACATGCAAAAACCGATATATTCGACTCTTGGATTTTTCTTAAACTTCAATAAATGTATTCTAATTGATCGCTTATAGAGAAACAAAGCGATATCTTTTTTAATGAAAGGGAAAACTACATGAAAAACTGATATTTTCGACATTTGACCGCACGAATAACTTTTTTTTTCAGATATTTATGAGTTCTTTATACAGTTCATTTGTTATGATAAATCAAAATTCTTTCTTTACCAATTTTCATCTCTTTGCGAATTTTAAACAATAGGGGTTTATTTTATTATTATTCAATGTCATTGAAGAAAACATTGCAAACGCATAATTTAGCCCAAATTTCCTATAAGGAACAAATCTTTTGAATGTTATGGTATGCCATTCTCTAGCACCTTTCTATAGTTGTTATTTATTCAATAGAAAAACAAGGGCAATTTCAATTAAATGATGCGGAATATTAACAAAATGTGAAACTCACCAGCTCCAATAAACCCTTTAGCCATTGCTTGGGCAATCTTACCGCCTCCCAAAAAGCCAATTTTTAACATTGATGACATTGTTCTATTCAAGAAATTTATTTTTATTTACAAATTTGAATTTATTTTCTTACTTTCGCGGTCAGCAGTCGTTATGTTTCTAGATACGATTTACTTAAATTTATTCTAACCTTATCGCGTTCTACAAACGAAAATAATTATTATCAGTTGTTTTTCTTGAAAGCATTTTATCGGTAGTTGTGTATATACATATACATACATATCAACATACATACATGCATATAAACACTTTAATCTCAAAATTCTTATGAATGTTTTACTTTTGCTCAGTGTTGTTATAGTTTGTATTATTATGTATTCCTAATGCTAGTATCTATCCTTTTTCTATGCCCTAGATAGATAGATGTTACCAATACATAATGTCTGCCAGATTAAACAGTAAACATGCTAACTGAGATTACAATATTAAACTGCAGTTGAATAGATTACAAACTATACCTACACATGTGATACTTTTAAAGATGAGAGTTCATATAACGAGGGTTCAAGTATTCAAAATAATTTGTGACTTTGGAGTGCAGCAAATTTCACTACCCATCATAAAATTGAGGTTTTTTTTAGCGGTGCTTGGAAATCCAATTCACTGTTTTCCCTCGAGCTTAAAGGCTGGAATACTATATAATCCAGATTCAAGAAGGTTTATGGCAAACAAAAATCCATCGATGTCTTATGAAAAAGAGCCAGCTTTTTTTGCCACAAAAGATTTTCCTGGTAATAAAAGTTTCGGATAGAATTGTTGATAAAATCAACCCTCAGTCTTCTGCGAATATATGTATAAGTGAAGATTTAGGTAGTCTTTATTCAATCAACAAAGTTCGGCGTTTTATCTGGTGGAAGATACCAGTTTATCAAATTCCGTTCCAACGTATGAACTTGGACGTGTTAATGACATCTTCATGCTCGAGTGCATAAATACCTACTTATCTTATTACTTTTCATCCTACTCATTACAGCGGACCAACGTGTGCTACCAGTACTTTTCTTTGCTTTTAGTTACAGTCACAAATTCAACTATCAGAACATTTTACTGCTTGAACGGAAAATGGTGGGACCGATATGAACATATTGCACTTTTCCTTTTCTACAGATTCTATCACGTTTAAATCCCCGACAAGAATTAAATTTGTGGAGATTAATCACGAAATAAGGTGCGAAATCTCTTGTTTAATGGCTATAATTTAAATAGATTGATACTAAACTAAGATGACCACTATCTCTTCCGAAGTTCATTGTTTTGTGAAACTAACCTACAAATATATTTTTTACTATACTTATTTGATAATAAGACCAATGGCTTAGTTCAGGATGCGTTTAATGTTTAAGGTCGATGTTTTTTTTAAATGAAATTGATTTTTATAATTTATATTTTATTGATTGATTATATGATCTTTAACATTATGGTCATGGCGCAAGTAGTGCAAGCTCATTTCAGCTCATTTTGTGTAACAAAGTTCTTGTGTGGGAACCCGGACATTTAGCAATACTCTGCCTCAATGCAGAAATCTTTTCTGCCGTACGTTTTGTCTTTACTTTTAATTTTCAAAATTAAAAATTAAATGCTGAATGGTTGACTTGCTTGGCACATAGTTAACACCAAAATAGTCACGTAATATTCTTCGGGTATTTATAATTCAATTCCTCTAACGAGGAATTGACAAATCCTCTAAGACTATCGCTTGTCAGGAAAAGTGCTGCACATTAGTCGTTCGGATTTTCCCGAAAATTGTAGGTACCCTCCATTCCTGGTAACACGCAAGTTATTTTTTAATCAATGAATATAATTGAGAATTATCTCTGTTTAAGTGGAGTGATTGAATTAAATTCAAATAAAAGCTCAAGTGACCTCAACTCCAAGATGCGTTTCGCCCAGGTACGTCAGTGGGCTCATCAGTTAGATGCTGCCGTACCCTTCTAAGACGCAAATATTGGTCGATGTTTATCAACTCTTATAAAATTTACAGCTTTAACAGACTGTGAATTTTATTTTTCTAGGGGAATTTGATCAAATTCAGACACCTAGAATAATAACGTCCGTGGTCAGACTATTAAATCAATGAATATAATTGAGAATTATCTCTGTTTAAGTGGAGTGATTGAATTAAATTCAAATAAAAGCTCAAGTGACCTTAACTCCAAGGTGCGTTTCGCCCAGGTACGTCAGTGGGCTTTAGGTCAATTTTTGTTAATATGTATTTTGTTTTGTTTTTTTATGTTGTGACGTTTCAGATGTGGTTACACCCTTCTTCAGACAACTTTAAAAAATACAAATATTTTTTTATTTGTTTGTTCTTTTTTGGTTTCCGTGTTTTTTTTAAAAAAGTTTAAAAGACGTTTTAAATCTTTTTCTTTTTTGTTTTATATATCTTACGAGTATCTCTTTTGTTTTTTATTTTTTAATTTGTTTGAAAATTTATTTTAAACAAAATAATGTTTAATTATCTGAATTTTTTTAAGTTAAAGATTTAAGAATAAATTCGGGTCAATTTTAGCAAATCTTAAAAAAAAGAAACCCTTTCAAAAATATTATTATTATTATTAATATTTATTAACAAGCAATTAAAATTACAAGCTAATACAAAAATTAACAAGCCTAGCTACAGAGACTATTGGCTTTTTTGGTTGGGGATTCAAATTACAATATTTGTTTTTTTGAGAAACTCTACGTAACTCATACAAACTAAAAAGAAAAAAAAAACTGTGACAAAACTCTAACACTATACACTACCCAATAATAAGACCTAGCAACACAGCCACCCACGCCATCTGAAAGCCGCAGAAAAGTTGTCCAGCGAAACGCCAATATCAATACCAGCACCAAAGAGCACCTACATCAATTCTACGACGTTAATACCATCTTTGACAAAACACCCATCCAAACGTCAAGCTAAAGGTACTAATATGTGCACCGTAAAATCCAGCCACGCGCCTTATCGTATGAGCCAAAATGTACGATCGTAACAGTCGACATATAAGCGCCATCACAGGATACGATCATATATGAGCCGATACATGCGACCTCTATTCGCCATCATTCGTGTGAGCAAAATTCTACAAGTACCCTGTGAGGCATTGCATGCGACCCCAGTTTGAAAAATCCAAGCCTAAGACGTCGAGCCTACCACAATCTACACTCGACCAGATGATCCAAATTCTAAGAACATCGGGACGACACCAGGATCTCCCTGTAACAGCAGCTATCATCAAACCATCATCACTCTAGTTTTTTTTGTATTCTTAAAATTATAATTTATATTTTTTTTTTAACTAAGTTTTTTGATTACAAAAAAAAAAATAATAATAAGAAAAATTTGTTACTCCCCCTCTCTCATCTCAAACTATCAAATCCAGAAAAAATAGAACAAAAAAATAACAAAATAATAATTTCGTGTCGGGTAATAAACAAAGTGTACTACGAGAAGTAGAATTAATATCGTTGAACAGTGATTAGTAATTGTATGTAAGCATTTAGGCGAACTTAAAACTATAAACAAACAAAAAAAATACACAACCATTGGAGCGGTGCACCACCCCAAAGGAGTAATATTGGTATTAAACTTGGTAAGTTACGTTTGTTAAAAAAAAAATATATATAATATATTAATCATTCAAATTCAACCGATATCTAATTCAAATTTTTCTGTCATATAATGTACTTACACTTTCGAGTCTAGTCTAGATATAGATAAAAAAAAACCATATAAATGCGCTCAATGCATCAACAACAACAAAAAAAGAATAAAGAGAAGAATGATTATGGTATTTGAGGAGAGAAAGGGAAGGTATATTAGTTTAGTAAATTTAGGTAACAGGAACGACATTTGAATGATATTCTATGAATATTGTATACAATTTTTTTTATCAAATGAGATTAATAGAATTAATAAAAACATAAAATAAAGAATATGATAAATAAATAAAAATAGAAACAAGAGAAATCAATTTGTTGAGTAAGAAAGTTAGCTAAAAAGAAGATAAAAAGGAAGAGAACATTCTTTTTTTTTTTTCTTTGTTTGACTGTTGGTTGAGAATTAATATAAAAAAAAATAATTAACTTAGGAACTAATTGTAATTTAGGATTTTTTTTATTTTTTTTTTGCTTAAATAACTTAAGAATTAAATAAGTTTCCATATTTATTTTCTTTGAAATGAAATTATAGTATTTAATTATTTCCGTTTCTGTTAGAATATCATTTGAATAAAAATCGTTATTGAAATTGAAATCTGTCGATCTTCTTAATGCTGCAACTAATTGCATTTTGTTAAACTATGGGAAGTTTTAGTTCGCTCTTAGTTCACAGAATTTTTTTAGCATGAGAAACTAATCAGTAACAAAAGGGTGAATGTGGACATGTACATATATCATAAGATGTGGACGACAAAGATGAAAGCTTTTAGTTGAAAATAATTAGAGATTTTGTTTTTAGAGTTGAATTTACTATTGTCGGTCAAATTTAAGTTATACTCAATTAAAATCATATTTTTTTTGCTTCTTTGGGGGCAATTACATTAGAATCGAGGTCGTAGTTGCCAAGGACGCATCGCTGGTCGACGCGTGGGTGGTATAAACCTCAGGAAGGCTCGAACATCAAGGCCAAAACTCTCACCAGAGCAAACAATTTTTTTTGTTCGACTCATTAAATTTCAAGGACGATCTTTAGGCTCAACATTTTTTTTCCTATAATTATTATGCAAAACAATTCGTCATGAATAAACGTAACAAACGTTTTGGTCACGGTGACAAGAACCCAACCATCCGACGAGCTTAGCCATGGCATCAAAGCAAGCATGCCGAGTCACTGTGATCAGGACACCCTTCTCTTCTGCTGCCAGGATCGGCCTAGGGATCCTGTAAGTCTTAGGTCGTAATGGTAGTACAGGGAGGGAAGGTGGTAAAGGGGTTATTTGTTAGGATGTGTAAATTCAATGTGCTAATGAGATGTGGGGACTGAGGGTCATAGCACCTCCTCTTTAGGGAGATAAATTAACATCCTTTCTAAAACCCTTTTCAAGAACACCAGGTTCCGTTACAAGAAAGAAATTCTTCAGATTTTTAGCTTTCGACTGTATTCATTACAAAAAAACGTCATTTCAGGCTTTGACGTTTAAAGTGTGCGTGGTTCTGGTTTTGATTCTCTTTTCAAACCCAAAATCAATATCTCTTCTTTTCAAAAGGAGAACTGTCACCTCGTGCTAAACAAATGTTTTCCGAAGCATTCGGAATGCTTCCGGATGACCGACCGAAAACAGTATTAGGTTCGTATTGACGGATAGCAAAAATGGCTGAGAATAAAATCGATCTTATATTTTTTATACCTACTAGAAAAATATAGCAGATCTTATTTAATAAACGAAACACATAACTATAATTTGGTAATATTTTAATATGAAACACCATGTACGCAATTGAGTGTAATTTCAAATTCATTTACTTAGTTTTGTAATGTAATTATTTTATGTAATACAACTCATAATTGAAACATGAGATCGAATCATAGAACAGTATGCCCTTTAATGTTATATAACTATATGTAAAATAGTACATACTGCTTACTGTCCCATGGTATCAAGTATCAATAGTTGTTAAGTTAAGAAATAAGTTTAGTTTGTAATAAAGCGTTGAAACGAATACTTCTTTTCTTTTGCATTTTGTATGTTCTCGGCGTCCTACAGCTTCAGAAGTGGGATAAAGTTAATTAGTGTACATTCGACTGTACAACTATTTTATGATTACAAATTCAAAGTTTTATGTTTTATGTTTAATTTTTCTGTAACGAGAGTAAAGTCTCAAATAAGAATACCTACGTTTAAAAATGGATTCACGAGTTTCTAAATTTTTACAATTGGCTTCGGTTCAGGAGCTAAAAGATAAATTGAGTGTAATGGGTTTTCCTTCAAATGGATTGAAAGCTGCGTTGAAAGTCCGCGTTGAAGACGCAGTTCGACAATTTAATGATGAACAAATAAACGAGTTTTTCCCTGCAAGCAATGATGACAGCAGCACTGAAGAAAGCGAAGTTAATGTTCCTGAAAATGATGTGGACCAACAACAATTAGAGGATTTGCGGAGGAAAATTGCGAGAAAAGAAGAGATTCTAGCACTGCAAAAACGATTGGCGGAACTCAATAATCCAAGTGAGTCATATTCTAATTCTTGTTCATTCAGGGACATAGAAGATTCTTTGCAAACATTCTCTGGCGATGATAATTTTCCTATCTGCAAATGGATTCAAAATTTTGAGCATTCGAAGGAAATTTATAATCTTGACGAGTCAAAGTGCTTTATTTTTGCGCAACGGTTGTTGAAAGGAACTGCTAAGCTTTTTCTAAGATCACATTCATGCGGTTCCTGGAAAGAATTAAAAACAGCGTTGATGAACGAGTTTAATCATCATTCATCAGCCTCCGATGTACACAACGCATTAAGAAACAGAAGGAAGCGTAAAGAAGAAAATCTACAACAATACGTCCTCACTATGCTAGAAATTGCAAGTTCATCTGATATTGAAGAGAATGATGTCATATCAGACATCATAAGAGGTATACCCGACTCGTCTTTTAATAAACAAATTCTTTTCACAGCCAATACTATACCTGAGCTAAAAAATGTTTTAAGAAAGTACGAGAAAATGAAACTGGAATGTTCGTCGTCGTCCACGGTTCTTCACAATCAAAAATTACAGAACATCCAAGTAACAAGGTCAACGTCAAGTGTTACAACTGTAACGAAGCTGGTCACGTGTCATCTAAGTGTCCAAAGCCAGCACGTGAGCGAGGTTCTTGTTTTCGATGTGGGCAGCGGGGGCATATGGTAAAAGATTGCCCACAATCATCTGCTGTTTGTATTCTTCAAGACACTGATGATGCCAAAGAGAGTCTCTCTTCGATTTTTCGAGATTTTCATGGTGTTTTGGATTATCATCTCCAAACCAGCGAGTATGGAGCAGTCGGTACTAAACAGCAATGAATGACTTGCAACCAGTTCCAAGACATTCATATTTTTTCAGGTACCTTATTCATTGCACTCACATCTTGAAAAGCAAAACGAATGAATCACCCGATATTTGTTTGCACTGATTGATACCAAAACAATAAGTGTAGTGTACTCATGAAGAATGGGTATTCGTCAGTGTGTACAACGAGTATACCAAGTACACCGAGTACACTGAATACACTCATTTATCTACTGAACAAATACGAACTTCTCGTACATCCTTTAACATAATAGTAAGACTCGGAGGCGATCGCAGGCTGTGTAGAAGTGTGCTAATGAAGAAAAATCGTTGATATCAATAAATTTATATCAAAGAAGGGACATATGAATTAGATTTTTGCTTATATTTTTTATTTGTTAATTTTTTTATTCGTTTTCTAATTCCGTTATTATTATTATTTTGGCTTTAATGGCTGAATTATTTAACAAGCCAGTTACGCTCACCATTGAAATGTCAGAATCATTTGTGGAGTCCTAATAAATATTTGAATTTCATTAATAAATACGTACAAATATGCAAAACCATGTCATATGACTTACGTCATTAAATTCCATTTTATCAAAATTAATTTATTTACACAATATTTTTTTTCACCTTCACTCGATACAAGCCCAGAGATAAACTACAAACTGCACTCGTTTAGGTCAGTGCATTTGGTGTACTCGGTGTACTCAGTGTGTTAAAGACAGTTAGATTTGCACATGTTTTGTTTGAATCAAGCACTCACGTATAGAAGAGAATTCAAACGGTGTATTCATTTCGATAACAGAGATCGAATGCTGTAGTGTTTGTGGCTTATGGAGTGGTACTCATTTTCACTGTACTCTAGTTAGTAAAATAACAATGAATAGAATATAGTGAACTACTGTACTTGTTGAATGAATGCAAATGAATGCATTCATGCAGCTCTTTAGTCAGTACAACGATTAGTGCTATAACGATGATTGATACGGGGAGCCCTATTAGCTTTGTGCAACAGAGGTTTATTCCAACATACGTGACAACATCTGTAGAAACACATTCAGGAGACTTTGTGGGTATAAACAACAGCAAATTGATAATTTTTGGTAAGGTGTTTTGTAAAATTAAATTTGATAAGGATTATGTAAGTCAATGTCTATATACATATTGTTAAGAATGATACCATGAGAGATGCTATTATTTTAGGACGCGATTTTTTAAGAAAATCAAATGTTAAATTAAGTTTCGAAAAAATTAATCAAGAAGAAAAATTTGAACAAGATAAACATTTAAGTACAAATATTTTAGAAGATGAAATAAGTGAAGTTATGAAAATTGATACGTTTGATGATCGCGATAATAAATTCAATTTAAATATAAATGAAAATTTATCTCTTAAAGATAAAATCGAAATTCAAAAGCTAGTTGCCAAAAGTATTTCAGATAATGGTTATCTAAACAACGGTTCTACTAATGAAATTGAAATGAAGATAGTTCTTAAAGATGCGAACAGTGTTTTTAGTTGCACGCCTAGGAGGTTGCCATTTGCTCATAAGGCTGAGCTGAATAAAATTTTAGATGATCTTTTAAATAAAAAAAATTATTCGTGAGAGTAATTCGCCATTTGCATCACCTATAGTTCTTGCAAAAAAGAAAACAGGGGAACTGCGGCTGTGCGTTGATTATCGGCAGTTAAATAATATAACAGTTAAGGATAACTTTCCACTACCCTTAATTGAAGACATACTTGTCGGGCTACGTAATAAAAGATACTTTACCTTGTTAGATTTGAAAAACGGTTTTCAACATGTCAAAATGGCTGATGATTCAACGAAGCTTACTTCTTTTGTGACACCATCAGGGCAATTCGAGTATCTTTTTATGCCATGTGGGCTCAAAAATGGCCCTGCTGTTTTTCAACGATTCATTGAATCAAAATTTAAAAGCTTATTACGGTCTGAAAAATTAAGAATTTATATTGACGACTTGCTTATTGCGACTGAAACAATAGAAGAGCATTTTAATATTTTAGAAGAGGTTTTTGATATAATTAAAGAAAATCATTTGCAGTTGCGTTTTGATAAATGTTTATTCTTGTATGAGCAAATTACTTATTTAGGATACGAAATTTCTTCAAGCGGAATACGTCCAAATTTAGATGGTGTGAAGGCTGTACAAAATTTTCCTGTACCTAAAAATATAAAATGTTTGCATTCATTCCTGGGCTTATGCTCATATTTCAGAAAATTTATAAGAGATTTTTCAATTGTCGCAAGGCCATTATATGACCTCTTAAAAAAAAGATTCTAAATTCGTTTTTAGTGAAAGAGAAATTACGGTGTTTGAGTCTTTAAAGCAAAAACTTTTAGATGCTCCAGTGTTAAGTATTTACAATCCAACCGCAATTACTGAGTTACACTGCGATGCAAGTAGTTTTGGTTTTGGGGCTGTTTTGCTTCAGCAGCAAGACGATAAGCTTTTTCATCCAGTGTTCTTTTTTCCAAAGCGTGCAACGGCTCAAGAGTCAAAATATCATTCGTACGAGCTTGAAACGTTGGCAATAGTATACGCTCTCAGAAGATTCAGAGTCTATTTACCTGGCATTAATTTTAAAATACTTACTGACTGCAAGTCTTTGACCCTTACTCTCAACAAAAAACTTCTTAACCCAAGAATCTCTCGCTGGGCCTTAGAGCTACAGGATTACAATTATACAATAGAACATAGAGATGGTAATCGAATGGGCCACGTTGACGCACTCAGTAGGTGCCATAATATTTTAGCAGTTAAATCTGAATCTTTTGAACATGCATTAGCTGCATCTCAACAAAAAGACAAAATAGTGAGGGAATTGGTTCAAATGCTTGAAAAAAGGGAAAGTCAGTTGTATGAACTTATTAATGGCCTAGGGTATCGAAAAATAAATGGTCAAGTTTTCTTTTACATTCCATCTCAAATGGAAAAAAATGTAATTCAGACGCATCACGATGGTCTTTGCCATGCAGGTGCGGAAAAATGCTATGACTTTATAAGAAAAACTTATTGGTTTCCCTTTATGAAAGCCAAAATAAAAAATTATATTCAGAGTTGCCTAAAATGTATTCATTTCTCACCTCAAAGCGGTAAGAAAGAAGGTGTCTTACACAACATCCCTAAAGGCGTCAAGCCATTCGAAACAATTCATATTGACCACTATGGTCCTCTGCCTTCTTGTGTTCATAATTTAAAAAAACATGTATTTTTGGTCATTGACGGTTTTTCAAAATTTACAAAGCTCTTTGCAGTCAAAACAACAAACACCAAAGAGGTTATTAAGTGCTTAGAATCATATTTTTGCCATACAGCCGACCAGCACGAATAGTTTCGGACAGAGGAAGTTGTTTCACTTCGGACGATTTTACCAACTTTTGCATTAAGAATAACATACAGCATATAAAAATAGCAACAAGTTCACCACAATCTAATGGGCAGGTTGAAAGGATTAATAGGACGTTAACATCTACATTTATGCTTGCTAAGGAAAGCGAAATAGATCCTGCTGAGTGGACAAAACATTTGAGTAAAGTAGAGTTTGCTTTAAATAATACCAACAACAAAAGCACAGGGTTTGGGGTTGCTCAGAAAGGTGAAGTAAATGACAGAATTCGCGAGTATCTTACTGAAAATATCATTAAAGAAAAATCAGAAAACTTGGTATCCTTAAGGCAGAAAGCAGGTGAAAGCATTGTTCGTAGTCAGACAAAGAACAAGATATATTTTGATAAGAGGCACAAGAAACCATATCCGTATCAATTGGGTGATCTAGTAATGATAAAAAATACTGATAATACGCCTGGCACTAACAAAAAATTGATTGCTAAGTATAAAGGACCGTACGAAATAGTTAAATTGCTTCCTAATGAAAGATTTTTAATAAAAGATCTAGAAAATTTTCAAATTTCGCGGATCCCATACGAAGGAGTAGCTTCTCCAGAAAATATGAAAATTTATTCTATGCCAGAATAATTATGTGAATATCATTACACGTATCAACGTTTCTTCTTAGTGTATTAGTGTATTATAAAAGCGTTATCTAAAAAAACAAAAAATGTATTTAATTTTAACTTTCGTTAATGATTTAATTTCAAATGAAAATGTATGTTATGTTTTAAATTCGAATCAAACCTTATGTTATTAATGTTCTTTTGTCAATTTTCTTGCATTTATCTGTAAATCGAGGGCGATTTATTGTCAGGATGGTCGAGCTAGAGCTATAGCAGATTTTATTTAATAAACGAAACACATAACTATAATTTGGTAATATTTTAATATGAAACACCCTGCACGAAATTGAGTGTAATTGCAAATTCATTTACTTAGTTTTGTAATGTAATTATTTTATGTAATACAACTCATAACTGAAACATGAGATCGAATCATAGAACAGTATGCCCTTTAATGTTATATATATGGTCACGGCCACGAGAAATGAAACCAAGCCACAATTTTTTTTTTTAGAATTTACCGCTACTATGCTCATTTTTAGAAAGAATATATCTCATACTAATGGTTGATATCATTATCAACAGCAAAAACATTTTTGGTGTGTCCTAAGCCACACTTCAAATTAGCTCATTGATCTCTTCACACATAGCCGGAAATTCAAGTACTCGAAAAAAGGTAATATAATTACCTTTTATTTATTTTTTTGTTTACCTTCGACTATAAATTTTATGAAAAAGTCTTACTTTAACTAAATAACTCGTTTTTTTGGTAAAAAAAATATTCAAACTTGTAAATTTTACAAAACAAAAGCGCTCTACTTTCGTGTAACGTTATAAGACCAAATTTCTTAAAAGTTTTCTTACTTATGATATGAAAGTTTTAGAAACTGAACGTTTAGAATTTTATTGAGTATTTTGTATTTATTTAATAAAACTATTAAAAAATCATTAAAATTAAGCGACCATTTTTATTTAAACAATATTGAAAGACGTGTAACGTTATAAGAGATTTTCTGCTGAAACCAATAAAGATGAAGTTATGTATCTAACTTTTGAAACTCTATTGACTTTAGGTGACTTTGAGTAGGGCTGAAGGTAATAAGAAATACTTCAATATTCATTCGACTCATTTCCACTCTACAGAGTTTCTAAAACACAGTTTTATCAAACGTGAAGATCTACTTTATCCTTATTACCAAAGCAAATCGAAGTAAAAATGTTTACTTATGTTTTATTTTTATAAAAAAAAAAAACTACATTACTTAAAAGAGTTGTCTAAAGTGTTTAAAATTAGGAAAAAGTTAGACGAAGTCTCCAAGCTAAACGACTGCGTTAAGCAGAGCCGGATTTATTCCTTAAGGTACTAGTACCGTCTAGAATTCCAAAAAAAACGCATGATTTTTGGAAATTTTTTTCTCGGAAACCTTATTAGATATTAACATAATTTTTTTTAAAATAATGAATACATGAGTCAAGAATACAAACAAAAAATTGTTTTTTTAGTTCTCGAATTTTGGCCGAATTATAGAGAGCACCAACGTCGACTTATCAAAAAACACATTGTCCCATGGCGGACAGTTAATCTCCGGATCTACTGAACCGATTTTCAAAAAATTTGTTGCAACTTTATTGTTTTTATGTTTTCCAAGACAATTTACCACAATTTGACCAAAAAGTTATGAACAAAAAAATGGTGACCCAAAAATGGCCAACAAAATTGCCAAAAAAAAATTTTTTTTCAAAGCTTGACATTTTTTTTTTGTTTTTGACTTTTTAAACAAATTGTGGTAAATTGTCTCGTAAGAAACCTTCCTTTAAATAACCCACTTTGTTTTTTTTGTTTCAGTTCAGCCAATCCTGAGATTAACTGTCCGCAATGGGACAATGTATCTTTTGATGAGTTGGCGTTGGTGCCCTCTATAATTTGGCCAAAATTCGAAAATTAAAAAAAAAAACAATTTTTTGTTTGTATTCTTGACGCATGCATTCATTATTTAAAAAAAAAATATGTTAATACCTAATAAGGTTTCTGAGAAAAAAAATTCCCAAAATTCGTGCGTTTTTTTGGCATTCTAGACTGTACTAGTACTTTAAACGAGCACTGTTTAAAATTTTGCGCCACTTTGTTTATTTCTGTTTTTGATTTCAATGAAAATTTTCAATAGCGCGTTTTTGTAACAGACAATTTGACGCATACTAAAGATACCATTAAAAGTTTTTAAAATTTGGAGGGATTTGACCATCTTTCCACTTTAAAAACAAATTCTTTGCAGCCTTCTGTCTTTGAATCCAAATTTAGGATAAAATTTTCTTGGAACTATTTTGCCACTTTCAAGGGATGCGTTGATGGAATTGGTGCCATCGCAAAAACTGTCGTGCAAAAGCACGTACGGGCTCGAGACTGTATTGTCAAAAAAGCATCCGATTTTGTGCAAGCTCTTAGCCGCACTTCTTCAACAATTTACATTGAAGAAGTCCACAATGATGACATCTTAAAAATTAATAAAACTTTGAAGTCATCAGCCATTTTAATAATGGCAAAATAAAAACTTACCATACTTCAAGATTGGGATATAGTATTTTTTTTTTGTTTATTTATGGATTAACGTTATTACAAATGAAGTACTTACCTTATAATAAATAAATTAACTTTGTTCTATTTGCTTGCTTTTCGTTTTTTTTCATGTATTTATATTACTTTCGGCCATATTGTTCCCATTTTTCATACAGAAATTCGAAAGGTAACGTTATAAGACTTTTTTCTGTAACGTTATAAGATACACATTTGAGTTGAAATGACGTATATAATATAACTTTTTCTTTAAAAAAAAGTTGTAAGCTATAATTTGAAGTTTCATCTCAATTCTCTAAAAAGAAAAACTTAACTTAGCACACCAAATTCGCAGAGTTTTCAGATTTCAGAATATATTCAGCAACCTCAAAATCTACTTCCAAAAAATGTAACGTTATCATCGAATTTGAACGGCAATATTTACAAATCTATAAGAGATAAATAAAAACTTTTTTCTACAAAAATTAGACTTTAAAGATCTATCAGATGTATGTTTAAAAGTTAAACTAGCATTGCAGTTTTCGAGTAATAAGCAAAAAACACGTACAGTGTAACGTTATAAGATAATGGCCGTGACCATATGTAAAATAGTACATACTGCTTACTGTCCCATGGTATCAAGTATCAATAGTTGTTAAGAAGTTAAGAAATAAGTTTAGTTTGTAATAAAGCGTTGAAACGAATACTTCTTTTCTTTTGCATTTTGTATGTTCTCGGCGTCCTACAAGAACCAAAAAGGTATGTTTTTGGAAAATTCGATTATTTTGACGATTTCCACAATAAAAGGACAACAAAATGTTGAGGATGGTGGAAAAAAGAACTATTAGTGCTTTAAATAAATAAAATATCTATTTAATATAAAAAGTTATATTTTATTTTTTTTTTCGGAAAAGAAAACGATGATAATGTTTACACATACATACATAGATGTTAAAATCCATATTTCAAAACTCCTCAATATTTAACACTCTTCCAGAAGAATTAAAAATATGTTATTAACGGTATCTGTCCGTTTTTGTTTTTATTTTAGATTTTCTCATTAGCATGCCTACCGATTTCGAACAAAATTTGTAAACGGGGTATGTGTAATTATGTATATACAGTTGCCGTCAAAATAATAATAGTGAACCTTTTGATACAACAAAAACTAAATTAAAATAATCTACTAATGTTTAAGAAATAAATAGTTATCTGTCTGTTTTTCAAATGAATGTGTTTTAGGCTTTTAATTTCAGAAAAAAATCATTTTCAAATTTAATAAATTAGTTGGTAATTTCAAATCTATCCAGTTCACACAGAAAAACAGCGTTCATAAAAATAGTAGCACGTTTAAAATCCACCTTTAAATATTACAAAAGGGAAAGTTAATAGTCAATTTCTACCATAAGTGATAGTCGAGTGTTTGAACCTTAAATTAATATTTAGTTGCATGTCGAGGTTGCATCGAATTAATAAGATTTTCACATCTTTTTTCAAGTAAGAACCTCCAAGACTGCTGTATAGCTTCCCAAAGGGCTGTGTTAGCAGTTGGCCTACAATTAGCAATATAATTCTTGACATCGCACCAAAGATTTTCTATAGGATTGAGGTCTGGGTACTGCACATGCCACTCCATGACATTAACCCTCTTTTCTTAGAACCACTGCTTCGCAAGATTACTTGTATGCTTCGGGTCGTTGTCTTGTTGAAAGACCCGTTTCAGTGGCATTTAATCTTCAGCATATGGGAACCTAACTTCCTCCATGATCTATGGGACCAACACCATAGAATGAAAAACATGCCCAAACCATTATGCTTGATCCTCCATGTTTTATTGAGCCCCTCTTACATATTGAAGAGATCCCTTTCCACATAACAAAATCTTGGACTCGTCTGACCACAGAATTTCTTCCACTTTGATGCAGGCCAGTCAAGCTGATTTTTAGCGAACTTCATTCTTTTATTCACACGTTTTTTGTCAACAAAGGTACCTTTTGCAGATTGTGGGCTGCTTGTCCATGTTCTCATAAGCCTCTACGAAGCGTTTTAATACTCGCGTCCACACAAAAAACATCTTTGATTTCCGATGCTGACGTAAAGCGATTAATTTTGTGAATGCCTCACAACCCGTTTTATTAACATTGGCGACATAATCGGCTTCCGCCCGCGAGACTTTGGAATGTATGTTTTCTTATGAGGTCTCGTCTTTCGGGTGTGCGGTGCTTACCTCTTCCGATTGCTGACGAATATTTAACGAATTAAAAAAAAAATCTATGAAGATCTTTTGGATAAACAATAACTAATCTTTTAAAAAAAAAATTAATTCAAGAAATAAGAGGGATAAATAATATTTGGTAACAATTACGCATGTAGACTACTATTATTTTGACTGAGCAAATTTGCGAGTTTGATTAATAACGGTTGTTTATTTGTCATATTTACATAACAACGAAAAATATTTCTATACAGGAGCGTTAATAAAAGGTTATTATGTCAAAGTGTTTCAGTTTTTGACTATCAAGAAAATCAAAAATATGGAAATTCAGCGACTTACCGATGATTTTATTTTAACTATAATTATTTTGACCGCAACCGTTTATATTATTAAATATTAATATTTTTTTTTTTTTTTAAAGAAATTTCGTGCATACAAAATTAATTATAACTTCTATTCTGTTCACATTACTTCATTAAAACTAATAGTTTATCGCATTACAATAGTCTGGCTTTGCTATACTGACTACTGATGCTGTTAAAAATGTTGTCATTCTTTTGTTGTTCGTGATCAAGAG
The DNA here is from genome assembly GCA_963931855.1 of Philhelius festivus. Lineage (NCBI taxonomy): Eukaryota > Metazoa > Arthropoda > Insecta > Diptera > Syrphidae > Philhelius > Philhelius festivus. The sequence continues at coordinate 90,032,420 of OZ007555.1, forward strand.
GAGTTCCTAGTGCAAGAATGCGCAAATTTAAATCAAAGTTAAAAGGAGGTGAAGTCTTAATTAATCGAAATTGTATAAATCTAAAACCAGTGCAACTCAGGTATGTCTTATAGAATTTGCTTTGAGATTAATAGAGAATAATTAATAATAATTATTGTTTTCTACAATTTTTGGATTGCCTAAAATGGCTCCAGCCAAGAAAATCTTCGAATCCCAGCCTCCAGGTTCGAGACGACGAGGAAGACCGATACCGAACCACCGCTATATGGACCAGGCGGTTACAGACGCAAGAGCGCTTGGTCTCAACGACTGGAGGGAGCTCGCAAGGGATCGCAACCGATGGAACACCGCAATATCTCAGGCAGAGACCCTCCATGGATCGGGAGCCGGATAAGTAAGTAAGTAAGTAAAATCGAGTTAAAATATGTATCATTCCGTAGAAGTTCCGTTAGATTTATATACTGTATATCTTATTACTTTATTCACATTAATAGTATTGTAATATTTTGCTAGGTTCGTTAAATAAAACTTATTACTCTTTTTAGTATTTCTTCTTTATTCACACTTTCCAATTCAAAACAGTAAATCTCAATTTATAATCAACTCAAATACTTTATTCAAATTAAAATCACTCTTGTTTTACACAATCCAATAAGCAGAGTTTTGCACACTTCCGTAATCAAAAATCAACTGTGTTCCGCTCACCGTGTACACTCTCTTATATACTCAAACCAGTTGTTCTCGCAGGTTCTTGTCTATTTGCTTGGAATAAGGGGAAATTCATATGGAGATAGAATGTTCTAGTAGTTTGGAATAAGGGGAAATTTAGATGCGATGGAAAAGAGCTTTTTTTGTTCCCTCATAAAGCAGATATGTAATTCCCAACAGATGGCGCTGTAGGAGTATAAAGCTCTGTTCGCAACATTGCCCCCTTCTTAAGATTGTTCGTCCCGAACAACTCTATCACCAGCTTCGGCACTGTATCGGTGCAGTCGATCGCTATGCACAACTTTTAGCTTTCCTCTTAACCCTTTTTGAATTCGGTAAACGACATCATTGATTTTCGTGACGACAGTATAAGGGCCTTCTCAGTTTTGTTGAAGCTTCGGCGACAATCCCTTTTGACGATGTGGGTTATACAGCCATACACGATCTCCTACTTGGAATCCTGTCGTGTTTGCTCTTGTGTCGTACCTTGTCTTCATTCGATCGCTGTAAGTGCTCATTCTAGTCCTGATCCTTTCGTGGATGTCGATTAGTCTCTCTTTTAGGTCACTCACGTAATTCCCTGTTTCCTGAGACTCTTGTGGTGGGTGTCCAAACCTTATCTCACTAGGCAGCCGTATGCTTTTTCCGAACAGGATCTCAGATGGTGTTTGTCCTGTTGAGCTATGTACTGCACTTCGATAGGCCATCAAAAATAGTGGTATGTGCCTATCCCAGTTTCTTTGGTAGTCGCCTACGACCTTAGTGAGGTGCTCTTTTAAAGTCCTGTTGAATCTCTCGACCATTCCATCACATTGCGGGTGAAGTGGTGTGGTTCTCGTTTTCTTAATGCCAAGGAACGCGCACACCTCTTGGAATATGTTCGACTCAAAATTCCTTCCTTGGTCAGAATGGAGCTCCATAGGCACACCGAACCTGCTTACCCAGTTAGACACAATCTGGTCGGCCACGGTCTTGGCTTCTTGGTTCGGGATAGCGTATGCCTCAGGCCATTTGCTGAAGTAATCCATTACCACCAGAATGTATTTGTTTCCATCATTCGTTTCCGGAAATGGGCCAGCTACGTCAATAGCAATCCTTTCAAACGGTGAGCCAACATTATATTGCATCATTTTTCCTTGTAGTTTTCTACCAGGGCCTTTGGTTGCAGCACAAGCGTCACAATTTCGGCACCACTTTTCAATGTCGTCTCTTGCATGCAACCAGTAGAATCGTTGTCTCACTTTTTCTAACGTCTTGTTGACTCCCAAATGGCCTCCTGAAGGTCCATCATGCATCTCTCGAAGAACCTCTTTGATTTTCGATTGAGGTAACACAAGCTGCATCACATAGGATTTACCATCAGCGGACTCCCATTTTCGCCGAAGAACACCTTCTTGCACATGAAGTGAGTCCCATTGTGCCCAATAGGCCTTTAAAATTGGACTCCTATCGGAAATGTCATTCCATGCGGGTTTTTCTTCATGTTCCTTCCATGCGAGAAGAGGTTCAATGTCGGGGTCTTCTTGTTGAGCAGATCTTATTTCTTCATTGCTCCATCCACAAATGGGGTCAGCCCTTATTCGCAGAGTGTTGATGGATTCCTTTTCCTCTTGTCGCCTGCAATGCTTGCAGTCTATTTTACAAGGTCTTCGGGATAGTGCGTCGGCATTTGAGTGCAGCTTTCCCCTTCGGTGTTGAATTTCATAATCGTAAGTCTGCAATCTTTCTATCCACCTTGCGACTTGTCCTTCTGGGTTCTTGAAGTTCAACAACCAGTTAAGAGCACCATGATCGGTTCGTAGAAGAAACTTCTGTCCATAGATGTATTTATGGAAGTGTTTCGTTGCCAAGATGAGTGCCAAGAGTTCTCTTCTGGTCACACAGTAGTTCCTTTCGGTCTTTGACAGTACTTTGCTGAAATAGGCGACAAACTTTTCTTCGCCATTGTGCACTTGTGACAGAACAGCGCCGACTCCCACGTTGCTTGCATCAGCATCGATGATAAAAGGCTTGCCTGGAGTCGGATAGATCAGCACCGGAGCATTGCATAGACGGTATTTCAGTTCTTGGAAGGCTTTTTCACACTCACCTGACCATTTAAACTGCTTGTTCTTTTCCGTAAGCTGATGCAAATTCTTCGCAATTCCGGCAAAGTTCTTAACAAAACGTCTGTAATAAGTAGCAAGACCAAGAAAACTTCGTAGTTGATGTTTGTCCTGTGGTGTTGGCCAATTTTTGACTGTGTCAACTTTTTCAGGATCGGTCTTGACTCCTTGGGACGAGATAATATGTCCCAAATACTTCACTTCAGTCTTGAACAGAGCACATTTTTCTGGGTTCAGTTTTAGGTTAGCCTCTCGAAGTCTCTGGAACACACCCTTTAGGTTCTTACAGTGTTGGTCGTATGTTTTTCCATAAACGATAACATCATCCAAGTAGACAAGACAAGTTTTCCACGTCAGGCCTTGAAGAGCGCACTCCATCAAACGCTCAAATGTTGCCGGAGCGTTGCAAAGACCAAACGGCATCACCTTGAACTGCCAGAGCCCATTACCTGTGGAGAACGCTGTCTTTTCTCGATCTTCAGGATGAATTTCAACTTGCCAGTATTCACTTTTCAAGTCCAGTGTTGAAAACCATTGTGCTCCTTCCATCGCATCTAAGGTGTCGCTAATTCTTGGAAGGGGATAGCTATCTTTCTTGGTCACGTCATTCAACCTTCGGTAGTCTACACAAAATCGTGTACTTCCGTCCTTCTTTTTGACTAGGACCACTGGTGACGCCCAAGGACTCTTGGAGTTCTCAATCAAACCATCCCTCTTCATGGTGGTAATCATTTCCTCAGCTTCGCCTTGTTTGGCCAGTGGCAGACGTCTTGCGGGCTGACGAATGGGTCTTGCATCTCCTGTATTTATTCGATGCTGCACCATTTGTGTCCTTCCATATTTCCCGTTTGGTGAAGCGAAAATGTCGGCATACTCATTCAGAAGGCTTTCTGCCGTTTTAACCTGATGTTGGTCTAGGTTAGATGAATTGAGTATCTTTGCCTTGATGGTATTGAGCTCCTCAGGGTCTAATGTCTTTCTCGGTGTTTCAGCGTCGATTTGTGTTATGGCTGCGACAGATTCGCACTTACCGATAATTTCTCCTTTCGTTAACTTTACATCGTACGGTTTGGTGTTGAGTATCCGTACGGGGACCATATTGTTCTTCGGAGCCACAAGTATCTTTCCAATGATGACCTTTTGGGAAGAACAGTCTGGGCCTGGTTCCACCATTAGGTATCGATAGCGTCCACACTCACCATCTAATTTTGTCCAAAGAAATACCTCAGAAGAAGTAGGAATAACCACATCGTCTTTGATGACAGTCCTTAGAGTTGTTATTCCTTCGTGCCCATAGATCATTGGAATCTCTGTATTCTGGTATTTGAGTACCTGGTTGCCGATATCCAAAACTACTCGATGTTCTTTCATGAAGTCCATTCCGATGATGCACTCGTCACATATATCTGCCACCAAAAATCTGTGTGAGAATTCTAGATCTGCTATTCGAATTTCAAGTCGGACCTCACCATAAACCCTAGCTGCTTCTCCTGTAGCAGTTCTTAGACGGTAGCTATTGGTGTTGTGTAGCCAATTCAGGTGTACTAGGTCTTGACGCACAATGGAGGCTGTGGCACCGGTGTCGATTGTGACCACACGTTTGTTGCCATTTAAAGTTGCCTCGACAGTCAGACTTTTATTGTCTCGTTTAGTCTGAGAGACCTGGATGGTGTTTCTGGGGCCATCGATACCAGAAACCAGCTTCTGCCCCTCGAAGTTGGTTCTTACTCGTTTCCCTGCTGGGAAACTGTTCGGGAAGTAACACTGGTGTTATTGTTACCTTGTTCTGAGTTTGAAACTCCGTGCCCACAATGTTGACAAACTCTTCTTGGTGGTAATCGACATTGACGCTGTAAATGTCCGGTCTTGTTGCAATTCCAGCACTTTGCAAGTCCGTTTCGTTGGTTCCTTTGGACATCAGTTCTTTGGCATGAGCATTCTTCGACGATGGCTTCTCTAAGTCGATGTACTCCGTGAGAAGCTTGCTCAGCTGCTTCCATTGTCAAGGCAAACGCTAATGTTTCAGAAAGCGTTCGTTTTCCAGCAGTTCGCACGGCCCTTTGAAGATGTATGTCGGAAATAGCGCGAACAAATGCCTGAACTGCAAACTGGTTACAAATTTCCTCTCCAACATCTGGATATGCAAGATGAACAAGCCTTTCAATGTCCGCTTGCAGTTGTTATAGAGTTTCGCCCCTCTTCTGAACTCTGGAATTGAGTTGCACTTTGAAGACTTCTTTCATGTGGCTGTTACCAAAGCGTTTGTCTATAGCCAAAACCAAGGAATTGAAGTCGCCGCTCTTATCTGCTGGTATGGTTTGCAACAACTCAGCAGCTGCTCCTCTAAGAGCAAGAGTTAAGGCTATATACTTGTCAGCCTCATCCCAGCCATTTGTTGTGGAAGCAGCCTCGAATTGCTTCTTGTATATAGACCAAGAAGTTTGTCCATCAAAGGTTGGAGGTTGCATCTCCTTTTTCCTCAAGGTTTCTCCAGAACTTTCCCGAATCTTTATATTTCGAATGCGATCTAGCTCTTTTGAAAACGTCTCCATTTTGTTGTCGACTTGATTCTCTAGCAATGAAACACGTTCATCAAGTGCAGACACATTATTCTCGATTTTAACAAGCTTGCCTTCTAGCATGTTTCTCTGCTCTTCGAGAAGGTCTTTTTGTTCGCTATGCTGTTTGTTAAGGTGTTCGAGAATATTCTTTTGTTCATTTTTCTGTTCATTTCGTTGTTCTTCGAGACGTTCGAGAACATTCTTTTGTTCGTTTTTCTGTTCATTGAAACGTTCGTTTTGTTCATTTCGTTGCTCTTCGAGACGTTCGAGAACATTCTTTTGTTCTTTCTTTTGTTCATTTCGTTGCTCTTCGAAACGTTGAAGCAGAAGACTAATCATATTTGAAACATCTACATTTTCACTTACGTCTGCTTCCTCAGCGTCAGCTTCAAAGACGAAAATGTCCGGGTCTTCATTTTGTTGTTTCAAATATTCGGCCAAACGCAGAACAAGCTCATTTTTCGATCCTGCTCTAGAAAGTTCTCGCTTGCCTAATTCACTTTTCAGCTCATTACAGTTGAGCTCTTTCAATAACTTGCTCATTTTTTTTATTTTACTTTTTTTTTCACACTTCACTGCACAATAAGTTTTATTCCACTTTTCTGACACCAATGTAATATTTTGCTAGGTTCGTTAAATAAAACTTATTACTCTTTTTAGTATTTCTTCTTTATTCACACTTTCCAATTCAAAACAGTAAATCTCAATTTATAATCAACTCAAATACTTTATTCAAATTAAAATCACTCTTGTTTTACACAATCCAATAAGCAGAGTTTTGCACACTTCCGTAATCAAAAATCAACTGTGTTCCGCTCACCGTGTACACTCTCTTATATACTCAAACCAGTTGTTCTCGAAGGTTCTTGTCTATTTGCTTGGAATAAGGGGAAATTCATATGGAGATAGAATGTTCTAGTAGTTTGGAATAAGGGGAAATTTAGATGCGATGGAAAAGAGCTTTTTTTGTTCCCTCATAAAGCAGATACGTAATTCCCAACAGATGGCGCTGTAGGAGTATAAAGCTCTGTTCGCAACAGTATATACCATTACATATAGAGTAAAGTCGGGTAATGTGGACCACGCGGCTAATATGGACCACCAGCTTTTCTCGCCTTACACAAATGCAATCGAGGAGACGATTGGTTGCGATTGTGCGTGACCTGCTTAAACTTAACTCAGTATAGTTTGAGTAGTCAGGAGTAGCGCGTTATGAAGTTATTCGGATTAAAAGAAAATCCAAGGCATTGATTATTTTTTTTTCGTAGGTGTTTCTCCTTTTTTCTATAGTTAAAAATATAGTTTGTTCTCCTTTTACTTTTTAAATATAAGAAGTGAATATTTATTTTAAAGTTTTTATTTTTAAAACTATTGTAAAGAGTCTCATTTTGTTGTAAAATTGCTTTTTTTCCAAAAATTATGTTGCGGGTAATATGGACCACCGGAGAAAAGGAGTATATGGACTAGTGGTCCACATTACCCGCTATTTCAATATAAGAAGTTTCGGGTCTGGATGAGGATGAATGATCGACCGATGATGATTTTCATATATGTGAATTGCTTGGCAAGGCTTATGTCAGAGTCCAAACTGGATAAATAGCCGTAAATGGATTTAAGACCAGGTGGTCCATATTACCCTCCACTTTTTCTTTGTTACGTTTTAGAGTTACTTAACTTTTTGTTTTTTGTTATTTTTTTATTAAGTGAATTTATTTTTTTGTTGCTACTTTTTTAATCAGAATTAACTGATGTATTTTTTTTTTAAATATCTTTAAAAAAAACTTACACCGTTTGTGTTTTATTACCCGACTTTACTCTAGGCATCATTCAATATCAGTTCCTTTAGATTTTAATAGTATACCCATTAATAGATAATTTCTTTACAATAGTCTGGTTTTGCAACTGTGGCTAGAAGCAGAGAAGAGGAAGGGCGTATTGAAATATTTCAAAAAAAAAAATTCCTTGATGAATCAAATAAACAAATGAGGGACATTCTAGAAGCCACCAATGATATTCATTGTATCTTTCCAAACAAAACCAAAGTAAGTTTTTTATTACTTAAACTTGATCAGTTCTGTTTTAAGATTTTAAATATATAATTAGTCAATTAAATTAAATAAATTGTACTCTATATTCCTATACATATATACATACAGTAGACTCGCGGTAACGTGAACTATTAAAAACCGAGCGTGTTCACGTTTGCGAAGTTGTTCATGTTTACGAAGGTGCAATTTAAAAAATTTTTCAAATAAATTAGACATGTGTTGTCACTAAAATTCATATTTTTTTTTGTGTTTCGGTTTGTAAATATCTAATCAATTAGGTTAACAAAAAAATTACGTTGAAATCAATAAAAAAAGGAGTTATCTTTCTTTGGATTTTCTTTTTTATAAATTTCTGTAAAGGAATGATTGTTTTGTTTGTTCATTGCTTAACAGCTCTCTGTTTGACGTCCTCTAACGCGGAGGTTGCAACGTCGCGTCGCTTCAAAATAATCTTACCGTGTCGCGTTAAAAAATCTTAACACGGCATTGAAAACGCGCTTTGTTTGACCGAGCCTTAAGTACGCTGATATCTGTTAGACTTATGTTTTCATTTTCCGTCCATTCCAAAGATTTATTGAAAATGTTGATTGCTTCACTAGGCTCTATTCTGGTATGTGCTCTTTCCAAAGTACTGTCCTCACTTTCTTTTTCATCACTCGTTTGTTTCGGTTGCGTTTGGAAGATCTTCAGTCCATTCATGGATATCAGCAAAAGAAAAAATAACCTACCAGGACTAACGAGCAACCATTTACGTGGGATTCCCCGTTTCGACTAACCGACAAACGCAGAAAAGAAAACTATGTTTTGTACGTTAAGTTCATTTTAAATTTGTTCACGTTATAGGGCCTTCTCATAGTGTTCACGCTACAGAGTATTCAATGTAAAAAAAAATATGTTCACGTTAGCCGGTGTTCACGTAAGGCAGTGTTTTTGTTAGCGCGAGTCTACTGTATATACATTTTTTTCAGGAATATTATTTGCATAAAAGAGGTCGTGGCCTCAATCCAACTGGTAAGCTGCATGAAAAAGCTGTTAATACAAGGATTAAACTTTAAGGTATCAAAAGCAAGCTCATAAATGAGAACAATGATCAAGGTAAAAAACAAAACCGATATCAACTTTATTTTTTTAGTAGTTTTGTTTGTTAACAGAAGTAACAATTTTCTAACCTTGGAGTTGAGGTCACTTGAGCTTTTAATTGAATTTAATTCAATCACTCCACTTAAACAGAAATTACTTTCTATCTTCACTAAATTTTTATAGTTATATTCAAGTTATTATACAAAAATTATGTTAAAAGTTGATATTCCATGCATAATATTTTAAGTATTACTAAAATTGTTATGTTATAAAAGTTCGAATAAATGTTTGAAGTAAAATACATTCCTTAATTTTTTTGTAATTTCTTTCTTTATGGAGATTTTTTACTTAACAGGTTATAGACTACATTGACCTTATATAATGGAAAACTCTAACGTGTTAGAATATTCTTTTTACTTTGAATTTTGTATTTTTAGAAATATAATGGTACGTATTATTTTTTTAATGAAATATCTTTCAATTAAATATTAATATTGATATATACTGTAATATTTTTGCTAGGTTCGTTAAATAAAACTTATTAATCTTTTTAGTATTTCTTCTTTATTTACACTTTCCAATTAAAAACTATAAATCTCAATTTATAATCAACTCAAATACTTTTATTCAAATTTAAATCACACTTGTTTAATAACACTTTCCACAATCCAATAAGCAAACCTTTTGCACACTTTCATAGTCAAAAATCAACTGTCCTGTGCTCACCGCGAACACTCCCTTATATACTAAAGTTAGTTGTTCTCGAAGGTTCTTGTCTTGGAATGTTCTAGATGGTTGGAATAAGGGGAAATACATTTGACATTGGAAAAGAGCTTTTTGTTTCTTCCATAAAGTAGATATACAATTTTCCGACAGATGGCGCTGTAGGAGTGCAAAGCTCTGTTCGCAACAATACATATCATTAAATCAATAGTGTGTACCAGAGATCAAAAGTAAATCTCAACCTTTTGAAAGGTCTCTTAAATTACTCTCACTTGTTGAGATTTACAAAAATGATCACTTAATAACCAGTTTACTTAAATTTTGTTCTTTTTCGGTTTCTCAGAGAGAAACTTTTATTTTGATTTTTTTTAGGTTTTGGTTAACCGGTGACCACTTATTGCTGAGAGAAAAAAATAAAAATAAATAAATAAATAAATAAAGAATAAAAATAAATTCTTCTCTAAGTTATATGTATACTTAGTGAAAGAAGATACAATTTAAATTCAAAAACTCTAGGGAGTTTACTTTTAGTTAGGCTTAATACTTAAGAATTAACTGATTAGTGAAAGTGCCGAAACCAAATTTCAAGAATGGAAATAACACAAGTTTACTATCAAGTGTTAAAAGTTTTATTTTTGTGACTGAAGTAATATATTTTGTTTTTTACTTGCAAAATAAAGAAAATAATATAATTTATCATATTAACCATTTTTGATTTATTTTCTACGAAAAAGGTTTAAGGTTAACCATTTCCATTTATTTTTAGTTAAATAAGTCAACAGATAAGAGATATTTGTGAACATAAATGATAAATCTCACCCAAAGACCTAAAAAATTTATTTTTTAAAAATAAATCACAGACCAAGACCAAAATGAAATTGGCGAATTAAATAAATCTCAGTGAGAAACCGATTGAAAATAAAGGTCAACGGTTATTTTGGATCTCTGGTGTGTACCATTATTTCTCAAGAATACATACTATAGGAATAATAAGATAATACTGTTAAAGCAATAGAACAATTATTAGAACAATAGTACTACACTATTAAGACAATAATACTATACTATTGAAACAATAGTACTACACTATTAAAATAATAGTACTACACTATTAATACAATAGTACCACACTATTATTTATTATTTTTAAACAATAGTGCTATACTATTGTTTTAATAATATTACCCTATTATTTTAATGCGGTATCCCTTTAGTCTTTAGTGGGATGTACACCATCAAATTAATAGTTATCACATTAAAACAATAATGCGTACTATTAACTCTCAAAAATGCATACTATACAAATAATAAGATAATACTATTAAATCAATAGTACCCTCTATAAATCGTGTACAAATACATACATTCGAGTTCGAATTTCGAAATTAAACAATGGTATTCGACCATTGGAACTATATGATTATCACATAGATTTTCAATGGGACATGTCTTATTAATTTAATTCTTTAATGGTACAAACCTTTGTTTTTTAATAAGACATACTATTATTTTAAAAGTACAAAACTATTAAAATAATGGTACACACGTACCATTAAAACAATAGTTTCAATGTAATGTAATGTATTACGGTAATGGTGTACGTCCTATTGACTAATTTTAATCGTAAGAAACCATTGATACAATGGAAATTCCCATCAATATTATGGTAACGAAATTATAAGAAATAAACATTCTAATCTAATCTAAAATAAAATCTAATCTAATCTAATTTGAGTGTAGTAACGTAATCTCAATCCATAAAGAAGGTGGTTTTAAACTTCGAAATTTTGCATCGAACTCAAAAGAAGTGCTGTGAAGAATATCTCCCCAGAAACCCAGAATCAGCAGAAATGGTTGGTAGATATGAACATCGAAGTTCTGACAAAGAAAATACTTGATATGTGCTGGGACTCGGCAGAAGAGATCTTTAAGTTTCAGTGTCAGACATTTTTAAAAAGGCAATTTTTAAACATCGTCATGTCTGTGTTCGACCCATTTGGTATGATAGCCAATGTATTAATTTATTTGAGATTGTTGCTACGCTCAGTCTGGATGGAATGTATGTACGAATTCCAAAAGAAGTTTTTAAGGGATGGAAGCAATTAAATCTCGAGCTTCAGCATTGGAAAATTTCAGAATACCGAGGCGCCATTATCCTCACCTGACGATCAGAAAGGATATTGTTCTTCAAACTTTCGTTGATGCCAGTGAAGAGGCATTTAGTGCAGTTTCCTTTCTTCGAATCTAGCATCAGAGAAGTGTTCGAGTATCGTTTATCTGTGGAAAAACTAAGTACACCCAGTTCAATTCCACGTCTGCAGTGATCCTGGGCATTCGCCTTTCAAATACAATTGTCGAAAGCCATGACATACAATTTCGAGGAACGTTGTGAGCTAGATTGGATCAGAACAGAATACCGCTGCCGCCGTTATAAATAGTTCATCGGATTTCGAATTGCCGAAATTTTGGAAACAAGTCAAGTTAACCAATGGCATTGGATTCTATCGAAGTTGAACCCAGGAGATGAAGCAACAAGAGCGCGATACCCACTGATTTTCCATTTCTAAAGGAAATGGACAAGAGACCCAGGGGTGGAATCGCGTAAGGCGATAGTTTATTGTTGATAATCAAAATATATGATTTTGCTCCACGTAAGGTGATTATCAAATTGACAATCACTTTTAGAGTATAGTTTTTTGGTGACAGCTATCTAGGTGTCACTTTCATACAGTTTTCTTAATTTTTTGACAGAGATAAATTGTGGTTTGTTTCAAATTGAAAAAAAAAAGTTGAAAAAGTGAAAAATATATCATATTTAAAATAAAAGATAGAGAATAGATACATAATGTTTACATCGATGCATATCGATACCTTCCCGTAAGAATGTATTAAGCGACATTTTTAAAATTGTTCAGGAAATGAAAAAAACGTCTCATTTAGTTATTTTTTTGTGTATTTTATTGGAAGAAACAGATTTGGAGAGGGATTTTTAAAATACAAACTTGACATCATTGCAAAATCGAAATTTTAATCAGATAAGAAGTTTTTGTCGCTTAGTACATTTTCGTGGTCAAAGCATTGGCGCTTGATACAATGTATACAATGTTAAATGGCGCTTACTATCTATGACAAAAACAAAAAAAAAAAAACACAAAATAAATGGGAAAAAAGTAGTAGCCTACTTGATAGAAAAATATTTAAAAGCAAAGACAACAATATCTGGAGTATTATAAGCGACAAAAATGGATCAAGTTTTATTTGGATGAGTGTGCTAAGCGAAAATTTCGGTTAAACTAAGCGACATCTAACAAATTTTTTTTGTGGACGTTTGGATGCTTAAGACAATAATATTTTTAAAAATGTCGCTTAGCATAATTTTACTGGCGGATAATACAAATATCAGGGAGCAACATTATTCCAGTGAGAAAACTTGGCGGTTGCTACAATTTTATTTTCTCTCTAGTTTCTTTTGCATACATGATAGGGCAGTGAAACCCAGGCCAAAATGTGGCGCTTAGCTTCTAGTATAGTTCCACATCAAAAAGTCATTTTCGAAAAAAGTGTCGCTTAATACATTCTTACGGGAATGTATCGATATATTTTATGAGAGGAACTCAAGAAGGAATGACCACAAAAAAGTTCAATTGCTAAGAATCAATTTGAGAAATAAAGCCAATATTTTGGACCTACCTAACCGAATGTATGTAGGTACTTATGAATCTTTCTATGAAAATGTATTGGTATGTTATTTTCAACACATAAACTATTTATTTCAGATTCTTGAGAAACTTTCGTCTAAATAAAGAAACATTTGTTTATATTTTGGGATTGCTCGATTTACTACCGGGAATAAGATCTACTCACATTCCACCAATGCTTCAACTAGCTGCTACTCTAAATCTTCTTGGGGGTGGTGGTTATCAACGATAAGTTGGGGCTGATTGGGCTGCACCCATGGGACAGAGTACTGTGGCTGAAATAAGCGCTTCAGTTATCAAAAAAATGCAGTCCGTTCTATGCCCGCTTTTTATTAAATTTGAACCCTTAGATTCAACAAAGGAATATTTTTATGAAAAATATAAAATTCCTGGAGGTAGAGCCATAGAAATTTTTTTTAAATATATATATGTAATTGTGTTAACCATATTATAATGAGTATCTTTTAAATTTTTAGTTATAGGATGTATTGATGGCAGTCACATAATGATTTTGAGGCCAACAGAAAACGAAAACATGTTCTTCAATCGTAAGGGAAGGCATAGCGTAAATGCAATGATTGTGAGTACTCGGTAGACACACTTAAATTAAAATTAAAATTACAAAACCTTTACATTTTCTAGATTTGCGATGAAAAGACAAAAATTATGGCAGTAAATGCTAGATTTGGAGGCTAGATTTGGAGGCAGGCTCACGATAGTTTTGTTTGGCGCCAAAGTGAAGAGAGAGCGACATTAGAAAGGAATTATTTCTCAGGCAACAGTTCATCATGGCTGTTGGGTAACATAAATATGCTAAATATAGGTATTATATATGTATATTATTTTAAATTTTTTTCCAAGGTGACAGTGGTTATCCCCTTGAGCCTTTCCTACTGACTCCTTATAGAAATGCAAATGAAAATTCTCGTGAACTGAACTTCAACTTTATTCATTCACAAGCAAGAAGCATCGTAGAACGATGCATTGGCCGCTTAAAATGTTTGTAAAATTGTGTATAGGTATAATACAAACTTATTCAATTTCATTAAGGTCGATGGCGTATAACTTTGGAAGAGAGAAAGTTAAGATACAAGCCGGCAAGAGTAGTCGAAATAATTAATGTCTGTGTTAATATGTATATGCTGCACTCGTAATGTGACACAACCTGAACCAGAAACTAATATTTTTATACAGAACCATGGCCTTCAAGTTCAGCCAGTTGGATATAACTCGAGTACAGAAACTAAAAGAATCCGTGATGGTATTAGAGATGATTTGTTTGCGAACAATCAGCTTGGTATAATATAATAAATAAAATGAAATGCATTTCTAAGAACATATTTGCTTTTTATTCATAAAAAAACAAAATAGAAAAAACAATTAACAGAATAAATATTAAAAGAAAAAATCACAGAAAACTAAGGTATTCATACATACTATGTACATAAATTCTAGATGAGATCTTTAAAAAAAAAGTATATTTGCTTTCCTTAAGCTTATGACAAAGAATAATAAACAATTCAAAACGAAAAAGAAACTTAATAAGAAAAGATAACATATAACAAAAAACTTAAAACTAATTTCCAGTCTTTGAATTTAATTCCAATACTTTTAAATCATTGGCGATTTTAGCTACTTCCAGCTCCTTGGTTCGAATTTTAAGCTCTTCTTTCTTTAGTTCATATGAACGATAGCTTTCTTTCTCTTTGGCTTCTGCCAGCTTTAAAATAGCGTCCCATATTTGCGTTAAAGTTTCATTTGTTTTGTCCTGGCCTTCCAAATATTTTGTGAAATAATTTTCTTGAAGTTCTAATTGTTTTTTTAGAATATCGTCGACTTTTTTTTCTTTGTCGGGTTTTTGTTTTGGAGACTTAGTATTTGATGAGTCTATCAAAACATCCTCATAGTTTCCACTGGGAAAATAAAAATGTTTAAGGAACATACAAGAAACTTAATATCTTAAAGCATACCTTTCATGTTTGTTCCAAATGAAAGGCCTCCAACAATGCCCGTCACTGCAGCTTCCATCCCACAAGCTGCAACAATGGCTTCATCCGTTGCATCTAAGGGCCTTAAATCAAATGGGCCGCCACCAGTTTGTTTCATGGAATTCTTGTTTTCCGTGAGCTTCTTTTTGGTCTTATACTTTCGAAGAGTCCAAATCTATTTTCATATTAATTTTTTATTTTATTTATATTACATTATTAATTTATATTTGTTACTTACTCGCTTCCATTCTGCAACAGTTTTTGATGGCGGCCCATTTGAATTCAAGGACCTCGCCAGTTGCTCCCACTGGTGTTTTTGTGTCGTTCTACCAGAGCTTGATAATTATGAATTGTATGCATTGTAAGACTTGGCCAGCTCGGGATGTGCTTCCATGTAGCTGGATAAAATTTCCATTTGGTTTTTTGTGGTAGTCCTTAATGAAAGCAAATATTTGTATTTATTTATAACTATTGAATTTTATATACATACATATGTACATAGGTATACTTACATTTTTGCAGAAACAAAACTTCTTAACTTCCTACAGCTGCAGTGCAAAACAATTGAGAATAATTTTCATAATAAAACACAACAGCTGATCGAAATGACATTTATTCCTGTTTGATAATTTAAAATTCGCACAGTTTCCCAAACTTGGGTAAGTGCTACCAAGTAATTTAAAATTTTTAGCGATCGCTTTACACAGAGCAAAGAGAAGTTGATAATCAAAATTGATTATCAAGACAGTGACAATCACCTATCGCCTTACGCGATTCCACCCCAGATTTCTTCGGCTGTACGAAAATGATTGGCATTTGCAATTAGGTGTTGACAAAAACCAGATATGTGATGAAGAGTTACGTTAGTAATTAACATCATTGTAGATGTTTCAAGATTTTCTAAGTTTTCAAAAATGCAGAGATATCTACATTCCATGTATGCCTCGATTTAAGGATTCTTGTTTGAAGAATCAATTAGAAAAAATTAGAGAAACCTATGCGGCAAAGAACTTGAAGCCGCTTAATTAGTTTTGTACAAAGAGAAGTCTTCGCACAAAGGCTTATGAACTGTGGCCTGTGGCGCCTCACGGGGGATGGGATGTCATTAACCTATTATTCAGTATTATTTTTAACGATTAAATTCAAATTTCAAACATGTAAACAAGGTTCGAATTCCAAACACAAACAGAACTAACCAAGAATAATTTTAAAAATAGGTACGTTTTGAATGCGTCCATTTAAACTGGCAATGACAATATTTTATCACGCGCCAAATACGAGCAGATGGTTCACTTTTTATTTTAATTCATTTTACTTTGTGCTTGGTTAGCGTGTCTGGAATCAGAAGTCGAACGGATGTGCTAAAAAGAGTCGTCATTTGAGGAAAGATTAAAACCTACATGAAATACGTACTTGCACACACACCAAATAAAAGTTTTGGACCTGGGATCGAAATCCCTAGTGTGTAAAGGAAAACAACATAAGTTAATACTTATTGTAATAAATATATAAAATACAATGTAAGCTAGGCTGAGATCGTAATTGCAATGTTTGTTGTCCCTGCCCTGCCTAAAACATGCTTCGAATACAAAGATGTACAAATCAATATTTGTACGATTATAAATTAATTTCAAAAAAAATTACTCACATTAGATCCTCTGCCATTTTCCTACAAATTCGGCAACATAAAAAAACCACATGCCAAATTGACCGCATGTTGACTGTAAGTTTACTTTTATGAAGACAAATGTTGCCGTGCTCATGCAGAGATGATGCTGTTTGTTTACAATTATGAACGCAAGTTTTGCAGGACTGCGGTAGTTTTGCAATTACGAACTCAGCCCTATTCAACAGAGAATAAACAATCAATAATTCATTCCATACTTCAACCGAAGTTATATTCAATTGCTTTTATCCGATTCCGGCAGCCCCTTGCTACTGGACGTAGTGGTTCTTGGAAAACTGCTCCCGCTGATCTGATTTCTGATAGTATTTTGTTTTTGAATATCACGACTTTTTTTTTGTTTGTTTAAACAAATTTTTTTTTCTATAACACAATAGCTAATGTTATTATATGCATTGATTGAGGTTTTATTTCTTATGAGATACTGGAGTCGAGAAATTTGCAAAAGACCGAAATGTCTCAAAACACATTTTTACCAATAAGGTCAGGTCCTTTTTCAAGACGCTTTGACGGGACTATATCTCTGGTCGATTTTGACAAATTCATTATGTTGGCTTTCAGAAAGTGGTAGTTCTTAGTTTATTGTCATATGCCTGTGGCTTAAGAAAACCCCACAAGAAACAAATTCACATAGCCTTCGCTTGGTTCGGATATCAATCTTGAAAAATGTCCATTGTGACACGGGCTGTATGGCACAGATGTTGATTTAACAATATGGCCGAAATCCCCTGAATATGGAAAATTAGGCACAAAATTGACAACAAACCAAAAAAGCTATCGATCCGATCGCTCACAAATCTCACAGGTTTTATCAAATTCGGTCACGCCTTTTTGGAGTCCATAGGGAACATACATATATGTACCTACCTACATACGCATTTGTATGTATAAGATAAGACAAAAACATAGAATGTCTTTCTACTTATTCTATTTAATCCTTACAATGCAAAGGTACAATAAGAGAAACTCCACCCATACCATATTTCAACATTGCAAGTTGCATTTTCAAACTCCATTCCATCAATATTAATAAACAAATTAACATTAAATCAGCAAATAGGTCACACAATCCAAATAATACACACATATACCCAAATCCATTCTCCCATAGATAGTCCGAGAATTAAGCAAATATACGATATTAGACAATTCCAATTTCATTTCCAGTAAGCATTTGAACATACGATTCTTCTTTCTACACATCATATCTATGTATAGCTTTCGTGTTAACGATGAAAACTCAAAATCGGGTTTGAATATTTGATTAGACTATGTAGGTAAATTTATACAAACGTATTTCGAACGTTAAGGAACACATCCAATTGAATATTGGTTTAAGAGTTGTAGACTGGACTCGCCTTTTAATACCTTTTTTTGTTCCATCATCTTAGTAGTGTAATCCTCCTCATTGGATGGAACTATATTCGACAGCACGATGCACCTCCTATATACCTACAGTATCCATATCTTTATATTTGCTCCTTTTCAATCTCATTCCAAATATATTCGTTCTACAGTCCAATTATATTTACTAACAGCCAGAACTTATACTGGAATAAATACAAATGTACAGTACATATGTACATACATCCATACAAATACATATCTGCCAGTGGCGTAGATCCGTATAATATGTACTATTTCTACCGTGTACCCTTTTATTCTAAAATTGCTTTTATTCGAACAATTTCTAAAGAGTGGTTAAATTTTAAGGGCCCATGTTGATTTTGAATAAAACACAAATTATTTAGGAAATTATTGTCATTTCTTTTTATTATGATAATATGGTATGGTTCAATTATGTATGGAACAAAATATGCGATGGTCCAAATTTTCGATGACACTGAGGCATAATAGAGGTTCTATGCCGTTAATGTGCCGAATTATCTCATCCTTTAGCTCTTGAATTGTTGCTGGCTTATCGACGTACACTTTTTCTTTCAAATAACCCCAAGGAAAGAAGTCAAACGGTGTCAAATCACATGATCTTGGCGGCCAATTGACATCACCACCACGTGAGATAACACGGCCATTGAATTTTTCGCGCAAAATACCCTTGTTTCGTAAGCTATGTGGCAAGTGGCACCGTCCAGATGAAGCCACATCATATCGTTCACATCCATATCTTCTAATTCGGGCCATAAAAAGTTCGTTATCATCTCACGATAGAGAACAACATTCACAGTAACTGCCTGACCTGCCTCTTTTTGGAAAAAATACGGCCCGATGATGCCGCCAGCCCATAAACCGCACCAAACAGTCACTCTTTGTGGGTGCATTTGTTTTTCGACAATCACTCTTGGATTATCATTCGCCCAAATGCTGCAATTCTGCTTATTGACGAATCCACTGAGCTGAAAATGTGCCTCATCACTGAAGATGATTTTCTTCGAAAATTGATCATCCACTTTTGCCATTTCTTGCCACCATTCTGACCATTGACGACGCTTGAAATGGTCAAGAGGCCTTAGTTCTTGAGTCAATTGCACCTTATAAGCGTGTAAATGCAAGTCTTTATGCATAATGTTCATCAACGACGAGCGTGAGAGGTGCAATTGTTGCGCACGACGACGAGTTGAGGTGGACGGCTCTTCAACCACACTATCGCGAACAGCAGCAATATTTTCTGCAGTACGAGCTGTACGAGCATGCACTGGTGTTTTCACATCTCCTACTGACCCGGTTTGCTCAAATTTTTGCCCGATTTTTCCGATTGTACGCACATTTGGACGATTAAATTGACCGAAAAAATCACGAAGTGCACGATATGCATTTTGATTTCAACGCCCATTTTCATAATAAGCCTGAATAACTTTAACGCGTTGCTCGATTGTGTATCTTTCCATGGTTCAAGTTGAGTTAGTCTGAAATGTCAAATGAAATGCAGGAAAAAACTTGACGTTTAGGTGTGGTTCGCATTCAACATCGGCTCTACATAGGGCTCTTGAGAGCCCTAAAGAGTTATCTTGTTCAATAAATCCTTCTATCGTCAATACATCTTCGTTATTAAACCCATTCCTAGATCTTACATAATTATGGAGTGCACAGCATGTCTTAACCCATAGTATTGATAAATTAAAATTTGCACTGATAGGTTTATAAAAGATTTCCATTTATTGGTATGCGCACTCTGAATATCTCCCAGCACGATACCCTGTAGTTAAATATTCGTTTATTGTCCGACGAAACTTTACCGCCAAAACGTCTCATTATGTTTTTTGAAAGTGTAAATGCTTCATCACCAATGAACATGTAGGGTATACTTGGACTTTCAGTACCTGGGCGAGGCTGCCCCGTGGGAATGCTTAGTACATAAAAATCAGTCCTTTTCTCATTCCTTTCCAAAAGCTCCAACATCAAGGTAAATAAAGTTATATTTTGCATCAACAACCGCAAGCAATAGATACTATGAATAAAAAATTCTTACAGTTGTAAAATAGCGACCCGCTCATCTTTGGTTACCATATTCGCACGTGCTTGCCGTCAATAGCACCTAGGGAATTAGGAAACTGGCTCTATTTATGAAATCTTTCCGCAATTTCTTTCCAACTTTGTTTTGCAACTCTGGAAAAGATTCTTTTAGTAAGTATTTCCAAATAGCTCTACAAACTCTCCTCAATATCTTTCTTATTGTTATGCGTCTAATTCTGTATATCAAGTACAGATCATTCTGTATATCAAGTACAGTTACAGATCATTTTGATCACATGCACAACCCAAAAACCTTAAAATAATTAAAAACCTATAAAAAATATGTGGCAAATGGGTAGCAAGTTAGAAATTTACAAAATATAGAACTATGTAGTATAAAGTACATAAACTGTCAAAAAGTCTAGATTTTATACTCTGAGCTTACTATTGCTATTCCACTTCAACCAGAAATGTAGAAAAAAGCGTAAACGTGATATAGAATCTTTTTTGATTGATCTTATGAATGCTCCGATTCCTTCAAGCTTACCGATTGTTTCAGAAATAAATCCTGACAGATCCATGAGCTAGAGACACAACCATACTTACACCAATATGGGAACATATCAAATATAATACATTACAAACCCAATCTAGGACCCGCTGCTTTGTGTCAAACAACTTCACTCGACCACAACTCAATCAATATCCCATAATAACTATACAGATTCAAACACCTACTCCTATTCAAATCCCTCAAACACACGGGAATTATTGAAAATCTAATATCTCCAGTGTCATTGACAACTTTGGATATCCAGACATACAGTAACAAAGACATTTTGGACATGGATCATTTTCTTCATCTAATCTGATTAATGTATATATTGTAATATTTTTTGCTAGGTTTGTTAAATAAAACTTATTACTCTTTTTCGTATTTCTTCTTTATTCACACTTTCCAATTCAAAACAGTAAATCTCAATTTATAAACAACTCAAATACTTTTATTCAAATTTAAATCACACTTGTTTAATATCACAATCCAATAAGCAATACTTTTGCACACTTTCATAATCCAAAATCATCTGTGTCTCGCTCACCGTGAACACTCGCTTATATACTCAAATTAGTTGTTCTCGAAAGTTCTTGTGTTGGAATGTTCTAGATGTTTGGAATAAGGGGAAATACATTTGACATTGGAAAAGAGCTTTTTGTTTCTTCCATAAATTAGATATGCAGTTTTCCAACAGATGGCGCTGTAGTAGTATAAAGCTCTGTTCACAACATTGCCCCCTTCTTAAGATTGTTCGTCCCGAACAATTCTATCGCCAGATTCACCACTGTATCGGTGCAGTCGATCGCTATGCACAACTTTTAACTTTCCTCTTGACCCTCTTTGAATTCGGTAAACGACATCATTGATTTTCGTGACGACAGTATAAGGGCCTTCCCAGTTTTGTTGAAGCTTCGGCGACAATCCCTTTTGACGATGTGGATTATACAGCCATACACGATCTCCTACTTGGAATCCTGTCGTGTTTGCTCTTATGTCGTACCTTGTCTTCATTCGATCGCTGTAAGCGCTCATTCTAGTCCTGGTCCTTTCGTGGATGTCGATTAGCCTCACTTGTAGGTCACTCACGTAATCCCCTGTTTCCTTAGACTCTTGTGATGGATGTCCAAACCTTATCTCACTAGGCAGCCGTATGCTTCTTCCAAACAGGATTTCAGATGGTGTTTGTCCTGTTGAGCTATGTATTGCACTTCGGTAGCCCATCAAAAATAGTGGTATGTGCAGTGACGTGCCGTGGTGGTTTCAGTAGGGTGTTCACTATAAATTTTTATTCAAATCATTTATCTATTTTAAGTTTTAATCCAGGATCACGACGAGGACGTAATAGATAACCATCCCATTTCATTTTTTTCTTTTTTTATTTTTTTGTTATTTTGTTTTTGTTTTTATTTTTTATATTTTTTTGTATATTTATTTTTTTATTTTGTTTGTGTTTTTTGTTTGTGTTGTTAAGTAGTTTAGTAAAGTTAACGCAGTCCAACAGATAGTTACTTGTATATAAAGGTCGATTCGACGGGATTTCTTCAAAAAAACTTGTAGAACATAATCATAAAAAATATTTTTTGCTTTAATTTCCCTAAGAAATGATTTTTCTATTGAAATAATTGCCAGTTCTGACAATCTGTTCTCTAGCATTTTATTTCTGGCATAATGATTTTATGCGCTTAGGGGCAGAAAAAGATCGCTCGACAGAGCTACTTGATACTGGAATCGTCAAGATTACTGAGCTTAGTTTAAAATTTTCCAAAAAAAAGTCTTTAAGTTCCATATTATCGAGCATTTTTGGAATGTCCTTAATGGAAATATTTTTGAATTGTGATTGAGTAAGTTTAAAAAAACACATTAAGTTCATTCTCAAGCTTCACAAAATCAAAAAACGGACCATTCGAAGCCATCAGTTGGGAAATTTTTTTTATTTTCAGCAAATTTTTTTACGGAAAGACCAGAATGAGAATGAGAAAATAAATTTTAATTTCATCAAAACAAAAGGTACTCTTATAAATAGCGCACCGGAGACCGGACCACCACATCCACATCACTCATTTCCCATGCCTGATTATTATGATATTATGACATGAGAAATGAGAGCGAAACACTGTAAAGTAAACAAAAACTCTCTTACTCTTCGCCTTGTGCAGCGTATTGACTTTACTGCGAAAGCACTAGATCTACTGCACTTTTTTCTTATTTTTTAAATCTACTGCACCACTGCGCTTTTGCTACAATCTACTGCGATTCTTCAGATTTTGTTTGAATAGCAGCACTGGTCATAGAAATAAATGTGCTCATAACAAAATGTCAAAATTCAAAAAGATTCTTGTCTCTTTAGTGCAAGTCTTGTCAGCTATATACGTTTTTAGTTCTACTATTCTTTAATTTGTTCTTGTTTCAAAAAGTACAAATTTGTAGATGGTAAATTTATTTTGTTTACCTAGCTTTATATATTTTTGCTAAAACTATACATTTTCATTATCGAGTAAGAGTATATTTGTTCACAAATACTCGTATCTACTATGTAAATCACTTATGTTGTTTTAACAATCAACGATGATTTAAATGTGATTTAACTTTGGTTCCTTTGTTTATAATTTGTTGTTACCTAATCAAAAAAATATATGTATTTCTACTGCGAAAATTTTGGTTTTACTGCGATTTTTTTGCCAATTTACTGCGATCTGCGATTTATGAAGTCCGAACCCTGCTTGTGTTGTTCTGTTGTGCACTTGTGACCTTGTGTACAACAACAACTGGTATACAATGAACTCGCACTCTATAATGAAAATGAATCATATCAGAGTTCACTGTCTCTCTCGATGCCGAATTGAGGATGGTACGCTCAATGAAGTTGAACACCATACACCAAACCAATTTGTCTTCTTTTCTGTAGTTTGATGTTTGAGTTGTTTCTGTATGTTGATTTGCTTTACGTCGCGTTGCCCTTGCCTTTCGTCGGTGCGTTGACATGGAGAGAACATTGTAGCGTGAGAATGAATTCTCTGTCCGGATGAATGTTCGGATGAAGGATCGTGGTGCGCTCGACGAAGGTGAACACCAAGGAATATAGAATTTTGGATTTATATATACATATTTTGTCTCTTCTTTGCATTTTTTTTGTGTGGATGTGGATGTGCTTTACCTTGGTTTCAGAGGTCGGTCGGTGCGTTTACATCAGGAGAACACCCTAGAGTACTATTTTTGTTATTTTGCTTGAAAATGTATTCTTCATCCATTGCATTTGAATGAATTGCCGTGGTGCGCTTGAATAAGGAGAACATGGAGAACATGAAATATGGAACGTGACTTATGTGATTATTTTGGTAGGGTGTGCGGTGAACACCTGCGTACCTTCGAATAAACGTCACTGGGTATGTGCCTATCCCAGTTTCTTTGGTAGTCGCCTACGACCTTAGTGAGGTGCTCTTTTAACGTCCTGTTGAATCTCTCGACCATTCCATCAGATTACGGGTGAAGTGGTGTGGTTCTCGTTTTCTTAATGCCAAGGAACGCGCAGACCTCTTGGAATATGTTTGACTCAAAGTTCCTTCCTTGGTCAGAATGTAGCTCCATAGGCACACCGAACCTGCTTACCCAGTTAGACACAATCTGGTCGGCCACGGTCTTGGCTTCTTGGTTCGGGATAGCGTATGCCTCAGGCCATTTGCTGAAGTAATCCATTACCACCAGAATGTATTTGTTTCCAGCATTCGTTTCCGGAAATGGGCCAGCCACATCAACAGCAATCCTTTCAAACGGTGAGCCAACATTATACTGCATCATTTTTCCTTGCAGTTTTCTACCAGGTCCTTTGGTTGCCGCACAAGCCTCACAATTTCGGCACCACTTTTTAACGTCGTCTCTTGCATGCAACCAGTAGAATCGTTGTCTCACTTTTTCTAACATCTTGTTGATTCCCAAATGGCCTCCTGAAGGTCCATCATGCATCTTTCGAAGAACCTCTTTGATTTTCGATTGAGGTAACACAAGCTGCATCACATAGGATTTACCATCAGCGGACTCCCATTTTCGCCGAAGAACACCTTCTCGCACATGAAGTGAGTCCCATTGTGCCCAATAGGCCTTTAAAACTGGACTCCTATCGGAAATGTCATTCCATGCGGGTTTTTCTTCATGTTCTTTCCATGCGAGAAGAGGTTCAATGTCGGGGTCTTCTTGTTGAACAGATCTTATTTCTTCATTGCTCCATCCACAAATGGGGTGAGCCCTTATTCGCAGAGTGTTGATGGCGACCATGCGTTTGTTGCCATTTGACGTTGCCTCGATAGTCAGACTTCTATTGTTTTGTTTGGTCTGAGAAACCTGGATGGTGTTTCTGGGGCCATTGATACCAGAAACCAGCTTATGTCCCTCGAAGTTGGTTCCTACTCGTTTCTCTGTTGGTAAACTTGTTCGGGAAGTAACACTGGTGTTCTTGTTACCTTGTTCTGAGTTTAAAACTCCGTGTCCACAATGTTGACAAGCTCTTCTTGGTGGTAATCGACATTGACGCTGTAAATGTCCAGTCTTGTTGCAATTCCAGCACTTCGCAAGTCCGTTTCGTTGATTCCTTTGGACATCAGTTCTTCGGCATGAGCATTCTTCGACGATGGCTTCTCTAAGTCGATGTACTCCGTGAGAAGCTTGCTCCGCTGCTTCCATTGTCAAGGCAAACGCTAATGTTTCAGAAAGCGTTCGTTTTGCAGCAGTTCGCACGGTCCTTTGAAGATGTATGTCGGAAATGGCGCGAACAAATGCCTCAACTGCAAACTGGTTACGGATTTCTTCTCCAACATCTGGATATGCAAGATGAATAAGCCTTTCAATGTCCGCTTGTAGCTGTTGTAGAGTTTCGCCCCTCTTCTGAACTCTGGAATAGAGTCGTACTTTGAAGACTTCTTTCATATGGCTATTACCAAAGCCTTTGTCTATAGCCTCAACCAAGTAATTAAAGTCGCCGCTCTTATCTGCTGGTATGGTTAGCAATAACTCAGCAGCTGCTCCTCTAAGAGCAAGGGTTAGAGCTAAACACTTGTCAGCCTCATCCCAGCCATTTGCTGTAGAAGCTGCATCGAATTGCTTCTTGTATATAGACCAAGAAGTTTGTCCATCAAAGGTTGGAGGTTGCATCTCCTTTTTCCTCAAGGTTTCTCCAGAACTTTCCCGAATCTTTATATTTCGAATGCGATCTAGCTCTTTTGAAAACGTCTCCATTAGCAATGAAACACGTTCATCAAGTGCAGACACATTATTCTCGATGTTAACAAGCTTGCCTTCTAGCATGTTTCTCTGCTCTTCGAGAAGGTCCTTTTGTTCGCTATGCTGTTTATCAAGGCGTTCTTCGAGACGTTCGAGAACATTCTTTTGTTCATTTCGTAGCAGAAGACTAATCATATTTGAAACATCTACATTTTTACTTACGTCTGCTTCCTCAGCGTCAGCTTCAAAGACGAAGATGTCCGGGTCTTCATTTTGCTGTTTCAAATATTCGGCCAAACGCAGAACAAGCTCATTTTTCGATCCTGTTCTAGAAAGTTCTCGCTTGCCTAATTCACTTTTCAGCTCATTACAGTTGAGCTCTTTCAGTAACTTGCTCATTATTATTTTTTTTTTTTTTTTCGCACACTTCACTGCACAATAAGTTTTATTCCACTTTTCTGACACCAATGTAATATTTTTTGCTAGGTTCGTTAAATAAAACTTATTACTCTTTTTCGTATTTCTTCTTTATTCACACTTTCCAATTCAAAACAGTAAATCTCAATTTATAAACAACTCAAATACTTTTATTCAAATTTAAATCACACTTGTTTAATATCACAATCCAATAAGCAATACCTACTTTTGCACACTTTCATAATCCAAAATCATCTGTGTCTCGCTCACCGTGAACACTCCCTTATATACTCAAATTAGTTGTTCTCGAAAGTTCTTGTGTTGGAATGTTCTAGATGTTTGGAATAAGGGGAAATACATTTGACATTGGAAAAGAGCTTTTTGTTTCTTCCATAAATTAGATATGCAGTTTTCCAACAGATGGCGCTGTAGTAGTATAAAGCTCTGTTCACAACAATATGTAAATATGTACATAATGTTAAAAGGTAGGTTCTAGTACAAAAAAAATGTGTGTGTACTGACGTACGCGCGCTTGAAGTAAAACTTCTTTTCCCAAAAGCAAAGACTCTGTACGATTCATGTGCTTTTTCGGAAACATAAAAAAAAATCTAGTTTTTTTAGTATAGTCTTGTAAATTGCAAGATGTCAAAACCACTTCCAAACACATTTTTTTAAATAGATATTTCTTCGAATTGAAAATGATAGGAGTTTTAAATTGGAACTCAAAACTGATTCAATAACTGATTCAATTATACAAATGACGCAAATAGTTTTGAAATTACCACTTTGGTCTCTCTGCCAATTTATTGAATTTATTAAGAAAATCATGTACATATAACTGGCTTGTTACTAAAGTTGAGCAAAATGGATGGCGCTCTTTTTGACGCACAGATGCCACTTTTTTGATGAACAGATGGCGCTCTTTATGACGCACAGATGGAGCTTTTTTAACGCACATGATTACTAAGCTGGGTGCACATCATTAAATCGTAAAAGGACACTAATACAATACTAGCCATTTCTTATACTACGTTTTCACCAAGAGTAAATCCGCTAGAGATTTAAAATAAATCTTGAAGTGTTTTCACCAAAGAAATTGAGATTTATTTGACGTTTTCACTCTGTCTTGTCATTCAATTGTCAATTTGGGCAAGAGAAAAAAAAAATTGCAATTGGATAGTAAACAGGAAAAAAACAGATATTTCTATTTTGTGTTAAAGAAAGGTGCGTTCATAGGTGCGTTCTACAAAATAAGGTTTGTTTGTTTTGCAAATCTTCTGATTGCGAGAAGATTTAAAGGAGATTTATGGTAAATCCACTTAAATCCCGGATTTACCTTTGGTGAAAACGTAGTATTAGTTCATTTTTATCATCGCTTAAATTTGTCAGATTTGGGCTTTGAAATACAATTGAAAACGACAGACAAAAGTTTTTATAAGGCTCCAGTTATAGCTATGATTGAAATGCATCATTGAAAATTTTCATTACAATTTTTAAGGCGAATAAACAAACTGCAATTGCTTTAATTGATACCAAAATAAAGCTAATGAATAGTAGAATTTTTTTACTCTATTAAATACAAAATTCTGATTTGAACTTTCTTTTAAATCCACTTTTATTATTTCACTGATAGAAACCAATTTCAATGAACAGCTGATTTTCGTTTCTTTAATATGGAACACAATCATTCCACTGAATGTGTTCGATTCTCTTTCTGTTCTCAAATGTCAGTTTTCCTTTCAATGATCAACTCTAATCTCAAATGCATAGAATTGGTTGTAATCAGCCATTGAAAGGATCTTTTACTGAAACCAATCTTTCAATGATTGCTATAACTGGTTTGTCAAAAAAAATGAAGTCAGCATTCCACTGATTTGTTCCAATGATGCATTTCAATGAAAGCTATAACTGCGGCCTAATTATTTCCGATTCGTAATGTGAAGAGAATACGAAACGAGAGCGAAACATGATTCACTGTCATCTTTTCGTTGTTATAAAATCGTTCCGCAATTTCTTAGGCCTGAAGCGTAAATTCAATTTTTATTTTCGCAACTGTTTGGCTGATAAAATGAAATATACCTAATAAATATAAAGTAAAATAAAACATAAGCCCATATGTTTCATCTCAGCAACCAACAGATGTGAAACTAAAAATTGAATGTGCGCGACTGTTCTTACTTCATTAATTAATTTAATTTAAAGTGATGACAAGAAATGCTTAATTACGTATATCCTCGTCTGCTTTCATAGTTTGAATTTTGAAACTGATTTACTATAAGGACGATGTTTGATCACGCTACATCTCTTTTTTCTTATCTCATTCATTGTGTTGGAGCCCAAGGATTTTAAAATTGTAGGCAATGCTAATTTAATTTTGACACAGAATTTAAAATTCTTCGCATATGGCAATGCTAGTTGATATTTGACAACAGAGAGCACTAAAGCAGATAGTTTATTTACAAGTGTTTTTTTTTTATTTCGCCTTAAGTATTTTGTAAGTAATAGTGCTTATTTTTCAATTTAAATAGTATATAAGTATTCAGTATTGCTTAGGTTAAAGTGTTTTATGTTTCAAATAAATAAAACTATACAAAATATTTATTTGTTTGTGTTTTTTGTACAAAAGAAAGTGGTTTTCGATCGAGAAATTGTTCGGACACATAATTCATTGAAAAAAAGCTTTTATTATCTAATTTTTTAATGAAATTATTTTTTTAGTTGTTGTGTAGGTTAGTTGTTGTGGTTGTGCCATTAAAAGAACATTCTCTTTCGGCAATAAAACGTGATTTTAAAGTGTTTTAAATAACCTCTAACAAAGTTCGAACAATAATAATTGTAAGAACCATGTCGATTTAGCGTGTCGTTTTGACATGTCACTGACAGCTCCATAGAAAATTTTTTACCCCCAACGCCGGAAAAGAAGTTTTACTTCAATAATATATGATTATTTGTGGTGAAACCTTTGAGTGTATATAATATAATTATATATACTCAAAGGGTGAAAATGACGATCCTCGGGGGTGGAGTAATTTGTGTTCGTGTTACCAGATCGTCGGCTGAGAATTACAGGGTTCTATGTCGACCGACCCCCATTTCGAGTTATTCAACTTTTAAGTTTTTGATGCTCAGATTTCGTATTAAATGGCTATTGATTTACATTCGAATGATAACAAACGATAGATTATTGATAATAACTAATAAAAATATAATTTATTTGTTTATGTGTTGAGGAATTTCCTTTTAATTGCAAATTAAATTTTTTGCACAAAGTTCTATAAGCCAATTCCATGTAGTTCAAATTTCGGTGAAGGTTCTATGTACCACATAGAACCTTGTAATTGTTATTTAATCATATGAAGATTTCTAACATTTAGTTTAGTCGTTGAAAAAAACTATGGTATTCATAGTATAAAAGCAGCAAAATAGAGTATCTGAAATGATTCTCCAACTAAATATAAAACAATAAACTGATTTTTACATTTTTATTATAGGAAAATATTATATAGTATTTTTAATGCATGTAGCACCTAGTACACTATATAATTAACTTCATATATTTAACAGTTCGTTTACGTAAACAAGAAAATAGTGAGAATAAATAATAAATATAATAAAACTAATATTTTAATTATTGATTGAATGAATTAAAGGTACAACATTTAAATAAATAAGAAAATAAATAGTAATTTGATTAAACAAACTAAAATTTTAATTTTCATAGTATATTTTATATATATCTTACAGTTCAAGTAAATATGTGAATACATTTAAGAAAATTATAGAATATTATAAATTAATTAAACAAACAAGAATTTTAATTAATCATATTGGATATTTGTTCTTGTTTTCATTATATTTTCGAAATTTCTTTATCAATAAATTGCAGGCATGTATTTAAGCATTGCTTTAAATGGTTTGATTTTTCTTGTTGCAAGGTCATTTTTTAATTGTACCTCTTTTAAATTTGGCCATTGAAAAGACCACATATTCTTATTTCTTAAGGTTTTTGAACACTAAGTCTACACTTTTAAGAGATTTTTCCAGATGGGAAGTCTTAAAAAACACCTCGGTAAGGTTCTGTGTAAGTTGAAGTTGGACAACTTTCGAAAATGGTATTAATTTAATATTTAAAATCTTACAACACTCGTAAACATTTTTAAAATCTAACGGTTGCATTTGCAAAACTGTAAGATTTTGTTTTTTGAATGACAAGGGTGAATTAAAATCGCGATTCGTAAGACGCGTTGAATGCAGCTATGGGTATTACCTATTTCCTAAATTGTAGAATGTCCTGGAGTAGAGAATTTAAAATGTATATGTTGGATGTCTGGCTGATGCTTATGAAAATCAATTAATATGAAGTTTACCAACAAGTGCCGGTTTTGACATAACACGGTTTAGAATCTTCAGCAAAGCACTAGCAATATCATTTCCTGTTCTTCCCATTGTGCTTTCATCACACAAGCAGCAATAGACGTTATTATTAAGCGAAAAATGTCCTGTAAAGTTATGCACATTTAACTTTGAGTGGTAAAAAAATGAGCTTACATCAGCTTTTGGACAGGTAAGTACATTTTGCATGTCAAAGCACAAAACTGGAACTGTATTTTCTCTGTCAACTTGTCTTTGCTTGTATGCCTCTTCCTTTTCCTGAAAATGCGCATTATATTTCAAAACCAGCTCATCAGATACAGTGGTGTTTTCAACTGCTATTTTATGCTCCTCGCATAGATTTAATGCTTCAAAAACTCAATGCTGTCTCCTGTCGCTAAAGCGGAATCCACCCCCATGCCGCTATCCATAAGTGACCCTTGCATTGAGGAAACCGAACAGATCTCAGTTCTCGGTATGTGCATCACAGACGACCTTGTGTGGAATGACCACATACTCGACGTTGCCAAAAACGCTGCTAAGTGTTTAGGTTTCCTTCAACGATGCAAGAAATAAATAAAGCCTATATTCGTCCTAAACTCGAGTATAATTCCCATATTTGGGCAGGTGCTCCAATAATCCACTTGAGTCTTTTGGATAGAATCCAAAAAAGAGCTTTACAATAATTGATAGGTGATAGGACTAAAACAGAAACAATTGAATCTCTCGAGCACCGTCGCAATGTTTCTTGTCTTTCATTATATTACCGTTATTTTTACAAACATTGTTCTAGTGAAATAGCCAGTTGCATTCCTCCCCTTAAACAATTTAACCGTAATACTCGCGCTTCGGGGAATGCTCATCAGTTTACCCTTGAGCCCAACTTCGGACGTACTATTAAATTCAGAGATTCATTCTTTAGCCGCACTACACGAATGTGGAATGCCTTACCCGACTCTATATTTCCTTCCCATTGTGATATTCAGACATTCAAAACCAATGTGCATCGGTATCTCCTTTTAAATCCCCTCCCACTTTCCTAAACGATCGCACTGTGATCAATCATTTAAAATATAAAAAAAATCACATCTATCTTTCTTTGGATTATGAAAAGCCAAGTTAAATTGAGTGTTGAAAACTTGTCGATATGCATTAAATTTAACAGTTTCGTCAGATCCTGTGTTCTCTTAATACATATGAAACATTTCTGAAATTGTTAGACTTGGTTTGAGATACTGCGAACTTTGTTGCGTTTTCGGCAATCCGATAAGAATTATAAGGTTCTATGTACAAAATTAAGGAATACAAGGTTCTATGTCAATAAGAAGATGTGTAATTTTTTTATTGGTCAAAGAGAGAATTATAAAGTTTTATCCGCCAATTTTGCTACATAGAACGTTGTAATTCTTAAATTAACTTCATTTTGGTTTTTAGAACGTTTGTTTTTTGCGTTTTACGCTTTATAGGGTGAATTAAGGTGCATGTTTATGAATTCATTCGAAAGCGCTTGAAAATACGAATCCAACGACATCCATAACTCATTTTTCGTAAAAATGGCTGTTAGAACCTTGTAATTCTGAGCCGACGAGATGGAACATGGGACGGGTGCACCAGGTATTTTGGTACCTTATGTTTTATTCTTCTTTTAGATCTTAGAATAAATTTTGTTAGCTAGTGGGTGAATAGGGTAAAATCTCTATTTAAAAAAAACTTATATAGAAATTTGACCAAACAATATGATTGAATTTTTTTTTAATCAATAGAAATAGAAGAAGAATATGGAAATATGCTCTAAGGTCCATTTTCTAATATTCTAAGTACATTTCTTCGTTTCTTTGTGAATAGGCATTATTAAAACGTATTAGTAGTCATGTTACATTTCTTCCTTTTTTAGTAGATATAGAGATATGATACTCGTATGTTTGATAATGTTAATAGGCTTTTGGAAAATAAAATGCAATAAATAAATGAGAAATGCGGTGCATTACATATTTACGTATTTTGAAAGAAATAAGAACAAGAACTTTTTGAAGGATTGTTTTTGACCAATTTTTATTTTGATTAAATCAGAGGGTAAGGTTTTCAGCGCGTTTTGTTTCCTTTGGAAACCTATTCTACTTATGCATATTGACGGAAAAACAAGAAATATTTGGAGTAGGTTAAAAAAGGTAATACCACTTAAAATGTTCAAAAAAATGTTTATTTTGTATTTTGCATTTTTGGTCGTCAAAATAAAATGTTTTCTGAACAAAACAAAGATGATAAATGAAAGGGCGTTTAAACGGTAGTCACAAGAACTGGATCTTTAAAACAATCAGGACTCTGGGCTTAGCTCTTTAATTCGATACGAAAGTAAAAATTGTTCGAAAGTTATTTCCGATTCTAATTTCAAAAGTTACTCTGTATAACTTTCAAATTCAAAGAAAATGTTGCAAAGAAAACTTTGCAACTTTCGAATAAATGTTCCGGACTCGAACTGTTTTTTGTCAGAAATGACATTTTAAAATGAACAAAAAGTCAAATACATAATTTGTTTTTGATTAATTAAATTTATTCGTTAATAATTGAAGTTAACTATGGATATGGATTCAGTTACATTGTGGCTTGATGAAGAAATTTGTGCTGAAGAAAGATAATCAGAGACAATTCTAACATAATGGGTTTATCAAGTAAAAGGTAATGTGATATAAAATAAAATTTAATGACGAAATAATTTATCTTTACTAAATATTTTTTCTAGTTTTACAAAAAATGTTCTTCTTTTAAAAGATGCATTTATGTATGTATGTTTTGAACAGCATAAGTGTTGATCTGAGGGAAAGGAAAAGATCGTCTTCAATACCGTCAATTATCAAACTAGCTGCAACGCTTAAATTTCTTGCACAAGGTTGATACCAGCACCAAATAGGTCAAGATCGATTCACTGGGCTGGCGCAGCAGACGGTTTCAACGGTTATTTCTGAAGTCTGTGAAGTTATAGAAAAACAGTTGTGTACAAAACATATACATAAATTTTAATATGACGAATGAGGAAAAGATAGAATCAAAAAAATATTTCTATTTGAAATCTGCCATACCGGAAATTGTTGCAGTCGTGGATGGGACACACATTTAAATGATTAGACCGAATGAACATTTATTTTTCAATCGGAAACTGAAGCACAGCATAAATGCAATGGTGGTAAGTTCACTCTTAAATCTAGTTCTTTCTTTTAATTTATTTATGGAGCTTTGTTTCTTGTAGACATGTGATCACAGGACGATTATCTGAGCTGTTAATGGACGATACGGTGGGATATCTCACAACTCACATGTTTGGAATCGTTCCAATCAGCGGAAATACCTTAAAAACAACTTTAAAAACGCAAACAGATCAACTTGGATTATTGGTAACCATTTTCATTTATAAAATGAAACAAAATTATGATATACCAAAGCGTTGTACTTCATAGGAGATTCCGGATATCCTCTCGAACCATGGATGTTAGTACCATATCGGAATGCCCCCGAAAATGCAATGGAATCGTTGTTTAATGACAAATTTTGTTAGGTAAGATCCACCATAGAACGGGTATTTGGTGTTTTGAAAGCAAGATTTCGCTGTCTACTTGCAGCGAGGGAACTTCATTATGCCCCAGAGAAAGTTACTGAAATTTTAAATGTTTGTTGTGCTCTTCATAACATTTGTTTAATGTACAATGTTGAAGATCCTCCTGAACTGTCCCCTCGAGAAAGGGAGGACGAATCCAACATAAACGATGTTGTTTCTTGCCATTACGGTCCAGGACCATAACGGTCTAGACCAAGCGACTTAAATATTGCTAAAACGATAAGAGATAACATACAAAATAACTTAAGGCAATAAGTAAAGCAGATACATATACATACATATTTTAACAATTGAATTCATTCTATTATAAAGAAAAATAGTTATTTTAAAGAAATAAATAAAAAGAATTCTTAATTTGAACTAAAATCGCAATTTTTAATTAAGTTTAATTTTTTGGCTTGTTCTTCGTCTTCAACTCCAAAATTTGCTTTTTTAACTCTAATTTGGTAATATTAATTTTGCTTTTTTCTACTTTATTTTTTTTTCTTGAATTCAATTTTTTCTTTTTCTAGCTCAAATCTCCTCTCGTCAAGTTCTAGCTGTTTTTTTGTATACATCTCATCTAAGTCGAATTACTTTCTCTTATGTATGTATATCTTAAAATGTTTTTTAAATTTTCGTTTATTTCTTTAAACATCTTGTGAGAATTTTTTTGGTATTCGATTTGGTTCTCTACTTGTATTTTTGTAAGTAGTTTTGTTTTGACTGCAATAGTTAGACGGTCCACCTCCTGTTCCCGAAATACTATTTTTATTTTTTCGTGCTTTGCACTTTATATTGTTTTTATAATCGGCCCAAACCTTGTAAATATTATAATTTTTAAGATAAATATTTTTGAATTTGTACGAGAATTATGAATCACTTTTAAAAGCTTACTTTTTTTCATGCATAATCTTCGCGGATTGGTGGACCAGCTGCATTCAAATCGGTTGCTAAACGCTTCCACAGATTATTTGAAGTTCTCCGTGCGTCCGCAGTTTTTAAATAGCCCTTAGACAAATCCGGATGGGAACACATTAAATCAACGAGAATTTCAAATTAATTTTTTTTCGTATTCATATTTTTGTTCGTGGTTTCCCTTTAAAATAACAAAATCATCAAAAATATCATCATATTATGTGACCCGGCCTATGAAAAGGTGGCTTATGACTCAAAAAATTATTGTTCACTTTTTTTTTGGTTAGGATAGTTTTTGAGAAGCTCTTTCACATGGTGAAAACCAGAAAGTCCTAACCTGCTTAGAACGCTACAAAAATGATTTTACAAAGAAAAAGCTATTTTGCACAAAAAAAGAGAGACACTGGGCAATGGGAAGGAAGGAGAACAACTACCGAGAAACTGACGAAATGCATTGTTCATCTTTAACAGCTGATTTATCGAAATTTTGTTTATGAGTCATAAGCCACCTTTTCATAGACCGGGTCACGTATTAATATTTATTATGTTTTCTTCAATTAATTTATAATTTTAAAATAAATTTACTTACATTTTAGATTTATCAAAACTTTTCCGGATGGTTAATAGATATCGAATGAAATTTCAGATATTCGAATGTATTTAGCAACGAAAATAGAGTTGTCAAGTACGACATTTCCGAATTTCGAGCAAATGTATCTAGATAAATGAAACTCGGATTTCAATTTCCGAATTTCGAATAACACAGTACATATTTTCCGAATTAGAACGATTTAACTTTAGAATGGAATTACAAAGTTAGGCCCCTGAACTTCTGTATATATTGTAATGCATATTTTCAAAAACACTTGTTTGAAGATTGCAAA
This sequence comes from Philhelius festivus, assembly GCA_963931855.1. Taxonomy (NCBI): domain Eukaryota; kingdom Metazoa; phylum Arthropoda; class Insecta; order Diptera; family Syrphidae; genus Philhelius; species Philhelius festivus. The sequence continues at coordinate 90,068,372 of OZ007555.1, forward strand.
AACACAAACAAATTTATCGAAGGCGGAAATCTGAGTCTCAATTTAAGTAGGTATGCCTTATGATAAATTAATAACTTTGAGTTTACTGTTAATGTTTTACCCATTTGTATTGATACTACAGTACCATTTTGGCATGGTGTATTAGTAGTTTTAAAAGTAGTTTAAAAGTAGTTTATAATACAACAGAATTGTTCGAAGTATTGAATTGACATATTTTTGATAGTTAATGGATGGATGGATGGCTGTTCCTCTGAATGAAACATGTTTATTAATTTCACAGGAAGGGCTATATTTTGTTGCTACTTTGGTTGTACTGAGTGCCGAAAAAGAATCTTCACCCTTAATATTAACAATCGCAGACCAGCCAACAATAAGTATTTCATCTAGGTCTTTTTCACAATTAGAAAATTGTGATGTAAGAATAAAGGTTTCTCATATTTGAATCTCGAGGAAGAGCATGCGAAAGTGGTTTCTGGACCAGTTTATTGAGGTATAAATAACAAAAATCCGAATAATCAGCAAAAATATCAATGTCAAAAGAAAGGAGTGATCTTATGGTCAAAATTATTCCCCTTAATTTACAAAATCGGTATTATGGTGGGTGACCATTTTTAAATATATAACATTTTATGATTTTTTTTTGAAAAAGATTTATATGGATTCGGCTTTACCCCCAACAAACCAATGACTGTCGATATTTTCAACTATAGTATCTCTATATCCTAATTTTGAAAATAGGTTTCAGTTTGTTCAGCCTTGGTCACATTATATCACAAGCCTTCAAAAATTTAAAAATTTGTTTCTCTTGGAAAATGATGTCGAACTCACAACGTAGTTGTATTTAAAATTGGAGCAGCGCCCTCCAACCATAGAAACGTAGAACGCTTTTTCTTGACTTAAAAAAACTGTTTCTATTTCTAAAAAACTACCTACCTTAATTCTATTTACTAACGTCTCATTGCAATGCTTCAGATAAGTATTTATTCGAATTTTTGCTTTAGTTTAAAATTTTTTGTTTTGTTACTCGTATCATGATGTTTTTGTGCTTCCGAAAATTCATCGCTCGAAGAATTTCAAATGTTTTGAAATCTGTTATGGTTAAATATTCATTAAGATCTTCTATTTCTTCAAATGAAATGCTGTTAAGATTTGAACCACAGGGATTTGAAACATTTCCAGACTTAATATGGAAATAGACCCTTTTTTATTTTTTTTATTTAATTCTCTTTCATGTATATTGCACATAAAAACAAACTTTTAGAAAAAACGTCCTTCTTTAGCTTACCAGGTCCATGCCATTTTTACGTGCGACATAGAGGTAATGTACGCAAAGACTTGAAAATACAATGATAAGAAAGGGGTTTCACAATTCTGTCTGTCTGTCTGTTCGACTACAGATTGAACGGCTAGGTCGATTTTCTTTAAAACTAGTAAATATTATTTTTAAATTTTTCCTCCCACAGGTTTTTTCTTGTTTTTTTAAGACCATAAATACCTGTCCAACAATTTGTTTTCGAAATTTTAGAAAATATTTTTTTTTCTCAAAAACTGTTCCACAATTATTAAAAAAAATCATTTAGAATCTGAATGCCTATATTAAACATAATTTCTTATTTTTATATCTTAACAAAATCATAAATACGCCGCCTGCCTAAATTTCAACCAAAATTGGTAATTGACGGTACCTTTTTTCTTTGGTTTTTGGTTTTCTCAAAAACTGTTTTTTTTTTCGATTTTAAGCATTCTCATTAACGGTATAACGGATTTAAATGCAATTTTTTATATAGAAGAATCTAAAAAAAATATTAAATAAGCTTCCAAAAATTTATTTTGAATTTATTTAGAAAATAAATTTTTTTTGGAAATTCGATATTTCAAAAACTGGTCATCAAGTTTTTTTTTTAAATTAAACTTTTATTTGTAAAATAATAAAAACCTATAATTGAGGTACCAGTAACTTATTTTAACGATTTAGAATTGTTATTCTTGCATGAATTCATATTTGGTTATGGAATAGGAGGCCATAACGGCTCGTAGAGAGTCTAAACCTAGTAACTTACAACTCTCAACCATTCCTGTGTAACTTAAGATCGGTATACCTTTTCCGAATCCCTTATCAGCCCACAAACTATTCATTTTATAATCTTATGCCTCGTTTACTTCGTTACTCTAACAACGTTTAGAATGTATGTGTACATGTACACTTCGTAGTCTTCCTCGCAAGTTACCAATTAATGCGTTTGGTATTATTATTTTTTTTTGTTTTTTGTTTTTCGCTGAACACTTATAAAAAACAAAACTCCACACACTTTTTTCCACAAATAGAACCAGTATCAGACTATCCATAATTTAATGTGGAAAGAAATCTTATTTGTAAGTGCTACAAGCACAAAGACTTAAGCAGAGATAATTATATAATTATCTGACTTAAGAGTAAAGTTTTTATTGATTCAACATTCTATTTAACATTTTTAACACCACGCCACTGATTTTCATATTCAGCAGGACTTTGGTTAGAAGTTTATGCCGAAATACGAATACCTTACAAACTACTATACTACGAGTATAAAGATAAACCCACTATAATGCCACACAAACAGCATCCTTCTGCTGAAGAGCTATCTGTCCGTACCCTAGGTTTACGAGAATTCGGGCAAAGGCCATAGCAATCGACAGGGTAAGTCGGTCATTCGCACAGTCATCGTCCATTATGTATGTACGAGTACATATATCATAATTTAAATTTAGTTGATGCCATCTGTCATAGTACGAGTACATTGCTAAAAAGGATGGGCTGAATATAGTTCATATATGTACCTACTTACTCAGGGAACTATTGTTAATTGAAGCCTGAAATCCTGACGTTGTCGATGTGCGATGTGTTTTTGCTGATGCTTGAACATTTTGATTCACAATATTATGTAAGCACAAAACGCTGTCAAATGAATTTGAATGCATCGAAAATTTGAATAATATGAATCTTTTAAATAAAAACAAAAAAAAACAATTCTTATGACTTTTCAAATGAGTAGGTACTTTAAATCTATAAACAGCAATTTCAATAAAAAAAATCTTTATTTTGTTTAAATCTCTTAATTTGTGATTGAGATGTACATATACATATCGCTAGAGTCACTAATTGGGCCTTGTGAATAAAAAAAAGCTAAAGTTAAGACTGGGGTTTTTAAGTAAAAGCTGGATTTTTAGTGAATAAAAAAACCTTAAGCTAGCTAATTAAAGATGTTTTCTAGTTAGCTTTTTTTTAAAATAGTTTTAGCTTGTTTTACAAGCCTAAGCTTCAATTTGTGTGAATAAAAATAGCTTAAACTAGAATATTTATTATAGTTAAAGCTACAAAAATTTCAAGATTTAAAAAAACTTGTGCGAGCTGTTAATTTAATATAAGGGAATAGCTCAAAAATAATACAGTGAACGTATGTATAGACGCAGAAACTGACGGACGTTATAATAAAAACATTTTTTACCCGAAACCAATACTTGCTCTATAAAACCGATAACAACCCAGTAGGAAATTTCCAAAAATTCACTAGTGAAGAAGTAGGTGTTTCATCACGGAAAAGGAGCTGCACCCATGAATTTCCTACGGAATCCTATGAGGAATTTAACACAGGCTTGTCATTGCAAGGAGATACACACTTTCTCGATGCATATTTTGTTGTGAAATCACTATGCTCACGGCATCTTCGATTTCATGGGTAATTTTTGTGTCTGAAAAATCTGGTTCTATTGATGTGATGCTTTCCTCAATGGAAATAAAGTAATGAAAAGTGAGTCAACATTTAATCAATTGCCTCAGGGAAAGAATCATTGAAAATACTAATTATTCACTACAGAATTGTGTACATATTTGAAGCTCGTTTTTTCAGTTTTGAAAAAAGGAATACATTTAGGCGATGTTTTATTAAGAGAAGGAATATGAATGAAATCATTATCCATTTCTTTTCTTATTTCATCAATAGAAGAAGCGGCTGAAATATATGCAAATTTATAGTTTGAATGAAAAAAAAAAAAAACAAATTAAATTTGTGTTATGTACGTATCTATTTTATTAACTATTATAATACATTTTAAAGAAGTTAGTAGATATATATGTCTTACATTATCTTGTCTTGTAGGACGTAACACAAATAGTTGGTCGAAAAACTCTCCTTTGACACTTGGTAGAATTTGGGGAGCAGCTAAGGGATTAATCATCTTCATTCTCCTGTTCATTTGAGATCTAAGAAAAAGAGGAATATTTACTTTTTGCAAATCATTCAAAAGAATATAGGGAATTTACCGTTGGTGAATTGTTTTCCTTCTCCATGGTTGTTATTTAATCTTTAGTAAATTGATTGAAAACACACAACCCCGCACAACCGTTTTCTGTGATCACAAAATTGACACTAAATCATTCCAAAACAAAAGAAATAACTCATGACAAAAAAAGACCTATTGAGCGTCGCCGACCCATCGCGGGAAAAACCCAAAAAAAAGGATTGTTTATTGCAGGTCAAAATCTCTCTCTCTTTTTCCTCTCAGCTCGCAGACTAGAAAAGAAGAAGAAAAGAAAGGGTTGTTTTCTCTTTCACATCGCCGGCATTAAACACTCAATTGTGGATTAGAATAACCACTGAAAAGATGCAGGAAAAGTTATAACGTGTTCAGCATTGTATTCATTAACATTAAGGATGTGTAAGAAGGATATTGCCTTTTTTCATGTTTTCTTTACCTTCTTTCGAGAACAAAGCACAAGATGCTACTGGGATTGCAAACTACTGACTCATTGCATGACTTTCGATGAATGAAACCAATGCAGACCTTCTACTCAATGAAAGTGCCTCGTGATTTCCACGAGGAATTCAACTTTATTTTTCCTTGAGGAGCAAATTTCCTACTGGGAAATTGTGCGAAAACATACTTCCTTTCGGTCATACATGTAAAGTTCTAGCTAAAGCTACCTGTCCATACATGTGAATAAAAAACGAACAGCTTAAATTACGAAGCTTTAGCTAGAATTTTCTAGCATAAGCTATTTAGCGTTATCATTTTTACTTGCGATATAGGTACTATAGGGAAAGTTCTGCATTTGGAAAAAAAATCGAACTCGAGATTTTGATCAAAGTTGACATTACGATGATAGCGACGACAAATAAAGTGGGTCCGACAATTCCGTCTGTCTGTCTGTATGTCTGTCTGTATATCTGTATGTCTGTACCTCGAACTACAGCCTAAGCTACTTAAGGGTCTTCGGTGATTCCCTAGAGGGAAAATTGAAATTTTTTTTAGCTCTAAAACTAACGGTACCCCCCATACACCCGTAATGCATAATCTTATTTATTTTGAAAACGGCTTTAACGATTTTGATAAAAAAATATGTGTGATTTTATGGATATGGACTACATTTTTGTAAAAAAAATTTTTGGGGCAAAATGATATTAATGGTACCTGTCATAGAACCTTTTTTTTTATTTTCGACTTTCTCATTAACGGCTCTTACGATTTTAACCAAAAAGTTTTACCAGGAGCCCCCTTAAATTTAAAATAATATTGTATGTAAAATTATTCGAAAAAAAAATATTTATTTTGTTTTTTGAAAAAATAAATTCCAATTTATTTTTTGAAAAATCAATATCTTGAAAACGTGTAATCGATTATTTTTTGAAATTATTTAAAAAATTGGCATCCCAAATTTTGTTCTAGAAAAATTTGGAAGAAATTTGTTATATAAAAAAATACTTTAATAAAACGATCGATGTTTAAACTTTCTTTGCGTAAATCCATACTTTTCCGGAAATCAGACGGCAATTCCATGCATTGTATTTATAAAATGTATTTTGAATCCCAAGGTACTTTTACATAAGAGCAAGTTCGTGCGATCCAGTCGTGCACTTTATTTTTATTCACATGAAACAAAGATTAAGCTAGAACTGTCTAGCTTTAGATGCTAGTTGGCTTTAGCTTCCTCCAAAAAAAGTTTAACCTTTTTTTTATTCACAACACCCATTACCTTGACATAAATTATTCGATTGGTAATCGATAAAACGGAGCTACGGCAGTTTAAACCAAGTCATAGTGGATAATTATTAATGTCGAGGTAAGTTAGTGTTACTCGTAAAGTGGCACTTTTCGTATAATGTGGATTTAAATTTCAGCTCAGAGTTATTATTATACAGATAGATAAATTCAAAGTGTCGATTTTCTCCACAACTAATGATTTGATGTTCAGTTATTAATTACCAGCCACAATTTGTTAAGAGATACTCTTTACTAACATTTGTTACAAATAAAAAAAATTGTCAATAACAATCATTTTCGTTTAGTGCCATTGTTTTCAATTAGAAAATACGATAAGCATTAAACAAAAACTAGCAATGTACTGACATTTTTCTCTTAAATCTCTTAAATATAAATAAAAAAAATAAAAAAAACTTTTTTGTAAAAAGGTACTGATACTACTTATATTTTGTCAAGTAACATAACTTTTTAACCACTTCACTGTCCCAAGAATCATATTTTATTCACCAATTTATTTGTGTCCTGTGCTTCACGAGTCCATAAATCAAATTTAGTTCATAAACATAATTATAGAATTCGTCTTCACTGCCCCATACAAATTAAAAATCAGCAAAAACGTCTATTATTTTTATTCCCAAGTAAATCAAATTTTTTTACGATTTTGTTTTTTATTTTGGAAGTACATACATTTAAAAGGTTGTAGAATCTGTATTCTTATGACGAAAATTCAATCATCTCTCTTACATATGTACGAGTAGATATAACTGTAAACACGAATTATGAGATCTACTTTATTTAGTATACCAAGTCATGATTTTTCGTGCGGAGAAATTGAATGAAGCCAATTGATCTGCATGTGGTTTTATTTTTTGCTCTAGTCCTCGCCCTTATTTCTCTCGATTCATTGCCATGACAAGTCGAAAGCATATGAAATTACTTTTATCAGGCCATTTAAGGACAGTAATGCAATGCAGTAGATCAATGCTTTCAGATTTTTTCAATTTAGCTTTATTCACGAGTAATGGAAGATGGGTTCGATGTTTGCGCAAGTCACTTTTAAGCTTTTATAAATAAATTGAAAATGGTATGCTACTATAATAATTTTATCAGCGATAATCATTCGCATCTCATTTTAAACTCGTTCACATAATTCCACCAGAACAGACCCTGGACACTCCATACCTTCCATCGCCGACTCCCACGTTTCTCCAAAATATTGACTGCATTTATTTGATATTGAATGCTTGTAAGTTTTTACTTGCGACTTATAGGTACTATAAGGCAAGTTATGCATTCGTAAAAAAAATCGAACTCGAGATTTTGATCAAAGTTGACATTACGATGATAGCGAAGACTAAAAAAGTGGGTCTCGCAATTCTGTCTGTCTGTCTGTTCGACTACAGGCTAAACGACTCGGCCGATTTTCTTTAAACTTGGTAGATATCATTTTTAATTTTTTCCTCCCACACGTTTTTTTCTTTTTTTTTTAAGACCAAAAATAACGGTACCCCCCATACGAATTTTTTTCGAAATTTTATAAACATTTTTTTTTCTCAAAAACTGTTCAATAGATTTTAAGGCACGAGTACGATAACTTGGCCGCCAAGATTTGATGACGGATTTTTGTAGAGGGGTCAAAAATAAGCACTTTTTACTACGGGAGGGGGGGGTCTATCTCCCCCCGTTTAGGAGGTAGGGGCACTTTTAGAAAAAATGATTTAAATTGAAAAAAAAATATTAAAAAACAACGGCAACACCTACAAAAAAGTGCTATACTGCGTTGGAAAGCCAGAAGATTGTTCTATAATCCTGCATTTAAATTAAATTACTCATGTCAATGGTTTTTGAGAAATTCGCATTTAAAGTCCAAATTTTGATAAAAAAAACGTGAAAAAAAAGTTTAGACCGATTGTTTTCAAAATTGTGAAATGAAATGGTAAATTAGCTTATATGTGTTTCATGTATCTATCAGTTCTTAATCGAACACAAAAAACCGCATGGTCCTATGTCTTCTGGTTTTTGAGAAAACCTCCGTTTAGGAGGTAGGGGCACTTTTAGAAAAAATGGTTTAAATTGAAAAAAAAAAATATTAAAAAACAACGGCAACACCTACAACAAAGTGCTATACTGTGTTTGAAAGCCAGAAAATTGTTCTATAATCCTGCATTTAAATTAAATTACTCATGTCAATGGTTTTTGAGAAATTCGCATTTAAAGTCCAAATTTTGATAAAATAACGTGAACAAAAAAGTTTAGACCGATTGTTTTCAAAATTGTGAAATGAAATTGTAAATTAGCTTATATGTGTTTCATGTATCTATCAGTTCTTAATCGAACACAAAAAACCGCGTGGTTCTATGTCTTCTGGTTTTTGAGAAAATCGAAAATAACTTAAACTACTTTTCTACAAAATGTTTGATATTTTTTGCTTCCTTACATAAATAAATCAGTGCTAGCTTCCAACATTACAATATATAAACAGTAAAGTATGTATGGGGGGGCATGCTGCCCCCCTGCAACCCCCCTGCTTGGGCACACTATAGGATTTGGGGTAGGTGCGAGGTTGGGTGCATGCAAAGTTTCTTTTGCATTCACAGAATCTGTATTTAAAAAAAATCAAATTTATTCTATTTATCCAATGCCCACTAAATACATATAAAATACAATAAACGATCTTGAAAACCAAAACAAACTTCCGACCATGTTCACCAATACATGGCACTATTTTTCTATCGAAAATACTGCCTAGAAAGGAAATATAAGGACGACTGGGGTTCGCAAATAATAGAGTTTTTATCAGATGTAAAAAAAGTTTACCCTTGTTATACCGATGGTGATATATGTGAGGGCTTACAGTTAAAAGACATCGGTCCTCCCACCCTTCAGAGCGAACATTTAGAAAGTGTTTTACCGCCAAAACATCCTCGGCTTCCCACCATAAAAGAGTAACTCAACGAACTCGACAGTTATAGTACGGACGATGGCTTTGTTGACGAGACTTACACACCTTTTTAATACATTTTGACCTTTTTTAACTAACTATGACTGACTAACTCCTGACTAACTGACAAAATAACTGACCCAGATGCAATTCTACCTCCTCATGGTGCATTCTGGGTAACGCTAAATGAATTGCGGTACTGAACTAACAAAGAATTATTATGTTTATTAACATTAATCCTTAAAATGGAATAACCGTCACCACCAAAAATCAAAAAAAGCAGTTTTGGTAATTTTCGATTTTCTCAAAAACTAGAAGACATAGAACCATGCGGTTTTTTGTGTTCGATTAAAAACTGATAGATACATGAAACACATATAAGCTAATTTACAATTTCATTTCACTATTTTGAAAACAATCGGTCTAAACTTTTTTTTCACGTTTTTTTTATCAAAATTTGGACTTTAAATGCGAATTTCTCAAAAACCATTAACATGAGTAATTTAATTTAAATGCAGGATTATAGAACAATTTTCTGGCTTTCCAACGCAGTATAGCACTTTATTGTAAGTGTTGCCGTTGTTTTTTAATGTTTTTTTTTTTAATTTAAACCATTTTTTCTAAAAGTGCCCCTACCTCCTAAACGGAGGTTTTCTCAAAAACCAGAAGACATAGAACCATGCGGTTTTTTGTGTTCGATTAAAAACTGATAGATACATGAAACACATACAAGCTAATTTACAATTTCATTTCACAATTTTGAAAACAATCGGTCTAAACTTTTTTTCACGTTTTTTTTTATCAAAATTTGGACTTTAAATGCGAATTTCTCAAAAACCATTGACATGAGTAATTTAATTTAAATGCAGGATTATAGAACAATCTTCTGGCTTTCCAACGCAGTATAGCACTTTTTTGTAAGTGTTGCCGTTGTTTTTTAATATTTTTTTTTCAATTTAAATCATTTTTTCTAAAAGTGCCCCTACCTCCTAAATGGGGGGAGATAGACCCCCCCCTCCCGTAGTAAAAAGTGCTTGTTTTTGACCCCTCTACAAAAACCCGTAATCAAATCTTGGCGGCCAAGTTATCGTACTCTCCCCGATTTTAAAAATAAAGATACAGAAAAATTTCATTTAATTAAATCTAGGTATTGGTTAAAAAAAAATTTCCGAAAAATGGTTATTGAGGGTACCCCCCATGGAACCATTATTTTTGTTTTTGATTTTCTCAAAAACGGTTCAACCGATTTTGATCATTTTTTTTTGCTAAAGCTCCCCAAAAACATAAATAGAATTGTGTACTCAAATTTTCAAAAAAAAAATTTTTGGATTTTTAAAAAAACTTCAAAAATTTTTTTCAAAACTCAATATTTCGAAAACCCCATGCTAGATTTTTTTTAAACTTGATAAATAAAAGTTTCTCAATATAATCTACAAAATGTGAAAAAAATTTTTTTATTTTACCTAGAAATAAAGGTACCTACCATACAAATGCTAAAAAATTAAAAAAAAAATGGTTTTCAAAAATCGCATTTTTCTTTCAATTAATTTTTACGATCTTTAATTTAATAAAAAAAATTTTGAAATTAAGATATTACAGCTTGTACCTACGATAGAACCATTTTTTCGAATTTTGAATTTCTCATTATCCACATAACGGATCTTAATGAGAATTTTTATAGAGAAGCTTCTAAAAAGTCTAAAACACATTGCATTTCAAAACTTTAAAATAAATATTTTTTGAATTTTTGAAAAAAAAAAATCTATTTTTTTTCTTTTTTTTTGAAAATTCGATATCTCCGAATTCGTAAATTTAATTTTTATTCGAACAATAATAAAAACTTTAAGCTAGGGTACCAAAATTTTTTCTTAAAAGGCTTTTAAAAAGTTTGTATATAAAAGCTTCTTTTAAAGAAACCACTACAAGGACTTATAATTTTTGTTAAAGACTAAAAAAGAATTTAAAAATTAATTTTATCCTTATGAACAGTTTTCTCTAATAACATTCGTTTTTAAAATTCCCAGTCGATTACATATGAGCAAGTTCGTGCGACCCAGTGTGCATTTTATTTTTTTAAGTGGACCATGAAATTTGCTCACTGATTCATCTAGCACCAGTATCTCGGAAGGAGTATACAATGAACGAATGTTGCCGAACAGTGTTCTTATCAAAGAATCAAATTTTGTAAATCTTAGGTATGTATTATTTCCTGGCATGAAGAGGGCGGGTTAAATGGCAGAAATGCAATGTCAGAGAAAACCTATTATGTACATATATATATATAAGCATTTAATTTATGGTTACACTATTTTGATATACCTACCGTAAAACGGTGTTACTTTGCCCCAGCAGAGGTTACTTTGCGCCATTGACGAAAAGAGTTTGTTTCTTTATTCACGTTCAGAAATGTTACATTCCTTAAAGGGAATCTACCAAATCCCAGTAGCAATTTTTCAATTTTTCACCAAGGAATCACCACGAGATTCACGAAGGAACAGAGCCTTCACCAATGAATTTTTTGGTGAATCATTTGGTGAAATTAACATTGGGATGTCATTGGAGTTCACCAGTGAATTTCTTGGTGAATATTCATAGGTGAAATCATTGAAAATGAATATGCTGCGTTTTCATTTGTTCTGTTAATCAGGTGAAACATAAAGTGAAAGGTTATTGATGAATTCATCTCTTTTTTGGAAGTTGAATTTTCATCAACATTTATTCATGAATGAAATATAACATGAAAACGCATCTATGAAATCATTGATTAACAGTTTTGCCTCTTTCAACCATGAACGTTAACGTGTTGTACTCTTGAATATTTTCGGATATCTGATTATTTATTTGGCAAACGTTTTGATGAATACTAGTTGAACACGGGTCAACTGCTCGTATATCATTAACTATTTCGATCACAGGCACAGGCACTATATCGCTAACTATCGCTTCTTCACGTATTCCCCTCATTCTAGCAGTAGGTATACCTACTTTTTAACAAATTCACTCACCAATTATATTTAAAAAATAGTAATTTTATTTTCTTCGCTTTTTCACCTATCAACTTGCACTTTCATCCGTCTTCGACAAAGATCTCGTTGGCACTGATTAAATTAAAGAACAAAACATTTCTTAACGATCGCAGAAGAAAGAACATAGACAATAAAAAACCTAAACCGTTCTAAAGTAGTAAAAACATTTTTTTACGATACTGGAAAAAACCCAAACCGTTCGCGTCGCATCGTCCGCGATCAGCCAAAGTGCATAATGTTTATATCTATTGATACTTTCAGGTCATTTTTAATTCTTTTTTCCAACAAAGGGATAATTATCCCAATCCATTAAAGAAAACAAAATAATACTTGCTGCGCTAATAGAGAATTTTTTTTGTTCGTTTTGTTCTTCTTCTAATGAAAGCAACACACAGTGCTCAATGCTATTTGCGGGCTCGTGAAGCTGTGCAGGACTTTTCCTCACTGAAATCACAATGTATTTGCATGCGAAAATGTACCGAGGAAAAAGGGCATTACTTTGCCCATAGGAAATCATTACTTTATTTTCCCCTATAAAAGTAAGGAATGAATTCATTGCTGTTTTCACCAAAATTTTTCATCGAGGAAGAAATTTGCCACTGGGCCGGCAGTTAGTGAAAAGTAATCGACCTATGTAGTTCAGTAAGCAAATTTGTATAATTTTTTAAGTGCAAAATTTAGTCTATAAAAACAGTTGTGTGAGTTTGAATGAAGTAAGCACCGATTTTCTATTTATAATATTATTTTGTTAATACTTTACGCATGCCATTTGTTTCTTTTATTAATAAATAATATTTATTAGATTTTTTTTTTCTAACCATGTAGTTTTTTTTTGATTTTGGGGTTACTTTGCTCCAGGTGCAAAGTGACCCCAAAACATAAAAAAGTGATGGTTGCTGTATTTTTATGTTTATATTTATTGAAATTTATTATACTTAATTTAACTAGAAATGCCAAATTGTTAAAAATTGTTTTTATGATTATATTAAATGTATTTAAGTAGATTTAGTGAAGTGTTTTGTTTGTATTCTTTAGTTTTCCAGCTTGATAATGCAATAAAAGAGTCTGTTTTGTTTTTGTTATTGTTATTGTTGTTTTTTCGATTTTGTAATTTTTACAGATATGACTCTTGGAATCAGTAGAATTGAAATAAAATACTAACTTTGCTCCAGCTCTTAAGATAAAGAAATATAGTTTGAGATGGAGCAAAGTAACCCCGTCCCTTGGACAACTTTGCTCCACTTTTCAACCACAAAAAAAAAGTATTTTAACTATTATTTAAACAGTCTTAAATGCATAAATGTATTATCTAACATCTTATTAATGAAATGGGGTGGAAACAAAAATATATAAAAATTATTTGTCTTACATTTTTGAGAAATTTCTAAAAATAGTGCAAAAAACGGAGCAAAGTAACCCCGTTTTACGGTACCTGTTTTTTTTTTAACATTTTTAAGCAATCCATAAGATCCATTTTTCTTCAAATTTTTTGAGCCCAAAAAATCTAATCCTAAAGTTTGCCAGTGGTAAAAATGCTTCATAGTCATAGTAAATAAATCGGACCACATTAAATGCTACTGCACAAACATGTGACATGATACAAAAACAAGTTTGCTAAAGTTTTATTTTAAAAGATAAGCATTGAAAAGAAAAACTAATTACGAACTATTTGTAGACCGCAATGAGCGCACCTAGAATAAGCACATCTCATGGTGACAATTTTTTTTAAGGCGGTACATTCTTCAATATTTTGTGTAGCTTGTTAAAAACTGTAGCATAATTTTACTGCTTATAAAAAAAAACTGCTGATTCTTAGGCTGAAAACACACCGGATAAAGCAAAACATGTTTTTTTGTTTCGTGAAACAAGAGAACATTGTTTCTTATGAGACTAAACACACCAAAGAAAACGAAACAAAACACGTTTTTGTTTTAAAGTGTTTCGATGGTGGTTGTCGAACATACATGTATTGTATACGAGCAACACACACCGAATGCAACAAAACTGTTCCGAACAAGGGTCGTTGACGATAATTGCATACTTTCTTATGGCGCAAGGCACACCAAATGAAACAAAACATAAAAACAAAAGCAAAACAGAAAAACATGTTTCGTTGCCGATAGCTGACCTATTGTTTTTTGCAAAACAAAATTTTGATTCCGTTCTTTTTATTTTCTTCTTTTGTTGCACTTTACAGATTTATTTGCTTCTACGTTTACTCTGTGCGCGAATTTTAAATAAATATGAACGTACATAAGTAGATGGAGAAAAGTTCTTTTTTTAATTGAGGCAAGAAGACCTATCTATAGTTATAAAAATAAGGAACATTTAACTTACTATTGATAAGCTGTGGATTGCTACTTCCTACTACGACATTTGAAGATTGGCAAGGTTAAAAGCTTATCTCTTTTCTTATAAATAACACCATAATGTCTATTTTGTAAACACAAAATTGTTATTTGTATTTACTTGCCGTAGAGTTATGATCTTTCAGCCGGAGTTAAGCTTTTACGATAGTTCGTATTTTGTTTCATTTCAACGTACACCAAACGAAAAAAAAAAAAAACCTTTTGTTTAGTTTTATTCTGTTTCGCTCGGTGTGTGTTCAAATAAAAAATGTTTTTTTTGACTATCGAATCAAAAACGTTTTGCTTTATCCGGTGTGTTCTCAGCCTTTATACTTCTTTCTAAACTTTGTTTTTTGGTGATTCTTTCATTCGAATGAATGGTTCAAGGATAAATATTTATACCCGTTGTTCATGTTTCTAACTTGCAGCCGCGGTAATTGATTTCCCCTCTTACGAAGATTTTCACATTTTATTATTAATTTTTTTTATTGAACCAAATACACATGCAAATCATTTAGTTGCCGGTGTACTTGATTCCTTTTTTTACGCTGGCGAAACCAATTCGAAGACGCGAAAAAAAGGTCAGGACTGCAAACATTGGCTCTGCCAGTGCGGCAAAAGCCTACTCTACGACATTGGTTATAGTACATACTATTAAAAAGTGAAACGATTGGGGCGGCATCTAGATCATATAAGCAGTACTTGTTCACTATAAGTGTCTTCTAAATATGGTGTCTCTGCAAGAACAATATTAAAATTTTATTGAAAGAGGAAATAAGAATAATGGAAGAACGAGAAATTTGTATACATGAACATACCTATGTGTACATTATGTACATATAATTTTTTTTTTCATTGGGAGTGACATTTTGTGAGTATAGGTAAAATTATATGTAAATGCATGAACAAATATAAATAGGGTAAGACACCCAGTGACCGACACCCTTAACAGAAATTTTGAGTTTGTAAATTCATAACTATTCTTTCGCTGGACCAATTTTAATGATTTTTGAAGTAAAACTTCTTTTCCGGCGTTGGGGGTAAAAAAATTTCTATGCAGCTGTCAGTGACATGTCAAACCGCCACGCCATCCGTCAAAGACAGCGACATGTTTTTAGAATACAAAGTAATTATAACATGAAGTTGGATACGATTTAGAATTTACATATTTCAAATGGCTGCATTCAAAGATAAACATAAAACTATAGGTTCAGACGCGCAATGGCTATGCAACACGAATAATTATTGACAAGCATATTGCAATCCAAATAAATTTTACCAACACCTAACCCTCGCATACAAAGTACTGGCCAAAAAGTTGGGTATATCCACTACCATTTGTATTCTTGCTGTCATAGACGGCATGCCATATGACCATCAGGTTGCCTGAAAGTTTTGAAATTATACTTTTTAATAATATTTATTCGCTTAATCGCACACGCCACCGACATTTGTTTCGGTATTTATAAATTTGAACGTCACCCGACTAATCAATCAAATACTTTAATAATTAATTTTACAAGAGTGCCGCTGTCAGTGTACTTGCTTTCCAAGTTGCCTGGATACTGAATTAATGCCAGGTGACTACTAAGTTGCTCGGGTTTGTACGGGTTAATAAGAAATGCTTGTGTACATTACAAGATTACAACATGCTTGCCAATACTTGCACGTGCAGCCCTAGGGTAATACAAACAAAGCGAGGCAACTTGCTTGTCAAGTGGCATGGCAGTTTTGTACTTTTCTTCTCGATTTCATTTAAGGCTAGGCGCGCACATTCAATTTTTTGAAGTAAAACTTCTTTTCCGGCGTTGGTGGTAAAAAATTCTCTATGCAGCTGTCAGTGACATGTCAAACCGTCACGTTATCAGTCAAAGACAGTGACATGTTTTAAAAATACAAAATGTTTGTTCGTAGGTTATAATCTTACAGAAGCTTTGCTTGAGGAAAAAGAAGTTTTACTTCAACCGCGCGTACGTCAGTACACACAATCTTTTTTTATATTATTATAACTATTATTAATTTCTTTTACAATATTAAAGAAATAAATATGTACGAAATTCCAAAAATAAATAAAACACAAAATCGTAATAGCTTGCCACTTTTTTAGTTACGTACACCTTTTTTTCAGTAACCGACACCCGTAAAATACTAGTTATGGATACCCTTTTTCTGTAGCTTTTCACACCAAACTATAAGAGGAGTTTTCAGAAAAAAGCTTACATAAACTCGTCAAACGTTAAAATCGAATATTAAACAGTTTTAATTTGACATTCATTTCAATTGTTTTCACACTGAGCTGCATCCGCTTTAAAAAAAAAATCGCAGTGTCAAAGTTAAACGCACCAAAAGGAATATGTGATTCTGGTTTCTGGTTTGCATTTCATATGCTGAGTGGCAACAAATCTAAAAGTTGCAGATTGGTGAAAAATTATAAAATTATAAAAACAAAAAACTTGCTATATAAAAATAAGAAGGCCTTCATACACTGAGAAAAATATCAAACATATTCATATTTAAATCAAACTCAAACACATACGATTTGGCATGGAATCGATATCTATTTAATTTTAATAGAAACGTATTTACCCATGGTTGACCCGATTTGAACATGATTTCCTTTAAATTAACCTCACATTCTATTTGATTTAAACATGTTTATCTTTGTTTTAAATAACTTTATTTGATGTTGTTTCAAATAGAATCATATTTATTTTTTTTGAATATTTCCGTGTTTGAATCAAAAATGTATTTTGTTCAAAACAAATATTATTGTATTTATAAATATACTTACCATTATCTATCTAAAACTTTAATCACATACATATGTATATGGAGAAAAAACACATTCAGGTCACTTTTTACAAACATTTATTTCCATTATTTACAGTATGAACCTGTAAAGGAGGGCTCGTAAAAAAAAAGAAATATTTTGTATACATAAATTAATTAAAAATAATATAATTTTATAAAATATAATGGGAGCATTTCAATAGAAAAAAAGAGGATAAGTAGTAAAAATGTTGCTTATAAATTTGTCCTTTAAATTCTTGAAGCAGATCTTCAGGTTCATGAATATAAACCGTACTGTGGGGCAGTTTGTATCTACGATATCCCAGCTTTCTACGGTGTACGATGATATAATTTTTTGGTTTTCCATTTTTTTAATTTATATAACTCACTTTATTTTATCACAAATCAAATATACTCGCGGAACACAAACCGATGTACGCACGAACTCATTTGCAATGACTTCTAACTTTAAGATAAAAAAAATTCAGGTGCCTATTTATTTCGTTTGAGTTCAATTCAAACTTCTTCAAGTTTAAATTTAACATGTATGTTTAATCTATTTATCTTATAAGGATTTCAACTCCGCTTATATCTAAAACAAACTCGTTCATGGTTATTTTGTGTTAAACATTTTAACTGAGTAAAAAATTAAACTAGCATTTCAAAAATCAAACTCAAACTAGTTTGAACACAACATACAAAATTACGTGCAGATTCTGATGCAATAATCAAACATGAATGAATTTGATTTAACCATACTTTACTTTAAAATACTAGTAATTTCGAATGTAAATAGATAAGTGTTAAGTTGTAACCGAATTCTATTTGAACTTATTTAAACATATAATTAAACATGCTTCTATTTGAATAACTCATAGTTCAATTTTCTCAGTGTAATGAATTGTGAAGGCCCTGTTGGGTTTAATAACGATCCGCCGGATATAAACAAGCCAACTACATCTAATGTGAATTTTATTAAAATGCCATCGAATCTGCTTTCTGTGGAAGAACAAAAAAGCCTTCAAGACAGAATTGATCACGATTGGTACGAGGAAGAACACCTCCCTACCAAGCTTCCAACTAGTCCTCTGACTGATTTATACGCTGTCCACGCGCAAAAAAAAAGAGGAAAACAGTTTGAGAAATAGTGTATTCATCGGTACAGCCGGCAACAATTTCAGCCGAAAAGTAACGGGACAACTCAGCGAGGAGACCGTTGATAACCTCAAACGACTACTAGATGCTGACAAATTCCATGAAGTTTCGGCTCGTAAACGAAGGCAAAATTGTATGCAGAAACCTGCAAAAAAATTGCAGTGGAAAATGAAAAAAATGTATCCTGCAAACCAAAACCAAAACTTTTTTGCACCCTTGGACCAAGGTTTAGATGACGAAAATGATTTTGCGGAAGAGCAAAATCCTGGAGTCTCCGGAACAAAAAAAAAAGCAATCAACAATAATTTCGACAAAAACTCATCGGGTGAACAACAAAGCTCATCTTTAAGAGGAAGTTCTTGGTGTCCAGCAATCTATGTTAGGGATGTTTCTACAAAGTACATTTTTGAAGTAATCGAAACACTTAAGGTGGATCCTGAAGACTTTGAAATCAACCGTAAAACAAACAAAAATGGAATTGAGGTGAGAATCAAGGTAAGGGATGTGAATGTGCATGGTACTATTATTGAAATTTTAAAAAGTAAAAATGCGGGGGGGCACTCTTTTACACCAAGGGAGCTCAAAAAGTTTAATGTAGTTTTGAAAGGGATCTCGAGCAACTTTAATGCTGAAGAAATTAAATTGGGTATTTTAAAGAAAGACCCTACCCTCAAAGTAACGTTAAAACCATTTGAAACTAAATGGTCAAAGGAAAATGATATTCCTCCAGATTTATTCTTGTGCGTAATAGAGGATCGGGATAGCTTGATAAGGCTCAAGTCAATGAAAACAATTTTGAGCCACAAAATCAAATGGGAAGCGATCCGCAGGGCGGGCGGTTTCAATGTTATAAATGCCAGAACTTTGGTCATGTCTCTAAGTTTTGCTTTAACCTTCCCAGATGTGTTAAATGCAAAAAAAAACATCTGCAAGGGGAATGTTCACTTACCACCAAAACCGAAACCTCCAAAGCCGCCTGCGTTAATTGTGGAGATGAGGGACACCCGGCTAATTTCAGTGGATGCCCTAAACGGGCTGAATACCTTGCTAAAAGAAAAGCTGTTCGTTTTCCTTCTTACAGAAGGAACAACTTAATTGAAACAAATACAGTCTTGCCTGTGCACATCGCACCCCGTCCAGGCATTTCTTTTGCGGACGCCGTTAAAGGGATTGACGGGCCCTCTCATTTCTCTCATTCTAAGAATACGGGTAACTTCAATCCCGTACCAATTTCTGCTAGCAGCAATTCCTTCACAGATTTCATTGATGAATCCTACAAACTTTTCGGACTTCCTTTTACTTCCTTTGTCAAAAAAATCAAGGAATTTTGGCCAACTTATAATACTCTCCAAGAAGAGCAGAAAGCAGGTAAATACCTGCAATTCGTGTGCAGCTTGATAGCGCCATGAATTTAAACTTTATTACTGTTAACGTCAACTCATTTAATGCTAATAATAAAAAGATCGAAGTTGAGTCTCTGCTCAAGAGCACTCAACCTCTGGCAATTTTATTGCAAGAAACTTGCCTCAAAAACAAAAACAAAACCCGATTTAATGCTAATTATGATCTCTTAAGTGGCGGCTCGGGACGTGGCACTGGTATTTTACTGAACAATGAGTTTAAATCTTACTCTAGAACTTTTTAAAACAATATTATCTCTGCTACAATAGCGATAATCCCTTTCAATTTTCTAAATTCAATAAAAACTTTAGCTCTCGTGTCAATTTATGTGCCTTGTAATACTAGTTTAAGATTAATCTCTGCGCTTTAAATGACCTCATTAGTTCCTTAGATAGTTTCGATTACATTATATTAGGTGGAGATTTTAATTCCCGTCACCCTCTTTGGGGCGACACGAAGTTAAATTTGAATGGCATCCATTTTCACGAATGGTTCGCCGACAACTTTCTACAATTTGATCTTGTTGCAGCAGAAGGTACCACAAGACCTTAGTTCTGGGTCACATATTGACTTTTTTATAATATCTTCTTTCCTTAGACATCCCAACCACCTCTGCAATAACATTGTCTGTTTAACGTTAGATCCTATATCTGATCACTTTGCTGTATTTATGAACCTAAAAATTAAAAACTTCTCCCCCTTCCCGTTTCAACCCGTTTCAACACCCACAAATAAGATGCTTTGAAAACACAAATTGGCTTAATTTCAATCATACCTTGGATTCGCATCTGAATAACTTACACATTCCAACCGACAGAAACCTTTCTAACATGGAAATAGACAATTCGATCTCAGAAATAAGTAACATTCTTCTTAGTTGCATCAATAGATTCAGTGAAACTAAGTCTTTTAAGCCCAACCACCAAAATATTTCACAGGAAACACTGGAACTATTTAAAACCAGGATAAGATGGAAAACTAAATTGAAAAGAATCTTCCATCTGAGTGGAGATAGAACTAGCTCCCAACAGCGGCGACGCGTGCCTAAAAAATGTAGTCGTTCAGTTTAAAAATTCTGATTTGCAATGCCAGGAAGTCAAACAAGTCTTTTTTTTATATAAAGGTACATTATAATGTTTTTATTTTTATGTCAATAATAAATAGGTATGTGTTGATTAAGTACCAGCTAGCCGTTTTCCTCATTTCCTTCATTCCACAGTAAAAAAAGCTTTCCTCGTTCAAAACTGATTTGAACGAAACCGTCCCTATGAACGACGCGCGTCTCATTTCTCATATTCGAAAAAATAAAAAAATTAAATATTGGAATATGTACCTAAATAAATAAATAAACTACTTATAGCCCGGTCAAAATAGACATTCAAGGTTACATTAATTCGCACAAAGCTGAAAATTGGCATGAATGTTGAGAACACTATTACAAACAATTTGTCAAAAGTCCCCATCGATCCGACGTGTGCAAAAAAAATTATTCAAGGTCAAATGTTGCAAAAATCGGTTTTTTGCATTTTTCAGCTGAACGGTAAGTTTTATCATAAGATAGGTGAGACAAAAGTTATTCATCATGCAATTATCTAAAGAAATTGTCTTAACACTTTTTCTCCTAAGAATCACCATTTTGGAGATATAGCGAAGCAAAAAGTTGGAAAAAAATTATTCAAGGTCAAATGTTGCAAAAATCGGTTTTTTGCATTTTTCAGCTGATCGGCAAGTTTTATCATAAAATAGGTGAGACAAAAATTATTTATCATGCAATTATCTATAGAAATTGTCTTAACACTTTTTCTCCTAAGAATCACCATTTTGGAGATACAGCGATGTTGAAAAATTTGTGTTCTTCATAATATGTATGTCAATTACCGTTATATACATTACACAACGGTAATACAAGTAAAAATATTAGTTTTCGTGGCGTATAGATACATATTATACAATTCTAAAGCCAGATATACACTGTTCAAATGCATGACAAGCACGCGCAAGTGTATTGGTGAAAAAATCACACGTATAGATTGGATTTAGGATTAAAGCAAAATGAAAATCTTTTGAGTTTCTTTCAATCTAGCGTCCTGCATTGAAGTAGTGTATATGCAAGATTGATGATTGACCATGCATTTATTGGTTCATTTGCGTATAGTTCGTTGAAGAGATGAGAACACAGTACAACATAAGCACTGATTGAAATATTAAAATAGTAAACAAAAAATGTATGATGAAATGGACAGACAAAATAAAACAAATTACCTACTCGGATAAAATTGAAAAAATCTCAAAGACGTTCTTATATTCACAATTTCGCCGAAAAAAAACTCACAAAGCGCAACGTCCTCTCACCACACCGTCCATGTTAAAATAAAAGATTGAAGACTCATGCTTGGTGTGTGTATATGCAACTTTAATCCGAATTTTCGAATACACTTGCACAATGTATATTTGGCTTAAGAATATAAACTCGAAAGAAAACCCAGTCCCTCATTTTATGTGACCGTACGGCCTTGAGCAGCATCTGTCTGCGACGCTCGTATACCAGCTCCGTTTCTAAGGGCCCAAACAAAATAGTATTAGTCCCAAGCGTTCCTTCGTAGTAAGAACAAGTAGTTATTGCAAACAGAATTTGTGCAGTTTCTTGTTTGTAAGAGAAATGTATCAATTTTGCTTTATTTGTAGTAAACATTTGGCGGAAAAAGTACACTCGGAAGAGTACCATTACCGTAGTTAAAAGACGTCACGAACAAGAACAAGCTGGTACATCAATAATAAGTCCTCCTCGTACTAGAGCACGCGTAAATGAATCAGTTTTTTGTTTAGGTTACATTACCTTAGGTTAAGGTGGCTGCTGACCGGAAAAGCCAAAACACTTAGACCAATATTTGGTACGTTGTGATACTACAGGATTTCAAAAATCAATCTTACTCGTTAAACCATTAACAATGAAGCATTTGAGACGGTGAATGTCAGAATTGTTTTTTGTTTAAAAGAGTGCTGTTTATTCTGTGGCAATGAATTGAATAAAGCGTTTGAAATGAAAAAAAGCACTGCAATATCGGCGTCAAATTTGTAATGTAATTAGGTGCTTAGATAAGTTTTGGTACTTATCTTTTGTAAAAAATACTCATAATCGCTTTCGTCATTTCCAATAGTAGTATTTTTCAATTAGATACAAAATTTTCAACTCAATAGGACCACAATAGATCGTTGAATAGGCCTACCGGGAAAGCCACCTTTAAAAAAACGCGCCAAGTGTACTACTTCACGGGTGGCGCGGAACCGTGTGCATATTATGAAGAATACAACTTTTTCAACTTTTTGCTTCGCTATATCTCCAAAATGGTGATTCTTAGGAGAAAAAGTGTTAAGACAATTTCTATAGATAATTGCATGATAAATAATTTTTGTCTCACCTATTTTATGATGAAACTTGCCGATCAGCTGAAAAATGCAAAAAACCGATTTTTGCAACATTTGACCTTGAATAATTCTTTTTTCAACTTTTTGCTTCGCTATATCTCCAAAATGGTGATTCTTAGGAGAAAAAGTGTTAAGACAATTTCTTTAGATAATTGCATGATGAATAACTTTTGTCTCACCTATCTTATGATAAAACTTGCCGTTCAGCTGAAAAATGCAAAAAACCGATTTTTGCAACATTTGACCTTGAATAATTTTTTTTGCACACGTCGGATCGATGGGGACTTTTGACAAATTGTTTGTAATAGTGTTCTCAACATTCATGCCAATTTTCAGCTTTGTGCGAATTAATGTAACCTTACCAGGGTTCGGACTTCATAAATCGCAGATCGCAGTAAATTGGCAAAAAAATCGCAGTAAAACCAAAATTTTCGCAGTAGAAATACATATATTTTTTTGATTAGGTAACAACAAATTATAAACAAAGGAACCAAAGTTAAATCACATTTAAATCATCGTTGATTGTTAAAACAACATAAGTGATTTACATAGTAGATACGAGTATTTGTGAACAAATATACTCTTACTCGATAATGAAAATGTATAGTTTTAGCAAAAATATATAAAGCTAGGTAAACAAAATAAATTTACCATCTACAAATTTGTACTTTTTGAAACAAGAACAAATTAAAGAATAGTAGAACTAAAAACGTATATAGCTGACAAGACTTGCACTAAAGAGACAAGAATCTTTTTGAATTTTGACATTTTGTTATGAGCACATTTATTTCTATGACCAGTGCTGCTATTCAAACAAAATCTGAAGAATCGCAGTAGATTGTAGCAAAAGCGCAGTGGTGCAGTAGATTTAAAAAATAAGAAAAAAGTGCAGTAGATCTAGTGCTTTCGCAGTAAAGTCAGTACGCTGAACCTTACCCTTGTTTTTGAAGCTAATTTGGCCGGGCTATTACCTACGCCCTAGCTACCCGTTTTCCTCATTTCCATCATCCTATATATTAATATATTAAAAAAAAAGCTCTACTCGTTCAAAACAGATTTGCACGAAATGCTCCCTACAACGAGCGAATTGTTTTTTTATTTTTCTTGTATGCTTTCTATGGGTTCATTTCGTTGCCAAATCGTATGAACGACTTGGGTAGATACTGATCGGTTGAGTGAAAACAAAACAGTAGCAGGTAGCTAGTTCGTTTTGTTTTATTTGGGTAGTTCACAGCAGGAATGCCCGAGTTGGAAAATGGAAAATATGTACGTATACATTAGATATAACTATAAGGAATGAACGAACAGTATGAGTATGAGGTGTGGGTTAATTAGATAGAAATTAAAATAATGTCGCCTGTAAGCTAGTCGTTCATGCACGACTTGAACAATATGACGCCTCGCCACTGGCTCCCAATACTTCGAGCTTTCGGCCAGAATAAACTGCCTCAGCAAAATAATAGCAGATAAAGTTAGAATTGAGAGAAACGCCACTTTTCGAATCAAACTTAGCAAGCTAAAACCATCCCCCAACGTTTTCAAAACGATAAATCAAATTACCCATAGAAAAAATAATGTTGGTCCTTGTAATCAGGATCTTCATTGGAATAATTGCGTTTTTACCACGACATCCGAAAAAATAGAGGCCTTCAGTCAATTTTACACCAACTTATTTAGCCTAAAAACCCCACAACATGATACAGAAAATGTTTTGTCAGTCAATACATTTAATAGTGCCTTTTCAAGCTGGAACAATAACTTTCATCTTTTAAACTTCTCCCCATCTAACAAATCCGATTCTGTTGCATCGGAGCGTTTTGCTTCGGGCAATCTCATTTCTTCAACAATACACTCTTTGAAAAACAAAAAGTCTTCAGGCCCTGATAAAATCTCAAATTTCGTTATCCGTAAAGCCAAATCTACTTTAACTAAATTCTTAACCCCCATCTTCAATAATTGCATTAACAATTGTTATTTTCTCATAGCTTGGAAAAAGGCCAATCTTGTTCCCATTAAAAAGAAAGCAACACATAATAATCTTGTGGACTTCCGCCCCATTTCGCTACTTTCCAATCTAGGCAAAATCCTTGAAAAAATTCTTTTAATAAAAATTCAATCTCACTTTGATGAATCTATTCTGGTCCAACATGAACAATTCGGGTTCAAAAATAGCCACTCAACTGAACACGCAATTCTTGTTCTTCAAAACAATATTTTAAGGAATCTCAGACTTAAAAAATGCACAGTGGCCTGCACTATAGATTTAACTAAAGCATTTGATTCAGTCTGGCATGCTAGCCTTTTATATAAATTGAATCAATTAAATTTCCCAACTCATTTCATCAAAATACTGAAAAGCTTTCTTTCAGATCGTAGTCTGTCCGTCCGGTTTGATAATGAAAACTCATCTCAAATTCCCATTTTAGCAGGCGTCCCCCAGGGATCAATTTTAGGCCCATTCTTATTCAACATATACCTTTCTGACTTCCCCATTAACTGTCTAAACTCCAATTCTATTCTGTATGCTGACAACACAATTATCTATAGTAGCCATGAAAGGACTTTTTAAGCTTTAAATGAAATTAGTAATCATTTTAACTTAATTCTACCTTACTATAAAAGATGGGGAATTAATATAAACTTTAATAAATGTGAACTCATTTGCTTTCGCAATGCGGCAGGCCGAGGCCACTACCTTGCAGTCCGTGAAAGCAATCAATTGAACCTGGTTATTGAAAATAACACAATTCCGTTAAAAAAATCTATTATATATTTGGACATCAACTTACATAATCGTATGAAAATGAATCTGCATGCCAGAGCAGCTTTGAATAAAGGTAAGGCGGCAGCAGGATTACTCAAACATTTGTTAAATTCAAAGGACGTTGAAAAAAGCACTAAATTACTGATTTATAAAACATTAATAAGACCAATTATAACCAATGGTTATCTTGCTTGGTTCCAAATAACACCTAATGTCGCCCAAGAGATCCAAAGATTTGAAAGACAAATTATTCGAAAATGCATCTCAAAATTTAGACGACCTTCTGGCAAATGGATATATAACACAACTTTGTATAAGGAATCGGAGATCGTCCCCTTCATGAATTATACTCGCACTCTTGCAAAGAAAAGAATTATCAATCTTGAACACCATGCTAACCCTCTCCTCCAATGCATCTACGAAGAAAATATAAATTTTAATATATCTGAAAGATATTACATCTCACCTATTAGCATAGCAAACGATAACTCGAACTCCCTTTTCGAAATTCCAATCGATGACGAGTCCTTCCTCCTTCCTTTCTATAAGAAGTGCCTCCCGCTTGGTTATAGAGGCTGAGGTTCCATGCACTTTCATACGCCTTTACCTTGATTCCAACATAGTCAAAAAAAAAAAAAAAAACACCAAAACAAAGTACAAGCTATTTATCTAATTATTATGCTAATATCAGTCTAGGTATACTTAATAGCGTATAAGTAAAGTTAAAAATTAATAATATATAATAACTAATAATCTGTTTTACCCCCTATGGATAAAACTCTACTTTATGGCCTTTTTAATCGACTGATAACATAAATAAAATGTCACTATTCTAAATTTAAGAAACTTTTCTTTCATGTTTAAAGATACTTGTCATCTTTTTTTTTTTTTTCTTTAACTTCTGTATCAATAAATTACTACCACAAACAAAAACAAATTTATTCAAAAAAATACAAACATTGTACAATCTTAAAATGAAAAATAACATTAGGCTTCTCCCTCTATTTACACATTTTTTTTTTTGAAAAATTAAAACATGGCTTCAACCTTCTGTTGTCTCCATCTGCTAATAGTTGTTATCTCTTTCCCTCATTTTTCCCCTCCTTAGGTTAAGTAACAATTTTATTTTTTTATTTTTTCGCATTTGTCTTTATTGAGTGGACATCTCAAATTAACTCTCATTATTTTGTATTAAATCATACTGTAATATTAAAGCTTAAAATATTCCTTTTGTCAAAACGAGTTGCCTGGCCACTTCTAAGTCGGCTTTAAAATTATAATTTTGTGTATCTACAGTCGACTCCGCTTAACTGCAACCCCAAAATGCAAAAGAATCGTTGCAATTAAGCGGATTTTTCATTTAAGCGAACTTCGGATAACTGCAACCTTGTTGCACTTAAGCGAACTTCGGATAAATGCAACTCTTTTTCATTTAAGCGGAGTTGTTTTCAAATTATATTTACTTTTATGCATATTTCGTCGGCTGGATGCTATCTTGTTCAATGTCCATTTTTCAAAATGTTGGGAAATCGATTTTTAAAGTTCAAATTAAAAGTTTTTGTGTATGTAAGAAAATATTTGATTGGTATTATTTTTTTTCTGAAAGCCTTGACAATTTTGTTTATAA
Organism: Philhelius festivus; assembly: GCA_963931855.1. NCBI lineage: Eukaryota > Metazoa > Arthropoda > Insecta > Diptera > Syrphidae > Philhelius > Philhelius festivus. The sequence goes on from OZ007555.1 coordinate 90,095,868, forward strand.
ATCAAGCTACAGAAATTGTTTTTATTTTATTTTGAATAAAGCCTAGTACTCAGTTCAGGTGAAAATGAAAATTTCATATAAAAGTGACTGCTAGTTCACTGGCATGAAATCCGCAACGAGAGGTGAGTACTAAAATGTGGATTGGAAAAACAAATATGTTCCACAACTTTTTTCACGCTATGATTTTCATTTCTCAATGTGCAACCATCAGCAAAAAGTTTAAGGCAACGTGGAAAACTGTGACATTTGTCAGTTGATTTGAATATTTTGTTTCAAAACAAAAAATGAAAATTTATAAACAGAAAGAACGAACCAGTTTAAAAATAATTGTCATTTTTTTTTTCATTCAAAGTGAGTATCAAAAATTCACGTGGAAAAGTGTATTCTATTTTCATTTTTATTCTTCGCGTGTAATTTGGAACGTATTAATTTTTCATTTCACGCTAGGTGAGTACTAGGCTTAAGTTATAAATTAAAATCAACGAGGAAGTCATTTATATGTATGGATATTGTACAAGATAGAAATGATGCATTTTTTTTTTAATATATTTACAATTGTTCAATATAATACAAAAAAAGATGAAAAGCAGTTTATTGAACAAAAATGAATTGAAAAATCGTTAAAAAAGTGTCTTATTGAACAAAACAGTTTTCTGTAAATTGAAAACTAAAAGAGATAGAACAAAATGGTTTGCTCCAAATGAAAGAGCGTCCCAAAATTACGAGGACTGCATACCTAACTCGATTTCGTAAAAAATGGCCTTTTGAACAAGATAGCATCCAGCCGACGATTTGCATTTAATTCAAATTTCAGGTAAAAATACGACTGTGACGATTGGAATGACTGATGGAAGGGTGATAATGTAACTTCATATTGTAACTTCAAATGTAAAATTTTATGTGTGTTCGTTTGAAAATTTTTGGACACGTTCTAAGTTGCACTTAAGCGGAGTTATTTTAATACAAACTGTTTATTTGGGGGAAAAAATTGTTTCAAATAAAAGGAGTGTTCACTTAAACGGAGTTCCAATTAAGCGAACCTATTTATTTGGAAAAGAGTACAAAATAAATCGGTGATAGATGTATTGTTTCAGATATCCGATATTTTCAGTTAAGCGGAGTGCAGATAAGCGGAGTCGACTGTATTGTAGAATAAAAAAATACTGTGTAAAGAAAGAAACAAACCTCAATAAATATACATACATACAAAAAAAGGAAAATGTATTATGCAAAACTGAAAGAGAATTTACAAGAGTTGTAACTAAAAATGGGAATACCATGAGTCCTGTCCTGACTCCTGATATTGAACTCATTCCGTAAGCGAACCGGCTTGCTTAGATAATCGATTCCGCGTCGCTTATCTTGTATTCCAGCAGTAAAATTTATTTCGCTTGCCAGCATTTCGTCAGCCTTTCTTTTATAGTTTGAACCCTGATTGTTTCAAAAGTGGTAGGTATTTGTTTTTTTTTTCATCTTTTAATTTGAACTTATTTTGATACTCGTAGGTTTTATCAAAATTTGTGGTTTTTAAAAACTTGTGGTTCATCAAAAAAGTATGCGAAAACTTCTGTTTTTAATTTGTTTTTCACCAAAATGGGTATTTTTGTGTAAACTGCGTTTTGAGCTTGGTGTGAAAACCCTCACGTAAGTGGTTTTTAAACTATTAAAACTAAGAGAAATAAAAACAGAAAATATTCAACTCCAAAGAAATTCAGTGTTGCAAATGTTGCAAGAAAGTAGGTCATAATATAGAAGAATGTCGTAATCGTAAACGACGATTTAATAATTAGAGTAATCAAAATGGTAGCAATAACCACCCGAATCAAAATAATTTTCAAAAAAATAACTCACGGAATGCCTATAGTTCAGTAGAAGTTGCCTTACTGGAAGAATCACAAATGGCAACGAATATTATAGTAGTATTATAGATTGTATATATACAAATACCATAATATACAATATACCAATATACCATTATTTGTATTTATAATAAGAATATGTATTTCTTAAAGTCTTTTAGTTATTATTTAAAAACTGCTAGGTGTCAAGTTTAAAAAAATCGGATATAAGGTTTTTTGAAATATTGACTTTTCAAAACCAAAAATAAATTTGTTTAAAAATCCAAGAATTAATTTCCTTATTTATATTATCTATTTTTTAGAAGAATCGCTCAAAAATCAGTTGTAATTTTTTTTTTTAATAGAGAATAAATAAAATCCAAATGCCAGACTGCTTGGTTTGGATGACCGTGGGCAGAGACACTTCGCGGGTCGGGAGCGCAATAAGTAACTACCTAAAGCTAAGTGTACACGATTGGTAGATCTTACAATATTGTAAGATCTTACAATGTCTGACAATTATCTACCAATGAGCTGACAAATAAGTTGTGTGTGTACACGGTTGGTACAAAATCTACCAATCTCTTACAATTAATTGTCAGAAGTTGGCTGGCAATTCATTTTCAGATAGTCCGCTTAATACCTACCAATTAATTGTAAGAGATTGGTAGATTTTCTACCAACCGTGTACACACACAATTAATTGTCAGTTTTTGTTGGTTATGAAAACTGACAATTAAACCTTGGCTGCGAATTTTCTGACAATGAAAAAATTGTATGATGCTAAAAAACGAACATCTTACAATTTCTTCATTGTCAGAAACGTCAGACAACGATACAAATTGGCAGGCCTGACAATAAATTGTGTGTGTACACGATTATCAAATACCTTACAATTTACCGTCTTACAATTAATTGTCAGATACATTTTCTGACAATTAATTGGAAGATTACACGATTGTCAGCTAGCGTACACATGATTGTCAGGTTTCTTACATTTAATTGTCAGACAATGATCTAACAATTAATTGTCAGACAAATTTTCTGACAATTAATTGTAAGACTACACGGTTGTAAGACATTGTAAGCATGTTTTTCACTGACAGATCTGACAATATTGTAAGATCTACCAATCGTGTACACTTAGCTTAAGTGTTATTGAAATAACAACAACGTAATCGGATCTTTCCTATTCTTTAAAAAATTGATTTCGTTGTAGTCGAGTTGTAAGAGCTGAGGCATTTTTTTAGTAGAATAGATGTATGGATCAATTTACGAGGAAATATACAAAATATAATTTTAAAATTAGCAGTTTCATTTGTCGTTTTTTTTTTTATTTGTGTGTTAGATATTTACCATTGACCGCATCAACCCTTTTATCAAACATCACCAATTTTCGTCCTTGGCGCAACGCTCCAACGAAGCACCTCAGCGCGTGGCTGAAAGTATCAGGTCCATGCTACTCCGGTATCGTTATTGATTCTGTTTTCTCGTCGCATTGATTTGGTTCTGTATATATCTGCCTCTTTGCATAGATGTCTGATTTAAAATTGCATCCTTTATAATGAAGTATGATCGATACATCGCATAGTGGTGACCGCAAACGAAATTAATTCTGCCTTGTTGCCCTTCCCAGTATGAAGTTAAATGAAAATTCGACGGAACGGGGAGCTCCACCCATAACCAGAATGATGCTGTGTTACATTGCCTCGTTTCACAGACACATGATGTTGCAGCAAAACAATTCTATCCCTTTTTCCATCCTCGAGCGACCGTCAGAACCAAAAAAAAAAAAAAAACACGCAGCTATACCAAACATACACCAATCAACTGAGCCGATGTATCTACGAGTACATTGAAAAATAGTATCAAATATTGTGGTGGGTCAAATTGCAATTTTAATGAAAAACTTCAGCGATGACAACAACTTTGAAAGGTTTGCATATAAACTCAAATTGAAAACAGTGTGTTACCGAAACAAATTGTGGTCACTGCCACCCGTCTTTTGCTGATGGCGGAAACTACCACTGCCACTGCCAATTATGCAATAATTATATGTAGGTACTATAAATGTCGTGGGAACAGGAATTCGTTCAATTTATAAAGGGTTTATGTTTGGTTTCGGTGAAGTTCTTTAAAACAATGATAGGTAGTACTTTCAATTTGAAAAAAAAAAAATAGGATAAAAGGTTTTTTATATTTGGTTTTAAAAAACGATTTTTATATACTTTTATAATAGACGAAATCTACCAAATTTTAACCGCAAATAAAAGTATCTGTGAGCATTTTAGTCACAGTTTAGAAAAAAGTGTAGCTCCGCTACCTATCAATCTAATGAAGAAAAAGTAATGTTAAACGGTTGTGAGTGCCATCGTGTGGTAAAAAAAATCAAATATTCGTGAATATTAGTTTTGATAACATTTATTTAATAACAAATTTGCGAAGGACTTACACAATTTGCAATCGTTCTACTCTTTTAGAAAAAAAAATACATATTTCTTGTGATAGCCACTGGATCTTGACTTTATTTGTAATTCTTATTTTTTTAGCATTTCATAATTTTTCGAGGCTAACAAATGTTAAATTTATTGAATTTAAATCAACGAAACAACAATTATACAAATTCAAGAATGTCTTCTACGGATGATTTCAATCAGACCAAAAACATAAATGTTAAAAAAAGAGCCAAGTTCTTCTATACAAAAACCTTTGTCTAACAAGTCAGCCGTGAAAAGTACTGAGATCTAAAAGTACGCCAAGTTCTTACTTCATGAAGGTTCAATACCGAATATTTAAATTAGAATAATATTGAAACAGCTACAATGTAATAGTGAAATTTTATTATTTAATGATTACTGACTAAAATTTGATGGGTTCACTTGTCAAGTTTTTAAAACCTTTCGAATTGGGCATAAAAAAAAACTTGCGAAGTAAGCCCATCAAATTTTAGTCAGTAATCATTAAATAATAAAATTTCACTATTACATTGTAGCTGTTTCAATATTATTCTATTTTAAATATTCGGTATTGAACCTTCATGAAGTAAGAACTTGGCGTACTTTTAGATCTCAGTCACGGCTGACTTGTTAGACAAAGGTTTTTGTATAGAAGAACTTGGCTCTTTTTTAACATTTATGTTTTTGGTCTGATCTCACTCCTTTTTGCAAAGAATTTAATATTTTGCCATATCAAAATCTTGAAATACTCGGAATGATAGAAGGGTGGACTCTACCTACTAAAATCAACTTAGTTTATAGCTTCGTATTTCTTTTGGTATATTTTCTTTTTGTTCTTGGTTGTTTTGATTTGCTCTTCAATTGTTTCTTCTTGTGCTGGAAAGATGCCTTACACTAACATACCTGCCTTAATTATAAATACTAATACCTACATCCGCTCAAAGTCATAAAAAAGCAGTAATTGTTGAGGATGCGATGATGTTTTTGTTGCAATTTTAAATCGTTTTTTAAATGAAGGTAGCACACCAATTAATAGCCTAATTAGTGGTTTGATTATAGTTCACATCACAGTTAAGAGTTTTTTTTATGTAAACTCATAATTTTTTCAGATATGCAAATGTTTTCTTTTTTCATTCATGTAGTTCTAAGAAAAGTCATGAATTTTCAAGATGCATGTATAGTTTCAAAATGACAATAAAAAGACACTTCAAATGAAAAATCTTAGATTTTCTATTTTTCGCTTCGAATGTACAGTGGGTTGCCAAATTAATAGGGACATCTTAAATTTTTATTAATTTTCATGTTTTAGCTTTCTTTTGAGCATTTGTTTTGGTTCTAAGTGTGCGTGGTGATTTTTATTTCACAGGCTACGTGTTTAACGGTTATTTTAAGTTGACGGCAGATATTCAATATGGTCTTATTCGGGGAATACCCGGTTTTATTCGAGGAAAAACCAGTATTATTCTGAAAGGTGTTTTTTCTGATAGTTGTTTGTGGATATTTTTTGAACTTTGTTTTAATTGAAACGTTAGTAACGTAATTTATTTTGTTTAAAACAAAGCTTTTCTTAAAAGAAGAATAATAATTTTTAATGATTTTGGGCATTTTTCCGAAACAGAATGGTTCGAGGATTGGATATCACTCCAAGAAAGAAAAAAACGAAATAAGAACATTATTACCTCATTCGAGTCATTTCCAAAGAGAAATAGCTACAATTACGGGTGTTTCTAAGTCTGTTGTTAACGGAATAAGACTTTTAGGTCGTAGTCCTGTTAAGAAACCACGGCTCACAGAGACAATGGTAAAAAAAAAGTTTGTCTTGGGCTCGAAATTTTGGCTGATAAGAGCAGTTTCGATCGGTGGCGTGCTTACCAGTGAGAATTGCCATCCTGATTGCATCGTAAAAATAGTAAAACATCCTGTTAAAGTTATGGAGTGGTCGGTCATCAGCACAAGAGGTGTTGGACGTCTCCAAATTATCCAGGGAACCATGAGACAGGACCAATATAAGGACATTCTGCAAACTCGTCTCATACCCCAGTAAAGAAAATGGTTCTCTAACAACGAACCATATCTTTTCATGCATGACTCAGCCCCGTGCCATTAAGTTAAAAGTGCAACAAAATATCTAAATGGCCAAAACATACCAGTTTTATCCTGATCAGGCAATTCCCCTGACATGAACCCCAAAGAAAACCTGTGGGAGATCACTAAAATGAAAATTTCCAAAGAAAATATTACAACAAAAATAACACTTAAAGAAAAACTAATAGAGGTCTGGCACCACTGCCCTGCAATTAAAGAATGCGCTAAAAAGTGCATTGATAGCATACCGAAACGTATTCAAGCAGTTATTGAGGCAAAAGGCAAAGTTACAAAATATTGAGTTTTTGTAATTTTCTTACTTCTTTTTGATTTCGAACTATTTTTAAAGATTATTAACTAAAAAAAAACTATTTAACTACTTTTTTTTATTTAATAATATCTTATCTTTATAAAAAATATCTATTTATCAAAATACACAAACGATTTTCAATAATTTGATAAGGAAACATACAATTTTCTTAAAATCCATGACTGTCCCTATTAATTTGGCAACCCACTGTACATTAAGCTTTACCCTGTCAGTCAGTCAGTCAGTGAGTCAATCAGTTACGGTTTTTGTGATTTTTGAGGCCTTATATCTCAGGAACCGCTTAAGATAGAAAGTTGAAATTTGGTCAGGCGCCTGTGCCTGACTAGCTTAGCAAATGTTCAGAATTTTAAGTTTCTGACTTCATTGGTACTAAAGATACTTGTAGGGAGGGGTCAAAAATCGCCTGAGTTTGTTCCTGTAAAAAGGGTGTAGTGCCAGAACTTTGCTGGGCACTACCGTGCCCTTTGATAGTTTGGTAGAAGCGCTTGATAATGACATGTTAACAGCATTCGACATTTCCGAAGTATATTATGCGACCTTAAGCACCACCGAGTCAATCCAAATAAATAAATAATTGCATAACAGAAGATTTGGAAACTAAACAAATGAAAATCCTAAAGATCCAAATAAAGATCCGCCGGATACTCATATTTGTGAAGAAGAGGAAATTAATAGCAATTCTGTCCAACCCGACAAATCCTACAAACGATGAAAAGTTGTCTGTAAAAAGAAAATGTAGTCTGGACAAAACAAAGAGTATTAAGTTTGAAGAAAATAAAAGAGAGCTAAGCGAACTGCAAAAGCGTTCAATTTTTGACGAAAAGATGGTAAAAGTGCTAGCGAGAAACACACAAATATGTGAGAAACTTGACAAACACGTCGACCGGGTGAGGCTAAAAATTCAAGACGAAATTTAAGTGTTTCGTACCAGTTGAAAAACGATGGCATGACATACCGTGTGTGTAAAAATATGTTCAACAATACTCTTGGACTAAAAAATAACATTGCTCTATTGTGAATTAAAACTACTTTCAATAATGAAAATACGAAGGACGAACTCTATATTAATGAAAGTTATGAGAGCGAATAAAAACATTACAAAATTTACCCCACAGACCATATTACATACAACTCGAATAAAATTAGCTAATTTTTTTTTTGACTTACTACCGAAAATTGAGTCTCATAAATGTCAGGATTCTGCCCAAACGCTTTATTTAGAACCTATCTAGCAAACAGGATTTATCTCAGTTCTATTTAAATTCGTATTGCAAAGAACAACAAAAGCTAAATCGGGCTTTAAGAACGACATTGTGTTAAAAAAAAAACTTATCGCTTTTTCATCCAAGAAAAGACGAATGTGATATTGATATTGCGCATAAAACAAAAAATATGACAGTCAAAGTATAGCAACAATACCTTATTCTAAACACAAGAAGCTCAAGATGAGAAAGATAAGGAAAAAAAAATGCAGAATCATCGGACCTTGGACTGAAGGTGCCTTAGCATCGAATGAGTTTTCCTTAATTTAGCAAATTTCGTCGAAGTTTTGCCTAAAATGCCAGGTAAAATATCAAGTATTATTTTCTGGATTGATGGCTGTTGGGTCCAAAATATAAATGTTTGTTAATCGAATGCTTTAAACTTTATTTAATTCGTCCATCAACCAAAAGCTAACTAGTCTTCAAAAATATTTGCATAAAAGCTATACACAAATAGAGGGTGTTTCGATGAACTCGACGATTTATAAAAGAAATAAAATAAAGATATTGGCGCAAAATTTTAAAAAGCCTATTATTGTGATACTACTTAACAATTTGCTTAGTTTAAAGTAGTTTACTAACTCATTCTTAATTACAAAAATTTTGTATATAGTACCGTACTAAAGCAATTTCATTAATAAATTGCTTCTAAACAAACCTAAGGTAATGGCAGTTCATTAAAAAAAAAAAGACTAAGTAAACAGATATATTTTGATGTTTGTAAATGTCAAAGAGTCATATGATTAAGGGCATTAGGGGGCAATGCCCTACCTTAAAACCTCCAACGCCCTACCTTAAAAAATCAACTATCGTGTACACTTAGCTTTAGGTCCACTGCTTTAACCATCGCTTGCATTTGGTAATCATTTGGGTTATCTCGGAAATGACTTTCATTCGCTTATTTTTTGATCAATGCATTTTTTCAGCATTGAAAAATAGCTGCCTTGTATGGTGGAAAAAGGATTTCCCGTCTCCTAGAAGAGAATTGGTCAGGAAACTTGGCCATGATAAAAATTGTTGACGACTTTGGATGAAATTATATAAATGACTGATTTAAGGGTGATGACGTCGCCAAGAGTGTGGACATTAAAAAAGTGATACTAAATTTGGAATTCCGAATGGCATTGATTGTGGGCAAAAAAATATTATCCAGGCTCCAGCCTGCAGGCGTAGCTTAACAATCTCGAGCGCAGGATTGAAAGACGCCATAACAATCATCAAACTCACCCAAAATAAAGTAAGGAAACTTAGATCAGAAATGTTTCATCAAATTTTGAAAGAAGCAAAGTCTATGATGAGCGACGATTCCGAAAATTCGACTCATCTCCAGAATCATACCTCAAACCAAAAAATTAAATAGGATGGATGACTACTTGGTATATGGCCCTTCCTGTTCCTCAGCGAGACAAAATATAGAACATCAGAACGCTCAGCCATTAAAGTTTGAGTATTTCGAAAATGTTGGACATACTTATAGCTAAATTACAAAGGAGATTTTCGGATAACGACGATCTACTAAATTTAGTAGCGAGTATAAATGAGTTGGATGTAGACAAAATGGTACCGTTGAAAAACTTGAGTAAGTGTGATAAAACAAAACTATTTGTAAAATGTACAGTTTCACCAAGCCACTTTTAATTGTAAAAGGACAATAAACGAACCAATACAGATAAATTAATCAGGTCAACAAACTTTAAGACTTTTAGAGGAAGCCCCTTTAATTGCAATTTGGTGCAACTGGCCATAAGTTACTGCAAGAAAATCAAATATTTAACGCTACTTCATTCAAAGCTGCCGTGCCAAGTCTTTTTGATTGCTCCTCTTTATATAACAATAAATAAATACATACTTTTAAATAAGTCATAACAAAATTACTAATTAGTTGCGACCATAGGATACAGCACTGGTGTGTGCGAATCTATCTATCTATCTACTATCTATCTACTTTGACTGCAATCAATAGGCCTCAAAGACTATCAATGAGTCACGAAAGAAAGGCAAGCATGATATTTCTGGCCTTTGAAAAGAAAAGAACCAAGTAAGTTGATCTGGATGAAGTTCTTCGTATTTTTAATATATTGTGAATCAAAGAACTCAGTTATATTAATGAAAGAACTTTGTATTGTTAGCAGAGGCGTATTTAAGGATTTGGCGCCCCGGGCTGATAAATTTTGCCGCCCTTTAGAACAATGAAAATAAAGTAATAAGAAATAATAATAAAAAACACAAAATGCATAATATTTTATGTTTTCAAATTTTATTTTGTTTGTATATTCATTACAAGATTCATTAACAATAGATTCGTTATCTAAATTTTTTGTCAGTTCAGCTTCTATATTTAATAAAGCTAAACTATTAAGGCGCTAATGCGAGACCTTAAATAGGTTTTAATTCGTTTCAATACGGAAAACGATCTTTCTGCACTACAATTCGTCACTGCAGCAGAGCTGTGTCAATCAGGATCGATTCGAGTTTTTCGATCCGATCATCCAAAAGTATTGATGATCGAAATCACAAATTTTCATTTTAATCGATCCCAATATCAATCATCGTTTCTCGATTTTCTATTTCAATCTCAATCATTTCAATGAGTCTCGATCTTTAATATCAGTTAACTCGATTAACTATGATTTACTCGATTCAATTTCTTGTTATTTGAGGTATCAGGGGTGGAATCGCGTAAGGTATAGTTGATTGTCAATTTTTTGATTGTCATTTTTAATATAGCTGTCTCTATCATATCAATAAAGAAATATAGAGAGAGCGATTGTCAAAACGACAATCAATTAATTTAGTGATTACTTTACTCTTACGCGATACGGGCCCAGGATCTGGTATGTTTACTGTGGGAATTGAACTAGTAATGAGACTTATCGAATAAAAAATTTCGATTTACATATTATGCGATAGTATCTAAAAGTTAATTTATTCGATAGTACCAAGTCATTCAGTAACTATTAGTCCTAAAATTGATCTTTTAAGGAGCAACAAATGAAATCTCTTTATCTTGATTTTTTTGACGCTTTTTAATCAATGGACATAGTTTCCATCATTCGATGTCATTTGGCAATTTATGGCTTACAATATATAGTATTTTGTGAAAGGTTCAACTCAATCTTATCATCGAAATCGAAATGAAAATCGAATCGGAGCAGTATTGAACGATTTTAACTGAAATGAAAATGATCGAATGATCGATCGATTCAAATGATCGAATCATTTTCGTTATCGATTGTTGACGATTCTTTTTTGGTCCATTTTGTAATTTTCAGAGGTTTTGCATCTCTTCAAAAACATCAAAGCACTCTCGTCTTTCTCTCACAAACGATATGAGTGCCTCGTAGAGCCTGGACACAGTTTCAACGTCTGTACAACAGCTTGAATTTTTTTTTTGATACAATATTGAATTGCTTTAGTAAAGAACCCCAAAATTAAGAAAATATTTCTGTCTCAAGGGACTTCAATTGGGAAAAGTGAGTACGGTACTAAAAAGATAAAATAGGTATTCGACGATTTTAACTTTAGTAAAATGTTAGAGATAGTATGATGCTAAATTTGACTAAAATTTTGCGCCAATAGTTTTTAAAATAATACCTATCCTTTTATTTATCCATTGTTATAAATTATTGTATAAAAAACAATCAATATATTATATTATTTGTTTTGTTTTTATAGATAATGTTTTCGTTTCATTGGAATTTGTTCCAAAGAATAGGTACATGTCTGTAAATTATTTTACTATGATAATTTTCATTATAAAAAATCGTTTATAAAAATGAATAGTAAATGGTGAAAAAAGTGAGTGACATGTTACAGTGAACTCTCTCACAGCCGGACACTCACGGCACTGAAAAAATTGTCATGCTTGAAAAACTCAAAAAATCGCATTTTTTTAATCTTTGTATTTTTTGTTTATCCTTCAAAAATATTGTAAATTAGACAATTGTTATGGGCGCCATTCGCCCTTTTGCTTGTATGTTTTGAAAGTTCAATCGTTTCAAAAAAATATTATTAATTGGCCAATTGCTAGGGGCGGCTTGCGTCCTTCTGCTGAATGTTTTAAAAATTCAATCGCTTCAAAAAAATATTATAAATTGCCAATTGCTGGGGGCGGCTTGCGCCCTTCTGCTTGAATGTTTTGAAAATTCAATCGCTTCAACAAAAAATATTATAAATTGGCCAATTGCTAGGGGAGGCTTGCGCTCTTTTGCTTGTATGTTTTGAAAGTTCAATCGCTTCAAAAGAATATTATAAATTGGCCAAGCGCAAGCCGGCCCTAGCAGCCTTGCCGCCCCGGTCTGTAGCCCCTTTAGCCCTTGGGTAAATACGCCCCTGATTGTTAGGTATACTAAATATAAGATAAATGATATATCTATCACCCCCTCCCGACAATTGAGTACCACCTTTACCAGATCAGATCATATTTCATACCAAGTAAAATTTTTACTTCCGCCCTACATGTTATTACCGATGCCCTACCTAAAATTCAACTCTAGCTACGGCACTGTAGCACGCTACTAAAAAAAATAAAAAAGGTATTCGATGATTTTAACTTTAATAAAAGGGTAAAGAAAGTGTGATGCTATATTCGATTAAAATTTGCAAAATCTTCTTTTTAATCATACTAAAACAGCTTTACCATCGCACTAATTCAACTAAAATTTTGCGCGAACCACTTTAAATATTTCTTTTGTGCTCAAAATGACTTTTTCTGTTTTGTTTGTTATCTTTTATTGAAGTTTTAATACTTATTTTATTTAATTATTATTTGTTAGATTACTTGTATTTTTGTGTTGAAAATGAATTTGAATTTTTGTTTCTTTGTTACGTTAAGATTAAACGAAACAAAAACCTTCGTCCGACTATTTTGTTTAGTCATAGTCTTAATTCCGCTATCTGTTTTTCCTTCCATCCCAATCATTTTTAGTTTTGGGCCCACATTTTGAGTCCGTTGTCCTCACGCCATCTATCTAGAGAGCGAAGAAGCTCATGATACACTTAAGGACATTCCAACACAACAGCAAAACGAAGCATACACGTATACTTAAAGTGGATATGAACAACACAACACAACACAACACAACATAATTAAAATAATTTAACTTCTATTTTTGAATATGGCTTTGAGTCCATCCACACCAGCTTAAAAGAATTTATTTTCTGAAATTTCGAAACAAATTTGTATGACAGGTACCATTATTTTTGGTCTTAAAAAACAGTGTGGGAAAAAAAATAAAAATACTATCTACCATGTTTAAAGAAAATCGACCCAGCCGTTTAGGCTATGGTCGAACAGACACAGACAGACAGAAGTTCGAGATTTTAGCTACAAAAATAACGGAACCCCCCATATACATATTCGTAATGCAAAATCTGATTTATTTCAAAAACGGCTCTAGGGCTCTAACGGTTTTGAGATGAAAAAAATTAGGTGTGCTATTATGGGCATGGACTATGTAGTTTGGTAAACAGAATTTTAGGAAAAATTTTATTAACGGTACCTGTTACAGAACCGTTTTTTTTTTTTATTTTCGACTTTCTCATAAACGGCTCTAACGATCTTAACCAACACTTTTTAACAAGAGCTGCCTTAAATTGAAAATAATACTGTAGGCATATAAAAATATTCCAGAAAATATTTGTTGGGTTTTTGAAAAAAAAAATTTTTTTTTTTTTTAAATCAATATTTTCAAAACGTGTAAGCGTTTATTTTTTGAAATTGTTTCCTAAAATCTATATTTATTCATAACGAATTGGCATCCAAAATTTTTTTTTGAAAAATTTTAAAGACGTTTCTAGAAATCAGACGGCAATTGTATGCATTTGAACATTCTTATCTCATTAAATTCATGTTTAATATTTATTTATATATCTATTATTTTTTTTATAAATTCCGAAGTACTTTTACATAATTAACTTAAGAGTCCAATTTTAGGGTAGTATAAAATACTATCACCCCTATTCAGATTTTCGCTCGAATTATCAAACCGATCGTTTTCGAATTTTCGCAATTCTTTTTTCCGTATTGTTCGTCCCTTTACGCATTTTGTTCTAAAAAACGAACAAATTTTCAAAACGCCAAATATCTGACATTTTCAATACGGTTATATTTTTGTTGGCGGAAACAGATTCGGTGGAACAAAAATGTAAGTTTTTATTTTTCTTTCTTTAGTAAAAAAATAAATTAACTCAACATATTTTCATAAAAAAAAAGAAAATTAGCGGAAAGCATACCACACCCAACAATCTGAGCTGTAAGCTTCATTTATAAAAAATTATCGTGATCTTGGAAGAGGGGTGGTTAAGACACACAATTGAGCCGATCATGTGGATAGATTGTGGAAAGAGTTGACAAAAGATTTAAATGCTTTAGGACTCCCAAAGAGAACTGTGACTGAATGAAAAAAAACAATTGACCTCAAAATTGTAGTTAATTGTAATTAGGTTTTTGAATGTATGTTACTGGTTTGATTGGACTACAAAGTCTTTATTAAAAGGAGGCTGATTTAAAATACAATACAAATACAAATTAAAACCTATCAACGATTTGATTTGACGAAATGATTAAAATAAATAAGAATTTGAATTCATCTTTGAAAAGAAGATAAGATATATATCAAAGTAGATATTATTTAATAAAAGTTACTACCGAAATCTGTTTTTTACTTTATTTATTAGAGAAAGAGCTTGGTTGTTTAATGCTGTGGCTGGAATAACGGCTAATTTCACTTTTTTTCGTGTGATATGACAGAGACAGAAGGCGAAATAGAAAACAAACAAATCAAAATTGGAAATCCACGCCTTGGAAAGTTCAGTGTACCAGCGTTTTTTATTAATAAATATAGGAGAGGGAGAGCTCTGATCAAACTCTGCTCAAATCGTACTCAACATGCTCAAGCTCTGCTCAGAGTTAAAAAAGAAAAACTTTATTTGCAACCATTTTATATAAAATCTAGAGTTTATATATATAAGGTTGTAACAAGCTTATTAGTGTATTGCTGACTTACACGAGCAAGCAGTTGGATTACAGGGCGTCATTGATGATGCAAATATTTGTATGTCGAATGTGATGACTACATTCGAGTACTTAGTCCGTTCTATGCAGTGTTGAATTTTACCTGTTTTGGCCCAATAAAGGTAGGAAAATTCTCCATTTTTCTTTATCTTTCTATGAAAGCAGTCTAAAACATCGATTGAGTTACTAGAAATACTGTCAGATTTCACTATAGCAAACAAATCATCGACATAATTTTAGGCTTAGATGTTATAATATTATGTTATATGATATAAGGCTCCCCACTTACATCTTGTTTTTGTTGATATACATACATATATTCGCTTCCAATTGTTGTTATCAATAATACAAGAACGCAACATATCCATCCATAAACGAAAATTTCCTAACTATCGTATGTTCTTTGATAATATTATTGACATTGAGTACAGAATTTTCCTTGTTTGTCTTCAAAATCGTAACCATACATTTTGACAGTTCATAGCATCGAGTAGTGGTTGATGCGGATACGAGCCCAAACGCAAAATAGTTGGACTACCTATGATAAAAAACAAAAATCTTCTGATTCTTAAATTCCATTGGAAATAAAATCAATATTTTAGTATTTTCTTAAGATATATTTATTTTGAATAGGAATAAGTAACAAAAACAAAATGACTTCAATTAAATAACGGTATAGAGCAATCTTACAAAATAAAATAACGATTTAAACATTTTTTTAAGTGCAAAATAGTTGGCCTATGGGTCTTAATTTTTATTTTACCATGGTGTTACGTCGCCTTTGGCCTTGATAACTGCTTCTATGCGTCGTGGCATTGTGTCAACTAATTTTTGACATTCTTCGGTGCCAAAAGATTCCCAAATATTTATGATTTTAGCTTTAAGGTCTTGAAGAGGTCCGGCATGGTTCTTTTCGCGGTTTTTGTTTCATTTTATGCCAGACAGTTTCAATTGGTGAAAGGTCAGGACTGCTGGAAGGCCATTCCAGTAAAGGAATAGCTTCAGCAGATAACCACGCCATTTTAGACCTTACTGTATGGCAAGAAGCTCCATCCTGTTGGAAAATATAGTCTCGATCACTAGCTTGAAGTCGTGGTATTGATGGGAAAAGCTCATTTTCCAGAATATCCCTGTACCTGCCAGCATTGACACTTCCATTTACAAAATGCAAATTGCCTAAACCACGCCCCGACATGCATCCCCATATCATTAGAGATGCTGGAAACTTGACCGTTTTTTTAGGGCAATCTTTGTGAAAAACCTCTTGAATTTCTAATGACTCGTTTTCGTTCGTCGCCCACGCAAACTTCAAACCTGGACTCATCACTCCAAATACGGACCGCCATTGACTTAAAGTCCAGTTTTTACGTTGTTTGGCCCACTGTAGCCGCCTTTTCTTTTGTTTAGGTGTTAAAAGTGGTTTTTCTTTGGCCTATGTTTTTAACGAATTAAAATTGCTCTAATTTAAATAAATCTAAAACAAATCTTATAAAATTTGTATCCAATTTTTTTCATAGTCCGTTTGCAAGTGTTGACCGAAACACTTTTTTTTATTCTTTCCCTCCATTGAACAGTTATGGCAGCGGCCGTTTGACGTCGATTTTCTTTTATTATTTTTTTTAAAACTCGGCAATCTCGAGGTTTTGCAATTGGTGGGCGTCCCGTTTTTTACCGATCTCCACATTTCCACTATTTTTGAACTTTGAGATAATGTTTCGAATTGATGAGCGCGGTAAATTGAATTGTTTTGCGATTTTATAGCTCGATAATCCCGTTTCGAAGGCTTTATTTATGGATTCCCTAAGGTCTCTTGATAATGCAACGCCACGCACCATGGTTGACATTAAACTGTTGCTGGCTTGCATAAAACAAGAGATCAATAAACAACAAAACAAGTGCATGTCATTTTTTTTATAACGGCTAACTGAAAATCTATTTAAATCTTCATAGGCCAACTATTTTGCATCCCAGAGAGAGTAGTCCAACTATTATGCTCTATCTTTGTTTGAGGGAATGCAAACTGGAGCCATATGTGCTTTCTCGAATTTAGTTCTGTTTGGTCTAATTTACTTATTAAATGTAATTTATTACATCGACAAAAAAAATTAAAAAACAACTGCTTGGGGACCAGAAAATATAGGCACATAAAAAATGTTAATTTGTTAATTGATGAGTAGGCCAACTATTTTGCGTTTGGGTCGTATTAGTCTAAGATAAATATTTTCTTTGTGGATCTCTGGAAAATCCCTATATTTAAGGAAAGTAGATAATGTAATCATATTAAAATTTTGGGTATACATTTTGAAAAAACTTATTCTATAAAATATTATAATGAGTGCTTTATTGCTTGCAGTGGCAATACAACGTACCAAGCGTAAATATGCCAAGGAAAAAAACAGAGAAGATTAACATTGGAAGATCATTTAAACCCATTAGAAATTGATGATGCTGCGTATGTGGTTAAAAGATTTGTAGATAAATAAACGAGCCTTTTCACAAGTGCCTCCAAATCAGTAAGACTTGTATTCCTGCATCGTTGCAGCTGCCCGCAGTCTTATGTGTTCTTGCCGAAGAAACTTTCCAAAGATCATTTGGCAAAGATTTTGATATCGGTCTTGGTCGAAGTATTGTGTCAATGATTTTGATTTTCCAAGTTGAATTCAACTTGAAATGATCACCCAAGTAACACCGTTAGAGCTAAATGTTATTTAAATGTTCTTAAATTGCTCTGACAGAGTTAAATGCAAGGCTCTAGCTCTATTTCAAAACAGATTGCCGCTCTTGGTAAACGAATATAAGAATCTAGCCCTATAATAGAGTTTCTTAACAATCTTTAGCTTCGATACATTTAAAAACTTTCTGCTCGATAAATATGCTCCATAATAATGTTTTTATCAGCTGTTGGAAAGCATATAAGTATTTTGATATTTAACTCTTTAAAATAGCTCTTTAAAAGCAAAAGAATTTTTAAGTGTTATTTAAGAGCTGCAAGCTATAGGAAAATGGAGAATATTTAAGAATTTTTATAAAACACAAAAAGAAAACTATTTACAGTGCTAGGATGACTACATTTTGAAAAGAATCATGAAAACCACAGAAGCTTTATCCAAAAAAATGCACGAGCAAAATAAATATTTTTTTTCTAAAGTTCAAATTAAAATAAAAAAAATTTACTATCCACTTAAAACAAATTATTTTAGAAGGGCGTTGTAATATTTCGAATTATAATATCAACATTTCTGATAAAAATGAAATCGCACTTAGAAATCACCCCACATTGAACGTATTATGATTATGGTCTTTAATTATTACCTTTACTCATTATTCTAAGTAAATAAATTTTGATGCTAAGATGATTTACCAATCCAAATAGTAATTTCTTTTCGTGTTCAATAGTATGATTTGTATTTACTAATACTAATAGAAAATATAGTTTATAACTCCACGTAAAAGCACGGGGCTCTATGGCAGTTTTAAAGTGCACATTAAAGCTTTCAGCTGACAAAACATACTTACAAGCACTATTAAGGAGCTAAAAAGTGCTCTCAAACTCAATGAATTAGCTGTAATATTACCCTGCCACCAGATTTGAAAAATATTAAATGTTCTTCATGCGAAGATAATTTGTTTGGTTGGCCTTTCTGGTTCCATCGTTCCGATACCTTCTTAAAATGTCATCAAAACAATTAGAGTTCACATCTTTCAAGCAAAACAAATTTTTTCTTTGCTGCACATTGCGGTTTTTTCGATTCACAAAAATATTTTAATAAAATTGGAGGGATAATTTAAAACTGACATTAAAATGACAATTTAATTTAAAATTACAAATTTAAGGAAACCGAATACATATTAAGGTGTTTTTTTTTTCATAATGTTTTCATGTATTGCAGTGGTTTATGGAAAAGTTGTGCGACTTTTTTAAAACTAAGCCATGAATGAATTAAATGAAACAAAAAAAAAAAAAAAAAAACACATTCAAAGCTGGAAACAAATGGTTGAAATCTATATATTTTTAGGTACCTAATATAATTAGATAAAACCGAATATTAATTACGGTAAAATATAGTTGTTCCTTATTCTCTAATTCCCATGTAGTTGTTATATATTCCCCATTCTTCATTAAGTAAAGTTTAGATTTGAAATAGTTAGGTGGAGCAATTGAATAAAATATCTCAATCTCAACTCTAAAATACGCTTCAGTCAGCCTCTATCTGCTACTAATGAACTCACGTATTTTGGTGTTGAGTTCACTTTAACATTCAATCTTTTTTTTTTTTAAAGAACCAGGTTGATATAAAATACCGGGACTCTAACGGTTGTAGTTTGGAAACTATTGTGTTCTTGATTTACAGAGAAGATAATTATTTTATTTTTTGGTCGGTCGTTTGACCGATAAATATATGATAAATATGAAGTTAATTTTGCAAGTCTTACTGTCTTATCTGCAGTCGTCTTTAGAATTTTATATTTCCACCAAAGCAAAATCTTGAATTTCGGTAACTTCCGTCCAAATGTTAACGTTTTTTACACAGTTTTGAGATTTAAATGATAGCGGAATAAAAGTTCGAAAACGAGTTTTTCATAAATAACTATAAAACATCAAAATTCAAGAAAATATAGATGTGAAATACCTCAAAATATTGTCACAAATTCTTACATTGAAGAAATGGCTTCGATTATGCATTCTCTGAATATCTTTTATAATAATTGTGTTTACTTTTGACCCAGACTACATTTTACATTCTTCTTCAATAGGTATATTTCAAATAGAAAGGTAGGAATTATGAGTTGAAGCACTCCAGGGTCAGGCACTCAAATATAAAGTTGAAGCACGAATTGATGTTTCATATCTGCAGGATAAAATGAAAATACGCATTATTAGATTTGTTTTGTATCAAAGGGTTGCAAAGGAAACTAAATGGGTGTTTTGCTCTTGCCCATCAGTCGCTAACGATGTCATGTTGTGTCGTGCTATATAATTCTCTTTTGAACTAGTTTCATAAATGATTCCATTTGCAAATGTATCTTGCTAGTATGTTCCATTTTTGTATGTATCCACATTAAAAGGTTACATTCTACACTAAAATCTAGGTTCTACGAGCGAGCATAATTGTCCGTAGAGAATTTGTCCCAAATTGTTAAATCCATTAGTAAAAGTTTCTTCGTAATAGGTGGGCTCACATTCGACGATAATTTTATTACCCACGTTCACCAAATTTAAAGGCTGACATACCTACACATGTACATATGTATGTACAGTCCCTGCCCATATTATTAGACGAGCTATAATTTTTTCAGAAATTCATGGATTGTAGTAGGTAACACCATTGTATATACATATATCTTGATTGATATATTTACATTGATATATATACAAATACAGAAATACAGAAATTTGAAAAGCAGAATTTTGACAAGTAGAATATTGAAAACTAAAATTTTGACAAGTAGAATTTTGAAACTCAGAATATTGAAAACCCAAATTTAGAGAAGTGAAATCTTAAAATTCAGAATTTTGAGAAGAAGAATTTTGAAAATCAGAATTTTCAAAAGTAGAATTTTGTAATGCAAAATATTGAAAACTTAAATTTTGAGAAAAAATTACGAAAAAAAGTATTTCTTATTAGTTTGGAGAGACTTTTTTTTGAAACCTCAATATAATCAAGAGTTTGATGTATGTATTTATAATAATAAAATGTATTGTTTAAGAATTTTTATTTTATTTTTATAAACCTAAAAAAAATCTAGTTGAAAAACCTTATAACTTCTAAATTTAGGACAAACGTTAATTTTATAAATAAAAAAAGTTACGAAGATAGAAAAAACTTATTTTTTTTTTAATTTTAATAAATTAATAATTCAAAAATTTGTTCAAAATTCGTAGATAAACATAAAAAGAAATATTTGTTTGCTCAATATGTAAGTCATATGATATTGGCAAGCCAAATTTCTTCTTTTTTAAATATTTATTCAAATTTTCTATACGCGTGAAAATATTTTTTTTTTGGAAAAAGTTATTTGATTTCTTTTTCAAAAATATTTTGTGTGAGAATATTCATAAATTTTCAAAATTGGTGCATATAAAAAACTTTTCAAATGCATAAAAACTATTTTTTGAAAACAAGACTTGAAAACTAAACTTTTTTTTAAATAATTGTTATACCTAATACGAATTTGATTTTTTTTAGAAACAGTTTTTCGTTTATATCTATCAATAAATAAAAAAACACAAATTTCTTTTTTTTATTGTAAATTATGTACCTACATATGCATACAAATTATTTTTTTTTTGCGAAAAAATGTGGGTAGTCATTATTTTTTCTGTGTCTTATAATAATTTATTGGCGTATGTACCTACCAAATTTGTTTCTTTTTTTTTTTAATTTTATACAATTTTCTATAGGTGCGTACATATATGTAAAAGCCATTTCCTAAAATAAAAAAAAATATGTACCTACATATTCATACAAAAAAAAATAAATGAAGATATGAAAATTATTTCTGTTTAAGTGGAGTGATTGAAAAAAAAAGTTAAGACAATTGCCACTACCTACTGCATCTAATGTAGGCAGTAAGCCTCGTTAGTTGTAATTATTGTTTTCGTTCTTCAAAATTACACCAATTTAAACTTTTTAATAACAGAAATAATTATAATTACAATCAATATAAGTTACCTACCTAATATATTAACATATGTATGTACATTTACTACAATAAAAAAAAGCCTAACCCTAACAATACTCGTAATTAAATTTGAAAAATATCCTTAGTTAAATCTATAAATCTAAGTATTTAAATTTATGTGTCCATGCAAATACAAAGCAACGTTGTATGTATTTTGGTTAGATACTCGTATTTATCATAATTGAACAACATTGCTTTGATGCGATTCAAATAGACCGAAGAAAATAAAAGCTCAAAAAAAAAAAAAAAATAACAAAAAAAAAAACAGAAAATCCTTGAAAAGGTCAATGCGACAAAACAAATTTGATTTCTCATTCTCATTGCCATGAAGCAATACTAATAAAATGTTCTCCCTCTGTTCTCCATTACTATTCTGCCTTAAATCTAAAGTCCCCAACGTCAATTTTGTTCCTTCTACTACAGCGCCACCAGTACAACCGCTTTCACAACATTTTTTTTTTCTGTTCCATGAGAGTAGTATAGATTTTATATACAAAACCCTCATGAAGGCACTGCGGAGCAAGTACGTCATATTTTTACGGATTATTTCGTTATTGAAGAAAAAGTGGACTGGCAGTTTATTGACCAAAACTGTTCAACATAACTTTTTTTGGGAGTAAATCTGTCATCCGAATCAATTAAACTATTTATCGCTATACATATACTGCCGTATTAATAAAAACACACATTTTGATACAATTTGCTCTTTAACACACGTTTTTTCCAACACATGGATAATGAAATTATCCCTTTGATAAATAAAAATATTAATAAAACTATCTTTTCTTTATTTCTGAATATCAATTCTACTAAATATTCTAGTACTTTTTTCATTATTGAAAGCCGGCATGTCATCTCAGGCATACAAAATAATTTTTGTTGTCAATCAAATTCTAACGGTTATTAAATTTTTGTGTGAAAGTTCAAATTTATTTGTAAAAAAATTAGATAGGTATGCCAGAAAAGAAAAAAGGACTAAAATTTGGAGCCCTGGCGACAAGGTTAGTTAACACAATAGTGTATGGCAGGCATTACTTTGATACTAAGTGGAATGTGCATTATTAAATAAAATGTTTGTCGAATTTGACGAGCAAGTTGAAGATATTCGCTCGTTAATCACCAAAATCGGTGTGATAAGTTATCCTCTCATTGTCAAACGTCATTAAAGACTAACTACTAACACATGTTTATTATTAAGAATTATAGTTTAAAATACGTGTTAAAGTCGTTTCACCTTTATTTTTTGCTTATTAATAGGGCTGATAGTGAACATTGGAAAACGTGAACTAATTAAAACCGAGGGTGTTCATGTTTTTGAGATTGTTCATATTTTGGAATGTAACATTTTATGATTAAAATAGTATTCCTACCGTATTGTCTTATGTCGTTTTTATTTGGCAATCCGGAAGACTTCCGGACTCTTCTGAAAGTGTTCAATTGGGAAAAAATGACAGTTCTGATTCTGAAAAGAAATTTGCTTCTGGATTTGAAATCAGAAGCAAAACCAGAAGCACTCACACATTCATATACTTAAACGTCAACCTCAACAGCTGTGATTTTTGGTATCCAAATTGTGCGAACCAGGGTTGGCCGAATTAACTACACTACATTTTCTACATGATTTACTACGTTTATATGAGGTGTTAAAGCGAGCTTGAAGCTCGCTTCGAATCTTTATATACCTGTATTGAGTTGATATGAGCTTCGTTCGACTCGATCTCAATCGCTCAGCGGTGTCGAGTAGAAATGTGGTTCGAAAATCCTACCCTAATCCAACTCGTTCTTTCGATACTGCATATAAAAGAAGAAACTACATGCCTAATTTACTACAATTTGTTACGTCTGCTACATATGTATGTAGTTAATTCATAAAAAATCAATCTAATAAAGGAAAAAAAAAAAAAAAAAACGATTTTGCACTTTTATGATCTAATGAAGGTTTGTAAAAAAAAAAGTTTCATTTACCATAAGGATGAAGAATTGTAGGAATAAATAATTGACAGCAATGCTACAATTTGTTACATTAACTACAATTAACTACATTTAACTACATTTAACTACATTTAACTACATTTAACTACATTAACTACATAAACTACGTAGCAGACGTAACAAATGTAGTTATTTCTAAAAAGTGACAATTCGGCCAACCCTGCTTTCAACAAACATTTTTCTTGATTATGATTATTGTACGCATTTGATGTTTCACATACCTATACAATCAAACAAAACTTCAGAATCATCAGAAGCAAACAAAAGTGTTCAATTGGGATTCCGGATCGGAGAGATTCCGGATTGCCAAATAAAAACGACTTTACTACTCCTCTTAAAATAAAACATATTTTCTGTCATTTTATCTTCTTTTTGCTTGCAGTAGTATAGATTTATGATTTTTTTTTACATTTTTACAAATACTGGCACCTACGGGTTATTAAAAAAATTGATTAAATTTCATTTTTAAATTAGAACGTTTTACAAATAAGTTTTATTTAACAAACAAAATTTTTATTTTTTGTCTATTCTATTTTTTGCCAACATTTTAATAACTACAATTTCTCTTAGGCGTTTATGTCGCTTTGGTCAAAACCTTCATCTGAACACCATTCCAAAGCCTTTTTAAATATTTCATATTACGCAATGTCAAATTTATGGGGCCCCCGAAGTTTTAAAAAATGAATTCAGTGCATTTTTATGTAGAAATGTTGAAAAAATGTCTGTTCACGTTTTAGAGCTTTTCGATTTGTTCACGTTTTAGAGCAGTCAATGTAAAAATTACGGTGTTCACGTTTTGGGATAGTTCACGTTTTGGGGGGTTCACGTTTTCCAATGTTCACTGTATACATATGTACATCTGTCTAACAAAAGAAAACTAAGTTAATAAAGAAAACAAAATATATTACATGCTTTTTCTTCGTTACTTGAAGTTGAAATTTTTTTTAAAAAAGCATTTCGTCATCGAACCACAACTTGGGCTCACAAACGTCTTCAAATCCAGCTCCACTTTTTTGTACTCCTTTCAACCTCGCGTAAATCTCAAGTGATATGACTGTGACTCCGTAATAAATGAATTTATTCGATTCTATGATAATATTTGGAGCCAAATGCTTAAAGGAATCCACCAGTATTTGAAGTGATTTGACCTCTCTAGGCCGGCCTATATATGTAGGTATTAAGGAATTAATTTTAATCTAGATTTTATATACAAAGAACATTAGAATACCAATTAGATCGTCTTTTGTTGTTCCGTGCTAATCTGGTTAATATAGTTTTGAATTTTAAACTGATTTAAAAAAAATGGTCAGGGATAAATGATTTACCTAAAAATCTTTCAAGCAAAATGAAGATTTGTTATTCTTGCTAAATATCTGATTAAACAGGAAAGGAATCTGAAAAAACACTCTTATTGCAAGTTTCTTGAAATATAAACACAATTTTCCAACTAAGAATACGTTTTTATTTTTTAATGGGAGGTATGTCTTTTTGAGAAATAATTTATGTTCATGTACGTACATATACCTATACATATATGGAGGGCTCACAGCTGAACCGAACCAAGTCAGAAAAAGTGATTTCGAAGATATTACGAGGTTAGGTAAATAAACTGCCATTAATTACTGAAATACATATTTAACTCAAAGTAAAGACATTTGGAAAGTTTATATACCCAGTTTTCTTTTGACCAAAAATGAAAAAGAAGAATTGAAAAATGTACCCAATATTTAAGAAAAATTAAAAAAAATGTGACTTGGTTCATTATTGCCTCGAAAAATTATGAAAAATTGTCAGTAAGGAAAATAAAAATTGGTATAATTTAAAAAAGGAGGAAAAACAAATAATGAATTTATTTCAAAAACTTAACAGAAATGTATTACAAAGTAAAGGTTATTTAAAAAAAAAAGCAACAGTTATTAGTGATAAAAAATTTCATCGTCTTCATGACTTTGGGGCTGGTCCTGGGTAGGATGGATGGAATAAATTTAAGTAAATCCATCATATCCCTTCTTTTATCTGACGTAATTTTACGACGAGTTGGATAGAGGCAATTTTGTTCAAAATTGGGATTGTAGGTTCCTCCCTTACTTTGCTTTTCCTAAATAAACTTCATAAAACTCAACTTCTTTATAATGTGTTTGCTTAAATTTGAAAAAAGGTGAATTGCGATCGAATCGAAGCCACCTGATTTTGAGCTATGAGAAATTATGTCCAGCAACAATCAAGGTTATCTCGCTAACGGTTTATTTCGCATTTTTCGCATAAATTTAAATAAACAAAAATAAAAAAAGAGTTGACCATTTTTTTTTTCAAAATTGTGAAATGAAGTGAATTGGCCACATATATGTTTATTTAGAATACAGCTGTTGATATTGGATAAATAGGATAAATTCAAAGTTTCTTTAAATCCAGATTTTTTAAATGCATACACCCAACTCCGAAAACTGGAAGGGGGATTTGTGTTCTGCCTGCCGTTGTCAAGATATTAGCGAAAATAGTACTGGAACGCATCAGGGAACATCTAGAAGGCACACTCCATGACGAACAAGCAGGTTTACGCAGGCAGGGCTGAATTCTGTTACCAATATTATTTCTGTTGGTGATAAACGATCTCCTCCAACGTCGAATCCGTTTTACTTTACGGTTGCAGCAATTGGAAAGTAACAGGAGGTGTCACTAAGAAGCTGCAAACGTTCATTAATAGATAGATGTCTACGAAACATCCTTAGGATTTTCTGGCCCAATCGTATATCAAACGAAGAGCTCCTTAGGAAAACGGATCAGGAACCTATTCACTCTATTATACGACGTCAAAAGTGGCAGTGGATCGGACACACGCTTCGAAAAGGCGACAACTGTATTGCGGCGCATGAAATGCAGTGGAATCCACTCACTAAAGAAGGAAAAAGAGCTGGACGACGGAGCAGCCCAACTAGGCAAGAGTTGGAGGGATTTGCGACTAATATCCAGGAACCGAACACGATGACGAGCTGACGTTGTGGATGCCCTATGCCCCACTAGGGGTTCCCCATGGACATAAAAGGTCTGAGGACCTAAGTAAGTAAGTAAATATACACCCAACTTCGCAAATACCCCAAATCCTATAGTGTACCCTAGTAGGGGGGTTTCAGGGTGGCAGCATGCAGAACGAGATGAAAAATACGAAACAAACCATATCCCCACGTCTGTTCGACTATAAAATTGAGGAAAACTGAATAATACTGACTTGGTTCGTTTATGCTTTGAAATAAATCGAAAATGAGAGGCACTGACTTGGTTCTTTTACCGTTAACTAAGGAACAGAACAATTTTTGAATTAGTTCATTACTGCACTGAATAAAGGTCAACTTTGCGGAAATTTTGGCATTAGTTTTGGATTTTTTTTTTTTTACTTGGTTCGGTACAGCTGTGAGCCCTCCATATAATGTAGATATTGAACCACACTTTGAATAGGTAAGCGACATTGAGTTGGATTTTTCTGTGAGTATATTCCGTAACAGGATTTTGCAGACTTTGACATGGATAACTACATTAGTTTTAAACAAAAGGAAATGTCAAGAAACTAGCTAGACAAGACATTCACATAAATAGAAGCGACGGGTCTAATGCAAAAGGGCGAATAGTATACAAGTGCAGAAGGTGTCATCATTGAGTAGAAAAAAGCTTATTTAGAAAACATAAAAACCGACAAAAGAAAAGAGCTATTATCTAGTTTTTACATGTTTGATGTTAATGTTACAAATGCTTTACTATAATTAACAAAAACAATATTCTTATCAATATACTGCTGTCATTGGTGAAAAGTTGGTAAAAGTATGTAAATCTGCAATGTGGTCACTGCACCAAATTGGTATGAAATGATGCCATCCTGCGAGTTCGTGCCATCCTCACTTAAAAGAAGTAAACATTTGAGCCGCTGAAACAAAAATCCTTACGAAGTAGATACTTTCATATCCCTATACATCGGTCAATTTCCAGCTGAAGAATTCTACTATTGGCAAAATAAGAACCCACATAATATAACAAGAATGTATAAACTCTGCATAGAAAAATGCACCCAAGAGAAAACAAATTTGGGATTTTTTTTTCACCGAATCTTATTACAGCAACATTTTCAATACAAAGTTTAACTTTTCTTTCCGCTATCCTAGAAGCGATACGTGCAGCACGTCGTGTGACTGGTTAAAATACGACAAAGCATAGAATTAGTTACAATTCTGCTTTTGAAAATCAGCAGGTTGACCGCAAAAATGCTGGATGCGATCCGAAACTTTGTTATTTTACTTTCGATCTGCAACAAAATATTGTCTTGTAAAATATTACAACATCAAAAGCATTTTAGATGAGACAAATGTGGTTCTTTAACATAAGAGTACATGCTATACCTTCTGACCTTGAAATGTTTTACATGTTAACTTGGATGGAAAATATATACATATAGCTGACTGAGGAAGTTCTGAAGTAATTTTAACATTTCTTTCAACAACGCGAATACACTAAGAGCAGAAGGAATCTTGAAGCCTGGACTGATTCCTACCCTGGGGTGGAATCGGCTAAGGTGATAGTTGATTGTGATTGTCATTTTGACTATAGCTGTCTCCATCATATCAATAAAGAAATATAGAGAGAGCGATCGCAAAATGACAATCGCAGTCAACTATCACCTTAGCCGATTCCACCCCTGGACAAAATTAAAACTTCTTTTAAATCAAAAAAGATCAATGTGCGTAACGTTACATAACACATATCTAGTAAATGAAAAAAATAACTTTAGAGACAATGGCGCAAAATTTTGAACATTTAAAACCTACTCTAAATCAATTTTAGAATGGGAGTCGACTCTAAATATTGGCCCTGAGTAATAGATCCGAATCTAGCCTAAGTTCGATTTTAACCAAACATTCGTAGAAATAAAACAAATTTCAAGTATAAATACTTAAAAGCGGCTTTCCTGTAACTAAGTTAAATTTAAAATGATAGAATCACAATAGAACTTTACGAATCTGGTTAATAGAAATCTGTTTGTGTACCAGTTCACAATAACGAAATTATGAAAATGAGTCACAATTATTGGTATAAATAAGACTGTTGTTAAATTTGATCTCTTACTACGAAATTTTAAAAGCAACTTTTCTACATCTAACAAAAAGTGACTTTAAAGCCGATTCTATGAATGTCTATTACTAACGGCCATTGAGTATAAAACGAGAACCGACTTTTTGTTAATTTAGAAGGACACAAACTATACTTTAACCTTAAAGAGCTCGTCTTACTTTAACAGCAGCAAATAGCTAGTTTATCTTTTAAAAGTATTCTTTATCCATATTGACAATGGTCATTTCATACCAAAGCAAATCGAAGAAAATATGTTTACTGATGTTTTATTCGATTTTTAAAGATGTTTTCTGTAAATAGACTGAATCACTGAATATTATAAATTCGAAACAATCGTACAAAAGTGGTCTAAGGTTAACAAATCTGTACATACAAATGTACAGCTAGTAGACGAGTATAGCTAAATGAATCTGCACCTTGCAATAACTAATTGAGTTTTTATGAGGTGAATTTGCGATTTATACTTTATTTCCATCTAAAATAATGTAAATAACTTATAAACAATTAAAATCTGTACCGAGATAGTATATAAAATGTACTTTTTTCGGCGAAAAATTATTTGGTTTAAAGTTGTCTGTTCTTTATACTTTTTTTGTGTTTTTGCAGTTGTGTGAGTTATGTATCTGTAAAATTAAGGTTTGTTCAACGCAAATTTGCTTAGGTTCTGTTGTAAAACCCACATTAGTTAGAAGAGTTTTCTAACGTGATTAAAATTATGAAAAAGTTAGATTGAACGAGAACTGTTTAAAATTTTGCGCCAATGTTAAGTGGATAAATGTAATGAAATGAATAATGAAATATGGATCATACTTAAACAAGAAATGTTATGATAAATATGCTTCCTTCACAGAAGTTCTGATGGCTAAATCAAATAAAATTCCAGAAAAAAAACAGGACTTTTTTCCGCGAAAAAAAAGCAAAGAACACTCAAGTGAAAAGTTTATAAATTTAAAAGATCAAATGCAGTTTGTATCTTTCGAACATCATTGATCTTATGAAAAGACGCTCTCAACACCTTTTACGACCGATAACAAAGCAAATAAAATGAACGACTGGGTCGCATGAACTTGCACTTATGTAAAAGACTAAGAATTTTAAAAATGAATTTTATTATAGAAAACTGTTCATAGGCATACAATTGATTTTTTAAAGTCTTAGTAGTAAGAGATAAAAACGGAATGCCATGTGATTTCTTAGGCAAATATGAATTTATGCAAGAGCAAAAATTATAAGTTATTGTAGCGGTTTCTTAAAAATAAAAGTATATAAACGTACGCCAGCTTTATTTTGTTATTACTGCACGAATAAAATTTTGGAGATATCGAATTTTCAAACAAAATTTTTTTTATAAATTCAAATAAAATATTTTTTTAAGTTTTAAAATACAATATTTTTCAAACTTTTAGGAAGCACCTCTTTAAAAAAAATTTCGTTAAAATTTATTGTGCCGATAATGAGAAATTCAAATTAAAAAATAAATGGTTATATGCTAGGTAAAGTTAGTAATATCTTAATTTCGATTTTGAATTATAGATCTTTGTCGAAAAAAAAATTATCAAAATTCTAGGTGTCGAGAAAAATAAGATATTCGAAAATCATTTTTTAACATTTGTATGGTGGGTACCGTTATTTGTAGGTAAAATAGTTTTTTTCTCACATCTACAAGATGAATTGGATTGTATTAAAAAAAATTTAACTGTCAAATTTAAAAAAAAATTGAGCATTTAAGAATGAAAATTTGATATTTCGGTACTTAATACGATTTAAACATTTGGGGAGCCTTAACATTAAAAAATAATCAAAATCGGTTGTATCGTTTTGGAGAAAATTAAAAACAAAAAAAATGGTTCTACTGTATTTTTTTCATAAATTGCCGAGCTTTGACCAAATGAAATTTTTTAATTTTTTTATAAAATTTCGAAAATAAAATCGAATGGAAGGTTTCGTTATTTTTGGTCTTGAGAAAAAATAAAATGCACGACTAATAGACTAAGAATTTCAAAAATGGATGTTAGATATTAGAGAAAAACTGTTCATAAGCATAAGATAATTTTTTTAAATGAATAAAACAACTTCTTTAGTAGCTGGAGGTAAAAATAGGATGCCATGTGATCCAAGCAAATATAGGTTTATGCAAAACAAGAATTATAATTCTTTGTAGTTTAATTTTAGTTTAATTTTAGTAATTTAAAAAAATAAACTTCTATATACAAAATTTTTAAAACAATTTTAAGAAAAAATTTTGGTAGGCCAATTTAAAGTTTTTATTATTGTTCGAATAAAAATTAAATTTACAAAAAAAATATTGACCCGTTTTCGAGATAATGAATTTTTCAAAAAAAAAACAAATACATAGATTTTTTTTCAAAATTGAAAAAAAATATTTTTCATAAAGTTTTGAAATGCAATATTTTTTAAACTTTTTAGAAGCTTCTCTCTAAAAAATTTCATTAAAATCCGTTATGCCGATAATGAGAAATTCAAAATTTTAAAAAATCGTTCTATGGTAGGTACAGTCAGTAATATCTTCTTTCCAAAATATTTTTTATTAAATTAAAAATCTTAAAAATTAATAGAAAGAAAAAAAATTTAAGCAAAATTCTCGGAACCGTTTTCGAGAAAAATACGATTTTCGAAAACCATTTTTTAACATTTGTATGGAGGGTACCCATACTTTTAGGTAAAATACATTTTGTTTCTCATATCTTGTAGATTATTTTAAGAAACTTTTATTTATCAAGTTTAAAAAAAATCGATCTTGGGGTTCTCGAAATATTGAGTTTTGAAAACAAAATTTTGAAATTTTTCTTAAAAATAAAAAAAAATTTTTTGAAAATTTGAATACACAATAATATTGAAACTGCTACGGAGCCTGAACATAAAAAAATGATCAAAATCGGTCATACCGTTTTTGAGAAAATCAAAAACGAAAAAAAAAAAAAAATGGTTCCAGGGGGGTACCAAAAATAATAATAATTTTTTGGATTTTTTTTTTCATTTATTAGCTAGGTTTAACTAAATGAAATTTTATAATTTTTTTTTTTTAAATCTGTGGGATAGTTTTTGAGAAAAAAAAATATTTGTAAAATTTCGAAAAAAAATTGTATGGCAGGTACCGTTATTTTTGGTCTTAAAAAAAAAAAAACAAATAAAAAACATCCGGGAAAAAAAATAAAACCCAAGTTTAAAGAAAATCGGCTGAGCCATTTAACTGTAGTCGAACAGACAGACAGAATTGCGAGACCCCCTTTTTCAGTCTTCGCTATTATCGTAATATCAACTTTGATCAAAATCTCGAGTTCGATTTTTTTTACGAATACATAACTTGCCTTATAGTACCTATAAGCCGCAAGTTCATATATAAAAGTGTGGGCGGGAAAAATTAAAAATGCTATCTACCAAGTTTAAAGAAAGTCGAGTTGGATTTTTTTCCAAATGTAGAACTTGTCCTATAGTCCCTTCATATATAGAAAGTAAAAATTATGAAGTAAAATCTTTGCATATAAAACTTATAGTACTATCAAGAAGACAAAAGATTGTGCCGACATCTTAAGTACAGGGACAGTACTTGCTAGATCTGCTAAATTTAATAATAAAATATTGTCTTTTTTACTTTTTGTTTTGTATCTTATCGTACTCTCCACTGTAAAATCTAGCGCTAATTTCAGCGACACAATACAAAATCACGCTCCATGCCAACACACTTAGACCAATATTTGGTCCGTTGTGATACCACAGGATTTCAAAAATCACCCTTACTCGTTAAACCATTTTGAGCTAACAATGAAGCGTTTGAGACAGTGAATGTCGGAATTATTTAGATCACTAGGATCGTTATAGCAGTAGTCTCCCAAGTGGAGTCTACGTCTTTGTGCCAGGGCAGGACAAAAACATATATAGAAGGTGAGGAACTGTTTCCTCTTCTTCTTCATCCATGCAGCTTCTGAAAAAATCATTTGCAGGAACTCCAAGACGGAAAGCATGTCTTCCTATTAGGCAGTGTCCAGTAAGGACACCTATAACGGAGCTAATATGCAATCTACCAATAGAAATTAGTTGTTTTGAGCGTTTAGCATCAAACAATGGCCTAATTAGTTCAGTAGACCCGCAAGTTGGGGTGCTGGTCCATCTTTGGTTAGCTTTTTTTTTATGGTATTATGCTTTAGCATAAGTTAACAAGTAGTTAGGGGTATACCGATGTTGGATTTGCTATCCAACAAAGGTAAGATTGTTCCGTTTTTTGCAAGTTCGTCGGCGTTACAATTTCCTGGAATGTCTCTATGCCCCGGCAACCATATAAGGTGAATGTTAAACTGTTTTGACATCTCCACCAGAGATGATCGACAATTTTGGGCTGTTAGTGAGTTAATGGAGACAGAGTCCCGTGACTTTATGGCAGCTTGACTGTCTGAGAAAATACGTATATCAGTAGTCGATATAACGTTTTCTTTGAGCCAAGAGAGGACTTCTTTTATTGCTAGAACCTCTGCCTGGAACACGCTACAGTGATTGGGAAGACGAAAAGAGAGACAAAGATTTAATCTTTCGGAGAATACGTCTCCACCGACCCCGTCATCGGTTTTAAGATCCATCTGTGTAGAAATGAATTGCTTTGTCTACCAACAGTGACTCATTTTCCCAGGTAGACCTGGAAGAGATGGACACTTGAAAGTTTTTATTAAATTTTGGATGAGGGGTGGTGTAATCGACGTTACTAGGTAGGGATTTGAACGAGTTCAGTATAGTGGAGTGGTCAATATAGTTACCACTGCGAGGAGGCTCTAAGCCTAATGGCTGTGCTAGCGGTCGATTGTTTACTAAAGATATCTAGCGGTATGATATGCAGCGGAGGGAGTTGAGCGGAGAGCTCCACCCATGATTAAGCAGGCTGTTCGTTGGACTTTGCTGAGCTTATAGCGGTTTGTTGCTGTTTCTAGCGCAGTCCACCATACTGTTACTCCATATGTAAGTATCGGTCTAATGACTGAGATGTAAAGCCAGTGTGTAATATGAGTTTGTAGACCCCATTTGTTACCTACGGTTTTTTTGCAAGAAAATAGAGCTATGTTGGCTTTGTTGATTCTCTCTTGGATATTGGACTTCTAGCTTAATTTCTTGTACAAAATAAGACCCAGATATTTTGCTTTGTCTGAAAATTAAAGCGATATACCTTTGATGTGAGGAGTGTCTATGTGTGGGATTTTATATTTCCTGGTAAATAGGACAAGTTCAGTTTTGTGGGGGTTGACACCGAGTCCACATTGATCTGCCCAGGTAGTAAGCTTGTTTAAGGTACTTTGTAGGAGTTCCTTCAGAGTGTTAGGATGCTTACCAGATATAGCTATCGCAACATCGCCCGCATAGGCAATCACCCTGTGCCCCTCCCTTTCTAGAATCATTAGTAGTTCATTTACGACTAGGTTCAAGAGGAGAGGAGAGAGGACACCACCTTGCGGCGGCGCGGCGTACCTCTACTAACTGTTCTTCGAGTAGTTAAATCGCCCAGTTTTGAATTTATAATCCTGCTTATCAGCATACCTATGATTTATCAATTTACTGATTGACTTATCCACCTTCGGAGATGACAGCGCAGATGTGATTGTGGATGCGTCGACATTTTTAAAAGCTCCTTCTATATCTAGGAAAGCAACTAATTTGAACTCCTTATGATGAAGGGAATGTTCGGTAGTACGAACCAGCGTATGTAGAGCGGTTTCTACAGATTTCCCTTTGTTAGGCATGTTGAGCATTGAATAGTTACGACTTATCAATGTTTGCCCTCAAATTGATTTCAATCAGACGTTCAAATGTTTTAAGAAAGAATGATGAAACGCTAATAGGTCTTAGATTTTTAGGATTAACATGGCTAGGTTTGCCAGGTTATATATACAAAGGTAAAATGTCATTTTCAATCAGGATGCAAAAAAAAAAAAAAAAACAACATCTGTCATATTATACATATATATTTTAGATTTTTTTTTGGTAATACAAAATCAAAGAGTTAATTTGCTAACATTAACGTTTAACATGAAATGGCGCGCCTCCATTGAAAATCTCATGTCAAGACTCGTCGGCATAAACTAAATTATATCCAACGGGGGCTATAAAGGATAAATTAACATAAACAAAAATGTTTGTAGGTCCCCTATTTTCTGCTTGCTTTGTATATCATTACAACTCACATACCTACATACCTTACCTTTATATTTTTGTCCTTCAGAGTCCATTACAATTTAAGCGAAATTCTGAACAAGGGCGATAAGGATGACCGGGAATGGAACAACACTAATGAATAAGGAAACAGACAAAACGATATGAATATAAACCCAAAGTAAAGTGATGAAGATGATGATGGATAAAAAGGGAGAAGGCTAGTGTTTCACTTATTATTTATTCATGAGAAGTACCGTCTGCACTTAAGATATTCAAATTCGGTTCGCAGGATAATAGATAAACTCAATGGATGGTAGGCTTGATGAAGTTTGGGAGGCGGACAGACTAAAGTGCCTCCAAAGAACAGAATCAAACACTAAGCACAAAACCGACGAAGCCACACCCAACCATTAAAAGAGAATAACACAGCCCTAGTTCAAGATTCGTTTCTTCTTTTTTTTTGGTTAGAAGTACTCGTATATTCTCGCTCTCTGAAAGGTAGCATAAAAGAAAAAAGGACTTTAAGCGAAATATCTATTTAAACTAAAAATATAAAGTGCTCTTCTCGATTTCCATCATGATGTTTATACTTGAATTAGGTAAGGAGAGGAAAGCTTGGCACGGGAATTGGTCTAGGCATACAGTTAAGAATGTGGGTTGGCAAAGATGTGCCGGGATGATTACATTCCGAGTTGAAGCAGATGATGATGACGATGATGTTGATTGCTACGAAAAGGATAATGATGAAAAGTAGGAATGCATTAAGGACTCGTAGCCATCGTCATCATCATCGCCATCGTCGTCGTTGTGTACTTGAACTCGAGTACAGTTTTCTGAGTACCACGCCAGAAAACCTTATAGAAGCCTACTTCAATTGTTATATCATAATGAAAACCTGACGGGAATGATTATACTAACAAAGTGGATTTAATTACGTGAAGCAGGTTTTTGTCGTAGGCAATTCAGGGATAAAGTAAGGACGCGATTTATCTATATATACTGGCGCTCTTCTGTCAATGTCGCTAGAATTTGAATACACAATAAGTAACATGTAGAAATGCAAGCACCTGCGTTCTGAAATTTAATCAGGTAATTCTCTTTTTTTCCTTCAGGCACGATTATCCTGAACCAAAC
This sequence comes from Philhelius festivus, assembly GCA_963931855.1. Classification (NCBI taxonomy): domain Eukaryota; kingdom Metazoa; phylum Arthropoda; class Insecta; order Diptera; family Syrphidae; genus Philhelius; species Philhelius festivus. The sequence continues at coordinate 90,131,933 of OZ007555.1, forward strand.
ATTGAATTTTTGATTTAAATTTAATCTACCTATCATTCCTACCTTGTATACATTTATCATAAAAATCTATAGGTATATATAAAAATCAATTGCTGTTCGCTTGTCTCGCTAAAACTCGGGAACAGCTGGACCGATTTTGCTAATTTTGATCTTGAAATAGTTGTGGAAGTTCAGGGAAGGCTTAAATGGTGAGAAACATAAATAATAAGAAACGGAAAACACTTAAAACGACAACTTAATTTTCCTATACAAAATGTTCCTGTGAAGCATTTGATGTCTAGAGTTTTTAAACAAAAATTGAAATCTCTACAGAATTTCATTATAAAGCATCGTTTGTATGGCCAATTCCGTTGTTGGATGTACCCTGTTGAGTAACAAAAGCGTGGTTTACCCCATGTGCATATACATATTAAATTGGTCAGTTGACAAAATAAGGCCAAATGAAATTGATTCAATAATTTCAGCTGAGAATCCCGATGAAACAGTAATCGAACGCGGCGGATAGAGCGGCACGTCCATCATCCACCACATTAACAAGTTTCTTTTCAATTTGTCAAACAGATATTTTTGCTTAAACTTTGCTGTATGGTGATATGTCACGCTATTACACGTGGAACGTATCATTGAAATCGTTTCAGCGTCGGAAACAAGGAACACCAATAATTGAAGGACACAAAAATGTGCTTGCCTCAGACGCTCTAGGTCGCATTTACACAGTAAATCCAAATATCGATGAATATTATTACCTTCGATTGTTAATGGTGAAAGTTCGTAGTCCAACATCGTTCCAACAACTGAGAACAGTTGATGGATATTTGTGTGCAACTTTCCGTGAGGGGTGTCAACTACTACAGTTGCTCGAGAACGATTCACATTGGAATGATACGCTTAAGGATTCCATCATATCTTGATCGTCACATCGAATACATTGTTTGCGATAATAATATCGACATTAGTATCCCCTCGAATCCGAAAGATTTGTGGATGAAATATAGGGATGGCATGTCTAAGATGTGTTGCATCGTGTGCGTTGTCAAACTTTGAATTATTCACCACAAATTATTGCAGAAATTTATAATGAGACATTGATCATGATACTAGTAGAAGATAAGTGTTTATTGATAAATAAATAAAGTATTGTCGTGTTTGGGCATGACAGCACCCAATCGTCCTATGCGCGATACATTTAACCACGAGGCCAAAATAGTTCGTTCAAATGTTCCGCAATTGAATGGAAAACAAAGAATTGCGTACGATACTTTGATATGAAAGCTGTGAACAGTGCATCTGGTGGAATTTACTTCCTTGATGCTCCCGGGGGACTGGAAAAACGTTCCTGATTTCATTTCTGTTGGCGAAGATCAGATCGCAAAATAAATAAGCCTTAGCATTGGCTTCACCTGGAATAGCTGCAACATTGTTAGAAGATGGACGAACTGCAAATTCTGCCTTGAAATTACCACTAAACATGCAAATCAACTAAGCACCAGTTTTCAACATCGCCAAAAACAGCGCAATGGCGAAGATTCTACAGATATGCAAATTGATCGTTTGGGATGTCAGTCGTTGAAAATTTGTGGAATCAACTTGGATTTTCCCTGTTTCGCGCATGGGCAATTATAGGTCACACTGCAAAAAAAGATTAAAAATATAGTACATCAAAAAGCCTTAAATTGATTTAGTGTATAACTGTGTTGCATTTATTGTAGATAAGAATTTTGTATTAAGTTTTGACCATATTTTTGAAAAATATAGGTAAGTGATACGAAGTTCACTGGGTCATCTAGTATTTTATATATATTTTCTTTCAATGTAATAGAGAAATTTTATTATTTAATGATTACTGACTAAAATTTGATGGGTTCAAGTTTTTAAAACCTTTCGAATTGGGCACAAACAAAAACTTGCCAAGTAAGCCCATCAAATTTTAGTCGGTAATCATTGAATAATAAAATTTCTCTTTAACATTAGAGGTGTTTCAATATTATTCTGCTTTAAATATTCGGTACTAAACCTTCATGAAGTAAGAACTTGGTGTACTCTTAGATCTCAGTACTTTTCACGGCTGACTTGTTACACAAAAGATTTTATATAGAAGAACTTGGCTCTTTTTTTAACATTTATGTTTTTGGTCTGATCCCACTCCTTTTTGCAAAGATTTTAATATTTTGCCATGTCAAAATCTCGAAAGATACGTAAATATAGAAGGGTGGACTCTACCTACTAAAATCAACTTAGGTTATAGCTCTCTATTTCTTTTGGTTTATTTTCTTTTTGCTATTGGTTGTTTTGATTTGCGTTTCAATTGCTTCTTCTTGTCCTGGCAAGATACGTAACACTAACATACCTACCTTAATTATAAATACTAGTACCTACATCCGCTCAAAGTCATAAAAAAGTAATAATTGTTGAGGTAGCCCACCAATTAATAGCCTAATTAGTGGTTTGATTTTATAGTTCACATCACAGTTAAGAGTTTTTTTTTATGTAAGCTCCTAATTTTTTCAGGTATACAAATGTTTTCTTTTTTCATTCATGTTAACATAAACATAACATAGAGTACCAAATCCAGTACTGTAGTTCTAAGAAAAGTCATTGATTTTCAAGATGCATGCAAAGTTTCATAATGACAATAAAACGACACTTCGAATAAAAAACCTTACCCCCAGTTTCACAGTGGAAGTTTAAACCCCACTTTTGGTTTAAACTTCAGTTCAACAATAAATTTGGTTTCACAGTCCTTGAACGGAGTTCATTATGTAGTTTAAGTTAAACGACACTATTCTGCCATTTAATTCTCAGTTCGACAACCCCTTCAAACATTTGAAAATATAATTTATTTTCATTTTTAATTTCTGTTTCCGGTCACAGGTCACAACTGAAACAAAGCAAACTTTCCTTGATTGTTTTTTCTTTGATACAGATAGAAAGAGAAAATAATTTACTTAAACTACGTTTAATGAACTGAAGTTCAGATAAGACTGTGAAACCGGACGAGTTGAACTTCAAATTTAAACTCCAGTTCAGGTTCAGCAGAACTTAAGTTTAAACTCTCACTGTGAAACTGGGGGTTAGATTTTCTATTTTTCGCTTTGAATGTACATTAAGCTATACCGCACTACCAAAGTTCATCATTCTACAGAAGTCGGAAGTGCTCCACATAAATTACACGTTTTCTCATAAAGTGGGCGGATACCAAGCCCCTGAATGGAAAACCTCAATTTTTATTTTTGGTCCTTTTAATGCAATTTGAGCCCTACCGTTCTACCAAATTTCATTGTTGTACTGCAATCGGAAGTGTGCCATTTATAATTTACATCAGTTCTGAGGAAGTGGGCGGATACCACGCCCCTGAATGGAAAACCTCAAATTTTATATTTTTTCTTTGTATGCTATTCAAGCCCTACCGCTTAACTAAATTTTATGGTTTTACAGCAGTAAAAAGTAAAAAAAGTGCTCCATTCAATCAACACCAATTCGGAGAAAGTGCGCAGATACCACTGGTGTAATGGATTTTCGGATAATGAAACCTGTGGGAGCTGATCTCCAAATGAAAATTTTAAAATTTATGTGTAGGTACACAAAACATAGATGAAGGTTATTTGAGCAAAATGTTCAAAAACATGAAATTCATTTTTTAAATTGCTATAACTATTTTTGAACTAAAAAAAATATATACCTGTCTCATTTCTTGAAGAAATAGGTATATGATACTTTGTAAATAAAATTTTAAAAATCATTTCATTAACATTTTTTAAAAAAAATAATGTTTCGCACTCCAATTTTAAGAAGGTACGAGTATTTATCGATATAGGTACATTTAATGATATAATTTCAAAACAAATCATTCTACCTCCGGAATAATTCCTGACAATTTATATTTGAGGTTGAAAGTAAGTAGTACCTATCACCATACAAGAGCTAAAATAACAACTTAAAAGGTCAGAAGTACCAGACTCATCAGTACTACAATGGACAGAGTATAAAAACACTCAATACAGCATACCGTGGGGCAAATCAAATTGATGTTTCCACTGAATGCACGACTACCTTCAAATAAAAAGGGGTTTATATAAAACCGTGATATAATTAAAATAACCTCCTAAGGCATCGTGCAGTCAGTCATTCGTAACTGTGAAAGGAAGTACCCATATTACCCTTACACCTATATTGTTTACTGTTATAATCACTCCTTTATATTTTTTTTAAATCTCCGTCATCGTCATCACCCGCCAGATACGTATGTATATCTATCCTGCCACCGCACCGCCTATGTACGTATGAAACGGAAACTTCCATCAGTCAGTTGTACTCGTTTCGTTCGTATGCAACCACATCACCAGAAAACAATTACTCTGGATTCAACCAGAAGTCATTTCACTTGCCGTTGCCAGTAAAAACCTCAAACACATAGCGACCAAGTAGATGGGGATGAAAAATATCGCTTCCCTGAAGCCCGCATTTCCGTTTTTTCTTAAACTTTGTTGGCTTTGTTAAAGGGTGCATGCGGGGAAAAATGAAAAAAAAAAATATCTAATTATTATTTAAGGATAAAGTTAGTTCAAGCAATCATGAAAGGATATTCCATAAATCGTTTGTACAACGTTTCGTTTGTTCAGGCACGGCTTTACTTTTAAATAAATAGGTACAAACAAAGAACAGAAGCGGTGAGCTGAAACCATGGGGGACAGTTAAAAGTATTATTCTAATGATTCGTCAATAGTATACCCTCGTACATCGTTTGTTCGTTAAAATATTTAACCAAAGAAATCGTTAATAAATTAAGTAATATGCGAGAAGTTGTGATAATGAGATGGAATTAGAAAACTCTTATGTCACTTCGTATGTCCTTGGATACAACTTGGGTTTTCCCCTTATATCTTCGATGATGTCTATTTACGAGTATACAGCATCTAAGTAAGTAAAGGTGACTTAGTTCGGTTATTAACAGTTTGCAATTAACGGAATCACTTTGATACTGCTACTTTTGCGAAGGTTTCTTCAGAAAATATATTTCGTCTGCTCAGGGGCGTATTTACCCTAGGGCTAAAGAGGCTACAGCCCGGGGCGGCAAGGCTGCTAGGGGCGGGCGCAAGCCTCCCTAGCAATTGGCCAATTTATAATATTTTTTTGAAGCGATTGAATTTTCAAATATACAAGCAAAAGGGTGCAAGCCGCCCCTTGCAATTGTCTAATTTACAATATTTTTGAAGGATAAACAAAAAATACAAAAGATTTAAAAAAATGCGATTTTTTGAGTTTTTCAAGCATGACAATTTTTTCAGTGCCGTGAGTGTGCGGCTGTGAGAGAGTTCACTGTAACATGTCACTCACTTTTTTCACCATTTACTATTCCTATTTTTTATAAACGATTTTTTATAATGAAAAGTAAAAATATTTACAGACGTTTACCTATTTTTTCGAAAAAATTCCAATTAAACGAAAACATTATCAAAAAAAAAACACTTGTTGCTATGTAGCTCTAAAAAATTGGGCCAGAAAAACTTTGGCTACGGAGTCGTCGTAGCTGTCAGATCCTTGGCAACCCGTGGTCTTTCTTTTCGTGGCAAGATAGATCAATTTGGATCTATACATAACGGGATTTTCATGATGATCTTAGTTGCAATATCGGAATTTGATCCATTTCTTTCATAACATATACAAAGTTTTGGCAATCCAGGAAAAGGAGACACATCATATTTGTCTTTTGCCACCTATCAAAAGATTATAAAAATTATGTCAGCTAGAGTCACAAAACCGATTATGGAACAGCTTCAAAGGTCTCAATACTTCTCGTTGAGCGTTGATTCGACTCCTGTCATAAGCAATGTAGACCAGCATTCATTAATGTTAATGTATGTTCAAGAGAACGCAGAACCCGTTGAACGATTTCTATGCTTTCTGCCAAATACAGGCCATAAACAGAAGACATGTTACAAGCAAATATGGATACTTTTAAGTCATTGAACATTGACATAGAAAATTGCAGAAGTCAATCTTATGATAATGCAGCATGCAAGTAACATGTCAGGGCAATATAACGGCTAACAAGCAAAAATTAAAGAAAAATGTAAGTAGGCAACATTATGTACGTACAATGCGCCGCACATTATTTAAATTTGATCGGATCATCAGCAGCTGATTCTTGCCCAGAAGCTGCAAAATTTTTCGGCTTATTACAAAACATACTCGTATATATGTTTTTTTTACGGCATCAACAGAGAGAGCAAAGATTCTTAATTAATTTTTTAATGGTTCCGAAAATGTCACATTAAAAAAATTGTCACTTACCCGTTGGTCAGCCCGAGACGATGCCTGTAGGAGCTTAAACAGATTGGGACCAAATAATATCGACTCTCAATGCCATCAAAAATGATTCCCACCAGAAAGCTTTAGTGAAAACTGAAGTTAGCGGTTTATTGTCCCAATTGAAGTCAAAAAAAATTCAAGGTGTTGATACAGACGTTGAAACTGTGTCCATCTCCACGAGGCACTCATATCGTCTGTGAGCAGCGCTGCCGCTGGGCTTCACGAAAGTGTAACACATTTTTTTAAAAAACGTAACAAAAGCGAAAAAAATGTAACAAATTGGAACAAAATTATATAATCAAAGAATGCTCTTGAACCCAATTTTTAATTTTTAATAGGAACATAAGTTTTCTTCATCACAGTTTTTAAATTCAGTACAAAACTATACATTAATTAATAAGCTAATAAATTATTATAAGTAAGACACATTTTAAGTTTTACATAAAACATGTTTAGGCAAATTAAGAGAATTGATCTTTTATTTGTTTTGCAAACATTATTGGTTCAATGGTATTCAAGTGATACCTATTGGTTAAATCATTTTTTATCAAATTTAGCTCTGAAAAAATACGTTCTGCTGCCGCAGAACTGTGTGGTAAACTTAATATTTTATAAACAAATTCGGTTATATTTTCAAAAAGATTTTCTTTTTGAGGATTTTGCAAAGAGCCAACATGGAATGTGGAAACTGGAATACTTTGAGGAATGGATATCTAACCATGTTTATATGCTGGATCGAGAGATCGAGTTTGAATTTGAAGTGAAAGATAGCAAGATTTCGACTAAACTGTAACTGAACGAGTTCGATCGAGTCGAATGAAGGTGATTTCAACTCAATTTAGGACGTAGGTGTACAAATAGGTGGAAGTGTTGTTTAAGCGCACTTCACACTGATTAAAAAAATCATAAAGTACATTTTTAAAGAAAAAAAAAGTTTGGAGAAAAAAGTGTAACAAAAAGAAAAAAAAGTAACATAGTAACAAATACAAAAAAATTAAGAAAAGTGTAACACTTTTGTTACACTTGTAACATTGTGGCAACGTTGTCTGTGAGAGATGGGAAAAATCAAAACTTCTGGAAATTACAAAATGGACCAAAAAAGAATCCTCAAGAGGAAAAAACGAGATGATGAGTGTCGCGAAGGGGAGGTTATTTTTTGTGGTCGTGAAAATTTCTAAATAAATACATTCATTCCTATTTGCGACAAATTATTGAGTGCGCTGAAGAGAAGAAATTCATCCTATGAAGCAATAACAAACACATGAGTGAAGAAGCAATTCGAAAAAATGCAACCACTCTTCAAAAATTATACCCGGTTGATCTTGGGGAAGATTTTCAAGAAGAGTGTGTCTTACTTAAACATTTTCTGGAGCAAAACAACACTGAAAATATGAGTTTAAGGCAGCTTAACCTTCATATAAGAAAAAAAGAATTGAGGGAAGCATTTCCATATGTTGAAGTTGCTTTAAGAATATACTTGTGCACTGCAGTGACAAATTGTAGTGCAGAAAGATCGTTTTCCGTATTGAAACGAATAAAAACCTATTTCAGGTCTCGCATTAGCGAAGAACGCCTTAATAGTTTAGCTTCATTAAATATAAAAGCTGAACTGAAAAAAATTTAGATAACGAATCTATTGTTAATGAATTTTGTAATCAATATACACACAGACAAAAAATTTGAAAACATCGAATATTATGCATTTTGTATTTTTTTTATTATTATTTTGTATTACTTTATTTTCATTGTTCTAATGGGCGCCAAAATTTATCAGCCCGGGGCGCCAAATCTTCAAATACACCTCTGCGTCTGCTTCGTTTGTATGAATGTGTTTTCTATTTTTAGTTATCTACAATTTGAAGTAATTAATATAAGGATTAAGAGAAATCATTGAGGAATTTTTACTTCGGGGAATCGACGAATGCTTTAACTGAATCTAAAATACTGGCTAAGAGGCCTCAACCCCCATATTTTTGAAGGGAAAAACGAGAAATTGTACAAATGTGTTTTATGATTGTAAAAAAGAAGATACCTATCAACAACTTCAAAATTATCTACAATTTGAAGTAATTAATATAAGGATTAAGAGGAATCATTGAGGAATTTTTACTTCGGGGAATCGACGAATGCTTTAACTGAATCTAAAATACTGGCTAAGAGGCCTCAACCCCCATATTTTTGAAAGGAAAAACGAGAAATTGTACAAATGTGTTTTATGATTGTAAAAAAGAAGATATCAACAACTTCAGAATTTATAATCGAATGTGACATTTATTATTGTTTTAGTTCTTATCCCCATTGGAGGTGAAAGTGGATATTTGGATGTATGATAAATAAATAAGGAGCTTACATATTAAAAGTACGTGGTTACAAAGTAGAGGAGATGAGTAACGTTGGAGGTTGATTGTATTTGTGTTTCATGTAATATCAATTAAGACAATTATGCATTGTTAATGTTTTTTGCGTTGGTGCTGCCACTGCTGCTCTTTTTATGACAAGAAATACTTTTGAAGAACTCGTCTATTCCTCTTAATATTTTTGCAGCAGCTGAGAATCGAATCCAAAACCCTCTGCATGACAGTCCAACGCACTAACCATTAGGTGAGACAAATATAATGCGAGAAAATGATTGTGCTAGAAAACTGTCATACTATTTACTTTTGATCATTTTACTCAAACTTAATTAGGGCAATCAATATTAAAATTAAATTATTTCTATAGAAAATCAATTCGATTTTTGTTTGTCTTCAAAATTTTGAGTCTGAAAATATTTTTTGAAAAAAACCATTTGGTGGAAATATTTTAAAGAAGTATATACAAATAGTTTAAGTATTGCTTTTGTTTTTTTTAAAATATATTCTATGTAGGTAATTAATAATTTTATGAGTGTTTTGTTTTTAATGTTACATGGGATCACTTGTTTTTACCTCACTAAATCTCCACTATCATGTAATGTCCCATAAAACTTCCTTTTGATATAGCGCAATTAAAGGGATTCAGATAATATATAAGATTATGGAATTTTTTCGAACTAAGTACATATTTTGAATGGGAAAATAATTTTTCTGTTAAAGTCCACCCTTGTGTACGTACATAGGTACAATATTATTATAGGTATCATATGCCTTCAAAAGTATTATAATACCTTGTTCATGATTTAATGGTAGATTCCCTTACCATTTCAATGGTAGTTGCATACCTTTTACATTTCCAAGAACAATTTCATGAAACATACTTTTTTATACAGGTGATAATAATAGGCATTTAAACGATGGATTTTCATACTTATTTAAAGTTCATTTGTGAATTGTCTTCCTTTTTTTTGAAAACAAAACATACTCGTATATCTTTAACGCTGTTAGCTTAAAAAAATATATAAAAATGTATTTATTGAAAAATACTTTGAAAAATTGCTCGAATTTTATATTTTTGAACTTAATTGAATTATAATTTCTCTTTAATAAAATAAAAACAAAATAAACAGATCTCTTTTGCGTTTTTAAACAATAATAATTTCCTTTGTGCACACACAGAGAATGCTGTAGTTCCTAGAACGCATTCGCTTTCCTTCCATGTATTTGTTCAGAAAAATATCATCTGCCATAAGAATTTATAAGCATTTTATACCTATTAATGTTTTCAAAAAAAGGTTTGTTTTTTTCAATATCTTGAAAACAAGTTGAATGATTGAATTGAATTGATGTTGAATGGCTCGATGAGAACGACGTAGACATTCCAAAATCGCATGAGCAGGCTCACAACACTGAGCAGCAATCCAATGTCATCGAAAACTTACTCGTAGAATCATGGATTCGGGTTTCATGGACTGAAGGCTGTTAATTTGAATTTAATATGTGTACCAAAACTTTAAAATAAGTTAATGTTCGTAAGATTATAATATTTTTGTCCTTACTCTATGTAAAATTTAATCTCTATCCTAAATCTATTTTCTTATTTTTAAAATTATAATTATAACATTATAATAATTATAATATAAAAAAAAATACATTTATAATTGAAAAATGTTTACTTATGCATGGGGGGAGGGGTTAAGAGCTTTGCTTACTTTTGCTGACAAGGGCGATGGGGGGGGGATAAATAATTGTAATAAATCTGCTTACGTAATATTTGAATGGCCCCTTATACGATGATACAAGTATGAACGAGTAATCAAATATTAACGCAATGTGCAAGATCAAATCATCCCTTTTTATATTAACTAAATGCTAACGCAGCAAATCTTTATTTGAATGCGGATGATGCGATGATTCAAATTATTCCTTATTGTGAAATAGCCGAGTAGGAAATTTGCTCCTCAAGAAAAATAAAGGTGAATTCCGAGTAGAAATCATGACGCACTTTCATTGAGTAGAAGGTCTGCATTGCTTTCATTCATAGAAAGTCATGCAATGAGTCAGTAGTTTGCAATTGCAGATGTATTTTGTGCTTTGTTCTCGAAAGAAGGTGAAGAAGACAAGAAACATAGCAATATAATTTTTTGACATCATTAACGTTGTTCTGGAATGATTTAGCTTCGATTTCGTGATCAAATAAAACAGTTGCGTGTGCGGGGTTTTCCGTGTTTTTAATAAATTGCTTACGTATGAAAACAATTCACCAACGGTAAATTCCTTATATTCTTTTTAATGATTTGAAAAAAAGTAAATATTCCTCTCTTCTTAGATCTCAAATGAACAGGAGAATGCAGATGATTAATCCCTAAGCTGCTCCCCAAATATTACTATCCAACTTTGAAAACAATGTAAGACTGAACATCGCACGCTGAGAACAACAATGGCGTTAAACAAAAACCTTGGCGCAAAATTTTTATTGAATTAGGACGATGCTAAAGCTGCTTTAGTATGATACTAAGTTAAAACAACGAATTTGCTAATTTTAATCGAATATAGCATCATACTTTCTCTACCCTTTTATTAAAGTTAAAATCATGGAATACCTACTCGTACTTTATTTTTTTAGTATCGTGCTAGCTTCATATGACTCTTCGCCATTTGCAAACATCAAAAAAGGTTCGTGTACTTACTTTTTTACACGAAATGTCATTGTTTCAGGTGTGTTCAGAACTCAGAAGCAACTTATCAAGAAAATTCTTTTAGTACGTTACTAGTTAGAAAATGTTTATAATTAGGAATGAATTAGTAAACTACTATAAAGTTAGCAAATTGTTAAGTAGTATCTTTGTATATATATCTATAAGATATATATACAACAGGGACGAATCGTCCATATATTGAGTGGAATGAGTGCTTCCGTTGAACCATTTGAAAAAATCGTACCTAGCAAGGAATTAAATTCAAAATTCCAAATTGTATTAATATTTTTATTATATTATTTGTATCTATTAATGAATCTTCATTTACTCTGTAAATTACATTCCAAAATCATTATGACAACATTATCATCTTTTACTAAAATTACTAAAGGAAATCAAGATCTCTCTCGTTATTACAACTTAAAATGCCATACTGCAAACCAACTGAGAATGCTCAACATCACTCCATTATTTATAATGCTCAATCTCATGAAAGTTCTTGCTAAAATGCTTAACAGCTATGCATTCCTTATTATCGCCTCCATAACTCAATTTCAAAATACCCTTCCACTCCAAGTCAACTGAAAATATACCTACAACATCACTTACCAATATTCACAAAATGCTCAAACAAAAATGATTCTCAAACAATATAGAATGCACAACAGCTGGGCATTCCATTATTTCGCATACTTAACTTAAATCTCAACCCAAAGTCAAAATAATTTTGTCTCGTTTTATTTATTTATTTTATTTATTTATTTATTTATTGGCATGCTTGCATATTAAGATACAATATCTTATAAGCTAATACAAGCATTGATTTGTTAATTTATCATAGCTTTATACAGATGTAAGATATAATTGAAATATCTGATAATTAATTAATTCAAAAAATGATTGCAATTACAAAATTCTTATTTAAAATTAAAATTTTACAATTATTATTTATAAAAACAATTTATAAAAACATTTATGTTCTGCAGGTCTTACTGTAAGGAAAAGTGTGTCTTTAGTTCATTTTTAAAACACTTCAAGGTTCTTATTACCCTTATTTTTCGTGGAAGATTATTCCACAGCCGCGTAGCATGGACGAAAAATTGTCGTTCGGACGTTAAGCATGTGAAACGAGATTGTAAGATTTGTTGAGATCGAACTGATGAGGTCATTTGTATTCTGGAGAAAATGTAAGAAGGCTGGTGAGTGAGCATAGTCCGAAACAACAAAATTAACGTTCGATAGCGGATTAGATTATCAAATGAAATACCATATACAGATTTAGAGAAGAAGGAAACATGATCAAATCTTTTTAGACCATATATGTATCTAGCGATACTATTAAATGCCACATTAAGTTTCCTTCTGCTAACTTGGTCGCAATTGCAGTAAATTTCACATCCGTACAAGAGTATAGGTAAGATCATGGTTTTAGCAAGCATTAGTCTTGTTTTAGGTGGTGTATAATAATGTGTTGGCCACAGTCTGCGGAGTACTCCATAAACTTTCCCAATGACTATGTTTATATGCGTTTCCCATGTTAGTGTCCGATTAAACGTAATTCCTAAATTCTTTGCAGTCTCAACATATTCTATAGTAGCCCCATCTAGCTTAATTTTTGGGAACTGAGAAGGGTCAAGAGGTTTCTTTGAGATAATAATACACTTAGACTTGGAAGGGTTCAGGAAAAGTCCATTACTCTTAGCGAAATTTGAAATATTATGTATGTCATTGTTGATATGGATGACACAATTGTCAACTTGTCCAAGAGAACAACTTTTATAAATTTGAACGTCGTCAGCATACATTTGAACAGTTGATTCAGAAACTGTTTGAGGGAGTTCATTGATATAGAGGGAAAATAGAAGAGGACCGAGAATCGAACCTTGTGGAACGCCTCTCGTTGTAGGGAGAAAGTTTGATAGGTTTCCGTTTAACATAAAAGCTTGTTTTCGACCTTGGAGATAAGAGTTAACTAGTTGAACTGCTGAGTTTGAAAAATTATACAACCTTGATAATTTTCTACATAGACTAGTATGGTCAACCGTGTCAAAGGCTTTTGAAAAGTCCAAAAGTACCAGGAAAGTTATATATCTGCTGTCTAGAGCTAATCTCATGTCTTCAATAACGTTAATTAGAGCTGTAGCGCAACTGTGCTTTTCTCTAAAACCGGACTGTTTTGGTGATAGAATATTACTCCTGCGAAGATACAAATTTATTTGCTTTTGAACTATTTTTTCAAAAACCTTCGACAGGAAAGGAAGTATGGAAATAGGTCTAAATTCTTTACTACCTGGTCCTTTCTCAACTGGTATTATTTTTGCCAGCTTCCACTGATTAGGAAAAACGCCAGTTGTAAGAATAGTGTTAAAAGTATGTGTGACATATGGTAAAAGTATGGGCAGTATTGCATTAAAGAAAATTGGGTGCATTCCATCAATACCCGTAGCATTAGACCTAATCGACAAAAAACTTTCTACAACGTCAGTGCTATTAACACATGTGAAATAGAACGCATTTATATTATCGTTTTGAGAGTATTGGGGTGAAACTATTGGAGCACAAGGAAAAGGTAGCTCGACAAATTTTTTGTTAAGTTCCTCCACATTAACATCAGCGGAATCGGTTTTTTTTTTCTTAGCAATACCAATCTCACGAAGATTATTCCATAATTGCCGCCCGCCCAGAGATGGATTCAATTTGCCAGATAACATTGTTGTTTTCGCGGCTCGGATTTTACTTACCACTGTGTTACGTAACGTTCGATAATTTTGTCGAAATACCTCTAATCTATAGTTTTTCCAGTTATTGAAAGCACAATTTCTTAGCTGCATTAACTGACGAATTTCCGAAGTAAACCATGGCCTATGTTCATGTTTTCGTGTGCGTTTACGCACAGGAACGTGTGTATTAAATAAGGATAAGGTTTGGGTATTAATGAATTCGATTTGATCAGAAGGGCAGGGTAAACAATAAATATGGTTCCAATCTATAGAGCGCAAATTGTGTTCTAGGACATCGTATTCAATATGTTTGAAGTCCCTATATTCAAAAGTCATATCATCATACTGAAGATCGAAATCAAAAGCCATATAAATAAGGTCATGTCTTGAGAAACCTGGCACAGAGAGCTGATCTTGAAAGAGAACCTTACGTAAATCACTCACAAAGCAGACGTCTAAGAGTGTACTTGAATATTCACTAAAGTGTGTTGCAATGGTAGTATTTAAAGGAAATAAGTTAAAAGTACACATTTCATCCACTAAACTTTTTTCAAGCAAGAGATCGCTGTTGAAATCACCAATTATTAAAATCTGGGATGATAGAGCAGATATATCTTCCATAAATTGAAAAAAAGGGCCAAAGCTAATGTATCTATTTGGTCTGTAAACTGCTCCTATAAGTAGTTTATTTTCACCATAACCTAAATCTACAAAAACATATTCAATTGCACTACCAGCTTTTGAAACATATCTAAGTTTGCATGGAATGTTATCACGTACATATATTGCCACGCCACCTCCAATACGACCTTGTCTGTCCGAGCGAAAAACCTTATATCCTTCTAGTTTACATAAAGCATCATTGTGGGTGTTTTTGAACCATGTTTCGGATACACAAATGACATCAACTCTACTGCCACCAAACACAAACCTGAACTCATCAATTTTAGGTAGCAAACTTTGTGCATTCAGATGACATAATTTTAAACCATTACTTTGATTTGTCAAAACGTTAACCATCGATCGCAATATTCCGTCTCCAGCCGCGAGGCTATTAATTCCGAAATTTAAATAATTCATTACACTAGAGCAGAAAATAAATGCTTCTATGCTTTAATTTTAACAAAATTTGGCAAAATTCCGACAAAAGTAAAAAAAATAAGTTGTAAGAGATTAAATATAAAATATAAAACTAAAAATAAAAACAAGAATAATATAAGTTTAAGTTTGAGAAGCTATTTAAATTTATGTGAGCGTTTCTGTAGGCCTGGCAGTTCCATTAAGTTCTTCGTTATTTTTTATCTCTTTTGCTTCTCCATCTGGTTGACATTTAATGTAAACAGCTCCTCGTATTGTAAATACCGATGATAGTTTCTTAGCGTTTTTCAACTGAAGTGCGCTTTGCAGCAACAAGTAATTTTTTTTTGTTAAACATTCGCGAATAAATATAGGACTCTCTCGTTCTATTTGTTTTAATCCTACGTCGCTAAGAAAAAGTTGTTTATTGTTCGACTCGCTGCGGTGTTTCGAAATAGCTTTTAAAACATTATTTTTATCGAACGGATATGCAAACTTGATAAGAATGCTTGACTTGTTGTTTTTGTTAACTGCGCGAGTACGAAAAATGGCTAAAAGTGTAGGTGGCTTAATGTTGAGAGTGTGGCACAGGTGATTGAAATAAGATTTTAAATTCTCATCTTTGACGAATGGGATGCCATAAAGAACAGCGTCCGCAGCGACATTTTTGTTGTTTTGTTTTTCTTGTGCAAATTCTATTTCTTGCATTTTCGTGGTCACCACGGCCAGCTCAGTTTTGACATCATTGAGTTGCGTTTTTGTGCTTAATAGAGTGTTTTTTGTTTCTTTAAGTTCATCTTCGATTCCTTTCATCGATGATCCAAGTTTGTTTACGTCGGTTTTTATTGCTTCCAGTTCAAGATGCGTTGTTGAATTTGTGCTTTCGAGTTGTGTTATACGTTTGTTTATATCATTCATAGTGTCATTTATTTCAGTTATTTTAGTTTCAATGTTTTTAGTTACGTTCTCCGCAGATTCTCTTATTTGTGTTGTAATTAAGGAAATGATTGACTTACTTTGTTTTTCTAAAATATCATTCATTTTCTTGATGGTTAAGCTGTCATCTTCTTTGCCCGAGACAGTATGTATTGGAGTGGACATTTTCGGAGTTTGTGGTGAATTTTTTGAAGAGGCAATCGTTTTTACCCCTTTTTTACTTCCAGACATATTAACTTTGTATGTGAGCTAACGTTGTTTTAAAGCTTTCTTTCACGTTACACAAAATAATAGAAAATTTTTTGTCTTTTTAGAATTTCCACAAGAAATTTATAATTTAAATTAAAGTTATCAGTTCAGATTAAATAATTTCACTTTAAGTTATTATAGTAAAAGTCAGAGTTCGGAGTAATTTGACACAGTTTAGATGGGGGTGGCCGTGGCGCGATGGATGTGTGCTCGCCTGTGAACCTCATGATCACAGGTTCGATCCCTGACGTCGTCTATGTCGTTTTAATTCCATTAAAAACCTTCTAAAATTGTCATCAATGGGTTGCTGGTTTACTCATTACATGTTGTTCAGGCATAACACTAACCACATGTAATTGAGTTAAACTAGTATGCCCAACAAGGATGAACACGAATAAAATAATGTGAATTATAAGCGACATAGAAATAAGACACGGCATTCTCCGCTTTAGTTCAGCCGCCATCCCTGGAGTTAAAATATCTGAGACAACAACCTTCAGTCTCAGAACATCGTGCCACACATCTTTCCTAACCTTCTTTCTCTTCCTTAACTTTACGCCCGCGCTGTGTTCAAACATTTAAAGCGTAATCATAATCCCTTGAGCGCGTGTAGATTATAAAAAAAAAAAAAAAAGGAATGAAAGTGATTACTATTTAAAAACTTAATGAAACAACCGCCAAAAGAAAAAGACGTCTACTCTGTAGCTAATGACATAACAATTTTCTTGCCTTTTGCACAATGTGTGAAGAATGAGTTGAGTGAATGCATTACGAGAATTTCTTACAAGAGAGATAGAAAAACAAAAATGTATCTATTGAGTTGCTTATTGTCTCAAACTGATAATGAGTTTAATTTCGTGGACAAAAGGGGTAGAAAAGTTTTATTTTAATGTCATGTGTGTGCAAATTTAGGTGCAATTCATAACTATCAAAAAACAAACAAATATGAATTTAAAAGGTGGTAGTTTTGTAATTATTTTATATTTTTTATATTTAAAAAAAAAGTGGTCAAAAATAGTATTTCTTATATTCATATCTGAGGTTTCTTGACATTCCAGTAGAAATATAACTAAAGGTTATTTTCAATTATGAGAATTTTAAATAAAAAAAAACTTCAAGGAATCTTAAGATTTTTAATATCCCTTAATAATGGCATCTGTACTCTGTAGAGAGATCATATTCATGTTTTAAGAGAATTAAATATTTTTTTAGAAATAAATGTGGACAAGAAAGGTTATCTACTCGTAGCTTAGTTCTCATCAAATCGTAGGTACTTAGAGGTACTTTGCGCAAGGCATCAAGCTTTTTAGTTTTAATTAGACTTTACTGTAATATATTATTTATGTATATTATTTTATGTGTATTACCATAAAGTGGAATTTAAAAGGTTGGATCTCAAAGGTCTTTCATTTTTGGTTTTATGTTCAGTGCTTCCGCTATCGAAAAAATCACGCCTCGTGCCTGATATACAATGGTAGTATCATAGTAATACCTTAATAATATGCTGTCTAAAATTTTGCGCCCTTGTTTTAAATACAGCCAGCCGTTTAAAGTTTTGGACTTACTTCAATGGTCGATAACTCTTTGAAAAAAGATTGAAATCTTATGTTACTTTGCCAAAATATAGCTTCACTTTCTTTTAATGAATTGGCATTTTAGGATTACAAAAAAATTAATGGTTATTTAAAAAATAAAGGGGTTTTTTGAAAAAGTTCGGTAAAGTGCTTGTTTTGTTTTTATTACCTTTACATATTTTCTAATAAAGCAGTTAAATTGTTCCATATTATTACATAAAAACGCTTTTATTTTGAGGACAAAACCGACACTAAGCACATATTTATGAATTAACTTTTATCTATAATAACAACTCTTAGCTTAAAATTTAATTGACATTTATGCAAAAAGTGCCACTTAATCACTTACCTCGATATGGATACCTTCTGAAGAATTGACATGAACTGAAAAGTGTCCTTTTATCTACTATACCGATTCAGTTATATACGTCAAACTCATAAGTGACACTAGCGACTTTCTGCGGAAACTAGAGAAGTTATCAGAACGTAGATTTTTGGAAAAAATACGTTGTATATATCGGAACCTAGATATCGCTCTAACTCAAAAGTTAACATTTTTGTTTAACGCTATTGTTGTTCTTAGCCTACGATATATCTACTTACTTCTTTAAAATGTATTATAATAGTTAATAAAAATAGATACGCACATAAAATAAATTCAATTTATTTTTTTTTTCATTCAAACGATAAATTTGCCTACATTTCAGACGATTCTATACTTCTTCTATTGAAGAAATCAGTTCATGTTCCTTCTCCTAATAAAATATCCCCTAAATACATTCCTTTTTTTCAATACTGAAAAAACAGACTTCAAAAATGCAATCATTTCTGCAATGAATAATCAGTATTTTCTATGCTTCTTTCCTTCAGGAAATTGATTAAATGTTGACTCACTTTTCATTAACTTATTTCCATCGAGGAAGGAATCACATCACTAGAACCAATTTTTTCAGGCACAAAAATTATCTACCTATGAAAACGAAGATGCCGTGAGCATAGTGATTTTACCAGAAAATATGCGTCGAGAAAGCGTGTACCTCCTTCCAATGACAAGCCTGTGTTAAATTCCTTAAAGGATTCCGTAGGAAATTCATGAGTGCAGCTTCTTTTCCATGAGTAAACTATATATACATAAGCTAAACTTTTGTTTAATTATTTATCATAAAAAAAGATTAAAAATCTTTTTTTATTATTTTTTTTCTTTATGTCTTTCAAAATGGGCAGCGATTCCGCCTCGTCTAACTGTTTGATTGCAATTAACAATTTTTTCTTAAAACTTAACTGCCTACTTTCATGCAACCCAAGCATCTTTGTTGTTGACTCGTCCCCACAGATACTCATTCACTACGTGATGGAATGCAGCTATACTCTGTTCAACAAAAATTGTCAGTACAGAGAAGATAGGACGTTTGCCTCTCACTCTGGTTTCATTGGTTTGCATAAGTGTGTCGCCTTTTAAGGATCTCACAGGATTTCCTAGTTTACATTATAAATCGCCAACACTCAACATACTCAACTTCATAAAACTTGTTCTCAAAAGCTTCAAATCCCAAAAGCTCCTTAATAAAATCCACTTAATAAGCTCCTTGCTTGTAATTTAGAATGATAATGGTAACTCTGTTTTGATGTAAAGGGTCGTTAAATTTTAAGGGCCGATGTTGAATGTGAACCCCATTGACTTATTATACATGGACTGCCAGAGCCCAACTTCACGATGGTTCAACTTAAAACTATACGGAACTAGCGCTCTTGGTGCAAACTCGGAAAACATAGTGTAACTTTTGGTTTTGGTATTTGATATATCAATTTTTGGCATAATTGAGTTTGTAAAGGGTGTTGAGCGAAAATTGTTTAAGTTTATTATTAAATAAAAACTTGAGGGCTATTTTCATGCTTTATTTGCCGATTTAAGAGTCATAATAGCATTTATCATAGACTTATATCAATTTGTAAACACCTTATTGTTTAACACAAATAAAACTTTCAACTTTTCATTTCAATTTATTGTGAACATTGTGTTCAAATCATGATGAAAACTATCTAGTAAAAAATGGATGCGATTCAACATGAAAAGATAAATTAAAAAGTTCATATGGGTCTACTTACATTTATGTAGATAGGAGATTTTTTTGAAATAATAGGAAATTCACTTATAGTTAGATAAATATAATGACAAAATGCCATTTCCATTTTAAAATATAAATATAAATTTACGAAGAACTGGTTCTACCTTTTTATAAGGTTACCTGTCAAAACCTTACAGCAATAATCGCCAAGCAATTCTATCCCTAGAAGACAATATCCGCCGTAAAGCAGTTTTCATTAAACTAAATGCTTTGCTCTCGCGTGTTCACAAATTTCGCTGAACACCCTTTAATTTATTGTTATTATTTTGTCTTGGATAACGTTAAAATGTAAAGTTCAAATTGAGATAGATGGCTATAGTTTCTATGGCAAAAATAGTAGTTCAGGCCAGGAACCAAGAGATGGCCTCTGGAATTAATATTTATTTTTACCACTTTTGCACCAAGAGCTCTAATGTCGGTAGGGAGAGGTTGAACCATTTCATTGAAATGTTTGTATAGAAAGTCCATATATAATACGTCAATGGTGAACCCTAAGCGTCAAGTTTTTTTCTGCATTTGATTTGACATTTCTCAATTTCAGACTAACTCAATTTGAACCATGGAAAGATACACAATCGAGCAACGCGTTAAAGTTATTCAGGCTTATTATGAAAATGGGCGTTCAAATCAAAATGCATATCGTGCACTTCGTAATTTTTTCGGTGAATTTAACCGTCCAAATGAGCAAACCGGGTCTGTAGGAGATGTGAAAACACCAGTGCATGCTCATACAGCTCGTACTGCAGAAAACATTGCTGCTGTTCGCGATACTCTGGCTAAAGAGCCGTCCACCTCAACTACTCGTCGTCCCCAACAATTGCACCTCTCACGCTCGTCGTTGATGAACATTATGCATAAAGACTTGCATTTACACGCTTACAAGGTGCAATTGACACAAGAACTAAAGCCTCTTGACCATTTCAAGCGTCGTCAATGGTCAGAATGGTGGCAAGAAATGGCAACAGTAGATGATCAATTTTCGAAGAAAATCATCTTCAGTGATGAGGCACATTTTCACCTCAGTGGATTTGTCAATAAGCAGAATTGCAGCATTTGGGCGAATGATAATCCAAGAGTGATGGTCGTAAAACAAATGCACCTAAAAAGAGTGACTGTTTTGTGCGGTTTATGGGCTGGCGGCATCATCGGGCCGTATTTTTTCCAAAATGAGGCCAGCGTGAGATAATAACGAACTTTTTATGGCCCGAATTGGAAGATATGGATGTGGACGATATGTGGTTTCAACTTTCAACAGGACGGTGCCACTTGCCACACAGCTACCGAAACAATGGCTCTTTTGCGCGACAAATTCAATGGCCGTTATTAATATCACAAATATTGAAAGTGTAAACATTAAAATCAACCAAAATCAACTTAACACTAACCCTTACAATTCGATGTTTATTTTATTCGAAGGTTGCTACACCGGTTTTTTCATGTCGAACTTAATTATTGTCACGTTGTTACACCGGTTTTTTCATGTTCGTCCTCACCGCCTTGCATCGTGTGTGTTTTTCTTTCATTCCTTCATCAGCTACGAGTAGCTAGCAGAACAGTCAATTCGTACTTTGTAATCGCGGTAAACTATAATCAATCTTTATCTTTATAAAAAAAACTAAACATTTAAAACTTGTAAACTTAAAGGAAATTATAAAAGCAAAGTTGAAAATAAAATTAATTTTAACAAACAAATAAAAGAAAAATCAAAAAACTACGTGTTGTGTCCATTTTTATACAGCCGTGTTATCTCACGTCGTGGTGATGTCAATTGGCCGCCAAGATCATGTGATTTGACACCGTTGCACTTCTTTCTTTGGGGTTATTTGAAAGAAAAGGTGTACGTCGATAAGCCAGCAACAATTCAAGAGCTAAAGGATGAGATAATTTGGTACATTAACGGCATAGAACCTGAATTATGCCTCAGCGTCATCGAAAATTTGGACTATAGGAAATAGGATGGAGGTGTACCGCCGAGGTCGCGGCGGCCATTTGGCCGATATTTTGTTCCATATATAATTGAACCATACCATTTTATAATTATAAAAAGAAATGACAATAATTTCTTCAATAATAATTTGTGTTTTATTCAAAATCAACATCGGCCCTTAAAATTTAACCACCCTTTATATTTTGATTGAAATAAAATTGACATTAATCTTGATTATTCGTGTCAATAAGTTTTAAATTTTTCATTTTAAAAGTAAAAGAAAATCAAATTAACCCTAGTTTTTGTTTGAGTATCTATGTAAGTACGAAAGAAACACACGGTTACTATTATGTTTGTCTGTTTAAATAATATTATTTATATTCAAAACTATAAGCCACTATATATACTATTGAAGCAAATATGTACACCCCAATTGGGCATTTTTTTTATATACATCAGCCTTAACCCATTTCTCGTCATATTTCTTGAGCCATTATCTGATACTAAGAACCATAGCTTGCAAAACCCCTTTATAAGTAAGAAGAAACTTCTAGACTTTAAGAATTCAAAACTTGTCCCTTATATTAACCGCCCATTTGAAACGCCTAACAAAGTCCTTTTATATACGAGTACTCCTCTTTTCATTTTGAAAGGGGCCGTGTTAAAGCAAAATGATAAACTCAATTCGCAAAAGTTTTGTCTTTTCTGTTTCCGTTTCTTTTTAGTTCGAAGAAGTCGAAGGAGGGCATGAACTTCCGCTTTACATTAATAACTGTATTCAGTTGTTGCATTATCCTACAACTTAACAACCATTTATTTAAAACTTATCATGTTATTCAGTTGGTTAGTTCACTTCGACGACTTTAATAGTGGCAGTCAAACTTTTCCCTTCTCTACTCAACAAGTGTTTTTGTCATCGATGCAAAACTGGGAGAATTGAAAAGAAGTCAGAATCATAGCGGAACGGTTAAAAAGACGAAACATTGATTGTCGTACTGTACAGTGCGACGTTAAATTTGTATTCTACAAAATACAAATACATACTTAACAAGTACTTCAGAGGGAAGCGGTGGATATTGTGTGAGCACTAGTACAGTCATCAGTCGGATTCTATGTATAAATAAGGTGGTAGACCTGCAGTGGCGTATACAGCCTTATTCGTTGGGGGTGACTTTTATCTAAAAATTTTTTTACAAAATCACTATATTATAAATTATAATGTAATCGTATATATCTATAAGTCAACAATGACATGTAACGTGTGAGATGAGCTAATAGAAATGCTTTCAAAGAATAAATGAAGATTTATATATTAATATAAATACAGATATAGGAAAGGTCTCATCAAATTCACAAATAGTAAATACTTACGTTCGTATATTAAACAAAAAATTCCGACAGTAAGACATCATTGCTGAGTTCTATTAGTCGATTAAATGGAGGTACTCATACTCTAAAAATCCTCCGCACATTAACGCTTTTCAAATATTGGCAACAAAATGAAAATGTTTAATTACACTGGTCAAATTGATTTTCTTAGTACAAATCCAAAATATACTTTTTAAAAGGATTTTGATGTAGTACCCAACCCGAATCTAAAATCAGATATATTCTATTACTTCACATTGTTTCAGATAGTCCCATTTGTTTTTTGTCGCTGTTTTCGAAGTTGTGTTATAACGTGAGGTAATTTGTGCCAACATAATTTGTAGCTGTTTCTGAAAGAACTAATTTTCTTGTTTTATATTCCGTTTACATCTTTCCATTTGATTTCCATGACGAAAAGCTAGTTGACCTAGCTGAATTAACAAAATATTTTTGATACGCCAATTAAAGAAAGTAAAAAAGTCATTTCATAGTTTGTAATATAATTTTGTAAAGTGTGTTAATTTCGTCGGTTTTTTTGGGAATTAAGATTTTATTTTCGAGTTGCCATTGATCATGTTAATGTAAATTTTTTGAATAACGTCAATTCAATTAATAGAAATGGACTATATAATTAATCAAGATGAAATAAGCCGTTTATTGAAAAACATATTATAAAATGGTTGGATCGATCCTATTTTTGGTCTATGTTATAGTAACTGACGAACGTCAATTATATGTACATCTAAAGAGTAGAAACATGAAAATCATATATCGCTATTATGAATCCACAACTACATATTTCATCGATATGGATCAAGCGCACAGCACTTTCTGAATAGTCGAATTTTAAAGAATCATTTAAATTTAAAAATAAAAGCTTACACAGAATATTATTATTTGAAAAATCATATCGTTAAAAAATTAAAAAAATTAAATTAACATTAAATCTTAGTTTTTTTTTTTTTTTTTTTTTTTTATAATCTACTCACGCTCAAGGGATTATGATTACCCTTTTTTAATGTTTCAACACAGCGTGGGCGTGAAGTTACGGAAGAGAAAGAAGGATAGGAAAGATGTGTGGCACGATGTTCTGAGACTGAAGGTGGTTGTCTCAGATTTTTTATCTCCAGGGATGGCGGCTGAACTAAAGCGGAGAATTGCCGTGTCTTATTTCTATGTCCCTTATAATTCGCATTATTTTATTCGTTTTTCATCCTTGTTGGGCATACTAGTTTAACTCAATCACATGTTGTTAGTGTTATGCCTGAGCAACATGTAATGAGTAAACCAGCCGCCCATTGATGACAATTTTATAGAAGGTTTTAATGGAATTAAAGACGACATAGACGACGGCAGGGATCGAACCTGTGATATTGAGGTTGACAGGCGAGCACACAACCATAGTAAATCATTTTGTAAATGCTCTCTGACATCCATTCTCAAATCAGAGATAAATTGTCTTGTTCTCCTTCCGAAAAATATATCCCTTAATATGTGAACTGGACAGCCTTTCTTTATTTTTGTTTTTCGATTTATAAATTGTGAATTTTTAATGGTTTGTGTCAAAGTTGATACAAGTTTTGGTCAGCAGAAAACGCGGATACTTTGCTCAAGGAAAGACCATTTTTTTCTAGAGAGAAACACAAGTTTTTGTCTTGAATTTTTTTTCAAAATTATTTCAATTGATTCTTTAGAAATTATTTATTTAACTAAGCTTCGACTTTAGTCCCACAATAAACTTTTATCTTGGGTGGAGTCACTTTAAATATGTATATGGCAATAATTTGTGTCCAAAATTTATATTATAACTCCGTGAGTGCTTAACAGTTTGAAAGACTGATGTCAGTTCAATAAATTTGAAGATGCTGCACTCTTAACAATATGAGCCTGAGACTTTGTGAAAGCATGCGATTTTGAATCATTTTTTCTTCTATGCATAAATGACAAAAACAAAATTGTAAGACTATTCTTTGCTCCTCTGGCCCATGCATATTTGCCTTCTCATTGACTTTTATAAGGACGACACTCCTCGAACTAGGCGCAGAATCCGAACAACAATCGGTGTTTAAATAATAAACTATACCTTAAACTTACCTTCTTTTGGAATCCAAACACAATTTGCAAATAGTTCCTAATATACATATGTTATTCTAAGTTTTGTACTCAGTTTTTGTTTGTTATATTTTTTGAACAAGAAAAATAGAGAAAAAAGTACTGGCTTTTTACGTTTGTTTTCGAGTTTGGAATAATGTGTTGTGTACCTTTCACTGTATCAGTCAGTAGACAGTTTCACATTTACAATCTAGTTTCCAGGATTGGAATTTTCTACTAAAAAAAACTATCAAACTTATAGTTATTAATTTGAATTTAATTATTAAATGTGCCCATACACGATAATAATAAATAAAAATAATTTTCTTTTAAATTAACAACAGTCGAATATGCTTAATTGATATTTTAATTTTCCATAGTAACTTTCCTTACGGGTCTGATCGAATGAATTGACAATGAGGCTTTTGAGACAACCATAGATGGTCGAATAGATATTCATTAATTTAAAATATAGCAATAAAATATTATTTTGAGTTAATTCATTTGTAATTTACACAAACTTAAAATGCAGCAGGTGAGCGCCATCAACAGAGTTTTATGGGATCTTCAAACTACGTTTCCATATCGACGCAACATTTAACTATACTCTGTTCAATTTATATTTGCAGTACAGGGAAGATAGGATATTTGCCTTTCAGTCTGACCATTATGGATTTCTATAAGACTGTTTTCGAAAACGTCGATTTCATCGTCAAGTGATCGTCATTTTTTGAAGCAAATATTGCTGTCGTCAAATATACAATCGTCCTGCTTGCACAAAATTTATTTGATCAATGTCAGTGACTTTTCTTGCAAATGCATTTGACGTCTACGAACACGGTCAACAAAATCAAAAATTGATTCTAAAAAGTTTTCAAAAATTGTGGTTGAAAATTATTCGAAAAATTTAAATAGGTGCTTCTATAGCAAAAAACAATAATTTTTAAACAAAAAAAGAAGGCGATTTGGTTTAAACTCCGAAGTTCGAGCCGTAAAACTCCAAAGGTGCGTATGCGTAATTTAATCAAAAGAATCGAAAAGTTTTCGGATGAGGAATTCTTCGTTCATTTCAGAATGTCAAAGCAATTATTTCTTGTGAGTACAAGCAAATAAAACGTTTCAATTCATAAAAAGTAACATTTTTAATGAATACCTAATAATAGGGATTGAAGGAAGAACTAAGCCCTTTATGGAAGAAGCAAAAACAGGACGCCTAGGTACAGACTTAGAACAAAGCCCCTTAGGGCTTTAAGCAACAAAAATTCATACCGAGAAAACGGAGATCGTTACAACAAATCTATCAACTGCGTATTTCATTAAAACTTTTAATACAATTGTTTGTTTCAAAATTTAACTACTTACGTGGGCAAAACAGTTTTCCAAACGTTGTGAGTGCAACCGACTGCACCCATATCAAAAAAGACAATCCATCAAACTCTTTTTTCTGAACTTCAATTATTTTTGTCGTCAGCTCTATTTTTTTACTGCAAAGCTGCGCCGCAAATGATGTTATGGAACATATGACTTAAGCAAACTGCGTTATCGTTAACAATGCTTTTGCATGAAAATTTCGTTTGGGGTTTTCGAACTGTTGACTTTTGCAGTTGCGTTTAAGAACATTCTGCAAATGCATTTTTGATGCAGATGACGTTTTCGAAAACGGCCTAAGCTATCTTTAACTTAAAGCTCTTACAGAATTGCCGTAGTGAGCTTTAAAAATTGCACCAAATCTCAGAAAAATATTTGCTACCAAAAGCTCGAAAAAGCTTAAATCCTGAAAGTTACATAGCACAAACCAAAGAAAATGCCAAATGAATTTCTATCAACTTGGCAATGGTAACTCTTAGTCAGTGTTTTCTTTTAATAAACACAGTAAGGGTTGGTTGCAAATTGGCGATTAGTCTTCTCTCACGTCCCACCCATGGAGCAGATAGGTCATGATGGGTTGTACGTGAGCTCAAAGAAGATTACACAAACAATTTTAATGTAACTCAGTGATTCTCTTTGTTATTTCAGTGGCAATTTCTTAAGTTAAGGTGCCTTGCAAACAGCAGCTGGCACCAGTGTTTCTGAAAAAGCTCTCCAATAAGGCCTGTACTGCAAATATAAATTGAACAGAGTATACTCGAGCAACAGATCAGATGTAGACCGACCAATAAATATTCCGGATCTAAAAGTCTTCGAGTCTTCAGAGACAGCTTAGTAAATGAAAATCTTACCTAGATAAATAAATAAACAAAATTCAAAAGAAGTTCTTGGGTTGAAAATTGGATATTATTAATCTTAGTTTGTGCAATAATCAGGCGAAAATTCGAACATTCGCCTGACATTCGCTATAACACTCCGAAACGCGTAGCCTTGATATTATAAAATTAAAAGTTGTGATATTAATTTGTCTGAAATTAAAAATTAAATAAAATAAAACAAAAAATCAATTTTTCTTTTTATTTAACTTAGTTAATATTTAAAAATTCTTTAAGTAACCACAACTTGGAGACAAAAAAACATAAAAAATGCATTTTGATTTATGAATAAATAATGCTGAGTTTAATAACCAATGAATATTTAAGAGGGCCTTTCTGCCTGAAAGCCATTGTGGAAGAGGTAACAGCTCCCCTTGCCCCTCCCCTATACACGCTACTGTAAACATGGTAGAACCAAACCAAAGTTAGGAGTGGAAATGGAAAAAGTTTTATTATTTTTCATTTAAGGATTTTTCATTGAATAAAGTTTGAATTATTATTGAAATAAGTATGGCCTCGTGGCTCGATGGGGTATATGCTAAGGAGTAAGCTTTATGGTACTTATGGTTTACCGCTACTACTCAATGTAGCTTTAATCTGCCCAAATTAATATTATTATCAAACTAGGTATATGCATATGTTTATAGCAAGCCTGCGATTCGTTTTACTTACAGAAGTGATAACACTAGTATAGAGTAAAAATAAACCTTCCAAAAGTTGTTTTTTCTACACTAAAGTTAAGTCGCTGAACACGAAAATAGGAACCGTTTTTTTTTTCCTTTCTATATTTGACTGTAAAATTGACAAGAACACTTACAGCCGTATCTATAAGATTTTCTTAAACTGCATCTTAGAGGTTATTTAGTTAAGCGTACTTAAATTTTTAATTTGCCTTTAAATGAAGAAATTTCAATTCGTATCTATATAATCGATTTTTCGTTGGTACTTAACTAAACGATGGTTGTGTCACGTAACGTAAAAGAATTTGAAAATCTAATATAAAAAAAAAAAAAACAAATCCTGCTTCATTGTACACAACACAGCTGTTTTGTGACAACTAGAATCAGTAAACATTTGGAAGAGAAATTTTTATATTTGTGAAATTAAAAAAAAAACATGGAACACACACTCACCTCACCGCCACAAACAAAATGAAAAGATCTGAAAATTGGGATGCTTGCGACAAGGAAACATTTTTATTTTAGAATTTGTAATAAAACATTACAAAAAAGAATTATTTTGTGCACAGATTCTCTTCCAACAACAAAGAATAAAGTGTCTATACAAACACCTCAAAGGCTAAGCGGGCAGCGTGGACGAAATTTCTCTGCGCGTACACATACTTTAATCTATACAAATTTTCTGTTTCTTAATTCTTTGCATTTTATAATTCCAAAATATAACAAGAGACAATACAAACTCGCAATTTGAAACTTCAAAAATGACAATTGATATGCCAAAATACATTTTTAAATGCCTTTAAGTAACCTTTAAACGCGGTGGATGGCCTTTAAGTTAAGAGGCTTTTAAGTAACGTTGCTTAAATGTGAAAATTGGTTATAGATAACGATTTCATACTTAAGAGCTGTTTGTAGGTGTTTTAAAGTTAAGTAACCTTTGAAATTTCTTTATAGATTCGCTTGTTAATATTTTATTTAAGCTTCAATAATTTCAAAAATCGTATCATTCAAGAAATGTCTACTAGTTCATTAACATTTATGTTTGCAATGTATGTGTATTTTAAAGTTTGGTTTCCTGCACTTACATTTTTAGCGTAGGTATCTACAGTGATCCACAAAAGTCTGCGTACAAGGAAGATATTTTTAAAAAATTGCTGTTATTCACAAATGTAAAGTGAATTATTTTCAAAAAAGGTATTTATCACTAAAAGAAATTCACAACATTTTTATTTTCAACAAAAAAAAAATCAAAAAAAAAAAAAAATATTCGTATCAAAAAAAAATCAATAAAAACAAAATAAACCTCTGAAATTCTTTCACAAAAGTCTGCGTACAGGTGAATATTTCTTGCATTACACACTGTTTAAGTATTGGTAAATTTGTTTTTCCATAATATGATTGATTGTTTATTTTTAATCGTTCTAAGCGCGTATTGCAAATAATTGTCTTTGTTTTTTTTTTTTTTAAAGCAAAAAATGGCAAATAAAGAGTTAAGTTGAAGTGAACGGCAGTTTATTATTAATCTTTACGTTAAACAAAAAAAGTTGTATGGTGAAATATCAAAAATAACCTCAAGAGCTCGGTCAACGATACAGAGAACGGTAGATCGCTTTAGAAACGCAGAACAGATTAAATCGAAGACAAGATCCGGCCGACCTTCGAAGCTCTCCGAAAGGGATAAGCGTGTGATCAAGCGAATGGTGGAGCAGGATCACTTTATAACGGCTAAGATGATATGCACACGGCTCGAAATATATACATAACAACAATACAGTGCACCCAGAAACGGTAAGAAGAGCTATTGTTCAATAGGGGTTTAAGTCACGCACACCCAGAAAAAAACCATTGGTCAGTAAAATAAACAGAAAGAAACGGCTAGCATTTGCAAAAGAGTATGTTAACAAGCCTTCGGACTTCTGGGGTAATCTTATATTTTCCGACGAATCAAAATACAACATTTTTGGTTCTGACGGTCGTTTGAGGGTATGGCGACGACCAAACGATGCTCTTAATCCCAGATGCACAATTAAGTCTGTCAAGCACGGTGGTGGAGGTGTTATGGCTTAGGGCTGTATGGCGTCTTCAGGAGTCGGTAAGCTGGAAGTAATAGAAGGAACAATGGATCAATATGTATACATCGATACCCTCAAAAGAAAATTTAAAAACAAGCGCTGAAATTCTGGGTATATCCAATGACTATTACTTCCAGCAAGATAATGACCCCAAATATACCGCCCTTAATACGCGCATATGGCTGGCATATAACACTCCCCACCTGCTACAAACCTCACCACAGAGTCCAGATATATTAACCCTATCGAGCACTGCTGGGATGAATTTGAAAAAAAGATCCGAAGCCACGATATCCGTAAAAAGGCGCAGTTAAAAGAAGCCTTGTTGCTTGAATGGAGTAAGATCTATAGTTCTTATACAGAAAAACTGGTAGGGTCAATGCAAAACCGTTTGAAAGAAGTTATAACGCTAAAAGGGTATCCGACCAAATATTAACAGCGAAAGTAATAAAAAAAAAATTATTTGTCTATATTAACTAACTTTTTCCAATTTCTGTTACAGCTGTACGCAAACTTTTGTGTAGGAATTTCAAAGGTTTATTTTGTTGTTATTAATTTCTTCTTGTTATGAATAATTGTTTTAATTTTTTTTCTGTTGAAAATAAAAACCTTGTACATTTCTTTATTAAAAAAATATTTTTTTTTGAAACAAATCACTTTAAATTTGTGAATAACAGCAGTTTTTAAAAATATATCTTCCTTGTACGCAGACTTTTGTAGATCACTGTATATATGTTTTGTAGGAATCTCAAGTTTTATTTAAAAAAAAATATTTCATTTTATTGTGAATTTATTTGTAGAAAAAAAATAATAAGAAGTCTGCTTATGTATATGTAGGTACACAATTCAGGGACGAAGCGTCCATATATTGAGTGGAATGAGTGCTTCCGTTAAACCATTTGAAAAAATCGTACCTAGCAAGGAATTAAATTCCAAATTCCAAATTGTATTAATATTTTTATTATTTTATTTGTATCTATTAATGAATCTTCATTTACTCTGTAAATTACATTCCAACATCATTATGACAACATTATCATCTTTTACTAAAATTACTAATAGGAAATCAAGATCTCTCTGGTTATTACAACTTAAAATGCCACACTGCAAACCAACTGAGAATGCTCAACATCACTCCATTATTTATAATGCTCAATCTCATGAAAGTTCTTGCTGAAATGCTTAACTGCTATGCATTCTTTATTATCGCCTCCATAACTCAATTTCAAAATACCCTTCCACTCCAAGTCAACTGAAAATATACCTACAACATCACTCACCAATATTCACAAAATGCTCAAACAAAAATGATTCTCAAACAATATAGAATGCACAACAGCTGGGCATTCCATTATTTCGCATACTAAACTTAGATCTCAACCCAAAGTCAAAATAATTTTGTCTCGTTTCTTGCCTTTTGCACAATGTGTGAAGAATGAGTTGAGTGAATGCATTACGAGAATTTCATACAAGAGAGATAGAAAAACAAAAATGTATCTATTGAGTTGCTTATTGTCTCAAACTGATAATTAGTTTAATTTCGTGGACAAAAGGGGTAGAAGAGTTTTATTTTAACATAATGTGTGTGCAAATTTAGGTGCAATTCATTCATAACTATCAGAAAACAAACAAATATGAATTTAAAAGGTGGTAGTTTTTTAATTATTTTCGTGGCGATAAATACAATCCACCTGTTTTCTGTTTATTTTTTGTTATTATAAAAAAAGTGGTCAAAAATAGTATTTCTTATATTCATATCTGAGGTTTCTTGACATTCCAGCAGAAATATAACTAAAGGTTATTTTCAATTATGAGAATTTTAAATCAAAAAAAACTTCAAGGAATCTTAAGATTTTTAATATCCCTTAATAATGGCATCTGTAGAGAGATCATATTCATGTTTTAAGAGAATTAAATATTTTTTTAGAAATAAATGTGGACAAGAAAGGTTATCTACTCGTAGCTTAGTTCTTATCAAATCGTAGGTATTTAGATAATTTTGCCTTAAAAGAAAAAGGATAAATCTTTGCGCAAGGCATCAAGCTTTTTTTTTAATAAGACTTTACTGTAATATATTATTTATGTATATTATTTTATGTGTATTACCATAAAGTGGAATTTAAAAGGTTGGATCTCAAAGGTCTTTCATTTTTGGTTTTATGTTCAGTGATTCCGCTATCGAAAAAGTCACGCCTCGTGCCTGGTACACATTTATATAAGAATTGCAAAAGTTTTGAAAATCTTCATATTAGAAATATAAATTATTGTCGAAAAATTAAATACAATGCTGAAAATCATACTTTCTTTCCAAGGTGATGGACTAAAATAAATAAATAAATTTGGTGGTGAAACAGCTCGAAGGGAACCAATACTTAGTGACTTACGACTCTCAACAATTCCTGTGTGCACTTTGCCAGGAATGCGTGGGACCTACAATTTTCTGACGATTCCGATCGGCTAATGAGCTGCACTTTTCTGGACAAGTGATACTCTTAGAGAATTTGTCGATTCCTGGCAAGAGACAATACACCGATTATTTCCGAATCTGTTTATGATTTTCATCAATAGTCTTTCGTCTGATACTTCTAATCCATTATACTGTATGCTGACTACAGTACTCTCAGCTTATCATATTTTTTTCAGATGCATGTCGTTGTTCTTCGGTTGTGGATTAAGAACGGCTCATTAAATTCTGATCTCGATAGCATTGTCTATCTTTTATTTAGAACTTAATGTTTAAAAATTCAATGCTTTACTTTTTCGCTATATCGGAACCCACAGCTCAGTTCTCGGCATGCGCATCACAAACCACATTGTGTTGAATGATCACATATTCGACGTCGACACAATCGCTGCTAAGTGCTTAGGTTTCCTTCGACGCGACGTTGCAAGAATGTCTGTAATCTATAATGTCTATGTTATATCGCTCCAATAACAAACTTGAATCTCTTTGATAGAATCCAAGAAAGAACTGAAATGATAAACTAATTTTCTTTAAAATTTCGGATCTTATCATAATGTGTTTTTTTTTTATACCGCTATGGATTACATTTTGATAAAAAAAAATTAGGAAAGAATTCAGATACCTATAATACCTATTGATGAAGTAGGTACATAACATATGTACAATGTACGAGCACATGCATATCTACATATATTTATGGATAACCAAAAAGCTTAACAAGAATTATTACTGAATAATGCTTTCTAAATACTATCCATTCCATATTTGGTTATCAACAAGCTAATTTTTCTGTTCCATGGGAGTATTGTAGAGTTTATATAAATAGTTTTTCAATTGGTGCGGGTACATTTTAGCGGCCTGGAGTGGCCATGTTACGAGTATATTTCTGAAATCTGTCAAATCTAATATTTATTATTCAGTTACCCAATCACCATGGTAAGTAACAAAATTGAACAGCACGTTTAAATGATATGAATTTATTATAATAATTTTATAATAATTTTGATAATTATCAAAATGAGTGTTCATTAGTGCAAAAGTGGTGCGCGTTGCTCCCATTAAACGGTAGTCTTGGTGTCCCTTCACTGTCAACTCTTAAATGTTTGGTGGCCGAATTCATCAATAAACCAACACTCGTACCTCCAGAAACGCAAGACCGGGCGATGGTATCGACGAGATCCGTGAAATGTCACAGCATATAATCTATATTTATTGAATACACATTGTCTCACCCAATCGCTCATTTCAATTTAAACAAAAAATTCACCAACTCCTTTTCCACTCGTTTCTTCGTCCACATCAAAAAGCACGGCAGTGCCCAACCAAGTTCTGGCACTACACCCTTTTTGCAAGAACAAACTCAACGTAAAAGGAAATGTGTAAAGGAATTGTGTCCTATCCTCTTCATCAATACAGCTTCTGCAGAAATTTGTTGAGGTAGACGCAAGTCGCTGGGCATGTCTAACCAAATACAGTGTCCGTTTATGTTAGTTATAAGGCTAGTGTGCAATCAGCTTTAAGATATTAAACGTCTGCAGAGCTTTAGATCCAGCTTTGTCCAGATTTATTTTGTCGCCAAGCAAGTGGTGGGGTGGACCATTGATGGATTTTATCAGTTGGTCGACTAGATGGGTGCCTAATGAATGAAGACATCTCCAACAGAATTGATGGGAAGTTTAGGGCTTTAGAGACAAATCTATATATTTTAAAAGCTTTGCCTCAAGTTCGAGGAATTTTAATATGAAATTGTCTAAAAAAAAACAATTAAACACTAATGCAGACGCTTTAAGAGGTATCAAAACTAATAATCCCAATCTTGAAATCTTCAATAACAACACAGAAAAACAAAATACGACACATAGTGCGAACGAAATTTTAAGTGATGGAATAATCATTTCGGAGAAACCACTCCATAAATTTAATTTCCAGATAGTTTTTGAAGAAATTAGCATAAAAGATAAATAAAAACGAATAATCAAAGGCTGCAGTTTAATGAAAACATAATGATAGACCTGTTCAAAAAAACTGTATCGAAAACATATTCCGCCTTGTGCAGTTTACATACTTTAAATTCTATTCACAAAGCAAAATCTTCAGGATACTGCGTTGTACAGAAATCGTTAGAGATATCGGATTAGAAAATTATCAGTAGTCCAGTCATTTTAGGTTTTATCTGCGGAAAAATTCCTAGTGAGCTGAGTTTTTGTATACACCTTTATTACGACATTGTAATGAAGATGTGAAAAATCGACATTGATATCGTGCCGGCTAAAAAAGTTATAAGGGTCTGTATTCAAATAAAAAATTATTCACTCGTAAATAAAAAAACCTCTGATTACATATCATGGATTATGCCTACGGGGGAAACCATGTAAAAAAAGCGCGCCCTGCATTCTACCTCGAAGGTAGTGAGGAAACGAGTGCATCGTCATAATATATTCGCTTTGTCAGCGCTCTACTCCGAAAATGGTAAATTTTACAGAAAAATGCAAGACATTTTTTGTAGACAATTTCACGACAAACAATTTTTATAATGACCTTTATTGACCTCTGAGCAATAGATGGCGAGATATTTGCGAAATACTGATTTTTGTGCCCTTTTGACCCTTATAACTTTTTTAGCCGGCACGATATCAATGTCGATTTTTCACATCTTCATTACAATGCCGTAATAAAGGTGTATACAAAAATCAGCTCACTAGTAATTTTTCCGCAGATTGGGATTTAAAATGCCTAAAATGACTGGACTACAGGAAAAAACTATAAGAAACAATCATGAAAATTCAAACACAGAAAAATAAACGAAACACTTCTATATCTAAAGAGGAAAGTTTACTTCCCAATATGAAAGACAAAATTACTAGGACTAGGACTTGAGTTTAGGGCTGAGGGAGATTCTTCGGTAGTTCTTATATAATTTGCCCTAACTTTTTTGGTATTGGGAATATCTTGGATATTTTCCATTTATTTGGAAAATAACTGTTTTTGATACAATTATTTAAAATAATTGTGAGAATAATAATTACCGTTGAAGTGAGTTTTTTGATAACGAAATTGGAAATCTTGTCTAGTCCCGAGGATTTTTTTGACTTACCATAGTGGATTGAGTCGTGAAGGTCTACTGGATTAGTAAAAATGTCATTGGCTATAGTATAGGAGTGAAGCTAGACGATATAAAGTAACTCCTTCCTTCTTAAAGCATAACGAACAAAAATAATAAAAGTTACAGTTTTTACGAAAGAAAATAGAAAGATACACAATTGTAAGTTAAGAAAAAGAGATAAAAAATAAATTAAAAAAAAAAAACAATACTAATATATTGATGGCATATACTTAAGGATTAACATTTAGATTTTTTCGCCACATACGCATTATCAATATTTTATTAATTAAAATAACGTCTCAAATATAATATTAAATGTACTCATGTCTAATCTATCACCTGCATTTAGTCAAATCACAAAGAAAACATCAGAACTTCTCAATGCATAGGAAAACTTATAGTCAACCAAGCAGCCTAATCCAATGGTGCTGGGAAAATAGAAGAAATCACGGAACCAGAACATGAACCTAATCTTATTTTATTTATAAACTAGCTGAGCCGGCGAACGTGCGTCGTACCGCCTAACAGTCAATGAATGTCGTGTTACAGATTAGCTGAACTTAATTTATGATTTAATGAAAGTAATACAATGAATACAAAATAAATATTAAGTTCACTATTTTATTAAAATAATAAAACAAAAAGAAGTAAAACGTACAAAAATTAAGTATATCAATCGCGTGTCAGCAAGACATGATTGAATTGTGCAGCATGGGATGCATTCGGTTTAACTCTCTTCAATGAAGCACGTTGTGATATACGACATTTTTTTTTTATCAGGCGCAAGGACAAGTAAAGCGGATGATTTGGCGACACGTGGAAATGCCACATACAACTGACCACGAGAAAAACATTTTTTTCTTAGTTAAGACCACGAACAGTCAAGGATTGGCCTTGTGATTTGTTAATCGTCATGGCGAAGGCAAGACGAATCGGGAACTGAATTCGTTTAAAAGCAAAGGAAATATCCGTTTGTATCATTGGAATGCTCGGAATGAGAACTAACTCATCTCTAAATTTTCCTTTGAATATCGTCGCGTGAATCACATCATCACAATGCAACTCTCATATTTGCTGCCAGTTGAAGTTTTTTCACATAGCACCGCAAATTCAATGATTTGAGACAAGCGTTTATTTTATCGACAGCAGTCGATCTTGGAATGACTGGCAGTGTTTGGCAGAAATCGCCAGATAGTAAAATCATTGCGCCACCAAAAAAATTCTCGAGTCATTGCGCAGATCTTTTAAGATTCAATCAAGAGCTTCCAATGCGCGTTTGTGCGCCATTTTGCATTCATCCCAGATGATGATTTTTGAGGCTACTAAAACGTTTGCCAATGCAGAGTGTTTTGGAATGTTACATGTCGGTTGTTGTGTAGGTTGAAGATTTAATGACAATTTCAACGCTGAATGAGCCGTACGACATCCTTCTAATAACGTGACCGCTATTCCAGAAGATGCAACTGCTACCGCAATTTCGGATCTCGCACGAATAGTGGCCAAAATCGTTTTCAAGCAAATTGAGCTCTTAACATGCTGCACGAAATGTTGAGCACATTATACCATTAACAGTTCGTAGTGATTCAAATGATGTTGGTCCACGAACACCTGCAATAACTGCAAATAGAAACATTCATCATTTTTTGGATGAACTGTGTAAATACGACCAAGAGTATCAGTAAAACGCATATTCGGATGATCAGGAACTGCATCGCCTTGCCTGATGCAGCAATTTCTTCTATGAAGCGTAATAACTCAACATCTCCGAGTAAAGGGAATAGGGAATGAGAATATACGTCAAATTGCCCCATTGCAGTTCACATATCTACCAACTTGATAGCACGTAATTTAATCGTCGGTATTGGATGTTTCGATGCCAAATACGACCATATTTGGCCTTTCATGACATATTTACAAATGTATTTAACGGACTTCGCCGAATTGCAATACTCAACGTTAAGATGTGCCTTGAATGATTTTGAAATAAGTGGCGAATATGAAATGATCCAACTGTTGTCGGCCAAAAAATCGTTTCCTTTATTTTTGACAGTTGAGAAACCTATGAACACTTTGTATAGGAAAATGTTTTTTTCTTTTATTTCAGTTTTTGGTCACTTTTCCAATGTTTTTAATAGTTATTCTGCTATTCGGGACGGACACAAATACAACAAATCAATTCGAACAAACCCAACTTTGTTTTATATATTGAGATGTAGCAAAAACATTAATTAATTCTTCTTCATTTCTAAAATTGCAGTATTGAAGTCAATGGCGTACTTTACCAAGACAGATCCGATATCATTTGGGATAATATCCATATTCTACCACCACCAGGTACCTAAGCCTAAAGGAACTTCAGGAGTGTAATTTCTTAAAAGAATCAAAGCAATTGAACCATAGATTCAAGACTAAAATCCTCCACCACATAACAAATCAAGTTGCATCCAACTCTCCAATCATACCTACCTGCAAAAGCAACATCTATTCATCACACTGAAGCCGTTTTAAAGGGGCTGCGCTGCGCCCACCTGATGAATTCTGCCGTCAGAAAACGCAATTGTGTGGAATGAAATGGAATAAAATTGTTGCAGTGGAAGAACAAAGTGCAAAACTAAGCTAAACTATACCAACTCAACTCACTACATTTTGAGCTCTGCAAGAAATATCAACACAATCAAAAGACGTAAACATTTTTTTCTACCAGAATAATTTATCTCATTTGCTCTGGAACAATGACCTCCCTTTCGCCATACCATAACACTAATAAAGAGGTGTTACGACCCCTGTCGGCTCTAAACAACCACCAGCCCAGCAACCAAGTCACCAATTCATCAACCCAACAAATGTCCGCTGCACATTAGTCAAAAAAGCGTTATTAATTTAACCTAATTGTTTTATTAATTATTCTTATTTAATTTTATTGTGCAATTAATACATTATTGTTGTAGAATATCCAATTCTTACCTTAAAATTAATACTGAAACAAATTCATTGGACATTATTAAATTTTATTTTCAACTGGAAAGTGTGGTTATTTTGAAACTCCCTCACCACATGTAAATGTACTAGCGCAATACAATGAACCAATATTATAATAATATATGCGGCTACAAATATCTTCTTGCTCCTTACATTGTTCGTATAAGAACAGATGGATTTTATAGCTTAATTACCTAGAGTACTTAGACTAAGTTCAGGCAAAAAATGTAAGTGACAATCAATTAGGATAGGATGGAAATTATCGAGAATACTTGGAGTATTTCATCCATGTATGTAGGAGGATAAGAAACTTGTTATACAATTATGTTTAACTAAAGAGCTCTTAACCCACTTTAATATTGCTCCATATTACAAATTTTCACAGGGTTTCGGTTTGTTACCATAGATCATCAGAATCCTAGTAGCATTTCGCATACTCCAGTCCCCTTGGTTTTTGCATTCTGTATAGCCTTAGGAGCCACCAACACTTAGTTAAGATTTCGAAACTGATAGAGATTTACTCTCAATAGCAACGGAAGGTCTTGTTTCACAATCCTTCCACTAGTGAAATTGCGTAGGTATTACCTTTGTATATAAAACTTATAGTACTCTCATAAAGACGAACGATTGGAGCGGCATCTTAAGCATAGCGACAGTATTGTTAGATTTGTCTCTGCTAAATTCAATAATAAAATATTCTCTTTTTTACTACTTGTTTTGTATCTTATTCTACTCTCCATTGCAAAATCGTGTGCTAATTTCAGCGCCACCTGCAGGATAGCGTTGGTGCCAAAAATCACGCTCCACGATAATACTTTATATACTATAACCTAGGTATTACTGATACACGCTAGCAGCGGGATGGCGAGTTGTTTTAATGGATTAGCTTCCAACAACAGCAACGAAAAGAGGATCGGTCACATTTTACTTAAAATTTGGTTTCCACCCACACTGTTTAATGTTTTATAGTACAGGTCTTATAACACGGGCTTAGAAGGATGACAGGGAATGCCAGAGGGAAGGCGGAAAAAAAATGGTTTCTCAAAAACAATATTAAATTCGCAAGTCAACAGTTTACTAAGATCCATAACTAAAATGATTATTTTGTTTAAATTAAATATACTAATTTATTTAAATGACTGTAGGCTTTTTATAGATTCAAGTTTCACTTTATAAATTAAGTATATATCGATTAAATAAAAATAAATAAAATCAGAAGCATCAAAAGCACATCCGTAACAATGGATTTATCCTATTCAAGTGATGGCTGAGCATTGTTTGTATATAAACTTTGTATGATTGTATTTTTATAATGTTAGCTCACTTGCCCATAAAATTAATTAATTTCAAAATGAATTTGAAATTTAATTCTGACACACCTCCGGGTAGATTTGAATAAATGTATTTGCTCACTATATCTATAACCCATACAACTGTGCAGCTCTGGCACAATAGAAATATAGCATATCGATTCTTCAAACACTATCGTGTATTGTTGATGTAGACACACGCATGAATTTCTATTTCAAAACTTTCCTTATATACTCGTAAAATATACATTGATGTATTTGAACCCTCTTGCGGTTGCAGCACAGGACGCACAAATTTCAATTTTGGACTAAAAGGAAGCTCTTTAATAGACCTCAAATATACGCCCAAAACTTTAATGTATCCGGTTCCTATGTTTATGAATGATGCAAGCCCCAATGCATTAGGCCAAATGTACACATCGGTAGAGCTAAATACTCATATCAAACTACGAGTATACCTATGTACGTATATGTATAAAAACATACATTAGGGTAGTTCAAAAAACACTGTTTTCAAAAATTCATCTGCACTATCCAAGTATAGGTAACGGTCGAACCAAAAAGCTAAAAAAATCAAAAATCCAATTCAGTATTACATTTTCAATGGCGTAAAATTTTAAACAGCCTATTGTTAAGTCATTAGTATGATACTGCTTAACAATTTGCTAACTTTAAAGTAGTTTACTAACTCATTCTTAACTTTAAACATTTTTTGACTAGTATCGTACTAAAGCAATTTTCTTAATAAATTGTTTCTGAACACACCTTAAACAATGACAATTTGTGCAAAAAACTATAAGTAAACAGACCTTGTGTGACGTTTCTAAATAGCACGATACTAAAAAAATAAAATAGATATTCGATGGTCATTGTTTTAACCTAGTTTCATACTAAAACTGCTTTAACATCGTACTAATTCAACTAAAATTTTGCGACCGTGTTGTATATAAATGTTCAAATTGTATCATACTTTGCCATGGCTTAGCAATAGTTACCTTAAGATATATGTATAGTTAGGTGAATTGTTTTTTTTTTTTCAGGTATTTTGTTCAAAATTATTGGTGCAGATATTTATGGAATTGAACTACTTGTTCAAATTAGCAGGTCCTTCTCTCCAGATTGTACATACGTAATGACTGGTTTCTGTTTCAAGAATTATGAAATTACATATTAGGAAAATTTTATAATAAAGTTACATGTATTTTCGGGGTCCTTCAACTTCTTTAAATGACTCGATGATACCTACTTAGCAAGACATTTTCTTGAAGCTATTTATATTGGGTGACTTTGTAATCTACTACAGCGTATCCATTCCAATAAGCAACTTTCGTGTTCAGCCTCATCGTTACTGTGCCGTTCTAGTTCCAATAGCCTTCATGCTTCGTGAAATTGTTTTCTATTTTTTAGTAAACTTACTACCTCATTGATCAAAGATCAATTGCGACTACAAGGACACCTGGTTTCGACATCGTTCAGTAAGAGCTAGATATACGCGTAAGGCTCTGTGTCTTTGTACTATTGCTTCTGATACGTCCATAGAGGAGAATGGCGTCTGGTGCGACATCGATATCCTCCACTAAGTGGCCGTTGGTTCATTTACATTTGCCATTAGTGTAGACGAGTACATTGGCGTTGTCACTTTCCAAGCTCATTCCGATGCAGTACTTGGAAACTATTCCTAGAAACATGAGTAGCTTTGTGTCAAGCCTAAATGCAAAGTACTTTATGTATAGCAGCCTTGCTGCCACTGATTTCAGTGCCAATTTGGAAGTTGATTTGTGTGAATCCTCTTCATTGTGAATGCGACTATCATCAAAAAAGTTTGCTAATCACAAATACTTATTCATACTGAATTTTGAAAGTTTTATTTTTGTTGAATCACCCTAATATATATATGTACAACCACTATGGTATCTGGCAACGAGAGCCATCAGAAGAGTTTTCATCTAATCACTAGCAGCCAGGTCCTGGCCCTTCAGAGCAAATATAATGAGTTATCGATTTTGCTATTGTACATGATGAAAGACGGTCCTATAGATAGTAATAGAATATGTGATCGATTTTAAGGAGTTTCACAAGTTGTTATTTTCTTGATTTGACAACGCCTTATTCCATAGAATTAAATATTCTTATATTATTTTCAACACGAGTTGATTCATTTTAAAAGAAAAAAGATACTAGTCTTGTTCATATAATTTCCTTGTTTCCTCAGGCCACAGCATTAATGGCCCTGAGATACTCGTATGTATAGAAATTCAAAAATCGCTTTAACCGTAACTGACTAACTTACTGACAGCTCATCAAAATTATGGAGCAGTTACTGACACCGTAGAACCTTGTAATTTCGCACAATGGTAGGTTCTTATGGTATTGGGGCATATTCATAGATGTTTGCTAAACTCTTGCTAAGTTGTTACTAAGCAATTCCAGAGTTTAGGCTATTCATAAATAAATTTAATCCTAAGTTTAGGACTGGACCTATGGTCTAACTTTAAACATAGGAAATGCTGTGTTAAGGTATAGTTATTATCAAAGTCAAATGTCAAATTTGATTGATACAAAAAAGTTCCAGAGACTCTTAGAGCCCTCTGCATTGCAGCGTTGCTTTTGTTGTTCATTTAGGCTGAAAACACACGTTTTTGATTCGATAGTCAAAAAAAACATTTTTTATTTGAACATACACCAAGCGAAGCAGAATAAAACAAAACAAAACGTTTTGTTTTTTTGTTTCGTTTGGTGTGCATTGAAATGAAACAAAATACGAACTATCGTAAAAGCTTAACAAAACGTTTTGTTTTTTTGTTTCGTTTGGTGTGTGTTGAAATGAAACAAAATACGAACTATCGTAAAAGCTTAACTCCGACTGAAAGATTATAACTCTACGGCAAGTAAATACAAATAACAATTTTGTGTTTACAAAATAGACATCATGTGTTTATTCACAAGAAAAGAGAAAAGCTTTAATCTTGCCCTTCTTCAAAAATGTCATAGTAGGAAGTAGCAATCCACAGCTTATCAATAGTAAGTTTATGTTCCTTATTTTTATGACTATAGATAGGGCTTCTTGCCTCAATTAAAAAAATCAATTTTTCTCCATCTACGTCCATATTTATTTAAAAATTCCAGGTGTCCTTGTAGTCGCAATTGAATAAACGTAGAAGCAAATAAATCTGTGAAGTGCAACGAAAAAGAAAATAAAAAGAACGGAATCCAAATTTCGTTTTGCAAAAAACAATAAGTCAGCTATCGGCAACGAAACATGTTTTTCTGTTTTGCTTTTGTTTTTATGTATATTTTGTTTCATTTGGTGTGCGCTGCGCCATAAGAAAGTATGCAATTATCGTCAACGACCCTTGTTTTGTTGCATTGGGTGTGTGTTGCTCGTATACAAAAGCATGTATTTTCGACAACCACCACCGAAACACTTTGTAGTTATCTATGTGGTTAAATCTGAGATAATAACTCTTTGAATTCCAAATTAGAACTGATTTATATTTATTTACAAAGCACTATTTATACTAAAAGTTTGTTTACATACGATAAACAAACTCATTAAATTATTACAATTAATGATTGATGAATTGTTCTTAAACTAAGTACAGTGCAGTTCACATGATTAGACGCACCATTGTTCTCTGAATAAATTTCAGTTCTCTTTTTGATTTTTTTCATGAACTACCAAAGAATTGCATTCATTTGAAAGGTTATCAAATTCTCTGGGAAAAAAAAAAACCTAAATTCAAGATTAGTGAGAGACACTTAACGGTTGTTTTGATCTCTTTCTTCGCATTAGTGCTAAAAAGGCTCACTTGATAAGACGCACGAAT
This sequence comes from Philhelius festivus, assembly GCA_963931855.1. Lineage (NCBI taxonomy): Eukaryota > Metazoa > Arthropoda > Insecta > Diptera > Syrphidae > Philhelius > Philhelius festivus. Next base: position 90,176,041 of record OZ007555.1, read on the forward strand.
TAATTCAGTGAGTTTCTTAATGCTGGGTAATATTTATAAATTAAATTTGGTTAATGATTGTACGTTATTAAAGTTTTTCCGAGTGTTTAAAGTGAAAATGGGTAAAAAAAAATGTGGAAATAGCAAAAATTGAGACCTACCACTCAGAAGGGTATTCTATGCGGAAAATTGCAAAGAAAATAGAACGAAATGATAATGCTGTTCGAAATGTTTTATCAAATCCTGCCACCTACGGAAAAAAACAACTAAGGAAGGACAAAAACACCCTTAACACCACACGAGAAGCAAAAAATTATAAGAATTGCCTCAAATTCAGCTAACTCCACGATGTGATTTTCATTTCATTAGCGGGGGTAAGTGCAAGCAAATAAACTGTTCCTCGAGCTTCTTTAAGTGCTCAACACTTGAAATTCAAAAAGCTAACAAAACTTGACGCTGCAAGAAAGGAACAGCGTTTGGAGTTCACTCGTCTTTACATGACATGGTATGCGCAGGTTCAAAGTGTTTTAAATTGGAGAAATGTGGTGTTTTCTGATGAGAAAAATTTCAATCTAGATGGTCCGGATAGGTATAATTTTTATTTCCGCAAAGGCGAATGCTTTTCGAACCACCATACTCACTTGATCTAAACATCATTGAAAAGCCTTGGGGATGGCTGACCCGTAAAATTTATGAAGAAGGTAAGCAGTATGAAAGCTGTGAGGAGATTATTGCCGCAAATAAAGAAGCCTTGTCTAAGATTTCATTAGATTATTTAAATTAAATTGTATGAATTTATTAGAAGTAGAATTTTTGATGTAATTTCAAATCGTAGAGGTTGTATAAAGTATTGAAACTGTGAAAGATAACTTCAATAACAATAAAAAAGTAAATAGAAAATGTTAAAAATTGATCAACCTCTTTTTTTTAACTTTTAACAGGTGCGTCTAATCAAGTGAACCGATTTATTTGAGCTTTTTTTGCACTAATGCGAAGAAAGGGTTCAAAACAACCGTTGAGTGTCTCTCACTAATCTTGAATTTAGGGTTTTTTCCCAGAGAATTTAATAACCTTGTTGAATATGAGATCCTGAAGGTCCAAGTTGAGAGGCATCATGAGGTGGGGGGTCATGAGAAGATGAGTCATGTGGAGAAAGTCCATGGGAGAAGTGAACTTGTCCTACGGCAGGTCCATGTGAATTAGGAGCATGTGAATCTGGTGGACCATGTGAGTTTGGTGGATTTGAACCAGGATGATGACAGGCTGAAGGTGGCCCATGTGAACTAGGAGCATGTAAAATTGGAGAGCCATGTGAGTTTGACGGATTTGGACCAGGATGCCCGTTTGTAGTTGGATGGTGCGGTCCGGGAGGACCATGGAAGCCAGCTTGTCCATGCTGTGCCGATGGATCGTGCTGAACATTTTGTCCAGGTGGTGGGCCATATGGAGCATGTTGGCCTTGCAGACCATGCGTTCCTCCAGGTGGACCAGATGTGAATGGGGTCCAGGATGTGGAACTGGTGGACCATGATGCGGTGGTTGACTATGTTGCCCGGATAGTGGAATATATGATACTCCGGGAGAACCATGTTGTGGCGGGCCATGCTGTCCAGAAGATGTCGGTCCATGTTTTGGAGGACCATGTTGGGGTGGTCCGTGTGGAGGTGGAACAATTAATTGGTAAATGCTGTTGGCCGGGGAGCCCTTGCTGATGTATATATATATGTATGTATTATTTGACGATGGATGGAGAAATCACAGGTCGGGGCTCCGCTTCCAGAATGGTCTTGGCTATAACTCCTTCTGCGACCCTTTCTTCTATGCCAGGCATTGTGTAGGTGTGAGATGTCTTCTGCTGTGTAGGTTAGGGGCACCTTACCGTGGGTCAGGGGATACCATCTTAGCTGTATGTGAATGTGAGTTGTAAGGCACCTTACCGTGGGTGGGGGAATACCTTCTTAACTGTATGTGAATGTGAGTTGTGAGGTAACTTACCGCGGGTCGGGGGATACTTTGTCAATTGTGTTAGTGTAGTATCTTGTGATACCTGTTAAGTGTTTTAACGCGGGGTCACCAATGTAGTTATCTATGTGGTTACATCGTGAGGATGAGATGATAACTCTTTGAATTCGAAATTAGAACTGATTTATATTTATTTACAAAGCACTATTTATACTAAAAGTTTGTTTACATACGATAAACAAACTCATTAAATTATTACAATGAATGATTGATGAAATGTTCTTAAACTAAGTATAATATTATTCTATTTAAAACTAAGTGGAAATACTTAAAGTAGGTTAATAGATTAATGGATCGCCACAACTCTAAAACAAAAACGTGTGTTTTGTTTCGTTTTCTTTGGTGTGTTTAGTTTCAAAGAAACAATGTTCTCTTGTTTCACGAAACAAAAAAAAAAAACGTCTGCGGTGTGTTTTCAGCCTTAAAAATTACAGTGCAACCTCGATATAACAAATCCGAAGGAAACAAGTAAATATTCGTTATATCAAGTAATTCGTTGAACTGAGGTTCGTTGTTGAGGTAAGGTTTGTCTAAAATTCATTATATAGATGTATAAGATGTAAAAGTGACGAGCAGCAGTGTTAACATTACTTTCCGTTAAACAACAATGATTGTTTTACGAACAAAAGCGTGTCGAAACCTGTCGCCACATGAATCACATAGGTACTATGAGATTAAGGGTCATGCATTGGTGGGAACTTTATATAAAGGTTTTAGGTTGACAAAATTCGTTAACTAGAGGTATTTATATACTTTTTCTTGATAGTTGAAAATTCGTTATAAAGAGGTTGTTCGCAAAAAAATGTTCGCAATGTAAAGGTATATTGATATTGACTCTTATGGACAATTCAAGGGGATTACGAAGAATTTGTTAAATCAAGGCAGTCGTTATATTGAGGTACGTTATATTAAGGTTGCACTGTAATACAAATTTAAGACACACAAAAATTTGTTCTCAGTCTATGCTTTTATGACGAAAATTTAAGGATGCAGGCTGCCAAAATAAACATTAAAATTAAAAGAAAAAAAAAAAAAAACAAAAATTAAAGTTTGGAAGCTTGACTGATTAAAAATCGATCGTTTATGTTACAATTTTTTTGTGGTATTGGGTTTGCTTAACACTTGCTAAGTTGTTACTTAGCAATTCCAGAGTTTAGGCTATTCATAAATAAATTTAATCCTAATTTTAGGGCTAGACCTATGGTCTAACTTTAGATATAGGAAATGCTGTGTTTAAGTAGTTATTATCAAATGTCAAATTTGATTGATACAAAAAAGTTCCAGACTCTTAGAGCCCTTTGCATTGCAGCATTGCTTTTGTTGTTCATTTAAAAATTATTATGGATATGTTTGAGCTTCTTGTTTTTTTTTTTTAATTAATAATTTTGTTTTGCTTAATTTTTTTCGACGTGCAATATCAAAAAATACCACACAGAATTTAACATGACGGGTAATAGAGATGCTAAGTCTAGTGTTTTGTCGACCAGAGTGAAATAAAGGAGGCGATTTACATATGTGAGGCCATGGTACTTGATTATTTGTTTTGTTGTAGTTCCGTTCGCTTGTAATGACTAAAAGTCTCAATTCGGATTAAGGATATGGTTCTGAGAGTTTGAATTTAGTTATACTGGAGGAATGAAAATCAGATTGCAATTGCAGATTTTCGTATAGCTATTGAAAAAATAGTTAACTTCAGTTCGTTTCCTACATCGATGTTTTATTGAAAGTTTTAAGTTGCGTGATAGTTTGTGTGAAGTGATTTGGGACAATTTTGTTCTTGTGAGCTTTTCCTTGAGTTTATTATTATTACCGCTTGAATATAAAATAATTAAATTTGGTGGCGCAACAGCTCATAGAGAGCCAGGATTTAGTGACTTACAACTCTCAACCATTCCGGTGTGTGTGTTACGTGGCATGCAAGTTCCAACGGCAGTCCGAGCAACACTTTTCATGACAAGAGATACTCCTGCAGGATTTAAATTATTTTTTTGCAGAATCTGAGAACAGAACCCAAGGCCCCTTGCATGATAATCAATTCCACTCACCATGGCCAAGGGGAATTTTGGACTTTAATTATTTTTGAAAAATAAAGGAACCAACTCATTGTTTCTGACCTACAAAAATTGATTACATTTTATTGTTTATTCGTATAAGACATGTTACGGTTATGAGTTTGTATTTTCGAACTTAAATAGAGAAAAGGAATTGTTTCTGATGTAGTGGAATTTGTTGTTTCTGGTACAATAGAATAAAACATGTTTAAAATTTGTTTTAATTTTATTAACAGTAAATGGATATATTATGCTATACTTTAAAAATTCATTGTGATGAAAAAACTGGATAGAATCACTGAAAATGTGATCAATAAATCGTTGAATTATATTTATATGAAATATCATTTAGAATTAGTAAAAATAGGGAATATGTTCTTTTGGAGTTAAGTTTAGTTTTGACTACATAATTTATTATTTAGTCGTATATGTATAGAAATTCAAAAATCGCTTTAACCGTAACTGACTAACTTACTGACAGCTCATCAAAATTACGAAGCAGTTACTGAAACTGTAGAACCTTGTAATTTCGCACAATGGTAGGTTCTAGGTACATGAACAGGAAAAAATCTAAAATTTTAATTCAGAGGGCGTGACATCACCCAATTTCTCAAAATTCTTACCAATAATATGAAGCACTTCCGAAACTTGCAGAACGGTGGAAATTAGTAGAGATTATGCGACAATACTTTGCTAGCATATTCAAGCAGAGGTCAAAAAAAGGTTGTAAAGAGTGATTTCGTAACGAAAGAGTCTAAAAACTTCTTTGAACAACCCTTAACGAAACCAAGGGCTGAATTAGCTCTAGCCACAACGTTGTCTTAACGTTATATTGATGGTATGGTTGAGCTCACTATCGCAGATAACTCCTAGGTCCCGAATGGTGGTTACTCTGGAAACAATGATTTCATTAATGTAATAGCTTTGAGGTGATGTGTGAGAAAGTTCACAGGAATATAAGATTGCTTGACATTTGCAAACATTAAGTTCCAAATTGTTCTTTTGGCACCAAATTGTTCAAATCCTTCTGCAATGGTAAGACGTGATTTGGTGAAGAAATAACTCTTAAGAACTTTCATGTCATAGCCATATCTAGATAGATCCAAAAGTTAAATCACAGATTCGATGTCATTGATTGTCAAGATAAACAAGACGCGATATTTATGGTCTATTAAGTATGATTCCATCCATTGAATGAAGCCTCGGGGAAATATAAGAACCTTTAGTTTGAATGTGATAATTTTGTGTGAAATTTAATATTTTTTTGGAGAATTTTAGGTCTCAAACACGGCTCAGTATTCGTTTTTGAGATTTATATTTTATTCGTACAATAATAAAAACTTAGTTGGCGTACCAAAATATTATAAAAATTTACATTATATGCTACAGCTATAAATAGAGGTCAATTTTGCGGAAATTTTGGCGTTGGTTTTGGATTTTTTTAAAATGATTTGTTTCGGTACAGGAAGTGTCAAGTACAATGATCGACAACGACTCTGATTTGGAACAATAAATGATTGTTTCATTCTATGTGCGTCCTGGTGCAAAGCTTTTTCGTTTGCCTTCTTTCGACTACCACTCATGAGCAGCGTTAGAATCTTACGCCAATCGGAGTAAAATTACTTCAATTTTACTAAAGAAAATAGATCTACTTCGTTACTCCGTTTTTTAAGATTTAGGTAGCTACTAATTGTTTTCCACACTGAAAAATTCAAAATTTCTTTAGCCAAACCACATGAAAGGGAATGACCACTGTGTTAATAAATTTTGCAACCAATTCTGACTCTGAATTACTAAATCTAAATCTAGTCCAGAAATTTTCAATTCGTTATTTTTTTATAAGTCTGCTCTAAAATTTTACTACTGCGGTTCGAACCCTGCTCGTAAGGCTAGAAGTTGAGACAACAACATTTCGTTTGTTTCGACTGATTCGATGTGAGTTGGCTCATAAGAGTCCATGTATTCGTATATTGTTGTATCTTTTATCTAAGGTGTGTTAGTCAGTTGTATTTTTTTCTGTTTTATTTTATCGTAAAATGCAGTAAAGTTTGCAAACATCCTAGTTAAATACAAAATTAGTTGCAGTTTAACATTTAACTTGTCTGTGTTTCGTGTGGTGAAATTTTTTTAAAATTGCGTGTACGGGTACAGTACCTACCTACATAAGTGCAAGAGATTTTCATTTTACCCCTTTCGATTGATTAAATAAAGTAAATAAATTGATGAAATGAAATACCCAGCTGATGGATCGGAAATAATCCATTGATTTTTCGGAGTCGAAACCCCCATTTGGCTTTGTTAAGAGTGTTTTCTCCATATCTCAAAAACTATAAGTTCCACAAAAAACATTTTCTCACATTTTTGTAAAAAATTGAGTTCTCTATTGTTAACCAAGAAATCGAAAGTTAATAAGTTATTATTAAAAATAGAGAAACGATTTCAAGAAAAATTGTATTAATAAATTAATTAAAGGCCCAGAAAAAAAATGCTAGGGGCGGCAAAACTGGATCTGCCCCGGGCGGTAAAAACCCACGCTACGCCACTGGTGTATGCAGAACAATCTTGCGTCATGAGCATATTTTTCAATACACAGGCACAACACACATAAGGGTAGGTAGAAATCCAAACAGAGTTACTTAAAGGAATTTTGGCAGTGTAAGCTGTTAAAAATTATAACATATATAGCAATTAGTTTAACTGTTTGAAGTAATGATTTGACGATACATTATCTCTTCTTTTGTTAAATTTCACTTTGTCTGATGTCTTTCAGTATCTTAGGCGACCAAAATAATAGCAGCCATTTTTTTTTTTTAATTTTGATTTAGATTTAATAAAAAGTAAATCCTATATTTCCACCGAAATAGTTTTAAAACCATTGAATTTGTTTCTTTGAAGTGCGTCGTACTTAAACACTGCAAACCAAAAAGGCGCAAACTTATTCAAAAGCTTATTATGGACCGCAAAACCTCTAAGGAAGTTCAGAATCTTGTGGGTTGTTTAGCAAAAGTTGAAAACCGCGGGCGTAAACAAGTTCTAACGACTTTCTGCATTAAATTATAAGGTTTTCATGAACTTGATTTACTATGCAGTGTCCATACAGTAAGTACAGTATTCTTACGACGAAATTTCGCAAAACATCATGCTTCCATACCGACTTCGAAATGCCACTTAAATGGGTTTTCAGGAGGTTAATGACCCAAAGCACAGCAGCTGAACTGCTGAACAGCTAAGCAATGGTTTCAGGGCAACAAGATTGAGGTTATGAAGTGACCTTCTTGGTCCCCTGACATCAATTTATTGAGAATCTTTGAGTTAACCTAAACATTAAACAAAGAAGTCTGGAATTCAAAACCAAAAAAAAAACAAAGAGTTATGGTACGTAGTTGGGAAGGCTTTGAAATAAATAACACCGCAAAGATATGAAGTGCTGGGCTTGTCGACTCAATGAAGCGTCTGTAGTAAATAAAATGCAAAGAAAATGGGTCGCAAGAACTTGCTCTTAAGTAAAATGCTAAGAATTTAAAAAATGAATGTTAATAGAGAAAAACTGTTCATAAGGATAACATTCTTTTTTAAATGACTAAAACAACTCCTTTCATAGTTGCAGCTGAAAACAGGATGCCATGGTTTATACAAGAAGAAAAATTATAAGTCATTGTAGTGGTTTCTTAAAAAAATAAACTTCTTATAAAAAATTTTTAAAACATATTTAAGAAAAAAATTGGTATGCCAACTTAAAGTTATTATTAGATACTATACGAATAAAAAATAAATTAAAAAAAATAATGAGCCGTTTTTGAGATATTAGATTTTCCAAGCGAAAAATAGATTTTGTTTTCAAAAATTAAATATGTTTTTTTAAAGTCTTGAAATACAGTGTTTTAAAATTTTTTAGAAGCTTCTCTAAAAAAATTTTCATTAAAATCGGTTATGCCGTTAATGAGAAATTCAAAATTTGCAAAAATGGTTCTATGGTAGGTACTGTCAGTAATATATAAATTTCAAAATTTGTTTTTATTAAATTATAGATCGTAAAAATTAAACGAAAGAAAAAAAATTTTATCAAAATTATCTGAACCGTTTTCTAGAAAAATACGATTTTCGAAAACCATTGTATAACATTTGTATGGTGGTTACCGATATTTTTAGGTAAAATAATTTTTTCTCACATATTGTAGATTATATTAAGAAACTTTCATTTATCAATATTAAAAAATTGAGCATGGGATTTACGAAATATTGAGTTTTCAAAAAAAAAAAAATTATCAAAACCGGTTGTACCGTTTTTGAGAAAATTAAAAACGAAAAAAATGTTTTTTTTTTTCAAGCATTATCCAGTTATACCTAAATGAAATTTTTTTGTATCTTTGTTTTTTAAATCTGTCGAACAGTTTTTGAAAAAAAAAAAATATTTATAAAATTTCGAAAAAATCGTATGACTGGTACCTTAAAAAAAAAAGAAAAAAATGTGTGGGGGAAAAAATTCAAAATACTATCTACCAAGTTTAAAGAAAATCGGGTGAGCCGCTTAGGCTGTAGTCGAAAAGACAGACAGACAGACAGAATTGCGAAGCCCACTTTTTTGTCTTCGCTATCATCGTTGTCAACTTTGATAAAAATCTCGAGTTCGTTTTTTTTACGAATGCATAACATGCCTTATACTAGTCAGTACCTATAAGTCGCAAGTAAAAATAATGATCATGCTACTAAATATAAATACCAGCTTCATTGATTAAAATTGAAATTGAATTTAAATTTCTTAATCAAATTATGGTAAAATGGAGAAGCGCTTCTACTATTTGTATTCAAAAACAAACTTATCTCCGTTGAACTGCTATTTTTGCTTGCAACTTCTATGTAGGTACTATAAGGCAACTTATGGATTCGTAAAAAAATCGAACTCAAAATTTTGATCAAAGTTGACATTACGATGATAGAGAAGACAAAAAAGTGGGCTTCGCAATTCTGTCTGTCTGTTCGACTACAGCCTAAACGGCTTAGCCGATTTTCTTTAAACTTGGTACTTATCATTTTTAATTTTCCCCCCACAAGTTTTTTACTTTTTTTAAGACCAAAAATAACGGTACCTGCCATACGATTTTTTTTTCGAAAATTCATAAATATTTTTTTTTTCTCAAAAGCTGTTTGACAAATTTAAAAAATAAAAATACAAAAAAATTCATTTAGTTAAAGCTAGCTAATAATTGAAAAAAGTTTTCCGAAAAATGGTTATTGAGGGTACCCCCCATGGAACCATTTTTTTTTTGTTTTTGATTTTATCAAAAACGGTATGACCAATTTTTGTCATTTTTTTTACTAAAGCTCCCTAAAAACTTAAATAGAAATATTTATTCAAACTTAAAAAAAAAAAATTGGGTTTAATTAAATTTCAATTTTTTTTTTCAAAACTCAATATTTCGAAAACCCATGCTAGATTTTTTTTAAACTTGATAAATAAAAGATTCTCAATATAATCTACAAGATGTGAGAAAAAAAATTATTTTACCTTAAACTAAAGGTAGTACCCACCATACAACAAACGGTTAAAAAATAGTTTTCAAAAATCGTATTTTTCTCGAAAACAGCTCCTGGAATTTTGATAAAATGTTTTGTTTCAATTAATTCTTATAATCTTTAATGTTTTTATTTTTAAATTTTGAAATTAAGATATCACAGCTTTTACCTACCATAGAACCATTTTTTCAAATTTTGAATTATTCATTACCGACATAACGGATTTTAATGAAATTTTGAAAAAAAAATCATTTTTTTTTTGAAAGATTCGATATTTCAAAAATGGCTTATTTTTTTTTTTGGAAATTTAATTTTCATTCGTACAATAATAAAAACCTAAATTTAGCGTATCAAATTTTTTCTTAAATATCTTTTAAAAATTTTGCATATAAAAGCTTTTTTTTAAGAAACCACTATAACGACTTATAATTTTTGTTCTTGCATAAATTCATATTTGCATAGCATTCTGCTTTTGTCTCTTACTACTAAAAGAATTTCAAAAATAATTTTATCCTTATAAACAGTTTTCTCTAATAACATTCGTTTTTTTAAATTCCTAGTCTATTACATAGGAGCAAGTTCGTGCGACCCAGTCGTGCATTTTATTTTGCTCGCAGCTATACTTACATATCTAATTTAAAATGTTTGTTTTTTGTAAGTTAACATGGCAAACTGGCTAAAAATCATCGTAGGACCTAATTGCTTATGGTCTTCTAAAAAACAAATCGGAAACCGGAAAAAAAACAGCAGATGTTTTTTTCTGTTATCCAACAAATTGTGTATACGTTCTTTAAGGAAATTGAAAGCCGCAATATATCACCAAAAAAGAAGAATAACTCTGGTCGCAAAAGAAAAGCCAATGATTTTCATAAATATGAAATTCCAACTCTAGACAAAATACTGCTTAAAGTATGGATGGAAAAAAGTATCATGAAAATAAGTGGGACATTTCTATACGTTATTAAAAAAGACCTTAGGTTTAAATTTTTCAATCGTCAGCTGAAAAACCTCCTTTTCTTGGCAACGCAGGTATTTCCGCGAAATAGAAAAAAATGCGAACAGAAAAACAAATTTATTTTAATGATGATACTTAGGTCAAAGAAAAGAAAAAAAAAACGGGTAGAGGCTCAGCCATTACAACAACAAGGCAAGCGTTCGACACGAAATATTGTCAACGGGGCTGTGATCACCGACTGGGAAAGGAAAGAGGTTATTTATAGCCTATATTATAAGTTTAACAGGTTTTGTCGATGAAGGACTTTTATGTTTTGTTTTACGAAAAAGCGGAGACTGCCACGAGGACATGAATGTTAAGGTACATGAGAAATGGTTCAGGGATATTTTAACGTGCTTGGAACCAACCTCAGTAATTGTTTTGGACAATGAATCATATCATTCTAGAAAGCTAAATAAGGCGCCATATATGTTTTACAGAAAAGATGATATAAGTAGTTGATAAAAAATGGCATACATTTCGATGATAGCATGGTTAACCTAGAGTCACTGGAAATAGTAAAACGTTATAAATCCAAATATGAAACTTACGTATTAGAAGTTTTGTTTGATTGATATGAACGAGTACAGTGCGAGTGTACATATAACACAGTACCTTATATGTACATATATTAAATTTATTTATAATGTATTTACATATGCTTTTAATTCTAAAAAGACTGAATTATACTTTTACTACTGTATATGTTTTCTATATTATTAATGAAAATTTAATAAGTTACATATATTTAAACAAAAAAAAAAAAACTTAAAAGAGATTGTTGTCTACAAGAGATACACTTAAAAAACGCATATTATCTTACCGCTTGGTGGTGTAGAAAATGATAGATTGAAATTTCTTTCATTTTTTTTTTTTTAAATTAGCATACGGTAACCTACGTAGCGTACATTTGGCTTCTTCCCATTTGCTGTGATTTATAACTTAAACTACGGACACCCTGTGAGAGCTTCAAAAAGAGAAAGGTTTATACAAGCTAATGCAATCAGAGTAAGAAGCGAATGTCCTTTATTCCTTGTACTGACAATTTTTGTTGAAATCTTTTGTTTTCCATAAAAATGCTTTTCTTACAAAAGCTTTCTTATAGGGATGTAATACATGCTAAGCATTTTGAAATGTCAAAAATCTGTAGGAAATGCATGTAGAGTTCCATTCCTTTTTTTTGAGATTATTTTTTTTAAATTTATAAATATGAAATTAAATGTATTTTTTTCCACTCCACCAAGAAATGAGATAATAGGCGCGCTTAGACGTGTCACGTGTTTTTTAAGGGTATCCCCACTTGGCCTTATACTAAAGTCTTGAAGCCATTGCAAACACAGCACAACAAAAATACTACACGACAATAACACAAAATAACTACAAAAATAGCTAAGTTCTCAAAAAATAAAGGGAGTATTAATGAACCTACCATCCATGCATGTCAGATGCCATGAAAAATTCAAAGGTGACTTAACACTAAGGCCTGTACTGACTTTTTTTTCCGACAGAGTATAGTCATAACTCATAAATATGTCGTGTTGCGCCGATATGATACAATGATATTGAACACTGTGGGTTAGAGAAGATAATCGACAGAATGAAAAGAGATCTCTGGTTCCCACATTAAGTTCTACATTACTGCTTGCATTGAGTGTAACCTTAATAAATATGAGATCGGTAAGTACACGCAATCGAAGTGTTGCAGTTCCCGTCTAGGTGTTTAAAAATTGATCAACAAGGCCTATTTCCGAGAAGTTAGAACCGTAATGTTGACATTATGATTTTAATGATTCTGTCAGTTATCTTATAGCCTGTGAGAACCATCTTATAACCATCCTACGAGGTATTTTCCAAATTTCGGACAGAGATGGCGGATCACTTCCGATCGGGTAACAATCTATTAATTGTGAATTAAAAAAATACTTGCTTAAATATTCGGTAGTAAACAACATGGATTGAAATGTGGCTTTAATGATCCTTCAATAGGGCCTCAACACGTAGCGGAACTCAGTAACCAGGTTTTGTCCTAACGAATTAATAAGTCGTTGTATTGATTTCTTAAAATAATAAGCTTTTATACACAAAATTTTTAAAACATTTTTAAGGGGGTGGCCGTGGCGCGATGGTTGTGTGCTCGCCTGTCAACCTCATGATCACAGGTTCGATCCCTGCCGTCGTCTATGTCGCTTTAATTCCATTAAAACCTTTCTTAAAATTGTCATCAATGGGTTTACTGGTTTACTCATTACATGTTGTTCAGGCATAACACTAAGAATATGTAATTGAGTTAAACTAGTATGCCCATCAAGGATGAATACCAAATAAAATAATGTGAATTATAAGTGACATAGAAATAAGACACGGCATTTCTCCGCTCTAGTTCAGCCGCCATCCCTGGAGATAAAAATATCTGAGACAACCACCTTAAGTCTCAGAACTTCGTGCCACACATCTTTCCTATCCTTCTTTCTCTTCATTAACATCACGCCCGCGCTGTGTTGAAACATTTAAAGGGTAATCATAATCCCTTGAGCGCGGGTAGATTATAAAAAAAAAAAAAAAAAAAAAAAAAAAAAAAAAAAAAAAAATTTTGTTACCCCAAAATTAAGTTTTTATTACTGTAGGAATGAAAATTAAATTTCCAAGAAAAATATGGAGTTGTTTTGCAGATATCGATTTTTTTTAATTCAAAAAATATTTGTTTTTAAGTTTTGAAGCTACTCTATATTTATAAACATTTCAATCAAAATTTGAAAAAATCGTTCTATGGGATAGATCGTAAAAACTAATTGAAAGAACAAAATTTTGTTCGAGAAAAATATGATTTGTTGATATCTTTGTAGCTTCATTTGGCTTTGCGCTTGTGTTAGATGTGAACGGCAACAACTTACGACTGGGTCAAACGAAAACACAATTACCAAATAAAAGAAATGCTTGCGTACTCAGTTCTATAATACAAAATAGAGTTATTGAAAAAACATCGTTTTATTAAAATGTATTGCTTTGTTAGGTCAGAAGTTTCATACTCTCATCATTATTAGGTTTTTTACTTAAATAAGAACAAACAACAAATGCATTACAACCATTTATTTTTAGTATGAATCTGTGTTTTATTGCATGATTTTCATGGGTTGGTTGTAGAAAATTTGGAAGGACTTTAACATAGGAAGGACTTTAACAAGAACTACAACACTAGTTTAAACAAAAAAAGTAAATCCAAAAAAAAGCATTTTCTAGACTAATTTTGACTCTCTGAACACGAAAATGGCACTCATTTATTTTTCCAAAGAAGCGTTTTCGAGATATGAGCAAAAAACTGTTTTTTTGCTCCTTTTCCTTGTATGAGCCTAAATCTCAAAAACGGTAGAACCAATTAACATATACTTTATGTTTTTGAACAGATATTTTGTTTGTCTTTCCATACACGACTTGTGTAAATCGGCCCAACAATCATCAAGAAAAAGCCGTTCAAAGTTTCAAAAAACACAATTTTTCGCCGTTTTTAGAAAATCACTTGTTTTAAGTCTTTCCGTAAGGATAGACAAAAAAATATTTAAAATATTTTTAAGATCTCAGATGGAAGATATTGTTTTTACAAAGCTAAAACGCATAAAATCAATGAAATCGAATAATAAATGTGAAAGTTATGAAAGAGTACGTGAAGGCAGACCATTTCAGTTTTTTTTTAATTTTTTTTTTAATAATTTTTATTGAAAATATGACGTATTGCTTACACTTCTTCTTTTATGTGGCATTGAATCTTCGCGGAGTTGCATCCAGCAGTAGTCATTCATCATCCCTTGGTCCCAAAAGCCCTCATACCTATTTTCCATGATTGCAAGGTCCTGGTGGAATCTTTGTTTTTGAAACACTTATCTGCTAAATACTCACTAAAAGCATGGATAATTTTTTCGATCAATTGACGATAGTTTGAACTTCTGTGGTTTCCCAAAAAACCATGAACTACGTCTTGAAAAGCATTCCATGCTCTTTTCCCGAATTTTTTCTAGACAAATCAAAAATCCGGTGTCACTAAACAATTTTTGTATCTGTGGACCAACGAATATACCCGCCTTAATTTTTTCGGCTGACAGCTTGGGAAACTTTGTTTTCATATATGTCAATCCTTTGTTTTCTTGTTCTTTTGCAAACCCTCAGTTTCACAGTGCGCTTAAACTTAAGTTCTGCTGAACCTAAACTGCAGTTTAAATTTGAAGTTCACCTCGTCCGGTTTCACAGTCTTATCTGAACTTCAGTTCATTGAACGTGGTTTAAGTAAATTGTTTTCTCTGAATCAAAGAAAAAACAAGGAAAGTTAGCTTTGTTTCAGTTGTGACCCGTGACAGGAAAATAAATTTAAAAATGAAAATAAATTCTATTTTCAAATATTCGAAGTTGTTGTCAACCTGATTTTTAAACGGCAGAATAGTGTCATTTAACTCAAACTACAAAATGAACTCTGTTCCAGGACTATGAAACCAAATTTATTGTTGAACTGAAGTTAAAACCAAAAGTGGCGTTTAAACTTCCACTGTGAAACTGGGGCTAAGGCTTTTACAAAAACCTTCATAATGCCGAGAGTTATGTATGTGCAATGGTGGAAGTATTACATTTTGTTTTTCAACGAGTGCTTTTACTACATGAAATGCTTTTCATCAGCCCTGCTTTCCCAAAAACACAGAAAACAGGAGGAATGACTTAAAACAAGCGATTTTCTAAAAACGGCGAAAAATTGTGTTTTTGAAACTTTGAACGGCTTTATCTTGATGATTGTTGGGCCGATTTACACAAGTCGTATACTGTTGGAAAGACAAACAAAATATCTGTTCAAGAACATTAAGTAAGTATATGTTAATTAGTTTTACCGTTTTTGAGAATTAGGCTCATACATGGAAAAGGAGCAAAAAGCGGTTTCTTGCTCATATCTCGAAAACACTTCTTTGGAAAAATAAATGAGTGCCACTGGGCCGACTCGTGGGGGAGAATCCCTTTTTTTAAACGTTCACGTTTCTTCTGTTTTTAATCAAGGTAATCGATTTTAATGCCAGTTCGAAACTATAACTGTGACAGTTTTACTATTTCAATTTCAAAAGCTAGCCAAACAAATTAACAGCTCACGAAAAACGCTTAATCGTTCGCAAAATAAAAGCTAATTCCCGTTTGAGTTTCCCAAATATCGTTAGTGAAGGTCTGGTTGCGTGGGAAGCACGTGTCTGCGTCAACCGTTCATCACGAAATTAACGCTAACGGTTAACGGTCAATGGACCAGAAAAAAGCCATACATAAACTTGCGCAACCCCCTCATTAGCCAAAATGTTGCAAAAGAATACCAAAAAAAAAGGACCCATCAAGATGGGATGATATAATTTTTGCGAATTAAAGTAAATTCAACCTTTTTAGTTTCAATGGCAGGGTCATGGTATGGCGCAAAAGAAATGAAAAGCTGAAAAGCAAAAAGCCGACTGTAGAGCTTAGGGGAAGGTTAAGTTATGGTGTGGGGTTTCATATCGGCAAAACGCGTGCGCAATTTGATCTTTATTGATGTGGCAATGAAGGAGTATTATTTGAGGATCCTAGACAAAATTGGGTATTTCTCGGTCCTTCAAATTTTACCAAGACAATAATCCCAAACATAAAGCTTATATTGCTCGCGAATAGCAGTATTAATGTTTTTATCTACAAATTCAATAGAAACTTAAAAAAAAAAACAATATTAATGGAGGGTTTATTTCTTAACTATTAATGTTAATTAATTGTATTTTTTTAACTTTTTGTTTGTCTTATAATGGATAACAAGTGTATTTTGGTAATATAACCTGAGAAAAAAAAATGCTGAAATAATGATGCAAATATATTAGTTAATCGTCTTTGAAAAAAATATTACATAGAAAATGAATATTAGTGGCAGTCACTGTACATACGATACTTACTATTTTTCTTGTTAATCTCTTAAGAAACCTTTAAACCATAAATGTTACTTCTCAGGTATTTGATGATGATTTTCTATCTGTGAAGAAAAAAGCCACCACAAGTATCAATTTCTAAAATCTTTTATTTTGATATTCATAATGTACACAGTTTTTTGAACATATACTCATAGTACATTTAATAAAGTTAAAAGTTGAGTTTGCGTTCTTAACTTAAATAATAAATTTTCTATTAATAATGATTTAATTGTAGATTTAAATACAATAAGGTTTATTCTTAAAGGTTACAAAAAATGCTTCTTCGATTGAATAATCCAACCCAACTTTGCTACCATTTTTGTTGAAAATATGTTTGTTAGGTCTACGTCGAGGCAGTGTTTCTTTTAATTTCCCTATGATTGTTTATTTTAAAATAGTCCTTTTATACCAATAGTATCTAGTATCTTTAATCTCTTACCTTAAAAAAATATTCCTAAAAAGGTGTACATTTTAATTTATTTCACATAAAACATTACTGCTATGTAAATAGGATGGCATCATATACATAGCTTTAGTTATATGACATAGTTTGTTGTTGTTTTTTGTACAGTTTCCTATATCAATAACATAATTTTTACCAAAATGTCTGTATTTTCTTTTATTTCAAATCCCACCAAAAATAATATTTCTTAAAAATATCAACGCAATATTTATTTAATACTCAATTAAAAATAAAATGTTTCGGTGTTTTTGTGATAATTTTACTATTTTTGAAAACTTTAAAAATCGACCTGATAAGAACTGAAATTACTAAATTATCAACTTTTAAAGCATAAAACACCACAAAAAGTAAAGCCCGAAGATGAATTCTTAAATCAAAAACACATCGCTTCTTTTTTATACATATTAATGTTGCAAAACAAATTAAATATTTAATGAAACTTAATTATTTAAAAAAAATATAGAAAAATTGTTTAATTTTATTCAATCATATAACTTTATAAACACAACATGGAGACTATACCATAAATAAAAATTTATTTATTTTGATTACTAGCTCATCTTGACAGTATTATTGGAAATCAAAATAGTTCCCAAAATTTTAGATGGTGAGAGTGATAAATATAGGTACTTAATAAAGTAAAGGTAAACGTTTGTTGACTAATAAAAGTCTTCTTTCACTTAAAATTTTGTAAACTCTTTAGTTTTCTGCCAAGAAAATTTAGTAAACGAAGTTATTTATTTAAACAATTTTTTCTTATATTTATCATTTATTTTGATATTTTTGTTAAGTCTTGAATTATAAATTGTACAAAAAATGTATCCAAATTTCAGTTAAAAAAATAATTGATAATACTTATATTAATTAATTTTATACAGTAGAGTGGAGGCAATCCATTATATTTATTTAAACATGAATTGTATATTCTTGGCGTTCTTGTTCCTTTTTTTCATGATATCTGTAAAGAACATAAGCATAAATGATTAGAAAATAAAATAATAATCAACAAATTGAAAAAAATATATAAAAATACATATTATTTATTGTTAGAAAGTTAAACTCACTAGTGAATTACAATTACAACACAAATGAATCGTATTGCTTTTGATTTGCTCTTTCGTAGTTAAACAATGTTCTCATTCGTTCAGTTATGTATTACATTTATTGTCTTTGAATCTTTTATACTCTGTCCAACAAAAATTGTCAGTACAGGGAAGATAGGACGTTTGTCTCTCATTCTGGTTGCATTGCCATGCATAAGTGTGTCGCCTTTTAAAGCTCTCACAGGGATTCCGTAGTTTAAATTATAAATCGCCGCAAATGAGAGTAAAAAAAGCGTAGGGCTACCGTCTGCCGATTCAAAACGACTGAAAACAATATTCAATTTACCTTTTCCCACAACGCCAAGCGGTAAGATAATAGGCGCGTTTCTTTTTAAGTTGAAAAGCAATACGACAACACTCAACATACTCATCTTCTTAAAATGTGTTCTCAAAAGCTTCAAATCCCAAAAGCTCCTTAATAAAAACCACTGAAAAAGCTCCTTGCTTGCAATTGAGAATGATAATGGTAACTCTGTTTTGATGTAGATAAAGAGCGCACGATCGTATTGAGCGACACTTGACACTCTTGACAGTATCTCATTTCTCATCAGCAGTGGGATACGACGGTCGTGTTGGGGTGTACAACTTTTTGCAAAGAATTACAACAACAATTCCTTAAGAAAAGTCAGTGGTTTTCTCTTTTTTTAGTGCCATTTTTCCTAACGCATTGTAGTGAGGGTGCATCAGGCGCCACTGCTTTAGAAAAAGCTATCCCATAAGGCCTGTACTGACAATTTTCGTTGGACAGAGTATAGTCTTAGTCTTTAATAAACTGCCAACTGAATTGGACTTCCTTGTTGTTCTTTTACTCGAAACAGGTTATGGGCCCAGTCCAGTCACCCATCGTTAAATAAACAAAATTTGTTTTTCCTTATTAAATAACATATAAATGAAATATTTTGTAATTTTTTTTTTCTAATCAGTTTAGAATTTCAGTAAATTTTTTTAACAATTAAAATGAGTTCTCTATACCAAATTGAGAAGCTGGACGAGAACAATTTTGATTCATGGATTGTCCAAATGCAGAGCATCCTTATCCATGCGGAGTTATGGAATTTTGTAAACGGAAAAATTGCGAAAGTAGAGGCTGACGAATCGGCAAAATGGGACACGTCAAATGAAAAAGCTTTGGCGACAATCATGCTTAGTGTTAAGCCATCGCAAATTAACCATATCAAATATTGCAAGACGGCAGCAGGCGCATGGACGAAACTTCGAGAAATATATCAGCCTGGAGGACCCGCACGAAGAGTATCATTGTTCAAACAATTAATTCATCTTAATATGGCAGAAGATGGCAACGTATCATATCACACCAATGCGTTCTCAAACATTGTTGAGAAATTAGCACAAATTGATGTTGTCATAAATGATGAATTCCTTGTTATAATATTACTTTCTAGTCTCTCAAAATCATTTGAACCATTCGGCATTGCAATAGAGGCAATTAAAATTTTGGAGGAAGGAGATAGAAAATCGCAAATGAACCAACATGCCGTTAGTATGAGTACCGAACAGGCGTTTTAAGCTCGTACAGATCCCAATTATCATGCAAAAGGAAAGGGAGATCGCAATAAGATACATACGTGTTAATAAGTTTAACGGAAAATGTTATAACTGTGCCCAAAAGGGTCATTTAGCGGCAAAATGTACAGCACCAAAACGGCAACAACATTCTTCTACTTCGCAAGAATATTCCCATTCCATTCTGGCAGCAGCAGATCTGCAAGGTTTTAATTCGTCAAGTTGGTGTATCGACAGTGGTGCAACGGCACATATGTGCAAAGATCGCAGAATGTTTGACACGTTTGAAGAGGTAAATGAAAAAAATTGTCTAGCTGGACAGAACTACATAGAGGCAATTAGAAAGGGTAACGTTATTATCAGAACTGATAGGTGTATCATAACGTTAAAAGATGTTCTGTATGTTCCTAGATTGCAAGGTAATTTAATGTCGGTTAGCAAAGCCGTAGAAAACGGATTATTTGTGTCATTCAATAAAAGCCTTGCCAAAATTGAAGACAAAAGTGGCGGTTGCGTGATTAAAGCCTTAAAACAAAATAATTTGTTTTTGTTTCAAAACGTTGAAAATGCATGTTTTTTATCATCCGTTGATTATACATTGAGGTGGCACGATAGATACGGACACTTAAATTTTACAAGTTTGCATGAATTAGTTAAAAAGAAATAGGTGCATGGAATTAAAAGTTTTAGTAATTCGAGCGAAATTCCATGTAAAACGTGCATGAAATGTAAGATATGCGTTAAGCCATTTCCGAAAGCAACGCAAAATCATTCCACAAATTTGCTGAACGTAATTCACACAGATGTGTATGGAGGATCGAAATATTTTATCACCTTTATAGATGATATGTCGCGGCAAGTGGCGGTCTATTTCATGAAAACGAAGAACGAAGCTCTTGAAAAATTTAAATTGTTTAAAGCAATGGTAGAGTGCCAAACTGGTATAAAGATTAAAGTATTAAGAAGCGATAATGGCACTGAGTATGTTTGTAACAACTTTAATGCATTTTTAAATGAACAAGGAATCAAACGTCAACTTACTGTTCCCTATACGCCACAGCAAAACGGCGTTGCTGCTGAACGTGCCAACCGGACGCTGGTGGAAATGGCAAGGAGTATGTTATTGCATGCTGGGAAGGAAGAACCATTATGGGCTGAAGCGATTGCAACCGCAGTTTACTTACGGAACAGGTCACCTACGAAAGCACTAGTCAACAAAACGCCTCATGAAATATGGACCGGGAAGAAGCCTATTGTCCATCATTTTAAGGTTTTTGGTGCTTCAGCTATAGCTTTGGATAAAACAAATGCAAGTAAATTCCGCCCTAAAGGTAAAGAGTACATTATGGTTGGTTATTCTCTGACATCAAAAGCGTATCGTTTGTTTGATTCTTCGACACGAAAAGTGATTGAGAGAAGAGTTGTCCTGTTTGATGAGAATATAATTTCTTGCCTTAACAATGAAAATTCACTTGAACTTCTTTGACTAGGTGACACAGAGACTACACATGAAGAAAAAGAAAGCAGTTCCTTTGAAGAAAGAGAAGAGAAGAACTTCCACCGCCATCGCCTCCACCGCCGCCGCCGATTTTACCACGAACGTAACCTACGATAAAGAACACACTGAAGTCATCAAAACAAGCACCAAGACTGAGATCCAAAATTCCAGTCCAACGGAATACAACGTCAGAGTAGGACCAGGGAGACCAAGAATTATTCGCACTGGATTCCCCGGCCGACCCAGGAAAGAGTTCAACGCCCTGAACATGATGATCTTGGACATAAACATCCCTCAAACTCTGAAAAAGCAATGTCAACCGAAAACGCCGAGCAATGGATAGAGGCAATGCAGAAAGAATACAAAGCACTTACTGCAAACAACACGGGTCATTAGTTGATCTGCCATCTGGTAAGAAGGCTATCGGCTGCAAGTGTGTCTTTAGCTTGAAGACTAAGAAATACGGTACCGTTGAGCGTTTCAAATCGAGGCTCGTTGCAAAGGGTTGTTGCCAGCAATTTGGAGTTAACTACTCTGAAACTTTCTCACCGGTAGTTCGTTACGCAACAATTAGGATGTTGTTGGCTATAGCTACTGAGCTGAATTTGCTTTTACACCAGATGGATGTCTCGACGGCTTACCTCAAAAGGGATTTAAAAGACGAGGTATATATGCAGCAACCGGAAGGATTTGTCGATCCAAAGTTTCCTGAACGAGTGCTAAGGCTCAACATTTCAACAAAGCTATATATGGCCTCAAACAGTCTGGTCGGCAATAGAACTCAAAGCTCGACACTCTTCTCAGAGGTATAGGTTTCATCGCGTGTCAAAATGAACCCTGTTTATACAAAATGAACTCCGAAGGTAAATACAACCTAATTGCTGTTTATGTTGATGATATCGTTTTAGCATGTTCAACAAAAACTGACTTAATTAACATAAGAACGCATATAGCAAATGCGTTCGAGGTAGTGGACAAGGGGCGTTTGCAACATTTTTTAGGAATGGAGATAGATAGAGATGGTGACACGGGTGCTATTTCTGTGTGTCAGACGCAGTATATAAAAAATCTGTTAAAAGAAACTGGAATGGAAAATTGCCGTTTTGCCACAACGCCTTTGGATTCCGGTTACCAGGTTAAATGTGAAAATGAAAACTGCAAAAAGATTGATCCCACGTCCTATCAATTCATTGTCGGGACTTTGATGTACCTCGCAATACGAGTATCAACTCGTCCGCACATTTTGCATTCTGTATACAAGCTGGCACAGCGAAACGTAAATCTGCACATCGAACACGAAGCTGGAGCGATACATGTCCTGAGGTATTTGGCCAAAACAATTAATTATAAACTCCATTACAGGAAACAAGGGCATCCTGTTTACGGCTACGTTGACGCAGATTGGGGTGGTGATCATACAGATCGAAAATCTTTTACGGGGTAGGCGTTCTTTCTGGCTGGAGGCGTATTCTCTTGGGAAAGTAAAAACCAGAACACGGTTGCAATGAGTAGCACTGAGGCCGAATATATGGCTTTATCTTCTGCGGCTAAAGAAGCTATATATTTAAGAAGGCTCTTGATGGAAATAGATTTTATTGGCACTGACTGTTCTATTGTCATTAACAGAGATAATTTGAGTGCCAATCACCTTGCGAGAAATCCGGTGTACCACGCGCGCAGCAAGCACATTGATATCAAATACCACCACATAAGAGAAGTCGTGCAGTCAAATGAAGTAACGCTTAAATATGTTCCATCAAGCGATATGATAGCGGATATCTTTACTAAAAATTAAGCAAAAAATAAACATTTAAAATTTACCGAACTAATGAAATTATATTAAGGTTATTTATATAATATGTAAACGAAACATTTGTGTTGAGAAAGTTAAACTCACAAGTGAATTACAATTACAACACAAATGAATCGTATTGCTTTTGATTTGCTCTTTCGTAGTTAAACAATGTTCTCATTCGTTCAATTATGTATTACATTTATTTTTTTTTTGAATCTTTTAGTCTTTAATAAACTGCCAACTGAATTGGACTTACTTGTTGTTCTTTTACTCGAAACATTTATATATGTAGATATGTACTCTCAACCAAAATAGTTATAATAATAGAAATTTAAATAGAAGACCAAGCGGAAGTTGTAACTTCTTTTAGAGGAACTATGGGATTCTTTTTTTTTAATTTCATCTAAATTGGCAACATTTGGATATTTTAATTTGAATTTAATTCAATTTAGGATAAAAGAATCTTTGGAGTACGAAGTCAAAGCAGTTATTAAGGAATGTTTATTTTTTCGAAAAAAAAAACACTTCTCGGCAAAATTTAACACTGAAACTAAAAGCTCAATTGATCTAGTTTGACCAATTCGTGTTCTAGACTATTTATATGTCCTTATTCTTTAAAGTGCGGAAAACTATATAACAACAGATATTTTAAAATGATATGTCTTGTTTTTAAGTGGGCTCAAGGTCAATTTTTTGTTATTTTTTCTTTATTTGTGACGTTTCGGATGTAGTTACACCCTTCTTCAGACAACAAATTTAAAACGTCTTTTAAAGATTTAAAAAAAAAATCTTTAAAAGTATGAAAAGAAAGAAAATCTTTAAACGAATGTTAGTAAACTGTTTATTAGCGTACAATTAGAATACCATATAATTTCTTAAGCAAATATGAATTTACGCAAGAACAACAATTATAAGTCGTTGTAGCGATTTCTAAAAAAATTAAACTTTTATATACAAAATTTTAAAAACATTTTCAAGAAAAAATTTTGGTACGCCAACTTAAGGCTTTTATTACTGTGCGAGTAAAACTTAAGTTTCCAAAAAAGCTATTGACCTGTTTTTAAGATATCGAATTTTCAAAAAAAAAATTTTTTTCAAATACATATTAAAAAAACATCTTTTTTAAAGTTTTGAAATGCAATGTTTTCCAAACTGTTTAGAAGCTTCTCTAAAAAAAATTTCATTAAAATTCGTTATGCAGATAATGAAAAATTCAAATTTTGAAAAAATAGTTCAATTGCAGTTACAATCAGAAATATCTTAGTTAATTTTTTTTTAAATTATAGATCTTAAAATTGATTAAGAAAATAAAATTATCAAAATTCTAAGCGCTGTTTTCGAGAAAAATACGATTTTCGAAAACCATTTTTTAAGCTTTAAATAAATGAAATTTTTTGATTTTTTTTTTAAACCTGTGGGATCGTTTAAAAAAAACAATATTTGTAAAATTTAGAAAACAATTTGTATGGCAGGTGCCGTTAGTTTCGGTCAAAAAAAAAAATTAATTTAGTTAAAGTTAGGTAATGATTGAAAAAGAATTTCAAAAAACGGTTATTTTTGGTACTCCCTTTCGAACCATATTTTTGTTTTTGATTTTCTCAAGACCGATTTAACCAATTTTGGTAGTTTTTTTTTAATGCTAAAGCTCCCCAAAAGTTCGAATATTATTATTATTTTTAAGAAAATTTTTTTTTAGATTTCAAAAAAAAATTTCAATTTTTTTTTCAAAACTCAATATTTCGATGCTCGATATTTTTAAAACTTCATGAACAAAAGTTTCTTAATTAATCTACAAGATGCAAAAAAAATTATTTTATTTTATTTTACATAAAAATAACGGTACCCACCCTAATTTTACCCTAATTTTAACGTTCTATAATTTAATTAAAAAAATTGTAAGTTTAGATAACTGACTGTACCTACCATTAAACCATTTTTTCGAATTTTTAATTTATCATTATCGGCATAAAGGATTTTAGTGAAATTTTGTATAGGTAAGCTTCTAAAAAGTTTAAAAAACATTGCATTTCAAGACCTTAATAAAAGATATTTTTTTAAATTTAAAAAAATAAAATTAAATGCACGACTGGATCGCACAAACTTGCTCTTATGTAAAAGTACTATGGAATTTAAAATACATTTTAGTTAACATGGATTTAATGAGATAAAAATGTTCAAATGCATGGAATTGCCGTCTGATTACCGGAAAAGTATGAATTTATGCAATCAAAGTTTAAAAATTGTTTTATTATAAAAGTAATTTCTTATATAATAAATTACTTTAAGATTTTTTGGGAACAAAATTTGGAATGCCAATTTTAAGTATTTAGGAGTATAGGATTTAGGAAATATGTAATTTTAAAAAATAATCGTTCACACGTTTTAAAGATATTAATTTTTCAAAAAAAAACTTGGATTTTTCTTTTTTTCAAAAATCCCAAGAAATATTTTTTCGAACATTTTTATATACAATATTATTTTAAACTTAACATGAGAAAGTCGAAAATCAAAAAAAAGTGCTATGACAGGTACCGTTAATAATATTTTGTCCCAAATTTTTTTTAATCAAAACGTAGTCCCTGTTCATAGTATCACACCTATTTTTGTTTATCAAAATCGTTAGAGCCGTTTTCGAGATAAATAAGAGTATGCATTTTGGGTATATGGGGGGTACCGTTAGTTTTGAAGCTAAAAAGAATTTCAATTTCCCCTCTAGGGAATCTGCGAAGGCTCTTAAGTATCGAGTTTGAAGACAATAGGTCCAGTGGTTCTGGCTGTAGATTGAGGTACAGACAAACAGACAGAAAGACGGAATTGTCGGACCCACTTTATTCGTCTTCGCTATCATCGTAATTTCAACTTTGATCAAAATATCGAGCTCGATTTTTTTTTCTAAATGCAGAACTTGCCCTATAGTACCTACATAGCAAGTAAAAATCTCTTCTCCTTTTTTTTGGAAAATTTGATATCTCAAAAACGGCTAAAAATGTTTTTTTGGAAATTTGTTTTTTTTATTCTTACAGTAATTAAAACCTTAAGTTGGCTTAAAAATGTTCAAGAATGCTTTGAAAATTTTGTATACAAAAGCTTTTTTTTTTAAGAAACCACTACAATGACTATAAAAACTTAAACTTAAAACTAATATTAGCCTGGATCACATGTCATCCTGTTTTTAGCTCCAACTATACTAAAAGATTTGTTTTAGTCATTTAAAAAATGAATTTGATGCTTATGAGCAATTTATCTCTAATAACATTCATACTTGAAATTCTTCTGCTTCTGATTTTCTGCTTCTATGAACATATGTACTTCTCTTGATCAGTTTGATTAAATTGATAATCTATTTACGCCTCTCAGTGCCTTAAGTTGAGTAGGTCTATCGTTGTTGTTCTACATACAATTTGTATATTTTATGTTTTTAGGTTCAGCTTTCAGTGGCGAAAGTATACTTGGTATTTTTTCCTCTTTTAATGCACATTTCCTGTCTGCATTTTTTTGCTGCTCGGCCGAAAATAATTTTATTCACTCAAAGTTTCATCTTTTAAAAAACTAAGAGTACTTCTGAGAGTTATACTGATATTAACTAATCCTAATCCGATGAATGTTTCTATTTTGTTTTTGACGAATGTCATCTTCCGTTTGAATATTTATTAGAGGTTGCTATGACTGAGTCATGCCCGGATTTTTTTCAGATACTTCTCTCGCAAGAGTTTGATATCCTTTCTTTCACGAAGAAGATTGCTTTTATTTTACGAGCTATAAATTTTTGTTAAAAAAAAATATATCGCCTAGCAATCATGGATTCATTGCTGGAAAAACCATCACTACAACCTTGCTCTTTTTACTTGCGATATAGGTACTATAGTTCAAGTTCTGCATTTGGACAAAAAATCGAACTCGAGATTTCGATCAAAGTGAACATTACGATGATAGCGAAGAAGAAAAAAGTGGGTCCGGTAATTCTATCTGCCTGTCTGTATGTCTGTAAATTCAATATACAGCCTAAACTACTGGAGGTATTTTCTTCAAACTCGGTACTTAAGGGGCTTCAATGATTCCCTAGAAAGAAAATTGAAATTTGTTTTTAGCTCCAGAACTAACGGTACCCCCCATACACCCATAATGAAAAATCTTATTTATGGGTGATTCTACAAACAATAGAATAAAATGTTACAAATTTCGTCACGACATTTTTTGAAGCCAAAAGTCGTAAGAGTTGTTCTAGTTGATCATTATAACGTCTTTTTGCGTTGTTGAAAGCGGCCAGTCAAAAAAATAAAAAATGACGATTTTAAGGTAATTTTTTGAAAAAAAAGGATATTTAGGGACTGAGTTTTTTTTAAGGGGACTGAATAAATCTTTATTTGTTTTGTATTTTCTCTTGGGTACACATTGAAATATAGAAATTAAATTTAATTAGTCTTAATTAATAAACAAATTCATGGTTAATACATATAACTTAGCATCTTATTAAAAGAATATAAGTAATATATAAATTATAATAGTTTTTTTCTATTTAAAATCAATTTAAAATAAATTATATTCTTTTTAAAAATATTCGCAATGAAGTTCGAAGTTCAACATAATTAAAAATTTCTCAGGTTTTTGAATAGAATATCGTTTGTTCATATATTAGCCAAGGGACTCAGGCCAGGGGACTGAGACCAGGAGACTGAGTATTTTCATGTTGTTTTTTCGTAAAAAACATATTTAGCTTTTACTTTAAGAAACAAAAAAATATATATAATATTACAGTTTTATTAAACCTATACTATACTGCTAACAAAGATGCTTACTTATACATACAAATTTGTTTAGTAAAAACTCACCAGAGGACTGATAAACTAAACGGACAATCCACGTCTTCTTGAACAAATGTCTTTTTCACAATACTAACATAAGACAGAACAGAATCGAGTTGCACCACGATTATTGTAAGGAGACTTGGTACTTCAAATTGCCAGTGCTGGAAATTCGATCGATATCCTAGTTATTGATTTTTTCGACTATTTCAATATTCCAGGGGACTGATATGAACTGCGGGGGGCAAAGTTCATTTGAGTTTTTTTGTAATAAAATCAATTATTAAAAAATATTTATCTACATATTTCATAGCAGAGATGTATTATTTGGCGTAACTTCGGTGGGATTCATTTTAGTATGAGACCTGAAATAAGAGTAGGGTAATAATTTTTTTTTGCGAAAACGCACGTCAGGGGACTTAGAATCAGACACTTTGAAGAATTTTTTGAGCAAAATAATATAAGTTCACATTAATAATATTGTTTGGCCAGGTAGATATCATTCAGATTTGATTTTATAAAAAAAAATCAAATTAAGTAATTGAACGGATTTTAAAATATCGAAAATTGTTTGTAGAATCACCCTTATCTCGAGAACGGCTCTAACGATTTTGATAAGAAAAATTAGGTGTGCTTTTATGGACATGGACTACATTTTGGTCAACAAAAATTTTCGGAAAAAATGTTATTAACGGTTCCTGTCATAAAACAGTTTTTTTCATTTTCTCGTTAATGGCTCTAACGATTTTAACCAAAATTTTTATGCAGGAACTCCTTCGAATTTAAAAAAATAATTTTTATAAGAATTTTCGAAAAAATAACCCAAGCCCCTGGAGCTGTTTTCTTCAAACTCGGTACTTAAGGGTATTCGGTGCAGTCACAAAATTTTTTAACAGGATCCCCCTTAAATTAAAAATAATATTGTATTTAAAAATATTAAAAAAAAATGTTTTATTTTTTTTTTTTTCATTTTCATGTCATTAGATCCATGTTTTATATTTATTTTCAAGCAATTTTTAAATTCCAAAGTAATTTTACATAAGAGCAAGTACGTGCGATCTAGTCGGGCATTTTATTTCTAATTATGTTCGCAATGAACTTGAAGAATTTCATCAGATAGATATCAAAAAGGAAATTTTACTTATTTGATTAGAAACAAGCATTTTTTGATGTGTAAACATCTTTCCCGGCGGTAGAGTGAATCCAAAACGTATGTAAAACTTGTAACCCGTTACGGTTACACGTTACGGTTACACGTGACGGTTACACGTTACGGTTACACGTTACGGTTACACGTTACGGTTACACATTACGGTTACACGTTCTGTGTAGCAACCTACCTTACCGACAATTGCATTTAACACCATGTTTACATTGGAAATATTGCGAACTCACGACATCGTGTTTACATTAGCCGTGTTTTATTGGTTAGTGAATACACTACATATCAAAATTTAACATTGAAAACAACAACAAACGATTAGTGAATAAAAATAAGCTAGTAATTGAAATGGATAATTTAGTGAAGATAGAGTTTCGGATGTTGAAATGTAGGAGGTGTTTAGGTGGTGTCCGAAAAAGTATATGTGACATACTTGAGGGTATGTTCGTTGGTATTTATTTTGTTATACTTTGCCGTTACTAATCCAAAGTGTGATCGCTCCGAAATTTACAGAACAAATATTTTTTCAAATGCAAAACTTTAATTCATACCATAATTCCGGCTTTACACTACTGCCATTAATTTTGTCATAAAATATTGAATCAATTTACGCGAAGGCGATTGGTTTCGATTGATATATTTTATCAGTTCACTGGCATTTGTTCAAAAATGTCATGTAATTGCGGCATTATGTTGAATTTATATAACAACTGAAAAAATCACATTTTAGTTGAATTAATACGATGTTAAGGCTGTTTTAATATGGAGCTAGGTTAAGACAACGATACTTTCTCTACACTTTTATTGAAGTTAAACTCTCAGAATAGGTACCTATTTTATTTTGTTAGTATCGTTCTAACTTCATATTGTAAGACATTTTCATACACTTTAACATTAATGTAAAAATATTATTTTGTATTACTTAGTAATATCTTTCATTCAAGTATTGACTACATATATTATTAATAAAGTTTTTGCTGAAAGAAGAAGTCATTGATTTTTAATTAATTTAGAAATATTTTGCATAAAATAATTCAATATACTTTTCTTGTGTTGAAATCAATTTGAGGTTTTTTTAAATAATCTCTCATAATATGACTCTTTAACATTTAAAAACGTCAAAATAGGTCTCTTTTCTTAGTTTTTTACACGAACTACCATTGTTTTAAGGTTGCTCAGAATCAATTTATTAAAAGAAATTGCCTTAGGCTAGGCGGTTTCTTAACTGTTTGGTTCAAGAAACTAAAAAGTTTGTGTTTTGACACAAACAAAACGATTGCCTAAAATGAGTTCGCTATTTTGTGTAACATATAATTATATGCACCTGCGCGGACATTCAACCAAATTGGTCATCTGTTTTCTATAAGTATCCAAACAGTTGTGCAACTAAAAATTGAATGTGCGCTCCTAGCCTTAGGATGATATTAGTTAAAAAATATTTAAAGTTAGAAAACTACTTTAAAGTTAGGAAATATATAAGAAGTATAATACTACTACCTTAATAAGAGGCTGTTTAAAATTTTGCGCCAATATTATTTTATTGAGTACAATGTTTTTTTTCTCCAATACTCCAATACATATATGTGAGAACATTTTGAGTAGATTGTAGAAAAAATATATATTTTCGCACTTTTGTAAGTTTTAAATCAAATTTAACAGTGAGAAAAACTCTAAATCAACTCGATCTGCATTTTCATGAATATTTCAACTCCAGCTTAAAACGAGATACAGATCTTTCGAACACATCCGTGTAAGTTAATTCAACAAGTAGGAAGGAAGAGTGAGTTAAAGAGTGAATAAAGCGTTTTTTTGGTGCTTGTATTACTGCGCTAGATATAGATTACCAATAAAACGCGCCTATTGGAAACTTTGAGTACTGCAATCTCGATTTTATTACTTTCCATTGCTGGCTAGAACTAAATTCAATCCATTAACGAAAGATTTCATAGTGTGTTCATTCAATGTTTTTTAAACAAATCCAGTTCACGTTAGTGATGGACAATTAAATTTTATTTTATGTTTCATTGTAAAACAGCTTTAATATCGTACTTATTCGACTAAAATTTTGCATCTTTGTCTTTCTAGAAAAAATTTGGAATTTTGTTTCTAAATACAAAAAAAATAATACTCAAACTTTTGAGGAGCTTTAGCATAAAAAAAACGATCTAATTCGGTTGTACCGTTTACGAAAAAATCAAAAACTTAAAAAAATGTTCCAAAAACCATTTAAAATGTTGTTCAGGGCAATCAGTTGAAATCTACAACGAAATATTCTCGATACGTCAAAATTTAATTTGTCCTCTATATCTGTCATATACCATATAATTATTTTAATTATCGAATTAAATATTCTTTATTATATCAAAGTATACTTTTGGCATTCACTATATCAAAATATAGATCGTTCTCCATCTCTCAAGCCATGAACTGAATGATGACTGCGAACTTCAATGGATTAAAAAAATTAGGTTTTGCCACTTATAATTCCATTACAAGGTGGAAATGATGTCAATCGGTTTATAAATCTCTGACGAGTAAGAGTAAGATAAAGTACAGAAACATAAAAAAAAATTAAAGGATTGGTTTGATTTTGATAAGATGAACTCTCCATCTAGTGGCTTGTCAAAAAAAAAAGTTTTGACAATTCGCTGCATGATAAGTATATTTGTTGGCGGCGTTAAGCCAGATATACATTGTTCAAATGCATGACAAGCACGTGCAAGTCTATTATTTCAGTGGCAAGAGGACGTTGCCCTTTGTGAGTTTTTTTTCTGTAAAATTGTGTTTTTACGAATTTCTTTGAGATTTTTTTAAATTTTATCCGAGTAATTTGTTTTATTTTGTCTGTCCATTTCATCATATAATTTTCGTTTGGTGTTTTAATATTTTAATCAGTGCTTATTATGCTGTGCTGTGTTCTCATCTCTTCGACGTACTATACGCAAATTAACCAATAAATGCATGATCAATCATCAATCTTGCATATACAATATTTCTATGCAGTACGCTAGATTGAAAGGATTTGGATTTTTCTTCAAGCCTACATCCGATCTATATGTGTGACTTTTTCAATAATATACTTACACGCGTGCTTGTCATGCATTTGAACAATGTATATCTAGCTTTAAACGCAATTGCCAGTTGAGAAAAAGGCGGAGTTATCGTTCATTCTTCTTTGTGGTTTTCTTTTTTTATATTTGGCGTTCGCTCAGTGAAATTCACTTAACTGAGTAGAGTAAGGAGTGTGAAAAGATGTCTCCTTTTTGCATGAACAAAGTTAACTTACATTAAAAATCGCTGTGTTTAAAAGCACTGATGTACTCGAAATTAAGCCAAAAGAGAAACAGAGATTAAAATCGGATTCGTGTAAAAACAGTCTATTTTCTATCAGATAACATCCCTGTTTGAATATATGTAAGTGCAAAAAGCAACATCCCTGTTTAAACTAAAGTCTAACAAACTTTACCTTACGCAGCGGAGTCCACTTACTCCTAACACACGCCACGAACTACTTCATCGAAGCATATTGTCGATAAGGTTTTTGGGTTGTGTGAAATGAATAAGTGCAGACACGGCAGTTCACAACTGCTTGGCTCGAGCAACTAAAAGGTTTGTGTTTTGACTAAAAGGCTCTGTTTTTTAATAAGGAATAATCATAGATGTCTATAGTTTCTATGTGTAAAGCTACATATATGTAGAGATATTTTTAGATTTAAGTACAAGTGAAAGGGTTAAATTGTGGGAAAAAAAGTGGCTTCCATTTGAATATATTATGTACATACATATCTAAAGTCACAAACTAAATAGTACGATTGCATTGTATGTTTATTGAGTACGTTCGATAACAAAAATTTGGCACTCGGACGAACGTTGCTGTTTACACATCTTAACCGTGAGTCCTGGCACTCACACTTTTTTTTTTACATATAAAAGAGAAGCTTATATTTTGTTTATTTTCTCGTTAATCTTTGATACCTTTTTCGTGGTTATTTACCAACCTCCTTAAATCCAAGAAATATATTTCTCGTAACTGAGTTTTTATTAAATTTAAGTAACGGATAAAGGTAATACTTTTTTTTAACACATCCTTATAGATGTCCTAATATTTTTATAAAATTTGTGATATTTTTAAACTGTTGCTGTCATTTGATTATAAAGTTTTCATCAAAAATTAAAACATATTTTTCCGTCCGAATAAACAGATGGTCTCAAATGGTGTAATTGTTTAAGGTTGAAAACAATAGGGCAACATAAGTTATCATGGTGGAGTCAGAAATGACTTTTTACCAAATAAATATAAGTTATTTACAAAATTATCAGTCCTCACTTTGTGGAAACTTATTTATTTTCGAAAGCATACACATGTATATGCATATATCTACTATAATTTGATAATATTTTAACAAATAGCTAAATAATTGTAAATAATTAAAATCACACCTTAAAAACATTGAGTACAAAGTTTTATTTGAAAAAAAAAAACATTCATGTCTGTCAACATATCGGTAAAGTTACTTACTGAGAAGAGGGCTTACCTCTGTAGTACCAAAGAAGAAAAAGAAGCTTCTTTTTTTACACCGATGAAATTATTATTTTTGTCAAATTAAAATATCTTAATTTAAAGTTCAAGTTGATATGTTAAACCTACCTTGCCAACAGTGAGGTTAATTCCTCTTTGTCCAATTTCTGTAACTTCCCATCATTATTCTCCATTACTCTCTGTACTTCTAAATCTAGGGCCAGTTGTTCTATTTCACATTCCGCCTCACTGAACTCCCTAGAGTCTGTGAATCCTGAAGGTGGGTGAAATCCCGGATCGCTAGCAACAACTCCTTTGGAAGACGCTACCGCGATCACAGTAGCTGTCTCCGAATTAACCTCACTGTCTAAACTGATGAATTTGAAGTTACAGTTGAATTAACACAAACATGGATGGAAATTAGAACAGGGTGACAAAGATAAAGGGAAAAAAATTAGGTAACAGTTTTAAAGAATATTAAAAATTTAATTTACATTTTTCGTTCTTATATCTACATACTCGTATGTACATAACATACACAAAAATTACTTTCTTACTGTTTTTACGATATGAATTCCGAGTAAATACTCGATTTTTAAATAAATAAATATTTAGTTTATTTGGTAGAAATAAACTTTATTTTTAATTTTAGTTTAAATAAAAAAACAAATTTGATTGGATAAATGTTTGTTGGGGTTTAGGTACCTGAACTACCTGTTGTTACTTCCAGGACAGATCAAATCCATAGAATGACTTTCCTTTGTATGATCAATAATCTGGTGGTTTCGAGATCCATGGGATCGATTTGATCGTTTTTCTACTCCACCAAGGTGAAGGGGTGTATTTAATCGTCGATCGACTGGTGATGACTGGTCATTGTTCGATTCTGTACTGGAATCAGGTAGAAAAATATCTACAAGGATAAAGAAAGCATAACAACTACTCAAGAAGAGCATATTAAGAACAGAGGTGTTACACACGTACCTGCTCCTCTTGATGATTTCACAGGAACTCTGTATGTAGGCATATTGGAAAATTCTGTACTGGGACTTACACTGGTATCTGATTCAGAGCCACAATGACTTGGGTCGCTGTTGACTCGGGTTTGGACCTTTGTACGATTGCCATCACGACAGGATTTTTTGACGTGGCCTTGCGAAGCTCCTGCCACCATGGTCATGGATTTACTAAGCGTTGAATCATCTAAAAAAAAAAAATTTGAGCATTTTGATTACAAGTTAGAAAAGTTAGCCAAATATAAAAATGATCCTTTAATTTAATCTTATTTCAAATTCAAAGTATTAGATTAAACAAACATATAATGGGTGTCCCCTAAGCAGTCAAGCAAAATTTGTAAAATTATCCCTAACGCATTTTAATGCAAATTGGTACTGATAATACAAACTTCGTTTAGGACTTTAATTTTAGAAGAAATACTAGCCCCTGTAACTGCGTTTAAATAAAGTAGATATCTAGTTGAAGTAAAATTTGTAGGTCTGTACATTTTTTGTCCATGCTAATATTTGACTTTGATTTAAAATTTCTCCAGAAAATGCGTAATAAACATATCGCATTACTGGTTTTTCTTTTGAACGTAATGACGCGAAAAAAATCAAAGCTCTTATAATACTTGGAAAGCCTGCCCCAGGTTAGATTGAAAAAAGTTTGTTGCTTTAAGCTTCTTAAGTAAGTAAGTAACTATTTTAATTTTAAATTAATTTCAATTACTTCAGTCAAGAAATACAAATTATATGTTTAAAGGATAGGGTGACCCTAACTCTAAGAAAAATTCCAAGCAGCAGTACAATTGATATTGAACATACTCGTATAATGTAATGGTACATAATAAAATATAATATAATTTTTATTTATTTTTTACATACATAGCAAAAAATTCATCCCTCATAGATTAAAAAAAAAGATATACATACATATGTATAGCTATCAAAAAAATGTTAATGGTGGAGCACTTGAGACACATTCTAAGTCTTTCGATTGAAAAAAGGCAGGTTTTTAGATCTTTTTCATTTTTTCTTGAAAAATGTGTCGTTCTATGAGGTTTATTATTAAAAATGCGACTTGAAACAACATTGTAAAAATTCCGAAACTATGTGGTGCGGTATCTTGAAATCGAAATCATATCTAAAGAATTTATTTGTAAATTGCGATTCTCAAAAAATCTAAAGTTGAGATAAATCCAGACCTAATTAAAAACATTTTGAGGATTCTTAAACAGTATAAATTACTGAATAAAGGCAAACTAGGAACCAAGTTTGTCACACATAATCCTTAACGGCTCGATTTTGTTAAAATGAGTTCCACCCGGACATGTAACTCCATCTTGTAGCTTGGACTAGAAAATACCATTATAGATAATGGTTATAATTTTTTGATATCACAGTTTTTGTAAATAACAGATTCAAGAGCACATCATGCATTAGATACATGGATAACAGTAACTAATGAAAAATGGCTACATTTTTACTTTAACTCTTATTTACTTATCTTGTTTTTAGTCTTAATTTTGTATTGTAAGCGCTGATTGATCCAAGGCTTAGTTTTTTTAACTGTTTTTATTTCTAAAGGAATATGTAAAATTAGTAGTTTGTTTATTACACTCAAAAAATGTATTAGTAAAATTCGTGAAGTAAATAGTTGTGCATTGTACGAATATTTGTAAGATATACGAAGTATTTGTACAGTGGTAGAGAAACGGGTGGCCTTAAAAGGCACCCCCTGAGGAAAATGTGTCATATCTCGCAAAAATGTGACATTTAAACTTAAATGTTATATTCTTTTCAAAGCTAAATCAATAACGCTTACCTTTTTTTGCTTTACGAGTTTAAAAAGTTTCAAAAAGTATTTATAGCATTTAATTTTCAAAAACTCTTCAAATTCCAACGATCAAAATTGTCCGGGTAAAATGGCATACTGTATGCCATTTTACCATTGCATGTAAATCAACTAGTTTAAATTAAATTGAAAACCATTTTCAATTTAATTTAAACTTTATTTTAAACAAATCATAGTTCAAAGTAAAATAAACATAAACAATACCTTCGTAGATTGTACGAAGCATAAGTTCAGCTCTAAAAATTAATTACATATGTATATGTTATGTATTCCAATCGCCAATAGGTTAAAACGTGTTACTGTTTAGTGCGCGACTGCGAAAATTAATTCCTTATTTATAAAGTTTTGGTGATCCATCAAACTATTAACTTACTTTAAGTATTTCCACTTAGTTTTAAATAGAATAATATTATACTTAGTTTAAGAACAATTCATCAATCATTCATTGTAGTAATTTAATTAGTTTGTTTATCGTATGTAAACAAGCTTATAGTATAAATAGTGCTTTATAAATAAATATAAATCAGTTCTAATTTGGAATTCAAAGAGTTATCATCTCATCCTCTAGAAGTAACCACATAGATAACTACAAAGTCCTGCAGTGGTCTAAATTATTTAATAATTTTTTTAAATTTATAAGGTGTATCTATAAGGTGAATATACAGATCTTAAGGATCAGACTAATATCTGCTATTTTCTAAAAGACGAGTTGACTACCTTATGTTTTAGTTATCATTTATAAGTGGATGACAACTTTTTAAAAATTTCTATTTATGATTATGAATTAGTCTTTTATATTTAACTTTCAACATCCTGAAGCAGCAGTATTTACATATGTGCGAATTTGTTTATAAGCTTTTTTATAGAATGGAAACATGTTACATGTTTATTAAATTTTACTAACAATAACTCCAGTCACTGCACATAATATAAAAATCAATGATACAGTTTTCATATACATACATATGTTGATCCATAAAAAATATTTGAAAAAAATATAGATATGATCCAAACATTTTCCCGAGTTAATCCTTGATGGCTCAGTGACGAGTGAGTTGCAAATTAGCTCATATAGTAGTATAGTTTCAAACTAACTCTAATTGAACTAACTCTAAGTTATCCATATTAAAATCTACCAATACTAGTAGATTTTTACAGTGTTCGTATCTAAAATATTTAAAAATCTCTCCACCAGAATTGAGAAACTATATTTGCGCAATCTGTATACACATAACATCATAATTTTCACAATTATCGTCATATATACTTACATATATAGATTGATTCCACAATTTACAGAGAAATGGTATTTTCTACATTACTATTGAAAACCTTATAAAATGTATGCAATAATATTATAAAAAAAATTTAGTTTAATAAATAAAATATAATTTCTCCTGAGGAGAAAGAATGTGATCACAAATAAAGATGTTGCTTACATAATCGATTAAATAAATAATAAAGGATATACAAAAGTAGGTAAATATTAGTAATAAAGAAAATAATTAACAGCAATTAAATATATATAAATATAATATCAGAGTAGGCAATACATAATAAATAAATAAATATATTAAAAATAAACAAAAATAAAATGAGTAAGTTAAAAAGAAGATTAAAAAAAAAATAATTAAGTAAATAAATAAATACAAAAAATAAATGAAGAAATTTATAAAGTTTTTCTAAGCATTTACTTAGTGAGCTTAATAAGCTAACATTACCTGTAACAAGAAGACAGGTAAGCATTTTTGCCCAGCTAAGAGACTGGATTAACTTTAGACGTTTTCCACGTATTTGTTTCCAATTTTGAAAAACGCTTTAGAAAGCATTGTTTGGAAAGTTTTTTTTAAAAATACATTTGATTCATCAAATCCAGGTAATTTAGTATTTTTGGGACTTCTTAAAATTTCTTTTAAGTCCTCAGTAAATACAACATCACTGGTACTTGTACTTAGCAATGGTATTATTTATAAACGTTGTTTTTTACAGTCAAACAACTTGCAACTGCGGTTAGCACAGAATTTTGTTGATAAAGCACTCAATTTTTCCTCTTTAGAAAGCGATACTCCATCGCCTATTTCAAAGGCTGGAATGTAGACTTTTTTCTTCTAACAATTTAACTAATATTATAAAAAGGTTAAGTCCCTATATTGAGGCTGGAATGTAAACTTTTTTCTTCTTAACAACTTAACTAATATTATAAAAAGGTTAAGCCCCTATATCTAAGCCTTTAAGTTTATGGTTCCATGATTGATTTCTAAAATCGACAAGCAATGCTTTGATAATTTCGTTCAAAGTTTTTATTTCAGAGTAGTAAACCTTATAGATTACTCGTTAAATCCTAGATCTTATTAAAAGAAGCAACATGTTCAGACGAAAATGGCGAAGATTCAGACAGCAATATGATCTTCAAGAAATGAAATTACAGTATCAATTTTAGTGTTCAGAAACAAAGAATGGAGTAACTATCTTTGTTCCTTACATCCTAGTTCGAAGCCATTTTGGAATATTTCTAAAATTATTAAAAATTAAAATACGCAAATACTACCCCTCGAGTTATCAGGGATAGTTTTTACTTCAAATGAAGCTACAGCAAATGCTCTTGCAAATACTTTTTCTAATAATCATGTTGCTTCTGTAAATCTTAACCAAGTACTCGTATCTCGTAGATACATCTATCTGTGAATTTAATAGGACCCAAATAAGTTTCTCCGATTGTAAACAAATTACTGTAGAAAATATAGAGTATTTGATATGTGATTTACAAAATCAAAAATCTCCGGGAATTGATGGCATACAAAATTATTTCTTAAACAACCTCCCATGAGTGGATTTGTTTATTTGGCAGGTTTATTAAATACATGTTTCAGAACTTAATATTTTCCACTAACATGGAAGATGGCAAAAGTTGTTCCAATATTTAAGCTGGGAGAACCTCGTAATTATTCAGTAAGTTACAGGCCAATACGCCTACTAAGTAGTATCAGCTTTGAAAAGGTAATTTTAATAAGATTAGAAACTTTCTTTAATGATAAGAATATTAAACCGATGCTGCAATTTGGTTTCAGAAAGCAATATAACACGTCACACCAGGTTCTTAGAATCAGTAAACACGTGAAAGAATATAGATTGAGATATACTCAACCGACGAAAATTCTACGAATATAATAAGCAATATTCAAAATGCCCTTGTCCTTATTTGGCGAATTAAAGTAAATGCTGTAAAGAGTCATGCTATCTTTTTTACGAGAAAAAGAAAGGATTGTTTCTTACCCAGCTTAGACAAGAAGTTGAACTAAAGAACACACAAAAATGACAACAAATAAAATAAATATTGGAATTAAATTGTTATACCCGCTTATTAACCGGAAGTCAATACTTAGTAAGCACAACAAACTAATAATTTTTAAAGTCGTTTTTCAAGCGATATTATTATACGGATTACCCGTTTGTGGAGATTGTACTGAAATGCATAAGAAAAAATTGCAATTATTACAAAAAAAAAATTAAAAAAAAAAATGCTAAAGGTCCCATGGCGTTTTTCATCTCAGGATTTACACCAACATACAGGCCAAAGCATTATAAATAAACCGCAAAATTGAAGTTCTTAATGAATTTTTTTTAGAAAATGTGAATTAAGTGAAAACTCTCTTATTAGAAAATTTATATAAAAAAAGAAAAAAAAACTAAAATTGTCAAATAATCATATTTATTCATGTCATATCTTTTTCTCGTTTATAGATAATTGTTTACATTTTTATTTATTTAAATATACCACGCCTTGTTAAAATAATTATATATTGTATTTTATTTATTTATTTATTAACTTTTTCATTCAATAATTTATGTATGTACTTTTTTTTAATTATTTTTCTATCTACTTGTCTGTTAAATTATTAATTTATTTATTTATTCATATTGTTATGTATTTATTTACTTGTTTTTTAAATAATTTATTAATCTACCTTTTTATTTAATAATTAATTTCTGTGTTGTGTATTTATTTAATTATGCTTGTATTTATTTATTTATTAACTTATTTATTCATTGACTCACTTATTTATTTAATTATTCATTTATTTATTAATTTATTCATTTCCTTAACATATTGTTTTTTCTTTCTTTTTTCTTATTATTTGAGCATTATCTGTGATATAGTTATAAACAAAATTCAAATGAAGGTTTTTTGTAATTATTTTCCTTAAAATGTATGAATGTTAAAATATGTGCTTTTCAGAAACCTAAAATTGATTTTCAGTGTTGTGCAATGACTTAAAAATATTGTAAGCTTTGTAATTTCCTTTCAAAGAATAAAATGTATCTATACATCTTCTAGATTACTTGACAGACATGCACAATCATCCTTTGCAAAATAGCCGACACTCCCAGTAGCATAGTTTTCATTTGTGTTTAAAAAAAGATTAAAGCCAGGTATACTATAATCATTTAACTCAAAATCATAGATCCAGAATTTAGAAACAAAAATAAAATTCGGTATCCCAACAAAATTATGCCTTAAATGATCAACAAGAGATGCAACATTTTCTTTTAATTTTTAATAATTTGATGAACGTAAAAATTTTATGTTAAAAATATAAATTAATACATTATTATAATTTTGATATGGAATATTGGAGGTAGAAAATGATCAATGAAGCCTAAATTTCAATATAATTTTTAATAATATGAAAGTTAAAAAAAAAAAAAGAAATAGTAATATTTGTGCATACATAGTGGCGTAGGACGCCACTTTGCCAGTGGCGACAAGAAATAAAAAGAAACCATTTTGATATACCTATACCTATTCTATTTTTCATCATTTTTACTTGCGATATCGGTACTATGTATATGGTAAGTTCCACATTTCAAAGAAAAAATCGAACAAGAAATTTCAATCAAAGTTGAAATTACGATGATAGAGAACACGAAAAAAGTGGGTCCGGCAAGTCCGTCTGTAAATTATCTGTATACTTACAAATTATTTCTTAAAATCTATGGTGCAAAATTTTAGTTGAATTAGTACGATGTTAAAGCTCTTTTAGTATAAAACTAGGTTAAAACAACGATTTTGCAAATTTTAATCGCATATAGCATCATACTTTCTCTACCCTTTTATTAAATCGAATACCTATTTTATTTTTGTATTAATGTTATCGTTTTATTTAAAAGCACCACAAAAGGTCTGTTTACTTAGTTTTTTGTTCAGAAGCAATTGATTAAGAAAATTCCTTTATTACGATACTAGTTAGAAAATGTTTAAAATCAAGAAAGAGTTAGCAATCTACTAAAAAGATAGCAAATTGTTAAGAAGTATCATACTAATACCTTAATACTTAGATGTTTAAAATTTTACGCCTATATTAATAATACAGTAGAATCCCGATTATCCGGATCAAATAAAACCAGGCGTATTCCGTATAACCGAAAATCCGGATAACCGACTTCAAAGCAAATTAAACAATATTTAAATATTAATAATTTTTTATTAGGTAATGGGTTTTACTTATATAAAATGATATATAAAAACGATAGATAGATGAATTACATAATACCTATGTAAATTAAAATTTTGGTTCGAAATAACTTGTTATTGATCTTTGACGTAAAGAATCACATCTTTTCATTGCGGCCAAGTCCCTGATGCGCTTTAGTTGTAACACCTGTATGGGATCCGATTCGTCCTATATTTCAAACCACTTAAAAACAACATCTAGAAAAATTTCTGTGTTCATCCACGTTTTTTGTGTCTGGATTTGAATCTTGCTAACTATCCACAGCTCGCCTTGAAAGAAGTATCACCACCAAGTTTTTAATTAAAATCCAATACTTTTTCACATAACAGAAGTCCAGATATGGGCTGGCCGCATGCTTTCTTTTGTAAGAACCAAGTAAAAACTGCATTCTCCAGAATTTCATTTTGAGATTTTTTCATGACTTTACGTTGCGAGCTTCCATCTTCTTGCTCAAGCGCGCAGGTGAATTTCATTATGGAATCAGAATTCTTTTTAATGTCTAATATCGACTTTAAGAGACAACACTACTCTTTTTAGCTTGGACATTTTAAAATTCCAACACAAAACGTAAATAAAAATAAGACAATAGACCAAGAAGGCGCTAAGAAGGCCACCTTCAAAACGTCTTGGACCTCGATATTTGCTATCAGGGCACTTAGCTGTTCATTTTGAAGTTATGGCAAATTTTGTATCCAATTTTTTTAGAATTTGGAAAGAACTGCATACTTGATGCACTATAATGCACTATTGCGCCCACTAGAGTATGCAAGACGTTCACATTCATAAATAACTATAAGAGGCCTATCTAATTATGCTAATTATTTTTTGTTATCAATCACATCCAAAAGTTGCTGTGGGCTCTCGGTCCACATGTCTCGCTGCGCCGTCAAAACATTTTTAAATTGATAATTAGAGCCGAGACGAATGATTCCGGATAATCGGATGTTCGGATAATCGATGTTCGGATAATCGGGATTCTACTGTACTTAAAATTGGCATCCCTAATTTTTTTCTAGAAAATTAAAAAAAAGAAGAAAAGAAATCAATTTAATAATACAACTTTTATTCAATCTTTGTTTGCATATATTCATACTTTTCTTGAAATCAGAAGGCAATTTTATGCATTTGGACATTTTTATCTCATTAGATCCATGTTTTATATTTACTTTTAAACAATTTTTAAATTCCAAAGTATATGTACTTTTATTTAAGAGCAAGTACGTGCGATCCATTTTCCTTGATTTATTTAAGATCGCAAATAATTCAATCCAAAAATTTTACGGTGGTAAAAATGCATAATATTCATAGTAAATAATCGTAATAATCTCAGAAAACCGGGCAGCAGAGGAGCGACGACCTATTGTTAAGGGAGAATACCTCCCAGGCAAGAAAAAAGCGTAACTCAGGGTGCAGCGTTTATCTCAAGTCAAGGAAGAATACCTCCTAGACAAGTGGAAAACGCTACTAAAGTCACAGCATCTACTAGAACAGGAAGAATACCTCATGAGCAAGTGAATGCTCCGATAAAAGCAAAAGAAGGCAATAGTGGTGGAGAGTTTCCACCGTCTAGGTCAACGAGTCCACTCAAAAGTAAAGAAGTAAAGAAACCTAGGACGATAGCAACACCACCTACGGAACTAGGTACTGATAAGGTTAAATCCGTCGAACAAACGCTCTCCTATGTGAGCGCGGCCTTGAGCGTCAGAATTGCTGATTTATTGTATACCTACATGCATGGGTGATGATATCCCAAAAATGCACATCACTATATCTTACGAAGAAGTATGGGGCAAGAAGACAAAAAGTCTTTGGAACCTATATAAGCCCAAAAAGAGGGACTTAATATCCAGACCTGGAAAGTTGTGAAAAGTTCATTCGAATGTAAGGGGCAACTACTGGGAATCAGTTCTGACGCCGATTCCGTTGAGACAATAGTAAGAGCGAACAATCCGCTTCTCTACAAATTCGGAAAAATTAATGTTTATGGTCTCCGCAAAACAAATTTTAGCTCTGCCTTCGAACTAAAAAAAGACTCTCTCACCAGGCAGGATGAGAGTTCCCTAGAAGCGGAAACCTTAGG
This sequence comes from Philhelius festivus, assembly GCA_963931855.1. Classification (NCBI taxonomy): domain Eukaryota; kingdom Metazoa; phylum Arthropoda; class Insecta; order Diptera; family Syrphidae; genus Philhelius; species Philhelius festivus. The sequence goes on from OZ007555.1 coordinate 90,219,858, forward strand.
AAGTTTCCAACTTCACCGACCTATCCCACCTCCCTCTCCCTCACCAACACCTTCAACCGCACCAATCCCCAAACCCCACCGCTCACGATATCATCCATCGTACGCACCTTTCTGACAACAGCAGCGATAAAATCTCCCAGCCAAAAGAAGCATCGGGTCCATTAGACAAGGAGATAGAGGGTATAGACCTCTCTCTAAGTCTATTTTTTTTTTTTATAATCGGCGCACACTCAAGGGGTTTGTATACCCTTAATATGCCAGAGAAACAGTGTGAGCATTAAGAAAAAAGGTAAGGGTTAGAAAGGGGGTGTCGGTGTACATTCGTTTTGAATTCTTGAACATTGCAATGACTGGGAAAGACAGAGCGTGGAAATTCCACATTCGCGTAGTACGGCTGAAGAACGAATCTCTGTACTTCACAGTACGGCCGAAGTTGGGCTCAAGGGTAAACTGATGGGCATTCCTAGAAGTGCGAGTATTACGGTTAAATTGTTCAAGGGGAGGAATGCAGCTGGCTATTTCACTAGAGCATAGTCCGTTAAAATAACGGTAAAAAAGGGTGAGGCAAGAAACATTACGACGATGTTGGAGTGACGTAAATGAGTCAATGATGTTATTATCACCAATCATTTTAAAAGCTCTTCTTTGAATACTGTCCAAGAGACTTAAATAAGTTACTGGAGCACAAGCCCATAGATGGGAGTTATACTCAAGTTTTGGACGTATATAGGTTTTATAGATTGTAGCCAGATCAGAAGGAGAGAAAAATTTCTTGCACCGTCTCAGAAAACCCAAACATCTTGCGGCATTTTTGGCAACATCGCGTATGTGAGTGTTCCACAAGAGGTGGTTCGTGATGCACATACCGAGAATATCGAGATGTTCAGTTTCATTGATGCAAGTGCCACTCATAGATAGTGGCAAGGGGGGTATATCTCGCTTTAACGATATAAGACAGCATTGGGTTTTCGAAACATTAAATTCGACACGGTTTCTTATTCCCCATTGCACAATGCTGTTTAGGTCGTAATTTAATGTGCTTATAATATTTTGTCGTTGCAGTTCCACATCCGAAGAGGAGGGATGTGAGTCTGAAAACGAATATGAAAAGCTAAGAGTACTATCGTCAGCGAAACAATTAATTGGATTAGAAGTTACAGACAGGAGATCATTAATAAAAATGAGGAAGAGGTTTGGGGACAAAACGGAGCGCTGGGGCACACCAGCATTTATATTGTGGGTTTCAGACTTGAATCTGTCTAGTACAACTTGTATTGAACGGTTCGAAAGAAAATTTCTAATCAAAAGAAGTAGAGATTCGTCGATCCCGAAAGCACGCATTTTCGATAAAAGAGCAAGATGCCAGACTTTATCAAATGCCTTTGAAATATCAAGTGCAATAATCTTACTTTCTCCGAAACAATGTAAAGATTTGTTCCACTTTTCGTTTAGATAAACCATCAAATCACCAGTGGACCTAATGCTACGAAAGCCATACTGCCGGTCATTAAGAAGCTTTCGTTCCTCAAGATATTTCTTAAGCTGATAATTAATCAGCGTTTCCATGACCTTGGAAAGAAGGGACGTTAGTGCGATCGGTCGATAATTAGAGGGAGAAGAAGATTCGCCTTTTTTGGGAATTGGCTGAACAAATGCAGTTTTCCAACTACTCGGAACGAGCCCTGAAGAATAGGACAGATGGAAAAGCTTACGCAGGGGTTTTGCTAGCGTGGAAGAACACCTCTTCAGAATAATAGCGGGGATACCATCCGAACCAGCGGATTTATGAATGTTGAGATCTTTCAGGACTCTTGCCACGGTACGAGTGCGAAAAAAGATTTGTCCCATAGAATCACTAACGCGCTCAAGAATTGGGGGAGTCATGACACTATCCGGCAAGGTGGAATTTGCGGCGAACTGCCTTACAAACAAGTTAGCTTGATCAATAGAGCTAACGAAAGGAGTGTCATTGACAACAAGCTTAGGAACCGAGGAAGAGGAAGAATTCCTCATATTTTTTACAAATGACCAAAAATTCTTACTGCCTTTGGAACATTGCAGTATTTTTTGCCTTGATTTTTGATCATGTAAAAATTTGGTCCGTCGAATATGGGCGTTGCAGGCCTTCCTGGCTTGTTTGAACTTTTTCCGGTTTTCCTCAATTGGGTTGGCTCTAAAACACCGGAAGCTTACCTCTTTTTCCTTGATAACCTCTTTACAGCTCAAATCAAACCATGAATTATCCTTGGGTCTGATACTTTTAACCAGAGATCCAAAATAACCGTTGACCTTTATTTCCAATCGGTTTCTCACTGAGATTTATTTAATTCGCCAATTTCATTTTGGTCTTGGTCTGTGATTTATTTTTAAAAATAAATTTTTTAGGTCTTTGGGTGAGATTTATCATTTATGTTCACAAATATCTCTTATCTGTTGACTTATTTAACTAAAAATAAATGGAAATGGTTAACCTTAAACCTTTTCCATAGAAAATAAATCAAAAATGGTTAAAATGATAAATTATATTATTTTCTTTATTTGGCAAGTAAAACACAAAATATATTACTTCAGTCACAAAAATAAAACCTTTAACACTTGATAGTAAACTTGTGTTATTTCCATTCTTGAAATTTTGTTTTGGCACTTTCACTAATCAGTTAATTCTTAAGTATTAAGCCTAACTAAAAGTAAACTCCCAAAAGTTTTTGAATTTAAATTGTATCTTCTTTCACTAAGTATAAAACTTAGAGAAGAATTTATTTTTATTCTTTATTTATTTATTTATTTTTATTTTTTTCTCTCAGCAATAAGTGATCACCGGTTAACCAAAACCTAAAAAAAATCAAAATAAAAGTTTCTCTCTGAGAAACCGAAAAAAAATAAAATTTAAGTAAACTGGTTATTAAGTGATCATTTTTGTAAATCTCAACAAGTGAGAGTAATTTAAGAGACCTTTCAAAAGGTTGAGATTTACTTTTGATCTCTGCTTTTAACCCTATTCGGGATAAAATATTTCATTCCCAAAAGAATAATGTTAGTTATCATATCTGCGCTGGAGTCTACGTCACTATCGAGGAAGCATAGTGACCAGTTAAAGATCCTGAAAAAGTTATTCAAACCGTTCCAGTTGGCTTTCTCGTACTGCCATACGGTTCTTCTAGGAGCTCTTTCTCTAACTGGATTTGTTTGACACGAGAAATTTGCAGATATAACACTATGGTGAGATGTGCCTAGAGGCGTCAATACACTTATTGTGTATTTATCAGAGTCAGAGGTAAGAAACAAGTCAAGAGTATTGTCTGCTCGGCCATTAACGTCCGATATTCGAGTAGGCTCGTTGACAAGCTGAGTAAGGTGGTTAAACTCAGCAAAAATCTCAACACACATTCCTTCGGGTGTTGTCTGGCCCGAATGGAGAAGCCAAGAAGAATTGTGAACATTGAAATCGCCCGTAATAACGATTTCAGTGTGAGGATACAGGGAAACAATTCTTTGGATGGAGTCGGATAGAGTATCAAATTCGTGAGAAGTTGAAATTCTATCCAGATTTGGGCTTCGATAAAGAAAACAATAGTGAATCATGTGCTTATTAATGGAAAATTTAAACCACATAAAATTGAAGAAGGAGTTGGTGCAGCGACCATATTGTGGTAAGAACTGATATGCAACATCATTCCTAATGTAAATGGCGAGACCATGGTGGGAAAAGAATAATGGCACCAAGCTATACCCATGAATAAAAAATTCAGTAGGATCGGAATCCTCACATACTTGGGTTTCACTCAGTGCCAAAACAGCTGGCCTGTTGGAAACGGTGTGGATATACGCAGCCAGAAAATTCGCTCTCAGCCCACGAATATTACAAAAGTCTACTCTAAAATAACCAGCCATTGCAATATAAAAAAAAATAACAAAAACCAAAACAGACGAAATGTAAGAAAATCACTGTGTAAGACTAATAAAAAGTCGTTTCAACACAACATCACTAAAAAGTGTTATGCCTTTAGTAGTGACGTTGAATCGATCCGAACCCTACCAACCAGAACAGTAATTCTCTATACATCTGTTATCGTACGACCCTGCAGATGCAAACACTGTGAGAGCTTATATACCTAAGCTCAGCACAATGCATGCACCCACTAAGCCACACAACTGTAGGAAAAAAGAAGAGGAGAAAGGAAAATGTCACTTACTGTGCTCTGACAAACATAGGTATTTTTGTTGTTATCCCCTAGGTATGAGTGTTTTTTTGTTTGTTGTTGTTGGTTTTTCTATGGGTTTCGTTTTATATATTGAGAGTGTTGTTATAATTTTTTTATTAATTAAAATTGTCTATTTTAATGTGTTGTATTTTTTGTATTGTTTGGTTTTATGTATTTTGTATGTATTGTGTATTTTTTTTTTTATATTTAAATTTAAATGTGTCTGCGACGGGAACGGGGACGGAGGCGGAATTACGAACGGATACAGAGCACGGCACTAGGACATCGACCGACCTCCTCTAACATTCACTGACAACTGAATGGACCAAACAGAATCGTGTCCCACCGAAAAGGAGGAATAGCATCTGCTAGCATTAGCGCTAGCCCCATTCTAGATTCTACTTCATGAATGAGGATTGACCGGACAACATATATGAAGGATGTTCTCCACACATGCATCAGAAGAAAAACCATCTGGGACCATACCAGATGAAAAAGAGCGACCTCTCCTCTCTGAAGGTGCCCCAAATACTTAAATTCCTGAGTGCAATAAATTTTGAGGAAAAACTATAAGATGAGCAAGCTCGTACATATTCCAATGGGGGCACAATAGATCTCCAGGTCGCGGTGCATTACCCCCAATACATTCATACATACAGTGGGAAGCAAAAATGAGTACATGTCTTAAGAAAATGAAAAAAAAGGATAGAATTTTATGTTTTTTTATAAACAATTGAAACAAATTATTTTTATTATAAAAGTTAAGTATATAATTGACAACTTAGGAAAAAACAAACAAACATTGTTCAAAAAATAACAGTTAGTAAAATGTTTATTAAAGGAAACCTCCATGTACTAAAATTTGCACGTTTCAGAATTTTTTTTTGAATCGCTTTTTTTAGTATTTAGTCCACAGCCTTTTATTGTGTATGACACTTCTTACTATCCTGCGCATACCCTCGATTAAATTTTCGATATGAGCATGTGAAATATGTTGCCACTGCTCCTAAACTTGCTCCCATAAGTCATTCAAGTTTCTTGAAGGATTATCGTAAGATGCCATGCGTCTTTTGAGAATTGCCCACAAGTCTCGATCTGGCTTAGATCTAGACTAGGTGCTGGCCACTTCATGGTTGGAAATAACTGCATTCCAAGCCAGCTCTGGACCATTCGTGCAGTGTGCTTGGGATCACAGTCTTGTTAGAAAATGATCTCCTCAGTGGAATAAGCGCATTCGTCTACAAATTCTGGTAAGTTATTATGCAGAATAGACAAATATTGTTCCTTCTTCATTATTCCTTCGATTTTAATCAGCGGACCGACATTCCACGACGTAAAGCATCTCCACACCATCATGTTGCCACCTTCATGCTTCATGGTTTCTTTCACCTGTTCCTTTTGAAGAGTTCCATTCTGCCGATGCCAAAAATACTCTTTACCGTCTAATGGAAATCGTTATATTTTAGTATAGTCCGACCAAACCATCCGTTTCCGATCTTCAGCACTCCAGTTTTTGTATTTTTTGCTGAATTTAAGACGTGCTTTAACATTTTTGGTAGGCAGTTCTGTTTTTTTTCTTTTTAACAGCTGCTCCTTAACCAATCTTTTGTAGGGTTCTCTTAGCTGTCCATTCACTCACGTTCTTATTAATTAATTTTCTTGAAGATAGTCTTACTTCAAGTTGAGAAACTATGCCTTTTTCCGCTTCAAGTACAATATTTTCATTTTTATTTATATTTTCTGTAGAACAGTGAATATTTATTTTTTAAGCACTAATTAAATGGCGTAGAACTTTGAAAACAGTACAATTCCCTGCCACAATAAGTTATTTTTAAGGAAACGCAAAATAAACAAAGTAATTTAACTAAATAAGAGATAACGGCGAAACGTGCAAATTTGAGTACATGGGGGTTTCCATTAATAAACATTTTATTAACTGTTATTTTTGAAGCAATGTTTGTTTTTTTCCCTAAGTTGTCAATTATATACTTAACTTTCATAGTAAAAATAATTTTTTTCATTTGTTTATAAAAAAAACATAAAATTCTATCCTTTTGTTTCATTTTCTTAAAACAGGTACTCATTTTTGCTCCCTACTGTATGTACATTCATAAGGTTAAATGTCAAGATAAAAGCTTTGATAGGAAATTAATTGATTAATTTATTTATTTCATCTTCATCAATCAGAGATCAATTTTCCTTGCAGACGAACGCATAAGTTTTTAAAAACTAAATTAATAATAACATTTAAGAAGCATATAATGGTGGAGAATTTAATGAGTACATATATAAATTAAATTATGCTAAAATTTATTTCTCTTAAAACAACAACTTTATTTCTTTTTTCTTTAAAATCCAAACTAAAACTAAATTTACAATCTTTATTTTATTCTAAAGAAACCTACGCTAACCATATTGCATCATGTTGCTGCAGGTGGAAATCGTCGCTTCGCAGACGCTTCGTTAGCCGAATAGGTGCTCATATCAGGGTTACCCCTGGGATTTTTCAAAAAGTCGCAGAAAAAAGTCGCTTTTACAAAAAAAAGTCGCAAATTCGAATTCCTTGAAAAAGTCGCATTTTTGAACAAAAAGTCGCAATTGAAAGAAAAATTCGCATACTATAGGAAAAACAATTTAGATATTTTTTTGAATTTCTTTATTTAAACACTTAGATAGGTATACATTAAAAAATAACAATAACAAAAAAAAAATTAATTTAAAGACTTCATTTTACATAAATTAATATGTATGTATAGGTTTAAAGTTAAAATAAATACCTAAAAACATATGTAAATCACATTAATGTTTCATTTTTTTAATAAAGTTTCTCTATACTTTTTAATTAGGTTGTTTTAAGGAACCCACTCACTTATATCACAGTCAATGAGATTTGTGGAAGCTAACATATTTTCGCAGGTTTCCCTTTGTAAACGGTTTGTTAATTTATTTTTCATAAGCGTAAGCTTTGAAAACACTCGCTCGGCGCAAGCGCTGCTGTGTGGTAACTGATTTAAAATAGCTGTGGTAACGTTAAAATTTTACAAACAAATTCGTAAAGGTCAAAGTATAGGTTATCACCTAAACTATTTTTTAAAGTACCAACCTTGTACCAAAACTCTTTTATATTTTTAATTTTAAAAATTTTGCCATAGTTTTTGTCAAACGCTTGAAGCTCCAGGTGTTTGTATTGCTCTACCACTTTTTTGGCTCATTTGTAAAGCTATTAAAATTTGAAACCAACCGAAAATAGTTAAAATCCTGATTTGACTTAATTATTTTTGGATCTATATGTTTTAAAATAGAAAGCTTCTCATCTTTAACATTAAATCTTCAAAAAATTTCTTCGCAAAGCGCCAAATAATATTGAAGTACATTTTTTTTATTCAAATAATTTCAAAATTTGTGAGTTTTTTATCCTTTAAGCAATTTTCGGCTTCCATGCCGATATATATTTCTTCAATTTTTAAAAATAATTTTCGTTTCGATAATCAATCTCAGAAATAGATTTTCCAAGAACACATTCTTTCAATAAATGTAAAATAGTAAAAGTTTTAGCAAGGAAAAAGTCGCAATTTTAAACAATTTTAAAAAGGTCGTCGCATAGTCACACAGCAAAAAAAAGGTCGCAAAAATGCGACTAAAGTCGCATAAGGGTAACACTGGCTCATATTGTCGCTCTGACCCAATTGTACTAAACCAACGGGAACTTAATAATTTGATTATTTAAGCTTTTTGTTGTTTAAGCTTGGGTGTTGTTAACTCCTCCCTTCTTTAATTAATGCGTCCACGCATTTTTACATGACGTTAAAGATACCGAGATATTTTTGAAGAGGTGATGGCTGATTAGGTTCTCTTGGTTTCTTATCATTATTATAGGTGGAGTTAATATTGAGTTAACATGGGCTGTTTTGCATATACTAATGCATCGCATTACCAATATTATGAGAAATACGACTGTGAAAATTAAGTATGTTGTTACTTGTTGCGTGTCTTTTATGTACATATGAAGTTCCTTCATCAGTTCTAGGGAAAGGACTTCTTCAATTGCCACATATTCAGAAATTGGATGTAATGTTGGGGGTAAAGTTTGTATGTTTTTGATTTCCTTCTGCGACGTATCGTCAATTATATTGATTAGTACCTATTGTATCATTGTTGAATTTGAGGACATAACTTCCGTTAAGTGAATGGGTCTTGTTATCGGCTTGTATTGTAATGCAAATATCAATACTTAAGTCTATTAAATCTGTTCGTTTACAAATGGAAGTGTTTTCAATTTGCTGACAGTTTTCATTTCTTAATATATTTCTATAAGATATTCTGTTTATTAAGCCATTATTCTTTTTTATTGGAATTAAAATTAATGTCTCATAAAGTTCTTTTTCCGTTTTTGTAATACTAATAATATAAATTTTTTTCATTGGATGCGATTTTTACATCTGCAAATTAAAATACCTCGTTTTAAATTTAAATAAGGCAATATTTCTTCATCAATTTTACTTATATAATTATATTTATTTCGTTTTTGACATGATGTTAGAGTTAACAATATTTTCTTTAGCAAGTTCAATTGCGTATACAATATTGGTAAGTTCTTCTCTTATAAGTTTTATTTTACATAGTAATATAACATTAAATTCATATTCAATCGTACTGCCTTTTCTTATTCTAATTATGATTTCATTAGTTACATATATAGTTACATCCGGACCCTTAAAGTAGGTGTCAACGAAAAGTGTTGGTTCATCGGATGCAATGTATGTATGCTTTTGTTTTTTCAAACATCAGCACATTCCACATTGAATCCGATGCATACCCTTTTTTTCGTTCTGAGAATGCAATTGTGCAATGCAGTACTTTTGGCTGTTATGAATGCTTCTCTTGAAGATAATTAATTCTATTCAGTCTTCAGTTTTCGTTTATACAATCTACATCTAATAAAATTTTGTTTAAACAAAAACCACTTGTCCACTTCATTACTGGCGACGAGGATAATCAAAAAAAAGTACATGTCAAAAGAATAAAAAAGGAAAAAGTGTGAATAACAGCGCAACTTAATACATTCAGTAAAAATAATCAGACCAAAAACATAAATGTTAAAAAAAGAGCCAAGTTTTTCTATACAAAAACCTTTGTGTAGCCATGAAAAGTACTGAGGTATAAAAATACGCAGAGTTCTGGTCAAGTTTTTAAAAAATTTCTAATTGGGCATACAAAAAAACTTAGTAAGTCCATCAAATTTTAGTCAGTAATCATTAAATAATAAAATTTCTCTATTAAATTGTAGCTGTTTCAATTAAAAATTATTCTACTTTAAATATTCGGTATTAAACCATCATAAAGTAAGAACTTGGCTTACTTTTAGATCTCAATACTTTTCACGATTGACTTGTTACTTGGTTTTTCTATAGAAGAACTTGGCTCTTTTTTTAACATTTATGTATGTTTTTCGTCTGATCTCACTCCTTTTTGCAAAGATTTTAATATTTTTCCATATCAAAAAAGGGTGGACTCTACCTACTAAAATCAACTAAGCTTATAGCTTCCTATTTCATGGTATATTTTCTTTTTGTTGTTGGTTGTTTTGATTTGCTCTTCAATTGTTGCGTCTTGTACTGGCAAAATACCTTACACTAACATACCTACCTTAATTATAAATACTAGTATCTACATCCTGCTCAAAGTCATAAAAAAGCAATAATTGTTGAAGATGCGATGATGTTTTTGTTGCAATTGTAACTCCTTTTTTTAAATGAAAGTATTCCACCAATTAATAGCCTAATTAGTGGTTTTATTATAGTTCACATCACAGTTAAGAGTTTTTTTATGCAAACTCATAATTTTTTCAGGTATGCAAATGTTTTCTTTTTTCATTCATGTTAACATAAACATAACATAGAGTACCAAATCGAGTTCTAAGAAAAGTCATGAATTTTCAAGATGCATGTATAGTTTCAAAATGACAATAAAAAGGCACTTCGAATGAAAAATCTTAGATTTTCTATTTTTCGCTTTGAATGTACATTAAGCTATAACGCTCTGTCCAATTTCATCATTTAACAGCAATCGGAAGTGCTCCATATAAAATAAACATTTTCTCAGAAAGTGGGCGGATACCACGCCAATGGAAAACCTCAATTTTTATATTTTTTATTTGTATGCAATTTAAGCCCTACCACTTTACGAAATTTCATCGTTTTACAGCAGTCGAAAGTGCTCCATTCAACCAACACTAATTCGGAGAAAGTGAGCGGATACCACGCCCTTTGAATGGAAAACCTCAATTTTTATTTTTGGACCTTTATATGTAATTTAAACCCTACCGTTTTACCAAATTTCATTGTTCTACTGCAATCGGAAGTGTGCCATATTTACATTAGTTCTGAGGAAGTGGATACCACGCTCTTGAATGAAAAACCACAAAACTTCGATTTTTTCTTCTGCTTGCATAACAAGACCTACCGTTGTGCAAAATTACAAGATTCTACGATGTCGAGAAGTGCTCCATAATTTTGATGATCTGTCAGTCAGTCAGTCAGTTACGGTTTTTGATTTTTGAGGCCTTATATCTAAGGCACCGCTTATACTAGAGAATTCAAATTTGGTGGGGCATATGTGCCTGACTAGCTTACCAAATATTCGGAATTTTAAGTTTCTGACTTCATTGGTACTGAAGATAGGGAGAGGTCAAAAATCACCTGAGATTGTTCCTGTAAAAAGGATGTAGTGTCAGAACCAGTGGCGGCTGTACCTTAAGTGCGCTCGTGCGCTGAACCACCAATTCAAAAGGTTTAAAAATTACAAAATATTACTGCATCTTTATTTTTATATTACCATATTAATATTTATTTTTTAAACATACAAGAACATAAACAAGTAACATTTCCAATTATGACGAAACAATGTAAGCGCTGCAAGTAAAAATTCTAATATAACTGCTAATATAACTTGTATGATGTACAAGCTAATATCCCTGACGCGTGAGACAAAAGATATTTCATTGAAATGTATCGAGAAATGAGCCTGCTCTCGTGCGGCGCACGAGAACCGAAGATTAACCGATGTTTGACTAGAATGCGCTGCGCCTGCGAATATGTAATGTTGTTTCGCTCTATCCGTGACTGGTTAAATAGTGTTGGTTTGTAGGAGTTAGGTTAGTAATTGTTTTTTTTATTTTGGTTTTGGTTCGATTCTGTACTGTGTACAGTGTGTGGTATGGGATAAAATGAACATTGATTAGGTATATTAAAGACAGTAACATATCTTTTAAAAATAAAGTTAATATAAAATTAGCCGGATCGCCGAGGCTCTTTTTAAATTTTACATGCAATATTTTTGGCGGAGAATCGATTTAGACAGAAACCTGAATCCACGATTTGACGCATTTAAGTGGAAAAATGAAAAACATGATTCCTTGCTAAATGTAATAAGTGTGTCAGTTTTATACATTAGTCGAAATTCTTCGAGCAATTATACAAAAAATAAAAAATCAACATATACATGTAAATTGTTGTTTTTTTGCGATTTCTAATCTTAATACCTACTTAGTGAGCAAGTAAAGTGCACCACCTGTTCAACAACCCAACAGCCGCCACTGAAGTGCACTGGTCAGAACTTGGCTTGGCACTACCTTGCCCTTTCATTACTTCTAAAGGCAATTTATTCTTAAAGTTTTAGTTTTTTTCAGATTATCATCTAGAAATTGATGTAATTTGAACTACAATAAAGCAATAGGAGCAGAGAATTTTTAAAGAAATAAAGAACATCTTTCCATATGCAGAAAGAACTAGACATACAATATGTATACTATGTCTATGCAATCTAGTTAATATATAAAGGTTTATTTTAAATAGCCAAATTACTCACCATCAGTATTATAATATCTTTGCTTATGCCAACTGGATTTCGATTTTATGTGACCAAAACCCGAACTGGGTAGTATTGGATAGGCAGTGGCATTCAAATTATCTCCCTCCGGGTGACCGAATGTTTTGAACTGCATTGTGTAGTCCAATGTTGAGGGCGTTACTCCCCTTGTTGGCGTCTTTGTTGGATTCGATGCGCCTGTCCGGCCACCGTTAACACTGAATGTAGCATATGGTGATATCTCGTACATTTCTGAATAGAATAAAATAAGAAAACAAATAAAATTATTCTAAGGTTAAGCACTTTTTTTTTTCGTTATTCTGAAATGTGCTGAACTTAGTTAATACTCGTATAAATATATGTATATATTTACAGTCACCGACTATCTCTCGAGCTGAGAACATAATCTTCCGATTGCTACTACATTCACAAAGTACATTCACGATTAACCGTTCGAAAAAAAAATTATTTTCCCATTTACAATGGCTTAGACCAGTCCGTCTTATTTTATTGATTATAATCCCAAAATAATAGTTGTTTTCCCCGCCGATCATTTCAAGCGCCTTATTAATTTGTATGTTTTCCTCATAAAAAAGTCATTGACAGTATTAGTACCTCCTAAAAAAATATTACACAAATCCGTGACGGAAACCTACTAATTTTAGAAAAATCACAAAAAATATCTGATCTCTGTCTTTAAAAAAGGACCTCCTGTCCGATTATTTTTTGAGTTCACTCATATCTAAAATTCTTTTAAACAGTATATTTAACTTAACTTATTAACTTACTTAACTTATTTAATTATTGTGTCGGAAAATTAAATCATAACTGTTCATAAATGTTCCGAACCTGTTACTGAGCTTGATAATTTACAAAATCCATTTGTTAATATATTCAGTATTCTTGGTATTAAATTTGACAGTTAGTTTAAATTTAAAGAACATTGTTTAGCCTTATACAAATAAACTAGCTGCCAGACTTAATATAATTACGCATTTGGCATATAAAAAGAGTCGAATATATTAAATACTTTTATCAGTATCGGAAACAGACTATGCTTTTGTCATACATGGTAAGTGTGCTAAATCGACTATTCATTCTACTTACAGCAATCAGAAAGAGTCTTAATGCCTTCAGAACCAGCTCGATAAAGAATATACTTACTTGTACTACAAATTTGTAGAACCCTTGGGCATAATGATCAGTGGGTTGGACTGTCATGGGTTCGATTCTGAGCCGCTGTAGGTAATTTTTTTAGATCCCTTCCATTCCTGGTGACGCACAGTTGTAAGTTACTAGGTTTAGACTTTCTACGAGACGTAATTGTCTCATATTTATTTATTTTTACTAAAAGCTAGCAATGCCTTCAGATTACCGATAAATATTGATGCAATCCAAATTATAACTAGGAAGAAAATTCCAAAAATCTCGCCAATCCTTGGATTCTACACTTATTTATTTATTTATTTTATTTATTTATTCATCTACAAGCTTAGCCTTATAGATAAAAATATTCAATTAAAAGATTAATAATATAAAAGATTTTAATATTTTATTAAGGTTGGATATTTATGAATTAATATAGAAAATTAAATTAATATAAAGAATTAAATAAAATATTTTTGAAGCCAACCCTTGATTGATGTCTAAGTCAAAATTTCGACATATGTACTTCATTGAAAGACTTTATACTTTTATAGATCATGAAATTGGTTCGCTTAGACCGTAATTCGTTCTGTGCAAGGGTTGGAAAAGAAATTGTCATTAGAAATTGAAATTACTGATGGCCCCAAAAATTAAGAAAATGTAGGTTTTGCAATAATTAATTCAAAAAGAACCCTTATGTCGGCTCAAAACATTCCAATTTATTTCTACATTTTCTCTACTGAAGCACTTGCAGTACTTAAATCGTTTTCAAAAGCAAACGAAAAAACTGTCAAATGCACAGATAAGCCTATCGACAATAAAAGCCATTTAAAATATGAACAACTAGTCGTCTTTCATTAAAAAAACTGTGTGACATAATGTGAAACTAGTTTGGGTACTAGCTCATATTGGCATGATCAAAAAGGCTTTATGAAGCTGATTAATTCTCAGTGGAAACGAAAAAAAAGAAGATTGGAGAAAGTGAAATCACATCTACTCCCTCATCCTACTTTATTTCCTACATCACGTCTTCAGCAATGAATAAAACCTTCCTAAGACTTAGCATTGGACATACCAAACTGACACACTTGTTCAACAAGGACCCTTCTCCGATTTGCCACTTTTGCGTTCTAACAATCTTTTATCTACAGGGTGTCTCTTAATTCGTTAAGCAAATTTTGGGATATGATTCTTTGCTATATTCTAAGAACAAAATAGTTTTACAGTATGGGTTTATATCCAATGTTGACATAATTTTTTGATGATTTAAGAAAAGACCTTATATTAACGAAAATTGCTCTCTTTATAGAAACTTCGTTGAAGACTTTATTTTTAGAAGATATATTGTATACATTACATTACATATTCCACTACTCCGTAGATAAATCTACGAAGTAGAGACACTGAAAGCACTGGTAACTCAGACCATCGGCTTATACAATACAACAGAAGAAACACATGTCAACAGCACACGGTTTGTATTTGAACGGTCCACCATCCAAGTACTAACCGCGCGCAATGATGCTTGATTTCGCTGACCGATGGAGAAGATATATAATCCTTTATAATTACTTTCAAATAAATTATATATACCTACATATCTTGTTGGGGTCTGCAGATATCCAATTTCTAAGCCTACCTGTTCATTCTACTTTTAAGGTAATGAAATGAAAGTTTTGACAAGTAGTCAAATAGATGAATGAAAGAAGGGCTTCGTAGGAAGAAAAATAAAAGAGCACACTTAAAAGATTTCTCTGCTGCAGGTTTATATAAGTGTGTATGGCTTAGAAAATGTATGAATTTTTCAGCAATTTTGTTACTGACTTTAATTTTTATGATTGTTACGTTCATTGAAAAAAAGGTTATAACCTAACAAGCTTAGAAATTGGATATCAGAAGACCCCAACAAGATATCTACTTTATTTAAAAGTAGCTTAGCTATAAAAGCTTGTATATCTTCTAAATTAAAGTTCTAAAAGAAGTTTCTTGTTAACATGGGTCAGGTGTGACTATAAACGTTATTTTAGCCCTTAGTTTTTATAGCTGCTAAACTTAAGTGCTATTTCATGTATTTTTGTAAAGTTGAATAAATTGTAATAATAATAATAATAATGATAATAATAAAACATATTTTTAAAATGAGCTTCAAATGAGAGGCAACAACGCATACCTGATTCGTTTCCCTTGTCCACAGTCTTAACCGGAGATGCACTATAGACTTGCTGATTGCGTCGATTATCGTGATCTTCTTTGTAGTCGCCCGGGAGTGCTCTTGATTCATATCCGTCGGAAATTGGAGCGCACAACGTTCTCCGATGTTTAATAATCAATCCGCTAAAGCACCCAGTTGATGTGTAGATGTGTTAGTGTCATAGTAGAGATAAAACCGAACAACAATTACAATATACAATATATAGCGTCCAAATAAAGGGCGACGACCACCAAGGGGATATACATAGCGCAGCGTTAAGAAACGACAAGAGAAAGAAACCCAATTAACCCAAAGGATATAATTTCGAGCGTAAGGTTGGTTACCATCATTGTTCCCAGAGTTAATGAAGAACTTAACCGGGAATTAGATGCGATTGGGGAGAACAAGGAATAAAGGATTAAAGAAAGGTGAAAAGCCTCGATGGTGTGGATGGTGGCTAAAGGATGCTAGGATTTTAATTAGTAGACTACCTGGCCATGTCTTGTCTAGTGGCGTTTGGAACCTTACCGCACAGATATTATTTCCGTATTAAGGATCTAATAAATCATTCTTAGGAAATTGTTTTGTAGACTTTGGTGGTCTATGCTGAAAGGCAACAATAAAGTTAGGTACTTACACAATAATGATGGCGATGGTAATAATGATTATGAAAATCAATGTTGAAAACCAATCATTGCTAGGATTTGCATTTATTAAATTGTTGGGTAAATCAGTTTCAGATGGAAAGACAGGCGGTGGGGGGATTTTCACACCATCTAGGGTGGTTGTGCTAAAATGATAGTGTTCTGTGGTTTTCCCGGCGTCATTTGTTGCTGAAATACGCAATTGATACCATTTGGCTGGCAGGAAATCGCAAAATATTAAATTTTCACGGTTCTCTTCGGCGTTGGATATGTCGGATGTTACAACAGTCCATCTGATGTCACCTACATAGAGAATGTGTGAGAGGATGAGATAAAACCGAAATATTATTAATGGAATATTAATTTAAAATATGGACTACTGTCAATATTTCTGTAAAAATTTAAGGTAAAAGTTTAAAACATCTAGAGGCAGTGGTGATAAAAACATTTTTGTTAATTAGAGCTTCATTAATTACTCTAGGTCCCTTTCCTGATACTGTATGAGTACTCATTGAATATTTAAGCATGTGAGGCTGTGAGTGCTTAAGTGGCGTAATCGTTTTTTTTACAACAATCGATGCTTTGTCTCCCAGTTCACATATAGGTGCTAATAGGAGCATTGGAGACATATAATTCAATTAAAATTTGTCGACACCGTTTTGAAAATCCGTTAAGATCATTTTCAGGGAGTTAAAGGTCTGCTGATTTCGACATACAATATATATATCGATATATCAATATAAAAGAAGCTCTTAAAATAAAAATCAAAGGGCCAAGTGATTCATACCTTGTGGAACGCCAGAAGTTAATTAGATAGGGTCTCATTCTGTGGATCTAAACGTAACTTTATATAATCGATCATAAAAAAAATTCAACCAATGCTATAAACAGTGGTTGAAAACCCTGGGCGTGTATAGTTTGAAAAGGATCAAAGAATGGGGAATTTTACTAAGGTCAGTTGCAATAACATAATCATCATTGTTACCTTTCATTAGGTTCCAGAGTCAAATTCAACTTATTTTTGTCGGTTTTGATCCACTTTAAAGGAAATCATGTTAGTTGAAGGAGATGATTTGATTCCAAAAGTTTATTTATGGAAGAGAGTTTAGCAATATGGCGCTATTAGTTGGAGATATATGTGTGTTCTTGGAAAAAGAGTCTTTCCGAAAAGAAATAAGAATACATTGTGAAATTGAAAATTAAAATACGTTGGACAACTTAAATTTGAACAGCAAAGTTTTTCAGTATTGTAGAAGGAATTGCATCATGGCTTGCTGAATATTCATCCTTAATGTTATAAGTTTTTTGTAGAAGTTTAGGTGCTAGGTTTCAAGTAATGTATCATTATAAAAATTGGGTGGCAATAGATGGAAATAATTGCGAAGTCGTCTGGACTAAAATTCAAGTTAGTATAGATAGTATAGTAGCTTTTAGATTTTAATAACATGAAAATAGCTTTAAGTGTCTGATTATGCGAGATATATTAAAACTTTAGTAATGCCTTGAGAGCATGGCTGAGTCGTAATTGCAAAACTGCCGCAGTCCTGCAAAAATTGCGTTCATAATTGTAAACAAACAGCATCATCTCTGCATGAGCATGGCAACATTTGTGTTCATAAAAGTAAACTTACAGTCAACATGCGGTCAATTTGGCATGTGTTTTTTTTATGTTGCTGAATTTGCAGGAAAATGGCAGAGGATCAAATGTGATTAATTTTTTTTTAAATTAATTTATAATCGTACAAATATTGATAATACTATCCATCCACAGGATTGAATACGAGGTCAAAATCTGGTCCGATGCTGATATCGAACTATTTTTGCAATTATGAACTCATTTTTAACAAAGTATGATGACTGCACACATGCTGTTGTAATTGTGTTCATAAATGTATTCGAAGCATGTTCTAGGCAGGGCAGGGGCAACAAACATTGCAATTACGAACTCAGCCCATATCTAAAAACAAAGAAAACACTTAGAATATTATGCTTTAGCTATTTTTTAAGCATTATTTTATTTTATTTTTAAATCGAGTTAAGAAACTGAAAACTTGGTAGGAAAAAGTCATTTTTTTAATGAAATTGTAGGGGAGAGTGGGGCACATTTGAACACTTTTTGCTTTCCAGACCGATAAAACCTAAAATATTCGAGCAATCGCCCTGATATTTTACTCACATGGAACAGTGGTATTGACGTTCAATTTAGAAAAATATTTCGTCCATTTAACGAAATATTTATATTGAATTTTTATCTCCAACCAATATAGGTTCTTATGTTCAAAAGTGCCCCATGTATGGGGCAGTTTTGAACTTGGAAGGGGCACTTTTGAACAGTGATATAATTTTTTTTTACTGAATGAAAGAACTTTTAAATTTTATTTTTATATTAATTTTTTAATAAGAACTTATCAATAAAACTCAAAATGAATACTTTTGTTATATCATATTCATGTATTTGTAGAAAACAAAAATCCGCAAAGATTAATAAAAAAAAAGAAGCTAAATCTAAAACTTGGATTTTTAAGTAAAATCTGGATTTTTAGTGAATAAGAATAAGCAAGCTAGCTAGTTAAAGAAGTTTTCTAGTAATAGCTATTTTAACGTAGCGAACACTAAATTCATTTAGATTTAACTTGCTTTCCAAGCATAAGCTTCAATTTGTGTGAATAAAAATAGCTTAAACTAGAATATTTTAGTTAAGGCTACAAAAATTTCAGAATTTGTTCAACCTGTCAAAATGTCTATTGTCCCTCAGTAGATCTCAGATCAGCGCCGTAATAGGTGTCATAACTGGACACTGTCTCATAGGTAGACACGCCGCACGACTCGGTGTACTATCAAACGATTTTTGCAGGAGTTGCTTGGACGAGGAGGAAGAGGAGACAATCCCACACCTTCTTTGTACATGGCCCGCTAGGTCTTATTTTCAGTATTTAATAGCTCAAAAATAAGACAGAGAACGTATAGACGCAGAGACTGACGGACGATATGACAAAAACATTTTTTACCTGAAACTTATACTTGCCCTATAGAACAGATAACAAATTGCTTGATTAGTTTCTTGAAGCTGATTAAATTTTCTCTTAAATGCCTAAAATATGTTAAGAAAAAACTAATCGGAGCAATTTAGAACATGTTCAAAAGTGCCCCAACACGCTAGTTCAAATTTGCCCCAACTGTTCCAGTGACATAAAATTTATTATAAATATTTAACTGAAATATATCCAGTAACAAACTCACCGTAATTTATTTTTCCTAAAAAAACATTTGTTCCTGTTGTAAAATCGCGCAGTAATTTTTTTTTTTAATTCTTACAACTAAAAAACGAAAACAAAACACTTCCACTAGCAAAAGGACCTTTCACCTCTAAGTCCGAGAGATAACTGAAAGGATCAAGGAAAGTCAATGACGTTAATGGATATGGTATTGACAGGTTAAAATTTTAAATTACTTTTAAAACAGAGTAATAAAGTAACATTTTATAAGCATTGTTCAAATGTGCCCCGTGTTCAAATGTGCACCGTGTTCAAATGCCTCACTCTCCCCTACTAAATTGAGTATTTTTGTTATTATATTCCTATTAATTTTTAAAAAAGTTTTTTTTTCACGTTAATATTATAAATTAATATTAAATCTCTAATTTCTTCTCTCTAAATTTCTTGCTTTCTCATTAAATGAAAAAGCAACTACTAGAAAGACTATATTTTAAGTATTTTAAATTCAGCTTATATTAATATTTTGACCTCAGTTTTACTTAGTTAAGTAAAATTTAAAAACAAATGTTTTGCTTTTTTGAAAATTAATTCAAAATTCAAAATTACACAAAAACTATTCACTTAGACGACTTGCTTTACAAATAAAAGAATAAAATTCTCACTTTAAAAAAATTTATAGCATAATGTTGTTAGCCTTGCCATTGATTTTTCCAATTATTTATTTTTTTTCCAATGGTGTATCATTGTTTTAGAAATTTGACCCTCCCACCTTAACGAAACGAAAAAAATACGCCCTCCTACAGGATTTTTTTGTCTTGGCTTGACCCAACCTATAAGCTTCAGTTTTTTTTTAAAAGCATTGTTTCTTTCATTTGTTTCTTGTATCTTGTCTGTCTGCATAACTGGATTGTGCTGGGTCGATTTTCTTTAAAAATGTTTCTCCATTTATTTCTTATATTTTTCGAATCCCTACAATGTTTTCTTATTTTTATATTTGAATAAAATACGAAAGTATTTGCCAAACAACTTTTTTTTGTAATTCAAAAAAAATAGTTTTCTCAAAAATCAATAAATTACCCTATTTAAATGCTATCTTAATGCTAACATTTTTAAATGCAGAAGCTTAGGGAAAGCCCCAATAGTACTCGTATTGCTTGCATTTTGCATTTTGGTTGTTAAAGAACCGTAACGGAAATCTTATTTTTCGCGAGAATTACTTGTGTTTAAATTAACAGTGGCCACCACATAACTATTTGACTTGAGTTTTTTCATTGTCGGATTTACCGATATTAATTTATTCACCTCTTCACATAATGGTTAGTGCGTTGGACAGTCATGCGGAAGGTCTCGAGTTCGATTCTCAGCCGCTGCAAGAAAGTTTTTTTCAGGGGTGTACTGCCTCTTGCGAGGAACTGACAAATCCTCCAAGAGTATCTCTTGTCATGGAAAGTGCTGCTCATTAGCCGTTAGGAATCGGCAGAAAATTGTAGGCCCCTCCGTGCCTAGTAACACGCAAACAGGAATGGTTGAGAGTTGTAAGTCACTAGGTCCTGGTCCACTTCGAGCTGTTGCACCACCAAATTTATTTTAATTTTTAATTTTAATTTATTCATACAAAAGCCATCCAAAACTCAAATAAAATTGTGTATGGATCTTTCCTATAAAACCATTTTTATACAAGAAATTGGCGTGCCAAAAGTTTTCCTTAAAATTACTTAAAATTTTTTGACATTTTTTTTATCTAAAAGTTTATAAATGATGGAATAAAATCAGTAGCAATTACTCAAAATAAAACACTTCAAACAAGTTCATAAGGTATTTTCTATTTCATAATTTCTAAGTATTCTGTACCTTTATTTTGACCATTAATATGTACGCGTTCTTATAAATATAACATACGAAACATTCGCCCTAAATAGAATCTGCATTTTGTTCAATTACAATACAAAAAGGAAACTCACCTAATGGACGATGTTCAATGGCAAAGTGACTAATTGGACATCCGCCATTGTTCCAAGTTGACAATTTCAAATTAACGCATGTCATATTGGTTACGATTAGTTCATTGCCGTTTGGAGCTTGGGAAGCTGTAAAACAAAAGATAGAAAGAAGAGAAACAGGAATAGATACAAATGAAATTTTAATTGGAATTGCAGACGAAAATACAGAATTGAATGCTCAAATCAATTTTGGCTTTGGAAGTCAACGACCCCCTTAAATTAACCAATTCACAATCAATTCCAGATTCAGCTTCAATTAAATCCACCCAAACCCCATCTCCACTCATAAATCAATAATACAAATTGACTCAACCGCAAAATTGAGTTCCACTTCATGCACTAGTGGTACTCATTGGGCAGGGTGCTTTCAAATGCAACTCACCTTTTCCCTTGGTCCAGACGTTAATCTCCTCACATGCAGTTCCACCGTCTACAATGTTATGAGCAGACATTTTGATTATGTATTGATTCCCGCACTTGAGGCCAGTTATTGTGTAAGCAGTATTTTCGGGCGTTAGTTCAATGGACGTCCATGTCCCTCCAACCATTCTATAAGATATCGTGTAGCCCTGAAGCGGTGCTCCCCCATCTTCTGGTGGATCCCAGCTCACTCGTATACTATCTGCCGATGCGTATTGTACAATTATTTGAGGGGAAGCTGGTGGTTTCATTGCTATCACTTGATAATGAATTTCATCGTTGCCGAAAAGGTTATTTGCTGTACAAGAGTAATTTCCAGATAGGCTACTCTCAATTCCTGTTTAAAAAATTATAAGAAAAATAAATCGAGGGCAACACAAACACTGTGGATTTAAAACATGCTCAAGTTTTAAACTCAAAATTAAATTCAGATCTGTAGATATAAACTTATTTATGTGACTTGACTTGAATTTTGTTTTAGTGACTTGAGCAATTAAGTTTTAACCCATACTCTTAAATATTAGAGTGTACTAGTATATATTGTTCAATTCAGAATTATATTTTCTTGTCTGGAAGGCGATGTCCTATCTTCACTTCTGTAGAACTTGGTAGAAAATAGGCATTTAAGATATCTAGAAACAGAGAGCTATAAAGTAACTGCCTAAATCAGAGGCTACTAATTTTTGGCCGCAGAACCCTTATTGAGCATACTTTTTTGAGTGTCCGCATCCTGATAATAAAATAAAAGTCACTGTACGGTTGTAGTGTAGTTTAATTTTTTTTCATGTTTGACAGTAAGGGGTGGCCGTGGCGCGATGGATGTGTGCTCGCCTGTGAACCTCATGATCACATGTTGGATTCCTGCCGTCGTCTGTCGTTTTAATTCCATTAAAAACCTTCTAAAATTGTCATCAATGGGTTGCTGGTTTACTCATTGCATGTTGTTCAGGCATAACACTAACAACATGTAATTGAGTTAAACTAGTATGCCCAACAAGGATGAACACGAATAAAATAATGTGAATTATAAGCGACATAGAAATAAGACACGGCATTCTCCGCTTTAGTTCAGCCGCCATCCCTCGAGATAAAATATCTGAGACAACAACCTTCAGTCTCAGAACATCGTGCCACACATCTTTCCTATCCTTCTTTCTCTTCCGTAACTTCACGCCCGCGCTGTGTTGAAACATTTAAAGGGTAATCATAATCCCTTGAGCGCGGGTAGATTATAAAAAAAAAAAAAAAAAGTGAAAAAAAAAAACGATAAAACACAAACACAAAATAACTAATACGAGTATTAAAAAAAACATTTATTGTACAAAAGAAGTACAACCATTGTATATATATCTTTTTATATACAAAGGTACAACGTCATTATTTATTGTGGAAAATGGTATTTTTTTCATATTTTTACCTATATAATAGTATAAAAATTAAATTTAGTGAAGATCTGGAACTGCATCCAGTCAATTTTGCACTTGTTTTTGGTATAAACTGAAGCTGGACGCCCGTCTCCCATTGGTATGTAGTCCAAATTGAAGCAGAATTATAAAAGCATTCTTTAATCATCTTTAAGTCCAATCCAAAAGTGATTCAAATTATAATCTTCTGATCCGAAGGGATAAAATCGATAAAATTCTCATACTGACAGTTAGCATCGATGAATTGGTATGATGTACAAATGAATTCTGTACCCAGTTGATGTCCTGTTACTTCACAGGGAAATACTCTTTGAAAGACTTTTAAGGTTAACCAAAATGTTCATGTATGTTTTTTCGTCTGATGTTACTGATTTGCTTCCAGAGAGCCATTTGAAAGAGTAAATTTTTCGTTACTTTTTTGTTTAACACATTTGATCTAGAAGTAAAGTCTGTTATCTGTTTGTATTATTTTTTGATAGTTAATTTTTGGATTGAACTCAAAATCCCTTTGGAGAACTCTGCCCTAGATGACATTCCTATTGCCGTATCAGGAAACCATTCCAACATTCAAAATAAACCTCTTATAATACGAGTATGCTTAAAGCGAGCTAGAAAACTGGGCTGCTCGGTGTGGGCTGGGTGTTAACCCTTGCAAAACAGATCTTGTCCTCTTTTCTTGGAAATAAAAAAATACCCATTCAGACTCCTTTCTTTCAAAGGTATACCACTTGCTGGGAACATACAAGAAGGAGTCACAAAGGCCACAGTGGCACTCTTCTCATGCAAAAGTGCCGTGGGGAATAAATGGGATATCCAACCCTGCATAAAATACAGCATTCTTACATACGGATCAGCAGTATGGTGGGCTACTAATACTAATTGTGAGAAATAAAGCAAAGTCCAACGTTCAGCTCGTCTGTCCATCCTACATCGGTACATTTGGCAAACAGTGGCGATTCCTCTCAGTTAGCAGGTTTATCGCCGCTAAACCAAGAATTTAAATAAATAAATACTACTACGATGTACATTTTATATTGAAAACGTAACTTTCAAATCATATTTTCCTAGGGGTGGCCGTGGCGCGATGGATGTGTGCTGGCCTGTGAACCTCATGATCACAGGTTCGATCCCTGCCGTTGTCTATGTCGTTTTAATTCAATTAAAAACCTTCTAAAATTGTCATCAATGGGTTGCTGGTTTACTCATTGCATGTTGTTCAGGCATAACACTAACAACATGTAATTGAGTTAAACTAGTATGCCCAACAAGGATGAACACGAATAAAATAATGTGAATTATAAGCGACATAGAAATAAGACACGGCATTCTCCGCTTTAGTTCAGCCGCCATCCCTGGAGATAAAATATCTGAGACAACAGTCTCAGAACATCGTGCCACACATCTTTCCTATCCTTCTTTCTCTTCCGTAACTTCACGCCCGCGCTGTGTTGAAACATTTAAAGGGTAATCATAATCCCTTGAGCGCGGGTAGATTATATAAAAAAAAAAAAAAAAAAAAAAACACAACACAAAACTACCATACTAAAAGTATACCTTATAGCGTTAAAATTTGCGATACCCCCACATTCCTATTCTAAAATCATATTTACTAACACAAACGCAACACAAAACTCTCATGCAAAAATATATCCCTTGAAGCATTTATAGCGCGAAAATTTGCGCTAACAAATGCAATACAATTTATACAA
Source organism: Philhelius festivus (assembly GCA_963931855.1). NCBI lineage: Eukaryota > Metazoa > Arthropoda > Insecta > Diptera > Syrphidae > Philhelius > Philhelius festivus. Next base: position 90,244,675 of record OZ007555.1, read on the forward strand.
TACAACATCGTTTGGCTACAACATGTCCTAAGCAAAGCCCAGCTAAATAATATGAAAGCGTTAGCGCAAAAAATTGCGATCAAACAAGAGAGACATCAGGTTGAATGAAAGAGGAGTAGCCGAGTAGGTATAGTCGTATAGTAGCAGTAGCAAGTAAATTTTGTGTGCATTGCTTGTATGCAGTAGAAAAAACAAGGAAGGAAAGGGTCTGATTATTTGTGTTGTTATTTGATTGGCCTTTAATATCTGGCGACATTAAATTAGATACTAAGGCTCGTATTCACCGAGGGCTCCTAAACGGCTCTTAACTTGAAATTTCTGTGGGGTATTCACCAACCACTCGCAAGTGTTTTTCAAGGTTCGAAAATGAGAGCCACTCTCTCTTGTTCAGGCATACCCAAACTGTAAAATGTTGTGGAATGTTGTTCTTGACAGCAAATGGATACCAGCGCTGCCGAACTTACTCCCATAGGAGTATTTTACTCCTTTCGTGGAGTCGATGCTCCTATACTCCCCATGTTACAAAAATACTCCCCAAAAAAATAAATAAAATAAAAAATAAAACAAAATTGCAACAAACCAACTTAAAGCAAACATATTGTTTTTTCGACAAATTGCACATCTCTGTTCTTTTTTCTACACAAGATCGCATATCGTTGAACTTGCAAACATCCCTGGATAACAAGATAAAAAGACAGATAATAAATATTGTTTCCTCTATAGGAATGTATTTACCATTAAAAACGGATTAAATGAATTCATGTTTCCTCATGTACGGAACAATTATTGCTCTTCCGCATAGCAGTGCAACAAAAGAGAGAAAATTTTCTGATGTTAGCCTTATAAAGGACAAAAAGCGGAATTGCCTGCATGTGGAAACAGTAAATGCCATACTTACTGCCAAAGAGCTTTTAAACGGCAATTTTGCAGAAAAGTGGGAGCCATCAAAAGACTTGATCGAAAAATACAAAAGACAAATTTAAGTTTTAATTTTGACTTTTGTTTTTCTTTTGTCAATTTCTTATTTATTAAAAACGCAAATATTGAAGTTCCTTGTTTTATAATTAAAAAAATTTATTTGAATAAATTTTTTGTTTACTTTTGTCACAGTCTTATTTAAATAAACAAAATACGAAAGTTAATATTACAAATAAGCAGTAAGGAATAAGTTGCTGGAAAATCAATGTACAGTATATGTATATCTACATAGTTTAAGTTAGAGTTAATTTATTATTAACTCTCTGTTTATTAAAAAACATAAATGTTGAAGTTCCTATTTTTATTACAAATGAATTAAAAAAATTTAATTTATGGAAAACGTTTCTGTGTTTTTTCGTTGAAGTAATAATTTTCTTCATATTTTGGCGATACTCCTCAACTATCGTAAATACTCCCCAAAAAGTACAAAAAATACTTCTCTGGAAATTTTTAAAACGGCAGCACTGATGGATACTCTTCTACTTGGCATTGCTCACATGGATTCGAGTCAAATGCGTGCGTGGCACCACGCACAAGCGAACAAACTTTCGAAGAGAGCGCTCGTAAGTTAGGAGTGGTCGGGACCACTCCTAACTTTTAAGAGCGCTCGTAGATCTTCACTAATATTGCTTGGTGAATAGGTTTATGAGCTTCTTAAGTTATGAGCGCTCGGTGAATACCGGCCTAAATCTCAAAAGTTTAGTACGAAATAAACTTAAATCCTAAGATCTAAGATCAGTGTGAAATTAATTAAGTGAATATGTACATATATTTTGCATTTGACTGGATTTTTAATATGAATAAATATAGATATTTTTGATACTCTGAAGGACGATGGTGTGATCTTGTTTTTTTTTTTTTCAATTTTTTTGTATCAAGGTATCTTAGGGTGGTCCTTATATTGATTTTTGAAAATTTTAATTTTTTGATTTTTAGAGGCCAAAATTAATCTGTTTCGTTTCTAAACCGAGAAAACTATTAAGTTTTTAAATGTATTTAAACAATACGAAACGGCAAGGGGTTTTAAAGGTACCTCAATGGCAAAATGATTTGATCAAAGCAGTGTCTGTGCTTTTAAACATGTCATTACCTCTGCAAAAATTAAATAGCTTTATTTTGTTGCTATTATTCTTGATGAATCTTCTGACATTGAAACGAAATCCCAATTGTTCGTTGTGTTTCGGTATTACTTTAATTAGAAAATCCATGATGTAAGTTCTGGACGAACAGCAGAAGATTCACTTCAATTAGTTACAGGTCAATTGGAAAAATATAACATAAAATATAAAGTTATGGCCCAGGCCAACGATGAGGCTTCCTTTATGAGTGGTCATTTGAATGGAATTCAGATAAAAGTTGAGAATGTATAAGTCAAGTCAAAGCGTCATGAAAAAGGGCCTGACCTCGGGCGCATGTACTATTTTTTTTTTGAATGGATCGATAGGGACATTATGAAAAAGGCTTGAAACCAAATTTGCACTACCTGACAACTTTTTTTTACAAAAGTTATTGGTAAAATGTGTTTTGTGTAATTTTTTTATCTTTCGCGAATATCTCGGCACCCATTACAGGAAAAAATAAAACATATTTATTCATAATAACATTAACTAGGTATTATATTATATAGAACACAAAAATTGTTTAAACAAATAAAAAAGAATTTATAGTAAGTTAAAATAATTTGTTGTTGTTTGAAAATAATTTTTTCATGATTATTAAGAAAAAAGCTCAATTTAAACAAATTGCATTTTACGCAAGTTGATAAAAAATATTGTTATAAAAGCAATAAATTGTTTTATGTCGGGCTGAGATATTAATTAAAACGGGATTTTGTGATGCTTTAACACATTCTGAAAAACGAAAACTTCAAAATGATCAATTTGATATAAATGTAACAAATTAAGCATAAAGATATTAAAAAGGTTGGCATCAATCGAATAACTGAAATATTTCGATTAACTGAACGGGAATAAATTTATTTAATAACGCCAAAAAAACAAATTTTCCTGAAGAAGTAAATAAAAATCTAATTACGAACTGACCAAACATATGTGAATTTACTCAATTAAAGAATGAATTGAATGTTTTTTCATGAAAACGCAGATGCTATATAGCCAAAAGGTACGACATCAGCTGAGACTTTAAGGCTAGTCGCGCACTAGCAACTTTTAGTTGCGAAACTGCTTGGTTCGAGCAACTAAAAAGTTTGTGTTTTGACACAAACTAAACGATTGCCTAAAATAAGTTCGCCATTTTATTGAACATATAATTATCTGCAAATTCACCGACATTCAACCAAACAGTTCATCTGTTTTCTATAAGTAACCAAACAGTTTCGCAACTAAAAATTGCTAGTGCGCGGCTAGCCTAAAAGCGATAACTCCATTTAATATCTTACTCTGGGTGGAGGTAAACGTCGCCGACAGTTTTTAGCAGGTGTACAAGCTTATAAAACTCCAGCTTGAACGGCGTGTTAGGAATGCTTCTTTTATGCATTGAAGAGGATAAAAACGTACTTTCGAAGTACACATGGTCACAAGAAATTGAGCTATTCGGCTCTTATGTCTAAAGAATAGGTTCTTTTAAAAAAATTAAAAGCAAGTGACGAAATTTATAATCAAGTCATCGAAAGTTTTGCTACCGTTGAACGACGAACCGAATTAATGCATCGATACATTTTTAAAAATTTTATCTTATGTTATTAATTTATAAAGTATTGCTTGTGTTTTGTTTTCCTTATTAATAAAATTAAAAAAAAAATTAAATTAAAAACTAAAATTTTTTCCTCACACCATGGCGCTAACCCAATACTAAAGATCAGGAATCGCCACTGTTGGCAAACAAAAGACTTTCAATACATCCTTTAGTATCAATGCATCTTCACAGTGGCAGTGGATCACTACTGATTTCCAGACGGGGTAAATACAGGTATTTCCATCAAAACGCGTAAAATAATATTTTACAGATGACAAACCTTAGGTGCATAAACATCACAACTTGATTCATTCCTGTAGATTCAATGTGGTATCACAATAAACCAACTTATGATCCATGTGTGCCCACTGCTGGCAACCACGTCAATCTAACCTAACCAGGTGTAATGTCTATCGCTAATGTTCACTGCATCCCCACACTTGACAGCCATACAAAAGGATACTTGGCAGAAAATTGGAAGTTGCTAACATACAGGAAAGATTGAGAGTTCTAAGTCACTGGTTTTAGTTTCTTTATTAAATGTTGGCTGTGCCTCTTTTTTATATTTTATGTTTTTTTTTTTAGGAAAATTGGAATTTCCCTTCATTCTTAACTGGGAACAACCATTCATATTAAAAAACCGAAGCAAACGAATAAGGATTATATCAGATCCGTGCCTTAAATCTGGGCGTTTCAATTTCCCCTCGTCTTTGAATAAAAAGAAATAAGGAAAAGGTCTGAAATCTATATTTCTAATACTATCACTAGAAATATAAGCTTTGGAGAGGATTAATACAAATTTATTCAAAAATAAAATAATGCTTGGATTCCATTATTAAAGACTTACTTTCATTAAAGAATAAACTCATGTTTTCAACTTGATAAATATAATGTGCAACACGAAAAAAGTGGGTCTCACTGTCCCTTTGTCTGTTTGTTTCCGCTTCAGCCTGAATGGCCCTCTCGATTTTCTTCAAATTTGGTAGAAAGTTGCTTTGAATTATCCCCCGACAATTGTTTTTTTTTATTTAAGACCAAAAAAAGCGGTACCTACCTTACAAATTGCTTTAGAAAAATTCTAATCATCTTCATAGCTACCGATTTATCTGCTTCGATAATGACTTGTCCCATCGTCCCTCCTAACATTGCCTTTCAATTTTAATAATAATTAAATAATAAATGTTCACCATTCCCAAATTTATTTCACCAAATACTAAATCAATTTTAGCTAAACGTAAATATATTGTAATATTTTTGCTAGGTTCGTTAAATAAAACTTATCACTCTTTTTAGTATTTCTTCTTTATTTACACTTTCCAATTCAAAACAGTAAATCTCAATTTATAATTAGCTCAAATACTTTTATTCAATTTAAATCACACTTGTTTAATAACACAATCCAATAAGCAATACTTTTGCACACTTTCACAATCCAAAATCAACTGTGTCTCGCTCACCGTGAACACTCCCTTATATACTCAAATTAGTTGTTCTCGAAAGTTCTTGTCTTGGAATGTTCTAGATGTTTGGAATAAGGGGAAATACATTTGACATTGGAAAAGAGCTTTTTGTTTCTTCCATAAATTAGATATGCAGTTTTCCAACAGATGGCGCTGTTGGAGTATAAAGCTCTGTTCACAACATTGCCCCCTTCTTAAGATTGTTCGTCCCGAACAATTCTATCTCCAGATTCGCCACTGGTGCAGTCGATCGCTATGCACAACTTTTAACTTTCCTCTTGACCCTCTTTGAATTCGGTAAACGACATCATTGATTTTCGTGACGACAGTATAAGGGCCTTCCCAGTTTTGTTGAAGCTTCGGCGACAATCCCTTTTGATGATGTGGATTATACAGCCATACGATCTCCTACTTGGAATCCTGTCGTGTTTGCTCTTGTGTCGTACCTTGTCTTCATTCGATCGCTGTAAGTGCTCATTCTAGTCCTGGTCCTTTCGTGGATGTCGATTAGCCTCTCTTGTAGGTCACTCACGTAATCCCTTGTTTCCTTAGACTCTTGTGATGGATGTCCAAACCTTATCTCACTAGGCAGCCGTATGCTTCTTCCAAACAGGATTTCAGATGGCGTTTGTCCTGTTGAGCTATGTATTGCACTTCGGTAGGCCATCAAAAATAGTGGTATGTGCCTATCCCAGTTTCTTTGGTAGTCGCCTACGACTTTAGTGAGGTGTTCTTTTAAGGTCCTGTTGAATCTCTCGACCATTCCATCAGATTACGGGTGAAGTGGTGTGGTTCTCGTTTTCTTAATGCCAAGGAACGCGCAGACCTCTTCGAATATGTTCGACTCGAAGTTCCTTCCTTGGTCGGAATGAAGTTCCATAGGCACACCGAACCTGCTTACCCAGTTAGACACAATCTGGTCGGCCACGGTCTTGGCTTCTTGGTTCGGGATACCGTATGCCTCAGGCCATTTGCTGAAGTAATCCATTACCACCAGAATGTATTTGTTTCCATCATTCGTTTCCGGAAATGGGCCAGCCACATCAACAGCAATCCTTTCAAACGGTGAGCCAACATTATGCTGCATCATTTTTCCTTGCAGTTTTCTGCCAGGTCCTTTGGTTGCCGCACAAGCCTCACAATTTCGGCACCACTTTTCAACGTCGTCTCTTGCATGCAACCAGTAGAATCGTTGTCTCACTTTTTCTAAAGTCTTATTGACTCCCAAATGGCCTCCTGAAGGTCCATCATGCATCTCTCGAAGAACCTCTTTGATTTTCGATTGAGGTAACACAAGCTGCATCACATAGGATTTACCATCAGCGGACTCCCATTTTCGCCGAAGAACACCTTCTCGCACATGAAGTGAGTCCCATTGTGCCCAATAGGCCTTTAAAACTGGGCTCCTATCGGAGATGTCATTCCATGCGGGTTTTTCTTCATGTTCTTTCCATGCGAGAAGAGGTTCAATGTCGGGGTCTTCTTGTTGAGCAGATCTTATTTCTTCATTGCTCCATCCACAAATGGGGTCAGCCCTTATTCGCAGTGTGTTGATGGAGACCATGCGTTTGTTGCCATTTGACGTTGGCTCGACAGTCAGACTTTTATTGTTTCGTTTGGTCTGAGAAACCTGGATGGTGTTTCTAGGGCCATCGATACCAGAAACCAGCTTCTGCCCCTCGAAGTTCGTTCTTACTTGTTTCTCTGTTGGGAAACTTGTTCGGGAAGTAACACTGGTGTTATTGTTACCTTGTTCTGAGTTTGAAACTCCGTGTCCACAATGTTGACAAGCTCTTCTTGGTGGTAATCGACATTGACGCTGTAAATGTCCAGTCTTGTTGCAATTCCAGCACTTTGCAAGTCCGTTTCGTTGATTCCTTTGGACATCAGTTCTTCGGCATGAGCATTCTTCGACGATGGTTTCTCTAAGTCGATGTACTCCGTGAGAAGCTTGCTCTGCTGCTTCCATTGTCAAGGCAAACGCTAATGTTTCAGAAAGCGTTCGTTTTCCAGCAGTTCGCACGGCCCTTTGAAGATGTATGTCGGAAATGGCGCGAACAAATGCCTCAACTGCAAACTGGTTACGGATTTCTTCTCCAACATCTGGATATGCAAGATGAACAAGCCTTTCAATGTCCGCTTGTAGCTGTTGTAGAGTTTCGCCCCTCTTCTGAACTCTGGAATAGAGTCGTACTTTGAAGACTTCTTTCATATGGCTATTGCCAAAGCGTTTGTCTATAGCCTCAACCAAGTAATTAAAATCGCCGCTCTTATCTGCTGGTATGGTTAGCAATAACTCAGCAGCTGCTCCTCTAAGAGCAAGGGTTAGAGCTATACACTTGTCAGCTTCATCCCAGCCATTTGCTGTAGAAGCTGCCTCGAATTGCTTCTTGTATATAGACCAAGAAGTTTGTCCATCAAAGGTTGGAGGTTGCATCTCCTTTTTCCTCAAGGTTTCTCCAGAACTTTCCCGAATCTTTATGTTTCGAACACGGTCTAACTCTTTTGAAAACGTCTCCATTTTGTTGTCGACTAGCAATGAAACACGTTCATCTAACACTTTTGAAAACGTCTCCATTTTGTTTTCGACTTGATTCCCTAGCAATGAAACACGTTCATCTAACTCTTTTGAAAACGTCTCCATTTTGTTGTCGACTTGATTCTCCAGCAATGAAACACGTTCACCAAGTGCAGATACATTATTCTCGATATTAACAAGCTTGCCTTCTAGCATGTTCCTCTGCTCTTCCAGAAGGTCTTTTTGTTTCTCCAGGCGTTCGAGAACATTCTTTTGTTCGTTTTTCTGCTCATTTCGTTGCTCTTCGAGACGTTCGAGAACATTCTTTTGTTCGTTTTTCTGTTCATTAAAACGTTCGTTTTGTTCATTTCGTTGCTCTTCGAAACGTTGAAGCAGAAGACTAATCATATTTGAAACATCTACATTTTTACTTACGTCTGCTTCCTCAGCGGCAGTTTCAAAAACGAAAATGTCCGGGTCTTCATTTTGTTGTTTCAAATATTCGGCCAAACGCAAAACAAGCTCAAGATAAGTTTTTAAATGTATTTAAACAATACGAAACGGCAAGGGGTTTTAAAGGTACCTCAATGGCAAAATGATTTGATCAAAGCAGTGTCTGTGCTTTTAAACATGTCATTACCTCTGCAAAAATTAAATAGCTTTATTTTGTTGCTATTATTCTTGATGAATCTTCTGACATTGAAACGAAATCCCAATTGTTCGTTGTGTTTCGGTATTACTTTAATTAGAAAATCCATGATGTAAGTTCTGGACGAACAGCAGAAGATTCACTTCAATTAGTTACAGGTCAATTGGAAAAATATAACATAAAATATAAAGTTATGGCCCAGGCCAACGATGAGGCTTCCTTTATGAGTGGTCATTTGAATGGAATTCAGATAAAAGTTGAGAATGTATAAGTCAAGTCAAAGCGTCATGAAAAAGGGCCTGACCTCGGGCGCATGTACTATTTTTTTTTTGAATGGATCGATAGGGACATTATGAAAAAGGCTTGAAACCAAATTTGCACTACCTGACAACTTTTTTTTACAAAAGTTATTGGTAAAATGTGTTTTGTGTAATTTTTTTATCTTTCGCGAATATCTCGGCACCCATTACAGGAAAAAATAAAACATATTTATTCATAATAACATTAACTAGGTATTATATTATATAGAACACAAAAATTGTTTAAACAAATAAAAAAGAATTTATAGTAAGTTAAAATAATTTGTTGTTGTTTGAAAATAATTTTTTCATGATTATTAAGAAAAAAGCTCAATTTAAACAAATTGCATTTTACGCAAGTTGATAAAAAATATTGTTATAAAAGCAATAAATTGTTTTATGTCGGGCTGAGATATTAATTAAAACGGGATTTTGTGATGCTTTAACACATTCTGAAAAACGAAAACTTCAAAATGATCAATTTGATATAAATGTAACAAATTAAGCATAAAGATATTAAAAAGGTTGGCATCAATCGAATAACTGAAATATTTCGATTAACTGAACGGGAATAAATTTATTTAATAACGCCAAAAAAACAAATTTTCCTGAAGAAGTAAATAAAAATCTAATTACGAACTGACCAAACATATGTGAATTTACTCAATTAAAGAATGAATTGAATGTTTTTTCATGAAAACGCAGATGCTATATAGCCAAAAGGTACGACATCAGCTGAGACTTTAAGGCTAGTCGCGCACTAGCAACTTTTAGTTGCGAAACTGCTTGGTTCGAGCAACTAAAAAGTTTGTGTTTTGACACAAACTAAACGATTGCCTAAAATAAGTTCGCCATTTTATTGAACATATAATTATCTGCAAATTCACCGACATTCAACCAAACAGTTCATCTGTTTTCTATAAGTAACCAAACAGTTTCGCAACTAAAAATTGCTAGTGCGCGGCTAGCCTAAAAGCGATAACTCCATTTAATATCTTACTCTGGGTGGAGGTAAACGTCGCCGACAGTTTTTAGCAGGTGTACAAGCTTATAAAACTCCAGCTTGAACGGCGTGTTAGGAATGCTTCTTTTATGCATTGAAGAGGATAAAAACGTACTTTCGAAGTACACATGGTCACAAGAAATTGAGCTATTCGGCTCTTATGTCTAAAGAATAGGTTCTTTTAAAAAAATTAAAAGCAAGTGACGAAATTTATAATCAAGTCATCGAAAGTTTTGCTACCGTTGAACGACGAACCGAATTAATGCATCGATACATTTTTAAAAATTTTATCTTATGTTATTAATTTATAAAGTATTGCTTGTGTTTTGTTTTCCTTATTAATAAAATTAAAAAAAAAATTAAATTAAAAACTAAAATTTTTTCCTCACACCATGGCGCTAACCCAATACTAAAGATCAGGAATCGCCACTGTTGGCAAACAAAAGACTTTCAATACATCCTTTAGTATCAATGCATCTTCACAGTGGCAGTGGATCACTACTGATTTCCAGACGGGGTAAATACAGGTATTTCCATCAAAACGCGTAAAATAATATTTTACAGATGACAAACCTTAGGTGCATAAACATCACAACTTGATTCATTCCTGTAGATTCAATGTGGTATCACAATAAACCAACTTATGATCCATGTGTGCCCACTGCTGGCAACCACGTCAATCTAACCTAACCAGGTGTAATGTCTATCGCTAATGTTCACTGCATCCCCACACTTGACAGCCATACAAAAGGATACTTGGCAGAAAATTGGAAGTTGCTAACATACAGGAAAGATTGAGAGTTCTAAGTCACTGGTTTTAGTTTCTTTATTAAATGTTGGCTGTGCCTCTTTTTTATATTTTATGTTTTTTTTTTTAGGAAAATTGGAATTTCCCTTCATTCTTAACTGGGAACAACCATTCATATTAAAAAACCGAAGCAAACGAATAAGGATTATATCAGATCCGTGCCTTAAATCTGGGCGTTTCAATTTCCCCTCGTCTTTGAATAAAAAGAAATAAGGAAAAGGTCTGAAATCTATATTTCTAATACTATCACTAGAAATATAAGCTTTGGAGAGGATTAATACAAATTTATTCAAAAATAAAATAATGCTTGGATTCCATTATTAAAGACTTACTTTCATTAAAGAATAAACTCATGTTTTCAACTTGATAAATATAATGTGCAACACGAAAAAAGTGGGTCTCACTGTCCCTTTGTCTGTTTGTTTCCGCTTCAGCCTGAATGGCCCTCTCGATTTTCTTCAAATTTGGTAGAAAGTTGCTTTGAATTATCCCCCGACAATTGTTTTTTTTTATTTAAGACCAAAAAAAGCGGTACCTACCTTACAAATTGCTTTAGAAAAATTCTAATCATCTTCATAGCTACCGATTTATCTGCTTCGATAATGACTTGTCCCATCGTCCCTCCTAACATTGCCTTTCAATTTTAATAATAATTAAATAATAAATGTTCACCATTCCCAAATTTATTTCACCAAATACTAAATCAATTTTAGCTAAACGTAAATATATTGTAATATTTTTGCTAGGTTCGTTAAATAAAACTTATCACTCTTTTTAGTATTTCTTCTTTATTTACACTTTCCAATTCAAAACAGTAAATCTCAATTTATAATTAGCTCAAATACTTTTATTCAATTTAAATCACACTTGTTTAATAACACAATCCAATAAGCAATACTTTTGCACACTTTCACAATCCAAAATCAACTGTGTCTCGCTCACCGTGAACACTCCCTTATATACTCAAATTAGTTGTTCTCGAAAGTTCTTGTCTTGGAATGTTCTAGATGTTTGGAATAAGGGGAAATACATTTGACATTGGAAAAGAGCTTTTTGTTTCTTCCATAAATTAGATATGCAGTTTTCCAACAGATGGCGCTGTTGGAGTATAAAGCTCTGTTCACAACATTGCCCCCTTCTTAAGATTGTTCGTCCCGAACAATTCTATCTCCAGATTCGCCACTGGTGCAGTCGATCGCTATGCACAACTTTTAACTTTCCTCTTGACCCTCTTTGAATTCGGTAAACGACATCATTGATTTTCGTGACGACAGTATAAGGGCCTTCCCAGTTTTGTTGAAGCTTCGGCGACAATCCCTTTTGATGATGTGGATTATACAGCCATACGATCTCCTACTTGGAATCCTGTCGTGTTTGCTCTTGTGTCGTACCTTGTCTTCATTCGATCGCTGTAAGTGCTCATTCTAGTCCTGGTCCTTTCGTGGATGTCGATTAGCCTCTCTTGTAGGTCACTCACGTAATCCCTTGTTTCCTTAGACTCTTGTGATGGATGTCCAAACCTTATCTCACTAGGCAGCCGTATGCTTCTTCCAAACAGGATTTCAGATGGCGTTTGTCCTGTTGAGCTATGTATTGCACTTCGGTAGGCCATCAAAAATAGTGGTATGTGCCTATCCCAGTTTCTTTGGTAGTCGCCTACGACTTTAGTGAGGTGTTCTTTTAAGGTCCTGTTGAATCTCTCGACCATTCCATCAGATTACGGGTGAAGTGGTGTGGTTCTCGTTTTCTTAATGCCAAGGAACGCGCAGACCTCTTCGAATATGTTCGACTCGAAGTTCCTTCCTTGGTCGGAATGAAGTTCCATAGGCACACCGAACCTGCTTACCCAGTTAGACACAATCTGGTCGGCCACGGTCTTGGCTTCTTGGTTCGGGATACCGTATGCCTCAGGCCATTTGCTGAAGTAATCCATTACCACCAGAATGTATTTGTTTCCATCATTCGTTTCCGGAAATGGGCCAGCCACATCAACAGCAATCCTTTCAAACGGTGAGCCAACATTATGCTGCATCATTTTTCCTTGCAGTTTTCTGCCGGGTCCTTTGGTTGCCGCACAAGCCTCACAATTTCGGCACCACTTTTCAACGTCGTCTCTTGCATGCAACCAGTAGAATCGTTGTCTCACTTTTTCTAAAGTCTTATTGACTCCCAAATGGCCTCCTGAAGGTCCATCATGCATCTCTCGAAGAACCTCTTTGATTTTCGATTGAGGTAACACAAGCTGCATCACATAGGATTTACCATCAGCGGACTCCCATTTTCGCCGAAGAACACCTTCTCGCACATGAAGTGAGTCCCATTGTGCCCAATAGGCCTTTAAAACTGGGCTCCTATCGGAGATGTCATTCCATGCGGGTTTTTCTTCATGTTCTTTCCATGCGAGAAGAGGTTCAATGTCGGGGTCTTCTTGTTGAGCAGATCTTATTTCTTCATTGCTCCATCCACAAATGGGGTCAGCCCTTATTCGCAGTGTGTTGATGGAGACCATGCGTTTGTTGCCATTTGACGTTGGCTCGACAGTCAGACTTTTATTGTTTCGTTTGGTCTGAGAAACCTGGATGGTGTTTCTAGGGCCATCGATACCAGAAACCAGCTTCTGCCCCTCGAAGTTCGTTCTTACTTGTTTCTCTGTTGGGAAACTTGTTCGGGAAGTAACACTGGTGTTATTGTTACCTTGTTCTGAGTTTGAAACTCCGTGTCCACAATGTTGACAAGCTCTTCTTGGTGGTAATCGACATTGACGCTGTAAATGTCCAGTCTTGTTGCAATTCCAGCACTTTGCAAGTCCGTTTCGTTGATTCCTTTGGACATCAGTTCTTCGGCATGAGCATTCTTCGACGATGGTTTCTCTAAGTCGATGTACTCCGTGAGAAGCTTGCTCTGCTGCTTCCATTGTCAAGGCAAACGCTAATGTTTCAGAAAGCGTTCGTTTTCCAGCAGTTCGCACGGCCCTTTGAAGATGTATGTCGGAAATGGCGCGAACAAATGCCTCAACTGCAAACTGGTTACGGATTTCTTCTCCAACATCTGGATATGCAAGATGAACAAGCCTTTCAATGTCCGCTTGTAGCTGTTGTAGAGTTTCGCCCCTCTTCTGAACTCTGGAATAGAGTCGTACTTTGAAGACTTCTTTCATATGGCTATTGCCAAAGCGTTTGTCTATAGCCTCAACCAAGTAATTAAAATCGCCGCTCTTATCTGCTGGTATGGTTAGCAATAACTCAGCAGCTGCTCCTCTAAGAGCAAGGGTTAGAGCTATACACTTGTCAGCTTCATCCCAGCCATTTGCTGTAGAAGCTGCCTCGAATTGCTTCTTGTATATAGACCAAGAAGTTTGTCCATCAAAGGTTGGAGGTTGCATCTCCTTTTTCCTCAAGGTTTCTCCAGAACTTTCCCGAATCTTTATGTTTCGAACACGGTCTAACTCTTTTGAAAACGTCTCCATTTTGTTGTCGACTAGCAATGAAACACGTTCATCTAACACTTTTGAAAACGTCTCCATTTTGTTTTCGACTTGATTCCCTAGCAATGAAACACGTTCATCTAACTCTTTTGAAAACGTCTCCATTTTGTTGTCGACTTGATTCTCCAGCAATGAAACACGTTCACCAAGTGCAGATACATTATTCTCGATATTAACAAGCTTGCCTTCTAGCATGTTCCTCTGCTCTTCCAGAAGGTCTTTTTGTTTCTCCAGGCGTTCGAGAACATTCTTTTGTTCGTTTTTCTGCTCATTTCGTTGCTCTTCGAGACGTTCGAGAACATTCTTTTGTTCGTTTTTCTGTTCATTAAAACGTTCGTTTTGTTCATTTCGTTGCTCTTCGAAACGTTGAAGCAGAAGACTAATCATATTTGAAACATCTACATTTTTACTTACGTCTGCTTCCTCAGCGGCAGTTTCAAAAACGAAAATGTCCGGGTCTTCATTTTGTTGTTTCAAATATTCGGCCAAACGCAAAACAAGCTCATTTTTCGATCCTGCTCTAGAAAGTTCTCGCTTGCCCAATTCGCTTTTCAGCTCATTACAGTTGAGCTCTTTCAGTAACTTGCTCATTTTTATTATTATTATTTTTCTTTTCCGCACACTTCACTGCACAATAAGTTTTATTCCACTTTTCTGACACCAATGTAATATTTTTGCTAGGTTCGTTAAATAAAACTTATCACTCTTTTTAGTATTTCTTCTTTATTTACACTTTCCAATTCAAAACAGTAAATCTCAATTTATAATTAGCTCAAATACTTTTATTCAATTTAAATCACACTTGTTTAATAACACAATCCAATAAGCAAAACTTTTGCACACTTTCACAATCCAAAATCAACTGTGTCTCGCTCACCGTGAACACTCCCTTATATACTCAAATTAGTTGTTCTCGAAAGTTCTTGTTTTGGAATGTTCTAGATGTTTGGAATAAGGGGAAATACATTTGACATTGGAAAAGAGCTTTTTGTTTCTTCCATAAATTAGATATGCAGTTTTCCAACAGATGGCGCTGTAGTAGTATAAAGCTCTGTTCACAACAATATCTAAGCCAAACGAAAATCATAAGCTATTAGGAAATCAATTTAAATTGCTTATACACCATAGTCGGAGTAAGTTGAAACAACACGAGTTTTCTTTTAATTATAAATATTGACATTTTATCAGCCAAGCTTACAGCACATTTTAGCTTTTAGGCACACTCTCCTCTACCCACCTAAAAATAAAAAAAAAAATAGTTTTCGAATACTTCTAGAAATCGGCAACTAAAATTCGAATTTAAAAAAAATACAAATTAGTTTTTTTATACATTTTTATTTTCTTTCTTCGTGACCTTTTATTTAATTAAATAATGTGATTTTCTAAAGCATTCCATAAGCAATTGGCTGGAACCAACTATGTCGAATTTTAATTTAAAAAAAAAAAAACATTTTTTCACTTGAATATTGGCTTCCTTTGAATATTCAACCACAACAATAAGGTTGGCATAATCTAATAAGAGATTCTAAAATGTGAAAACTTTGTTTTAATGAGTTTTGGCAAAATTAGAAGAAAATTGGGGCTTTGCTTGGTGACAAGCATCTTTAAAGCCAAATATTCTAAGGGCACAACAGTTCGTAGAAACCCTGAACAAACAATTCCCAACCTAAAGCCCACTTTAGGATAAACATTATTTTTTATACATTTTTATTTTAAAACCGGACCGATGATTTTTTTTTAATTAAATTTTAATAATGGCGAGCCGAGAAACGGTACAATTAATTTTAAAAATTTTTTAATCCTAAAGGACTATTCACATGAGAGCGACCAACGACCAACGAATAAAAACACAAATGGGATTTAAAACATATATAAACATAAATTCTTCACAAAAACTCTACAAAAGGGTAGCAATCTAGTATAATATTATGTTAATTTATAAAAATTTGCGCTTTAATTGCTAAAATGAGAGAAATTTGAGAAAACAAATTGGTCGTAGCAATTATATTGCAATTCGCGACGACCAATTTATTTTCTCAAATTTCTCTCATTTTAGCAATTACAACGGAAATTTTTATAAATTAACATTAAATTATACTAGATTGCTACCATTTTGTAAAGTTTTTGTGAAGAATCTATGTTTATATATGTTTTAAATCCCATTTGTTTTTTTATTTATTGGTCGTTGGTCGCTCTCATGTGAATAGTCCTTAATATTCTTCTTAAGGTTTAAACAGTTATGTGTAATAAATCCGTTTAATAGAATTGAAGATATAAATTTTTTTACGCAGAACTTTCTGGATTTTTTTTTGAGATTTTATAACAAGCAAAATTTACGAAAAAAAATACAAGAAAAAAGCGTAATATCTTCAATTCTTTTAAAAGGATCGTCAAGTTCAAGGTGTTTTGACAGAGCATAACTTCTTGTTTTTAATAAATACATTGAACTCGGTATACCACTGACACAAAAATACAGACAGGCACAGACAGACGGATTTGTGGGTGTTACTTTCTTCATGATCTCTATCATCATTATCATAAATTGGAAGTCTCGAGTCCAATTTTTTTTTCCAAATGCAAAACTTGCCCTATAGTGCCTATGTCGCAAGAAAAAATTGGAAGTAGAATATTACTGACAGTTTTTAAATATGTCCATAGGTGATAGGGTTGCCAGCTTTTTCTTACACCTCGGAGAAATAAATGGCTAAAATAATAATAAAAATCACGGGATTTCAACATATTGCCCGGGACAAAATAAGAAATCATAATATGCGTATAGATCAAAATAAATAAATTCTTTTATTAATTACTAACTAAATGACTTTTTTGTCATTATAGTCATTTGCAAATATTTTGCTTTTGTCAATTTTAATGACATATGTCAGTTTGCAAAAATATATTCCTTGTTAAGTTAGGTTTGTTTAATTGAGATGTTAAAATTAATTTCTTAAGGTTGAATCACAATGCAGCGATTGTCCCTTATCATTGTAAGATATTTATGTACATTAGGCATTATTTTGTGAGTTTGAGTAACAACCCGGGAAAAAAGCTGCCCCGCCGGGACAGATGAATTTATGTCTGAAATCCGGGTCATTCCGGGTAATTCGGGACGTCGGGCAATGCTAATAGGTGCTGTAACTTTTTGAATTGTTAAAAATACGGATTAAAACGGACGCACAATAAGGCTCTTGTTTGAAATATATACAGAGACTTAAAGTTTACTAAACCAAGTGACTTACAACTCACAACCAATCTTGCTTGCGTGTCAGCATCAGGAATGGAGAGGAAGTGCAATTTTTTACCATTCCGAATGGTCAAGATTAGAAAAAGTTTTAATGACAAGAGATGGTATTGGATTTTTCAATACACCCCCGAAATAAATTTTTTAAGTGGCTAGTAATCAAACCTGGTGCAGGGAAATAAGTCCCCAGGAACTAAGTCCACTGAGGGACTAAGTTCTCACTTGAGGTGGGAAATAAGTCCCCAGGAACTAAGTCCACCGAGGGACTTAGTTCTCACTTTACTAAAGTGGTCTTTGTTCCCATTAAGTGAGAACTAAGTCCACTTTCTTATGGGAAATTAGTACACACTCGAAAGTATATATATTCTCATGGCTCAACATGGGAATTTATTTCACATTCAAAGGGAACTAAAACCCACAGTTTTTACTTGCGATAAAGGTACTATAGGGCAAGTTCTGCATTTGGAAAAAAAAATCGAACTCGAGATTTTGATCAAAGTTGACATTACGATGATAGCGAAGACGAAAAAAGTGGGTCCGACAATTCCGTCCGTCTGTCTGTATGTCTGTATGTCTGTATGTCTGTATGTCTGCATGTCTGTATGTATGTACCTCGAACTACGGCCTAAACTACCGGAGGTATTTTCTTCAAACTCGGTACTTAAGGGTCTTCGGTGATTCCCTAGAGGAGAAATTGAAATTTTTTTTTTTAGCTCTAAAACTAACGGTACCCCCCATACACCCGTAATGCAAAGTCTTATTTATCTCGAAAACGGCTCTAACGATTTTGATAAAAAAAATTAGGTGTGATATTATGGACATGGACTATATTTTGGTTAAAAAAAAATTTGGGGGGAAATGTTATTAGGGGTACCTGTCATAGAACGGTTTTTTTTATTTTCGAATTTCTCACCAACGGCTCTAACGATTTTAACCAAAATTTTTATGCAGGAGCTGCCTTGCATTTGAAAAAAATATAAATTAAAAATTTTTTCGAAAAAATAGTTTTTGGATTCTTAAAAAAATAATACAATTTTTTTTTTTGAAAATTCAATTTCTTGAAAACCGATACACGATTAAATTTTTAAATTACGTTTTAAAATGTATTTTAATTTGCATACCAATTTTTTTTTATAAATAAATAAATTTAGTACACAAAAACATGTTTCAGTGTGTCTGTATGTCTGTACCTCTCACTACAGCCTAAACCACTGGACCTATTTCTTTCAATCTCGGTGGTTAAGGGTCTTCGGTGATTCCCTAGAGGAAAAATTGATTATTTATCTCGAAAACGGCTCTAACGATTTTGATAAAAAAAATTAGGTGTGATATTATGAACTTAAGCTACATTTTGGTCAAACAAAATTTTGGGGCAAAATGTTATTAGGGGCACCTTCCATAGACCCGTTTTTTTTATTTTCGACTTTCTCATTAACGGCTCTAAGGATTTTAACCCAAAATTTTCAGCAGGAGTCCCCTTAAGTTTAAAATAATATTGTATATAAAAATATTCGAAAAAATATTTGTTGGGTTTTTTTGAAAATTGTTTTTTTTTAAATCAATATCTTCAAAACCTATGAACGGTAATTTTTTGAAATTATTTCCTAAAATCAATATTATTTAATACTTAAAATTCGAATCCCACATTTTTTTCTTAAAAAATTTTAGAGAAATTTCTTATATAAAAAATTTATTTAATAATAAAACGTTTTTTAAAGTTTATTTGCATAAATTCGTGCATTTTATTTGTAACGAATTTCCCACTTTGCATGGGAACAAAGACCACTTTAGTAAAGTGGATTTCGTTCCCATTAAGTGAGAACTAAGTACCTCAGTGGACTTAGTTCCTGGGGACTTATTTCCCACCTCAAGTGAGAACTTAGTCCCTCAGTGGACTTAGTTCCTGGGGACTTATTTTTCTGCACCACCAAACCTACCCCTTTTGCATGACAGTCCAAATTACTGACAATTATACGAGGGGGTACTAACAAATAAATTAAGTGGAAATAACTTATATATCGTAAAGAACTAAAGAGTTCGTGCTGAATTGTGTTGTATAATAAACTAAGAGAGCTCTGAACACACTCTGCTCTGAACTTACTGTCTTAACTCAGATTCTGCTCAATGCTCTGCTCAGTGCTCAAATGAAATATGCCTATTGAAAGGTATAATACAAATTTTACAATACATATACTTACGATGTATTTTTAAGTTGCCTTCATTGGTAACCTCATAGAAAGGACTAAATGTCACCGGACGATCTCTTGTCAGCCATCGTGCTCGAGGAGTAGGATTACCCACAGCTAAACATTCCAAAACCAAACCTGTTCCGACAGCCTTTCGTATTGTTTGCCCGAACGAAGCTATTCGTGCCGGTGCTGCAAAAATAAAATTACAAATGTATCCTTTCATCCATTCCGCTTGCTGATGATGGGTAGGATCTTAATGGCAACGTTGCTTTCCCAATAAAAGGATTAAGTATATTAAGGAAGGGTATTATGGGACGGAAATGTGACATCGGTTTGCAGGGCTGCTCCGGTAAAAAGGAAATTGTTTTGAAAGGGGTTTTTGAAATTGCATTCGAAGGTACCACATTTTGAGGATTTGCACAAAATATTATGTATACGTTGCAATGTAGCAATGACTATTTTACTGATGCTTCGAGCCATTTGCATTCAATTCTGACATCCTATTTGGATGTATGTTTGTATTTAAATTTGTGGCCTTTAGGAGGTTAGGTAGGAGAAAGCAGAACAGTCATATAATAATGGAATGCGATTGCAGCATCGCAGCACTTACCTCGTGTATTTGTTGCTTGGGCAACCACTGATGTCGGTTCACCTTCCCCCACAGATGTTGAGGCTGATACCCAAAACTCGTACATTTGGTTCTCGACTAGTCCTCTGGATTCGAACGTTATCGGATATCCGTATTCATCTACCCGCACCATGTGAGCTATTTCCATTCAAAAGATGTGACGAGGGCATCGAGTATAAGGATACGGATATGGTATTAAATATGGGCAGAACATTTAATTTATTAGTTTTATCAGTTTTTACACAAAAGGCAGCTTTTATCTAGTGGTTGGTTTGTTAAGAGTTTGTTATAATGTTGTGATACTTTTTTGTTTATTCAACACTTTTATGAGCGTTTATATATGTATCTATAAGTGTATATGGCTTTTTATATGAAAATTAGATGTTCACCATTAAAATTAAACACTGCTGCTGCTAAAAATCTTTTTTTTAATTTTTTTTAAGTCAACAAATTTATCAAAGCAATGAACTTCCACGTCCATGTGCATTTTATGTTTTTTTGATAGTAGCTTATTTGTTAAACCATATTATTTCATGGATGGGCAATAAATAATAACCAGATTTTTTCAATGGTGCTTTCAATTTAAAGCTTATTTTTAATTAATTAGGGACAAGAACAGTTGATATTTCTATAAGACTTGTTTATTCTTAAATAGAAATTTTAAATGATTACTTTAAATAATTCATTTCGCCAATTATTAATTCAATTTAATTAATCATACATTTCTTTAGCCAACATCAAATCTTAGGATTGGTTGTAAAACCAATATATATATGCGTTTAAAGGATATCAAATACAAAATTCAAGAAGGGTTTTGTTTTGGGGGTTTGTCGCTTGAAATATTGATTTGTGTATCAAACTTATCACTTCAATTCACTTTTTGAAAATAGGAAATAAGTTCGCTGATCTCGACGAGAACTCAAGAATTAAAGTTTTTTGCATGAAATCTCCCAGAAAAGGTCGATTAGGTTCACTTACATTTGTAGGAAAACCCGAAACGAAGTTTATTTCTTTAAAACTGATAGTGTACCTTATAGAATACCTAATACCGAGAGAACTTCCCCAACCTGAAACACCCTCAAATTTATGTAAGAGAAAACCATTTGTTATTGTACTATTTCTTTGCTATCTGTGAATACGAATATATGTTTCATAAATCAACATAATGATGGATTTACTTCAAAAAGATATAAATATGTATGTGAGAAGCTTTGAGTGGATTTTCAGATTTTTTTACATAAACAATACCGATAAGCCACCTTAAAGACGCCATTCTGGTGGTACATTGGGATTTGTTTAAATTTAGCTTAGTTTTTTTAGCATAAAAAAAACTCCGAGCTCACAGAACAAAACTAATTTACGCCGTTATGTTGCTGTTGCAATTTATCAACAAGAAAAGAAATTACAAATATAGTGTAAACAAATGAATTTTGGAGGGTGAAATGTACGAACATTTCATGATCTGTTTTACTGAAAATAGATTTATCATTAGGTACATTAAAAGGTCCTTAACTTTCATTCAGTGACCGTTCCACCTTAGTTTTGGTCGCATTAGATCCAGAATTAGGAAGGAAACTTAAGGTATGTGACATAAGGAGTATGTACCTATATCAAATTTCAGTTTGAAAAACGTTTACTCCACCTTCCCCCTAAAAAAACATCGTTGGAATTTATAAAGGGTTTCTCAATAAGGGGCTGTTTGATGTTTAAATGGGCAAGGGATAATCTTACCCTCAAATCGTTCTGCAGAGTGCAAATCGTGGCGTACGCTGTGTGGCAAGTAGCTCCATCCTGCTAGAACTACACCGTCTAGGTCATAATAAATTGGTTATCATCATTCTGTAGCGCTCGCCATTGGCGGTGACCATCCCACGAACGTCTCTTTCGAAAAAGTACGGATCAATGACACCACCAGCCTAAAATCTACACTAAATGGAAACATTATCATCTGGTGAACTTTGTGTGATTTGGTGTCATCCCATATACGGCAATTTTGCTTGCCAATTATCCAAAAATGCCCCTCCTCGCGAATGTTTTCGGCGTTCTTTTGACGAACAAATGTTGGCTGATTGATTACCGAACCGGTCGTTTCAAAATTGGCCACCAAACGTTGAAGAGTGGCCTGTGAAGGACCACCATAAAATGGGCGCCGCTGGCAACTTTTGCGCAAACAAACACTCATTTTAATAATAAAGTCTTATCATTAGGATGTGCTATTAAATCGTTAAACTTTCCATAGTGATTTTGTATCAGTAACTAAATAATAAACACTAGTTTTGAGAGATGTCAGAAAAACAATATAATCACACAGGCCACCAAAATCTGTCCACACCAATTGAAAAACACTTTATTATTGTCCCAACCCAAGGTTTTATTATTCGAAGATTTTTCTTGTTTTAGGTCTGTACCTACCTAGATATTGTAACACAAGTTCTATTTGACTTTTACCAAAACAAACAGAAAATAAAAATGATTTTTTGACACCGTGACATTTTTGATATCAAGTGACATAAAAGTCATTTTGTTTGTTGTTGTTGATGTCTTATATTGACTGGAGGTTTTGACCTTATATTGACTAAAAAGTTAAATAATATTTCTCAAAATAAAATTTTGTGGGTACTCAGCAAGACAAATTTTATACCAGAGATGAATATCTATTATTTATGTATTTGTTTATAATGATTAGCTCCACACAGATCCCAATCAATTCAAAGAACATGTAAATGTATCTATATATGTACATAACTATTACTCGTCCTCCCGTTTCAATTCAAAGGCGCTTACAAAATTTCCTTATATCTAGAAACACCAATACAACATTGTAGGAATCTACAGCAACAAAAAGCATTAAACAAAATTAAATCCTGATACCTATACCTACATATGAACATTGCCGCAGCTAAAAAGGTACGAATGCATCTATAAAATTAGATAGAGGAAGTATGTCCGTATGCTACTAACATTTTGCTTGTCCTTTGCGGCCGGCCTCCCTTGAGTATACTGTATAGTGTGATATTATACCGTTACGATTCTTCGGAGGCAGCCATGAAATCAAAATAGAATCGGCCGTAAGCGCAGCTGCTTTTATGGCAGCTGGTGCATCAGGAACATCATCCTCTGTCTGGCAGTAGATTGGATTGCTTGCCAAGCCATCACCTGATGATGTGTATGCCAGGACCCGTATGGAGTAGTTTGTTGCCTTATGTAACGTGTGCAGGTATGTCTCCAAATTAGATGTTCTTTTGATTTCCATTTTTGATGCAAAGTCATCTGTGAAAGAAATTTAAAAAAAAATATAGTAAATTGGATAACTCTTGGAGGATTGTGGTTGGGTTTATTAGGAACACAAAAATGATTTAAGATTGTCATGAGTACTATAATATAAGTAATTTTGTGCGCACAGCTTAATACTATAATAATTGCATTTTGCAATACGAACCTATACTATATTAACATATGTAGGTATCAATAAAGTGTAAACTATTTAACGGCGACGGATCATGTTCCAACAGCCAATCAGTTACACCTACATTGACGCTTTTTTTAACTAGCCTAGTCTAAAAGGAGAAATGAAATCATTCAAATTTTTGGCCTCAAAAAGTCGGTTGTTTGTGATTTTTTCTACCGATTAGTTTGTTGTTATTTGGTGTTCAATCTACTATACTCTGTCCGATAGAAATTGTCAGTACATACTTTATGGGATAGCTTTTTCAAAAACAGTAGCGCGCCTTACTAGGTATAAAAAGTGTTTATCCATCCACCCATGAATTTTTCTGTGCATCTGACTTAGATCAAACTGTTAAATTTCAATTTCAACCCTCATTAAATATTCATTTAATGTAGGGTTACCTCAGTCAATTTAGTAGGTAGGTAGGTAGGTTGGAGTGGTTGTCTAGTTGTTGTTGATTCACTTAGACCTCAAGGATCCGTTGTGATACCACTAAAGAAGTTACTCATGGGAGAGTAATGAATTTAAACAAACCATTTCGTGCTTTTAATAAAGTTAGAGAGACATTTTGTGTCGATTGTTGCCAGTTCACTGGTATTATCGAAGAAGGGATTACCTAGATAATTATTCCTTCTATTGGAGAGTGCTGGACATGTACATAGAAGGTGTTGGACTGTTTCCTCTTCCTCCTCGTCCATGCAGCTTCTACAGAAGTCATTTGTGTAGACTCCTAGCCTCAAGGCATGTCTACCTATGAGGCAGTGTCCTGTTATAACTCCTATTGTAGAGCTTATATTTTGTCTGCTCAGGGAGATCAAGCCTTTTGACCGTTTTAGGTCTATGCTTGGCCATATTTGTTTAGTTGCCAGGCAGGTGGTACCCTGTGACCATCTAGCATTTGTTGATTCTAGAGCATATTGTTTGAGAAGATGTTTGCATGTAGCAAGTGGTGTTCCTATGTTATGTTTTTGTCTAACAGTAGGCAGAAGTGTTCCGTTTTTGGCGAGCTCAATTTAGTAACCTGCCTTCTTTTTTTCCTTGTGTTTCAGTTGAGGTTCTTTTGATTTTAGGTATTTTAAAAAAAGTCCTTAGTGATATAAAATGTTTGCCATTTCAAAATGCTTAATATGGCATATCTGTGACAGCTTTTGTAAGAATAGCACTTATGGAAAACAAAGAGAGTGTAAGCATCCCTTTCTTCCCGTACTGAAATCGAACAGAGTATAAGAACAAATCTGTCGTACCAACGTTCATGAAGTGTGATATCTGTTCTTATGATTAATTATAAGTTTCATAATTTTCTTTAATATATATATACCTATGAATAGGTATATCTCGGTGCAATATTTTAAAATTATTTCACACTTTTATTGAAAATGATAGTAAGGCAAAG
This sequence comes from Philhelius festivus, assembly GCA_963931855.1. NCBI lineage: Eukaryota > Metazoa > Arthropoda > Insecta > Diptera > Syrphidae > Philhelius > Philhelius festivus. Next base: position 90,269,467 of record OZ007555.1, read on the forward strand.
CGTGGAAGCGTGGATCAACTAAAACTTATAGATACACAGTAAATCACATATTTTCTCTACCCTTTTATTAAAGTAAAAATCATCGAATACCTACTTTATTTTTTTGGTATCGTGCTTACTTCACATGACTATTTTACATTTACCGACGCCAAGAATGGTTCGTTTACTTAATTTTTTCAGCGAACTGTCATTGTTTTGGGTGTGTTCAGAAGCATTTTATTAAGAAAATTGCTTTAGTACGATACTAGTTAGAAAATGTTTAAAATTAAGAACGAGTAAGTAAACTAGTTTAAAGTTAGCAAATTGTTAGGCAGTATCTTACTTATACCTTAATAATAGGCTGTTTAAAATTTTGCGCCTGTGTCCTTAAAATTTCCTGCTTAACTGAAACATTTAAGATTATTCTTGTGAAATTAAATCATGCGAACAAAAAATACATGCACTATTGTTTAAATGCATTAAAAGCTAATACCTAAACTATAGGCCATAATACATCCAAATTCTTCAAAACATACTTACATAAATACAAAGGTAAATACATAGAAGTACAGTCAAACCATCATTTGACCTCGCGAGGAGGTACTGGCTTACTTGCGAAATATAGAAAATACCAAGTTTAAGCAGTTAGAACTTTGCTTAATACAAAACTAAAACAATATTCGGTTAAACAAATAAAAGGTCTTTCCTCGTTAACAGATCCACAACAACTGATCATAGATCATATCTTTATTCTCTCAGTATATTCTTCTACCTAACCGGTAGGTAGTCTCTTTCACTGCAAATTTGTGTTTGAGAATAAAACAAGTTTCATCAAAAACAACAACGCAAACAAAAAAAAACTATCTATTTATAAGATATAAGATATCTATAATATAGAAGCCATTCGCTTTTAACCTGAATTGAGTGGACATTCTGTTGACAAATGACAACCATCAAACACATCACAAGTGCTCGTTAATGGAAATAAACCGGTTCTACTAAACGCAGTCGTTTACTAAATCGTTCTTAATTTTAAACATTTTGTAACTATAGTATCGTACTAAAGCAATTTTCTTAAAAACTTGCTTCTGTACACACCTAAAACAATAACAGTTCATGCAAAAAGAAACTAAGTAAACATAACTTTTGTGGCGTTTGCAAGCAGCACGATACTAAAAAAATAAAATACGTATTCGATGATTTTAACTTTAATAAAAGTAAGTATGATGCTATATTGGAATAAAATTAGCAAAATCGTTGTTTTAACCTAGTTTCATACTAAAACAGCTTTAACATCGTACTAGTTGAAATTCTTAGTTTTTTACATAAGAGCAAGTTCGACTGGGTCGTGCATTTTATTTTATATTATACGTATACGCGCGCTCAAGGGGTTATGAATACAATGTTAAACACGAGCAATCAGGAAGGTAGGATAGGATAGGATTTCAAAGAAGATACCGATACATATTGGTTTTGAATGTATGCACTTTGCAATGAGTGCGAAATATTGAGCAGGGCAAAGCGTTCCACATTCGTGTAGTGCGGCTAAAAAAAGAATCTTTGTACTTGACAGTACGTCCGAAATTGGGTTCAAGGGTAAACTGATAAGCATTCCTAGAAGTACGGGTATTACCGTTGAATTGTTTGAAGAGAGCACTGTTTATGAAAATAATGATAGACATAAAACATTATTTCAGTCTCCTCGACGCAAGTATGAATAGTTACGCTTTAGCGAAAGTAGACAGCATTGAGTTTTCGAAGCATTTTCTACACGGTTTTTGATTCCCTATTGAACAATACTTTTAAGATCAGAATTTAATGTGGTTATTATACGCTGCCATTGCAAGTCCACATCCGAAGGACAAGGATGTGAATCTAAAAATTCACAAAATACAAAAGTAGTGTGCAAATTCATGCATTTACATAAATGTACATTTGTGGGTACAGATTTTTTTGCCCATCGCCCGATGCAAACTTAGATCCGAGAGAACTTTTGTACGATTGTTTCGCATTTCTAATATTCAGTCTATTTAGCTTATCTCTTCTCTGATTTTTTCTTATTCATAAATAACAGTACCTGTCATCCAAATGCTGAAAAAAACGTTTTTGGAAAATTTATTATGACGGATTTTGATAAATTTTTGTCTGTATCACTAATTTGTACCATCTATTATTCAATATTTATAAGATAATTTCAAATTTAAACATCATTAGCGCACAATAGAACCATTTTAATTGCAGGTACTTTAGTGCAAGTTTTGTATTTGGAAAATAAATCGAACTCGAGAGTTTGATCAAAGTTGGCATCAGAATAATAGAAAACACGAAAAAATGGGTCCCGCAATTCCGTCTGTCCTTTGAAAAAAAAAAATCGAAAAAAAAAGTTTTTGGATCAAAAAAAAATTTTTTCTGAATACCTATTCAATTATATTATTAAATAGTAAGAACTGGAATATAAAATTTTTATACAAATTTTAAGGAAAATTTAGTTCATAAAAAATTATTTCAATATGTTCTATAGCTTAAGTTGCTGAAGCTATTTTCTTCAAACCAGGTACTTGAAAGCTTTCGGTGATACCCAAGAGGAGAAATTGAAATATTGTTTGGCTGCAAATCTAACTGTAAACGCCATATAGTTGTTATGCAAAATCTTTGATAAAAAAAATTAAATGTTTTAACAGCTATCCTTCCCATTTTCTCTTAATACATAAATACACAACATTTTCTAAATTAAATAAAATTGAAAAAGATAGTATAGCTATAACTTAACTTAAATATTAATTTAATTGAACTGAATTATACACATCAACTTACTGTATCTGAATTATTTAATTTTAAATTATAGTCAATGCAATTTTAATACCAAACTAAATTTGAAAAGTGTGAATTATCCTTCAACAACACATTTACGAGTATTTTGTCTTATAAAATAATTTTTTAGGTGTAACTGAAATTTAGTACGAAAGAGCGAACAAAATGTTAAGTCACTAAAAAAGTCTGACAAGATTTTTCATTTTAACAAATTCACTTGGTACCCCTTGGCATAATGTTTAGTGGGTTGGACTGTCATGCGGAAGGTCTTGGGCTCGATTCTCAGCCGCTGCAAATAAGTTTTTTTCAAGGGGTTTACTGCCCCTTACGAGGAATTGACAAGTCATCTAAGAGTATCTCTTGCCATAAAAAGTGCTGCTCATTAGTTCGGAATCGGCAGAAAATTGTAGGTCCCCTCCATTCCTGATAACACGCACACAGGAATGGTTGAGAGTTGTAAGTAAGTCCTTAGGTCCTGGTTCTCTTTGAGCTGTTGCACCTGAATATTTATTTATTTAAATTGACTTGAGTCGATTTTGTTGCAGACACGTTGATCGTTTACATGATTGCCTTGAATTTCCCCAGTTTCGGTGTTGTTTTTATCAATAAGCTATAGGCAAGTTGTACGTCGCAGACGGTCGCTTGGCTTTATTGTCATCAATTGGGAAGATTTACATCCAATGGACACTACGCAACACAGGATCACATTCGAATTTGAAAAAAATATTGTGTATACAAATTTTCGAAAAAATATATTTTATTTAAAAAAAAATCAATTAAAATTTTGGGAAAAAATTAACTTTTAGGTTTTTAAATTATTTCCTGAAATGTATATCATTAAATACTTAAAATTGAGATCCCAATTTTTTTTTGGGAAAAATTTTGTATGTAAAAAATTAATTTGATAATTAAACGATTTTTTAATCTTTGTTTGCATAAATTCGTACTTTTCTAGAAATCAGATGTAGTATATTCCGAAATTAAATATAAGCTTCAGGGGCTGAGGCTGTAGGTCGATATAACCAAAACTGACAGATGAAATTAAGGAAACCATTTTTTTTGTGCTATCTCGACTCCGTGAGTATCTTTTTTACGAATATTTGACAAGATTACAGCCCACTCCGGTATTTGCGTAAGTTTATTTTTCCCTTAAGCCAAATTTTCTATGTTGGGACTTAAATAAATCAATCTAATCCAACCTTACCTATTTCTTTTAAAATACATAGAAATTTCAGTTTATGCTAATCTTCAAAAGAAGCGATATACGAGTATTTGACAGTTGGCTTATTACGGTTAAGATGGCGCGTCGTCGTAGTCACAGGTGCAGAAGAAACCACTCAATAAGGTATTTACGTAAATACTATAGGGAAATAATGAATGACATACACATTTATTTGTTTTACGCAATCTCCCTTTCCTACAATTTTTCAAAGTTCAGATTATTATCATACACCAAAAAATGGTTATAAAATTAGAAATAGTTACTTACTCTGGTTCACAAGTGGTCGGTAAAAAATCTTGTATCCTTGGATAATCCCACCATGAAATTGCAGTAATGGCTCCAGCCAGGATATTTTTAAACTCTGAGAAGAAAGTGCGGAGCAGTTAACAGTTTGCGGTGCCGCTTCCGGAACTATCAAATAGCAAGTGAAATATATGTATATGTATTTATCGATATATAGTTAGGAAGATATTTACTAAGACATGGGCTACAAAAATGTATACTTATAACATACCTCCTTCTAAAGTAGTTCCTAGCACAGCGGCACTCCAGGGACCCGAACCAAAACTATTGAGAGCTCGGACTGTAACCGCATATCTTGTATATTTTCGAAGATTACGAAGCGTTGCCTTTGTAGTGGCCCACCCACTAACGACTACAGATTTTAATGAATTATTTACTACGCTTATGTAATTGATGTTTTGCTTTTCTTCGGTACAATTCACCATGTAACCGATGAGCTCCCCGTTCCAGGATTCTCTTGGAGGTATCTTTAAACAAAATGGTTATAAAGCTTAAATTTATTAACTTTCGCCCATATATTGACAAACCTGCCATGTGACGATAAGCTCACTTTCTCCACCAGTTTGGACTTGAACATTTGATGGCGCTTCTGTGGGAGCTTCTTCCTGCGTCTTAAGCACTATGGGTTCTGTGAACTGACTCCTTTCGATTTCATTTATTGCTTGCATGCGAATGAGGAATGTGGTGGCTGGAGTAAGACCCGAAACAATAGCATTTTCCCGTAGGTCAGTGTCGTAGCTACCAAAATGTAAACCTTAATTCCAAAATGACAACAACAAAACCTGCTAAAGATAAACGGATACGATACCTCTTGCTGACACTCGTTGAAGGTAAGGTAGCGTTAATTATATTAGGGCCACTCCATTCGTTTTTGGCCATGCCTAGGGCCGAATGGCTCTGCAGATATTTCAACGGTTGATACTGTACGAGATAACTGAGGACGGGGGAATTGCCGTCGAAAGGTCGTCGCCATGAAAGCTTGACGGTGCGACTGCCTACTTCGAAAACTTCTAAACTGGAAGGGATGTCGGGTCGCTCTTGTACGGCAAGGAATATAACTTGTTCGCTACGGCCATACGGATTCTCAGCTATACATTTGTATACACCAGAATCATGCCGGTCCGAACGAGATATAGATAGTTGAGAATCAACACCTTTGTCTGTTTTCATTTCGGCAATGCTAAAGCGGTAGTTGTTCAAATCGATGCGCCCATTGTTGTGCGTCCATGAGATGGTTATGGGTTCATCGCCCTTGGCATGACATTGTAGGGTGACTGGATCGTTCCGGCGGGAAGAAATATTTCGGGCAGGTTGCTCGAACCGGGCGGGTTCTGTTAAAGGATTAAATTTGAAATAGGTATATGATCATAATTTGCATAGGTTTTAATTAGATAAATACGTATGTATATTGGATTGAAGAGTATTATGTAAAGAATTTTAATGGGAAATCGCAAACTGATATGGGCTTACCATTCACGTTAATACGAATAATTTTCTTGAGACCAGCACCGATGTCATTTGCTGCCTGGCACATGTAATATCCTTCGTCTGCATCAGTTGCCAAATTCAGCACGAGTGAGTGATTTCGCATGTTGAGCGGCTTAAAGTCCTTTGATACTTTTCCTGTTCGAAAGAAAGTTTCCACAAATGTTATGTATGTATGTATTTTTGTATAAGAAGGTATGTACGAGTATATCGTGGGTATATTGAATTTAATAATGTAAGAAAAAGTTGTAACCATTATAAATACAAAATAGTTTTGACTGAAAAAATTTTCTTTTTATAGTACGGTGCTTAGAAATATTTGCATTTGAAAAAAGATGAGCTCGAGATTTTGATGAAAGTTGACATTACAACGATAGAGAACACGAAAAAATTGGGTTCCCCAATTCTGTCTCTCTGTCAATCTGTACATAATGTACCTTGACCGTCAGCTTAAACCGATGAAGCGATTTTTTTCAAGCTTGGTACTCAGGAGCAAGAGTATTCGGTGTTTCTCTAGAGGAGAAATTTGATTTCCTGCCGTACAGGAAAATTATTATTTATCTCGAAAACGGCTCCAACGATTTTGATAACAAAAATGAGTTTCCTATTGTAGGCAGTGTTTAAGAAAATATGATATTAACGGTACCTGTCATAGAACCATTTTTATTTGATTTTGACTTTCCCATTTACAGTTCTACCGATTTCGATCAAAATTTTTATACGGGACCTCCTTCGAATTTGAAATAATATTAAGTTTGAAATTTTTGGAAAATATATACATATTTTTTTGAATTTAAAAAAAAAAAAAAACATCGATATATTTTTGGAAAAATGAATATCTTGATTGTTTTTCGAAATTATATTCTTAGATGTAGTTATTAAATACTTAAAATTGGCATTCCAATTTTAACTTGTGATATAATGTATGTATATAAGTGCGAAACGCACCTTGGAGTTGAGGTCACTTGAACTTTTTAATTGAATTTAATTCAATCACTCCACTTAAACAGAAATAATTTTCATTTCTCTATGTATTGATTTAATAGTCTGACCACGGACATTGTTGTTCTAGGTGTCTGAATTTAATCAAATTCCCCTAGAACGATAAAATTCACAGTCTATTAAAGCTGTAAATTTTATTAGAGTCGGTAAACATCGACCAATATTTGCGTCTTAGAAGGGTACGACAACATCTAACTGATGAGCCCACTGTCGTACCTGGGCGAAACGCACCTTGGAGTTGAGGTCACTTGAACTTTTTAATTGAATTTAATTCAATCACTCCACTTAAACAGAAATAATTTTCATTTCTCTATGTATTGATGTATATAAGTACTATAGGGCAAGTTTTGCATTTGAAAAAAAAAATCTAACTCGAAATTTTGATAAAAGTTGACATTAAAATGATAGAGAACACAAAAGAAGTGGGTCCCGCATTTCCGTTTGTATGTCTCTATATCTGTATGCCTGTACCTTGACCTACAGCCGCTGGAGCGATTTTTTTTAAAGTTCGTATTTAAGGTTCTTCGGTTATTCCCTAGAGGAGATTTTTTTAGCTTTAAAACTAACTGTACCTGCCATACAGCTGTTATGCAAAATCGTATTTACCCCGAAAACGGCTGTAACGATTTTACAAAAAAAAAATTAAGTGTAGATACCATTATGGGCATGACCGAAATTGTGTTAAAAAAAAAAATATAAGAAAAAATGTTACTAACGGTAACTATCAGAAAACGGTTGTTTTTATTTTCGATTTTCTCATTGACTAATCTAACGAACTCGACTAAAATTTCTACACAGAAGATTCTTTGAAAAAATATTGTTTATGTACGTTTTGGAAAAATGGTTTTTGATTAAAAAAATTATTTTTTTCTTAAATATTAGTACACTGAAAAAAGGTTATCAATTTATTTTCGAAATAATGTTCTTAAATGTATATTATTAAATACTAAATACTAAAAATTTCTTTTATAAAAAACTTTAAGGACAGTTAAGTTTATAAACAAAACATGTTTCAGTATGTCTGCGTCTGTACTTCGAACTACAGACTAAGTCACTGGAGTTAAAAATAACTTTTTGTATTTACAAAAGAACATAATATTTTTACTTGCGACTTATAGGTAGATACTATAAGGCAAGTTATGCATTCGTAAAAAAAATCGAACTCGAGATTTTGATCAAAGTTGACATTACGATGATAGCGAAGACCAAAAAAGTGGGTCTCGCAATTCTGTCTGTCTGTCTGTCTGCCTGTCTGTCTGTCTGTCTGTCGGTTCGACTACAGCCTAAACGACTCGGCCGATTTTCTTCAAACTTGGTAGATATGGGTTTTAATTTTTTCCCCCGGACGTTTTTTTCTGTTTTTTTTTTAAGACCAAAAATAACGGTACCTGCCATACGATTTTTTTTTCGAAATTTTATAAATATTTTTTTTTTCTCAAAAACTGTCCCACAGAATTTTTAAAAAAAAATTTGAAAAATTTCATTTGGTTAAAACTAGCTAATGGTTGAAAAAAAATTTACAAAAAATTGTTATTTTTGGTAGCCCCCCTGGGTCCATTTTTTTTGTTTTTGATTTTCTCGAAAACGGTGCAGCCGATTTAAATAATTTTTTTTTATGCCAAAGCTCCTCCAAAGTTTGAATATTATTTCATATTCAAATTTTCAATTTTTAATTTTTTGGATTTAAAAAAAAAATTCAAATTTTTTTTTTGGAAACTCAATATTTCGAAAACCCCATGCTCCATTTTTTTTTAAACTTGACAAATAAAAGTTTCTTAACATAGTCAACAAGATTTAAGAAAAAAAAAATTTGTTTTATCTAAAACTAACGGTACCTTCCATACAAATTTTAAAAAATGGTTTTCGAAAATCGTATTTTTCTCGAAAACGGATCCGAGAATTTTGCTAAAATTTTTTTTCTTTTGATTAATTCTTACGATCTATGATTTAATAAAAAAAAAATTTAAATCTAGATATTACTGACTGTACCTACCATAGAACGATTTTTTCGAATTTTGAATTTCTCATTATCGACATAACGGATTTTAATGAAATTTTTTATAAAGAAGCTCCTAAAAAGTTTAAAAAACATTGCATTTAAAAGCTTAAGAAGAAATATTTTTTAAATTTTTAGAAAAAAAAGTAATTTTTTTTTTGAAAAATTCGATATATCAAGAACTTTGGAAATTAGACTTTTATTCGTACAATAATAAAAACTTAAGGTTGGCGTACCAAAATTTTTTCTTAAAAATGTTTTAAAAATTTTGTACATAAAAGCTTATTTTTTTAAGGAACCACTACAACGACTTATAATTTTTGTTCCTGCATAAATTCATATTTGCATAGCATTCTGTTTTTATCTCTTACTACTAAAAGAATTTAAAAAATTCATTTTAGCTTTATGAACAGTTTTCTCTAATAACATTCGTTTTTAAAATTCCTAATCTATTACATAGGAGCAAGTTCGTGCGACCCAGTCGTGCATTTTATTTCTTTGAAAATAAGTATCTTAAAAACGAGGGAATGATTATTTTTCGGAATTGTTTCCTAAAATGTATATTATTAAATATTTAAAATTGACATCCCAAATTCTTCTTAGGAACAAATTTAAAGAAATTTCTATGTTTGCATAAATTCATACTTCTCTTGGAATCAGACGGCTATTTTATGCAATTGAACATTTTCCAAGTCAAATTTCTTCCATAAAAATCTCGAGCTGTGTATAATCGTAAGAAAATAATATATAAAAATCAATTTTATAAGCAAAAGCGGTAATTTTGGTGGATTGTATTAGATTAATACAAGTTTTCTGCAGACTTGAATATATAGAAATCAAGTAAATTTTCTCAAATAAATTCAAATTTTATCTATGCTCTGAGTTCGTCTGCCATGTCTTGAACTAGTTCGATAGCCCAATTTAAGAATTTTTGTAGCCCAAAATCGGAATCGAAGAACTGGACCAATACCAATACAAAAATTACTATTGCCCAAGATAAGATTTGGACTATTTATATATTTATTATGATCGTTATGTTATCGGAAATTTTGGGAAAAATAGCCCAATTTCCGGAAAATAGCCCAATCTGGAAAGCCTGAGTCCAACCCCAACGTGAACACCGTCTTGAAATTAACGATTAAAAAGCCAATGATAAGTTTAAATGATAGCTGCGTATGAAAATGTATAACTGTAACGAGCAAGTATTTTCGACCACATTTTCATTGATGCGAGGATATGAACTAAAAATACAGATCCATATGAATTTTGTGAGAAAGCGGAGATACTCGTATGTCTGTTAATTTCAGCGACATGATAGTTATGCATTTATATCTACATACATATAAAGATCTATGTATATTCATCTTTTGTAAGACTTTTTTGGTTTAAAGCATAAGTGAAAGGAACAAATTGTGAAAAAAAATAGATTTGCGGCTTGATTTGAATATATCCAAAGTTACAAAGTAAAACAATAGATCTTAATTAAATTAAATTTAAATTTGTCCAACAAATCAGACGCCATTGCGTTTGAACATTTTGTTCTATAACATTGTAATGTTCAAATATTTAAAACTAATGTGCATCGGTATCTCCTTTTAAACCCTTCCTTGTTAACTTCCCATAGGGAGTTATTGTAATCGGTCCGATTTGTCAAATTGGAATTTTTGACATTTCTCGACATTTCAAGGTCCCTAGAGGCTATATCAATCATTTTTAGAGAGATGTCTGTGTGTGTGTGTGTACGTACGTTCGTACGTTCGTACGTTCGTACGTTCGTACGTCCGTACGTTCTTGTACCATTTTTCGTCGTCGATATCTCAAGAACGAGTAAAGATATCAACTTCAAATAAATTGTGTTTAATAGATAATAACTTCGAAAGAGGCTGAAAGGGCGTTTATTAAAATTCAGTGAGTAGTTTTTTCACTATAACGGTTTAAGAAAAAAGTAAAAATTTTGGTTAGTTTCAAATATCTCACGAAAAAATAATGCTATTGACTTCAAATAAAATTTAATGTAGTCATTATAAGGTCATACAAATTTAATATGAATATGGAAAAAAATGAATTTACCGTTATTTTTTTAAATTAAAAAAACTGAAAAAAAAATTTTCATAACCGAGATATTCTAAGAACGGAAAACAATTTGAAACTCAAAATAATTTTATTTTACGAAAAATAATATGTTTGACAACTGGTGAAAATTTCAAAAAAAATCAATTTACAGTTTTTTTACAAAAAATAAAAAACTATATAAAATTCTATTGAAAATTGGTAAAAATTGTTTTTCGACTCAAATTTCTCGAGAACTAGTAGTGATATTGACTTCTAATTGAGTTTATTTTATACATAGTATAATTTTGTACAATTGGTAAAATGTTGACAAATATTGAAATAATAGTTTTTTTTAAATAAAAAAACTATTAAAAATTCTAGTGAAAACTAGTTAAAATTGTATTTCAAGTCGAATTTCTTGGGAATGAACACCGATAGTGCCTTCTAAAGTATGTTGTTTTATACATCGATACCTTCCCGTAAGAATGTATACTAAGCGACATTTCTAAAATTGTTCAGGAAACGAAAAAAACGAATAAAGTTCTAGTTGAATCATAGTATGCTAAGAGACAATTTTGGTTAAACTAAGTGACATCTAACAAATTTTTTTTGCTCACGATCAACATCAACAATCTCAATTTCAAATCTCTTTAAATAATTAAAATGCTTTTCAATCTTAAAATAATATTTGTTTGAATTTTACAGCTAAAGTTTGTTTCGCTGAAAATTTGGTTATTTGAAAAAAACTAAATATAAAGTTTTCAAGACCACAAATGGGAAGTTATCAGTGTGGGTCGCACCCAGCCTCTTTTTTTCCTAATGCTCGTACTGTGTAAAATCATTCTAAGGGTAGTTAAGTGCGCGCTAATTATAAAAAAGAAATATCAATTATGCAGGATTAAAGTTCGAAGTTCAAACAAACAGTATAGAGTTCTTTCACGTGGAAAAAGAAACAGACCATTTCTCTCATACAAAATTATTCTTTTCTGATCTCAATTTAAATTCTTTACCTTTTCGTCGCATGTTATACGAAGTTCAATTTTTTTGTTTTCTCAAAATACTGAGTGAGCCGGTGGCTGATGGACCAAAGCTGCCCTTCTCTTTCTCAGTACATATATTGAAACAAACACCTGTAGGGAAAAAGGAATAGATGGAAAAGCTTTGTGTATAAACTCTACAGTAATCTCATGGAAAAGAAAAATTATTTATCAACTCGGCTCTTTTGGGGGTGTTGAATTCGACAATATCGATTTTTGTAGACTTAAGAGTTAGGGTGGGTTAGTAATCAATAAAGTGGGCTAATTGTATCGGACGTTAGCCTCATGGCAACGACAAGAATAAGAAATAGAGAACGAAAATTTGTTTGTCTTATTGATTTTTCAACTACTCTGTTTTTTTCTCATGTAGCCCATAAGTGAAACACAACGTTGCTACATATGTATGTATGTACATATCTATGTATAGATATAAATTTGAAACTACCTTAAATAGATATGTGGGTATATAACGGGTCTTTTTTTATAAAAACAGAGGCTTACAAACCAATCTATATACCTATATTTTTATTCTTTATCAAACAATAATAATTTTTAGAATAATGAAATTCTAACAAGCTTTAAAAAGTATACTTAGAGCTAGGTATAAAGTATAATAAAATTTAAGGTATGTACATACATACATAAAGTTTAGAGTAGGTACTGTACATATTACTTGTCCTTATAGGTAGGTATTTTTCATTACATTTTTGTTCAGCTTTTTGTTTTTTGAGTGTACCTACATTATACATACTATTTTCGTTCTACAAAAAATCACAAAGATAGAATTTTTGAATAACAAAAATAATAGTAAAAATATAATACTAAAATTCAAATAAACTACTATATCGTCACCTAATTGCAAGAACTAGGTAACTCGATTTTTTTAGTTTTGAGATATCGACAAAAACGTTTTTTTTTATTACTTGAGTAGGCTTTTTTTAAAGTACTCTTATCAATATAACAAACAAAAATTTTTTTGGTAGGAATTTTTGCTTAGAGTAAAATGGCGAAATATTCGAAAGTAAATATTTATTATTTCTTGAATTATATAATTATTAGCTAAACAATAGCCAGTTGCCTACAATTTATTATTATTTAAGTTTTACTTGCTTCATAATTTGTTCATAATTTTACATTTTTCATAATTGTTTTGCATACATCTTTATTCGTTTCATAAGTTTATTTAGAATTAAAACAATAAAATTTCATAATTATACGTTTATTTATATGTATATTAGATTAGATTAGATTAGATTAGAATCTTTATTGATTGTTCTTAAAAATATACATAAATAAAATTTTAATAAAGAAATTAAAGCATGGCCTATGAGCCGTCTGCCGCTTATCTATAAATTATTATTCTACATAAGAAGATTACAAAGTTTAATTTAAAACAAATTTAAAATAAAATTATTCTTAAAAGAAAAAGAAACCAAAGGTAGAGTTAAAAGCTTTTATAACAGAAATATAATGAACAAGCAATCAACAGTAGTTTTTATATTCAGATATAGGTACAAAAATAAACATAAAAGAGAACCATTTAAAATATATTTAAGAATACAGGCTTAGAAAACTCCCCCTGGTAAATGGTTCTCAATGTCGTTTATGAACAAAGCAAACATTAAAGGGCTTAAAACACACCCTTGTGGGACACCTGTTTCTGACCTAAATTGACCTGATTGATTTTTACCGCTGCATACCACTGCAGACATATTAAACAAGAGCTGTTCATACACCCGAATAAATTTAGTCGAAACCCCAATGAGCGCGAGTTTATACAAAAGGGACCTTCTATTGATTGTATCAAAAGCGGCTTTAAAATCCACAAAGATTGCATATAAGGGCTTTTTTTTTATCAATAAACCGTCTTGCTATAGTAGTCAGTGCGAAAATTTGGTCCACCGTCGACAGGTTGGCTTGAAAACCAGCTTGAAAGCAACTGATTATGTTGTTTGACTGCACCCATCTAGATAGCTTCAGGTATAGGACTTGAGTGAAGAGCTTCCTCAGGAAGCTCAATACAGAAATGCCTCTATAATTTTCCGCTTGATTTTGGTTCCCTTTTTTATATATGGCAGATATTTTCGCCAAGCGAAAACTACTCGGGAAGGCTTCCTCACTAAACATTTTATTTAGAATATTTAGAATATATTCCAAAAACTCAGGAGTTGAATTCTTGTAGAATTCTATTGGAATACCATCCGAGCCAGGGGCTTTATTATTTTTCATTTTGTTGAGTGATGTTAAAAGTTCAAACATAGTGAAATTGGAATCTAACTCTGGGATCAGTATATACGGGATTGCAAAACTTATTGAGTTTTGGTTTGGATCAGGTAACAGAAGGTTTTCAAAATATGAAGCGAGCTGGTCAACGCTGATGCTCAAAGACACTGTATTACTACGTCCTCCCAGTACGCGCACGTTGCACCAAAAAGACCTAGAATCTCTGCAGTCAATGAGATTTTTTGCCGCTTTTTCAAGGAATAGATGTTTCTTATGACTACATAGATCCTTATAAATTTTATTTTGCTGTAAGTAAAGATGTTTGTGAGCATCATTATTTGATTCTCGAAACAGTTTTAAAAATTGAAAAGATTTTTTTCTGCTTTTTCTGCATTCCTCATCATACCATTTAGATTTTGACCACGGTGAGGTGACATGGGAGCTGTTTGCAGTTGTTATATGTATATTCAAAGAAGTATTTTAATGCCACTTGTTGATCATCTTGATAAGCTTTCTAGCAATGCGGCAAATTTTTATAAAAATGAAAATTGTCGCCACTAATAGAAGGAGGATACGAAGTGAAAATTGATAGTAAATCGTTGTATTTAGCTTCCGATTTAATAAAAAAAATCACAAAATTTCATTTATTTAACACTATTTATTTTTATATACGAGTATAATAAACGCGCACTCAAGGGATTATGACTGCCCTTCAAATGTTGGTTTAACACAAGAAACGATAAAACAGTGATAGGCAAGAGACGTTTCGACGATGATGTTCCAACGAAAAAATTGTTTCGGAAATTGCTCTGTCACCTATCAGCCTTAAAAATGTCTTTGATGTCCAAGACCAGATATGAGAATGAGAAGTGTATTCTAGTTTAGGACGTATGTAAATATGTAGGGCGTATAAATTGTAGCCAGATCAGAGGGGGGACACAAGTTTTTACATCGTCTTAGGAAACCTAAAAATTTGGCCGCATTTTAGGCATCCAATGTGTGGTCATTCCTGAAAAGGTGGTCAGTAATACACATACCAATAATTGACAGCTTTTCCGTTTCTACGATGCATGCGCCATTCATGAACAATGGCAGAGGGAGAATATTCCGCTTTAAGGACAAAAAACAGCTCTGAGTTTTAGAAACATTAAATTCAACACGATTTTTAATACCCCATTGAACGATGCTATTTAGACCGGAATTTAATGAGCTCAAAATATATTGCCGACCTTATTCCACATTCGAAGAACAAGGAATTGAATCAAAAAATGAATATGAAAAGATTAGGGTGCTGTCATCAGCAAAACAGTTAAGTGGTTAAGTTAAGGGTTTCCGTGGCGCGATGGTTGTGTGCTCGCCTGTCAACCTCATGATCACAGGTTCAATCCCTGCCGTGGTCTATGTATTCTTAATTCCAGTAAAACCTTCTAAAAATTGTCATCAATGGGTTGCTAGTTTACTCATAACATGTTGTTCAGGCATAACACTAACAACATGTGATTGAGTTAAACTAGTATGTCCAACAAGGATGAATACAAATAAAATAATGCGAATTATAAGGGACGGCATTTCTCCGCTTGAGTTCAGCCGCCATCCCTGGAGATAAAAAAATCTGAGGCTACCACCTTCAGTCTCAGAACATCGTGCCACACATCTTTCCTATCCTTCTTTCTCTTCCGTAACTTCACGCCCGCGCTGTGTTGAAACATTTAAAGGGTAATCATGAATTTATGCAAACAAACCTTAAAAAATCGTTTTATTATTAAATACATTTTTTATATAAGAAATTTCTTTAACATTTTTAAAAAAAAATATGTGGGATGCGAATTTTAAGTATTTAATAATATTGACTTTAGGAAATAATTTCAAAAAATAATCGTTTATAAGTTTTGAAGATATTGATGTTTCAAAAAATTTTTTTTCGAATATTTGTATATACATTATTATTTTAAACTTAAGGGGACTCCTGCTGAAAATGTTTGGTTAAAATCCTTAGAGCCGTTAATGAGAAAGTCGAAAAAGAAAACGGTTCTATGACAGGTACCGTTAATAACATTTTGCGCAAAATTTTTGTTGACCAAAATGTAGTCCATGTCTATAATATCACACTTAATTTTTTTTAATCAAAATCGTTAGAGCCGTTTTCGAGATAAATATGAATTTAATAAAATACATTTTAAAACGTAATTTAAAAATTTAATCGTGTATCGGTTTTCAAGATATTGAATTTTCAAAAAAAAATTTTTATTATTTTTTTTTAAATCCAAAAACAATTCTTTCAAAAAAAAATTTTAGTTTATATTCTTTCAAATGCAAAGCAGCTTCTGAATAAAAATTTTGGTTAAAATCGTTAGAGCCGTTGGTGAGAAATTCGAAAATCAAAAAAACTGTTCTATGACAGGTACCCCTAATAACATTTCCTCCCAATTTGACCGAAATATAGCCTATGTCCATAATATCATACTTATTTTTTTTTTTTATCAAAATCGTTAGAGCCGTTTTCGAGATAAATAAGATTATGCATTATGGGTGTATGGGAGTACCGTTACTTTTAGAGCTAAACAAAAAATTCAATTTCTCCTCTAGGGAATCATCGAAGACCCTTAAGAACCGCGTTTGAAGAAAATACCTCCAGTAGTTTAGGCTGCAGTTCGAGTTGCAGACATACAGACATACGGACATACAGACATACATACAGACAGACGGAATTGCCGGATCCACTTTTTTCGTCTTCGCTATCATCGTAATGTCAACTTTGATCAAAATCTCTAGCTAGAATTTTTTTTCTAAATGCAGAACTTGCCCTATAGTACCTATATCGCAAGTTAAAAGTAGTTTCGGGAAAAGATCATTTATAAAAATGAGAAAAAGTGTCGAAGACAAAACCGAGCCTTGGGGGACACCTGCGTTTATTTTACGAACCTTAGACTTGAATCCGTCCAAGACAACTTGAATTGAACGGTCATAAAGGTAATTACTAATCCAACGAATAAGGGATACATCAATACCAAACGCACCTATTTTTGATAAAAGAACAGGATACCAGACTCTATCGAATGTCCCATTGAACCATTTTTATTGTTTTAGATTTTCTCAAAAATGGTACAACCGATTTTGATATTTTTTTATGATAAAGCTCCTTAAAAGTTCGGATAGTATATTATGTATTTAATTTCAATTCGAAAAACGCTTACTCAATTTTCTTAAAACTTGACAGTTAAAAGATTTTTAATACAATCTTCAAGATATGATTTTTTTTATTTTACCTAAAAATAACTTTCCCCGCCATACAAATGTTAAGAAATGGTGTTTAAAAATAGTATTTCTCTCGAATTTTTATAATTTTTACTTGCGACTTATATAAAGGTACTATAAGGCAAGTTATGCATTCGGAAAAAAAATCGAATTTGAGATTTTGATCAAAGTTGACATTACGATGATAGCGAAGACTAAATAAGTGGGTCTCGCAATTCTGCCTGTTCGACTACAGCTTAAACGACTCGGCCGATATTCTTTAAACTTAGTAGATATCATTTTTAGTTTTGTCCCCCCACGTGCTATTTTCTTTTTTTTTAAGACCAAAAATAACGGTACCTGCCATACGATTTTTTTTTTTAATTTTATAAATAATTTTTTTTTCTCAAAAACTGTTTGACAGATTTAAAAATAAAAATACAAAAAAATTTCAATTAGTTAAAGCTATGTAATTTTTTTTTGTTTTTGAATTTTTGGAAAAAAAGTAATTTTTTCTTTAAAAATTCGATATTTCAAAAACGGCTCGATATTTTTTTTTTTGAAATTTAATTTTCATTCGTACAATAATTTCTAGTTCAAATTTTTGCGACCCAGTCGTGCATTTTATTTTTCTTTCCATTAATTCTTACGATCTATAATTCAATACAAAAAAATTAAATTAAGATGCGATAGAATTTTGAACTTGTCACTATCTGCATACAGGGTTTTAATGAATTTTTTTTATGGAAAAGCTTTGAAAAAGTTTGAAAAGCTTTGTATTTCAAAACTTAAAATAAGAAATACATTTGAGTTAACAAAAAAACAATTTTTTTTGAAAATTCCAAATCTCAAAATCGGATTAATATCTTTTTTTTTTTTTTAAATTTAATTTTTATTCGTACAATAATTTAAAACGTAAGGTTGGGGTACCAAAATATTTTCTCAAAAATGTTTTAAAAAATGTCTCTAATAACATTCATTTTCAAAAATCATATGTAGTCTATTTAACAAGAGCAAGTCCTTTTTTTGAAAAAAAGAAAATGTAGGTACAAAACTATTTTTTAAAGCAAATCGAATGTATTTTTTCTGAAAAAATAGCTTTTACATTATGTATCTTTGTATGTTGGTACCTAAAGAAAATTATACAAAATTAATATGTGTTGAACTTAAATTTGCTTAATACTATTAATGTTTTATCTGTTAAAAATTAACCAGATTTATGTAACTATTTGTCAATCTGGTAGACGGCAATGCCATGCTATATTTGATTTTGTAATTAATAATTGCTTTATATGTAAATTTTAAATAAAAATCACTAAACTAAAAAAAAAAAAAACTAAACTACGAAATTAAAAGAAATATTTGGCAGGTATGACAATTTTAAAAATTCGAACACAAACAAAATTCTAAATATCTTAGATAATTTAAGAAAAATGATGAAAACAATGTTTTAAAAATTCGAGAATGTAGATTCCTAAATATTGAGTTTTTATAAAATTACTATTAAAGATTCAAGGTTTCAACTTGGCATTTGAAACTTCTCCTTTCAAAATTTCAAAACTCTGTTTAACACTTGAATTTATTTATAATGCATTATTTCAGAATTGTTGTATTTATTATATTAGAAATAGAATGTAACTAAGACATCTAATATTATTTTTTTAGAACAGTTTTTAAAACAAATACACCATTATTTCAACCCACACCCAATCTCCATTACATATTTTCATATTTCTACAATACAACTTCTAATGAAAATATTATCCTACCTATACAAAATAATTGTTTTGAGTGATTGCATTTAAAAGTTCGTATTTATGAATAAAAATTCAACATACTTATACTCAACCATACTTTATAGTACTCGTATGTCACAGAGAACGAACAACATTGCCGTTTTTTCTCTATGCACAAAGCTATAAAATACATGACTGGATCGCACGTTCTTGCTCTCGTTTAAAAGTTCTTCGGAATTCAAAAAAATTTTGTAATTATAAAATGGATTTAATTTCATTTTCTTAAACAAATTTGGGGTGTGAATTTTGAGTGTTTAATAAGATACATACATACATAGATTTTCAGAAATAATTTTAAAAACTAATTTTTAAAATACTTTTTCGATAATTTTTGTGTATACTTATGTTATATTATTTCGAATTCCTGTATAGAAATGTTGGTCAAAATTGTTAGTGTGGAAGTCGAAATTCAAGCCGAAACGTAGTCTTTGATTATTAGAGTACACCCAATTTTTTTTATCAAGATCGTAGACCCGTTTTTTTTTTGATAAATAAGATTTTCTGTAAAGGCTTTATGGGAGGTACAGTTAGTTTCAATTCCTGATCTAGGGCATCACCGAAGAATCTTTAGTACCGAGTTAGAAGAAAATAGCTCCAGCAATATGCTGTACTCCTAGGTCGAAGCAAAGACATACATACAGACGACGGATCTGCGGGACCGACTTTTTTCGTGTTCTCTATCATAATAATCTCAACTTTGATCAAAATCTCGAGTGCGTTTTTTTTAAATGCAAAACTTGCGCTAAAGAACTTTTTTCTTGTTCTCTATCATAATAATTTCAGCTTTGATCAAAATCTCGAGTGCGTTTTTTTTAAATGCAAAACTTGCCCTAAAGAACCTATATCGCAAGCTAAGATACGAACACAGACATGTGGGCAAGCAGCATTTAACACTACAGTGTAGAAATCTTAACATATTTAGTAGGATTTAGAAATATGGAAATCAGTGAGTAATGAAGGTACGAAGGTATATGATGAGAATGACACAATTTTGTGGCAGTTTTAGGTTTCTTGTTTTTTCTAATCCTTGTTTGCAGGTAATATATCTATTTATTTACTGCATTTTATTCATGTAAATATAAACACAATATTTACCAAACAAGTTTATAATAGTTTATTTCATTCAATAATTTGGAATTTGGCCAGTTAAGGCAATAATTTGTTTGCAATTTTTTAATGTTTTTTAACAATATTCAATAATTATTGGAAACGTATAGGAATTTTAGTATTTTTAAAGCAAAACAAATATATTTTTTTTCAAAACATAAGATTTTTAATAACGGCCGTATGACTGCTAGCCCTAGTATTGGAGCTTAACCAATTTCAATTCCTTCTCTAGGGAATTACCGAATACCCTCCGAATACTCTTTAGAACTAAGTTTGAAGAAAATGGATTAAGCAGACATACATACAGACAGACGGAATCCCGGGACCTACTTTTTCCGTGTTCCCTATCATTGTTATGTCAACTGCAATCAAAATCCAGAGTTAATTTTTTTCCAAATGCAAATCTAGCCGTAAAGTAGCTACATACATCGCGAGTAAAAAGTGAAAAGTTAAATGTTAAGTCCTAGACCTTTACTTCGGTTTTTGGATGTGTTAATATACGAGATAATTCACTATGGTAGATAAAGAGTTAAAGAGTTTAGCTGCCGTTAAGTAAGGCTGAAAACACACCGGATCAAACAAAGCGTTTTTGATTCGATAGTCAAAAAAACATTTTTTATTTGAACACACACCTAGCGAAACAGAATGCAACAAAACAAAACGTTTTGTTTTTTTGTTTCGTTTGGTGTGCGTTGAAATGAAACAAAATACGAACTATCGTAAAAGCTTAACTACGGCTGAAAGATTATCAGACCAAAAAACATAAATGTTAAAAAAAGAGCCAAGTTCTTCTATAAAAAAAACCTTTGTGTAACAAGTCAGCCGTGAAAAGTACTGAGATCTAAAAGTACACCAAGTTCTTACTTCATGAAGGTTTAATACCGAATATTTAAAGTAGAATAATATTAAAACAGCTACAATGTAATAGAGACATTTTATTATTTAATGATTACTTGGCGTACTTTTAGATCTCAGTACTTTTCACGGCTGACTTGTTACACAAAGGTTTTTTTTATAGAAGAACTTGGCTCTTTTTTTAACATTTATGTTTTTTGGTCTGATCTCACTCCTTTTTGCAAAGATTTTAATATTTTGCCATGTCAAAATCTCGAAAGATACGGAAAGATAGAAGGGTGGACTCTACCTACTAAAATCAGCTTCCTATTTCTTTTGGTATATTTTCTTTTTGTTATTGGTTGTTTTGATTTGCGCTTAAATTATTTCTTCTTATCCTGGCAAGATACCTAACACTAACATACCTACCTTAATTACAGCAATCGGAAGTGCTCCATATAAATTAAACATTTTCTCAGAAAGTGGGCGGATACCACGTCCCCTGAATGGAAAACCTCAATTTTTATTTTTGATCCTTTATATGCAATTTGAGCTCTACCATTCTACCATATTTTATTGTTCTACTGCAATGGGAAGTGTGCCATATATAATTTACATCAGTTCTGAAGAAGTGGGCGGATACCACGCCCCTGAATGGAAAACCGCTAATTTTATATTATTTTCTTTGAATGCAATTTAAGCCCTACCACAGTACCAAATTTCATCGTTTTACAGCAGTCGGAAGTGCTCCATTCAACCAATACCAATTCGGAGAAAGTGGGTGGATACCACGCCCCCTGAATTGAAAACTACAAATTTTCGATTTTTTCCTCTGCTTGCATGACAAGACCTACCGTTGTGCAAAATTACAAGATTCTACGATGTCGGGAAGTGCTCCATAATTTTGATGATCTGTCAGTCAGTCAGTCAGTCAGTCAGTTACGGTTTTTGTGATTTTGGAGGCCTTATATCTCAGGAACCGCTTATGCTAGAAAATTGAAATTTGGTGAGGCGCCTGTGCCTGACTAGCTTAGCAAATATTCGGAATTTTAAGTTTCTGACTTCATTGGTACTAAAGATAGGCAGGGGTCGAAAATCGCCTGAGTTTGTTCCTGTAAAAAGGGTGTAGTGCCAGAACTTGGCTGGGCACTACCGTGCCCTTTGATAACTCTACGGCAAGTAAATACAAATAACAATTTTGTGTTTACAAAATAGACATTATGTGTTTATTTATAAAAAAAAGAGAAAAGCTGTGAAATGCAACGAAAGAAGAAAATAAAAAGAACTGAATCAAAATTTTGTTTCGCAAAAAACAATAGGTCAGTTATCGGCAACGATAAAAACGATAAATATTTCTTCAAATTTGTGTTTTATAAAATATCTGAAACATGGGTCCTTCGTTATACATCCAACAAAACTTCAATGTTCAGTTCTGTTAAAATTATTAGATACAAGAAAAAAAACATTTCTTCCCAAAGACTCATAAACTTACCCTGTCCCTTAAACCATGTTATTACTGGAATGGGATACCCTTCAGCAACACACTTTATTGATATCGTGTTTCCCAGCATGATTGCGGTATCCATCGGTTCAAATGACCAACGGGGAGCAACTAAAATGTAAATAAAAGAAATCGAACTAAAAAAAAAATTTTGATAAGTAAAACTTACTTCGAACTTGTAATTCTGCTGTAAAGTTTACTTTTGCGGCAGCATTACTAGCAAAACACGTATATTTCCCACTATGCTTGGAGCTGATTTCCTTGAATACTAATAATGAAAAAAATTCTTCCTTTTTTTCGGTTATCTAATTGTTTAAACAAAAGTTAAAAAAATAAACACAAAATTAACAAGGGTTCAACATGAGCAACCATTTCAATCCACCTGTAAGCTCATCGGTATAGACATATCATCTTTCTTCCAGCTAAAATAGATTGGCATGTCACCTGATGAGACGGCACACGTTATTTGTGCCCTTCCGCCTTCCTGCAGGTTTTTCGGAAATTTAAACGGTTCAATTACTGGGGGACCTTAAAAAAATAAAATTAGAGTAATATTGATATGAAATGAAGTTACTAGTTGTATTATAAGAGTATGTATGTATATTATCCCATATCTATTGAATTATACCATTAGTGCGAGAACAATTTAATAAATAAACTTACTATTGACTGTTAGCTGCATGTCCCGGCGGGATTCTTCACCCGTACGACTTCGAACAATACACGTATAAAGTCCCGCATCCCGCGCTGAATCGACTTCCTTAATAACAAGGTAGCCTCCTTCTTGTACGGAAGCGAGAGCATAATGAGAATCTGAATAGAACTGTATTAAAAACAAAATAAATCGTTACAGCGACACATTTTTACTTGATGTCAATTCCTGATGCCCCTTTTCCCATCTTATCTGTTCGATGGGATATCCAGAAAATGGACAGTGAACTGTTATATCATCGTTAGCCACTGCTTTGATTGGTCCTATTGCACGGACATATGGAGGTCCTTTAAAATAAATTAAAACATGCTACTTATTAGTCCATTTGATCATAGGGCATATAACAGTATTAAGTCCTAGTAATATAGCAAAGCGGCAAAACAAAACTACATAATATCATATTAAAATTAAAATTTGATTGACGTTGCTGTTCGCTATATACATAATTATCTCAGTTATTATGATTTTATATGAAAGTTTTCCTGATAACCCAACTCGAATATAGATTCGTAGTTCAATATGCAAAAGACTAAACATGATTTTGATTTAAAAATAAGTGTGAGTTCCGGGACTTACGCGTAAATTGTAAAAACATCAACGTTCGTCCGAGTGCCGAATTTTTGTTATCGAACGTACCCAATAAACGTATAATGCGATCCTAACAGCAACATTGTTTTTTAAATATTGAATTTCAGTGAAAATTATAAATTAATGGCAACTGTTATCGCCACTGGCAATACTTGAACTAGACCTATTACTTTGCTTTTATTCAAACCCTTCTGGTACATTTTTCTGAATTAACTGAATTAAAATAACATATTCTACTACATGTATCTACTACTACTATGTATATCCAATAAAGAAAATTTGTAAAAATACATCTGGTAGTCATTTTCGGTTAAAGAAGTTCAAGATCTTCAAGATACCAACTGCGAGTGGATTAACTCAACAGCAACTGTATTTTCTCTATTACTTTGTGACTTTGGATATATTCAAATCAAGCCACTATTTTTCCCACAATTTGTCCCTTTCACTTATACTTAAATCCAAAAAAGTCTCAATATATCTCTATACTCGTATGTATTTTTGGACCATGCCCTTTAACTATCGCATCGATAGAAATATGGGAGACTAAGGCGCCAGTTATACACATGCATGCATTTAAACTTATCATTGACTTTTTAATCTTTAAGTTCAAGACAGTGTTCACATTGGAATTAGACTTACTCCTCAGACTTATTTTTACGTCTCTGTAGTAGAATTTCAAAGTAAAGGAACAAACCTATATTTTTCATAATTTAATTATTGTAAGAAAAAGAACGCATCAAATACAAATACGCTACGAAATATAAAGTTTGTTAGACTTATGTTTAAACAGGGATGTTGTTTGAGACAACATTATGTTTTTACACTTACATATATGCAAACGGAGATGTTACCTGATACGAAATAGACTGTTTTTACACGAAACTCATTTTTAATCTCTGTTTCTCTCTGGCTTCCTTTCGATTGCATGGGTGCTTTTGAACACAGCGATTTTTACTAAAAGTTAACTTTGTTCCAGCGGAAACGAGTTATATCTTCGCACTCCTTACTCTACATGCGTCTGCGTTTAACCCTTCCACCACATACCTATCTCTCCAACATGCTTAAAAATTGCAGTGATATCGCATCGTTTAAAAGCAGTTTTATTACAACTATTTGCTAGGAACATTAATAGGGGCGTTCTCATTCTCAAATTTTAGGTTTCTGTACTTTACTAAAATCGAGATTTCAGTTCTCAAAGTTTCCAATGTAAACACGCAGTAAGTACTCAAGTAACAATTTTAGCTTGTTCTAAGTATATCAAATGCTTCAAAAGCTTTTTGAATTAGCTTAATAATATAATACATGCTGTATTATACTCTGTTCAACAAAAATTGTCAGTACAGGCCTTATGGGAGAGCTTTTTTCAAAGCAGTGGCGCCTGACGCACACTCACTACACTACGTTGGGAAAAATGCCACTTAAAAAAAGAGCAAGCCACTGACTTTCCTTGTTGTTGTGATTCTTCGCAAAAAGTTGTACACCCTAACTCGACCGTTGAATCCCACTGCTGAAGGGATTTAGGGATACTGTCAAGTCAATACGATCGTGCGCTTGTTATACAGGGTGTCCCAAAATTCAACGTCGAAACGAAAACGGGTGATAGGGTAGGTGGTGACAGTTACCAGAAAAATAATAAAAAAATCGTAGCCATGTATTTTGTGAGTTATAGGCATTCAAAAAAAAAATGAAAAAATGGTCACCCTGTGACAGTCTTTCAAGCGCCGTGATTACAAATATTAACTTTTCTCAATTTTTGTTGTTGTTATGGAACCTTAAATAACCCTGCTAACAATTTCATTCAAAAATTTAAACACATCTGCATTAGTCTTAAAGAAAATATCACTTCTTTGCCCAACTAAGTACTCAAAATTTTTACATGACCCTAATTCAATGGACTGTAGTGTAACAAAAACGTACTACTAAATTTCGGCAAGTTACCTTAAAAGTTGGCGCGTTCTATTCTCATTTCAAAATGGTATAACATTTTTGAGGATATTTCATAAATAACGGAAACAAAAATGTTTTTCTCGAGTAACCCGGTCTTAAAATAATTCTTTTTAATTCATTAAAAAAAAATTTGAGTGCACTCTAGGCTTCCTCGTGTCTAAGTTTATATTTCAGGGGGTGAACAGTAATTTATAAGTAACTACAACCAGGTCCAGAGTACCGCGGGCTATCAGATAGTGATTCATTTCTATTATTTGGTTTTTAATGAAATTCAATTTTTCAACAAAAATTACATCAAAAGTTTATTTACATTAAGCTATAACAAATGTTCAAATTATTTGCCTCCAACGGCAGTGCAAGACCTTCATCTTCTTAAAAAAGATCGGTTTATAAGATGGGTGAATCTCTATGAGTTGATGTCAGCAACAGCCTCCGTGATTTTTTGGCGCATCTCGGCTAAGTTTTGGATTGGTTTCGAGTAGATCGGTTTTTATTCTTGAACAAAATTCTGCGGTCCGATGAATCAACATTTAAAAAGGATGGATACATGAATCTTCACAATTTGCACGAGTGGCATGGGGGAAGACCTTTGATGGGGGAAGACAAATCGCAGTATCACTTCAAAGTTAATATGTGGACCGGAATTCGTAAACGTAAAATTATTGGACCATTTGAGCTACCAGATAACTTGAACGTCGAGGTGTATTTAGATTTTTTTCAAAACCACTAACCAAATTATTGTAAGATGTGCCACTTAGCATTTATGGAAATATGTGGTTTCAACAAGACGGCTGCCCAGCACATTATGCTCGCCCAGTGAGACAAATCCTTGATGAAGAATACCCAAGCAGGTGGATAGGGCGGTCTGGTGCAATTTCATGGCCAGCCCATTCTCACCTGACTTAAACTCTCTGGATTTCTTTCTTTTGGGGGTAGTTAAAGAAAAAGTATAAAAACCGATCCAAAACTTAGCCGAGCTGCGCCAAAAAATCACGGAGGCTGTTGCAAACATCAACTCATGGAGATTCACCCGTCTTGTAAACCGATCTTTTTTTAGAAGATGTAGGTTTTGCATTGCCGTAGGAGGCAAACAATTTGAACATTTGTTATAGCTTAATGTAAATAAACTTTTGATGTAATTTTTGTTGAAAAATTGAATTTCATTAAAAACCAAATAATAGAAATGAATCACTATCTGATAGCCCGCGGTACTCTGGACCTGGTTGTAGTTACTTATAAATTACTGTTCACCCCCCTGGAACATAAACTTAGACACGAGGAAGCCTAGAGTGCATTCAAAGTTTTTTTTAATGAATTAAAAAGAATTATTTTAAGACCGGGTTACTTGAGAAAAACATTTTTGTTTCCGTTATTTATGAAATATCCTCAAAAATGTTATACCATTTTGAAATGAGAATAGAACGCGCCAACTTTTAAGGTAACTTGCCGAAATTTCGTAGTACTTTTTTTTTTACACTACAGTCCATTGAATTAGGGTCGTGTAAAAATTTTGAGTACTTAGTTGGGCAAAAAAGTGATATTTTCTTTAAGACTAATGCAGATGTGTTTAAATTTTTGAATGCAATTGTTAGCAGGGTTATTTAAGGTTCCATAACAAGAACAAAAATTGAGAAAAGTTGATATTTGTAATCACGGCGCTTGAAAGACTGTCACAGAGTGACCATTTTTTCATTTTTTTTTCGAATGCCTATAACTCACAAAATACATGGCTACGATTTTTTTTATTATTTTTCTGATAACTGTCACCACCTACTCTATCACCCGTTTTCGTTTCGACGTTGAATTTTGGGACACCCTGTATACATCAAAATAGAGTTACCATTATCATTTTAAATAACAAGCAAGTGGATTTTATTAAGGAGCTTTTGGAATTTAAAGCTTTTGAGAACAAGTTTTATGATGTTGAGTATGTTGAGTGTGGGCGATTTATAATTTAAACTAGGGAAATCCTGTGATAGCTTTAAAAGGCGACACACTTATGCAAGCCAATGAAACCAAAGTGAGAGGCAAACGTCCTATATTCCCTGTACTGACAATTTTTGTTGAACAGAGTATAGTACTCATAGAACTACTGTTCAACTTATTTGAAGCAAAATTCTTGAGTTTGAGAGCTCCTTTTTGCTCTTTTTCTGCACTTTTAAAGTTGCTGCATTAAGTACAAGCTTTATTATCAGGCTAAAAGTCAGTGTCTTGATTATAGGAGCTTACTTTTTGATACAATGGAGCACTTTATTTGCTCTTTAACAGTTCCGTTGTATATTTAAGGCTGTATAAAAACAAAATTGAGTTAAATGTATGTATTATTTTTGACAGCACTTCCGTCTCTACATTGTATTTTACGTTATTAAAACTGAAGCTATATATGTACATATGTATGTTCTTCAGTAGTGGTACGAGTATATTGAAGAAAATAAGCAATGATGTATTTATTGTATTAGTATACGTGTTAATGAATATATTCATGCAAAACAATTTGTGTTTTTGTATTTGTAGTAAATAATTTCAGCATCTTTATTTTCAAGCCAACACAAGTTTTTCAAAAAAGATAAAAAGTATTCATGTTTAAGATATACATATGTACGTGCATTAATAATATGCTGCTTTTACAAAACGAATGGTGATTTTTTAGTGCAATTCTATCTTTACCACAAATGTTTGAATATAAATTTAACAACGCGCTTCTAAAATAAGTGATTTTAACACAAAAACTTTAAAAAATAAATATTTTGGGCAATTATTTCAGGTACAAAAGTTTATAATTTTCTGTTATCTTATGTGTTGCAGGCAGGAATTAAGAGTAAATGTACATACTTTATTTGTTTGTAAATGTATTCTTGATTCCTTTGGTAATTCTAATTAACCTTTAAAATCTTCTACTACAGGGTGCCTACTCGATATATTTAATGTTTGTTATTAAAAATATTAAACATTTTTGTTTTTATTATTATTATTTAATTTATCAACAAATTAAAAAACCACATATCATTGAAAAAAAAGTAATATTTTCAATTTCAAATGCCGAAATTGCAAAAACGAAAATAAATATGTAAATTAGTTTTTTTTTTTTTTAGTCTAGAACAAAATTTTACTGTATTATTTTTGTTTTTTGACGTGCCGTTTGTCGCACAATGACACTTAGAAATACTAATCGTGTGAATAATAGGTTTATTGCCATAAAACAATGCAAAATCATTGAACATTCTTGTTGAAATTAAATTTTAGCACTCCCCGCACGAAAAAGTGTAATTCTTGACACAATTAAAATATACATGTTTACATTTATATATATTTTTAATATGAAGCATAACATTAGGCAAAAGCATTAACCAAAAATTTGAACTTTGAGATGATGTTGCTACTCTTAACCCACATAAAACTCTTTTATAAGGCTATTTGTTTTAAAAAGGTAAAATATTAGAAAATTTACAGCAATGCTACTCCCTGTATCACATGAATTTCATTTTTTATAAGGTAAGAACAAGAAGATAAGAAGAGTTTTATAAAATATTTGGGTTGCTTTTCGAAAACCGACAAAATTTTAGGAAATTTCTTGTGATTATCGCTGTGCTACTGCAATTCAAGCTTTTATGTGCTGTTAACAAGAGTCAACACCGAAAAAGTACCTTTAATAAGACTCAAATCTTTTGGTTGCTTTCGGTGTGGTACATTGTGATCTGATTTGATTGGGATTTCTTCTCCCAACAAAAAACGATCGTTGTCACCGATTTCGTTCACATTATTAATTGGAGCAGGTACATCCAAAGATATTTGGGTCCAGTTTTGCTTTACGTTCTTCAGTAGGCTGTTGCAAACATCAACTCATGGAGATTCACCCGTCTTGTAAACCGATCTTTTTTTAGAAGATGTAGGTTTTGCATTGCCGTAGGAGGCAAACAATTTGAACATTTGTTATAGCTTAATGTAAATAAACTTTTGATGTAATTTTTGTTGAAAAATTGAATTTCATTAAAAACCAAATAATAGAAATGAATCACTATCTGATAGCCCGCGGTACTCTGGACCTGGTTGTAGTTACTTATAAATTACTGTTCACCCCCCTGGAACATAAACTTAGACACGAGGAAGCCTAGAGTGCATTCAAAGTTTTTTTTAATGAATTAAAAAGAATTATTTTAAGACCGGGTTACTTGAGAAAAACATTTTTGTTTCCGTTATTTATGAAATATCCTCAAAAATGTTATACCATTTTGAAATGAGAATAGAACGCGCCAACTTTTAAGGTAACTTGCCGAAATTTCGTAGTACTTTTTTTTTTACACTACAGTCCATTGAATTAGGGTCGTGTAAAAATTTTGAGTACTTAGTTGGGCAAAAAAGTGATATTTTCTTTAAGACTAATGCAGATGTGTTTAAATTTTTGAATGCAATTGTTAGCAGGGTTATTTAAGGTTCCATAACAAGAACAAAAATTGAGAAAAGTTGATATTTGTAATCACGGCGCTTGAAAGACTGTCACAGAGTGACCATTTTTTCATTTTTTTTTCGAATGCCTATAACTCACAAAATACATGGCTACGATTTTTTTTATTATTTTTCTGATAACTGTCACCACCTACTCTATCACCCGTTTTCGTTTCGACGTTGAATTTTGGGACACCCTGTATACATCAAAATAGAGTTACCATTATCATTTTAAATAACAAGCAAGTGGATTTTATTAAGGAGCTTTTGGAATTTAAAGCTTTTGAGAACAAGTTTTATGATTGTTATATATGCACTTGATGGTAACCCTAAATATTACATAGTTATAAGTTAGTTTAAGTAAATACGTTATGTATGAAGGCAGTCTAGAATAAACCGAGAATTGATTAAGACGTGTGTTTTCTTTAATATTATGAATTCCCAGTAACGGATACATTACCACGAGGATGGGATATCCAATACAAATTTTTTTTTTAGTTTTGCGCCATAAAGTTAAAAGTAATCCTTGTGAAAAGAAATAATACAAAAAAAAAAAAAATCAAAACGCGTGTGCCATTGAATTGTGAAAATTCTAAAAAAAAAAAAAAAAACTCATATAAATAAGTGGTACCTACTACAAATTATCAGAATCTTTTTTTTTGTGGAAAAATCATCATGCCTGGAGATGAGAAATCTGGTATAAGACCACAACTACATACGATTGGTTTACTGGGAAATATCGAGCCTTATTTGGCAGACGGTGACTTCGAACAATATGTGGAAAGGATGGAGCAGTTATTCATCCTAAATAATATTGCTGAAGAAAAAAAAGCGCCGTTGTTCATTAGCTGCGTTGGCGGGGAGGTGTATAAAATTTTACGATCTCTTGTTTCGCCAAAAGTACCGAAAGATTGTTCATTCTCAGAAATAATAACAGTTCTCAATTCTCATTTCAAGCCAAGGAAAAATGTTAGAATGGAGAGGCACAAATTCTTGTCAAGGCAATTGGAAGCTGAAGAATCTCTTTCGGAATTCATCATCGAACTAAAATCATTAGCTGACAGTTGTGACTACGGCGAATTCCTTGATCAAGCTCTCTGTGATAAGTTTATCCTCTCACAAAATGATGAGAGAATTCAGCGAAAGCTTTTAGAAGAGCCAATTAAACAGTCCTTTTCCAAAATATGTGAAATCGCTCTGCTCATGGAAATGACGCTAAAGGAGGTAAAGGGCATGCGAGAAGCAACAAATGGCCATTCTTCGATCTCTGCAGTTCGTCAAACTTCGAAAGCTGGAAATCAAGCAGAAAGAAGGCAAAACTATAACCACTCGAACAACAAGGGGCCATCCAACAACAACAACAGGCAGCAGAAGAAGACATCATATCGTACGCATCATTAAACAATGACAACAATATTCAGTGCTACAAATGTCAAGCTTTCGGACATTATGCAAATAAGTGCCCGAATAAAAGATCAGGAAGAAATATCAAGAATAAAAACAGAAAACATTATGTAAAAATGCTAGATGAAAGTAACTCACAGTGTACCAATAAATTGTCAAATTTAAGATTAGCATGTATTAAGGGTAAACATTCCTTTTCTTCTAGTCCTCTTATAGTTAATATTAAAATAGGTAAATTATATATTAATATGGAAACCGATTCCGGAGCATGCATGTCAATTATTTCAGTTTCTCTCTATAAAAAATTCTTTTCGGAGATGTGCATGAAAACTTTTGATAAAAGTTTAAAAGTTGTTACCGGTAAAAAGGTGGTCGTCGTTGGCGTAATTGATGTTTCGGTAAATTTAATGGATGGTAATAAAAGTGTTGTGTTGCCATTGGTGGTAATCGATACGGAGGAAAATTTTGTGCCATTACTTGGTCGCAATTGGCTTAATGTGTTATTTCCTAATTGGAGAAATACATTTAATCTTAAGATTAAAAACTTAGAAACTCCAAATGATATAAGAGGTGAGTGTTTGAACAAATTTCCCTCCGTTTTCTCGAATGATTTACAAGATACAATAAAGGGGCATGAAGCTACGATTGTTATGAAGCCACAAGCTACTCCAATTTTTCATAAACCGTACACTGTACCGTATGGTTTGCGGGAAAAAGTTGAACAAGAGTTGAATAGACTTGTGGTTGAAAATATTTTGATACCTGTCCGCTACAGCGAATGGGCATCACCGGTTGTAGTAGTAGAAAAAAAAGATGGTTCTGTTAGATTGTGTATAGACTGCAAGGCTACTATAAATCGTATGGTGGAAACCGAACATTACCCTATTCCTAGAATAGATGACATTTTGGCTGGATTAGCTGGATGTGGAATTTTTTGCGTTTTAGACCTTGCAGGTGCTTTTCAACAAATTTTAGTTTCAGAACCATGTCGTAAATTTTTGACTATAAATACACATAAGGGTCTTTTTAGGTACACCCGATTACCTTTTGGTATCAAAATAGCTCCATCAGTATTTCAAGCAGTGACCGATAGTATATTACAAGGCTTACCAAATGTAAAAGCATATATAGACGACATCATCATCGGGGGTCGCGATATCGACGATTGTAAGATAAATTTATTCGAGGTTTTGTCGCGTTTCAAAGAGTTTGGAGTCAGGGTTCGCTTGGAAAAGTGCACATTTTTGAGTTCTTCCGTAGAGTACCTAGGGTACGAAATTTCTAAAGAAGGGTTAAGGCCTAAGAGAGATAAGTTGGAAGCTCTTGTTGACGCGCCTTCTCCGACTGATTTAAAAACTCTTCGAGCTTACTTAGGGTTACTCAATTTTTACAGGCGCTTTATTCCAAATCTCTCGTCGAGATTAAGTCCCCTCTATAGATTATTAAAAGCAGATACTAAGTTCGTATGGTCACAGGAATGTGAGCATACATTTCAGGAGAGTAAAACATGGTTACAAGATCACAATCTTTTGGCACACTACGATCCAAATAAACCACTAGGCATCGTTTGTGATGCAAGTTCATATGGTCTTGGAGGCGTTCTCTTCCACATAGAGCCTAATGGAGTAGAGAGACCAATTTTATTCATATCGAGTACATTATCTGATACGGAGAAAGGATACGCTCAGGTGCAGCGGGAAGCTTTAGCTGTCGTATTTTCTGTCAAGCGATTCCACAAATACATTTATGGAAAACGGTTCACGATCTTCAGTGATCATAAGCCCCTGCAAGCTATTTTTGGCAATAAAAGTAGTTCTGCCGTAGCCTCGGCTAGATTGAATCGTTGGGCATTAATACTGTCACAATATGATTACACAATCAACTATCGCAAAGCATCTAAAATGGGAAACGCCGATGCTTTATCGAGGCTCCCATTAAAAGAACCAACCGGTGTTAAAAATGAGTTCATTAATTTTTTTAATTTTGCTGGAGATATTCCATTAAATTTTTCTCTAATTTCGAAGGAAACGCAAAAAGATTGCGTATTGCAAGAAGTTCATAACAGTGTGCAATACGGTTGGCCGAAAAGAATAACTAAAGACTTGGAAAAGTACTTTGATCGACGCATAGAATTGTCAGTAGAAAAAGATTGCGTTTTTCTAAGGGATAGGTTAATTATTCCAGTCTCATTAAGGGAACACATGCTGAATCTTTTGCACCAGGGCCATATAGGCATTGTGAGAATGAAATCTCTTGCTCGAGCTTCAGTATGGTGGCCTCGTATTGACGACAATATTGAAGATTTTGTGAAAACTTGTGATGTCTGTCAGCAGTTTTCGAATAAGCCCAGTCCTATTGGTCTGAGTTCATGGCCGAAAACTACATATCCTTTCGAACGGCTACACATGGATTTTTTTTATTTTGCAGGATTAACATTTTTAGTGGTTGTTGATACCTACTCAAAATGGTTAGAAGTTGTTAAAATGGGAAAAACAACCGCGGATAACCTTATAATAGTTTTGAGACGAATATTTTCAGTTTTTGGGCTTCCAAGAGAGATAGTTTCTGACAACGGTCCCCCATTTAGTTCAAAGGAACTAAACGATTTTTGTATTGCAAATGATATTCACATTTTGAAGTCTCCTCCGTATAGTCCACAATCTAATGGGATTGCAGAACGCGCAGTTCAAACAGTGAAGACTAGTTTAAAGAAATTTCTTATATGTAAAAAGCTACGCAACATTCCAATTGAATATAAGATCGATAATTTTTTATTTAAGTACAGAAATACACCAACCACTACAACCAACATTTGCCCGTCAAATTTGATTTTTCAGTACGTACCAAAAACACTTTACAATCAATTAAGAAAACACACAAATTCCATATTCTGGTCCTACTCGTAGGTCACCAAGATTATTAGATCTATAGATAAAATAAATTGAATTGTTTAATAAAATGTAATTTAATCAAAATATTTATTAATTATGAAAAGAAATTGAGTTAAATTAAAAAAAAAAACTTAGATGAATTGAATTTTCTTACCTAAGCACACATAATTGAGTCAAAATATTAATTTTCAAACAAATTAAATTTTCACAAAAGTTAAAATGAATTGATTTATGTTTATATTAAATAATTTTGAAACCATACTATACACTATCAAATTGGAAAAATAATATGTAACTTCAATCTTAGAAGGGGAAAGTGTTATATATGCACTTGATGGTAACCCTAAATATTACATAGTTATAAGTTAGTTTAAGTAAATACGTTATGTATGAAGGCAGTCTAGAATAAACCGAGAATTGATTAAGACGTGTGTTTTCTTTAATATTATGAATTCCCAGTAACGGACACATTAATGATGTTGAGTATGTTGAGTGTGGGCGATTTATAATTTAAACTAGGGAAATCCTGTGATAGCTTTAAAAGGCGACACACTTATGCAAGCCAATGAAACCAAAGTGAGAGGCAAACGTCCTATATTCCCTGTACTGACAATTTTTGTTGAACAGAGTATAGTACTCATAGAACTACTGTTCAACTTATTTGAAGCAAAATTCTTGAGTTTGAGAGCTCCTTTTTGCTCTTTTTCTGCACTTTTAAAGTTGCTGCATTAAGTACAAGCTTTATTATCAGGCTAAAAGTCAGTGTCTTGATTATAGGAGCTTACTTTTTGATACAATGGAGCACTTTATTTGCTCTTTAACAGTTCCGTTGTATATTTAAGGCTGTATAAAAACAAAATTGAGTTAAATGTATGTATTATTTTTGACAGCACTTCCGTCTCTAAATTAGACAACCACCTTCAGTCTCAGAACATCATGCCACACATCTTTCCTATCCTTCTTTCTCTTTTTTAACTTCACGCCTGCGCTGTGTTGATACATTTAAAGGGTAATCAAAATCTCTTGAGCGCGTGAAGCTTTTAAAGATAATAGAGCCTAAACATGTTCTTTAACATTAATATACATTCATACATAGAGACACAATTTTTCTACACGGAACGTGTAATCGTAACGAGTTACACGGAACGTATAAGTTTTACCCACGTTTTTGACCTACCCTTCTGCCGGAAAACATGTTTACACATCAAAAATGTGTGTAATATTGTTCAAACAAAAAATTTGATGTTTTAGCTAAATAAAAAACCCTAATACATTTTCCAATAATTACATTCATGTTTTTATAAAAACGGTTTCTTATTTTTAAATTACTTGTAAATAAAAGCAAGTACATGCTATCCAGTCAATCATTTTATTTCCATATCATCGTTATGTCATGTGTGAAATGGATACATTTTTCCTACAAATGCATAACTTGCCATAACTACTTGCACATCGGAAGTAAAAGTAATTATGCTCATCATTCAAGATCGAGAGCATTTGATTGAAGAAAAGGCAAAATCAAAAGCTTAGAAATACTTGTGTTTTATATTCAGTTGTATGTTAGGTATGTATTTTGTATCGGATATATTGGCGCAAAATTCGAATCGAATTATTGCGATGTTAAATCTGCGTTAGTATTATACTAAGTTAAAACGACGGTTTAACGAATTTTGATCGAATTTCTTTTTACTTTACTTTTCCTAGTATTTTATTAAAGCTATAATCATCATATGGACCAAAACGCGGACTGTTACGTTACATTCATACGCATATTTCAATAAAAATTTACCTGAAAATATATGAAACTGAATACTTTTTCAATATCTATTATTTTTTTCTCAAAATAGACTTCCTAACTAACATTTTCTATTAATTTAAAAATCAGTGAGGCCTGTCAATTAAACGCTAAAAATGTTTTAGCAGGACTGTTACGTTACATGAATTTGGAAGTAGATTTTGAGGTTGCATTACATTATGCAATAAGTCTGCTCTTTTAGTGTACTATTTCAAACGTGAGGTACGAGGTTTCTGAGATTAAGAAAGGAAGTAGCAAATAAAATATTAATTACACTAAATACTGTATTTTTAGATTCTGTGGAAAAAAAAATGTTGGGACTGTTACGTTACATGAAAAGACTGTTACGTTACACGTGCGATCTTGGCTCTTTTAAGAGTTAAAGTCAGCATCGAAAATGGCTAAAATTGTATTTTTTTTAGAGTTATTTGGTTTTCTTATCGTTAGACATTAAAAAAGGGTAACTTATGTAACATACAATTAAATAAAAAAAAAACTTTATTTTTCATTATAGGTAAGTACATTTCGAAATTGTGGCGATCCATTAATCCACTAACTTACTTTAAGTATTTCCACTTAGTTTAAAAAATAATAATATTTTACTTTATTTAAGAAAAATTCATCAATCATTCATTGTAATAATTTATTAAGTTTGTTTATCGAATTTAAACAAACTTTTAGTATAAATAGTGCTTTGTAAATAAATATAAATCAATTCTAATTTGGAATTCAGCAACTTCCCAAACTTTTCCGTCCTTTTTAAACTATTTACATACATACATATATACAGCCTTATCATCGTATCTTTACGATCGTAACGTTTATTTCCTTCATGGTATCTGTTTCGTAACGGAAAAACCCGACGTTTACTAACGCGTGTATTTGACGTAAACACCAATAAATTAATAAAGTGTTGATTCATGTCAAATAAGCAAAGAAGAATCATGGATAGTGCAGCAGTGTTATTGGAAGCGGAAAGATATGAATAAAGAAAATTAAATAAAGAAAAAAGAATATTCTTAAGAAATATATCAAATATTTTCAAACTCATATACAGCGTAATTATAAATTATAAAAGTTTATTCGTTTTTAATTTTTCTTTGGAAAATTTTCTACTTATAATTTGCTGTCGGAAAAATCGGAAGTCAAATATCTTCATAAATCGCATGAATTCACCATGCGTTGCTGCCATTTTGACATTTCATCGGCATGCAACGCAAGGATTTGACATTTTCAACGGACACAAACTTTATTTTCGTAGATTTTTCCGATTGCCCTATCGGAACGGCTACAATCATTCAAAATTCGTACATTTCGTAGAAATCGGAAAAAATTTCGTTCCGATCGGGTACGATGATAAGGCTCATAGTTTTTGTTCTTTTGGGTCTTACTAAGCTTTCCCTAAACATTAGAAGTATGATTGAGGTTATGAAATCAACATAGTTACATTTTTTTAATTTGAAACGAAAAAAGACTGTTACGTTACAAACTGTTTTCTGTTCTAAACAACGGCATTATTTAGTACACAACAGAATTATTATTTTATTTTTAAAATAGACTAAAACTA
This sequence comes from Philhelius festivus, assembly GCA_963931855.1. Taxonomy (NCBI): domain Eukaryota; kingdom Metazoa; phylum Arthropoda; class Insecta; order Diptera; family Syrphidae; genus Philhelius; species Philhelius festivus. The sequence continues at coordinate 90,307,396 of OZ007555.1, forward strand.
CTCGGAGAAAATATGGTTTTATTAATATTTTGATATAACAGAAGCTGGAAAAATAAACTTTTAAGGTTCTTGGACTGTTCCGTTACATCAAATATTGCGGTGGGTTTCTTTGTTATTTTAAATGCTGATTTCAATTTGTTTTTCGAAATATTTAAGCCCTATACTTTCAACAAAACTTATTTAATGTGACCAAAACGAATAACACTTAAAAAACTAATTTTGAATTAATAAAACTTACCATTTTGTTTCGTTTTGTATTTTTTTTTTTTTTTAATTTCAAGGAATCAAAGAAAAACGTGTTTATCGCGAAGTAAGTAACGAATATCTCTTTGAAATTTATGTTACTCGTTACTTTGGGATATATAAAAAATAAAAATGGCGAAAAGCCCGCGAAATTTGAAATATTTTTTTTTTCTTTGTGGTTTCGTTTTTCGCGTTTTGGTCCATATAGCTATTTTATTTTTCATATGCCTTTTTGTCACTTACAAACGTAAAAAAGAAGTTCTGTTTTTCTCGAACTGTCATTGTTTTAGTTGTGTTCAGAAGCAATTTATTAAAGAATAGCCTGAGAACCATATTAGTTAGAAAATGTTTAAAATTCAAAAAGGGTAAAACACCTTGAAGTTAGCTAATTGTTAAGTAGTATCATACTAATAACTTAACACTTGTGTGTTTTTTTGCTTATTCGTTCACGAAAAAAAAATCTGTTGGACACGTTTTCTCATCCACACCATATCCATAAAATTAAGATATCGTGAAATTGGTGCATTTGATCTTGAACGTTTTCAGATATGAATTTGTTACTCGGGTAGGTAAATACCTATTCAATGATTCAATTTTTAGAAGCAGATTTCAAATTTTGTCACTATTTGACATTAGAATTTAAAAAACCTTTCTTCGAAGAAAATTCACATTTTAATTTGTGCAAAATATGTATTCTGAGGGAATCAATTCTCGATCTTAAAATCTCAACAAACATTTTAAATGTATAAAACATATTTACAAAGTTCATAGTTTTGTCAATAACAAGCGAAGATAAATTTGTATTATTATCAAGGTACGAGTACTATATGGGTATAGGCAAAATTAAATCTATTTAAAGGATTAAACTGCACAAAATCGGTCATTAGTTGAGAGATACTGCTTTGATATTTTAAGTTTGGGCAGCTAAATAACGGTAAGAGAAAAAAAATTTTTATAGCATACAACATTCATAGGTGTTCATAAAATTCCATTCAGAAAGAATAATACAAAGTTCTTCTCTGAATCCTTTGCAAAGCGTTCCATACGGAATATGCAGATTTTCTTATATGTAGGTATAATTACAAGGTCATAATCTACATAATTGTTTTTAGGAAATAGCAAATAGGTACATTAGATCAACAGTTAAGTGTTTTTAGTGAAATTGATCGTTTAATTGAAAATCAAAGTAAAGTGGTTATATCAAAATCTCTGAATAGAAGCTTTAACTATCAAAGTTGAAACAAACCAAGTATTAGTGTAATATATATTCCCAATTATCTCAAACAAATGAAACTTCAAAAGAAACGACAGCAACGGAAGGTTATGAGTTAGAAATATGAATGGCGTCAAATGTTTTTTTTTTTTTTCAAATGAGAAGAAGCTAATTTTGACGATTCTAATAGGTTTAATAGTATTACTTCCATGATATGAGCAAACAAAACCGTTCTTGAGCGCGGCATCATAGTTAAGATGGCGGTTTTGTGGTATGGAGAACAATAGATAAGCCCCTATGCAACTGTTGATGTTGAGTTCGAAACCTCAAAAATGACAGCAATAATTTATAAAGAATGAAATTTTCTTAATTTTCGAACATTATTGGACCTCAGCTTATAAATTGACCTTTTCACCATCAGGACAACGCCACATCCACGCAAATTGAATGAAAAATATTGGCTAGCGGAACAAAATGTACTATTGCTTTAATTGCCACATTTCTCACCCGACCTTAACCTTATTGAAAATATTTGGGGATGGTTTGTACAAGTTTATAAGTCTAGTCGTCAGTTTGAGGACTTAGAATCCCCTAGTGCAGCTATTAAATTAGACTGGAGAGAAATTCATAAAGAGACTGGATCGAATTTAGTCATTTTGCTATTAAAATCAACCAATAACAAATATACTAAGAAGAACTTGTTTCACTCCATTAACTTTTATTCCCAATTTCAATATTTGTATATATTTAGTTGCCCGAAAAATAATCCGCATTTTTCCATGAAACGATTTGCAAGGGGGCCAGAGAAATAATAGCGGTATTTTTTGTATTATTCCTTATGATTTCTTTTTTCAACATCATGAACAAACAGTCAGCATCATCAAATGATCCCTTAACGAGCAATGTTCGGAAAAAATGGATAACGTATCTTAGAATTGCGCTTGTTTAATTAAAGCGGTGCACGAAAAAGCGTTAATACCATACACATTTTAAATCAAATACAATTAATATTTTGAAGAATTATTACAGTGTTGTAAATAAAAAATGGATTTGATAATATCACAAAAACAAAATCTAATATGAAACTTTTCCATTTTTTTAGTCCGAAATAAGCACCATTTGACGTTTTGTGCTAAATGAACTGGTGTTATCGACACAGCTAATACTTGCGTTCTGATTTACCACTATGCACATTCTAAGAATTTGTTTGAGTGGTTCCCAGTGTCCAAAATTCAAGAAAATGAAATTTGAACGAATTCTGTCGCTTTGGACCACAATCATTACAAAAACCAAGTTCTGACAGAAAAATAGTTTCACCTATATGGCATTTTTTATTGAAGAAAATATTTCCAGAAAGCCCAATGGGATACCTTTAAAAGATGCCGTTGTCATTTATTACCATCAGATTGGACGCAGTAGAATACCAGGAGATGATCGGGAATAATTTTCGGCTTATGTTACTAGGCTGAAAGTTTCAACAAGATGGAAATTCAGTTCGAGTACCCAAGTCAAAAGCCAGATTTTGAGCAACGGGAAATAACTGTTTTCAACAATTGGTCTGTGCAATCACGAGATATGATCATTATTGAAAAAAACAACAATTAAAACGAAATAAAGGAAGCCATCATGGAAGCGTGACAAAACCTTCCCCAAAGCAAATTAAATATAATGGCGCAAAATTTTAAACATTTAAAACCTGCTCTAAATCAATTTTAAAATGGGAATCGCCTCTTAACATTATGAATAAGACGAAAACCGACTTTTTGTTAACTTTAAGGGACAATAAACCATACTTTAACGTTAAAGAGCTGGTCTAACTTTAACATGAGGAAATAGCTACTTTATCTTTTAAAGGTGTGATGTTTCAAATAAAACACACAGATCTTGATATGTTCTTTATTGGACCTTATTTCGATGGCCAGCTTAACAACGACTGAGTGATAACTTAAGATCTAGGTTTGACATGTGGTGTATGTATATAAGACTGCAGGCTGAGCCTATTACATAATATGCTTACCGGTAACATGTTAGTTGCGTAACATCAGTCTTATATGCATACACTATAAGTCATTATAATTAATACATTACAAAAGGTATACATACTTTATCCATATTAACAATGGTCATTTCATACAAAGAAAATCGAAGTAAAAATGTTTACCAATGTTTTATTCGATTTTTTACTGAATATCAAAAATTTGAAACAATCGTACAAAAGTGCTCTACGATCTTTAATTTTGTAATATTGTGGCGGGCAATGGACAGACAAATCTGTACATACAAATGTACATATGTATGTTATGTATGCATACCGAGACGAGTATAGCCATATGAATCTGCACCTTGCAACAACAAAATTGAGTTTTTATGCTGTGAATTAGCGTTATACCTATACTTTATTTTCATAAACAGTGCTCTATTGAAATAGCCAGTTGCCTTCCCCCTAAAACAATTCAACCGTAATACCCGTACTTCTAGGAATGCTCATCAGTTTACCCTTGATCCCAATTTCGGATGTACTGTCAAGTACAGAGATTCTTTTTTATAAACAATCAAAATCTGTACCGCGGTAGTATGTAGAATGTACTTTTTTGGTGAAAAATTATTTGGTTTGAAGTTGTTTCTGTTTTAATTTTCGTTTAGTTTTGTTTGAGTTCTTTATCTGTCAAATTAAGGGTTGTTCAACGTGAATTCCCTTAGGTTCTGTTGTAAAACCCACATTTGTAAGAAGAGTTGTCTAACGTGTTTAAAATTATGATAAAGTTAGACAAAGTCTCCAAGCTAACCGACTGCGTTAAGTAGAGCCGGTTTTATTGTTTAAAATTTTGCGCCAATTTATGTTGCCAACCGTTATATCCTGTAATTATTCCAATATTGGTCTTTTAAAACCGATTACCTCAAATAAGAAAAGTTTATTAAAATTTAACAACATACATTACTAAATTTTTTAGTTTATGTTAAGAAAATCTGAATTCGTATATGTATATAAATGTTTTGATTTTTTTTAAACAAAAACACTTTTTTTTTTAATTTGATTGTGTTTTGATAATTTGATTACTGAGGACTTCATTGGTAATGAAATCGATCGAGTTAAGTGAAAGCAATCGGATTGGACTTTGAATTTTTAAAATCTAAAACTTTTTTTTCCGCTCATAAATTCCGTTCTTAAATCTGTAAAATTTTATTCAAAAATTCTTGATTTATGAGTCTCGGTGAAACCTTGTGAATCGTTAAAGTTTATTTAGTTTTTTTTTTTATGTGATGTGTAGTCGACGTTGAAAGTTGGGTTAACATCTCGTTCTCCAAAAATATCATTTTGTATATTCTACAAGATATATTTCGATCTACGTTCTTGATCAGAAAGAAATGATGCAATGGTGTTATTTTGTTGATCGGTTCTGAATGCCAAACATTAGTATGCATTTAATTGACCGAGTCAAACTCGCATGCAAAATTGAACGCGCTTTTGAAATTCTTATTCGACTGCCTACAAACACTGCTGTGTACACCTTAGTCTCATTGGCTTGATCATGTAGTGGCTTCTGTTATGCATTTTTTTTTTTACAAGAAAATAAAACCCTGAGAATGAACGTTTGCAATACACCAGTGACCACGAACTCAAATCAATTCAGTTTTAACAACACACAATATTGAAGAATCTTATGGTTTTAAATACGCGAAAGACATTACCACAACCGATAACAAGTTGTACTATTATTTTGAATTCAATTCTTTTTTCGCATATTGATATGCAATGCCTAATTTGTTGGTGTTATCGAAATACGTTATAGCAGAACTGATAAATTTCCGACTTTTTCTGTTGATGTTCCTAAATTTTCTTTCATACATACAATCCTTGCCAATTACGAACATAATAGAAAAATACAAATCGGTTGAGCCGTTCCGAAGTGATGCGGCAATTATTGTATTTATATACATATGTATCTATATTATGCAGGTTAGACTGGGCCAACAAAATTGACTATTTTTTTTTTGAAAGATATATCGAGAATATCATTCAGAATGACAAACAAAAATTTTCGTAAAAGTTTGAGCCCTTAATATCAATTTTAAGAGGGCTATCATCGCTAATTTTGATTTTTAGTCATAATTTCATGTTTTGCGTCAGAACTGACAAAACATTGAAGTAAAAAAAATTCATTTTGACTTACTTTTATACAAAATTAAATTCCCTACAAAAAAGGTCTAATTGAAAATTTTCGTCAGACAAGCCGTTTTTGAGTAATTAAGCGTAATAAATTGTTATTTTTCGTTAGTTACAAAATTCCAAATTAAAAAAGTAAAATCGAAGAAAAATAACAATTTATTAAGCTTAATTACTCAAAAACGGCTTGTCTGACGAAAATTTTCAATTAGACCTTTTTTGTAGGGAATTTAATTTTATATAAAAGTAAGTCGAAATGAATTTTTTTTACTTCAATATTTTGTCAGTTCTGACGCAAAACATGAAATTATGACTAAAAATCAAAATTAGCGATGATAGCCCTCTTAAAATTGATATTAAGGGCTCAAACTTTTACGAAATTTTTTTTTTTGTCATTCTGAATGATATTCTCGATATATCTTTCAAAAAAAAAAAATAGTCAATTTTTTTGGCCCAGTCTAATGCAGGTATGTACGTATGTATAAATATATCTATATTTGTGTAGATAATATAATATTATTTGAAAATTCAGATTTGTAGAGTACAAATTTCATACTTATTCGAAATGCTTTTTTCAAGATCTTTAAACAAATATGAGTATACTTGCAAATAAATATAATAAGAAAGTACATACACCTATTTATTGAAAGGTCTTAAAGGTATTTCAAAAATAAAAAACGAGGTTAAATGAAAGGAAGGTTTCTCTCATAAAGTTTTTATTAAATTCAGTTCCAGTTGTCGTAACAACAACGAAAATGTTTACCTTAAGTACACATTATGAAGATAAACTTTTTTGGAGAAAAAGGTCAGAGGGGGTCATTCCGTAATTTTCTAAACGATAATCGTCAAAACGATAATCGTCGACTATATCGTCCATAATTTGCTTTACGTAACTCGACTACTATCGTCCGTCAATCGGTCACAGTTTTAGAGATTTGTATGCATTTCAGAAACTCTCAAACTGTAGTCAATCTTTCAATTCAATAGAAAACAATACAAAATGTCAATCTACAGTGGAAACTCAATCACTCAACTACAGTCACCTACAAAATTCAAAATTAATGCAAGACGATACCTATTTAGCTATCGTCCAAACGCTATCGTTTTGACGATTATCGATTTACGTGAATCAAAAAAAGGCAACGCCATCGTTCAAACGATATCGTCTGACGATAATCGAGTTACGGAATGACCCCCCAGGAAATCAGGAAACATTTATAAACACCCGAATAACTGAAAACAGTTTAGTAACAGTTTATCAGTAAGCACAGGATTAAGTGCAAAATTATATTAATAAAATATAATTTCTGCTGACTGGAGTTTGCTTATTGCGATTTAATTAAACCACCGAAAAGGTGGTTTAGCGTAAGAATAAGAAAAAGAGTTGTTAAACTTCTTTTTTAAAAATCTATTATAAAAACATGCTTTGTCATTTAAATGTTTCCTTTCTTCGTGATCTTTTCTTTTAAAAATAATGTTTGTCCTTAGGTAGGCTGAAGGTCAAACATTATTTTGTCATTTAAGTTCCAGTCTACACTCGTTTCAGGTTTTTTGAGATATTTTTCAGTATTTTCTTTTATTTAAAAACAAAACAAAACACAAGTTAGACACGGGCAATTAGGTAGACATGGGGTGTAAGGAATAGAATTCTTGCTAATAGTTTTTTGATAAGCGTCACTACGATATCGAGAATATTTAATGTGTAAGTGTAATTCGTGTACAAAAATATGTACAAAAAATATTAAACAGGTATTAAAATTATAAATATAAACTAAGGTTTGAAAACAAATAATATTACGTATTTCAATTACGAGATAAAACATCTTTTATGTTGTTATCCTTCAAGCTATGATATATGTAACTTACAATAACCATATTGGAATTAAACTGAAAATCAATGTTTGAGCTGTATAATGTATATACCATAAACATTTAATCTTGCTGCATGCACAACGTTGCCCATTGTATTGGAAGCGATACACTTATAGAGTCCTCCATCATCGGGTCGAACGTGAGAAATATTTAAATGACTTATGACGTCTCCAGATATTTCGACAAATTGTCCAACAGCAACGCGGTGGTGAAGTGACACGTCCATTAGCGGCTGAGAGTCGAGGAACCATGAAAACTGTTTGAAAAAAAATAAAATAATTCAATAAAATTAACAATGATAATTTGTTTTCATTCATTATTATAAATTTAAGAAAGGAACACAAAATGGGAAATAGGGTCTCGGTAATCATAATAAAGATAGAAAGGTTTAAAGTGATGTCTCCCAAGCCAGAGCCTTATTTACCAAGCTAATATTCGTTTAAACTTTTCGAATTTTGTTCATATATATAACCTATTCCGCCAAAGCAACATGCAACCACAACTATTACCAATTTTGAAATTTTTAGATTTAAAAATCTTAGCCCAAATGCAAATAATTACTTAAAAGAATTTTATTTCACTTTAAGCTCTTAATTTTGTTTTTATTCAGTCTTCTTTTATTTGAATCCTGATGTTTTTATTTTAACGGGTGTAACGATAATTTCGTTTTTATTTGGCGATCCGAAAGCCTTCTTGTTTCTAGAATCTTCTGAAAGTGTTCATTTGGGAAAAAAATTAAGTTTTGGTGCTAAAAAGAACAGAAATTTGCTTCTGGATTTGAAATCAGAATCGAAACCAGAAACACTCACATATTCATATACTTAAATGTCAAACTCGACCGTCATTCCATTATTTTAGTTTAAACTAAAACGAATTTTGGTGAAACTGTTGTTACAAAGGGTAGGCCAAATACAAGTTTGTTTTTAAAAATGCAATAAAATGAACAAAATTAAATTTTTTCTATGTATTATGGATTTATTAGTAAGGGCAAACATTCCCATTAATTATAGAACAACATGTCCTCGGTCGTGCGCCTTCAATTGCTGAGTCAATTGGACCTTGTAGGTGAATAATTTGAGATCTTTGTGCAAAATTCTCCTCAGGCTAGTGGCAGCCACATTCTTGTCTGTGCGCACCGTACCACGACGGTGATTGTTGTCTACTAGCATACCAGTAATACGAACTTTTTTTAGAAACTTGGGTATAGCAGGCGCGGTGGGTGCTTCATTTCGGCCAAAATTTCTTTTTAAAAAATGCACTGTTTAGCCCAGCACTCACTTTGGAAATATGTTTTCAATATTTCCAAACGTTGGCCAAGAGTAAAGCGACTCATTGCGTTTCACGCAGATATGATACTGACTCTACGCCAAGATTTTGAGCAGGGAATAGCTGTCAGTGTCAAAATAACCTATGATTTAGAAAGAAACCACTAGATGGCACATCCTGTAGTTGTCTAGTATACTCGAAAACATTTATTATTTATTTATATTATTTAAATCTAAAAGTAATCGAAAAGATTACTTAGGTGTTGGATGTTTTTCTTAATTAAAACTACAAGCAAATTTTGTACATTGTTAAGATGATTAATTGGAAAAGTTTTTGAAATACAGCGGTCATTTATTCTCCTATTCTGTTATGACTTTCCGTACAAAAGTTTTAGCTGTCAACAAATTTTTATGAATTATAATTTTGGTATTCGACATGCTAAAATCTTTTTTAAAATCTACTAATAAATCTGTTATGAACTGTCAAACGTTCGAACTCAGAAAAAATCTTTAACGAATCCCATTTTCGGAATTCAGCATACCAAAATTTTTTCATAAATCATTAAAGAATAAAAGACAAACTTTCATTTTCAAGAAGTACATATACAGGGTGTCCCACAGTCACCGCCCCAAACGAAAACCATGGATTCCTGAGGTCATTTTAAGTCGAAAAACTTAAGAGGTCATTTTCTCGTTTTCGTCCCGTTTTCGAGTTATAACGGTTTTTATGATTTTTGCTCTCTTTTTTCTTAACTGGCTTTATCTTTGCCAAACTACGTCCGATTCGTAAGATTTTTTTATAACCAATCAAGTATTTATTACAGTTTTAGTTTTCTCAGAACTTTTTTTTCTGCGGGCAACCGTTTCTCCGCAATTTTGCATCAAACTCAATTTTTGTTCGTTTTTTAAGTTGTTTTTTTCACTTTGATATCATTTTTTTCAAAAAAACACGTTAATGAGAATTAATTTTTTTCGTTAATTATTAAAGCCCAGTTCATTTTCTTAAAAAAAATATTTCTTTTTCCTTAAAAAGAATAATAAATGTAATTAACAATAAATAAACAAACTGAGTGAATTTAAAAAAAAAATAATTTTTAAATACAAAATTAACATTTTCTGAGCTATTGTGGTTCATAAAAGGACAAATAGATAAAGTTGTCCCATTTCAGCGTATATTAATAACATTTCCAGATATTCTTGATTAGTGTAATACAATGTTCGCAAATAATTGAAAAAAACTACAACTTGAATAACAAATCCAAAATGGAGTATCAAGTGAAAGAACACGACGCGGACACTAGTTCACGCGAGAAAGACATTTACAACCTTCAAATCATAATGAAAATCTGTACTGTTTACATTAGTTAACGGTCTTACTAATTAACTTTATCTATTTGTCCTTTTCTTTACCACAATAGCTCAGAAAAAATTAATTTTGTATTTAAAAATTATTTTTTTTTAATTCACTCAGTTTGTTTATTTTTTGTTAATTACATTTAGTAAGTATTCTTTTTAAGGAAAAAAAATATTTAATTTTAGAAAATGAACTGGGCTTTAATAATAAGTGAAAAAAATTAATACTCATTAACGTGTTTTTTTGAATAAATTGATATCAAAGTGAAAAAGCTACTTAAAAAACAAAAAAATTGGGTTTGATGCAAAATTGCGGAGAAACCGTTGTCCGCAGAAAAAAAAGTCTTTGGACAAACTAAAACTTAAAGCCAGTTAAGGGAAAAATAATAAAAACCGTTATAACTCGAAGACGGGACGAAAACGAGAAAATGACCTCTTAAGTTTTTCGACTTAAAATTACCTCAGGAATCCATGGTTTTCATTTGGGGCGGTGACTGTGGGACACCCTGTATATATGTATATACACATACAGATATACCTACATCAAGTAAAAATGGATATTTATTTTTTTATTTCGTCTACGAAGTGTTCATAAGAGGAGATAAATGTAAGAAAATATATTAAAACACATCATATAAACAAATAAGAATAGTATTGCCATGGTATTCCCTGAAGCATAGGTCGTAAAATCCTATGCCATGGTACAAATACAAATAGTAAGCGTTTACTTTTTTGTTCGTCACGCATTTTAATTATGTCAGATGAAATATTTTACTTAATCACAGCTGTTTAAGATGGCAGATTTTAGTTCAGTTTATTAACAGACTTCGTTTTCGAAGTTACATAACAGACTTTTATAAAAGTTCGAAATCTGAATACCTACCAACAGAGATGTGAAAGAATGCAGTCTTTTTAGTATTGCAGTTAATTGAATGGAAAGACTTTTTTTTAAGTCTTTTGATTTAACCTCAGTACTGTGACTTTCAAACTAAAGTCCCAGTCAATTTTGCAGTCTTTTATTTTAAAATCATCTGAAGCAGTCAAATTAACTCAAATCAAAAGAATGCATTCTTTTTGGACTGCTTGCAGTCTTTGAAGTCTTTCAAAATCTTTTACATTCTTTGCATTCTTAAAGTCTTTTCAATGCATTCAACGTATTAAAGTCTTTTTACGGCTTTGAAGTCTTTTTATTGATTGAATCCTTTTTGCTACTGAAAGCTTTTTAACTGCTTTTAAGTGGAGATTTAAAATAATTTTGATTTTAAGTGGAGATTTAAAATAACTGTTGAAATCTATAACTTTCAACAGTTGTCGAAAGGCTTTCATAAGCAGTAAAAAGTCTTCAATTAGTAATAAGACTTCAAAGCAGTAAAAAGACTTCAATACATTGAATGCATTTAAAAGACTTTAAGACTGCAAAGAATGTAAAAGACTTTTCGAAGACTTCAAAGACTGCAAGCAGTAAAAAAAAGAATGCATTCTTTTATTTAAAGTCTTTTGACTGCTTTTGATGATTGCATTATTTTAGACTTCAAAATAGAATGGGAATGGATTTCTGAAGTTAAAAGAATGAGATGATAAATTCTATAGCATTCCCGAAGAAACAGTTGAATGAGTGTGACTTTTCGGAATGCAATACCATAATATTGCATTCTTTTACAACTCTGCCTACCAATCGTAAAAATATTTTTCAGGTGGAAATTTTGTATGATTTATTTATAACAGAAAATTTATAGCAGAATAACAGATGTGGCCTAAATGAGTCTCTTGTAGTGATATTATGGTAGGCTGCTGGTCCTTCGTTAAAATACTAAGTTCATCAACGTTATTCAAAATACTTTTCATATTCCATTTTATATAATATTTAGAGAGTACTTATTCTTATTTTAACTTTTTCTAAGGCCTTGCTTGCTTGTTGTTGGATTACCTGTGCGGGATTGTGTTTGTTGTCAGTTGTGTTTGCTATGCGATCCAGAAGGTGATTCATTTGAGTTCCATGTAGATTTTATTTAATTATCATAGTCTGAGCATAGATAAAGATTGGTGGTCGTGAGAACGATTTGCATGTGCTGTGCATACAAATTAAGCTGTGGACCGAGGCCGGTGTCGCACGAGTTCTTTATTATGACCTCACAATTTGCATTTTTTCCACCTCATAGGATTTAAAATATATTTCGTAAGCCCAGTAACATTAGAAACATTTCCATTGATTTCGACGGACTAAATATGTAGATCTAATGCAAATACTATTAAACCATAAAGTTTGATAACTATTTTCGTCAGTTTTTAAAGTTATTTGCTACAAGAAGGAGTCAGGGAAATTGTCATGGGTGAGGTTATTATTTCTAATTATATATTTATCTATGTACGTATATATTTGTTAAATTACGTGATATGAACATCTTCTTTTTCTACTTTGTTATCTATTTAGTAGAAAGACTTAATTGACTTTTTTTGATACATTTTTCATCTTCTCTTTTTCTACATACATATATTATGTCCTTACGGACAATATATTTTCCTGTAGCCTTTTCTTTTAAACATAAATTAGAGGCCAGTGTCTGGTATAGAATTTGAACCTAGTGATTCACAACTCTCAACCGTTTCTGTGTTCGTGTGTTTTTGTATTATTTTTTGCATTATTGGGTGGCAGCGGCCGGGGAGTGACACTTATTATAATAAAAGAGGGGTACTGCTATTATTTTAAGGTCCATTACTTTTTCAGTAGTATTATTATGAATGATGGGAGCAATTTTGAATTAAGAGCAGTTTTCTTAAACAATATTTTTGTGTCTAAGCAGATTTGTTGACGGTTGTATTAAATGTATGCGTGTTTGTAATTGAGCTATATTCTTGAGGTTTGAGGAATTTTAATTGTGTCATTAATTTTTGTAGAGTTTGTGTTGCTGTTCGTAAATATTTTCGTATAGTTTAGTTTTTAATTAAAAAATGTTTTTTTTTTTTTTTTTTTTTAATCTGAGAAAAAAATATTTTAAATTAACAAATTTACTATATTAATCCGCATGAATTTAAGCTGTCAAAAGCACAATGTTTTTCTTGGGTCCATCCCTATAAACGAGATTCATCAAGATCAAAGAACCGTCGCCGCCGTCGGTCGGAATATATCAACGGATTATATGCTTTTGAGCCCTTAAACACCAAATTTCGTGAGTTAAAGTTAAATAACTGATCACTAGTGCACATCTTTTAATAAGAACTAAAAGTTATCCGACGGATAAGTGCAACCTCGCTGTTGCTTGCCTCTTATTTAAAAGGAGGTTATAAAGTAAGATTGCTGATTTTTTAGAGAAAATAAATTGAAAAAACTTAGCATGCACGTAAAGCTGATATTGAATTTCTTACCTGAGGTGGTGGAGATCCACTAGCTGAACACTTAAGCGATATTAATGGACCAGGGCGTACGTTTTGTTCAATAAATGTATATATCATTTCTGGAACGGTATCTATAAGTAAATTTTCAAAGTAAGTAATTAATATAAAATGACTCTTCAAAAATAATGTGGTTGTAAAATCATTAGCGCAAAATTTTAAAAATTTGAAACCTGGACCCTATTCCACAAACCAACTTATCAACTTTTCACTTTGCACTTATCAAATTTTTCGATAATTTGCAAAACTTTGCGTTCCTCAGAACTATTAAATTTGATAAGTAATAAATTGAAATTGAAAAGTGTAATTTGCAAAGTCTTTGCAATTTTTATATTCTCTTTGCAATTTTTGTTCCACATACGTTCTCATGTGCAAAGTGAAAACTTAATATTGAAAAGTGTAATTTGCAAAGACTCTGCAAATAATTATGCTGATTCGTTCCACAAAAACTATAAATTCTATTTTTGCAAAGCAAATTTTGATAAGTTTATCAAAAGTTTGCAAAGAAAACGATCGCTTTGCAAATTCATATTGTTATAACTTTTGAAGCTTTTAAAATGTTAAGACGTGAGTTTTTGTTCGACGATAGTAAAGACACGGTTATAATAAGAAATTATAGAGACAGAATAAATTTTTCGGGACTACAAAATTTTAATTTTAAAGAGGGCTTTCGTTTAAATCAAATTCAAGTTGATTTCCTTTTAAATAAAATTGGAGAAAAATTAGAGTACAATAAACAGCGCAGTCATGGTTTGTCGGCTGAAAATAAACTGCTACTGTGCTTGCATTGGCTCAGAAATGGTTGCCAGTTTCTTGGAGTTGCAAAATCAACAGTTTGCAGGACCGTCCATAGAGTTGTCGACGTTATAAGAGACGTTTTATTTCAAAACACAGTGCCGTGGCCCGGTGACATCAATGGTTTTGCGGCTCGTAGCTTTACACTGAAAATAAATTCCTAGGTTATATTGATAAAAACGTTTTTGTTGACCTTCAATAAAACAATTTTATCGTTTTGGTTAAATTTTATCAATAAGAAGGAATGATTTTGTTGATTTCACAAAATGTATATAATTCTGCATAATTTGTTGTCAGTTTAACAAAATATGCACTACAAATAATATTGTCAGTTTAACAAACCAACTTTTGTTAATAAAACAAAATAAAACAGAAATTTTTGTCATATCCACAAATTTTTCTGTGATGTTAACAAAATGTTTGTAGTATCTACAAAAAATCTGTTTTGTAAATGTTTGTCAATATCACAAAGTTTTTGTTAATTTCTTTTTTTCAATTTAACAAAAAATGAAAACATTTTTATTAAATTGACAAATATTTGTATTTTGAGGTTGAGTTATTTTGTAATATTGAAAAAATAAAATTATCAGATAGATAAAACTATTTTGTAAGAAAAAGAAAAAATTCTATGAATTTTTTTTTTTGATTATGACAAATATTTTGTGTATGAAATCGATGTAAGATAAACTGAATTTAACAAAAATTGCGTATCGTCAATACGCCCTCACAGATGATTCGATGTTAGATCGCAGGGACGAAACGCCAATTTTTGTGGACTTAAAGGTCAAAAAAAGCTATTTTGAAACTAGAAACATTTTTAAATTGAAAGTAACCATTTTTATTAAGCTGACAAATAAATTTCGTGGATTCAACAAAATATTGCTTGTTACCTCAACAAATTTTTGAAAGTTTTATGAATTTGTTAAAACGTTTTGTTGAACGTATGTATATTGACAGAAGTTTTATCAGCTCAACCTACATTTTTATCATATATACCTAGATTTTATTTTCAGTGTAGACCTTAACTTTAGACAACCAATTTTTTTTAACCAATTACAGTAGTGGTCCAGTATAACGAATGATATAATGTCCAGAGTCAACTCGTTATATCGAAAATTCGTTATATCGAATACGTTTTTTTTCATACAAATCTTTAGGATAATAGAAAGCACAATTGTATTTTTTATTATTTTATTTCAAGGAAGTTTCTGGTCACATGGAACCTGGTCATTAGTAACCTTAAAGACTTGGCATTTCTTTTCAAACCTGATATGGAACAAAATACTGAAAGAACCACGTTTTGAACAGAGTTTCATTCATCCATGCAGATTTTGAGTAGGTGTAGTTAACTTGTAGTACCCCTTGGCATAATGGTTAGTGCGTTGAACTGTCATGCAGAAGGTCTCGAGTTCGATTCTCAGCCGCTGCAAGAAAGTTTTTTTCAGGGGTGTACTGCCTCTTGCGAGAAATTGACAAATTCTCCAAGAGTATCTCTTGTCATGGAAAGTACTGCTCACTAGCCGTTCGGAATCGGCAGAAAATTTTAGGTCCCTCTGTTCCTGGTAACACGCACACAGGAATGGTTGAGAGTTGTAAGTCACTAGGTCCTGGTTCACTCCGAGCTGTTGCACCACCAAAGTTATTTATTTTTTTTATTTAGTTAACTGGTAGAGGTTTGTTTTAAAAAAAGACCTTGGCTTTTTTGATTTTCCAACGATGAGAGGTTTAATTTTCTTCATACCTAGTATAATAGTAGCATTTGAGCACGCGAGAAAAGTAAGAAGTTCCTTTGAAATTTTTCTACCAGTGACATTTGTTTCGACAGCGTGAACATATATGTAGTGTCTGGTATCATTACAATCAAAAGTTTCTTTCAAATTTTTTGTTTGTAATTTTTTTTTTTTTTCATTTTCTGAAATTCGTTATTCGTTCGTTATATAGAATACCTAATGGACTTGAAAAAAGTGTTCGTAACATCGATCATTCGGTATATCGGCATTCGTTATACTGGATTACCACTCTATTAAGATCTATTTTGGATTTTGGAAGAAAAACACTAATTTATGATGTCATGTCGATTGTCGATTTTTATTAAAATCGCAAGAAAAACAATAAAAACAATTTAGGGCCTATACTGTTAAATTGAGCCTAAAGCATTGTTTGGTATTAATTAAAAGTGGAATTCAAGCAATAGGTTGGTTGTAATTTTTTTTTAAATTATGAAATTTTTTTATCAAATTTTCAATTTAAAATGTAAAGAATAAATGTATGGTTATTTTTATAACTTTACAATTTTTTTTACACAAAAATTTAATTATTTACCTCAACGATGAAGATCCGTTATAAGCTTTCTTAGATAGTCAAATCGATGATTTTCTAAGATTTATTATCAAATAATTTTTTTTTTGTAAAAAAAAAGCAATTTAAACGCCTCTAAAAATGGATCTCTTAATATATCTATTTTAATACAAAAATAGTTTTATGCAGCTATCTATATTCAAAACTAGATGGCACTCAAAAAGGTGTTATTGCATTTTACAATTTGATCATAGTTTGAGTGCAATAGTGGCGTAACCTTCATACTTCTTTTAGAAACTGTTTAGATTGTGACTGCTTACTATACGCCCGCCATGAAATGAATGAAAAGAAATGAAATGAAAAGAAAAGAAAGCTGAAAGCGCTAGGCAGGGGCTGATTCAAGATTCGGAAATGGCTAAAGTATCTACCGTTACTTTGGTTTTAACTTTTGATCTCATGAAGACCCTTCCAACTCACTATATTAGGTACAAAAGACAACTTTGGACCTTTTGCTTCGGTATACATAATATGGGTACTAAAAAAGTTCACAAGTATATTTGGGATGAGTCCATAGCGTCAAGAGGGCTTCAAGAAATAGGATCTTGTCTTATGAATTATTTTAAGAACGTAGGAGAGTCTAAAGAAATTATTATGTGTTCTGACCAATATGGGGCCAAAATAGAAATATGTACATATAAAACTTTCACTTTTGTACTAATTTTTGGTATCCCATCCCGATTTTATGGTTGAAGAAATCGGCCATCAATTTTTGGTCAGTGGCCATTCCTATTTCCCATGTGACCAAGATATTGGTATAATAGAAAAGATATCTTCACCCCAGGTGATTGTATTAACGTCATTTCTTCGGCCAGAAAGAGAAACCCATTTGAAATTGTGAAAATGACTTCATCTGATTTTTTTCCACAAAATCTCTCGAAGAAAATATCACAAATATTTCAAATTCCAAGGTTGAATGGCTTAAAATTCAGTGGTTACATTTCGAAAAAAGTAAACCATTTTCAATTCTTTTATAAATATTCTAATGAAATTGATGTTTTACTCGAAGAGCTGAATGTAAAAAAGGGACAATCCGTTAATATTAAAAAAAAACTTAACCAGCTTGAACAACCTAAAATAAACGATAACAAAAAAGAAAGACTTAATTGAACTGCTTCAATTTATATCACCAATCCATCACTTTTTTTATAATAATTTAAAAACGTCAACAAGTGTTCCAATCGAAATATTTGACGATTTATCAGACGAGTAGTAAAATCATTAAAAAACAAGTAAAAATGTACATTTAATTTTTTTTTATTAAAATATGAACTACGAGTATGAGAGAAATAAAAAAAATATAATAAGTTTGGCGTAACCTTTCTTTTTTGTTTATTTTTACAGAAAACCATGAATGCAATAGTGGCGTAACCCACTTTTTTCCAAAATGAAGTTGAATTTAAAAAAAAGCTTGCCCTACAAGATATGCCTTTTTTCAAACCGTTCCACGTTTTCAGATAAATCAAAAAGTCAAAGGAAAAATACAAAAAATGTTTAAAGAAAACCTGTTTCTTAAATCTCTCGTACCTCTAAAGTGAATTTTATGGGTTACGCCACTTTTGCACTGACAGCCTCAACTGATGTTTTATTTGATTTTTTAAAAGATGTGCTTTGTAAAAAGACTAAATATTAGATATGTAAAACACTTGTACAAAAGTACTCTACGATTTTTAATTTTGCAATATTGCGGGGGCGATGGAAAAACAAATCTTAGGTATAGAAATTTACATATTAGTATTCATGCATGAGTACAGCAACAACAAAATTGAGTTCTTAGTAGCAATAAATTCATTTACATCCTAAATGACGTAAATCAAAATCTGTATGTAAGTATTATAAATGAAATAAACATTTTTCGGCGAAAAATTATTTGGTTAGAAGTTCTTTAAGTTCTTTTTAATTGTTTTTTTTTTTTGTTTTGTGTTGTGTTTGAGTTTGTTTATATTCTGTTGCTAAGCTCACATTAGTTAGAAGAGTTGTCAAACATATTTAAAATTATGAAAAAGTTAGACAAAGTCCCCAAAATAAACGACTTTGCTAAGTAGAGCCGGCTTAATCCTTAAACGAACAACGTTTAAAATTGCACTATTGTTATTTTGTTTTAAGTGATGGGTCAGTGGGTGTACGGAAAATTATTTTATTGAAGTTTTGAAGAGCGTTAACACTAAAAACGCAATAAAGAGATATTTATTTTTGTTATATTTAAATATTCATTTAACATTAAAAGCATGTCTGGGTCACTTTTATAGCTTCAGTCGCATGAATATAAAAATAGGAAGTAGCTAAGGAGATGGCAATTTATAAGACTTCTGTTTGCACAAATACAGTTTAACATATTCTTATTTTCCATACTTTTATTTACCTTTGCTCAATTTGTATATTATTGACTTAATTATTTTCCAGTAAGCATATAACATTTTTAAAAAAATTGCTTCAAATTTTCAAGCATCATTGGGACTCGCAATTACACAAAAAATGGCTATTGGTGTCGAATTTTGACACATGGTTAGGCTATAAATTAATAGATGGTCTATTTAATCTAGTTCGGAGAATAAAAATATTAAGAAAAAAGCATGCCAGGCCACCAAGTCCGCGGGCTAGATTTTTACTTCTTTTTGTTTTGTTGTTGGCTTTGTCCCACAATATCCATGGCTGACAAATTTAGCTTATTGTTAGTATAGCAATGTAATACCCTTACAAAAATTCAGAATTTTAGCAAACGATATTCCTTGCACATATACATACATTGGGGCCGATTGATCAGTTCCATCCCCACATTCAGCTGACTGACTGTCATAACTTGCATTCATATACAATACACAATTTGCATATTGCTTTTCAGCTTTAGTTAATTCATTCAGTTACCTTGGTAGATACGATAGCTCCGATGGAGTACCTGAGCCGCCTGTTCTCTGTTTCGTTTGACTGGCCGCAGTATGTTTATGTCCAGAACCATTGTAATAATTAATAAACTTTAAGAAAACTAGGCGTAGTAAATTCAGAGAATTTGTTTTGTTCAAGCTCTCAGTCTATACTGCTTTACACACTTAGAGTTAAAGTTAAATTACTGATCAGTATCACACTGTAGGCTAGTGCACATCTATTAATAAGAAGTAAAATTTAACCAATAGATAATTCCACCCCGCTGATTTTTGTCTCATATATAAAAGGAGGTTATAAAGTAAGCTTGATAAATTTTTAAAGAAAATCAGGTTCATGCTCTCCGTCTATACTCCTATAAACTATAAGAATACGTTGGGAAGCAGAGCAAATTCAAAAATCCACTTCATCTATGTTTTATTCATTTCTGTCTGTCTATACCGAAAGAGGTATCAAAAATCTTGAAATGAGATTGTATCCACTTCAACCCAACACAAATTTCGACTTCCAGGGTGAGAAAAAAATTCTCCCAAATTGAAGAATAATTTTACCCTGAAAAAAAAAACTCTCTAAATATAGCATTAAATGAGTCCCAAATATGTATGAAAATAGTTCATTTATGTAGAGTATTATTATTTTTTCATTACTTTGCAGAAAGATTATTTAAATTTTTCAGATTTAAAAAATGGTTCTTAAGATTATTTGTAGTATTGAATCCCCAAAGGTTCTTGGTTTCCCGATGGCTTGCCATAGTTCTATTTTAGATCATAAGAAGCGCATTTCACAAATATTTTTTTATATTTCAAGAAGTAAGTGGAGTATTGTTAGTCAACCGATCCTTAGTGGGGGAACCGTGACCTTCTGGTCTGCTTCCTCTGTGCTTACAAAAACAAGGCTTTAACGAATCCTTATATCTTTTTGCGTCATGGTATATTTCACCGAAGAGTGGAACAAATTTTTACATCGTTTTCGAGAAAGTAAGATTATTGCACTTGATATTTCAAAGGCATTTGATAAAGTTTGGCATCTTACTTTTTTATTAAAAATGCGTACTTTCGGTGTCGACGAACCCCTTGTTCTTTGGATTAGACGGATTCAAGTCTGAAACCCACAATATAAATGCTGGTGTGCCACAGAGCTCCATTTTGTCCCCGACCCTCTTCCTCATTTTAATTAATATCTCCCGCTACAACTTCTAAGCCAATTAATTGTTTGGCTGACGATAGTACTCTTAGCTTTTTATATTCGTTTTCAGACTCACATTCCTCCTGTTTTCATGTGAAACTGCAACGACAAAATATGATAAGTTCATTAAATCACGATCTAAACAGCATAGTACAACCGCGTAGAATTTAATGCTTCGAAAACTTGTATCGTTAAAGCTATATATACCCCCCTTGCTACTATCTATGAGTAGCACTTGCAGCAATGAAACTGAACATCTCGATATTCTCGGTATGTGCGTCACGAACCACCTCTTGTGGAACAATCACATACGCGATGTCGCCAAAAATGCCAAAAGATTTTTGGGATTTCTGAGACAGTGGAAAAAAATTTTCTCTTCTTCTGATCTGGCTGCAATCTATAAAACCTATATATGTACGTCCAAAACTTGAGTATATAACTCACATATATGGGCTGGTGCTCCAGTAACTTACTTAAGCCTCTTGGACAGTATACAAAGAAGAGCTTTCAAAATGATTGGTGACAATAACATCATTGACTCATTAACGTCACTCGAACATCGTCGTAATGCTTCTTGCCTCACCATTTTTTTTACCGTTATTTTAACAGACTATACTCTAGTAAAATAGCCAGCTGCATTCCTCCCCTTAAACAAGTCGACCGTAATACTCGCACTTCTAGGAATGCCCATAAGTTTACCCTCGAACCCAACTTGGGTTGTACTGTGAAGTGTAACGTTAAAAATATTATAGATATAATATTCCTGCGTGCGAGTATGTGAAGGTGTCATGTCACATTCGATACGTAAATAGAGAGGAGATATTCAAAAGAAAGAAACTATGGTTTTTGTGTCTTCATCACAGTCCTGACCTCAAAACTTTTCTGTTCGTGAGAACAAAAAAAATATATCCCCCCCTACAAAAGGAGAAAATGGAATTTAAGAATTCTAAAGGGGTATACAAAACCCCAACTACTCAAATCGAGAAACAATAAAAAAAATGAATCTATAATTTCAAAAAAAAAAAAAATCCCAAAAAAAAATCTTCTTTAACTCCAGT
The DNA here is from genome assembly GCA_963931855.1 of Philhelius festivus. Taxonomy (NCBI): domain Eukaryota; kingdom Metazoa; phylum Arthropoda; class Insecta; order Diptera; family Syrphidae; genus Philhelius; species Philhelius festivus. The sequence continues at coordinate 90,329,170 of OZ007555.1, forward strand.
CGCATTAACCCTTCCCGTCTTCATCTACCCTTAGGGCGAGTAGTTACAGATCCACTTGAAATCGGTCTAGGTCTGCTTGTCTTAGCACTTTCCAGCTCGCCGGTAGGGTGAGTTCTTGATAACTGAAAGAGGACCGCCGTACAGTGGTAAAAATGGCATATTTAGTTGGACATTTGGTTCAAATTTTATGTTAATCAATAGACTAACTGGGCTTCATATTGTTATAAGGAATGATTGACAACTATGAAACCACACCATTTTTTTTTTTTTTTTTTGAGACAATATAACTTGTAGAACAGCAGTCTTTAATTAGCCATTGGTGAAAAACCAACAATGAAAAAAGTTACAATAAAATTCAGTTTGGTGTTAATTTTTTTTTTTTTTTTTTGAAAAATGTTGGAAATGGTAAGTACCGTATATCTCTATAATATTGCATTTGAGTTTTATATAAACTATTCTTAATTAGCTTAGCAGCTCGATTTGCTTAGCTTTATATTTAAAAAAAAGTTTACTAAGCTGCAACTTTTTTTTCCCACCTAGTCCCGCGTTCCGGTTTTCGCTGTCCGACAGCTTAATGTGTAAAGATAAAATATTGATTGCATTTTCAATCATATACAACCATATGCAATAGATAGGGCGAATTTTCCAGAAAATGACGTTCTCAAGAAAGGAACTTTATGATGTCTGGGTGGAACAATCTGCTAAAAATAAGGATTCTGCTGTACGTCAATATGTGAGTGACCAATCTGTTATAAAAGGTATCAATGATGAGCATGAAAAAGAACTTTTAATAAATTCGGTGAAAATGTTTTTAACTAAGAAACTGCGTGAAAAATGGGTCGTATTTTTTCGTATTTTCTTTGGTTCGTAAGTATGAAAGAAATGTTCCGTTCTGCTCTTTCAATCAAATGTAGTCCTTTCTTCTCGCAATTATGAGCACTTGCTGGTATTGAATATAACTCAACGGTTTCCCTTATATAAACCGAAAACTATTAAAAACTTACTTGAAATGACAAATATTTTTTTAAACCTTCAATGATTCCAGTTATAACGAATGATAAGTCAATGATTCTCCAAAAAAACGAGGGGTTGTGTTTTCTTTCCAATCTGTGTTATTGTGTTATTGTTTACTTTTATTTCCTTTAAAAGTCTTCATTGGCATAATCCTTACCGGTATGAAATAATACAGGGATAACTCAAATGCTGTTTTCTTAGGCCAGTTGAATTTGTATTAAGCGATACAATTTAAAAAAAAATTTCTAGCTTTAAGATAGTTCTAAGTTTTGAATTTAATAAAAATTAATTTATGAAAAAAAATCAAAAAAATAATATGCACGACTGGATCGCACGAACTTGCTCTTATGTAAAAATACTTTGGAATTCAAGATACATTTTATAAATATAAAACATGGATTTAATGAGATAATAATGTTCAAATGCATTAAATTGCTAAAAAAAATTTTTGTGTACTAAATTTTTCTTAAAATTTTTAGAAAAAAAATTAATATGCAAATTGTTAGTATTTAATAACATAAATTTTAAAACGTAATTTAAAAATTTAATCCTGTATTAGTTTTCAAGATATTGAATTTAAAAAAAAAATTGTATTTTTTTTTTTAAATCAAAAAACTATTTTTTCGAAAAGAATTTTAGTTTATATTTTTTAAAATGCAAAGCAGCTCCTGCATAAAAATTTTGGTTAAAACCATTAGAGTCGCTGGTGAGAAATTCGAAAATCAAAAAAACGGTTCTATGACAGGTACCCCTAATAACATTTTCCCCCAAATTTTTTTCTGACCAAAATATAGTCCCTGCCCATAATATCACACCTAATTTTTTTTATCAAAATCGTTAGAGCCGTTTTCGAGATAAATAAGATTATGCATTATGGGTGTATTGGGGGTAACGTTTGTTTTAGAGCTAAAAAAAAAAATTCAATTTCCCCTCTAGGGAATCACCGAATACCCTTAAGTACCGAGTTTGAAGAAAATACCTCCAGTAGTTTAGGCTCTAGTTCGAGGTACAGACATACAGACATACAGACAGACAGACGGAATTGCCGGACCCACTTTTTTCGTCTTCGCTATCATCGTAATGTCAACTTTGATCAAAATCTCGAGTTCGATTTTTTTTCCAAATGCAGAACTTGCCCTATAGTACCTACTTATATCGCAAGTAAAAATGTAGTTTTTATGGAAAGCTTTTTAAGTTAACAAAAATTATTATTTTTTTTTGTGGACATTCATTTTCAGTTTTTTGGTGTACATAAACATATAAAAACGTGTGTTGGAAAATTACTTTTTTTTTATTTGAGCTGATAAGGAGATTTTTAGAAAGAACGAAAATTGGAATAAAAATAATGAGAACACAATTTTTTTAGTTAAATTATTTATATTAGGTATTTGATCTTTTCATCACGATTTTTAGCCTAAATCCTGTTTGGAACCTTTGATTTCTCTAAAATGACGACTATATTTGAAACTAAAAACAAACAAATAAAACTCGACTGTTTTAATTGCAAATAAGAATTAAAAAAAAAATATTTTTTAGAAAGTTGTATTTCAACACAAGATTCTAAATTGTGTTGTGAACCATTTTTTTCAAAACTTAGCAATTAAATATATGAATATTTTACCTTCATTTTACAAAATAAATTGTCAAAATATCTCAACTCGTTCAAAAGTTATGAGCCCATGTCCACCTAAATATGCCATTTTTACCACTGTGCGCCGTTCTTAATTTCAGACCTTTAGTCAGAGGCGTTGTTTGACTGAAAACTATTGCTTTTTAATTCTTGCAAGACCCGAATCTTTGGTTATTAAAAAATGTTTAAAAAAAAAAAAAATTTCCACGTCTGTTGGAAAGCTTAGGTGGACGAGCTCTCTGAGTAATTTGCCCTCCCCGTAGTGCTTTAGAAAAAAAAAACCTATCTAAAAAACACTCCTTGACCACTATACGACTACTCATTTCCAGTAATGGTCCCTAATTGGAAAAGGGAAGTTAAAATAAAATAAAGCTTCCCAGAAATAGATTTAATAAATCATAGATATACCTCCTTTTATCCCCTCAAGTTCACATCCCTTTATTATTTCCTTAGTATGAATCCATAACTCTTCCTAATCAAACCCGAAAATTAAATTCTAGACACATCAGTTATTTTATTTTTTTTATATACCAAACAGTATCTTTTTATTTCGTAAAATTGAAGAAAATATTTTTAAAGTTATAACTTACTTTAACATGACCAAAAAAAAAAATAAATCTTATCAAAAAAAGTAGAAAAACTATGGATCTCTACCCCTTTCATCGTTTCAAAATTAATATTATTTAATTTACGCAACTCTTTTTGAGTTTTTGTTTTTTTGTAAATAAAATCCTACTTAGCAAAACTGTATATCACTTTGGATAAATTAAAGAAAATTGAAAATATATTAAAATTTAAATATAAAACAAAAAAAAAAAGAATACTTCTTGCGCACAGCTGATTTAAGCTGTTGAGTTGAATGAACTTTTTATATAAAAAAAATCTGTTCCTATATCCGTCTCACTCATGTACATAAGTATATAGTGCTCTGTACTAAAATCGGATATCTGAACTATGGTCAAAATTTTGTTCAATTTTATTTCAAAGTAACAAATATAATGCACTTACCGATTCTCCGATGAATTATGCACAGCTTCTTCCGTTCGGTGGGAAATATAACTCCTTTAAAGCTATGATAAATAAAATTGAACATTTGACACTGCATATGATTGATGACCTAGTAGATTTGAATTATTATTTTTTTGTGTTTGGTTTCCGCAGATAATTCGATTAACAATTACGCGATTTAGGGGTTAAGACTCACAAAATAAAAAAAAAAATATTATTAAAAGTAATTTAATCACGAAAACATTTTGTGAACAAAAATTATAATAAAAAAAAATATTTACACGAAAGAGACAAAAGGCTTTTAAATTTTCTCAAACTATTAATTAATTTCTTTTTTTTTCAAATATTACGTTTTCTATTTCTTTTTCAAATCATACGTTCTTATTTTTCTTTTCAACTATTACTATGTATTTGGTTTTCTTTTTCCTATTTTTGAATATTGCTTTCTTCTTTTTTTTCTATCTCAAACTAACAATGTTCTCTTCAACTTTTTTATTTTTTTTTCTTGAGAAAATTTCAATATTTTATGTTGTCTTTTTCTAACTTACTCACTTTTCTACTTTCAATTTTTTTTATATTACTTTTTTTTTCTATAATTTAACTTTAACTTTTAATTCACTAATCTCGATTATTTGGTAAAGTAAATTTCTTTTTAAGTTATGATTTTTTTGATTTTTTTGTTGGTATCCTTTTGACGCATTTTTACACTAAAGAACATTCATTTGATTACCGCACGTTCCTGCTACAAAGACCACAACATAACTAACTAGGACTAGTTGATGGCTTCTCCAAGTATATGTAATAAAATATTACCGTTCACCGAAATCACAAAATTTTATTTTTTTTTTGTTTGCATAGAGAGCGAGAGTTGAAGAAAACGGGGAAACTGTATTGTTAGCTTATAATTCGCCAATCTCTCAAAAAGATCAGACAAATTGTAGGTTTGATAATGTACTATAGATTTGCAGGGGAAAACGTGTCTTTCCCTTTTTAACCACTTTTCCTTAAGATTCCCTTGCTCAGATTTTTGTAGTTTCTGGATTCGTAGGTGCTTTCACCCTGTCAGCCTCTTTGCTTCGCTTTTGAGGCCCGATTTTTTCGATTCCTAGGAGGGATTAATGAGATTAATCTCAAGTTTAAGCAAAAAAAAAGAAACCAAACTCATAGATGATTTTCTAAAAATTCCTATTAATCCAATCTTTTTTTTTTGCTGATTAAAGGAAAAATGAGGATCTTTTCTCGTGTGTACTCGGTGAACGGCTAATGAAATTTAATCAATTAATTGTTCATTTTGAGCACACGACAAATCAAAAAAACTCACAGCTTATATTTTAGTTTGTCTGCTTATTTTTTTTTCTAAACGCCTACGAAAGAAAGCTTTAGGTCTTTATGGACCAAACAAAAAAATAATTAATTTCTGGAATGTTACGTATACGCCACGGTGCACCAAATATGAACTAAAATTATAAATTCATTATATAAATTTTCAAGGCGAATAAATCTATAAAAATCTTACGTTTCAGTGCGTGAGAGATGCATAATTTTTTTTTTAATTCCTCTTGTAGCTTAAGAAGTGAGCAGGCACATGACAGTAAAGAAGAAGAGAAGACTGCACTGTCCGACAATTGATTCCAGAAAAGAAGTTTCATATTTGCCGATTAGCCACGAGGCTTATTGGGTAGGTAATTTTCAATATCCGCACAGATGAGATCTTCGAAATCGAATTAGGTGGGCTGACAAAAATCGATTTTGTCGATTTCTTGTTCGAATTCCGGATTAAGGGCTACAACACAATGGTTGGATATTTTTTTTAAGTTTATTTTCTTGATGTTTGGAATTTTATTATTAGTTATTTTTAACTTTATTTTACAAAAAAAAAATATAAGCATATATCGATGCATACTGAAGCAAGAATATAAGTATTTTAAATGTCGTAGGTATATTTTGTTTTAGTTTCGATTCAAAAGGATATTTTTCGTAGCTTTGTTTGGTGTTTCTTTATCAGTTGACTTAAATGCATAGTATTGTAAGCAATGGCGTCTTCTGAATTAAGTGAACTAAGTGGAGTTTGTATTAGAGTCATATGCAATAATTTTCTTTTTTTTTTTAACTTCCCATAGGGAGTTATTGTAATCGGTGCGATTTGTCAAATTGGAATTTTTGAAATTTCTCGACGTTTCAAGGTCCCTAGAGGCTATTTCAATCATTTTTAGAGAGATGTCTGTGTGTGTGTGTGTACGTACGTTCGTACGTGCGTACGTTCGTACGTGCGTACGTTCGTACGTCCGTACGTTCTCGTACCATTTTTCGTCGTCGATATCTCAAGAACGAGATCGATTTCAAATAAGTTTTGTTTAATAGATAATAACTTCGAAAGAGGCTGAAAGGGCGTTTATTAAAATTCAGTGAGTAGTTTTTTCACTATAACGGTTTAAAAAAAAGTAAAAATTTTGGTTAGTTTCAAATATATCACGAAAAAATAATGCTATTGATTTCAAATAAAATTTAATGTACTCATTATAAGGTCATACAGATTTGGTATGAATTTGGAAAAAAATGAACATACCGTTATTTTTTTAAATACAAAAAACTGAAAAAAAAATTTCATAACCCAGATATTCTAAGAACGGAAAACAATTTGAAACTCAAAATAATTTTATTTTACGAAAAAGAATGTGTTTGACAACTGGTGAAAATTTCAAAAAAAATCACTTTACAGTTTTTTTACAACAAATAAAAAACTATATAAAATTCTATTGAAAATTGGTAAAAATTGTTTTTCGACTCAAGTTTCTCGAGAACAAGTAGTGATATTGACTTCTAATTTAGATTATTTTATACATAGTATAATTTTGTACAATTGGTAAAATGTTGACAAATATTGAATTAATAGTTTTTTTTTTAAATAAAAAAACTATTAAAAATTGTAGTGAAAACTAGTTAAAATTGTATTTCAAGTCGAATTTCTTGGGAATGGACACCGATAGTGCCTTCTAAAGTATGTTGTTTTATACATCGATACCTTCCCGTAAGAATGTATACTAAGCGACATTTCTAAAATTTTTCAGGAAACGAAAAAAACGAAGAAAGTTCGTTGGCGAAACCCAGGCCAAAACGTGGCCCTTAACATATATTATATTTCCTCATCAAAAAGTCATTTTCGGAAAAAGTGTCGCTTAGTACATTCTTACGGGAAGGTATCGACATAATACAATTATTAACATATGGTTAAATTTTGACAAGTATCGAATTGACAGTTTTAACAAAAATATAAAAAAAGTCTTCTAAAAAGTGGTAATATTTGTTTTTCGACTAGAATATCTTGAGAACGAGCAATGATATTGACTTTGCCATTATTTAATTTTATAAATAAAACAATTTCTAACAAATGGTTTATATTTGACATATATCTAGTTTTAGAGCGGATATATTTTATAAGTACCCTTCCATCAATAACCAAACCATATCTTTTATATTTGAATATTTCGTTTTTAATTTGTTTTTTCAATTTAAATGTTTGGAACCGAAATAACACAGGTCTACAAAAAAAAATTTTTTTTTGGTGCCTTGAGTTTTGCAGCTGATTTTATTCATACTTCTAACGCTGATTTCAAAACTGAAAACCATTTTTCTCTAGCAGCTCTAGTTTTTGAGTTACAGAAATATTCAATTTACGCTAATTTAAAAAATTCAGATGCAAGAAATTCATATGAAAGAATGTTCGAAGGGGAATTATTAGCCCCTCTACCTGTCATAGAAGGGTAATTATTACCCCCTCTACCTGCCATAGAAAGATAATTATCTTATTATATAATTATTATTATATAATTATTATATAATTATCTTATTATAAATTATAATTATAATTATATAATTAAAATAATAGAACCTAAATTTTGCTATATAAGACAACTGTGTTGCTGACCTGGACACAGTTTGTTTTTAATAGTAAAAGGGTAAAGTTGGTTGTAAAGAGATAAGTAAATTGTTTTCGAAAATTAGTTTCGGTATATTTGAATGTTGAACAATAAATTGTTTGGTTGTAAAAAAGTGAAGTGTTTTATTTACGAAATAAATAAGTGGAAGTTTTAAACAAAGTGAATAAGTTTTATTTATTACGAACCCTTGGTAAAACATTACAATACAAATACATTACATTACAATACATACATTACAATACAAATGAAAGAAGAGTACAAGAATATAGCTATAGTCTTGGAAAAGATTAAGTATCACGAACATGATTTGGTCATTTGTGTTGACTTGAAAATGGTTAACTTTCTCCTTCGACAGCAAGGTGGATACACAAAATATCCCTGCTTCTTGTGCCTTTGGGATAGCAGAGCTAAACAAAATCACTGGGTAAAAAAAGACTGGCCTGAAACAGAGAACATGGTTGTTGGAGGAAAAAATGTTATTAATGATCGGTTGATCGGAATAAAATAATCCTGCGTCCACTTCATATAAAACTTGGCTTAATGAAGCAATTTGTTAAGGCTCTAGATAAGGATTCATCATGTTTTAAATTCATATCTACAAAGATGCAACGATTAAGCATTGAAAAAATAAAAGCTGGCATATTCGATGGACCTCAAATCAGACGGTTAATAAAGGACACCAATTTTGTTGAATCTATGAATGAAAAAGAGCGAAAAGCGTGGACATCATTTGTTTCAGTTGTCGAAAACTTTTTAGGCAACAAGAAGGCTTTAAATTATAAGGATTTAGTTCAGAACATGCTGACTGCTTTTCGTGAGCTTGGATGCAACATGAGCATCAAGGTGCATTACTTGCAAAACCATTTGGACCGGTTTCCTGAAAACTTGGGAGACTTGAGTGAAGAGCAAGGTGAACTATTTCACCAGGATATAAGGACAATGGAAGATCGATACCAGGGCAAGTGGGATACGCATATGATGGCAGATTACTGCTGGAATCTGCTAAGAGATTGTCCGAAAAAACCACATTGCAGATCAAGCAAAAAACGAAGCTTCTTGGGTTCCAGTACATCAAATCAGCAGTGAAAAATATATTGTATATGAAATGTACTCGCTAGTATCTTGTTAATAAAATTATTATTTTATTATTTTTTTATATTTATATGTAAATATCACTAAATGAGCTTGGATTTTCAAAGAAAAAATGTTTTACTTTCTTCTTTTCCCAATTATTTTGGGTATTTCTAAGTGGTGTCAGGTTTGCAACACCCTACCCCATAACATGAAAACGGGAGCTGCTAGGCAAAAACCGATTGCAGATTCGTTTTCAGGAGGTCAAATTTACTAAAGAACAGTTCAAAAAGTATCGGCACCAAAATGTGTGTATACCTGTGTAATAAAGTAATTTCTATAATATAATATTAAAAAACACGGAAATCTATAATTCAGTATATAATATGTACCTACCAACCTTCGTAATTATTACAAGTTTTCAAGACCACAAATGGGAAGTTATCAGTGTGGGTCGCACCCAGCCTCTTTTTTTTTTTAGTTTTGGAAGGTGAAGAAAATATTTGCAGTTTAATCGTTAAGGACGACTCAGGAATACCGCTTGATAATCTCGTGAATATAGTGAGACAACTTTCTGGTTGTGCCTGATTTCTAATAAAAATTTATCGCTTTGACAAAGAGCAGACTGGTGCAGTCGGAGAAAATTTAAAGCAACACAACGCAGCTATTGGAAGTGATGTAGTTATTTACAAAAAAAAAGTAAGTTTGTGACACATACATTATGATATTTTTAGTTTATAAAATTTATATGAGTTTTTCCTTTATTTCAAGGGCTTAGAAGCGTATATTGAAGCTAGCCCGGCAGCATACATTTTAGATGAGTATTCTCAATCAAATTCGTTAAAAGATTCATTTAGAAGGGCGCTAGAAACAAGCGAAAATTGCTTGCGAAAAAGCAATAATATTAATTTTCCAACCTTCAAAACTACAAACAGTAAAATTGGAGGATATGTAAGTTTTTTTAAAGTATGATAACTCTGTTTTTACTAAACCACTTCAACATTATGAAGTGAAAAATCAAATTTTTGTACTTCAACCTTATTTTAATGAGTAGATAATATGTTTATTTCTGTATAAAATTATAAATTTTATTTTAAGTGATTTAAAAATGTCTTTGGGTTTTTTAAAAGTAAAAGTTTCTTATGTTTAAATAAATATAAAATATATGCAATTAAAAAAGTAACTTTCGATTTTTATTGTGGAAAATTTTGGTTTCAAACATGATGGGTTGATCGTACAGCTATATTTTTTAGCTTTTGTCCTTCGTGGTAACATTTTGTAAGTATTATATTTTCAGATTAAATTACTAATAACATTTTTCAAAAAAATAAACTAAAGCATTTTATATATAAAAAACAACACAAAATTGCATCATAGTGAAGTTATAATCCCTTATAAAAAATTCAAACTGCATTACAATAAAGTACTAAGAGAAAATATAATGAAATTTTATGTAAAAATGTAATACCTTTTGCATTACAATAAGAACTTTTAAAACTACAAATTAACCCCAACTGTTATACATTTTGTACTGTTTTATAGCCTATTTATATTCAAATTCAGTGCACTAAAATATTGAAATATAATACCTTTGGGATTACAATATAATACCTTCCATACTCATATCAAACCAATAGTTGTATTTAAATATATAATTTTTGGTATTTGATTATAATAACATGTATTAAAAACAAAACTTCATTGGTATTTGAAAATAACACGATCATATTCTTTTTAAATATTATTTGTATTGAAAACAAGTAAATAAACTATTGAACTTTATGTGAAAATACTAGATTTCAATACCTAGTTTATTTAATTCTAATTAAAATTTATTAAAATCCCAGTCAACATTTTAGTATTTAGGGTTCGATTTAAATACTTTTGGCATGAAATGAAGTTTTTTTCAGTGTTAAAATATAATATTATTATCATAATTTCAAGTAGTATGAATTATTTAATTTCAATAAGGCATTTATTTATTTTCTACATTAAATATATCCGGAATATTAAAAATAAATCTTTTTCATATATACAACCCAACAAATACTTAATTTAATGCCAGGATTTTTAACCGTGTACCGAATATTTAAAGTAGAATAATATTGAAACAGCTACAATGTACTCGTAATAGAGAAATTTTATTATTCAATGATAAATGATTATTGCCTAAAATTTGTTCACTGGTCACTGGTCAAGTTTTTAAAACCTTTCGAATTGGGCATACAAAAAACTTGCCAAGTAAGCCCATCAAATTTTAATCAGTAATCATTAAATAATAAAATTTCTCTATATTACACCAAATTTCATCATTCTTCTGGTCAAGTTTTCAAAACCTTTTGAATTGGGCATGAGAAAAAAACTTGCCAAGTAAGCCCATCAAATTTTAGTCAGTAGTCATTAAATAATAAAATTTCTCTATTACATTGTAGCTGTTTCAATATTATTCTACTTTAAATATTCGGTATTAAACCTTCATGAAGTAAGAACTTGGCGTACTTTTAGATCTCAGTACTTTTCACGGCTGACTTGTTACACAAAGGTTTTTGTATAGAAGAACTTGGCTCTTTTTTTTAACATTTATATTTTTTGGTCTGATCTCACTCCTTTTTGCAAAGATTTTAATATTTTGCCATGTCAAAATCTCGAAAGATACGGAAGGATAGAAGGGTGGACTCTACCTACTAAAATCAACTTAGTTTATAGCTTCCTATTTCTTTTGGTAGGTATATTTTCTTTTTGTTATTGGTTGTTTTGATTTGCGCTTCAATTATTTCTTCTTGTCCTGGCAAGATACCTAACAATAACAAACCTACCTTAATTACAGCAATCGGAAGTGTTCCATATAAATTAAACATTTTCTCAGAAAGTGGGCGGATACCACGCCCCTGAACGGAAAACCTCGATTTTTATTTTTGTTCTTTTATATGCGATTTGAGCCCTACCGTTCTACCGAATTTCATTGTTCTACTCCAATCGTAAGTGCGCCTTATATAATTTACATCAGTTCTGAGGAAGAAGGCGGATACCACGCCCCTGAATGGAAAACCGCTAATTTTATATTTTTTTCTTTGTATGCAATTTAAGCCCCACCACTTTACCAAATTTCATCGTTTTATAGCAGTCGGAAGTGCTCCATTCAACCAACACCAATTCGGAGAAAGTGGGCGGATACCACGCCCCCTAAAAGGAAAACCCTGGTGTTTATTTTTCGTTCTTTATATGCAATATAAGTCCTACCGGTACACCAAATTTCATCGTTTTACAGCAGTCGGAAGTGCTCCATAATACGATGTCGGGAAGTGCTCCAAAATTCGGAGAAAGTGGGCGGATACCACGCCCCCTGAATGGAAAATTTCAAATTTTCGATTTTTTCTTCTGGTTGCATGACAAGACCTACCGTTGTGCAAAATTACAAGATTCTGCGATGTCGGGAAGTGCTCCATAATTTTGATGATCTGTCAGTCAGTCAGTCAGTCAGTCAGTCAGTTACGGTTTTTGTGATATTTGAGGCCTTATATCTCAGGAACCGCTTATGCCAGAAAATTGATATTTGGTGAGGCGCCTGTGCCTGACTAGCTTAGCATATATTCGGAGTTTTAAGTTTCTGACTTCATTGGTACTAAAGATAGGAAGGGGTCAAAAATCGCCTGAGTTTGTTCCTGTAAAAAGGGTGTAGTGCCAGAACTTGGCTGGGCACTGCCGTGCCCTTTGATTTGGTGAGTTGTCTGTGCCTGATTAGCTTAGCAAATATTCGGAATTTTTACTTTCTGACTTCATTGGTACTGAAGATAGGGAGAGGTCAAAAATCGCCTGAGTTTGTTCCTGTAAAAAGGGTGTAGTGCCAGAACTTGGCTGGGTACTACCGTGCCCTTTGATTTTAATTTAAAATGGTAGAATTTCTTTATTAGAAGGGGAAGAGATAAACTTTAAGCAAAACACTTGGTGAAGAAATCGATTAAAACTGATTTGAAATTAGCAACGTTAGTCGGAAATGGTTATGTTAGAAAAGAAGTTATTGATTGATTCCATGTTTTACAAGAAAATAAAAAAACACATACTGAAAAATATTAAGAGAAGGTGATCCCATAGTTCTTTTTTCGGGCTCCCATCAATATAAAATTAAATCAGAATAAAATTTAAAAAAAAATGGATTATGCTTAACTTTGACACCGATTAAAATAACTGAACTTTCTGGCCAACATATCTCGAATTAAAGACTAAAATTGGAAAAATATTGTGTTCAAAATGATCTTAATTGACTAAAAGATTCCAAGAGAACGACCGACGAAAATAGTGCTGACGATCTAAATGAATCCAACCTAAATTGGAATAATGATATTAATATAATATGTGTATTTATAATAATAATATGCCAGAAAAATACAAATTAAGCGTTTTTTGGAATTACTTAAAACAAAGAATGAAAAAAAAAATGAAAATACATGATAGATAAAGATATTTACAAATTGAAACTTAGGAGATCAATAAGCTTTGAAAACGTCCGTCGTTAAGGATTGTTTGAAAACGAAACAAAAACAATAAATTTTTTTCGTCTAGTGAAAAGTGAAACGATGAGAGTAGGGGCATTCTCATCGTAGCTTTTCTAGAATCAAGTCGTTGAAATTAAAATACGACCTAGACATTTTCAACAGTTCTTTTTCGATTCAAATTTGTTATAAAGGTCCTTCTAGGCCCTTTCATACATGTAAATACATACACACAAATTTAGATTTGGTTTGCTACGAGTACATATTTTTCTTACTAAATTTATAAAAATTAAAGAATTACTTCTGTTGTTCTGAAGTGGAATGATGGAATTTAATTCAATTAACTCTAAAGTGGGTTTCACACCGATAAGACAGGGGGCACATCAGTTAGATGCTGCTGTACCCTTATAATGTGTTAGATTATGAGTATAGTCCGGAACACTTTAATAGTTGTTTTGGTTACCATATTTCTGTCAGGATCCCTTAAAAGACAATGATGTTGAATCAAATACACAATAATTCTAATGAATAGTGCGAGTCTTTTTATTGACTGACTTCTATACAGATTTTGTATTTTTAACTACAGCCAAAAAAGTATGCCTTAAAGTTCGCGCAAGGAAGCTTAAAAATTGTATCCAAAATTCGCACAAATTATTATTAAATTAATAAATGGATATTGATATAAGCTTTGACATCTAGATAGTACTTTAACTTAATAGTTAACAAACTTTAAAGTTTATATACATATGTACATATATTGACCCTAATTTTGAAACTCACATTTTTTGCAATAAAGTACACAAGGTTCCATTAGCATGAAATTCCCTTGATATTAAAATTCTTAATCTAATCTAGCCCTTTATTAATATGTAGGTTGAAAAATAACATAAGGCCATAAAGCTTTTTTTTAAATTCAAAAAGAATACAAATTAATTTATTAATTGATAGACTGATTTTTTACATCAAACTTTGTTCTTAAAGTATTGATACTTTAACTTTATCATTGTTGAACTTTGTGTTCTAACTTTGGAAAAATAAATTAATACTAAACTCTTATTAGAATATGCTCTTATGTCACTTTTCGAAAACGTCATGGGCTCATTTTCTTAAATATAGCCGTAAGTCGCTTGGCTTTAGGTCATTGTACCAAGTTAAGTATTTATAATAAAATAATAGGCAATCATTATATAGTAAAATACTCACCACCTAACTTAAGTTCAGCCATTGCCTGCGCACTTGCTTTGTGGTTACCAACCAAGCATTGATATACTCCCTTGTCTTTTCGTCCGACATTCTGCACCCTCAGAGTTGTCTTCGATAACAGCCGGACACTATAAGAAATAAAAAGGATTGAATCTTAATTACCCTAAATGCATGTTAGCAACAACAACAAAACTCAAGCCATTAACAGGTATATCAATAAAAAAAATATGAATATAATATATTTAAACATTCTTAAGTCAATGAAAGTGTTCCTTGTTAATATTCTGCTTTTATATACTCGTAAGTAGTCCAGTCAAAGCGTCATTTAACCCTGCGTGCAGAAGCATGGTCTATTTTGTTTCATGGATCGACAGGGGCTTATGAAAAAGGCCTAAGACTAAATTTGCACCACCTGATTACTTTTTTTACCAAAGTTATTGGTAAAAATGTGTTTTGTGTCATTTCTTGGTCATTTGCGAATATCTCGGCACCAGTATTTCGTCCAGAAAAAATAAAACATGCATTTATTCCTAATAACATTATCTATTATGTTATTAAAAAAATTGTTCCAACAAATAAAAACGAATTATAGTAAGTTAAAATAAATTGTTTTTGTTCGAAAATCACTTTTTTGTAATTATTAAGAAAAAGCTCATCTAACGATGAAATTTTTATTTTTTACTAGCGTACCCGTGCGGGAACTCCCGCAAGCAAATTTTTTATGTGTCTAAAAGTTTCTGTAGATTCGCTGTTTTTCTTGCATTGGAAATCTTGTGTAAATGGAAATCTTGTGTGAAGTACGGAATGTTGTTTTTGGGTGTTTATTTTACTTCTGTGTGTCATCGTTGAACAGCTCTATTTGAAAAAGACGACTTACCACTGAAATAATAAACACGTTTAGCTTAGCCAAAAACTGTCACAACTGATCTCCTGTTCAACATGAGAAGTTGAAAGCGTACGAATTATTTTTATTTAACGTATGCCTGTATTACCTGGATTAAAACAAAACAGCAAACCAACAAATCCAATCAAGTCCTTTTCTTAAAGATAATGGAGCCAAGTGAAGGATATTTTGAAAAAACTAACAAATTCAAAGACACAAATATTTGTCATTTTGTTTTTAATTCGGAGAATTTTATTTTTGTTTTATTTTTTTTAAAAACTTTTTTGAGTGTTTTTATCGTTACTGCTTAGGTAAATTAATCAAACAATGCCCCTCCTCTGGGCCCGCACCACCAAAGTATGGCATTTCAATGCAACTACTTATGTATATGTACTACATTTCAGTGCAATACGAAGATAGAAGTAGAGATAAATAATTTTGGGGTGTTTCGACCACCCAATGCTCCTCCCCTGATAATACAAAAAAAAATAGCCTATACGGTAATCCAGACTATAACTTTCTTGTGTGTTAAATTTTATCAAGATCCATTCAGTTGTTCAAGCGTTAGTGAGTAACAAACATCCATACATCGTAACATTCACATTTGTAATATTAGTAGGATTTTTAAAGTCCTTGTAAAAACCTACAGATTATAAAAAAAATCAACTCTCTACAGCTAACGGCAGTAGAGTAATAAATTAATGAAAATAGGTAAGTCAGCGCACCAACTCAATTTTATGTTTTATGTTTTTATGTTTTTATGTTTTATTTAATAACTCAGTCCCAGTATATCGCAAAGTTAAAATAAAAACACTTTATTGTTAACAACAATATTTTCTATCAACTTTCGTTTAATTTAATATGTTTAAGCAAATAGATAAAAAGTTACCGTTGGCTTAAACATTTTTTTCTCGCTTTTAATACCTTTTTTTCATAACTATTGAGAAAAAACTATATTTAACGGTACATTTTCTTTAGTTTTAAATTTTTTTTATAGTCCTACTAATTTTCTATAAATAAACTAAAATAGTTCGTAACGATTAACGGGAGCCGAGATATTCATGAATTAAAAACTTAGGAAACGTTACAATTTTTTAATATCAAAGCAATTTTGCAAAATGTAGCTACGATACAAATTCACCAAGACTGCAGAAAAAGTTACTCCAAAAGCCTGAGTAAGACAGATCGCCGCTAAAGTACAGCCCCAGTCGCCATGAATAGTCAGGTGAGTTTCGGTTTTCAGAATTGCTGTTTTATCGGTACCTGAAAATCTCCAGACAATCCCGAAAAACCGTGTGCATTTAAAAATACTTCAGTAAGGGTCACAATACTCGCAATTTCAAATGAGCCACAGAGCAAATGTGTTGAATATACGGACTTGAAACAACGAGGGAAGGTCTCAGATTTAGTTGAAGTCGGGGCTGAATTTCACCCACAATGCAATACAAAATGCAAAACAGAAAAATGGATTCACTGATGAAGTCGATAAATTAATTCAAGACATCACCAGTACGTCAACGATAATCCTGATGAATGCTAATATGTGATAAGTGAATTAATCTCAAAAATTCTAGACGAATACGTTCCCCAAAGCCGCACAAGAAATTAAGAGAAAATTAACTTACTCTAACTAACATTACCTTTCTATAACTTTTAGACGATAATGGATATTTTTAAAAACATAGGCGCAAAATTGTAAACATTTAAAACCTGCTCTAAATCAATTTTAGAATGGGAGTCGACTCTAAATATTGAGTATAAAACGAGAACCGACTTTTTATTAATTTTAAAGGACATAAACTATACTTTAACGTTAAAGAGCTCGTCTAACTTTGACAGCAGCAAATAGCTAGTTTATCTTTTAAAAGTATACTTTATCCATATTGACAATGGTCATTTCATACCAAAGCAAATCGAAGAAAAAATGTTTACTGATGTTTTATTCGATTTTTTAAAGATGTTTTTTGTAAATAGACTGAATCACTGAATATTATAAATTTGAAATAATAGTACGAAAGTGCTCTACGATTAACAAATCTGTACATACAAATGTACATTTATTTTATGTATGCACGCAGCCGGCCGAGACGAGTATACGTACTATAGCTAAATGAATCTGCACCTTACAACAACAATTGAGTTTTTTATGCTGTGAATTTGCGTTTTATACTTTATTTCCATCTAAAATAATGTAAATAACCTATAAACAATCAAAATCTGTACCGAGGTAGTATATTAAATGTACTTTTTTCGGCGAAAAATGATTTGGTTTGAAGTTGTCTGTTCTTTTTACTTTTTTTTTTGTGTTTTTGTAGTTGTGTGAGCTATGCATCTGTCAAATTAAGGGTTGTTCAACGCAAATTCGCTTTGGTTCTATTGTAAAACCCACATTAGTTAGAAGAGCTGTCTAACGTGATAAAAATTATGAAAAAGTTAGACAAAGTCTCCAAGTTAAACGACTGCGTTAAGTAGAGCCGTTTTTATTGCTTAAACAAGAACTCTTTAAAATTTTGCGCCATTCTCTTCAAATACTTTTTAAGCAATAAAACACCTCGGAGTACTCGGTATCTTGCTATCAACACACACTGGTAGAAAACACCCACTTATCCTTTGGGTGCAACAATTCAAGGATGAATTATAAGACTACATGATAATATTTCAAGGTCGTTAATGATGTTTGCACTTGTACAAAATCTTGGTTGGAAGATCTCTGAGAGTGACTGACGCCAACATCATAATAGGGATTAGCCTCTCTTTGATGTTTGTATAATGAAGAATACAAAATATACAGGGTGTTGCCAGCTATAACTGAATATAATCGAAACAAAGACGAATTTTTACTTTGCAATAAGAGACCATCGCACATTTTCTTGTGCAATCTTCAACACCCATTATAAACATCCTGGTCTTAAAGAAGTTCAAGTGAAATGAATATTATTTAGCATGACATGCATGTGTTTGTGTCCATGCACGACAAAAAACATTCCAGCAAAACCATTCTGCATTTGGCATGTCTCAACAGAATACTTTTATACATAGTATTCCAAATTCGACTTCGATTTCAATTCGATGCCGGTTACTCTAAGAGGCACTGGTATGCTAAGATGCATGATAAATGACCAGACTATGATAGTTGTTGGAAGACAAACGGTATAAAGCAGACCCACAATCGATTTAAACATCAAAAACTTCTTTGATATCACTAAATTAGAAAATGTAATAGAGCTTCACCGGAACATATTCTGGTTGCCTAATTATTACAGTCATTATAGCCGCTGTCTTCTTCAACATTATTCGCAAAGGATTAACCACACACCAATGGAAGAACAATACTAATAAGGACTCAAAACAAACGACGCACGAAACACAAAAACTTCATTTGGAGACATTATCGCAAAATTTTAAACAGCCTATTATTAAGGTACTAGTATGGTACTACTTAAGAATTTGCTAACTTTATAGTAGTTTACTAACTCATTCTTAATTTTAAACATTTTCTAACTAGTATCATACGAAAAGAATTTTCTTAATAAATTGCTTCTACGTAAAACAATGACATTTCGTGTAAAAAAAGTAAGTACATGAACCATTTTTGATGTTTGCAAATGTCAAAGTCATGAAGCTAGCACGATACTAAGAAAATAAAAAAACAGGCTGGGTGCGACCCACACTGATAACTTCCCAATTGTTAAAAAAAAAAACTATTAATTCAATATTTGTCAACATTTTACCAATTGTACAAAATTATACTATGTATAAAATAAACTAAATTAGAATTCTCGAGAAATTTGAGTCGAAAAACAATTTTTACCAATTTTCAATAGAATTTTATATAGTTTTTTTATTTTTTGTAAAAAAACTGTAAACTGATTTTTTTTGAGATTTTCATCAGTTGTCAAACACATTATTTTTCGTAAAATAAAATTATTTTGAGTTTCAAAATGTTTTCCGTTCTTAGAATATCTTGGTTATGAAATTTTTTTTTTAGTTTTTTTATTTAAAAAAATAACGGTAGGTATGTTCATTTCTTTACAAATTCATACCAAATCTGTATGACCTTATAATGAGTACATTAAATTTTATTTGAAATCAATAGCATTATTTTTTCGTGAGATATTTGAAACTAACCAACATTTTTACTTTTTTTTAAACCGTTATAGTGAAAAAACTACTCTCTGAATTTTAATAAACGCCCTTTCAGCCTCTTTCGAAGTTATTATCTATTAAACAAAATTTATTTGAAGTCGATATCTTTACTCGTTCTTGAGATATCGACGACGAAAAATGGTACCAGAACGTACGGACGTACGTACACACACACACAGACATCTCTCTAAAAATGATTGATATAGCCTCTAGGGACCTTGAAACGTCGAGAAATGTCAAAAATTCCAATTTGACAAATCGGACCGATTACAATAACTCCCTCTGGGAAGTTAAAAATAGGTATTCGAAGATTTTAACTTTAATAAGAGGGTAGAGAGAGTATGATGCTATATTCGATTAAAATTTGCAAATTCGTTGTTTTAACCTAGTATCATACTAAAACAGCTTTAACATCGTACTAATTCAATTAAAATTTTGCGAATCTTCAATCTGAGGGGCCCAGCATGTTGTAAAAATAACAAACCGATTCTATATTACTATTAAATATTCTCAAAACTCTTTCGCTAAAATATACCTTCTGCAAGTTTGCAATTTTTCTGTATAATATTGTAAATTGTACGCAGGAATAATAAATGCATAGTAAGCATTAAATTTATATAAAATACGGAAATAAAGGACAATAGCTCATAAAATGGCAACCAATACAGTTCTTTCATTTTGACTTCTCCGCACTATCGGTAAGGGATCTTTTTTTTTTCTTTTTCTGTTGTCGGTTTAACGAGTAACGACTGACTGAGTGACTTACTATATATGTGTATGTTATTGGGAGGATTGGAGCGGTCTTACGACTTTTTAAGCGCCATAGAGCCTTTTTTTGTTTTCCGGGTTTTCCTTAAAAATCATTTAAAAATTGTATGCACTCGTATGAAACCTTATTTTTACTTGGAACATATACATATACTATTATGGCAAGTTATCATTCGTAAAAAAATCGAACTCGATATTTACGTATAGCAATTGATTTTAAAATTAAGTTTTAATAATAAGGTTACTGGAAATTTATTAAAATTGCAGACCTCTGGGGAGTCGAAGTGTTATTAGCCGGATGGGAAAGAAGACATCTCAAGTGTGTGTCACAGTTGATGAAAGGGAGACTTTAAGTTCTCAACCTTCGTTTGCGGAGCACCATAGTTCTGGTGCTGGTTTTTTAGTTTGGTCTTCTTATCGGAAATTGTTTTTGATAAATAATTGACATCAGATTTGAGTTTGTTTACGTGATTCTTATTTATTTGGTTTGAGCTTGCGATTTCATCGACTCGTTTGCGTTATCAAGCTATGAAGCTAGTTTTGATTTCGGTTATTTTGCTTCTTTGTTTATGGATATTTATTACTTGGAATCTGTATTGATATTAATGAATTTTTTTTTTCAGAACACAAAATAACACTTAAAGATTTTTTAAGAATGAAGTTTCATGTAATTTTCCCCTTTTTGTATTAGTCTTATGAAATACGTTCACTTTGTTATTTACTTAAAAAATTACCTCAAACACAAGATCTTTTAATACCAATTAATTATATCTTTGAATCCAGCTAAAGCTAAAACTAACATATCTACTCAGTAGCTTTAGACATTACGTTTCCCCTTAAAAAAGAAAAGAAAAAAAGTGAGTTTAAAAGGGTCATAAATTAAAATGTCGCGCGAAAAGTGGGGAGCAATAAGGATGTTATTCAAAAAGATACACGAAATGAAAAATGTTTTGTGGGATCCCCTTTCTCTTGATGTAAATTATAAAATTAAAAACAAAAATCTTTTTACTTGCGACTTATAGGTACTATAGGTACAAAAAAGGGTGTCTCGCAATTCTGTCTGTGTGTCTTTTCGACTGCAGCCTAAGCGGCTCAGTCGATTTTCTTAAAACTTTGTAGACAGTATTTTTAATTCCCCCCCCCCCCACATGTTTTTTTTCTTTTTCTTTTAAGATCAGAAACAACGGTACCTGCTATACGATTTTTTTTCAAAATTTTATAAATATTTTTTTTTCTCAAAAACTGTTCCCAGATAAAAAAAATACAAACAAATTTAATTTAGTTAAACCTAGGTAATGGTTGAAAATAATTTTCCTAAAAATTGAACGGGGATATATTTTTTTTGATTTTCTCAAAAACGATAGAACCGATTTTCATAATGTTTTTTATGCTAAAGTTTGAATATTATTGTGTATTCGAATTTAAAAAAAAATTTTTTTTTTTGGATTTTTAAAAAAATCTATTTTTTTTTCAAAACTCACAAGCGCAAAATTTTAATTGGATTAGTACGATATTAAAGGTGTTTTAGTATGAAACTAGGTTAAAAGAACGATTTTGCAAATTTTAATCGAATATAGCACCATAATTTCTCTACCCTTTTATTAAAGTTAAAATCATCGAATACCTATTATATTTTTTTAGTATCGTGTTATTTATAAACGCCACAAAAGGTCTGTTTACTTAGTTTTTTTGCACGAACTGTCATTGTCGTCTTATGTGTGTTCAGAAGCTATTTATTAAGAAAATTGCTTTACTACGATACTAGTTAAAAAATGTTTAAAATTCAGAATGAAGTAAGTAAACTACATACTTTAAAGTTAGCAAATTGTTAAGAAGTATCATACTCTGTTTAAAATTTTTCGCCAATATTTTGAAAACCCCATGTTCGATTTTTTTGAAACTTAAATACTAAAAGTTTCTCAATATAATATGCAAGATAAAAATTTATTTAACTTATAAATAAGGGTACCCACCACTAATGTAAAAAAATCGTATTTTTCTCAAAAACGGCGGCGCCTTAAATTTTGATAAAATTTTGAATTTCTCACTATCGGCATAACTCATTTTAATGATTTTTTTAGAGACGCTTCTTAAAAGTTTGAAAAACATTGTACTTCAAAACTTAAAGAAAATATGTTTTGAGTTTTTGAAAAAAGAAAATCAATTTTGTTTTGGAAAATTCGATGTCTCAAAAACGGCTTATTATTTTTCTTGGAAATTTAACTTTTATTCGTACAATAATACAAACTTTAAGTTGGCGTACCAATTTTTTTTTAAAATTTTTGTACATATAAACTACTGAACGAGTTGTTTTAGTCATTTAAAAAATTAATTTTATGGTTGTGAACAGTTTTTCTCTAATAACATTAATTTTTGAAATTTTTTGTCATTTACATAAGAGCAAGTTCGTGCGAACCAGTCTTGCATTTTAGTTATTTATTTCTTCTTTCTTCTTCTTCTTTCTTCTAATCCATCTTCCATCTTTCTTTCGTAGCAACTGGTCCACTGGTGATCTGTTGGCATATCTCACCGAAAAGTAGAATAATTCCTTGCAACAGTTTGGTGAAACCAAGGTTATTGCACTTGATATTTCTAAAGCATTTAATAGAGTTTGACATGAAGCTCTCTTATCGAAAATGCGTGCATTTGGCATCGACGAATCTCTTCTTCGTTGGATTAGAAATTACCTTTCAGGCGGGTCATTTCGTGTTGTTTTGGACGGTTTTAAGTCTGATATTCACAAAATAAATGCTGGTGGGCCCCAAGGTGACTTTTTTTTCTCAAACTCTCTTCCTCTTCCTCATCTTCATCAATGATCTCTTGTCTGTATCTTCTAATACACTACATTTTTTTTGCTGACGACAGTACCCTCAGCTTTTCATATTTGTTTTCAGATCCACATCCTTCATCTTTGGAAGTGGCTCTGCAACACCAGCGTATGATAAGTTCATTAAATTCCGATCTTGACAGCTTTGTTTAAATTTCGCATGAAATATAATGCTTTGAAAACCCAAAGCTGTCTTTTGTCCGTCAAGCGAAATATTACACGACTGTCATTATCCATAGATGGCACTTGCATCGAGGAAACCGAATAGCTTTCCGTTCTCGGTATGTGTATTACTAATAAAATACTTCTTCGATAAACAGTGCTCTAATGATATAACCAGCTGCATTCCTTTTTTGAAACAATTTTGCTGTAATACTCGTCTTGCTAAGTATGCTCATCAGTTTACCCTTGAACCTAATTGCAGGCGTACTGTAAAATACAGAGATTCATTCTTTAGCCGTACTACTCGAATGTGGAATACTGTACCCAACTCGATTTACCACCTCCTTTAAAACCAATGTGCATCGGCATCTTCTTTTAAATCCGCTCCTCATTTCCTAACTGTTCGCGCTGTTTTTTTTATAGCATTATAAGGGTATTCATAACTCTTTGAGTGTGTGCTAATTATAAAAAAAAATGAAATTCCAGAATATTTTTTAAATATATATGTGAAGCATTTCAGAATCGGTTCTTGGACTTTTTTTTTGGTATTGATACCTAAAAAAGATATGTCCATAAAATTTAAAAATAAGTAGTTGCCTTCAATTCTTCAATTTTTTAAATTTTATATTGGTAATAACGGAAGGAAAAAACGTCTTAGTGTAAGTATTCAGATAAGAAACTTTTCGTAATGAACTTAAAATTATGACTTCTTCTTACTTTACCGAGAAAAAAGGAAAAAGGAAAGGAAAAGGAATAAATAAAGATTTTACTGAACTACATATAAACTTAATAAAATACGGTGCTCTATAAGAAAATGTTACTCACTTATCCCGTCCGCCGCTAAAGTTGTTGTCTTCGATTATTGGTATGCCATTGTGAAGCCAGTCAACGTTCTCTACCAATGATCCAGTCGTTGAACAATTAAAAATTGCTGTTCCACCAGAATTAACTATTTGTACTTGTGGCAGGATGTGCACCGAAACGTACGACTCCACAATCAATCGAATTTCAATCCTTTGTTCTCCAAACTGGTTAGATGCTTGACATATCTGTTATAAGATGTTTAAATTGAAAAAAAAACTGTAATTATTAAGAGAAAAACGTAAGAACGTCGCGTGGCTGAGGTGCTCTTTTACATTTCAAAAAAATCATCTGCTAGTTTGGAAACATCATTAAATACAAAAATTAATTAAAAAGCTTAAGTCGGTTATGAGGAAGTGAAAAATTTTTAAACACTGATTCTATGGTAAATTTAAAATTGTTTCATTTTGAATGAGCTTACTAATTAAAAGTTTTCCTAAGCATTTTATACAAATATACAAATATATTTAATTTGCGAGTTTTAATTTATTTGTAAAATACATAGTTCCTGAATTTTGTACTTACCCATTTCCCAGAGTCTCGATCATCAGCTGATTTTATGAGTAGGAGTGTTCTTGATAGTATAATTCTCTGCGAAGAAGGAATGGGATACAATGCTGACGAGTCAGAAACTCTGTACCATCTTAAAAAAAAATAAAAATCCTTGTCAATTTATTTAACAACATCGGCAGTAAGTAAGCAGTAACTAAAAAATATACAATGTGTTTAACTGTATGTGTATAACATTAAACTTTCTTTTTATGATTTTATTTTACAGGGAAGACAAAGAAACTCCTAAAGGTCAATATTATGCTGGAACATTTATAATCTCATTAAACAAGTTCGAACAATCCGTTTTTTTTTATGTTTCGAAAACTTTGGCCAATTCAGTACTTTTGAAATTGGACTTGAATTAAGGACAATAAATAATAGAGAAGTATAATAATGTTTAGGCAAAATAAGTTTATATTTTTTGTTTAAATGAACGAAACTTATTTTACACAAATACTTACGTGAATACTGGAAATGGATTTCCTTGGATATTGCAGGGCAAGTGCACGTCATTTCCTCTTTCAACATGAATTTCAATAACAGGTTTTTGAGTGGTGCAAGGTGCTAAGTTTTTACTAAGTTCTAAGTAATTAGAAGGATAAGATATCTTACTTCAAAGCACATTAATTAATTTATTAAAGTAGTTAACCTCTTATAGCTGGTGATATGGAATCACTTCGTTGTCGCTCACCGCTTAGTGTATTAGTTGTGAGGCACGAGAATTTTACTAGACCATCTTCAGACCGAACAGATCGAATATAGAGGTCACCTGATGTTGAGAGTACCACATATCTGCCAGCTAAAAAAATAAGTTTTAAATACATATTATAAATATAGCCTTAAATATATAGCAGCGTCTATACTAATTCGATTCGGTGCCGTGCAATAAGGTAGATAGAATGCTTTAGTTGAAATAAATATTCTCTTCTTCTTTGCAATAAATTGTCCTCTCGGAACAAGGACACATTTTCTATTGCCACTCAAAAGTCCCAAAATCATTAAGACAGGGTATGAAATTATAAAACGTGAAGCATCGAGACAGTTAACTAACAGTGTTTTTGTTTTCTGTTTTTAATATTTTTAAAAGCAGCGACTTGGAGAGCTATGTAAAACCCTTAATTATTATCTTATAAATTATTGGGCCTTACCAATAATCAAATTTAGAGACGACTTTAATATTTGAGTGAAATGAAACAATATGTAATGAGCTCTATATAGTTATCCATATATGTTATGAACTTAATATTTAAGTGGACTCTAAGTTATGAACCATTTATTGCACGGAACTTAAAAAATTAAATGTAACATGTATGGTCAGTTATATAGAGTCCATTAAATAATGGTAAATTTTGCGCAAATATTATGGTTTATTGGTAAGGCCCATTGAGTTTTATCAGTGTGAATATAGAGTGAGCGGCAAGGGCAGCAGCGAGCGGCGGGTGGCGGCGGCACGGCGGAGGCGCTTGGACCCGGCGGCCATGTTGGACGGTAATGCCTACCACAGCTGCCGCCTCCCACGTTTAGGTAAGATAAGATTTTTGTAATTGTTGAAAGTATTTTTGTGCATTTTGTATTTCGAATAGCTTTTGAATGAGTGATGTTGCTGCACTACCAGAAGCAAGTATGCCATATGGCATATCTCTTTTCAACCTATAACAAGCTACACAATAATTTCATATTTATTCCAAAAAACGAAATTCAATTTTAAAAATTTATATTTCGAATGTAATTCATTTAAATATTTTCCAAAATTCATTATAAAAACAATAAAAAGTTTATAATAATACCTATCATTTCAAAATTGAGAGGAAAGAAAAACTACAATCACGAACAAGTCTTAATATAATCTTCTCTGGATTAATGCATTGAAAACACAAAACGTCGAATGATTTAAACATCTTATTGTGAAGTCTTTGAATACTGAAAATTTGTGATTTTTAATTTAAATGCGTCCGACAAAATGTTATTTGAAAGGTTGCTAAATGGCGACTGGAACGGGTTGTGTATTGAATAGTTATACGAATAAATAAATCCATTGAATCAATTTTCCCACAAAGTAGTTTATGAAGAAACAACTCGTCTACGAGAACTCTACGCTGAAACAAGGATGACATATATGAAATAAATGTAATCTGTTAAAGTAATCTGTGTGATTTTTGTACAGTTTGTATTCTAATATTCTAGAAATTTTTTTCTGCAGATTTTCTATCTTATCAGAATGAATCTGGAAAACCATATTCCAAACAGGAGATGCATATTGTAGTATACTACGAACATGTGAAGAGAGTAATAAAAGATTCTAGCTTACGAAAGTATTTTCCTGTTCTAAAAATGAAACCCATCATCCTTGATGCCTTGTTAGTTATACACTAGTAATGATTATCGAACAAAAATTTAGAATCAACAATAACAAATCTCTTTGTTCGGTGACTCGTTTTATGTTTGCTTGGTTAAGACGATAGTCAAAATTAATTGTATCTCTTTTACTAGTAAAGGACATAACAGTGTTTATTAATGTTCAAAGGAAGTACATTCGTAGCACTCCATTCGAGAAGAGTATCCATATCTTTCTGTAGTTGTATACAATCACGGATACAAATATTTTCGCGATACATTTTTAGATCATCAGCGTACAACAGTGATGAAGATGATAGTTTTTCTGTAATATCATTTATGTAGATCAGGAATATTAGAGATCCCAAAACGGGAACTTGAGGAACTTCAGAAGAAGGCTAAAAAGGTTTGGAAGCATACTGATTCAGTGTAACTTTATGTCTTCTTGTTGTTAAATATGATTTAAACCATTTAACAAGTTCATCATAAAATCTGATTTTGTTCATTTTTTTAAATATAATTTCATGACTGACTTGGTCAAATGCTTTCGAAAAATTTGTGTAGACAACATCTGCTTGCGTAGTAGAAATGAAAGTTTTTGCTATGTAGTTTGTAAAGGAAACTTAATTAGTAATTGTGGAGCGACCACTTAAAGATCCATGCTGTTTAGAGTTAATCATAGCTCTAACGATGAACATAATACTGTCGTAGACACATTTTTCAATTATGAGGAATAAGGCGTCTAAGATACATACAGGACGATAGTTAGAAATTTCGGAAATAAGGCCATTCTTATGAAGAGGTGTTACATAGTACTTCTTAAGCTTGTCAGGAAAAGTTTTTTGTAATAAAGACTTTATAAATAAGGTAGAAATGAGCTGGGCTAAAATATTAATGCAGGTTTTATAAAATAATTTGATGTATTTGTCTTACAGAAAATGGTATTCTACTACAACTCCAAGGTATTTGTAATTTTCAACTATCTCGATTGCTTCGTTCAAAATTCTTGGACAGCTATCATTTTTGAACTAAATCTACTTTTCAGTAATTTTAAAATGTGGACTTCGAATATACATCAATTTCTTTTTTACGTTAATCACTAATATAATATAAAAAAAATACTTGTGCATACTTCCAATAATTTATTATCCCCTTTACATAAATATAAAGGAAGATTGTGCAAAAATGTTCAAGCCTTTGGAATAAGATGAACAGACAAAAGAGTTCAAAAGAAATATAGATTTAGATTAAGTTAGAAACTTAAAACTCCAGTTGTAACAAGATGGAACTCATTGTATGAGTCTGTATTTGACATTATTAAGCATAACATCAAATTTAGCGGTTTATGTATCAAGCCTGGAGCGCAGAAATGTTTTGAAATAGAAATTAATTTTGAGTGATTATGAAACCAATTGCCGAAGCACTAGATTTCCTTCAAAAAAGAAAGGAATTATTTTTTAGACCCTTGCTTCAAATTTTGGTAACGGTAAGCATCAAATTTTGAACAATACAACTTAATAAAATTTTGAGAATTACTCCAGTGGATGCCGTCTTGATGTTGGAAACTGCTTTGGTGAAAATATTGTTCAACTATTTCAATCTTACACCGCTGGTTAATGATTCCATCCAAGATATTCGAAATAAGCTGACAGGTGAGATCAAAAATAGTGTATTTTAGTTAGTAATTTATTGAGCCATATGTGAGCATGCCACAATCACAACAAATTTTAAAATATGCATGGCAATAACCCCTTTTACTTAAACCATACAATTCCATTAATAAAAACCAGAGTTCTTAATCAATGGGATGCTTTATTACAACTGTCGTAAAAATAAATGCAATCTAATATATGAGTGGTGAACTAATGCGAAATATATAAAAAGAGTGATATGGTTATATTATATTGATTTGGAGAACAATAATGAATAAGGCAGTTAATAATATTATATGTGTTCATCATGGTAATGATCGGAATACGGACCAGAATTAAAATAAATAAACCTTATGAACTTAAATCGGTATATGTTTGCACGTACGTATAATGGTATATTAGGTGCGTTTTATTATCCACAAATCTATCTGGATCCGGATCGGGATCTTCACTAGAAAATAAAACGATACGGATCTTACTGACAGCAGTGTTATAAGTCCGTCTCTTTTTATCCTTGGGTTTGGAAATTTTAAATTATGTCTTGTCCTTTTTCTTTACACTATAGCTTACACTACCTTACCATAAAAAGCCATCTACTCGTCAGTGTAAAAACTAATTTTTGGATCTTTGAAATAGATCCCGATAGAAAACAGGATCCCAAATTGCTTTTGTAATACATGTTAAAACTTAATCCAGATCCGGATCCAGATAGATTTGTGAATAATAAAACGCACCTATTATGTCAACGGCCTTGACTCTGATGAAAGCATCGCTTCCACTTATTAGAGCTTCGCGTCCGGTTATCGGAGATTTTCTATAGATTTACTTACGTATTAAACATAAACTGTACTTAGAACAGATCTACTGTTCTTTTCCGTTACATTTTTGAGAAAAAATAATCCCTAAATAAAATAATGTGTCCGCGTATGGGAGGTTTTCTATCTAAAATGGGTAAGAAAACGTGTCCGCGTCCGTTTATGAGAGCGCCCGTTTATAGGAAAGTTATTTGTATGAGATTTTCGAAAAAGAAGTTCGTTCCCGAAAATGTGTCCGTTTAAGGGAACTGTCCGCTTATTGGAGCTGTCCGCAAGTAGAGCTTTCACTGTAGTTATTAAAAAAAGTATAAAAAAATATTCAATCTTCATATTTTTATAAATCGAAGCAATCTGGACTTATACTCGCGTCGGTCTGAGGGACCGAAAACTCACAAAAAAAGAACACTTCTACTCGGCATATCCGCTTGCGCCCAGCTAAACGATGGAGAACACATATTTAGGAAGCTACTGAAAACTTCAGTCTTCAGGGAGGCAAGGATTATATTTTTTTCAAGAAAACAAAGAATTTGTCGGTCTGAGAGACCAATGCGCGGGTATAGGAAAGTTAAAGAAAAAAATTAAATATCGGTATAGAAAATTTGTCTACTCATAAGAAACATTTGTATAATATATATATTAAAGTGAAACGATTTTAACCCCCCTATTACGGTTTGCGAATCAAACGTTCGAGGTGAGATTTTTTCATTAGAATAGAATAGAATAGAATAGAATAGAATAGAATAGAATAGAATAGAATAGAATAGAATAGAATAGAATAGAATAGAATAGAATAGAATAGAATAGAATAGAATAGAATAGAATAGAATAGAATAGAATAGAATAGAATAGAATAGAATAGAATAGAATAGAATAGAATAGAATAGAATAGAATAGAATAGAATAGAATAGAATAGAATAGAATAGAATAGAATAGAATAGAATAGAATAGAATAGAATAGAATAGAATAGAATAGAATAGAATAGAATAGAATAGAATAGAATAGAATAGAATAGAATAGAATAGAATAGAATAGAATAGAATAGAATAGAATAGAATAGAATAGAATAGAATAGAATAGAATAGAATAGAATAGAATAGAATAGAATAGAATAGAATAGAATAGAATAGAATAGAATAGAATAGAATAGAATAGAATAGAATAGAATAGAATAGAATAGAATAGAATAGAATAGAATAGAATAGAATAGAATAGAATAGAATAGAATAGAATAGAATAGAATAGAATAGAATAGAATAGAATAGAATAGAATAGAATAGAATAGAATAGAATAGAATAGAATAGAATAGAATAGAATAGAATAGAATAGAATAGAATAGAATAGAATAGAATAGAATAGAATAGAATAGAATAGAATAGAATAGAATAGAATAGAATAGAATAGAATAGAATAGAATAGAATAGAATAGAATAGAATAGAATAGAATAGAATAGAATAGAATAGAATAGAATAGAATAGAATAGAATAGAATAGAATAGAATAGAATAGAATAGAATAGAATAGAATAGAATAGAATAGAATAGAATAGAATAGAATAGAATAGAATAGAATAGAATAGAATAGAATAGAATAGAATAGAATAGAATAGAATAGAATAGAATAGAATTTTATTTATTTATTTATTTATTAATTTGTATATTCAAAAAGACTTAACAATTTTATAAGTTCCTGCGAAGCCTATAGGCTTGTCTGCAGAAGATTGTGTTTCTCAAAATAAAAAATTTAAAAGCAAGCTTAAGTGAAAGATACAAGTTTTACAAAAGATTATTAAAAAAAAAAATTATTACTTTACTGATTTGAAATTAAGAAGAAATTTTTGATATTTTTTTTTCTTGTCTTGAAATTTTCAATGTTTACTAATTCTCGAGGTAATTCGTTGATTATTGAAGGAACGCTGTATTGAAGTTGATGTCTACCATATGTGTTGTAATTTGTGGGCAATTTAAGCATTCCACGTGCACGTCGTCTGGTGTTGATCGTATGATCAATTGGTCGAATGAAGCGGTTATCGTCACAGTATTCCAGTATAAGCGTCATCTTAAAGATTTGATCGACATTAAGGACTTTGAATGTGCTCTCATTGTTCAACGAAAGGCCCATATTTACTTGTTTTAACGCTGAGTTTTGTAGCCTTTGTAGCTTTTGTAAGTGAGTAGTTGCAGCATTTCCCCATGCAAGTATGCCGTATCGTAGCTTTGATTCAACTAAGGCATAATACACTTGTCTTAAAACAGGTACCGTGGCATGGTATCGTAAATGCGCTAACGCGTATAACGCCTTTTTCAGATCCATACGCAGTTTATCGATGTGATTGCTCCATAGGAAATGACAGTCGATGATCACTCCAAGGTATCTGTAACTTTCTACTAACTCTATAGTTTCACTTGGGGTGTTAGGACAGTCGTCATTATTTAAATATATTCTGCTCTGTGTGGATTTGAATTGCGGACTTCTAATGTGCATCATCTTAGTCTTAGAGCCGTTTATGACCAAGCCGTTGTCGTGGCACCATTTAACAGCAGCATTAAACTCCTCCTGCATTATCATCGTCGCCGTATCCAGCGACCTGTGACGGACCACAATCGCTGTATCGTCAGCAAAGGCGAATGGAATGCCATGTTTGAAGACGTGAAGTAGCTCATTCGTGTAAAGAATGAACAGAATCGGACCAAGTTTTGACCCCTGAGGCACTCCATATTCCACGTTCTCTATTTCACTCATTACGTCCTTAATCTTGACGCAAAACTTCCTGTTGTGCAGATAGTCCATAATCCAGTCAGCCATTACTCCTCTAATTCCAATACGTTGTAATGCGTGTACTAGTTTCGTATGGTTTAGAGTGTCAAAAGTCTTGCTGAAGTCCATGAACATGACTAGGACATGATGACTTTTATTCAAACTTTCATTGACACAATATTAACGAATTCACCCAGCAGTTTGCCTGTATTTTTGTTTTTTTTGGAATCCGTATTGACTTTTGTGTATTAGAGAATGTTTGTCAATAAGGCTCTGTAGTCTTGCCGAAATAACACCTTCAAGACACTTTTCAATTACAGGAAGTATCGAAATCGGTCTGTAATTACTTATCTGATTTCTAACCCCACTTTTATAAATCGGCCTTACAACAGCTGTTTTTAGCGTTGACGGGATTTTTGACTGTGTCAGGCTAAGGGTGATAAATTTACACAGTATGGGAGCAAAAACGTCTATGTGTCTTCTTATGTCAACTGCTCTTATCCCATCAATTCCTGGCGATTTATTATCTCCAAGAGACCTTATGATACTGCGTATCTCCATTATATTTGTAGGACTAGCAAAGATTGAATTTTCTTGAAAATTATTTGTATGATACGAAGTGATAAATCCACATTGATGGATAATTTGCGTTATCTGTGTAGCGAAAAATCGTGCACATTCGTTTGACAAGGTTTGGATTTCAGAAGTTGGAAAATTTTTTAGCATCGTTTCGTCAATATTTGACTTTTTTCTTCCTAATATTTGGTTTATTAGTCCCCATGTTTTTCTAGAATCAGTCTTAAATTGAAAGAATTGGTTTTTGTAAAACTTTGTTTTTTGGGCTGCGATCATTTTATTGGTTTTATTCCGGAATCTTTTATACTCTATTTCATAACCTTTGTTGCTTCTGTTATTTCTCCACTTTCTATATAGTTCATCCCTTTTTTTGCATTCAGCGATGATATAAGGGGTTGTCCAGGGGCTATTTATTCTTTTGTTCTGTGTTGCTCTTGTGTAAATTGATCTTTTATAAATATCATCTAGTTTGTGGACCAGTTTATTGTAAATCGTTTCTGTATCTTCTTCGTTTAAAACTTCTTCCCAATTTTCTTCACAAATAGCCTCATTTACTCTGTTGTTACATATGTACGAAGTGGTAACTATGTGGTTCTCTAATGTCGTTGAAGCATCGTTGTAGTACAAAGTAGGAAAATGATCGGTGATGTCACTCTCAATCACAGCGGAATTAATTTGTTTATCAACTCTACTTACAAGAACGTGATCAATTACTGATTTGGTCCCCTTCAATGGATCTACTCTTGTATATTCAGAAATGACATTCATGAGTCGCAATGAGGCAAGCATCTCTAAATAATCCTTCACATAGTTTGATGTTGAATCACGAATATTAATATTCATATCCCCCATCACAATCATTTCTTCATTCCTTCCAATTTGTCCCAGATTATTTCCAATTTCCTCAATAAATGCTATTTTACTAAAACCTGGTGGTCTATATATTCCAACAACGTATGAAGTAATATTTTTCTCCGTGTAGCTAACTTTTATATTTTCATACGATACAGTTTCCGAAGGTATTCGTTTGTGGCCTAGGTTGTTCCGAATAAACATCATGATTCCACCACCTCTCTG
This sequence comes from Philhelius festivus, assembly GCA_963931855.1. Taxonomy (NCBI): domain Eukaryota; kingdom Metazoa; phylum Arthropoda; class Insecta; order Diptera; family Syrphidae; genus Philhelius; species Philhelius festivus. The sequence goes on from OZ007555.1 coordinate 90,362,934, forward strand.
TTTATTTCTATTCAAAAATTCCATTTCAAAGCCATCTATTTGATAAAAATCCTTTTCTTCATCTTCAATATTTGTTTCGACTAGAATAATAATTTTTAATTTACTTAAAAAGTGGCTTATATTCATACAAAAATTACTCCAGTGTAGACGCAACGATCTTATATTAAAACATAAGTAACAGCAATTATTATTTTTTAATTCACTTATATTAATGCCGTTAAAACCTTGTATTACCCTACAATCTAAGTTGACTATTAATTCATTATTGTTTCCATTTGTGTTATTCATTTTTGTTAAAGAAGTTTTGTGTATCTATTTGTATACGCACACGCACACAGCGTGTTTAAGAAGATGTTAATTTGTTCACGTCACTAATAGTGGTTATAAAAATCGGTTGTGTGCTCTCATTCTTACGTGCCAATATTTTTCCTGCACTCTCCCACACAAATCTCCAGTTTTCTTGCTTTGCTTTCTCTTTCGTCAGCCACAGCAGGTGCTTATTTTGTCTTGTCAGTTGGTTATTTATATATACTGTTGCGAACAGAGCTTTATACTCCTACAGCGCCATCTGTTGGGAATTACATATCTGCTTTGTGAGGGAACAAAACAAAAAGCTCTTTTCCATCGCATCTAAATTTCCCCTAATTCCAAAGTACTAGAACATTCTACCCCCATAAGAATTTCCCCTTCTGGACAAGAACCTTCTAGAACAACTGGTTTGAGTATAAAAGGGAGTGTTCACGGTGAGCGGAACACAGTTTATTTTCGATTATGAAAGTGTGCAAAGCTGAACTATTGGATTGTGGAAAGTGTAATTAAAAAGTGGATTTAAGTTGGAATAAAAGTATTAGAGTTGATTATAAATTGAGATTTATTGTTTTGATTCGAAAAGTGTAAATAAAGAAGAAATTCTAAAAGGAGTAATAAGTTTTATTTACCGAACCTAGTAAAAATATTACATTGGTGTCAGAAGTGGGATAAAACTTATTGTGCAGTGAAGTGTGGAAAAAAAAAAAAAAAAAAAATAGTAAAATAAAAAAATGAGCAAGTTACTAAAAGAGCTCAACTGTAATGAGCTGAAAAGTGAATTAGGCAAGCGAGAACTTTCTAGAGCAGGATCGAAAAATGAGCTTGTTCTGCGTTTGGCCGAATATTTGAAACAGCAAAATGAAGACCCGGACATCTTCGTCTTTGAAACTGACACTGAGGAAGCAGACGTAAGTAAAAATGTAGATGTTTCAAATATGATTAGTCTTCTGCTTCAGCAACAAAAGAATGTTCTCGAACGTCTCGAAGAGCAACGAAATGAACAAAAGAATGTTCTCGAACGTCTCGAAGAGCAACGAAATGAACAGAAGAATGAACAAAAGAATGTTCTCGGACGTCTCGAAGAGCAACGAAATGAACAAAAGAATGAACAAAAGAATGTTCTCGAACGTCTCGAAGAGCAACGAAATGAACAAAAGAATATTCTCGAACGCCTTGATAAACAGCATAGCGAACAAAAGGACCTTCTCGAAGAGCAGAGAAACATGCTAGAAGGCAAGCTTGTTAACATCGAGAATAATGTATCTGCACTTGATGGACGTGTTTCATTGCTGGAGAATCAAGTCGACAACAAAATGGAGACGTTTTCAAAAGTGTTAGATGAACGTGTTTCATTGCTAGTCGACAACAAAATGGAGACGTTTTCAAAAGAGTTAGACCGTGTTCGAAACATAAAGATTCGGGAAAGTTCTGGGGAAGCTTTGAGAAAAAAAGAGATGCAACCTCCAACCTTTGATGGACAAACTTCTTGGTCTATATACAAGAAGCAATTCGAGGCAGCTTCTACAGCAAATGGCTGGGATGAAGCTGACAAGTGTATAGCTCTAACCCTTGCTCTTAGAGGAGCAGCTGCTGAGTTATTGCTAACCATACCAGCAGATAAGAGCGGCGATTTTAATTACTTGGTTGATGCTATAGACAAACGCTTTGGCAATAGCTATATGAAAGAAGTCTTCAAGGTACGACTCTATTCCAGAGTTCAGAAGAGGGGCGAAACTCTACAACAGCTACAAGCGGACATTGAAAGGCTTGTTCATCTTGCATATCCTGATGTTGGAGAAGAAATCCGTAACCAGTTTGCAGTTGAGGCATTTGTTCGAGCCATTTCCGACATACATCTTCAAAGGGCCGTGCGAACTGCTGGAAAACGAACGCTTTCTGAAACATTAGCGTTTGCCTTGACAATGGAAGCAGCAGAGCAAGCTTCTCACGGAGTACATCGACTTAGAGAAACCATCGTCGAAGAATGCTCATGCCGAAGAACTGATGTGCAAGGGAATCAACGAAACGGACTTGCAAAGTGCTGGAATTGCAACAAGACTGGACATTTACAGCGTCAATGTCGATTACCACCAAGAAGAGCTTGTCAGCATTGTGGACACGGAGTTTCAAACTCAGAACAAGGTAACAATAACATCAGTGTTACTTCCGGAACAAGTTTCCCAACAGAGAAACAAGTAAGAACCAACTTCGAGGGGCAGAAGCTGGTTTCTGGTATCGATGGCCCTAGAAACACCATCCAGGTTTCTCAGACCAAACGAAACAATAAAAGTCTGACTGACGAGGCAACGTCAAATGGCAACAAACGCATGGTCTCCATCAACACACTGCGAATAAGGGCTGACCCCATTTGTGGATGGAGCAATGAAGAAATAAGATCTGCTCAACAAGAAGACCCCGACATTGAACCTCTTCTCGCATGGAAAGAACATGAAGAAAAACCCGCATGGAATGACATCTCCGATAGGAGTCCAGTTTTAAAGGCCTATTGGGCACAATGGGACTCACTTCATGTGCAAGAAGGTGTTCTTCGGCGAAAATGGGAGTCCGCTGATGGTAAATCCTATGTGATGCAGCTTGTGTTACCTCAATCGAAAATAAAAGAGGTTCTTCGAGAGATGCATGATGGACCTTCAGGAGGCCATTTGGGAATCAACAAGATGTTAGAAAAAGTGAGACAACGATTCTACTGGTTGCATGCAAGAGATGACGTTAAAAAGTGGTGCCAAAATTGTGAGGTTTGTGCGGCAACCAAAGGACCTGGCAGAAAACTGCAAGGAAAAATGATGCAGTATAATGTTGGCTCACCGTTTGAAAGGATTGCTGTTGATGTGGCTGGCCCATTTCCGGAAACGAATGCTGGAAACAAATACATTCTGGTGGTAATGGATTACTTCAGCAAATGGCCTGAGGCATATGCTATTCCGAACCAAGAAGCCAAGACCGTGGCCGACCAGATTGTGTCTAACTGGGTAAGCAGGTTTGGTGTGCCTATGGAACTTCATTCCGACCAAGGAAGGAACTTCGAGTCGAACATATTCCAAGAGGTCTGCGCGTTCCTTGGCATTAAGAAAACGAGAACCACACCACTTCACCCGCAATCTGATGGAATGGTCGAGAGATTCAACAGGACCTTAAAAGAACACCTCACTAAAGTCGTAGGCGACTACCAAAGAAACTGGGATAGGCACATACCACTATTTTTGATGGCCTACCGAAGTGCAATACATACCTCAACAGGACAAACACCATCTGAAATCCTGTTTGGAAGAAGCATACGGCTGCCTAGTGAGATAAGGTTTGGACATCCATCACAAGAGTCTAAGGAAACAACGGATTACGTGAGTGACCTACAAGAGAGGCTAATCGACATCCACGAAAGGACCAGGACTAGAATGAGCGCTTACAGCGATCGAATGAAGACAAGGTACGACACAAGAGCAAACACGACAGGATTCCAAGTAGGAGATCGTGTATGGCTGTATAATCCACATCGTCAAAAGGGATTGTCGCCGAAGCTTCAACAAAACTGGGAAGGCCCTTATACTGTCGTCACGAAAATCAATGATGTCGTTTACCGAATTCAAAGAGGGTTAAGAGGAAAGCTAAAAGTTGTGCATAGCGATCGACTGCACCGATACAGTGCCGAAGCTGGTGATAGAGTTGTTCGGGACGAACAATCTTAAGAAGGGGGCAATGTTGCGAACAGAGCTTTATACTCCTACAGCGCCATCTGTTGGGAATTACATATCTGCTTTGTGAGGGAACAAAACAAAAAGCTCTTTTCCATCGCATCTAAATTTCCCCTAATTCCAAAGTACTAGAACATTCTACCCCCATAAGAATTTCCCCTTCTGGACAAGAACCTTCTAGAACAACTGGTTTGAGTATAAAAGGGAGTGTTCACGGTGAGCGGAACACAGTTTATTTTCGATTATGAAAGTGTGCAAAGCTGAACTATTGGATTGTGGAAAGTGTAATTAAAAAGTGGATTTAAGTTGGAATAAAAGTATTAGAGTTGATTATAAATTGAGATTTATTGTTTTGATTCGAAAAGTGTAAATAAAGAAGAAATTCTAAAAGGAGTAATAAGTTTTATTTACCGAACCTAGTAAAAATATTACAATACATTGATATCTAGCAATGATGATGCAGCAGAAGCTGAGCCAGAGCTTAGATCATGGTTAATGTTTTGCATTACTGCATTCAGTTTGATGGGACGTGTTGCGCGGGTTATGTCACAGCATCCAACGGTGTTGACAAAATCTCAAATTCCCATAAATTGGGAATTGTAGCATAAGATCATATTAAAATAATTTTCCCAGCGGAAATGCAATGCACACAGAAATACGATATTATTTCGAGGAATTGCAATTCTGCTGAAATCAAAAATAATTAAATTAAATTAAATTTTTTTCCCAACAAATAAAGTTTGTTCAAAGAATCGTATTGCAATAATTTTCTCAGCGGAAGTGCAATGTACAGAAATACGATATTATTTTGAGACATTGCAATTCAGCTGAAATAGAAATTAATAAACTGCTTTAGTTAAGTTTTAATAAATTTGTAATGTTTAGTGGTTAAGATCATCAAGTTGAATAAAGACGTGAAAAATAAAAAGTTTAAAAATAAATTGTTTTTTTTATTTTCTCGAATGTGAAAAAAAACATAAGTGGCGCAGTCGGTTATTTTATTGTCTAAAGATGATAAAATCGAATCTCCTTCCAAAGAAGTGAACTTATTATCTAAAGATAATAACGGCGACCCTAATTCCTCTTAAGCAGTGAATTGAAAACACTTTGTCCAAAGACAGTGAAATTAGTTTATTCCTATAAAGAAGAAAAAAAAATATATAAATATTATTGTCCAAAGACAATAAAATCAATCATTTTACACGGTGACTTAATTTTGTTTCTCTTCTTGAAGATTGTTTTTTGTGTGTGTATACCTATACAAAGACCTACACCAAGTGAAAAAAAAAAAAAAAAATCGAAGCTTAAATTAAATACGTTTTGTAAATGCCAAAAAACATTGATAAAAAAAACAAAAGTGAGAGATTTCTATCGTTTACTTATAATACAAGAAATCGAAACAGTGACGACAGTGACGACATTGAAGAAATTAAAACAATCAAGATGGCAAACGAAAATAGTGAAAAAACAGTTGAAATAGTGAAAAAACAGTTGACATTCATCGAGTACACAAGTGCGCGGAGAAAAGTAGTGAAAATAATAACTAAAATCTACCTAACGGTAATAAAATAATATATTTCAGTGAAAAAAGTGATTAGCAAAGGTTCACCTACGCTACCTGCTAAAATTAATCTAGTTAATTACATGAAGGGTTTTTCCGAATGTGGATTATCCTTCTTGTTAATTACAATTTTTAATCTTAATCCTTTAAGTAATTAAAAAAAAAAAAAAAAAACAATAAATCTTTTTTCTGGAAATCCCAGTTAAAAATGGGAAAAGCCGAAAGAAGGAAGAGTGACGTAAATTTAGCATACGAGGCACTCAAGACTCACATCAAAGAAGGCATGAGAACGCATGGAAAAGAGTTCCTGGTAAACATTCACGCCAAGCTCGGTGATATAGACCAGCTTTACGAAGATGACAAGGACGAAGTAATGGATGCGCAACAAATTATGGATCCAATTACAGAACAGCAAATCGAAGAAGAAGTTGTAGGACAGGAAAACTTTAACGTGCAACCTGCAGAAGAAGAACCTTCAGAGATGTTGCAAACCGAAGAAATGAAAGCCTACAGAGTCACCAATAACATCACCAAAGAAGACAAAAAAGCCTGCGATGGATAATGAAGCTTCTACCACCAACGCAGAGGAAATAAACCCAACAAAACAACAAGGCCTCGAGAAACCCAACAAGGAACCCCGGTCCACACTAATGCCACCAATTGTGTGCTTCAAGCTAAACGTGGCGGAAATCAGTAAACATTTGAAAACTCAAGGTGTAGTATTCAAAGTTCACAATATCAATAGTGAAAAATCTGTTATCACAACAAAGACCAAAGAGGAACACCAGAAGATCCGAGATTTTTTGAAGGTGAAGAAGACAGAATTCAACACCTATACCGCCAAAGAAGACAAGAAGACATTGCTGGTCCTTAAAGGAATTCATCAAACTTACGAAGCCACTGAAGTTAAGGAGGAGCTCATTGCGGAAGGCATCTCAGTCTTAGCAGTAAGTCCCTACAAGACCCGATCAGACAGGAAGTACAATAGCTTCGTCGTTGAAGTTTCCAAAACATCTGATATCCCAGCAATTTACGGAAAAACGCTTCTTATGCACCAAAAAGTCCATTGGGAGAAGTTTAAATCCACCACCATTACACAGTGTAAGAATTGCCAAAAGTTTGGACATGTTGCTAGTAACTGTGGCATGAAATACCGTTGTGTAAAATGCAAGGATGATCATATTCCAGGAAACTGCTCTAGGACCCTCAACAAAGTCAGTGACGATATGGTATTCTGCGTTAACTGCCAACAGACTGGGCACCCTGCCAGCTACAGTGGATGCCCTGCAAGGAAGAAGAAACTGGCCGAAAAAACGAAGACAGCAACACAGAAGCGTGAAAATCACCAATTTGCTGTAACATCAGCAAAAAAAGCGATTGTGAATGGCTTATCATACGCTAGCGTTGCAGCCACATCTGGAGCAGCTTCAAAACCTTTAGGAGGCCCATTTAAGAAGGCAGGGATTAAGCCAGCTCCACCAGCACCAGCTACAACGCCATTTGCCAAACCAGTAGTCCAGAAGAGGACTGCACCATCCAACACATCAAGCCAAAAAGGACAATCACAGTCTTTCAACATATTTGATGATACCGAAAGACTGTTTGGAACAGATCTCCTTTCTCTTCTCCAAAAGGCAAAGGAGGTAGTTCCAAGCAATTACGGTAGTCTCAATGATAAAGAAAAAACAGTTATATTGGGTAAACTTATTTGCTCATTATGTATATAAGAAACTACCTATCCTTCATTACATATAACGTTAATTCTATTTATTCTACAGCCAGACGTATTTCACTAAACTTCTTTTTAAAATCAAAGAAACCCGATATTATCTTCTTACAGGAAACAAACATCACAGCAAGAAACACCCTTAAACCGGAAGGCTACACATCCTACAGACAGGACAAGACATCTGAAGGCAGAGGAACTGCCATCCTCTTAAAATCGGACCTCAAAAGCGAGTACATTACGGTACCTGTTCTGCGCTGCATGGAGACTACAGCCGTTGTGATCAATATGTCGGATAATGAGACGCTGCTTCTTGTCTCAGTATACAACAAGTGTAACACAACAAGATGTGACATCATACATGACCTCAACGCCATCAACAATCTTGCTAGCCAACATACGTACTGTGTACTTGGAGGTGACTTCAATGCACGACACCCACTCTGGCTGGACACCAGGGAATCTACACAAGGAAAAGCAATTGTGGACTGGCTGGAAGACAACCCCGAGCTTCACTCATTGGTGGTTATATCGCAACATAGGCCCACATTTCCAAGAACTCCGTCGCTGCTAGACTTCTTTTTAGTGACGTCCAATTTTACGAACATCCTTCCTGAGTTCCAAAACTTCACTTGTGTTGCACACGATAGTGACTCGGACCATCTGGCGGTTGAGATGAGAGTCAGATTGAATTACAGGATTACAACTGAACGTCGTATTCCCGAATTCCAAATCCAATACGAAAAACTGAACTGGATAAGATTCCGTTCAGAAGTTGAAGAACGCCTACCAGAAGTCTCCAGTGTCAACAATCTCAACAACAATGAGATCGATAACACCATTGCTCAATTTGAAACAGTGGTCAACAATGCTTTGGACAGGCAGAAAACACCCCGCACCAGCAGAGATAAATATGCAAACTTACCCCAACATATACAATTAATATATGCTCACCGGCAAAGACTTCGCAAAAGCCTCCAAAGAATATTCCACAGGACCTTTAACAGGGAAAGTGTCGAATACCGTCGGCTACACTCAGAACTTCAGTGCACTAACACAATGTTCAACCAGGCAATAAAACATCACCAGGAAAAGGATTTCAGGAAGAGACTCGAAGATATCAAACCTGGACCTGACACGTTTAAAAAGATCAATCTGATTGTTGGAAGACCAAACTCAATTCCAGACAACATCCTTTATGGACAAGAAGTATCAACAACTTCTGCAGAGAAAGCTGAAGCGTTTGCAAATCATTTTCACGATAGTTTCAAAGACCGCCCTCCCGTACACCTTCCTGACTTTATCGAAGACGTTGAAACTCGCTTCCAAGAGATATCAGCGACCACCGAAACCGTGACCCTGTTCAACGAGGAAAACCCATCATCGGAGCCGACGCTGACAGATGTTTTCACTTCCCCTGAAGAAGTAGCTGACATTATCTTCACTGGAAACTCCAAAAAATCAGCAGGAAGCGACAAGATTTCTAATTACGTACTCAAAAGGTTACCAAATCTTGCTGTTCTCCTGTTGACTATAATCTTCAATAACTGCCTGAACAACAGCTATTTCCCTGCAGCCTGGAAAACCGCAAAAGTGGTACCTGTCCCGAAGAAGAACAACCGCGCAAATGTGGAAGGATATCGGCCAATTTCTTTGCTCAGCAGCATGAGTAAGATACTGGAGGCGTTGATATTGAAGAAACTCAACGTTTTCTGCAGAGAAAGAGATGTCATACCGGAGTTTCAGTATGGCTTTCGAAATAAACACTCTACCCTACATCCATTACTGGGACTCCATACTGATGTTACAATTGGACTCAACAAAAAGGAAACAACTGTAGCGTGTTTGCTGGACATCGAAAAAGCTTTCGACAGCGTTTGGATAAAAGGATTGCTATTCAAACTCTCGGAACTTGGACTTCCTAATTACTTAGTAAGAATAATCAAAAATTTCCTAACCCATAGACTTTTTTATGTACAGGTAAAAAAACATGTGTCATCAACCAAAGGAATTAACGCTGGAGTTCCTCAAGGATCAAAACTTGGACCGCTGCTGTTCAACATTTACACTGCTGATCAACCAGCCAACTTACCAGGTACAAAGACGAAGCTTTATGCAGACGACTCAATCACATACGCTACCGCTTTTTCACCAGAAATTGCTGCCAGGAGAGTGCAAGAGCACATTACAAACCTATGGGAATACTATGTCAAATGGGGACTGAGAATAAACAGCGAAAAGACTGAACTCATCTGCTTCAGAACACCAGTGACTGTCATTCGAAGACGAGCGTTTGCAACACGCTGTGATGCAATCAAAATAAAGCTTCCAGACAACTCTGAAGTGACTGTCAAATCATCAACGAAATACTTGGGAATCAACTTTTCCAACAAATTCAAATTCAAAAGGCATGCAGACTTGATGTTGAAGAGAGCCAACTATTCTCTGCACTTGGTCCATCCGCTTCTCAGGAGGCGAAATGGACTAAGTAAGAAAACCAAGCTGCTTGTGTACAAACAACTTATTCGACCCGTTCTGACCTACGCCTTTCCCATCTGGTTTACTATTTCACCTACAGCAATGAAAAAGATGAAGCTTTTTGAAAGAAAGATGCTCCGCATTTGCACTGGACTGTACCGTAACCCACTGACGAAGAAATATATACCAACAAGGAATCTGTATAAAGAAGCAAAGTTAATACCACTAGACGAGTATTTACTGCAGCTCTCCGGAAAAATCATCAGAAACCTGGAAGATCATCCCAACACAGAAGTGCAACAACTTCTCCAGCATGCACTAGAGCCTCGTGACAAGTATCTATACACCCGAGCCATCACTGACGATCAATTTGAAGACATCATCCATAACGACAACGCACCCTTTTACGAGAAGAACAACAATCAATACTATAGGGGTTAAAACACCCACTCATCAAAAATTATTATTTAGTTAATATTAAAAAATCATGAATTAGATTAAGAAAACATTAATATGATATTGTAAGCAAATAGCATTATGTAAAGCCAAATGAAGAACGTTGGGCCCCTATTGTTGAGCCAACATGATTTAATTAAGTAATAAGTTAGTTTTAAGTCAAATTGTATATAAAACAAATTGAAAAATAAAATTCTTAATCTAAAAACGAAAATAGTGGAATACCAGTCAGCGAGCTCATTAAAGAAGCTGCAAAAATAAAGGAGTTCAACGGAGATGAAAAATACGATTTAGCATCCTTTATTCGTGAAGCGGAGCTTATACTCCCACTTTTCAACGATAACCCAGCATTAAAGGAGTTTGTATACCAGCGATACATATTCAACAAAATCCAGGGGGCAGCCTTAAAGTGCATAAGAACATTGGGACCCAATCCAACGTGGGAAAACATCAAAAACGAGTTAAAGAAGAATTTCGGTGTAAGGGACACTTACCATAAATTACATCATCTTGCAATTACATGCAAATCAACATCTGTAAGTGCATATTATTATAATTTAAGAAATATTCTAGACAAGTTAAACGCTAAGTATGAATTTGATGATACAAAACCTAGTGAATTTGCTCCCGATTCAAATGAATCAATTATATTAAAAATTTTTTTGAATGGTATTAACCCAAATTTATCAAGTATTATTTATAGTAGAAACATAAAAACACTCCGAGACGCATATTATACACTTGAAGAGACAGGAATATTGAGGCATTACGATAGGCAAGCCAATTATAGGGAAAATTCATCAGGATACAATAGAAATTCAAATCAAAACTCACGATATTACAGTCAGAACAATAATTACAATCCTAAACCAGAAACTACAAATCAGAATCCATTTCGACAAGATAATTATTCCAGGCAGAATAGGCGAAATTGGGACAACGACAATTCAAATTCTAGACAATCAAGACAAAGTGGAGTAAATAATAACAACTATGATAGGAGACAGAATTCCAATTCCACCCCAATGGAGGTAGATCATATTGAAACCGTTTCAGATGAAGTAAATTTTCAATCAGAGGCCCCACATCATGTCTACCGATAGTTGAACTCACAATAGGGAAAGAGAAAATTAGATGCCTTATTGATACAGGATCAACAACCACACTTTTAAACTCAGATAGACTACCCAAATATAAACGAATAAAACTTCAGAACATTGTTTCTTTTAGCACACTTAGTGGACAAACTTTAATAGACAAAGAAATAATAACACCATTACCAATGGAATTTAACGAAAATAATTCTATGAGCTGGAAACTGACACCTTTTTATAATAAAAATTTCGACGGACTTATAGGTCAAAATCTTCTTAAACCTCTACAAGCAATTATAAATTTAGAAGAGGATTACTTAGAAATAAATAATGCAAAAATAAAATTTATTAATTCTTGCCCTTTTAAGTATGAAGAAATAAATTCATTAGAACAATCCATAATTGACCAAAATACATTAGAAAAGCTAGAACGAAAGGATATGAATATAGAAGAAAAAAAGGAACTGAAAAATCTTATTAATAAAAATAGAGATTTGTTTTTCCAAGAAGGTAATAAACTTACCCACACCCATGAAATTCAACATGAAATTATAACTACTACAGAAAAACCCATATATTCTAAAATATATAGGTATCCTCAAATTCATGAGGAGGAGATTAACAGGCAAATGAAAGAAATGTTGGCACAAGGTATTATCAGAGAAAGTAATTCCCCATACAACTCACCATTATGGATTGTTCCCAAGAAAATCGATAATTCTGGTGAGAAAAAGTGGAGAATTGTGATCGACTACAGAAAACTTAACGAAGTTTCTGTAAGTGATAAATATCCTATTCCTAATATAGAAACAATATTAGAGAAACTAGGAAGATCGCAATATTTCACTACGTTAGACCTTGCCAAAGGCTTTCATCAAGTGTTAATAAAAAAGGAAGACAGAAAGAAAACTGCGTTTTCAACTCCGTTAGGTCACTACGAGTTTATAAGAATGCCGTTTGGGCTTAAAAATGCCCCGGCGACTTTTCAAAGACTTATAAATTCTGTCCTACGAGAGCATATAAACCGTATATGTGTCGTTTACCTAGATGATATTTTGATATTTAGTACCACTCTAGAAGAACATATTACGAATATACAAAAAATTTTCAATAAACTGAGAGAGCATAATCTCAAAATTCAAATCGACAAATGCAATTTTTTTAGTAGAAATACAGAGTATTTGGGTCACATTCTGACGACAGAAGGTATTAAGCCGAATATGAGTAAAATAGAAAATATTCAAAAGCTTAAACTGCCAGAAACCCAGAAGCAAATTAAGTCATTCTTGGGAATGACGGGCTACTACCGAAAGTTCGTAAAAGATTACGCAAAAGTAGCTTACGGTATGACAAAATATTTGAAGAAAAATACGAAAATTAACAAAAGTGATCCTCAATACATAGATTCATTTCAAAAACTGAAAAGATTACTTATTGATGCACCAATTTTAAGATACCCTGATTTTAATAAAAGATTCAAACTTATAACGGACGCCAGCGATTTTGCTTTAGGCGCAGTCCTTACACAGGATGATCATCCCCTGAGTTATGCAAGTAGGACTCTAAACGATCACGAAAAAAAATATTCCACAACGGAAAAGGAGCTCCTTAGCATCGTTTGGGCCGTGAACTATTTTCGCCCATATATTTATGGTAGAACTTTTGATCTTCTTACTGATCACCAGCCTCTCAAATGGCTCCAAACCAAACATAAGGGCAAAGATATTAATCACAGGTTACAGCGTTGGTTACTTAGACTTGGAGAGTATGATATAAATATTGAATATATCAAAGGATCGGAAAACAAAGTAGCAGATTTTTTGTCGAGAATAAATTCAGAAACAGGAGAAATAAATGCTTTAGATACAGAACAAGACAATGATAACATGAGTACAGACGCACCAATTCACTCACAAGAGGAAGAACAAAATGACCACTTCCCGATTTTAGACACTGTTGTTAACAGATTTTTCACTCAAATCATTTTAACAAAGAATAAAACAAAAGAAATTGAGGTCATTGGGAATAAGCGAAAGATTTTCATTAGTAAAGATGACATTGAAAATAATTTCATGACGGACATATTTCGAAGATTTTTGAAATCAGGCAAAATAGGGATTTATTCTGAATTCTCTGATCCCGAATATAATAAAGTCCAACAAAAGCTGATAGAATTGTTTAATACTAGTTTAAAATTTTATAAATGTACCCACTATGCAAAAGATATGGAAAATGAAGACGAAACATTCAGATACATTGGAAAATATCACAAAAATGAAACAGGACATGCAGGAATAAATGAAAACTATGAAGGATTGAAAAAATTGATATACTACAAAAATTTAAAAACATATATTCAAAAATACATTAATAATTGTGACACATGCAATAGAGCAAAATATGATAGAAACCCTATCAAACCAAAATTCCATATAACTGAAACTCCAAGTGATATAAATCAGATAATTCATTTAGATGTCTATATAAATAAAAAACATAGTTTTTTAACCTTCATTGACAAGTTCTCAAAACATGCTGTTGTTTTTTATTTAGAAGATAGGAACAGCGTCACAATCGTTGGAAAAATACGATTATATTTTTCCATCAAAGGGAAACCAAATTTAGTTGTCCTAGATAATGAGTTTAATTCTGTAAACGTTAAGGAATTTTTGAGACAGGAAGGAGTAGAAACTCATTTTACAAAGCCTAATAGTCACACAGGCAACGCAGACGTAGAAAGGTTCCATAGCACAATAGGAGAAAAACTTAGAGTTTTAGAAACAGAAAAGTCAGATTTGCCAATACAAGAAAGACTTTTTAAATGCGTAGAATGGTATAATAAGTCCATTCATTCTGTTATCAAATCCAAACCTTTAGATGTAATAGAAGGAAAAGTTGATAAAAAACAAATAGAAAAATTATTGAAAGAACACAAAGAAAAAGTTATAAACAAACGAAATGAAAAAAGGGAAGATTACAACCAAAGTCAGGAAGAAGGTTATGTAAAAAATTATAAGGCACTAAGACACAAAGACGAACCTAAATATAGAAAACTAAAATTAGAAAACATTCATCCTACAAACATTAAACGAAGTACAAAATTTTCAGGTCAACTGGACAACACTATTTTTGATACTGACAATAATGACTCTACTACCCGCAACGAAAGGAACTCTGATAGTTGAAAAAATCGACAACAATAACGGATACGCTGAAGTTAACATCGAAGAAGTTCCAATCATTCATAATTACAACATAATCTTACATATAATAAAACCCCAGCAAATAACATATATATTAGATACATTTGAAAATAATATAAAACAATTAGGAGAAATAGATAACAAAAACATTTTACTTCACGAACTTAGCTTACTCAGAACAAAAGTAAAAACCTTATTACCACATAGACATAAGAGAGGATTAATCAATGTTGTAGGAACAGGACTTAAATGGCTCTTCGGTTCAATGGATGAAAATGATAGAGTAGATATAGAAGAACATTTAGGAACAATTGATGAAAATAATCATAACATAATTAATAATTTGAACAAAAATATCGAAATTAATAACCATTTTAACGATACTTTTAATAAAATTAAAGAAACAATAGAAGCAGATAGGGATAAGATTCTAGAAAAATTTAATGATATTAAAACAAATAATGAAAAAATTTATAAAGAGCTAATTTACCTAGATATACTACTTAAAATAAAAATACTAGGAGATAACATAGAACATATACAAAATAATATTGCATCATCAAGAATGAATCTTATGAGCAGCAATATCTTGACAGAAGATGAAATCAGAAAATATGACATAGATTTATATAAATTACAAAACATTAGACTAGGTACCGCAGAATATAAAAAAGAAAAACTAATATTTGCAATAAAAATTCCTAAAGATATACTTAAAGCTAAGCGATCTATTGTTACACCAATTACCAATAATAAATTTGAAGAATTTGATTTTGAAAATAAAGAAATTGTAATTTTAAACAATACTCATTATGATTTTAATGGAAATGTAAATGAAAAATCTTTAAAAGAATCCAAGCTTTGTATTTACCAAAATAATTGTTATAAAATAAAGAACACAAAATCTGAAACTATAGAAATTAACTCAAATTCAATATTGCTGAAAAACCAAAATACAACAACACTGTCAAGTTCATGTGATGACAGAATTATAAACCTTAATGGGAATTATTTAATAAATTTTCATAACTGTAACATAAAAATAAGAAATCAAACTTATTATGGAAAAAATGAAGAATTTACACAAAATTTTGTAATAAAAAACAATGATAACCAATTGAAAGAAAATAGTAGTACATTATCGTTCGATGACATTGTAATTAATCAAATTGAAAACATGGAAGTAATCGAAGAACTTAAATTTCATAAAAAAAAGTACATCATGTACAATTGGATATATTTAATTGCATTTATTGTAATAGTGATTCTTTTCATACTTCTATTTTTGTTTACAATCTATAAATACAAATCAATTAAAGTTGTAATTAACAACGAAACCCAGGAGAGTTTCGACTTAAAGGGGGGAGGGGTTATGTCAGTGGCGTAGCGTAGGGGGGGCGGGGGGGGCGGTCCGCCCCGGGCGGCAGGCCTAGGGGGGCGGCAAAATGTCGCCGGTGGTGCAGGTAGAGTAGAAATCATATGTTTCATGACAGATCGTTTGACAAGTCAACAAACAACAATGATGTAAATTTGAAATTTGCCACGCTATCTGTGGTTCGTCGTTGACCGCTTTCGGGAATTCGTAGACGGTGAGTAGGGCCGTAAGAGTGCATTCCGTATTGTCGCGCTGATCGCGAAACTAAAAAAAGAGGCTGGGTGCGACCCACACTGATAACTTCCCATTTGTGGTCTTGAAAACTTTATATTAAGTTTCAACTAGAACTTTCTTCGTTTTTTTCGTTTCCTGAACAATTTTAGAAATGTCGCTTAGTATACATTCTTACGGGAAGGTATCGATGTATAAAAAAAATACTTTAGAAGGCACTATCGGTGTTCATTCCCAAGAAATTCGACTTGAAATACAATTTCAACTAGTTTTCACTAGAATTTTTAAGTTTTTTTATTTAAAAAAAAACTATTAATTCAATATTTGTCAACATTTTACCAATTGTACAAAATTATACTATGTATAAAATAAACTAAATTAGAAGTCAATATCACTACTAGTTCTCGAGAAATTTGAGTTGAAAAACAATTTGTACCAATTTTCAATAGAATTTTATATAGTTTTTTATTTTTTGTAAAAAAACTGTAAACTGATTTTTTTGGAAATTTCCACCAGTTGTCAAACACATTATTTTTCGTAAAATAAAATAATTTTGAGTTTCAAATTGTTTTTCGTTCTTAGAATATCTGGGTTATGAAATTTTTTTTTCAGTTTTTTTTTTATTTAAAAAAATAACGGTATGTTCATTTTTTTTCCAAATTCATACCAAATCTTTATGACCTTATAATGAGTACATTAAATTTTATTTGAAATTAATAGCATTATTTTTTCGTGAGATATTTGAAACTAACCAAAATTTTTACTTTTTTTTTAAACCGTTATAGTGAAAAAACTACTCACTGAATATTAATAAACGCCCTTTTAGCCTCTTTCGAAGTTATTATCTATTAAACAAAATTTATTTGAAGTCGATGTCTTTACCCGTTCTTGAGATATCGACGAAGAAAAATGGTACCAGAACGTACGGACGTAGGAACGTACGAACGTACGTACACACACACAGACATCTCTCTAAAAATGATTGATATTGCCTCTAGGGACCTTGAAACGTCGAGAAATGCCAATTTGACAAATCGGACCGATTACAATAACTCCCTATGGGAAGTTAACAAAATGTTCCGAAACTCTCGCGAAACTGAAAGGGAGTGTTCCGAAACATATGATATGCATATGCGAGATATGATAAGATAACTAGGATTCGACGGAAACGATATTCTAGTGTCAGCCAGCTCAATGTTTTTGCTCCCTCCCGCATCACAGAAAGTTATTTCGATTGTGTTGTTTATAGTTTAAATACTGTTGAATCTTCTAAAACTAAGCACTTAGTACTTCACTCAACCTTTGAACTAGTTTTTGAAAATGAAAAGTGTTAAAGGAAGCGGCGCGGAATACCGCAAGAAAAAGGCTAAGAAAGAAGCAGATGCGAAGACGCGAAATATTTTAGTTATAGTTCTGGTTCAAAAGCTACGTTAACGTGATTCCAATGTAAGTAAGATTCCTCCATCTACAATCGTGAGTGGCCTAGAATTGTCCTCCGGCCAATATTCATGGGAATGCATAACTTATTTTACGGGCAGAAGAAGAAGACGTGCCTGCCGTCGAAGTTGGAAGTCGTTCTGGTCGCACCACACAAGCCTGCAGAAAAAGTGAACCTCGTGAAGCTGTAAAGACGCTTAAAAATAAGTTTGTGGAAGTTCTTCAGGTACTGGAAGAATTGACGGATCGGTAGCCAGTCTTCTTCTGACAGTCATGCAGTCATTCAACTTCCTCACTTTTCTTGGCTTTTGAGCTGCAGAGCTACCTGAAGAAGATGACGCACAGATTTACCTGCAGCAATGTGGACTGACTGTGGATAAGTGTGCTCAGAAACTCTGCGTTTTAAAAGCTCTCCTGGTGGAGAGTAGATACCGTTTCGTCCAAGCCGCAATCGACTTTTCTAAGACTTTTTGGAAAAAAACTCGGAATCGATCTCAAAACGAGTACAATTCGCAGGAAAAAACACATGCATGGAGATGAATCCGCAGATGCAGCTTTGTCTCACGAGCCTCATTCGTAAGGCTCGTAAAATCCGTTTATGAAACCTCTAATTCTATTTTACTTTCAATAAAAGATACTTCATTGCCTGTTAAATGATGTCTCGAAATTTAATTTTAATTTAGTATTGAATGGGGCGGCAAAATGGGTCTCCCGCCCCGGGCGCCGAGATGGTACGCTACGCCACTGGGTTATGTCACAGCATCCAACGGTGTTGACAAAATCTCAAATTCCCATAAATTGGGAATTGTAGCATAAGATCATATTAAAATAATTTTCCCAGCGGAAATGCAATGCACACAGAAATACGATATTATTTCGAGGAATTGCAATTCTGCTGAAATCAAAAATAATTAAATTAAATTAAATTTTTTTCCCAACAAATAAAGTTTGTTCAAAGAATCGTATTGCAATAATTTTCTCAGCGGAAGTGCAATGTACAGAAATACGATATTATTTTGAGACATTGCAATTCAGCTGAAATAGAAATTAATAAACTGCTTTAGTTAAGTTTTAATAAATTTGTAATGTTTAGTGGTTAAGATCATCAAGTTGAATAAAGACGTGAAAAATAAAAAGTTTAAAAATAAATTGTTTTTTTTATTTTCTCGAATGTGAAAAAAAACATAAGTCGCGCGCTTTTTTAACAAATTGTGTCTTGCATATGTTGAATGTAAATGAAGCAATTATTATTGAATTTTCGGGATTCTTAGGTTTTGTTCTATAAATGTCATTGATATCGTTGTCTTTTATTTCGTAATTAAAAGTTTTACCAACTCCTTTTATAATTTCAACTAGATTTTCGTTTGCAGTAGGAGTAATATTTTTGATTTCAACATTATTTCTAAGCATTTGTTGTTCCATATAATTTAATTGTGATTGCATGTTTTCTATAATTTCATCTTTTTTTTTGAATAGAATAGAATAGAATAGAATAGAATAGAATAGAATAGAATAGAATAGAATAGAATAGAATAGAATAGAATAGAATAGAATAGAATAGAATAGAATAGAATAGAATAGAATAGAATAGAATAGAATAGAATAGAATAGAATAGAATAGAATAGAATAGAATAGAATAGAATAGAATAGAATAGAATAGAATAGAATAGAATAGAATAGAATAGAATAGAATAGAATAGAATAGAATAGAATAGAATAGAATAGAATAGAATAGAATAGAATAGAATAGAATAGAATAGAATAGAATAGAATAGAATAGAATAGAATAGAATAGAATAGAATAGAATAGAATAGAATAGAATAGAATAGAATAGAATAGAATAGAATAGAATAGAATAGAATAGAATAGAATAGAATAGAATAGAATAGAATAGAATAGAATAGAATAGAATAGAATAGAATAGAATAGAATAGAATAGAATAGAATAGAATAGAATAGAATAGAATAGAATAGAATAGAATAGAATAGAATAGAATAGAATAGAATAGAATAGAATAGAATAGAATAGAATAGAATAGAATAGAATAGAATAGAATAGAATAGAATAGAATAGAATAGAATAGAATAGAATAGAATAGAATAGAATAGAATAGAATAGAATAGAATAGAATAGAATAGAATAGAATAGAATAGAATAGAATAGAATAGAATAGAATAGAATAGAATAGAATAGAATAGAATAGAATAGAATAGAATAGAATAGAATAGAATAGAATAGAATAGAATAGAATAGAATAGAATAGAATAGAATAGAATAGAATAGAATAGAATAGAATAGAATAGAATAGAATAGAATAGAATAGAATAGAATAGAATAGAATAGAATAGAATAGAATAGAATAGAATAGAATAGAATAGAATAGAATAGAATAGAATAGAATAGAATAGAATAGAATAGAATAGAATAGAATAGAATAGAATAGAATAGAATAGAATAGAATAGAATAGAATAGAATAGAATAGAATAAAATAGAATAGAATAGAATAGAATAGAATAGAATAGAATAGAATAGAATAGAATAGAATAGAATAGAATAGGATAGAATAGAATAGAATAGAATAGAATAGAATAGAATAGAATAGAATAGAATAGAATAGAATAGAATAGAATAGAATAGAATAGAATAGAATAGAATAGAATAGAATAGAATAGAATAGAATAGAATAGAATAGAATAGAATAGAATAGAATAGAATAGAATAAAAATAGAAAATGTGTTTTTATTGAACAAAATAATGTTACAATTTTTCACAATAGTAGCATTGGCTTTTGCCGTCAGCCCGAAAAGAAAAGAGAATTGTGTATATACAAAATAATATTTCCTCATAAAATAATAAAATACAGATAAGTTTTATTTAAAAATCTTCTTCAATTATTTGTTTTCTATATTTTAGTGCTAATTTTAAATAGCTGTAGAGCTTCATCCAGTTATCCCCGTTTAGAATAGATACAATTTCAGTTTGTGTCAAACTATTTTTGCCCCAATGGTCTCTTCTTAATTGGTTTAAGATTGGAGATATACCAATAAAATGCTGGATATCCTCTCTTGTACTTAAGTTGCACAAAGTGCATTCCTCACTTCTGTCGTTTCTATGGGGTGTATAATTCAAACCCAATATTTCACTTCTGGCCTTGAAAATCGTTGATATCTGATCCAAACTGTATCGATCGTGAAAATAATTATTTTCTCCAAGATCATGATGGAGTAGCTTATAGGTTACTCTAAATGCACTTTGATGAGCTTGCACTTTAAACATTTCATGGGTGTGTTCTTCAATCCTCATTAGTAACTTCTCCAGATTAGTTCTCAGAGTCGGGCTTTCACCTACAATTTCAACATTTTGTTCGTTTCTCAGTCTCAATCATTCACTGTAAAACTGTTGGTTTCGGTTTATTAAATGCTTTGCTACGATTTTCGGTAGTCTTTGGTCTGGCATTTCTAGTGTTTTCAAGATCTACAGAAAATGTATCCTCAACGTGAAAATATACATTGGGGGCAGCCCAGTTTCCAAATGCAGCATATATGTCGGTGCGTTTTCTGGAAGCCTAAAAATTTTCTTTATAAAATAACGCAGTAACTTTTCTACCTCCTCATGCTGGTAGACACCCCAAATCTGCGCTGCGTACAAACGCTTCAAAAACTTTGTATTTAGTACTTGCTGATACATTCTTTTTGCTTAAGATACCTTTCCAGTTGCAGTTGATTGCTTTCTTTGATTCTTTTAATTTTTCTTCAAGATGCTTTTTGAAAGATAGTTTAGGTGTGATTGTCACTCCAAGATATTTGTACTCTTTGACTTTTTCGATTTCCAAGTCTTGCCACTTCCACCTTTCATCATTGTGCATATCTCCCAGTTCCATTTCGAAATCTCATGATTTCTGACTTCCTGATATTTACTTCGAGATTCCACAAAGTGCTGTATTGATAAAGCTTGTTTATCATCATTTGCATCATGGAAGGGGTCTGGGCAAATAAAACAACGTCGTCGGCGTAGAGAAGAAGTTTGATATTGATTCCATTGAAATCAATTCCTCCAGGCAAGTACGTAGCCAGATTATCTAAAAATATTGAAAATGAAAGTGGGCTTAAAAGACATCCTTGTTTAACTCCTGAGTCCGTTCGGAACCATTCCGAGAGTTTGCTTCCGTCCCAAACTGCCGTGTTATTTTCTTCGTAGATACTTTAAGTTTAAGTTTAAGTTTATTATTTTAAAGTTCTTATTACATTTTAAGATAAGTTATCTTATAAATTAATGTAATATTATAATTTGGAATCATTTGTACATATAGGTATAAATTATGGCAAAGAGAAAAGAAAGAGAAAAGAAAAAGAAAGAAAGAAATAACAAATTGAGCTATAAATTCATTATTTTAAATATGTTACGAAAAGATTTAAATATGATCATTGGCCAAATACAATAAAAGATTCTTTTTAAAAAGTTTTGCGTTCGAACATCGCCTCAGAGCGATAGGTAAAGAGTTCCAAAAGCGCGAGGCTTGAACGAAAAATTGACGTTCGGAGGTCAGGCAAGTATATGTTGGTTGGATAAGCACACAAGATCTTTGTAAGACTGGAAATACAAGCTTGTTGAATAAGTATTCAGGTTGATGTGATTGCATTATCTCGAAAATATAACTTATAGTACGAAATTTAAGGTAATTGTCAAAAGAGCATCCAAAAATTGTTTTTGAATATGAGGAAATATGATCCCGTCTTTTCAGGTTGTATACATATCGAGTGACATTGTTGAAAGCCACATTCAGTTTCCGTCTGGTTTCACTACTAACTTTGCAAAAAACCTCACAACAATACAATAATATTGGCAATACCAATGTTTTCGCAATTATAAGCTTCGTAGTGGATGGTAAAAATGATTGTGCAGCCCAAAGAACTCGAAGCTTGCCATAAACCTTGCCGATAGTTTGGTTTATATGGTTGTCCCAGGTTAGAGTACGGTTAAAAATGAGCCCGAGATTTTTAGCGGTATTTACATACTCAATATCTGAGTTCCCTAGTCTTAAACTTGGAAAAGAAGCTAAATCAAACAA
The DNA here is from genome assembly GCA_963931855.1 of Philhelius festivus. Lineage (NCBI taxonomy): Eukaryota > Metazoa > Arthropoda > Insecta > Diptera > Syrphidae > Philhelius > Philhelius festivus. The sequence continues at coordinate 90,385,586 of OZ007555.1, forward strand.
GTTACGATAAACAACAATAGTTTTAGATTTACCAGGATTCAAGCTAAGATGATTCAAATTCGCCCAATCAAGAATATTTTGAAGATCTACGTTCATTTTATTTATAGCCTGTTCTTTTAAAGAATTTGTTGTTTGTATAAATAGCTGTACATCATCGGCGTACATGTGAATAGAGCAGTTTTGTACGACTTCAACGAGTTCGTTTATGTATAGTGAAAACAGGATAGGTCCGAGTATGGATCCCTGCGGGACTCCAGAAGATGTTTATAGGAATTTTGATTTGACATTCCCTATAACTACGGACTGCTGTCTGCCGATAAGGTAGGACTGAATCAAATTTCCCGAATGTTTAGAAAACTTGAAATTGCATATCAGTTTTTCACATAGTTTCGGGTGATTGACAGTGTCAAAAGCCTTAGAGAAGTCAAGGAGTGTTAAAAATGTAAGTTCTTTTCTGTCCAAGCCTTTCCTTATTTCATCAATGACGTACAATAGAGCGGACTTACAACTACGTTTCGGTCGAAACCCTGATTGTTGCAAACTTAAAAGCTGATTGTCAGTTATGTGTTTTTGGATCTGCTTTAAGATCGCTTTTTCAAAAACTTTTGAGAGAAATGGCAGAATTGAAATCGGTCTATAATCTGAGACGCTACAGTTTTGCTTCTTGGGGATGGGAATGATTTTAGCTTTTTTCCATTCCAAGGGGAAGCAAGATGTGGTCAATACGGAATTAAAAATATGAGTAATATAAGGTAATATAAAAGGCAAACATAATTTCACAAATTTAGGGTTCAGTCCATCCAGCCCAGTGGCATTAGATTTCACAGACAATAGTGCCTCGACGACATCAGTTTCTGTAAAACTTTGAAAGAACAAACTTCCATCTTGCCAATCAGTACTGTCGATGTCGATAACTGTGGGCGTAGAATTATTTGAATCTGAAATAGATGCAAAATTTGAATTCAGCGAATCGCAGTCAGCATCAACAGAAGGCCTGGTTTGTTGTTTGCCTATTCCTATTTCCTTGAGTTTTTTCCAAAAATTCTTCCCTGTATTCGATGGATTGAGTACTCTTGCATAAAAACTAGTTTTAGCTTTTTTTATTTCATAGGTTACTTTGTTACGGAGTGCTTTATATTGCTCGTGATGTTGTACAAGTTTAAAACGTTTCCAACGGTGGTATGCGGTGTCTCTGTCCTTCATAAGCTTAGTAATATATGCATTATTGATCCAAGTAGGTAAATTAGTTTTAAGAATTTTAGTTTTAAGTTTAACATGTTTATCAAAAAGATGATTGAGTCTTTGTTGGAAAAAAAATACTTGATTTTCCACAGAAGGCATAAGAAAAATATTGTACCAATCGCAACTAAGTAAATCACGTGTGAGTTGCACATAATTAATATTACTGAAGTCTCTGAATTGGAAAGTTTTTGTTGTCACTTGGTTTTTAAAATCAAGAGCTAAATAAATCAGATCATGTCTAGAAAAACCAGGAGCCGAAAGTTGGTTATACAAAAGGACTTTATCAAGGTTGCTAATGAAGAATACATCCAAAAGCGAACTGGAATCTTTAGAAAAGTGGGTTGGCATAGACGTATTGACCGGAACTAGATTAAGAGCGCTCATATCGTTAACTATTGGCATTGATACATTGGCATCAATAAGGTTGCAGTTGATGTTCCCACACAAAACTATGTTTGGTGTATAACAAGAAAATTGTTCAATCGAGTTAATAAGAGGTTCAATAATGACAGAACGGTGTGGCCTATATGCAACTCCTATCAATATTTGATCCGATCCACATAAAACATTTATAAAAAGAAACTGCATAGGACAAAAAGAATCAGCAGTACAAATAATTTTGGAATCGATTTCATTTCGTACGTAAATTGCCACTCCGCCACCAACACGATCAGCCCTGTCACAGCGATATAGCTTAAAACCAGCAACGAAAAAGCATTTATCAGGGATTTCTGGGGAAAACCAGGTTTCGGACACACATATAACATCAATCTTTGAACCTACAAACAGATGGCTAAATTCATCAATCTTTGGTCTCAAGCTTTGTGCATTAATATGAATTATATGCAATCCATTGTTTTGGGATTTTAGGATACGCACCATGTCAAATAAGCTGCCGTTTCCTCTGCTGCTTGAGGAGCCCCCCACATTGTCATATGTAGTGCTCTGCATCATGGCAGATGAACAGAATACAACAGAACCGAGATGATGTCGACACGCAAAACTTTAAAAAAGTTAGAGGAAAAATTGATGTTAAGCAAATGGCCATTGTTCATTTACATTTAAAGACTATAGAAAAAAAATAAATAAAAATAAAAGATATATGTAAATATAAGAAAGAAAAATAATAATAATAAATGTATATATACAAATTAAGAAAAGGATATAAATCAGTAAAAATATAATAAATTGAATTAAAAAGAAAGTAAAATAGAAAGAGGTACTTAATTATTGAAAAGTATTAAATTGGTAACACTGGAACATTCATAATTTGCGGCTGATTTTAATTAATCGTGGTAGTTTCAGTATTCAAACTCTCAGGGCTTTCGACGATAAAACTTTTATCTTCATCATGGCGCTTCGCGAAGACACATCCAAATTTGGTATACACAGAGGAAAGCTGTCCATTTTTTTTCATGCGCGCGGCTTGTTGAAGGAGAAAACGATTCTTTTTTGTGAGACTTTCATACAAAAAAAAGTAGCTGTCTGATTGTGTGTTAAGTCCCAAGTCACTGAGCCGAAGGTGTTTATGCTGCTTGCGATGGGTAGCGGCTGATATCAACAAATTGTTTCTATCTTGGGCTGATTGAAGCTTAATGATAATTGGTGCAGCATCATTATTATGACTGTTCTTCACTCGAAAAATGCTTTTTGGAGCTGCGGCACTACAATGTATGTTGCGGCAAAAGTTATTAAACATATTTTGCAGGTTTTCGCCGATAACATATGGTATTCCAAACATAACAGCGTCTGTGGCAATGTTTCTGTTCTCGATATGATCGATTTGCCTTTGGAGAGCACGTAATTCTTCACCTGCGGGAAGTGCGGGGGCATGTGTGTTGTTGTTGGTTTCACACACAGCTTCAATTTTTCCTACACGATCGCATATGTCGATGATCTTGTTGTTTATCTCATCAATTTCAGCAGAACAATTTTTTTGATAATTATCGAACATGAGTTGAAAATCTGCACGGAAGGACGTCATTTCATATGTAATGCGATCTAGAATTGTTTTTTCAAGTTGTTTAAAGCGATTATCGAGAGCTATAGGATTTGAGTTGATGGTTTGGTCTGGCGTAATGGCTACGGATCGTGTTTTTGGCACTGAAGAGAATTGTTGTCGCAGTGGTGTTTTGTCTGAGCTTTCTTTTGTCTTCTTCTCAGTTGACATGTATTTGTTTTTGGAATTGGATCGAGGAGGAGGAGGAATACTTTGTATTATCTTAATGATTTTTGATGATAAGCCAAAGTTGCTAAGCTTTAAAAAGAAAGATCTTCTGTCAACGGAGTCAAATCTGCCTTGAAATCTACGAAGAATACAAAGAGTTTCTTTCCTTTATCTAAATATGATTGGGCAATACTGGTAAGAGTGAAGATGTTATCCACCGTTGAGTAGCCTTGTCTAAAACTTGCTTGAAATTCACTTAATAAGTCATTTTCACGTATCCACTCCGTTAATCGCTCTAAGAGGATCCCCGTAAAGATTTTCATTACCGAATTCATAAATGAGATTCCTCTATAGTTACTTGGGTCTCTGGCATCTCCTTTTTTGAAAATTGGCAAAATAATATTTTCTTGAAACTTATTGGAGCTTCTCCGTTGGTGTAAATAAAATTGTACGACTTCGTTAGTTTTTCAATAAATTCGGCTGTTGCGTTTTTGAAAAATTCGTATGGAATACGATCTTCACCAGGGGCTTTGTTTGGTTTGCATCTGTTTAATACTCTTTTGACATCTTGAACTGTTATGTCCCTGTCCAAAGAAGGTACATCCAGATAAGGAAGAGCGTATTCAATTTGGATAGAGTTACTGTTGGAGTTCAGAAGCCTTTGCAAATGAGCACCTAGTTCATTTGCTTCAATTTGAATGTTTCTGGTTACTATAGAACCTTTAAGCACCTTTACCATTTTCCAAAACGATCGAGAGTCTTTGATGTTTCCTAGAGATCTTGAAAGATACTGTATATAAGACTTCTGTTTCCGTTTACACATATTTTTGTACGACCAGTTAGTTTCCTTGTATCTGCATTTCGCAATTTCACATCTTGTGTTTTTTAGTGTTCGAAGACATTTGAATGATTTTTTTCTTGCTGCAACGCATTCCCAATCAAACCATGGTTGTTTGCCTTTCCATCTTCCCGTTGATTGAAATGTCTTTGCCGCTTCCAATATACAGGTTGTGAGGGAATCCGTACATTGAGGGGATAGAAGAGTATCTTCTCCAAACGATCTCAACTCTTGGTTAAGTTTAGATTGATACCGAGAGCACCAGTTTTCTTTCCATTTCAACTTCGGAAATAAACGATTTTCAGCCGGGTATCTTCTAGCATCTTTAAAAATTGTTGACGAGATTGCGATTGGTAGGTGGTCGGAATAAACTATATCTCGTACGAGTACTTCCAGGTCATCAATGTAATCAAGCCATTTTCCGCGCAACAGACAGTAGTCGATTGTTGAACATGCATTTCCTCTTATAAATGTGAAATGTCCTTCCTTGTCACTTTTAGTTCTTCCATTTAATAATGATAATCCAATAGAATCACACATTTCAATAAACTTTTTCCCGTTTTGATCAATTTTCATGTCAACTGCACCTCTATTTTCCTGGATAGCTGTTGGTATAGTTTCCGAATTAAGCAGTTGTGTATTGCCAACTCTTACGTTACAGTCTCCTATCACCATGATATCTTCTTCTCCGAACTCTAATAAGAAGTTGTACAGACATAAAAAGTCATCTACCCAATTGTTGCAGTTTAGATAAACAGGACGTAACTTCAATTAACACTCTATCTAGCACAATTATATATTTATATATCGGGCTCCAAAAGAAGATTTCATTTCCTTTTTTATGCCGTATACAAAACCCCCGCTGGCTCTCCCGCGTGTAGAAATTCTCGTAGCTGGTATCCAATGAAGCTTATGGTTGTTAAAATAATTTTCAAAATTTTTAAAATTTCTCTCAACAAAAATGTTGAATGATTTTTTTATTAGCGAACTACACATTCGACATACTACGGTTGGCGGACTTTACAATTCGAGTTCGAAATTTGATTGTTTATTAAAAATATCATATATATGACATCTAAGTCCCATCAAAGGTTCTCGATTCGCCAACCGTAATACTAATTTATCATACTCACATGTTTATTTGTTCGACTCGACAGCCGTAATAAGGGGGTAAATATTTATACATGGAAAAGTAAATTATATTTGAACATAGAGCTTCATATTCTCAGGAGAATATAAGGAGGTTAGGTACGCGAGGTATTTGCAATTTTTCTAAATCTTTAATAAGATATTGATCATTTGATAATATCTTTTACAACCTTAAAGAGCCTTTTGTATTAAGCCAGACATTTTTCTTAGACCGAGAGTATTAACAACTTGATCATATGATCACCAATTTTATACTGAAGTTGTATTTTATGGCGTTTATCGAAATATAAATTGTTTGATTTTGACTTTGAACAGTTTTCTCACTTGCCCTTTTCTGAAATTCGTCAAAATTTGTCTCTATTATATTTTTGTCTAAATACTCCTTAACTCCTTAATATGGTCATTAAATACACCTCCTGGGGCAACTTCAAAAGGCCACATGATGGGACTACCACCCGTATTTTTGTTTTCTGTGTTATTGAGTACAAATTCAGTTTTTTGCTGATATTTCATCCAATCACCTAGTTCAATTTCACTTCTCTTGGACAACTTCGGGGTTAAGCACCTGTTATCTCGCTCAACTTGATAGTTTGATTGAGGCAATGACTTGTAACAATCTTATTGTGTTTGATACTGTATTTTTCGAAAAAAAAGTGGAAAAATCACCGTTAATTAAAAAACATCGAACTCGAAGTTTTCACCTTTTCTAATTATAAATATTTAAATCTTCCGTTTATTTTTTCTTCCTATGTAAACTTGATTAGTGGATATTTTGTTTTGATTAGCATGTTTATTAATGAAGCTGAAGATCGCTGCATCGAAATTTATGTTTTCATTTAGGATAGCAGATCTCGATAAGTATCAAAGATATTGGAATATTTTAAAAGCCAAAATGTTGGGCGCAAATTTTCCTAGGGGCGATGTCCGTTACTTTTTTTAAATTGTATCTCGTTATATTTTATTTTAGTAAGTTTTAAAACTTTTAAGACAAAAAAATTTTTAGGAGAGGATATAGACCGCAATAATTTTTTTAGAAATAAAATAAATATGACCCAATGTAGAATATACGTTTCTCTAGGGGCGATGTTTCTCCATTTTTTTTTTATTTTTTTTTTATTAAGCTTATTTAACCATGATTCAACCATGAAAGTAACAAAAAAAAAAACAAAAAGTTTGGACCCTCATAACTTTGGATAGACTAATCGTAGGTAAGAAATCGGTACATGAAAAAATTAGAATTTCCAAACTCTAGGGGCGATGTTTTTTCTTTTTTTTATTTTTTTGTCTATTAAAGTTTTTTAAACATGAAAGTTAAAAAAAAAAAAAAGTTTAGACCCTTATAACTTTGGATCAACTAATCGTAGGTATAAGAACGTATATTCTACATTGGGTCATATTTATTTTATTTCTAAAAAAATTATTGCGGTCTATATCCTCTCCTAAAAATTTTTTTGTCTTAAAAGTTTTAAAACTTACTAAAATAAAATATAACGAGATACAATTTAAAAAAAGTAACGGACATCGCCCCTAGGAAAATTTGCGCCCAACATTTTGGCGTTTAAAATATTCCAATATCTTTGATACTTATCGAGATCTGCTATCCTAAATGAAAACATAAATTTCGATGCAGCGATCTTCAGCTTCATGTTTATTAGACTTCGATGTTCTTGCTGTTTGTCTATGGCCCACACATAATTTATATAATCTAAATTGAATTCTTGCTAAATTTCTTGAATTTTTCATTTTAATCTCTAATTGAAGCACCCAGTGCAACAACCAGATAACTCCACTTTTTTGCGAAATATGTTTTTTAATGCAGAAATACAAACAAAAAAATCCTGCGTCGTTCGGTGTCCAAAAAAGACATATAAGGTGGCTCTTGGATACGGAAACTCAGTTTTGGAATGATCACTGTTTGCGAAACGGAGCAAGAATGAGACATCTCCTGGAGTTGTCTTGTTTTTGCACCACTTTTCCCAAAAAAGGTCTAAATGAAGTCATCAGCTTGAGAACATTTTGAGTGAAATTGTGACGAAATCATATGTATTTTCCGATAATTGCGGCGCTCAGAATATAAACAACACTCTCATCCAATATCTACTATATTATGCTGTTGTAAAAGTAAAAAGCTTATTGAGTATCACTTGCCAGAACAAGGTCAGTTTTTTGTCCTGCGATAGCTCTTTTGGCGTCATCGAAAAACAAAAACGTCGAGTAGAACGACTTTATCTACCAAAAAACTAGCAGAATTTAGTGGAAAATTGTTCAAAAAAATTTAATATGATTAATAAGTGATCAATAATTTGATTTTAAAACGAGATTGGCTCCGTTTTACAAGAAAACTGTGACAAACAAAGATCTTATTAAGTAATGATCTCGAAGTATCGAAGATTTTACTATAGGAAAAAAGAAAATATCGTTAGCATTTCAGCTTCTATTAGACAACATTGGCCATTTACGACATACGACATAAAAATAAAAGCAAATCTGCATGGTGACACCTTCTAGTCAAAACTATTACATATATGCAAATAGTCTTCCACTCAACCCCAAGAAATATGAGGATGTTATAAGCTTGGCGCAAAAGTATGTTCCTCTAGCCGATATGCCTTTTTACGATAACTTGATGTTGCAGCAGTCTGTTCAAGAAGCTGAAAACTCAGACTACGAAGATGACAACGAAGGATCTCTTTAATTTTCAACAAAATCGGTGCAAAAACAGGACAAGTCCAGAAAGAAAATTATTTTTTTTACTTTAATATATAACTTTTTGATATGTTTTTGAATTAAATAAATTAGTTTCACTTATCTCTTTGCAAGTTTAACAAATATTTTGCAATTATTTTGATTTCTGATTTTTGAGATAGTTATTTTTAATTTTCTCAATATTTCAAAAAGTGGAGTTATCCGGTTGTTGCATTGGCTGCTTTAATTGCGACATGAAAAAGTCAGCTGAGCATAGCTGTCTGCAGCATTTTATATGACTGCTTTAGTTCGTCTTATCATTCCTGGTAAAGGATTAGAAAACTCTTCTTCAAATGGACTATTTTTAATGAATTCTTCATTTAATTCCGTATATTCTTCTTTGTCATGTATGAGAATGTTATTGCTTTTGTCTGCTTTGATAAGTACAATGAGATTGAATCTCAAGGCTTAACAATGTAAATAAATGAATTGAATGAATTGAAAATTTCTTAACAACTAAAGTTGTCTTTTCTTTTAGGCTATTAGCTGCTTTTCTGAAATTCTTTTTTTAAGCAGATTTATTTGGTAAATTCACAATATTTCTTCTTTCTTTAACTTCAGTTGTTGAAGACCAAAACACTTTATATGGCTGGTTCCTTCTGAGGTTGTTAAGCAATCCTTCGTTAAGTTATTCTAATACACTTCACGTTAAGTTACGATTGATAAATTTTTGACAAAATCTTGTACTGATTCTACTTCTTTGAAAATCTTCTTTCGTTCTTCCTATTAAAATATTAAATTAATTTTTTAAATACTGTATTTTCTTTTCAAATTTAATGTCAACGATACATATCTTTAATATTATTTATAAAAGGTCTCCAATCTCTTGATTCAATAATTAAATTGAATATTTTATCTTCAGCATATGGGAACATAACTTCCTCCATGATCTTTACATAAAGGTGCTGATCCATAATGCCTTCAATCCGGTATATGGGACCAACACAATAGAAGGAAAATATGCCCAAACCATTATGCTGGATCCTCCATGCTTTATTATCTTGGCTGTGGGGCGTGGATTATATTCTGTGAATGGAAGCCTTACATATTGACGAGATCCCTTTCCACCATATAACACAATCTTGGACTCGTCTGACCCCAGAATATTTCTTCGCAAAAACATTAAATTTCATGGACTTATCAATGATTTTATTTACACTACTATTATTTTGATCGCAACTTTACATATACATATGTATCTGTTTTTTATTTGCGATATAGGTAGCGAAAGTTCTGCATTTGACATTACGATGATAGCGAAGACGAATAAAGTGGGTCCGACAGTTCCGTCTGTCTTTCTGTATGCCTGTATGTCCGTATGTCTGTATGTCTGTGCCTCGATCTACAGCCTAAGCCACTGCACCTATTTTCTTCAAACTCTGTACTTAAGGGTCTTCAGTGATTCCCTAGAGGAGAAATTGAATTTTTTTTTTTGGCTCTAAAACTAACGGTACCCCCCATACACGAGTAATTCATAATCTTACTTGTCTCGAAAAAGGCTCTAACGATTTTTATAAAAAAAAATTAAGTGTAATATTAATATTATTACATTTTGGTAAAAAAAATTGGGGGGAAATGTTATTAACGATACCTGTCGTAGAACGGTTTTTTTGATTTTCGAATTTGTCATTAACGGCCAAAATTTTTATGCAAAAGCTCCTATACATTTAAAAATACCAAATCTAAAAATTTTTTTGAAAAAACAGTTTTTGGATATTTAAAAAAATATTACAATTTGTTTTTTTGAAAATTCAATATCTTGAAAACGGACTCATGAATAAATTTTTAATTAACGTTATAAAATGTATTTTATTGAATACTAACCATTTGCATATCAATTTTTACTTGCGACTTATAGGTACTATAAGGCAAGTTATGCATTCAGAAAAAAATGGAACTCGAGATTTTGATCAAAGTTGACATTAGGATAAAAGCGAAGACCAAAAAAGTGGGTCTCGCAATTCTGTCTGCCTGTCTGTTCGACTACAGCTAAACGGCTCGGCCGATTTTCTTTAAACTCGGTAGATATGGGTTTTATTTTTTTCCCCCGGATGTTTTTTGATTTGATTTTTTAAGACCAAAAATAACGGTTTTATCAATATTTTTTATCAATATTCTGACCGGAGTAAATCATTTTTAATATTTTTGATGCGGTTGGTTTAACTACAATGTATTATTGTAAACAAGTTCAAGAGCTTGCTTCAGGCTTAAATAAATATCAAGTTAATGTGCTTAATATTCTACAATTTAGACCAACAAGTCTAATCATATTACAAGTCAGCTACTAGAATACGAAACTGAGGTGCTCAAATAACTGCATTCCCAAGAAATCTGACGTAAATAGGGCTGCCATAGATTATCTAGACAGTGCAGTGTGCGTACAAGCAAAAAATTAATAGGTACAACAAACGGAAACATGTTTATGGCATCATGGTTGAATAGTTCAAGTGGTGAACATCGGAGAAACCGTCCTCAGTTAATTTTTGCCAACCTTTGAATTTTGATAAAGAAACTAGTGACCTCATAAATACTACAGTTGTACCGTTTTTTGAGAAAATCAAAAAGGAAAACAAAAAATGATTCTATGGGGCAACTTTAATAACCATATTTTTGGAATTTAAACAAAAAAAAATCTGTCAAACACTTTCTGAGAAAAAAAAAATAAATATAAAATTTCTAAAGAAATTCGTATTGCAGGTTTCGTCAGTTTTGGTTTAAAAAAAAAAAACACGTGTTTAAATTATCAATACTATCTACTAACTTTAAAGAAAATCGTCCAAGCCGTTAAGGCTGCAGTCGAAAAGACAGACAGGCAGAATTCCGAGACCCACTTTTTTCGTCTTGGCCATTATCTTACGTAATGTCAACTTTGATCAAAATCTCGAGTTCGAATCTCCTCAGTCCCCACTGCATGTTTAAATCATGTGTATAGAAATTATTTTGGAACTTGCGTATACACTTCGAAAAGAGGGAGAGGACATTAATGAACTTATTGACATCAAGGAGGTAGAAAAAGTAAGAAAACAGGAGATCCAAAGACGTGCTCGCGACGAACTTGGACTTGATATAAATAAACCAAAGGAAAGATTTGGATTTTTTAAACAATCAGGGCCAACCACTCAAATAACTCGAGTTAATAAAGAGGTTACAATTTGGCTCAAAATTATACGTAATGTTTTGAATTGCATAGAAGTATTGAATGCAGTTAAATTTGGGAAGTATAACAAGCAGACAGTAAATCTATTATTAGAAAACTTCTGAGAAAAAAAAAAAAGTGTGAGTGCCAGGACTCACGGTTAAGATGTGTAAACATCAACGTTCGTCCGAGTGCCAAATTTTTGTTATCGAACGTACTCAATAAACATACAATGCAATCGTACTATTTAGTTTGTGACTTTAGATATGTATGTACATAATATATTCAAATGGAAGACACTTTTTTTCCCACAATTTAACCCTTTCATTTGTACTTAAATCTAAAAATATCTCTACATATATGTAGCTTAACACATAGAAACTATAGACATCTATGATTATTCCTTATTAAAAAACAGAGCCTTTTAGTCAAAACACAAACCTTTTAGTTGCTCGAGCCAAGCAGTTGTGAACTGCCGTGTCTGCACTTATTCATTTCACACAACCCAAAAACCTTATCGACAATATGCTTCGATGAAGTAGTTCGTGGCGTGTGTTAGGAGTAAGTGGACTCCGCTGCGTAACGTAAAGTTTGTTTGACTTTAGTTTAAACAGGGATGTTGCTTTTTGCACTTACATATATTTAAACAGGGATGTTATCTGATAGAAAATAGACTGTTTTTACACGAATCCGATTTTAATCTCTGTTTCTCTTTTGGCTTAATTTCGAGTACATCAGTGCTTTTAAACACAGCGATTTTTAATGTAAGTTAACTTTGTTCATGCAAAAAGGAGACATTTTTTCACACTCCTTACTCTACTCAGTTAAGTGAATTTCACTGAGCGAACGCCAAATATAAAAAAAGAAAACCACAAAGAAGAATGAACGATAACTCCGCCTTTTTCTCAACCTCAGCAATTGCGTTTAAAGCTAGATATACATTGTTCAAATGCATGACAAGCACGCGTGTAAGTATATTATTGAAAAAGTCACACATATAGATCGGATGTAGGCTTGAAGAAAAATCCAAATCCTTTCAATCTAGCGTACTGCATAGAAATATTGTATATGCAAGATTGATGATTGATCATGCATTTATTGGTTTATTTGCGTATAGTACGTCGAAGAGATGAGAACACAGCACAGCATAATAAGCACTGATTAAAATATTAAAACACCAAACGAAAATTATATGATGAAATGGATAGGCAAAATAAAACAAATTACTCGGATAAAATTTAAAAAAATCTCAAAGAAATTCGTAAAAACACAATTTTACAGAAAAAAAAAACTCACAAAGGGCAACGTCCTCTTGCCACTGAAATAATAGACTTGCACGTGCTTGTCATGCATTTGAACAATGTATATCTGGCTTAACGCCGCCAACAAATATACTTATCATGCAGCGAATTGTCAAAACTTTTTTTTTTGACAAGCCACTAGATGGAGAGTTCATCTTATCAAAATCAAACCAATCCTTTAATTTTTTTTTATGTTTCTGTACTTTATCTTACTCCCTTCGTCAGAGATTTATAAACCGATTGACATCATTTCCACCTTTTAATGGAATTATAAGTGGCAAAACCTAATTTTTTTAATCCATTGAAGTTCGCAGTCATCATTCAGTTCATGGCTTGAGAGATGGAGAACGATCTATATTTTGATATAGTGAATGCCAAAAGTATACTTTGATATAATAAAGAATATTTAATTCGATAATTAAAATAATTATATGGTATATGACAGATATAGAGGACAAATTAAATTTTGACGTATCGAGAATATTTCGTTGTAGATGTCAACTGATTGCCCTGAACAACATTTTAAATGGTTTTTGGAACATTTTTTTAAGTTTTTGATTTTTTCGTAAACGGTACAACCGAATTTGATCGTTTTTTTTTATGCTAAAGCTCCTCAAATGTTTGAGTATTATTTTTTTTGTATTTAGAAACAAAATTCCAAATTTTTTCTAGAAAGACAAAGATGCAAAATTTTAGTCGAATAAGTACGATATTAAAGCTGTTTTACAATGAAACTTGGTTAAAACGACGATTTTGCAAATACATAAGAGCAAGTTCGTGCGACCCAATCGTACATTTTATTTAATGTCAATTCTGAAAATACATTTTTGGGAGCATAAAATAAAATTTAATTGTCCATCACTAACGTGAACTGGATTTGTTTAAAAAACATTGAATGAACACACTATGAAATCTTTCGTTAATGGATTGAATTTAGTTCTAGCCAGCAATGGAAAGTAATAAAATCGAGATTGCAGTACTCAAAGTTTCCAATAGGCGCGTTTTATTGGTAATCTATATCTAGCGCAGTAATACAAGCACCAAAAAAACGCTTTATTCACTCTTTAACTCACTCTTCCTTCCTACTTGTTGAATTAACTTACACGGATGTGTTCGAAAGATCTGTATCTCGTTTTAAGCTGGAGTTAAAATATTCATGAAAATGCAGATCGAGTTGATTTAGAGTTTTTCTCACTGTTAAATTTGATTTAAAACTTACAAAAGTGCGAAAATATATATTTTTTCTACAATCTACTCAAAATGTTCTCACATATATGTATTGGAGTATTGGAGAAAAAAAAACATTTTACTCAATAAAATAATATTGGCGCAAAATTTTAAACAGCCTCTTATTCAGGTAGTAGTAGATATTATACTTCTTATATATTTCCTAACTTTAAAGTAGTTTTCTAACTTTAAATATTTTTTAACTAATATCATCCTAAGGCTAGAAGCGCACATTCAATTTTTAGTTGCACAACTGTTTGGATACTTATAGAAAACAGATGACCAATTTGGTTGAATGTCCGCGCAGGTGCATATAATTATATGTTACACAAAATAGCGAACTCATTTTAGGCAATCGTTTTGTTTGTGTCAAAACACAAACTTTTTAGTTTCTTGAACCAAACAGTTAAGAAACCGCCTAGCCTAAGGCAATTTCTTTTAATAAATTGATTCTGAGCAACCTTAAAACAATGGTAGTTCGTGTAAAAAACTAAGAAAAGAGACCTATTTTGACGTTTTTAAATGTTAAAGAGTCATATTATGAGAGATTATTTAAAAAAACCTCAAATTGATTTCAACACAAGAAAAGTATATTGAATTATTTTATGCAAAATATTTCTAAATTAATTAAAAATCAATGACTTCTTCTTTCAGCAAAAACTTTATTAATAATATATGTAGTCAATACTTGAATGAAAGATATTACTAAGTAATACAAAATAATATTTTTACATTAATGTTAAAGTGTATGAAAATGTCTTACAATATGAAGTTAGAACGATACTAACAAAATAAAATAGGTACCTATTCTGAGAGTTTAACTTCAATAAAAGTGTAGAGAAAGTATCGTTGTCTTAACCTAGCTCCATATTAAAACAGCCTTAACATCGTATTAATTCAACTAAAATGTGATTTTTTCAGTTGTTATATAAATTCAACATAATGCCGCAATTACATGACATTTTTGAACAAATGCCAGTGAACTGATAAAATATATCAATCGAAACCAATCGCCTTCGCGTAAATTGATTCAATATTTTATGACAAAATTAATGGCAGTAGTGTAAAGCCGGAATTATGGTATGAATTAAAGTTTTGCATTTGAAAAAATATTTGTTCTGTAAATTTCGGAGCGATCACACTTTGGATTAGTAACGGCAAAGTATAACAAAATAAATACCAACGAACATACCCTCAAGTATGCCACATATACTTTTTCGGACACCACCTAAACACCTCCTACATTTCAACATCCGAAACTCTATCTTCACTAAATTATCCATTTCAATTACTAGCTTATTTTTATTCACTAATCGTTTGTTGTTGTTTTCAATGTTAAATTTTGATATGTAGTGTATTCACTAACCAATAAAACACGGCTAATGTAAACACGATGTCGTAAGTTCGCAATATTTGGTGTTAAATGCAATCGTCGGTAAGGTAGGTTGCTACACAGAACGTGTAACCGTAACGTGTAACCGTAGCGTGTAACCGTAACGTGTAACCGTAACGGGTTACAAGTTTTACCCACGTTTTGGATTCACTCTACCGCCGGGAAAGATGTTTACACATCAAAAACTCATGTCCGTTCTTCATAAAAATTAAATCCACCCATTGGAGAATTGTCTTCCCCCCTCAGGCATGTAATAGGAAACGAAAAAGATCTGAAAAGTTTATTACACATTTCCCAGGACTTAGATTATAGTTTGACTTGTAATTTATAACTGAAATATTTTCTTAATGTATTCTTTTTTACCTAATAATTGAAAGTAGATAACTTAAAAAAATAACTTTTTCCTAACGGTTTCACTCAAATTTGTTTTTTTCCCCTCCTTTTCGACTTAAATTACACTCAGATTACTTAAAAAAAAAACATCCTTACGAAGAAGGTTGCAGTGTTTTGTTTTGTTATGGATTTTCAAACAGAATTTTCAAAATAATTTTATGGAAACACTACGTCAATTCCTTGTTTTATTTGCAACCCGGATTGTTTTATTTTATAAACCACATTCCGATTTTGAAACGTAACAGCATTAACTTAAATTACTTATGTATGTACGTTCATCCCGTTCATTCTCTCAAAATGATTGCCGTTTATCCTTATTAAAAAAAATGTTTTCATAAATGTACGCACTTACCCACATCAGACTGATCCGGCAGCAAAACTTCATCGCCTCGATTCCAGCTGGTCACTTTAACGTATTGACGCACATAGTCTGGTATTGTGCACTTCATCAGGGCTGAGTTTCCTAAATAGGCTTCGGTGTTTTCAACTCTTATATGGAAATTTCGTCTGACAACTGTAAATATTAATATTGATTAATAAAAGAGGAAAGCTGGTGGACAAAATAATTTAGGTAAATGCTTGAACAGGGAGTAGAGACACACAAATCTATTTAAATCTCACGCGTGGTCATATGTAAAGGGTGTTTTCTTACAAGCGAAGAAGTATAAATTGCCAGCACTGATGTTTTCTGTGACAGTGGATTTGGAAACCCATGGTTTTATGGGGCTCATAGTCGTCGATTAGAGTGATTAGTTCTAAAAAAAAACTATGGATTGTTTTCACAATACGTTTACTCTAAACGATTATACGCATCAATATTATAAAAGTGTGAAAATTGAACCCCCAGATTATGCCATGAAACATTTCTTTACTAATTTTACTAACTTTGGGACATTGTAGCATTTTTGCCTTAATTGTTGGTCATGCAAAAATTTAGTTCGTCGAATGCGATCATTTTCTTTTTCTTTTTTATAAATCACACGCGCTCAAGGGTTTATTGTGAGACCGCTTATACTGTTCAATATAAACATAGCAGGCGCGATTGGGAAATAAGGGTGGAGGGAACAAATGGCAGAAGAAAATTGTGCCGGGTAAATTATTCCATAATCGCGTTATGCGATTAAAAAACGAAACGGTTGGCTTTATAACATCGGGAATTTACTTTTCTAATCCTTGCAGCTAGAATCAAAACAAACATATTCTTTTGGTTTGATAGATTTTTTCCTATTCAGGGTAAAATTTCTGATTCTGAAAAGAATAAAATTTGTAATCATATCTGCACTGGAGTCTTCGTCACTATCGAGGAAGAATAGTGACCAGTTAAAATTCCTGAGGAAATCTTGAGTTTATATCCAAACTTGGGCTGTGATAGATAAAGCATATGTATGAATGTTAAAATTAATATGTTGTATTTATACAAATGTCATATTCTGGTTGAAGCTGATTAGCAGCATCATTACGTACATATATGGCGGGGTGATGGTAAAAAAAGAATAAAGATACTAAGCTATAACCAGGCAGGCTAAATTCACACCCAAAAGTGCTAAAACTGTTGGTCTTTTTTTCGCAGTATCGACATATTATAGAGCACAGACATTTTTCATAAGCTTCCGAACGTTGGTACAATCGACTCTTAATAGAGGTTAGAACATGTGTTAGATTAAATATATTGTACTTTAGATATGACAAGCTCATTTCAGCAAATTTCGCTGAAAACAAATTCTAGGCCCTTGACGGCATTCTCAAAAACAGAGGAAAGAAGGGACTTCATTTCGGACTAGAATTATCAACAAATGGTTTTTGGAGGATGTTGTCAATCGTCCTTAGTGATTGAGAAACCTCATATTTTCTATGCGCAGATGCCCCATTAACAAACTCCCACCAACACATAAAAAAAAAAACAAAAAATATAATGTATCGCCAATAACATTACATATAATTAATAAACTCACAATAATATAAAGCCTATCAGTTTACTGACATATCACATCACAGTTGAATCTTCCTTTCTTAAGAAAAGCTAAATAAGAAAATATTTTTTTAAAGTTGACAAATATGTACAATGTTCTCTTCTTAGTACAACCCATTGGAAGAGACGTATTTTCAAAACAAGATTTAGAGGCAAAAAGTATTACATTCATAATATAGTCATAACTAGGCTATTTAACGCTTTTAACACTGTTATATAAATCTAGTAGTATTCTTCAAGATTAATTTTAGCTCCTCCAAACTAGTCTAGTTTAACTCTTGGGGTATCTTAGGAGATGAAAAATGTAGCTCGAAGAATGATGTGATGATATTTGTGTAAAAATAGTGAATTCAAACCACATGAAGTTAAATATTGTATTTAAGCAATTGGCATATTGTAATTGAAATTTATAAGCAAAATCATTTCTAGCATTTGTATTTGGCGAGGCCATGGTGTGAGAGAATAGGGGCACTAAGCTATAACAAGAACTTTCGCCCACCTGGATTTCACTTCTCACAGTATATACAAAAGTTCTAAGTAATTAAACCGTTATTTACTCAACATTACGAAAAAAAACATAAAAAACGAAATCAGATCAGATATCAGGTTTGGCCCCTAAAAAAACATCACAATAATTTAAAATGCCTCAATAGTAAATGTATTGATCCGCCTCTGGATTTCCAAAACTAATAACTGTAATTTATCCGGTATTGTCTTGGGTTAATCAATTACACAAATTGCATGACGCTGTTGCGAACAAAAAAGTACAGCTTTTTGCTCTTCAATTAGAAATTTTCTGTTGTAAACTATCCTGTTTACTGTTCAAATAGAAGGGAAGTGGAGAAGCCTCAATATGATGTTTAGAGGGAAAATAAAATGCAAAAAAAAAAAAAACAGGAGACGATAAACTGAACCAACGAAAAGTAAATTTATCGTATAATATAAGTAGGTTGATTTCGGTTGGATTTGTGATAAGATAGATAGATACATTTTATTGTTTGAAAGAAAATTACATAGTTTACAATATTTTTTAGTCATTGCACAGCACAGAGATATGATAACAAATTTTATCTTATTACTGAAAATCAATACTAGGTTTCTGAGAGCATATATTTTAATATTTTTAAATTTGAAGGAAAATAATTACAAAAAACCTTCATTTGAATTTTGCTTATAAACTATATCACAGATAATGGTAAGATAATAAATAATTAAAAAAAAGAGAAAAAACAACAATGTTAAGGAAATGAATAGATAAATTAATAAATAAATACATAAATAAATAAATAAATCAATAAATAAATGATCAAATAAATAAATTAATAAATGAGTAAATAAGTAAATAAGTTAATAAATATTATTAAATAAATAAACATCAAAGAAACTAATTATTCAGTAAACAGGTAAATTAATAAATTATTTAACGAACAAGTAAATAAATAAATAACGAATATGAATAAATATGAATAAATAAAAAAATTTGTAATTTAACAGACAAGTAGGTAAATAAATAATTAAACAAAGAAGTACATACATAAATTATTAAATAAAAAAGTTAATAAATAAATAAATAAATATAATAAAGCATATATGTATAAATATTTTAACAAGGTGTGGTATATTTTAATAATTTAAAATGTTAATAATTATCTAAATGACATGAATAATAAACATAAATATGATACATTTTTTTTGTTTCATTATTTGAATATTTTTGTTTCTTATATAAGGTTTCTAATACGAAAGTTTTCACTTAATTCTAAAAAAATTTGTATTAAGAGCTTCAATTTTGCGGTTTATTTTTAATGCTTTTGCTTGTTGATGTAAATCTTGTGTTGAAAAATGTCATGGGACCTTAAGCATCATTTTTAAAATTTTGTTTTGTAAAATTTGCAATTTTTTCGTATGCATTTCAATTCAATCTCCCCAAACGGGTGATCCGTATAATAATATCGCTTGAAAAACGACTTTAAAAATTATTAGTTTGTTGTGTTTACTCCAGTATGATTTCCGGTTACTAAGCGGGTATAACAATTTAATACCAATATTTGTTTTATTTGTTGTCATTTTTGTGTGTTCCTTAAATGTCAACTTCTTGTCTAAATGAATACCTAAGTACTTGACAGAGTTGACCCATTGGATATCACAGTTATTTATATTTAAGTTGTGGTTGGGTAAGAAACAATGCTTTCTTTTTCTTGTAAAAAAGATAGCTTGACTCTTTTCAGCATTTATTTTAATTCGCCAGTGTTTATAATATTTAAAAATAACAACAAGGGCATCTTGAATATTGCTTATTATATTCATAGGATTTTCGTCGGATGAGTATATTGCAAGGTCATCAGCGTACATACCAAAATCACAACTTTGTAAGACTGGGAAATCGGCTGTAAAAATATTGAATAAGGTAGGAGATAAAACTGATCCTTGGGGGACACCCGCAGGAATAATTTTAGAGACGGAACTTGTTCCATTTAGTGAAACTTTGAACTGTCTTTTGCCTAATTAACTTTGTATTATCTTGATTGAAAATTCTGGACAGTTATTCATAATGATTAATGAGTTTGTGTATGAGTGCATTGTGCCACACTGTATCAAAAGCTTTTTCTACATCTAGTAGAACTAATCCTGTAGATTTTTTTTTTCTGTAAAATTTTCTTTCACGTGTTTACTGATTCTAAGAAATTGGTGTGACGTGTTATGTTCTTTTCTGAAACCAAATTGCTGCATCGGTATAATATTCTTATCATTTATGAAAGTTTCTTATTTAATTCGATTTACTTTTTCAAAGATCTTGCTAATACTACTCAGGAACCACTTTTGCAATTTTCCATGTTAGTGGAAAATATTGAGTTCTAAAACATGCATTTATTAAACCTGTCAAATAAATAAATCCACGGATTGGAAGTTGTTTAAGGAATTGATTTTGTATGCCATCAATTCCCGGGGATTTTTGATTTTTCAGATCACATATCAAATACTCTATATCTTCCACGGTAACTTGTTCGTCATCGGAGAAACTTATTATGGTCCTATTAAATTCACAGATAGCTGATGTATCTACAATATTAGTCAAAACTGGGTTAAGATTTACAGAGGCAACATTATTATTATGATTTGTGATAAGATTTGCACAAATTCAATCCTTTTCTCTTTGATCACCTAAATCGTCAACGAAGGCTCCCCGGCCGAAAAGAGCAAAGAGAGCAAACACCATTGCTAGTGAGCTCCGTTAGTGTGGAAGGAGTAATTTGTATACGAGAGTCGCAACAAACGACAGTCTAGACAGGAGAAACTTGGGGCTTACAGAGAACGCACTGAAGAACTCCAAAAAAGTCGCCAGCAAAAAGAAAAACCTATTCGAATCAATATTGGAATCTCAAAATGAGAATCAATAAGTACCTACTCGTATTTATGTTGTGTTATTTTCAAATGTATTCTAACTATATTACATATTTTAATTATGTTTTCTATAGTATAAGAAATATATAATTATTGTTTAGTAAAATTCTTTAAGATTAAAATGTTTTTATAATTAATTTGTATTTTAGTTAAAATGGTTTAAATCTTCATCGCAAAGTTTGTTTCTTGCATCGACTGAATCCTTGCACCTGCAAGGTCTGTTATGTAAATGGCAGAGCTTGTTCATTCCTCGCAACTTCCAGTTATAGAATTCGATAACAATTCGGCGAGAGCTAAGTTTTCTGTTATCATGTATTGAGAACATTCATAGGCTGATTCTTCTAAAAGGAAAAAGCTTCCACATAAAGTGGGTAGTTAAGTGTAAACACTTGAATTCATTTCGAGGTAAATGAAGAAAACTTCTCACGTAACCGCTTGTAAACCTCACTGCTTACATGAAAGTGCATGTTGGAACAACTTCTGCTGAATGCAATTCCTTTTTTAGTTTCCCCAAAGAAAAAGTCACGATGTCACGATGTTGATCACAGTTTCATTCTATAAATCCGAGAAAGAATTTGTGGAAAAATCACTTTTCGTGTTCGAATCACTTTCAATTTCGTCTAAAACAATTTTTGTACAATATTCCGACTCCGCTTTTAATGTTTTTTGATAAAATATTTGTTGAAATATATACCTACCACGAAAAGTAAAATAAAATTTTTTAATCACATTTATCAGGCAGCTGAAAGTTCCAACTTGTCTGACGTTTTTGTTCTGTTCTAATCCGACTTATTCCTCACTGAACAATACTAATGAAAACAAAACAACTCGGGGCGATGAGGGAGGCAATTTACCGCTCAGATTATTATTTGATTAGTTTATTTAATGTCCAATCACCGACACTGGCACTTAGTTAGAACTTAGAACTTGTTTATTTTATTGTTTTCTGTTTCGCGACGTGAATGGGTGGAATTTATTTTATTTATCATTTTGATAAATGAATTAAATATCGGGACATACAAGAAAAACACTATTAAGTTTATTTAGTTCATTGGTAAATTTATCACCCTCCTACGATCTCGAAATAAAAATTACAACTCAAAATTTTATTTCAACTTCACATGCGTTAATATTTTGAAAATGCAATACTCATTCTAATGATAATAATGATGTGAACGTTGGAAAGCTGAAAATAATTACAACGGATGTCATCAATGGGTAATGGCATCAATGATTTAATTGGCGCAGCTGATGACATTGATTCTTGGGAATTGTTTTGTTGTTGTTAATGTGATATTGGAACCGAACTTCGAACGTTTAGGTCACGCTAAGTCTTCCTCTCTTAGATACGATATGTCCATAACCGTTGGAAATGTTTTAGGTCATATAACTCTATCCTTAACGTAAGATGATGAATAGTGGTGTAAGAAATCGTTAGTAATCGTTACTAAGTAACGATTACTTTAAGTAATCAAAGTAATCGATTACTTTTTTGAGTAACGATTACTAACGATTACCATGGTAACGATTACTAACGATTACCAGAATAACGACTACTAATGATTACTGTTGGATTTGATTACTTTTCGTATTTCGTTACTTTTGAATCCGAGTACCAAATGATTACTTTTGATTACTTTTGGATTTGATTACTTTTGGATTTGATTACTTTTGGATTTGAGTTCTTTAAGGTTTTGGTTACGAGTACAAAGTAGGTCATCGTGTTTCGTGGCACTGTCAGCCACGAGATCGGAAAACCGATAAACCGAGAATATTGTCTTGCGTAGATAAATATTTCAGTGTTTTTGGATTAAAGTTATTTAAATTATATCTTTGTTACACTATCGTCAATGTTTAAATAAAATGAAGAAACAAATATTAAACTTTAGGGTGGTCCAAAAAAAAAAGTATTTTGGAAGTTTTAAGGTAAAATTGTTGTTTTTAAATAAATAAATAAATTAATTAATTTAAATAATTAAAAACTTTGTGAAACGACTATTTTCAACTTTGCATGTATTTTTACTTGCTATATACGAGTAGGTATTATAGGGCCAGATCTGCATTTGAAAAAAAAAATTGAACTTGAGATTTTGATGAAAGTTGACATTACGATGAAAGCGAAGACGAAAAAAGTGGGTCCGACAATTCCGTCTGTCTGTCTGTATGTATGTCTGTATGGCTGTACCTCGAATTACAGCCTAAACTAATACTACTAACAATTTGTATATCAATTTTTTTATGAAAATTAAAAAAAAATAGTACACAAAAAACATGTTTCAGTGTGTCTGTATGTCTGTACCTCTCCCTACAGCCTAAACCACTAGCACTATGTATGTTCTTCAATCCCGGTAGTTAAGGGTCTTCGGTAATTCCCTAGAGGGTAAATTGAAAATTTTTTTTTAGCTCCAAAACTAACGGTATCCCCATACACCCGTAATAAAAACTTATTTATCTCGAAAACGGCTCTAACGATTTTGATAAAAAAAATTATGTGTGATATTATGGACGTGGACTACTTTTTGTAAAAAAAATTTTAGGGACAAAATGTTATTAATGGTACCTGTCATAAAACCTTTTTTTGATTTTCGACTTTCTCATTAACGACTCTAACGATTTTAACCAAAAATTTTCACCAGGAGTTTAAAATAATATTGTATATAAAAAAAACAATATTTATTTTGTTTTTTGAAAAAATAAATTCCAATTTATTTTTTGAAAAATCAGTATCTTGAAAACGTGTGACCGACTATTTTTTAAAATAATTTCCTAAAATCTATATATATTACTAAACAATTAAAATTGGCATCCCAAATTTTGTTCTAGAAAAATTTGAAAGAAATTTGTTTTATAAAAAATTACTTTAACAAAACTATTTTTAAACTTTCTTTGCGTAAATTCATACTTTTCCGGAAATCAGACGGCAATTCCATGCATTCTATTTATAAAATGTATTTTAAATCCCAAAGTACTCTTACATAAGAGCAAATTCGTGCGATATTCTTTTTAAACTTGATTTGTGGCGTAACTAAGCATCGTAGCAACTTAAAATGACATTATTCGTGATCTATGAAGTGCCCTCCATCGATGTATAACACGATACGAAAACCTAACTTTTGCCTTTAAACGCGATTTGCGGCCAAACTAAGCATCGCAGAGACTTCAAACTTGACACCTTTTTTCTCTTCAAACGCGATTTACAGTGAAACTAAGCATCGTAGCGAATTAAAAATGATATACTCATGATCTAGGGAGTGTCCTCTTTCCATCGATATATCGCACGATACGAAAAACCAACTTCGAAAAATCGACGTATTTTTCTCTTTAAACGCGATTTGCAGTGAAACTAAACATCGTGGGGAATTAAAAACGACATATTCGTCATATAGGAAGTGTCCTCTTTCCATCGATGTATAACACGATACGAAAACCCAACTTTTGCCTTTAAACGCGATTTGCGGCCAAACTAAGCGTCGCAGAGACTTCAAACTTGACACCTTTTTTCTCTTCAAACGCGATTTACAGTGAAACTAAGCATCGTAGCGAATTAAAAATGATATATTCATGATCTAGGGAGTGTCCTCTTTCCATCGATATATCGCACGATACGAAAAACCAACTTTGAAAAATCGACGTATTTTTCTCTTTAAACGCGATTTGCAGTGAAACTAAACATCGTAGGGAACTAAAAACGACATATTCGTCATCTAGGAAGTGTCCTCTTTCCATCGATGTATAACACGATACGAAAACCCAACTGTTGCCTTTAAACGCGATTTGCGGCCAAACTAAGCGTCGCAGAGACTTCAAACTTGACACCTTTTTTCTCTTCAAACGCGATTTACAGTGAAACTAAGCATCGTAGCGAATTAAAAATGATATACTCATGATCTAGGGAGTGTCCTCTTTCCATCGATATATCGCACGATACGAAAAACCAACTTTGAAAAATCGACGTATTTTTCTCTTTAAACGCGATTTGCAGTGAAACTAAGCATCGTAGGGAAATAAAAACGACATATTAGTCATCTAGGAAGTGTCCTCTTTCCATCGATGTATAACACGATACGAAAACCCAACTGTTGCCTTTAAACGCGATTTGCGGCCAAACTAAGCGTCGCAGAGACTTCAAACTTGACACCTTTTTTCTCTTCAAACGCGATTTACAGTGAAACTAAGCATCGTAGCGAATTAAAAATGATATACTCATGATCTAGGGAGTGTCCTCTTTCCATCGATATATCGCACGATACGAAAAACCAACTTTGAAAAATCGACGTATTTTTCTCTTTAAACGCGATTTGCAGTGAAACTAAACATCGTAGGGAATTAAAAACGACATATTCGTCATCTAGGAAGTGTCCTCTTTCCATCGATGTATAACACGATACGAAAACCCAACTGTTGCCTTTAAACGCGATTTGCGGCCAAACTAAGCGTCGCAGAGACTTCAAACTTGACACCTTTTTTCTCTTCAAACGCGATTTACAGTGAAACTAAGCATCGTAGCGAATTAAAAATGATATATTCATGATCTAGGGAGTGTCCTCTTTCCATCGATATATCGCACGATACGAAAAACCAACTTTGAAAAATCGACGTATTTTTCTCTTTAAACGCGATTTGCAGTGAAACTAAGCATCGTAGGGAAATAAAAACGACATATTAGTCATCTAGGAAGTGTCCTCTTTCCATCGATGTAACGAAAAGTAATCAAATCCAAAAGTAATCAAAAGTAATCATTTGGTACTCGGATTCAAAAGTAACGAAATACGAAAAGTAATCAAATCCAAAAGTAATCAAAAGTAATCATTTGGTACTCGGATTCAAAAGTAACGAAATACGAAAAGTAATCAAATCCAATTGATTACTTTTGGATTTGATTACTTTTCGTATTTCGTTACTTTTGAATCCGAGTACCAAATGATTACTTTTGATTACTTTTGGATTTGATTACTTTTCGTTACATACTCGTATCATTACTGTTGGATTTGATTACTTTTAAATTTGATTACTTTTGGTTTTGAGTTCTTTAAGGTTTTGGTTACGAGTACAAAGTAGGTCATCGTGTTTCGTGGCACTGTCAGCCACGAGATCGGAAAACCGATAAACCGAGAATATTGTCTTGCGAAGATAAATATTTCCGTGTTTTTGGATTAAAGCTAGTTAAATAATTATATCTTCGTTACACTATGGTCAATGTTTAAATAAAATGAAGAAACAAATATTTAACATTAGGGTGGTCCAAAAAAAGTATTTCTGAAGTTTTAAGGTAAAATTGTCGTTTTTAAAAAAATAAATAAATTAATTAATTTAAATTATTAAAACCTATGTGAAACGACTATTTTTAACTTTGCATGTATTTTTCTTTTTAAACTTAAACTTGCATCGTAGCAACTTAAAAATTACATATTCGTGATCTAAGGAGTGCCCTAAATTTTTTTTTTTGAAAATTTGAATACACATTAATCTGTTTGGGAGCCTTAACATAAAAAATTATCAAAATCGGTTGTACCGTTTTTGAAAAAATCAAAAACAAAAAATTGTTCCAAGGGGGGTTCAAAAAATAACAATTTTTTGGAAAATTTTTTTCAACCATTACCTAGCTTTAACTCAATGAAATGTTTTGAATTTTTTAAATCTGTTGGACAGTTTTTGGGAAAAAAAAATATTTATAAAATTTCGAAAAAAAAATCGAATGGCAGGTACCGATATTTTTAGTTAAAAAAAAAACGTTTAGTTAAAAAAAAAGAAAAAAACGTGTGGGGGGAAAAATTAAAAACGATATCTACCGAGTTTAAAGAAAATCGGCCGACCGTCTAGTCTGCAGTCTTAGGCTACCCGCGCACTAGCAACTTTTAGGCCGGTATTCACCGAGCGCTCATAACTTAAGAAGCTCATAAACCTATTCACCAAGCAATATTAGTGAAGATCTACGAGCGCTCTTAAAAGTTAGGAGTGGTCCCGACGCTCTCTTCGAAAGTTTGTTCGCTTGTGCGTGTGCCACGCACGCATTTGACTCGAATCCATGTGAGCAATGCCAAGTAGAAGAGTATCCATTTGCTGTCAATAACAACATTCCACAACATTTCACAGCTTGGGTATGCCTGAACAAGAGAGAGTGGCTCTCATTTTCGAACTTCGAAAAACACTTGCGAGTGGTTGGTGAATACCCCACAGAAATTTCAAGTTAAGAGCCTCATAAAGTTAAGAGCCGTTTAGGAGCGCTCGGTGAATACGAGCCTTAGTTGCGAAACTGCTTGGTTCGAGCAACTAAGAAGTTTGTGTTTTGACACAAACTAAACGATTGCCTAAAATAAGTTCGCCATTTTATTGAACATATAATTATCTGCAAATTCACGGACATTCAACCAAACAGTTCATCTGTTTTCTATAAGTAACCAAACAGTTTCGCAACTAAAAATTGCTAGTGCGCGGCTAGCCTTACAGACAGACAGACAGACAGACAGACAAGCAGAATTGCGAAACCCACTTTTTTCGTCTTCGCTATCATCGTAATGTCAACTTTGATGAAAACCTCGAGTTCAATTTTTTTTTACGGATGCATAACTTGCCTTGTAGTAGCTGTAAGTCGCAAGTAAAAATATTAATTTTACTACGAAGCATCATTTTTTTAATCGTGTTCAGCGTATTGATACTTTTGTGCCAAAACAAATTATAAGATTATGAACATTTTAAAAAAGATTTAAGTTCTTTAATTGTATAATGCAAATTTGTGAACACAGCTACCCAAAAATCAGTGTTATTATTAGCCTTTTGATTGTTTTCTGCTTGAGTTATCGCATTCACGCAATAAAAAAAAGCAAATAATTTTTTTTGTTGCAAAAAGTAATCAAAGTAATCGTTACAAAGTACCGATTACTTTTGAAAAAGTAACGAAAGTAACGATTACCCGAAAGTAACTACTTTTTACATCACTAATGATGAATGATTGTTATTTATTCAAAAGTAAGATAGGTTAAGTAATTGCTTGTGGTGGAATTTCTTCTCGTTTACCTTCAGTAGTTTTGATGATAATTTCGAAATGGTTTGATTTGGTAAGCTGCTAAATGCTTAGGATTTCTATATCGATGTAAGAATTGTTTTACCCATTCTGATCTGGCTGCCATTTATAAGGCGTTTATACGTATAAAACTAGAGTATAACTCACACCTATGGGCCGGCGCAGCACAAACTTTTATTCACTTATTGGATAGAATTTAAAACAGAGCGTGGACCTTATTCGGAATTCCCCCCCCCCCCACCAAAATGAACTTTTTTTTAACGAATCGATAAAAAAGTGTTTGCTGTTGATAAAAAACATCAAATTATGGAGGAGAAACACTTTTTTATGGTAAAAAAGTGAAGTATAAGCGGACCACCCACAGTACTATTGGCCCTTATTCGGAATTCCCCCCCCCCCCCCCACCAAAATGAACTTTTTTTTAACGAATCGATAAAAAAGTGTTTGCTGTTGATAAAAAACATCAAATTATGGAGGAGAAACACTTTTTTATGGTAAAAAAGTGAAGTATAAGCGGACCACCCACAGTACTATTGGCCCTTATTCGGAATTCCCCCCCCCCCCCACCAAAATGAACTTTTTTTTAACGAATCGATAAAAAAATATTTGCTGTTGATAAAAAACATCAAATTATGGAGGAGAAACACTTTTTTATGGTAAAAAAGTGAAATATAAGCCGACCACCCACAGTACTATAACTAAAACTACTTTTTTATGGGATATTTTCTTTTTTTGCTTGCTTACGCATTACGGCGTAGAAACAGTGAAATATGTATGCGGGGGGCATGCTGCCCCCCTGCAACCCTCTGCTTGGGTACACTATAGGAATTGGGGTAGGTGTGAGGTTGGGTGTATGCAAGGTTTCTTTTGCATTTACAGAATCTGGATTTAAAAAAACTTTGAATTTACCCTATGCCTATGGCCTATATTAATTTTTTTATACTTCACTTTTTTACCATAAAAAAGTGTTTCTCCTCCATAATTTGATGTTTTTTATCAACAGCACACTTTTTTTTATCGATTCATCAAAAAAAAAGTGCATTTTGGTGGGGGGGGGGGAATTCCGAATAAGGACCCAGAGCGTATAATCGCAAATAATTGCATTATCTAAAAAGAAATTTGATGTTACTTCCCTTCCACCTTTCTTTATATCGTGTTTCCAACTTGCTTCTGTCGGTCGAATATATGGTGGTCTCCGAAAATTAAACCTCTTTTCTAACCTAACTCCTATAGATACTAAGCTGAGACTTATTAAAACTTTACTACTGCCTATCATTGATTATGCTGCAGTAGTACTGTAAGCCTGATTCGCACTCAATGCAAGAACTAGTAGTTGCTTTTAATGATATGGTAAGGTATGTTTATGGTTTGCGAATGTTTAACCATGTTTCTCAATATCATCAACATGTCCTAGGATGCTCGCTTATGAAATTTATTGATTCTAGATGTTGCATGTTTATGCATAAGATAATAATTCAAAGAAAATCACCGTAGTATCTATTTGATAAGATTCGCTTCGCGCAATCTACCCAAACCTTGAATCTCACAACACATTCATCAAATTATTTAAATTACTTTTTTTTGCGTTTGGCATTACACTTTGGAACTGCCTACCTGTCACTGTAAGACAAATAATAGAAACAATTCAATTTAAAAAAGCATTATTTCGGAATTTTCAATAGTATTGAACCAAAACAGCAAATTGAAATATAAATTCAAATTCAAAGAATGAAATCAAAATTAGACTATAAAAAAAATGTGTACCTGTTTTAAATATCTCTAAGTTATTATCATTTTTATTTTTTGCTTGTATTATTATATTATTTTTACTATTTTAAATTATTATCTCATTATCATCACTTTATTCTTTTAATAACTCTTTTGTAACATCAATCTATTCGATTTAATTTGTATTAACTTTAAGGTCTATAAAAGACTATGGGCCTTACAAACAATCAAATTAAGAGACGACATTAATATTTGAGTGAAATGAAGCATAATTTAATGGACTCTATACATATAACCATATAGGTATGCTACATTTTATTTTTTAGATTTCGTACAATAAATGATTCATAATTTAGAGTTCACATAAATATTAAGTTTATAACATGTATGGCTAACTTTATAGAGCTCTTTACATAATGGTCCATTTCACTCAAATATTAAAGTCGTCTCTTTTTAATTTGATTGTTGTTAAGGCCCTATGTCTTATTGTATACCTTGATAAATAAATTGAAATTGAAATTAAGCGTTAAAACTGATAGGAAACAACTATGATGGATTCATTCCCATCTCTTGAACACCGTCGGAATGTTTCATGTACTTCCTTGTTTTATCGCTTCTTTCACAAGCAATGTTCACCCCAAGTAGCCAGTTGCATTTCTCCCCTTTATCATGACCGGTGATACCCGCTTCGCTAGGAATGCTCATCAGTTCACCCTCGAGCCTAACTTTGGTCGTACCGCCAAATATAGAAATTTGTTTTTTAGTCGCACAACATCATTATTATGGAACAACTTACCCGGTACGGTTTTCCCTTGCCATTCCAATTTGCAAACATTCGAAACCAATGTTCATCGACTCCTTCTTTCTCTCCCCTCCCCCTATATTCCCCATCGCCGTGCTGTGTTTAACATTATAAGGGTCAAGTTACCCTTGAGCGCGTGTGAATTACATATATAAACATGAATATATAATAATGAATATTGAGACTAACATTAAGTCAAATACTTCTTCGTTTTGGAGATATTTAAATGTGAAAAGAAATACGTCAGGCTACCCAAAGCAAATGACATTTGAGGACACTAAAACATCAGACACATCATCAATCTATTTGCTGACTTTTTTCAATCCGTTTATTAACGTGCTAGAAATAACAGTTATAGTACATTCTTGGATAACTCAACCTCTCGCCTTCATATTGGAGGATTACAACTCAGTTTAGAGGAAATATGTTCAGGACTCCAGTCTATAAAGCCCAAAACTATACCTGGGGCTGATGGTATACCCGGTTTTTTCTTAACAAATTGTGCTAAGTCCCTATGCTATCCATTGTATCGCATATTTAATCAATATCTATCTCATGGTGTATTCCTAAGTGCCAATTCATAAAGCTGGATGTAAAAATAAAATTGAGAATTATCGTGGCTTATCCAAGTTATCTGCCATCCCTAAATTAGGCGGTTTTCTTTTTTAGCTCCGAGCGGGGCACTGAACTGTCAAAAAAGAACTATGTTACTTTTTTAACCCAGAGCGCCCTAAGCGCTCAACTTGCATTTCTTTTTTAGCTTAGAGCTCGAACGGGGCTCGCTCGATGAGCTCGATAATAAATGACCGAGCAGACCGAGCAAAAAGCTGAGCGCGGCTAACTTCATTAAATTTTTTGGAAGGGATGATAGTAAAAGAAAAAAGAAATAAAAAATCAAAACAATGGAAATGGCGGGCGAAGCTGGTTGCTCTCCCAGTGAAGGTAAGGAAAAATAAATATAATTATGAGCAGAGTATAATATTTTTTTTTCGCAGGGGTGAAGTGGATGAAATAGATGACGTTGTTCTTGATAGAATCTTTAAAAAGATTAAAAAATGTATGGGTTCACACAAAACTGTTGCTTAAAAGTTCTGTCGCTAAATCGGGGTACATAATTTTCGTTTTTTTTTTGGATTCTACGCGAGTTTTGCTCAAAGTTTTCCTCATCATCAAAATCAAAAAACAGATTTAACGCTTCCCTTAAAATAATTGCTTTTTCCATTTTCAATAATCAGAAGTTAATTAAAAACAAGTTCTCAAGAATATGAAAACACAAATTTCACAAACAAAGCTGAGAATTTTGACAGTTTATTTGAAAAATGATACAATGACAATTCAGTGCTTAGATGTGTTTCTTAAATAGCTCAGAGCGCTCAGGTCACGCTCGGTTTGGAGAGAGCTCTAAGCGCTGAGTCCCCGCTCTGTTCCCTGCTCGGGGCTAAAAAAGAAAAACGCCTATTGTTTGAGAGCCTTGTAAAAACTAAATTGGAATTCATAACCCGAGAGCATATTTCTGACCGACAACATGGCTTTGTTTCCGGTCGTTCTACAAGAACTAATTTAGCTCTTTTCTCAAATTACATATGTGTTAAATTCGTTTGAAAATAAGAATCAAGTAGATGCGATATATACAAATTTCAGTAAAGTTTTTGATTTGGTGGATCATTCTACTTGAATACTCAAATTAGAACTTCATGGTTTCCATTCTACTCTTCTTGACTGGCTGTCATCTTATCTAATGGGAAGATCTCAAAAAGTCATAATAAATAACACTTTCTCAAGGAACTCATTTAGTTCCGCTCCTCTTTAATATTTTTATAAATGATATAACCACTGTGATAACATATTATCAATGTCTTCTTTAAGCTGATGGTTTGAAACTCTTCTTAAAAATTAATTGCATCCACAATTGCAAGCTGCTGCAGGATGACCTTAATGTCATGTCTCCGAATGGTATAAATTAAATTGTCTAAAATTGAATATAAAAAAATGCAATGCTATCTTCTATCCACATTAGTGTAGAAAACATAGAGATTTAGGTGTTATATTGGAAAGAAGTAATTCCTTTAAAAGTCACATGGATTATGTAATTGGAAGAGCTAACTCAGTTGTAGAATTTATAAAACGGAATTGTGTTGATTTCAGTGATCCTAACGCATTACTATGCCTATATACCTACATATATCTCTTGTGAGATCTATATTGAATATGCAGATGTCATTTGAAATCCGGGTTTTAAAACGTGCTCTGATCGTTTGGAAAAGGTTCAAATACGGTTTACTAGATTCATACTTTATAAGATGAAGTGGAGATGCTTGTGAGGGATATTTTATGTTATCACGTACGTTGTCCATCTTTGCTTTTAATTATACCAATTTATGTTCCGTGGAGAGCCTTACGTGGTAGAAAATTTCTGTTTAAATCTTTTCACAAAACAAGCTACGGTAATAATGAGCCGATTTGTAGATCTATAAGGCAATTCAATGAAGTTTGTCAATCTATTGAATTAAGTAATTCTATAGGGATATGTTTAAGGCCAATTTATTCTTATTGTTTACCTTTTAATATAATATTGTAATACATAAATTTTTAAGATCAAATCTATTAGCTTTAAGCTTGTAGATAAATAAATAAATAAATGGCTTACATGGGGATAAAATTGTGAATAGTATGCCGAGGAACATGATAAGCCGATAAATTATTATTTTAAGCTTTTTTCCATTCACCTTAAGTTACTGTATTTTTTTTGTATTCTTGATTAGGAGCTCGGGAACCATCTCAAGTGATAACAGTTTTAATGTAGGGGCGGGCTGGTGCAATATGGTGACTTGATATTTCCATTGAAATGAACTATTGGCAGTTAAGTTTGTTAAGTGTCATATTTTTTAGGAACATACAAAAAAGGTTTTGGCTGTTGTTTTCATATCAGATGATATTTCTTGGACATCTGGGAGGTGCTGACTGTTCAATAGATTTCATTACATTTTTAATAATTTAGCAATATTTTTAGTGCAACAAATATAATTATATAATTAATAGTTTTATAATTATATGTGAAGGGCTAAATTTCCCCTTTTGTCGGTTTTAATAATAGTTTTTCCTAATAGGATTGTTTTGTCTGATTTTTATTTTCGTTACTAGAAAATCTCCGAGTATTTCTATGTATGTATGTATGACGTATTTCTTTGCAATAAATTGCCATACAGACCCCATAAAATCAAGTGATCTCTTTATTCTCGCTTTTATATTTAAAACTAAATCCCTCCTGCATTTTTGCTTGTCCGACGTATAGGGATACGGATTGTGTATTTGAGAAATCAATTTCTCCCTTAACAGTGTTAAATAGAATCCTTTTAAAATGCTTAATTTATTATCTTATGAAGCTGTTATGGACACTTTTTTTGACATTATTATTATATAGATGATTTTTTGTTCTTTCACCATTTCCTCTTTTTATCTGAATGTAAATCTGTTTATCATAAATATATTCAAATACGAAAACTTTATTTTGTTTGATATTAATTTTGAAAACTATCACGATCCTTGCTCGGACGCCAGTTATTTTTTTAAATTTATATTTAAACAAAAACATTTGTTCTTCCAAGAAGACTAGAGCTACTTGAATGTTTAACCTATTACTCAAAATCAAAATTACATCTTAAAGTTTTATTTCAACTTCACATGCATTTATATTATGATGATGATAGGTTTTATCAGTCTATAATGACATTTATGATTTTATTTTGGCAGCTGATGACTCTGATTCTTGGAAATTGTTTTGGAGTCGTGCTCCTGGAATCGAACTGCGAACTTGTGTTAAGGCCATGTTAAGTTATATTGATCGAATTAGATATTTCATATTCTAGGTTTCCATAGGTAATGTTTCCTAATCTAATTGGAATTCCGAGAAGTATTCAACAACTATTTATAACCTAGTTAATTGTTCCTCACAAGTGTGCCGGCGCATCATATCTCGCGAATACACTTCGCTCATAATGACACTGACCTCTGCCCTGAC
The DNA here is from genome assembly GCA_963931855.1 of Philhelius festivus. Lineage (NCBI taxonomy): Eukaryota > Metazoa > Arthropoda > Insecta > Diptera > Syrphidae > Philhelius > Philhelius festivus. The sequence goes on from OZ007555.1 coordinate 90,420,117, forward strand.
CGTTGGGTATTCGCATTCGGTATCCATTTCTCATATCAGTTTATGGGTTTAATTTTGTTTCGTATTTATGACGATGACCTAGTGACGATTTATTTGTGAATCAATATGGATGGGAGGTTGCCATCTAGTTTTTGACGAAAATGGAGATACGTTTTCTACAAAATGAGAAACCCATCAAAAAAGAATCTGAGGTATTGTAGGACGTAAAGTAAATCAGACCAAAAACATAAATGTTAAAAAAAAGAGCCAAGTACTTCTATACAAAAACCTTTGTAACAAGTCAGCCGCGAAAAGTACTGAGATCTAAAAGTACGCCAAGTTCGTACTTCATTAATACCGAATAATATGGAAACAGCTACAATGTATTATTTTATTATTTAATGATTACTGACTAAAATATGATGGGTTAACTGGTCAAGTTTTTAAAACCTTTCGAATTGGGCATACAAAAAAAATTGCCAAGTAAGCCCATCAATTTAATAATAAAATTTCTCTATTACATTGTAGGTAAAATCAATATTATTCTACTACAAATCTGGGGAACAGACCTAGTAATTTGAAATGTCGGAAACTCAAAAGTCAAAGGGATAACCTACAATTTATTTTGTCATTTGTTTATTTGTGAAAACCTTTTTCGAAATGTTTTTTTTTATCATTTTTCCTATTGTGGACTGGACCTTTCCATGTAATGCTCTTATAAGATTAATTGGTGTACTGTACATAGATATATCTACATACATATATCCATTGTGTTCCATTAGAAACTTTTTACTGCATAAGACTTAGTCTTCAGACATATACGTATGTACATCAAAATCTTCGTCTTCCGAAAACATTTTATATTATTTTATTTACTTTTAAGAACAATTGGCTAATGAGTTATAAAAAACACAGTTTAACTCTTTCAAATAAAATTGCCAAGAGATTTTTTTGTGGAAAATTACAGATTTCCTATGAGTTTTTAAAAAGTTAAAGTAGCAAGTTTGTGATTTTAAGAGATAGGAAGATTTTAAAATCGTAAAATTTGCAAAATCCTTAGTAACTTACTAAAATGGCTTTAACATATTACTAAATCGCTTAAAATATTGCGCCAATGTTATAAAAATTAGAATTTAAATTTAAATAAAAAAAAACCCCGCTCATGCCCAAAGTTCCATCGCAACCCCATTTGAAAATAAGAATAAACTTTGAAGTGGTGATTATGCAAGTGATTCTTTTATGATTTAATTTTCTGGATACCATTTTTTTTGCCTTTCGTAATCCCTTCATAGCTGGGATTTGCACCATATTTTTTGGCTGCATCTCTAATAATGTTGTATTGAAACTTTGTTAATGTGGCCTGAACAAATATTGACAAAGTCTCATTTTCCGGCGCGTGATGGAGTTGAAAAGCATACATCTTTCATTTTCCCTTTTTGTCGAAGTTGTATTTGGGCCGCATAGTTTAATTACCCGGCGTTTTGCGCCGTCAATTTATGACCGTCCAGCTACTCTATGGGTACGGCATGGAAACGGTATTTCGAACTCCAACCAGGTTTTGAATTTATTTTGGGAAGCTCGGTAATTTATAGATAAAGATAACCATCGATCCTTATATCCATTTACAAATTTAGGCAATATTTTCTTTGTTTCATCAGATGTATCAATGTGAGTGAAGTTTTCAACTTTTTCTGACAAAAACTCAATTTTTTCTTTTGAATCATGTGATGACAAAGTTCTTAAAACATTACTTAGCTGATTTCCTGATAAAAAAAAAATAAGTTTGATTGTGAGCCTATATCAAAAATTAAGAAAATCGAAAACTATTTATTGAGGCGAACTTGCATTTTCAGTGTGTTCAACAGATTTCATTTACAATATCTCTTAACATAGCAAAATATCGCAACATTTTTTGTTAATAACTTATAAAGGAGATAACAAAGTAAATAAAGAGCTACATTTTATCACGGGATCTCACGGGAAATATAAACTTTTCCATTACTACACAAAATTCAAAATTTTTTTTTAGTCACAAAAGGGCGTTCCTGGAACATGTTATACACCAATATATAACATGAAATTATTGAACTGTTTTTTATTAATTCCACTAAACATACCACCAGCAATAGATTCTATATTGTTTAATGAACAAAATATTTACACAGCGAAAAAAAAGATCAAGAAAACTAACATTCTCTCAAAAACAAAATCTTTAACTGCGGCTGATTAAAATGTTCCCACTTTAGTCGCATCGCCTGACTAAATAGATGCAAACAAAATAACAGGATTAATCAGATCATGTACCTACTTAATTTATCTGTTAACAAGTTGGCATACAAAAACAATAACAATTCTAATTTTTGTTTTTAATAGTTTTGGCCACGTTTTTAGGATTTTCCGCCACTGTGCGGCGTCAACGCTTTTACCGTTTTTCCTGTATTATTTATCAGTAGCTTGTTGCTACTCATGTCCCCTGGCTAATTGTAGAATACACCGGAAGGGGAATTAAAAAAGTAGTAATATCCATGTGCATCATGGTCTTTCCACTAATAATGAGATAAAATCTTTCAAAACAATTTCTCTTAGCAAGAGACCCGACCTAGTGATGTTGGGGCTATGACACATGGCCCTTCCATCGCTGGAACGAGTACCCAACCTTCGGAGATGCTGCTTGAATGCTGAAAGACTCTGGAACTTCAATAAAGTCTGGAGGAAAATCGCAGTACTCCACCAGGGTTCAATGGACAAAGAACATTTTCGCAAATGTAGAGACCACGTCAGGTACCAAAACGGCATAATACCAGCACTCCCTCTAGTCTTACTCGTGTTTCCTACAGAGATAACCTTAAGGATAAGATCGTTTTTGCGGTTATAGACAGAAGCGATATAGATGGTACGATTTCATCTGATCGATGCCAGATGGTTAAACGTTTAAGCTCAAGTTCTCAACTAACTTCTTAAGTGTGATAAGAAAGAACCTGCGCTCAGAAACGATGGTGGTTGGCATCAAGGTCATTTGTGACGATCAGAGGTGGTGTGATCGATATTATCTCGCTGTTAGCAGGTTAGGTAAAATCTGGTCAGGTGTGAAGCTTGGGATAGTTGCCAAGGAGCAGGAGGATATCCCAAGCTGATCAAGAGTTTGCCCATGGCTACCAGCTGATCCCTCTTGCATGGAAGATATTCTCTAGATAATCAAGCACAGCCCACTGCCCACTTATAACTGGAAAGTTGCAAGGCTCAAGGAGGTAAGGGGTTTTCAAAGAATTTTGTTTACCTCTTGGCGCAGGCTAAAGGTATGATTATATGACTAGGTTTGGTTTTGAGACGATTACCTTTCGGATCTACAAAAAAGATGAGGTAGAAGTGGAATGAATCCTTGTCCCTACTAACATTAATATTCTGACCGAAGCGGAGACAGAAAACCCACAAAACTCGGTTCTTCTAAATGAGGATGGCTTCATGGATTATCCATTTCCGCAATAGAGATATTTCAGCCACTAAGTTGGAAACAGCCAATGACATGTACTGGTTGGTATCTGTGTACCTGAGTCATGACAACCTTGGCACTCTCCCCAGATAGAAATAGCTGAATCGGAACTTTAAAATTTCATACCCATCATTGGGAGCGGTGTTAATTCTGATTACACAGTATGAGGCAATACTGACGACAATAATAGAGGTGTAAGAAAAAGGTGTAGGAACCTATTCAATCGAACTTAAAGCACAAGAAATGTGTCAGACTGGGGCTCCTGAAAAACATTCGCTTAAAACATTTATTAAAGAACTGAGTAAATACGAGTACATAACATTTTCTTAGAGGATATCTTGTGACATAAATAGAAGAAACCTCCGAAGCTTTTTGATTAAGTAAAATCCTGTCAACAAATCCAGTTATGCCTAGCTATTTGACAAACACTGATAGCTCATGGACCAAATGTAGCGAAGAATCGCTCAACCTTCTATTAGCTACTGAATTTCCAGTTTTTTTTTTTTAAATTCCACTGATCACATTAGTTCCACAAATAAGTTAACTTATCCACAAGGTCTGATTATAAAAGACAAACTGAAATTGGCGATCAACAGCCAGACAAGTCTGCTAGATCAGACGGTATAATACCAGCCGAACTCCAAATGATTATAGATCTCATTCTACCAATCTTAGAGACACACTTCAATAGTTGTTTGAGTTTAGTCCAAATACATCAATAATGTAGAGAATATAAAGTTGTTTTTATACCCAAAGCTGATAAATCCTATCATGGAAACATGAAAGATCTCAGACCTATCAGTCTATCATCATTTCTTCTACAAACTGAATTCATTCGAATCAATACCAAGTAACATAGAGACACCATTCCGCAATTACAGTTCAATTAAAACTTTCAGGTTACCATACCATCTGAGAGGATTTGACATTTCTGAAAAACAAATTGATCCATTTGTATACTGATGGATCAAGAACTAATCATAGGTTTGGTGCAGGTGTGTTCTCAGACAGACTTAGCTTAAGTTCTCTATTCGTCCTTCTTGTCACTTTAACGTGTTCCAGACGCGCTCTTTGCAAGGAACTCTAAGTGGTTTCGGTAAACATCGTGTAGGATTATTAATTGGGACTGATTGCAATGAATTTTTTACTATAGAAATTCATATTGTTTTAAAATGTAAAAAAAAAAAAACATAAGTTATGTGAGATATGAACGATTCAAATAGGTCTAGTGGCTCGAAAACTAGATTTTGAAACGGTATGAACAATGAACCGTTATGTTAACCCTGGCTACTTTGGGATGTTTTGCGACATTTAATTATTCTTAAAAATAGAGAACACAACAAATTTGTTTATGACAAAGTAGCCTTAAGCGACAATTGCTTAAATAAATTTATTTACCAAGCAATTTAGTAGAAAGAATTAAATCTACGGTGTTGCATATGAGGTTGCTTTCATTTAGAATTCCTAAACTAAACTACTACCGGCGATAAAATAATAATTTCAGTTCAATTTAGATTATTTTGAGGGGTGCTAAGCTAAATTAATTATAAGTAATTATCAAAAGTAGTTATTAAAAAAGGATCGAGGCAACTTGTTGTCTTTTACGACATTTAAATTAATTATTGCACCCTTTAAATTTTTAAAGTGGTAAAGCTTACCTCACAGACATATTAAATGAAATGAACCGAAAAAATAACAACACAGTTTTATTTCAAAAGCTTTTAGTTGAAAGTCTCTAAAGGTTAATTTGGAGAAAATATATACGTATACATATGCGAGGAGGAATTTCGAAATTATAATGCACATAATTTCTTTTGAGGTTCACACAGAATCAACTCAATTTATAAAGCATTTTAAAATTAAAGGTACTAATTTATAAAATGTATAGTGTTTTTATTACAAAAATATTATAAAAAGCATATTTACCAGATTGCACATGAACATTTCGACTCAATATGGTTCCAACGTCGTTGCTAGCCTTGCATCTGTATATTGCTTCATGCACATCTGTTCGAAAGTACTGTGCTAGAAACGGTGGGAAGTACAGAGTTCCATTTCCTGGTGTTTGTCTACAAAATAATAATGGAAAATTCAAATTGAGGAAAAACTCCGTTAAAAACAAACATTTAACATGTATAACAAAACAAAATAAATTATCTGATTTATATAACAAACTCAACATTTTGCTGTGAAATATTATTTCAGTTCTGCCAGAATTAATAGATACAAACTTTGTTTTATAAAAATCGTACTGGTTCAAAATATGCCTCTTAATCCTTCTACCAGAGTTACCAAAATGACACTTCTTTTGCCAAGCAAAAGATCATATATGTGAATATATAATGATACATAATGCTCAAAACTGACATTTACAAACATTTTTTTTCGGTTTAAACTCTTTATTTATTAAGAAACAAAAAAATATAAAAACATATTTTAAAACTGAAAAGAAAAATTAACTTTTAATTCATTTAATAAAAAAAAATCAATGTATCCAATTCAATGTGTCCAAAGGCCCTTGGATTAAATGACGTCATTGAGTGGTTTGGGCACGCTTTCTACTAATTTTTCTATTAGTCGGTGCGGAATGCTGGCTCACTCTGTCTAAATCCGGGACGAAAGCTCGTCTAAGGTTTTTGGTGCATTATCGTACCGTACCAGTCTTTTTTTTTTTAAAGAGCCCATAAATTTTCTATGGGGTTTAGGTCTGGACTTTTCGCAGGCCTCTGCGTCGATTGAAAGGTTTGCCTACCGAGCCAATTTTTTACGATCTTAGCGGTATGCTTAGGATTAGGATCTCCATCCTGTTGAAATAAAACTTCATCTTCTGGGTAGGCGCTTTCGTCCACGAAGTTTGGTAAATTTTCCTCTAGAATACGAAGATATTCTTCTTTCTTCATTATTCCATTCATTTTCACTAACGGTCCGACATTCCACCAAGTGAATCACTACCATTAAACTACCTAATACACCTACGTTAATCATCCCATTTCACCGTATATTAATAACATTTCCAGATATTCTTGATTAGTGTAATCCATAATTCACAAGTAATTAAAAAAACACTACAACTTGAATTACAAATCCAAAATGGAGTAACAAGTGAAAGAACACGACGCGGACACTAGATCACGGGAGAAAGACATTTACAACCTTCAAATCATAATGCAAAGCTTTACTGTTTACATTAGTTAACGGTCTTCCTAATTAACTTTATCTATTTGTCCTTTTCTTAACCACAATAGCTCAGAAGGAGAGTCGCGGTAATCTGTGTAGCTTCCGTGATTATTCGAATATTTTAATGAAACAAACGGGTATCGGATAAAGAAAATATTGAGTTACACGTAGATAAAAATGAAAAAAAAAATGAAATTTCCTTGCGGCTTTAAAATGTGGAAAAGTACGAAAAATAAAAAAAAAAAATAATAGCGCCGAACACATGTACTAAATTTATTTTTTTTATTTTTCTTAATTTTTTTTAAAGATAAAATAATTACGGAACCAATGACCGTCTTATTTTTTTAATTTTTTGTTTTATTTATTTCTTTAAAAAATCCAGAAAACTATGAAAAAACAAGGAAAATCACGCAGTTTTACGCACATGATAGGTATTACTTCTAAAATATAAAAAGTATTGAAATCAAATAAACTTATTTACAAAGCTACTGAAGATAAGAAAAAACTTTTTTTCAACACATTCTCTGCAATTCAAAATGCATGGCCTAAACCAATTTTTAAGTGAGGAAACGACAAGCAACGCAGCGCCCAATATTTGTTTATATATTTTTTTTTAATTTTTCTATCAAATTATAGCAACAAAATAGTTATTTCATTTACAGTTTCTTTTGATTAAATTTTTGAAAAATTGTATTTTTTGCATTTTTACGATAAAAATATTCGAAATCATGCACACATACTCGTAGATATATCGATTCTAGAAATTGCTACTAGGTGGCTTAATGAAATATTCGTTTTTCCTCACGTATTCTCATTTTTTTTCTTTTTTAACCGCATTCGTCGAGTCCGTCATGTATGGGTCGGTTCTTATAAGAAAGGCAGAATTTTCCAAGCAATTATTAAAAATTGGAAATGAAGAGTTGCCTCTTGATATAAAAAATTAAAATTGCCAAAAAATTTTTGTTCGTTATCAGAATCGACTACTGCCTTAATACAAAGCGTGTCTCCTAATATTGTTAATAACTATCGAAATTATGATTTGTTAAGTCAAAGATGTACATTATATTGGCATGTACAAATAAAGATGTTATTAGTATCAATGTGGAAATTATGAACAAAACACCAGGTGCAAATATAACTTATAAATCTGTGGCAACAAGGAAAAACAGCATAAGTCGACTTATGTCGAAAATGAGTTTTTTATATCATCCGATGCGCAATAAGCCATTCCGTCTGTCATATTTTTTTCGTATTTTTATCTCAAACCGTTAAGGAATTAAAGACAAAAGAAAAACGACATAAGTTAGTATCTACAGAACTTGCGTATGGAAAAACAACATAAGTACAATTCTTTAATTTTTCTTTTCTACTTATGATTTTATTCCATAAAGAATAACCAAATCAACAGACACATAAGTTTACTTATGCTCTTTTTCCAAAACAATTATATTTTTTAATCGCGATCATAAGTTTACTTGTGTTCTTTTTCCAAAGTATAATTGAAGCTTACACGCAGATAAGTTGACTTGTGTAGTTTTTCCTAAATCCTTTACGTAAAAAATCCAGACACAAGTTGACTTGTGTACATTTTCCTTATTCCTTATTTAAAGTTTAAATAAGTAACAACGACATAAGTCATGTTTTTTATCAAAATTAGCTATAAATTGACATAAAACTAATTCTTTTTAAATTCAAATAACATCTTACAGTGATTTCAGTTATTTTCGCGTTTAAACTTTGTCCATAAGTCTTGTACCTGATTTGTAATTGCACACTAAACATTCAAATCGCTCTCCTGAAAAGTAGCAAAAACTGACTTATGTCGTTTTTCCTTGTTGCCACAGAAATATATTGATACCGTCATGAATCCGGATGAAGTTGGCATGTTGTCAACTATCCGATCGAATTTTTAAATTCATTGGATTTACCAGGTATTCCGCCACATTATTTACAATCGAAAGTTGGTATTCCAATTATAATGTTAAGAAATCTAAATCATCCAAGATGAATATGAAGCTGCAGATCGCTGCATCCAAATTTATGTTTTCATTTAGGATTGCATAATCTGTATAAGTACCAAAGATATTGGAACATTTTAAACGCCAAAATGTTGGGCGCAAATTTTCCTAGGGGCGATGTCCGTTACTTTTTTTTAAATTGGATCACGTTATATTTTATTTTAGTGAGTTTTAAAACTTTTAGGACTAAAATTTTTTTAGGAGAGGATATAGACCGCAATATTTTTTTTAGAAATAAAATAAAAATGACTATGTAGAACATACTTTTCTCTAGGCGCGATGTTTCCTACTTTTTTTTTATTAAACTTTTTTAACTATGAAATGTAAAAAAAAATACAAAAACTTTGCACCCTTATAACTCTGGATCAAAGAATCGTAGGTAAAAAAACGGTACATGAACAAATTAGAATTTCCAAAATCTAAAGGCGAAGTTTTTTCTTTTCTTTAATTTTTTTTATTAAAATTTTTTAACCATGAAATTAAAAAAAAAAAATTTGAACGAGAGGGCTAAACCTAGTATAATTTTGTTATAGCTAAACTAATAGCCCAACACCATACGATATTGCAAGTATTTACTTTGCCCCCTTTTTTTTTAGCTAAACTAAAAGCAATAAATATTTTTCAATTCGAATTTGTAAATATATCGCATCATATCTATCTAATTACCTCAGAATTCCAGTTTTAATTATTCAATAAAGTATATTCATTCTTTTTCTTTCTTTTTGTTGAAATTTTGTTCTTGTTTGTATAACAATTAATTTTTTGTATATAATTCCAATTTTGTATTTTCTCTCACAATATTAAAATTTAAAAACTAACCGGCAGACGGCCTATGAGCCATGCTTGCAAATCTTTATATATATTATAAGTTTGTATACTACATTATAAGAAAACAATAAAGATTATTATTATTAGTATTATTAAAACTTGAATCGAAAAAATAAAAATTCATATGAAGTAAATATTATAATTTTGATAATATACAATTATTAATATAATGCAATAAAAGATATAAAAATATTACAAATAACCAACATCTAAACTAGTTTTGTGTATCTATTTTCCTTTTTGTTGTAATTTGTTGCTAGATAACAAACGACTCAAGAACATGAAATAAAAGAAAAAGAAATAACATGTCCTTTAGAGTTTGGAAATTATAATTTGTTCATGTACCGTTTTTTAACCTACGATTAGTTGATCCAAAGTTATTAGGGTCCAATTTTTACTTGCGATATAGGTACTATAGGGCAAGTTCTGCATTTGGAAAAAAAATCGAACTCGAGATTTTGATCAAAGTTGACATTACGATGATAGCGAAGACGAAAAAAGTGGGTCCGACAATTCCGTCTGTCTGTCTGTATGTCTGTATGTCTGTATGTCTGTATGTCTGTATGTCTGTATGTCTGTATGTCTGTATGTCTGTATGTCTGTACCTCGAACTACAGCCTAAACTACCGGAGGTATTTTCTTCAAACTCGGTAGTTAAGGGTCTTCGGTGATTCCCTAGAGGAGAAATTGAAATTTTTTTTTTAGCTCCAAAACTAAGGGTACCCCCCGTACACCCGTAATACAAAATCTTATTTATCTCGAAAACGGCTCTAACGATTTTGATAAAAAAAATTAGGTGTGATATTATGGACATGGACTACATTTTGGTGAAAAAAAAATTTGGGGGGAAATGTTATCAGGGGTACCTGTCATAGAACGGTTTTTTGATTTTCGAATTTCTCACCAACGGCTCTAACGATTTTAACCAAAATTTTTATGCAGGAGCTGCTTGGCATTTGAAAAATTATAAACTAAAAATTTTTTCGAAAAAATAGTTTTTGGATTTTTATAAAAATAATACAATTTTTTTTTTTTGAAAATTCAATATCTTGAAAACCGATACACGATTAAATTTTTAAATTACGTTTTAAAATGTATTTTATTAAATACTAACAATTTGCATATCAATTTTTTTTATAAAAATTTTAAGGAAAATTTAGTACACAAAAAACATGTTTCAGTGTGTCTGTATGTCTGTACCTCTCACTACAGCCTAAACCACTGGACCTATTTCTTTCAATCTCGGTAGTTAAGGGTCTTCGGTGATTCCCTAGAGGAGAAATTGAATTTTTTTTTTATCTCCAAAACTAAGGGTACCCCCCATACACCCGTAATGCAAAATCTTATTTATCTCGAAAACGGCTCTAACGATTTTGATAAAAATAAAATGCACGACTGGGTCGCACGAACTTGCTCCTATGTAATCGACTGGGAATTTTAAAAACGAATGTTATTAGAGAAAACTGTTCATAAGGATAAAATTAATTTTTAAATTCTTTTAGTAGTAAGAGACAAAAACAGAATGCTATGCAAATATGAATTTATGCAAGAACAAAAATTATAAGTCCTTGTAGTGGTTTCTTTAAAAGAAGCTTTTATATACAAACTTTTTAAAAAGCTTTTTAAGAAAAAATTTTGGTACGCTAATTTAAAGTTTTTATTATTGTTCGAATAAAAATTAAATTTACGAAAAGAAATATTGACCCGTTTCGGAGATAACGAATTTTCAAAAAAAAAAAATGAAAAAAAAGAGATTTTTTTTTTCAAAAATTCAAAAAATATTTATTTTAAAGTTTTGAAATGCAATGTGTTTTAGACTTTTTAGAAGCTTCTCTATAAAAATTTTCATTAAGATCCGTTATGTGGATAATGAGAAATTCAAAATTCGAAAAAATGGTTCTATGGTAGGTACAAGCTGTAATATCTTAATTTCAAAATTTTTTTTATTGAATTAAAGATCGTAAAAATTAATTGAAAGAAAAAAAATTTTATCAAAATTCTAGGTGCCGTTTTCGAGAAAAATACGATTTTTGAAAACCATTTTTTTTAATTTTTTAGCATTTGTATGGTAGGTACCTTTATTTTTAGGTAAAATAAAAAATTTTTTTTCACATTTTGTAGATTATATTGAGAAACTTTTATTTATCAAGTTTAAAAAAAATCTAGCTTGGGGTTTTCGAAATATTGAGTTTTGAAAAAAAATTTTTGAAGTTTTTTTTAAAAATCCAAAAAAAATTTTTTTGAAAATTTGAGTACACAATTCTATTTATGTTTTTGGGGAGCTTTAGCAAAAAAAAAATTATCAAAATCGGTTGAACCGTTTTTCAGAAAATCAAAAACAAAAAAAATGGTTCCATGGGGGGTACCCTCAATAACCATTTTTCGGAAATTTTTTTTCAACTGTTACCTAGATTTAATTAAATGAAATTTTTCTGTATCTTTATTTTTAAAATCTGTTGAACAGTTTTTGAGAAAAAAAAATGTTTATAAAATTTCGAAAAAAATTCGTATGGGGGGTACCGTTATTTTTGGTCTTAAAAAAAAGAAAAAAACGTGTGGGGGGAAAAAATTAAAAATGATATCTACCAAGTTTAAAGAAAATTGGCCGAGTCGTTTAGCCTGTAGTCGAACAGACAGACAGACAGACAGACAGACAGACAGACAGAATTGCGAGACCCACTTTTTTAGTCTTCGCTATCATCGTAATGTCAACTTTGATCAAAATCTCGAGTTCGATTTTTTTTACGAATGCATAACTTGCCTTATAGTACCTATAAGTCGCAAGTAAAAATTAGGTGTGATATTATGGACATGGACTACATTTTGGGCAACAAAAATTTTGGGGCAAAATGTTATTAGGGGTACCTGCCATAGACCCGTTTTTTTTATTTTCGACTTTCTTATTAACGGCTCTAAGGATTTTAACCCAAAATTTTCAGCAGGAGTCCCCTTAAGTTTAAAATAATATTGTATACAAAAATATTCGAAAAAATATTTGTTGGGTTTTTTTGAAAAAAAATTTTTTTTTTTAAATCAATATCTTCAAAACTTATGAACGATTATTTTTTGAAATTATTTCCTAAAATCAATATTATTTAATACTTAAAATTCGCATCCCACATTTCTTTCTTGAAAAATTTTAGAGAAATTTCTTATATAAAAAATTTATTTAATAATAAAACGTTGTTTTTTTTAAGTTTATTTGCATAAATTCATACTTTTCCGGAAACCAGACGGCAATTTTATGCATTTGAACATTATTATCTCATTAAATCCATGTTTTATATTCATAAAATGTACTTTTACATAAGAGCAAGTTCGTGCGATCCAGTCGTGCATTTTATTTTTTTTAATTTCATGGTTAAAAAAGTTTAATAAAAAAAATTAAAAAAAGTAAGAAACATCGCCCCTAGAGAAAAGTATGTTCTACATAGAGTCATTTTTATTTTATTTCTAAAAAAAATATTGTGGTCTATATCCTCTCCTAAAAAAATGTTAGTCTTAAAAGTTTTAAAACTCACTAAAATAAAATATAACGTGATCCAATTTAAAAAAAAGTAACGGACATAGCCCCTATGCAAATTTGCGCCCAACATTTTGGCGTTTAAAATGTTCCAATATCTTTGGTACTTATACAGATTATGCTATCCTAAATGAAAACATAAATTTGGATGCAGCGATCTTCAGTTTCATAGATGAATAATGTTATTGAAGCGACAATTTTAACTGGTAAATTTAAAGGCGAAGATGTTATAATATCACGTATACCAATGATTGCAACTGATTTACCATTTGAATTTAAGCGTTTGCAGTTGCCTATTCGTATTGACATGACAATTAATAAATTTCAAGGCCATAAGCTTGAAATCTGTGGTATGCACTTGGAACATCCAGTTTTTCTCATTGCCAACTTTATGTGGGTTGTTCACGTGTTGGTAAACCATCCGCCTTATTAGTTTAGACGACCAACAATGGAAAAACCAAAAATATTGTTTATCAAAAAGCAATGGAATAAAAAATATTCAATAAAGCACGTATAACCCTTAGCAGTACCCCTTGGCATAATGGTTAGTGCGTTGGACTGTCATGCGGAAGGTCTCGAGTTCGATTCTCAGCCGCTGCTAGAAAGTTTTTTCAGGGATGTACTGCCTCTTGCGAGGAATTGACAAATTCTCCAAGAGGATCTCTTGTCATGGAAAGTGCTGCTCATTAGCCGTTCGGAATCGGCAGAAAATTGTAGGTCCCCTCCGTTCGCTGGTAACACGCACACAGGAATGGTTGAGAGTTGTAAGTCACTAGGTCCTGGTTCACTCCGGGCTGTTGCACCACCAATTTTTTTTTTTACCTATAAAACAAATAAAAAAACTAATATTTTTTTTACGCCCTGCGAACCGGGCGGGGGTTTTGCTATGAACAATCAAAATCTGCACCGCGGTATTATATATAAAATGTACTTATTTTGGCGAAAAATTATTTGGTTTGAAATTGTCTGTCCTTGTTTTTGGTTTGTGTAGTTGTGTTGTAGTTATGTATCTGTCAAATTAAGGGTTGTTCAACGTAAATTCGCTTAGGTTCTGTTGAAAAACCCACATTTGTTAGAGAAGTTTTCTAACATGTTCAAAATTATGAAATAGTAAGACAAAGTGTCCAAGCTAAACGACTGCGTTAAGTAGAGCCAGTTTTATTCCTTAAACTAGCAACGTTTGAAATTTTGCGCAAGTGAAAATAAAATCCACTTGATTTCTGCTTTTGAATGAAACAATAAAATTTTCAGCCGATTCCATAAGAAAAGTTGGAAAATCCATGTTGATTTGGAACGATAAATGATTTAATATTAATAAAGTTTCACAAATTATATTCCCAAACGTTTTTGGAAATATTGAAAATTTTGCAATGGGTCTATAATTTCTTACTTGGTCTTGTTTGCCTTTTTTATGCAGAGGAATCTTAAAAGAATTTTTCCATCGCAAGTATTATCTAAACGACAAAAGCTTTTTATTAATATCTTCTTCAAATCATTATGTATTCAGTTTTAGTTAGGTAACAACTTAAATATGGGTGATTCTACAAACGATGGAATTTTCGGTGGCCCCAGATATACATATTTTAAAATCCGTTCAATTATTTAATCTGATTTTTTTTTATAAAATTAAATCTGATTGATATCTACCTGGCCTAGCAATATTATTAGGGTGACCTTATTTTATTTTGCTCAAAAAATTCTTCAAAGTGTCTGAGAATCAGTCCCCTGACGGACGTGTTCCCAGTGCGTTTTCGCACAGAAATATTATTACTGTTCTCTTATTTCAGGTCTCATACTAAAATGAATACCACCGAAGCTTCGCCAGATAATACATCTTTGCTACGAATTAGATAAATATTTTTTAGTAATTGATTTTATTACAAAAAAAACTTGATTAAATTTTGTCCCCCATTTTAAGAGAAATGAAATTCACTAGAAAACATTGAAAAGTTAAAAAGAACGAACAAATGCAACAGTACATGGTTTACACAGTTTTTCAAAATAGTGGACCTGATACATATATAACTTTCGTAAAGGTCAGACATAAACTTGGCAAAGTTGTCTACATGAATATTAAGTTTATATCAGTCAAGTGAGGGAAACAGTTAAAAGCTTTTTGAAAGAAGTCTGAAAATAGTTATGCTATCAAATCATAACTTATTAGTCGGGTACTTTTTAAGATTCCTTTTCAGTTTTTGAATATATTTGGAACACTTTAAAACTTCCAAGAAAAATGTCTCTTGCTTGGCAACCATTTTTTAAAGTAAATTCATTTTGGGATAGCTTGTAAGTCGACCATAATTCATTTCTTCGATTTCGCAACCTTTTTCCTTTAGTAGTACCAATTTGCAACTGATTATCTCTGTTTTACAATGGCAAGAGGAACAGAATTAGGAAAAAAATCAAATAAAATTTTATAGAACTCAAAAACTATAGAATTAACATTTAAGCAATTATTTAAATAAGACCGATCTACTTGTGAAAGCAAAAATTTTAGTTTTTGAAAGGCTGTATTTTTAAAATTAAAAGTGTAGGAGCTAAAAATGGATGATGTCGGTCTTTAGAAACAACAGGTTCGGTTGATTTTTCCTCTACGATTTCATCATTAACGGTAGTGAACACAAGATTCAGCAACTTTCCATAGGTATTTAACACATCATTAAATTATTGAAGTTAAAATAAAGTTAAATCAACAATAAGCTTCGAATCGCCCGATATAAGTGCTGAAAAGTCAAGTGCTATAGAAACATAAATTATTGCAGCAACGGGGAAAGACTAAACTATTAACTATATCAACTATTTACTATTTCAACAGTACCGATATTCTGATCAGAATATATATCACGTTTAAAGACATTAAAAGTGTTGTCAAAAATTTCAGAGTCATTAATACAAGCATGCAGCCTCAGTATCAGTTAAAGATAATAGAGCAAAGTTTTTGCTAACTTTAAAGTAGTTTACAAACTCATTATTAATTTTGAATATTTTCTAACTAGTATAGTATTTAAGCAATTTTCTGAATAAATTGCTTCTAAACACATAAAACAATGATAGTTCGTACAACAAACTAAGTAACCTTTTTTGACGTTTGTAAATCTCAAGGAGTCATGTGAAGTGAACACGATAGTAAAAAAATAAAATAGCTATTTGAAGATTTTAAATTTAATAAAATGTTAGAGAAAGTATGATGCTTAACTCAATTAAAATTAGCAAAATTGTCGTTTTAACCAAGTATCGTACTAACACAGTTTTAACATCGTACTAATTCCACTAAAATTTTGTAACAATGTCATAAGAACGGATGGAAGACGAATAGTAGACGTTTTATATCAATTATTGGCGACAATTTGTTAGTCTTGTCCCGGGTAATGAAAAGCTTAAACGATGCAAAATCTATACTTTTGGTTGGCCAGTTTAGGTCTTGCAATATTGAAACTTGAAGTTATATGTTTTCAGAATTTGTACTTCAGCCTTGTTGCACATATCAATGCGCTTGGGTAGCCTTCTTCTGTGACGATAGAAGTTCATTTCTGTAAAAAACTAGTCCGTTACGAATCCCTAATATTTTCCTTTGAAAAACTTTGATTTGTCGCATGGTTGTCTTAGAGATAGAAAACCATACAGGAAACTAATTCCTAAGATTGGTCCCAAGAACTGATTATATTAATAGAATTATCTTGGTCTGCTGGCTAAGAAGGAGTACCATCTCATCAGTGGTTGGACACAATGGAAGGCCAGCTGGCTTTTATAAGAATGTATCTTGCATGAGGATTGAATTTTAGTAGCTCGTCGAAGTATATCCCTAGTACTTTATGCTTCGTTTGGTTGCCAATGTTGTTCCGTTAGGAATTTTAAGGGTTATATTTCTGCATTTTTCTGCTGACTGGCTGCGTCTGCTGTTAAATGATGGTCTCCTGAAGCAAATTAATTCTGACTTTAAGGCGTTAATTTAGATTCCCAAGTTTATGTAGTACTGATGGAGGTGTGTTTGAAAAAGCTTATATAAAAGCTTAAAATGTATAACGAAGCGTAACTTTTTTCGGAGTGTTCACGTGAGGTAGAGAAGTTGAACGCATGCAAAGAGAAACTCATTAGGTATTGTCTGAAGACTTAAAGTTTTAAGGTAGTTTTAATTTGTTTTAGTTAAGTTTGTAAGTTTTGTATATAAATAAATAAATAGTTAAAGACACCGAGTTTTTTTTTAAATGTTGTTCTTGAGAAAAATAAAATCAATATAGTTTAGTATAAATTGTTTTTAGGCCAAAAGGCATCAGATATAGTTTAGTTTAGATATAGTTTAACTAAGAGCGCCCGCATAGAATATGTTATTAATAAGCAGGCTAGTTTTCATGAATTTTTGTCCAGGCCTAAGATTCTAAGACATGAATAGTTCGGAAAGATAAACACTTATTGAAGTGTTCCAAAAGATGAGCGGGTTAAAATCGGGTTCCTCGAAAGGATGAAAGCTTTATTTGTATCTTTTTCTTCTTCTGTATTTCGTCGTGTATTTTTTTAGTTACTGTATTCAATTTTAGTAAGCGTGCTTTTAGGTGCAGCTTACCTTATAATTGGTGTAAACTCTTAAGTATAACGTGAATTTTGAAGAGGAAAGATGCTGGAAAGATGTTAGAATAAAAAAAGAGAGTATATAAAATATCGATATCAGAGCGGAAAACTAAAAACATTGCATAAATCAGAAATGCCGAAAATTGAAGAGCCGTTGTATCTATAGATGGATAAAAAAGAAAACCAAGGTAAAAAATTGGACGCTATTTTCAAGGGGACAAATTCATTTAAAGCGAATTTTGGATGTATTAATAATTTCAAGACTAGATTTAAAGTTCGGCTTCTAGCAATTAGTCGGGAAAACCAAGCTCTAATGAAGACGCTGTCCATCCCTTTAAACAAAAATTAAAGAAAACAATGACTGACTTCGGTATAACCCGACAACAAGTGTCAACAAAACGTTTATCCATTCTGGTAAAAGATCAACTCGCTGAAGAAAAATTGCAAAAGATCGTGTTACATTTTTGATAAGTAAGACATGTTACATTTTTGATAAGGACTGATGAGCACAAGTTAAAACTTCTAACCATTGGCAAGGCAAAAAATCTTAAGGGCTTAAAGAATTTCAAGCCCCAATCTACACCATCTTAAAGACTGCATGGATGAGACAGACATTTTTAAAAATTGGTTTTGAACACTAAGTTTGCTTTATTTGTATAGAACTTTTTTAAAGATACGGAAGCTTATGAAGAATAATAGCCTTCCAGAAAAGACATTGCTTATTCTTGACAATTGCCCAACTGATCAATGATCAATGATCTTCAAAACAATGTTAGCTGTAATCGCACAATTTACATGCCTCCAAACATAATACCACTTACAGAATCAATGGCCCAGAATATATAATAAGCCCGCAAAGTTGCACTATCAAGCAACCCTTTTTTCATAAACGAGAGATTGAAAAGATGTTGAAAATTTTTAATTTATGTGAAGCCCTGACATGTTTTAAACGAGCTTTGGACAAACTTACACTAGAAGTCATGGAAAAGTGTTCGCATGAACTGTCTGCATATGAAACTGTTTCTAGTAACGAGGAAGAACGAGCGCTGAATATGCTGCAGGACGTTAGTCAGTAATTTTTTTTTTACTGAAACGATTGTCAAAATTTAACTTTACATATTTTAAAGTTCCATGTTCCTCCTGTAACGATATAAGAGAATGGAAGGAAGATGTAGTTTAGCTGCTTTCCTCAGAAAAAAGTATTGTCGAGGTTACAGAAGCAATAAGACCAGCAGCCAATTCAGCTATCACCACCAGCCTGAAATTTGCAGAACTATGTGAGGCCGATTGATAGACAATTTAAGGCTTCAGTAATTTACGAGAGAAATCAATAACGTGTTCAGGGCTATAGAGCAGTTATTTTAGAAAGTCTGTTTTTTTTTAACTCTTATGAACAACTTTTTTGTTATGTCTTATGTTTTTTAAAATTAAAATGAATTGTTATTTTCGTACATGCAATGTTTTCATGTAATAGATATATGTTTTTTCAAACTAATTCTTGATCTGTTCATATTTTCCAGGGAGCATATCGGAATCCCGCTTTTTAAAATCCGGTTTTTAAAAAATCCCGAAAAAAAAGTTATAAAATCCCGCCTTCTAAAATACCGCTTTTTTTAAATCCCGAATTTTAAAATCCCGCTTATTCAAAATCCCGATCTGTTATAATCCCGCTTATTAAAGTCCTGACCTATCCCGTTTAATCCCGCCAAGCTCGTTTTTTATATTTATATTTGAGTATAAACGCTTTATACCTACATTAAAAAGATTAAGAATAACCAGACTAAAAGTAAATGCATCAGCTGATTTTTTATATCGACTGTACGCATTTGTTTTTGATCTCTAACCTCCAACAGCCTTATTTACTAACTCGTTTTAGCGACGCACGGAGTAAAGTTATTTCGACTTTATAACGGCTCTAATCCTGAAAACCTTATTTATAATGAAAATGTACGAGGAATGGCGGTGGAATAAGCTAAAACTGGTTCATAGGAGGTTTAAGGCCGTTTAAGTATCTAAATGTCATTTTGAGATGACATCTTGTGAAATTTACAAAAAGGAGTGTAAGCAATTTTTTTTTTCGTTTCTTACTAAGACAAAAAGGATAGATATTTTGCATTAATAAATTATTTATATTTTCCAAACGCTCTAACAGTTGTATGGTATTGGGAACGCAATGTGGTTGGTTCATTCATTAATGGGATTTGAACTTTATACAATCCAATTTCCAATATGCATACAATGATAATAAAATGAATAATAATGGAAATCAGCTGGGGTTTCATTAAGGTGTATAATAACCAGAGTTTAAGATTTGTCACTTTTTTTCCCAGTATATTTGACATAAGGAAGGCGTAGCTAAAACGGCTAAGAAAATAATTTTAAATAAGGATTTGTTTGACGTGGCGTAAACCCGAAGTAAGTGCTTCGGATCGGTTTAACTATTCCGAGGTTGAACCTAGTATTAGTGAAAAATAATAAATAAGGCTGTAAGATTTAATTAAAATTATCTTTTACTCATTTTAAATCACTGTACAAGAAAAGAGAAATAATATGAGTAAAACTGGTTTTTTTTAGCGGCGCATCGCTCACAATATTAAGTTGAATTAAAATGTGAACATACTCCTGTACTTATAACTATTTTCTTACAAATTAATACTTTATTTTGTTTAATGTTATGTTTGTCAAAGTAAAATGCTATTCAAAATAACTCTTTTTTTTTCATTTCTTAAAACTTTTTAGTATCCCGTTTTTCGCGCGATTTTTTAAAATAAATCAACTGGTTTTGATTGCAAAAGTGGGATAGTAAGAAACGGGATTATAAAAAGCGGGATTATAACAGACGGGATTTTAAAAAGCGGTATTTTAAAAAAGCGGGATTTTAAAAAGCGGGATTATAAAAAGCGGGATTTTAAGAAACGGGATTATAAAAAGCGGGATATCGAACCCAACCTTATTTTCGAGATCCTACTGTATACGAGTATGTTTATATTTCCAGAACTTACACTAAAATTGTATTCATCTGGAGGGGAGACGAAACAGCTACGAAAGATCTTAAATGAACCGACATTTTAGCACTTACTATAATGCTTAGCTTACTCAATGAGCTAAAAGTTTTGGGTTAACATTTCTGGGATGTTTCAGGAGCGATATAAGGAATGCTTATACTTATGTTGATATTTAGGAGAGACTCTAGGGAGGCTAACAATACTTTGGATAATTTTGAATCTTGAAATAAGAAAAAAACACTCATTTTAAAACTCTTGTTTATGGCCATCGAGGGTTGGTTTTCGATTTAGGTCTTAGTTTTGATGAGGGGTTGCGGATCTATTTTGATAACGTTATCCACCAAGTTGAACCATTCCATGAGGACATAAAAATTGCCATTCGTATTTAATTGGAATGAGAACTTTGAAACTGCTGGCTGAAGTACGTTTGTATTCGACATCTTCTAAAGCAAACGAACGGTTTTTTGAAGATATGCTGCATCCATATTTTGTTGGCGATCGTGGAGTATTTCGTGAAAAAATTGCCATTTTCGTTCTATTTGTGAGCCCATTCAACCGATTATTCCGTTCCGATACTTTGTGGTTCATCGTAGTTCCTAATTTTGTTATAGTTTATGCTGGAGAGATTGAAGGTGTTCTTAAGAATGTGGCCGTAAGGGTGAAGCAGAACCAGATAAAAATGCTGATGAAAATGAAGCTGTACTATATAAAGGTAAAGTAGGAGTAACAGAAGCATGGGTTAAAGATGAAACTGTTTATAGGGGCATTCAGATTTGGTTAAGTCATCGTTCTTGGCCAGGATCTCGTTTTTATATTGGAATTGTATTGGGAATTTGCGAGGAAACAATGTATAAAGTAGTGTTTATTCAATTGGTTATCTTATGTCTTATGATGTAGGTAAGTACTGGCGTTCATTAGATGATGTTTATGTTGGAGATACATTTACACCACGTCGTACACTTGGTATTCACTGTGTTTTTGAAACACTTTACAAATTGTACTTACAATAGTACACAATCAAAATTCATTCTAAATAATGTAATCTAATTATTTTCATTCATCAATATTCTGTTCTCGAGTAATAAACTATTATTTCTTATATTGTTTTAATTGAGCCGTTTATATTTCTACAGATTATGAGCCCCGAAATCGCTTAATAGATTAGAAATTTTGAATTTGTTCTCATAATGGCTGAAGGTACGAGGTTTAGCGTTGTAAAGCTGAATAATGAAAATTATTCCATTTGGAAATTCAAGCTTGAGCTCTTGCTCATAAAAGAAAGTCTATGGAATTTTGTAAGTGAGCCGAAACCAACTATTGATGAGAAGGATGTCGCTGCTGAATCGGATTGGCAGAAGGGGAATAACCAGGCAAAAGCACTCATCGGATTGTTGGTGGAAGACAAACAGCTTGTTCATATAAAGCGTGCATCTTCTGCGAGAGATTCATGGTTGGCTTTACAAACATACCACGAAAAGAGTACACTGAGTCATAAGGTTCAATTAATGCGTAGGATATGCAGTTTGAAATTGGACGAAAGTGGTGATGCACAGGCTCACATCAATCAAATGACGGAATTGTTTGACAAATTAAGAGATATTGGTGAAACACAGCTTTCAGAAAATTGGAGTGTTGCTATGCTTGTAAGTAGCCTACCAAGAAGTTACGATACACTGATTACTGCGCTCGAGACACGTCCAGAAGGAGATTTGACATTCTCTTTAGTCCAGTCTAAGTTGTTGGGAGAGTACAGTCGTCGGGGTGAGGTGAATGCGATAAGCAAAGAGTCTGCATTAAAAGTAAGTGATAAAAGGGAAAGGAACTGCTTTTTCTGCAAAGAAAAACGTCACTTTAAGAAAGATTGCATCCAGTACAAAAAGTGGAAGTCCAAGACAGGTAAAAGCAAAGGTAACCAGTTCCAATCAAACAAAGCAAACAAAGTGGAACGTAGTGATGAGTTTTTGTTCATGGTATCAAAAAATGTCGGTGGTTGGATCATTGACTCTGGAGCTACATGCTATATTTCAAGCGACAAAAGTTTCTTTACGGAACTCAACATAGGTAAATCATCGTGAAAAAATCAATGTTGCTAATGGCAATGAAGTGAAAACTAAGGGACGAGGTGTCGGAACTATACAATTTCTCAATCAGAAAAATGAAGTTTCCTACGTGAAACTTACTAATGTTTTGTACATTCCTGAAATTGGAGGAAATTTGTTATCCGTACGAAAACTGATTGATGATGACTTTACTGTTGATTTCAAAGAAGACATGTGCGAAATCAAACGCAAAGATCGACAAGTTGCAGTTGCGGACCTACATTCAAGTCTCTATAAGTTGCGGGAAATAAATAAAGTTTATTCAGCGTGTTCGCATAAGAAAAATTGTATTCACTATTGGCACAGGGTTTGCGGTCATCGTGATCAACACGTTGTGATGGAAATGTGCTCAAAAGGATTAGTAAATGGTATTGAATTGGTTGATTGTGGTATAAAGTGTCGATGTGATATATGTTTGCAAGGGAAGACAACCCGTTCACCTTTTCCGAAACAATCAACAACTAAAACTGTCACTCCACTTGATCTTTTACATACAGATGTTTGCGGGCCAATGCAAACGGTTTCTCCAAGCGGAAAGCGGTATATGTTAAGGTTAACCTTTATTGATGATTTCACCAGATATACTATGGTCTACCTACTCAAACAAAAATCAGAGGTCTTAAGCAAGTTGAAAGAATATGTGGAAATGGTGAAAACCAAGTTTCAAAGGAAGCCAAAGATAATAAGGTCTGATCAAGGAGGAGAGTATACGTCTAAGGAAACAGTGGAATACTTGAAGGGCCGAGGAATTCAAATACAATATACCGCAGCATATACACCTGAACAGAATGGTGTTGCAGAGCGCAAGAATAGGACACTGATTGAGATGGCTCGATGTATGTTGCTTGACGCGGAGATGCAATACATGTTCTGGGGTGAAGCAGTTACAACGGCAAATTACATTCAAAATCGTTTACCAACTAGAGCAACACCGATTACGCCATATGAAGGATGGAATGGTTCGAAGCCAGATATTAAACATTTTAGAATATTTGGTACTAAATGTTTCGTCCATGTTCCTATTGAAAAGAGACAAAAGCTAGACAAAACTGCTGTCCAAATGATTTTTGTTGGCTACGATGACCATTCCAAGGCGTATCGCTGCTACAATACTTAAAAGAAGCAAGTTGTAGTAAGTCGAGATGTTCAGTTCGGAGATTTAAATGAAAAACCGCAAAGAAAGGTACCCATCCAAACACCTGTTGAAGTTATACCGAAAATGAAATGTGACCCTGAATCTGTACAGTTTAAAGCAGATTTTAGTGTGAAACCCAGTAAAACATCATACAAAGATATTGAACAATATGCCTTTCATAGAGAGGGAGATTCAGATGCAAAACTACAAGAGTTTGATGTGCTTTCACAAAGTTCGAGTAGAAGGGAATCGAAAAGGTCAAATAAAGGGGTTCCTCCGATTAAGCTAATCGAGGAAATTAATGTAATTCAAAGTTCTGACATAGAACCAAAGAACCTTACGGAAGTCATGTCAAGCTGTTACAAAGAACAATGGTTTGAAGCAATGAAAGATGAGATGAAGCAAAACCGCACTTGGGATTTATGTGAGCTACCACAAGATCGAAAAGCAGTCGGAAGTAAATGGGTTTTCAAATTAAAGACTAGTCTAAATGATAAAGGAAAACGATTTAAGGCGCGGCTAGTCGCCCAAGGCTTTTCACAAAAATATGGAACTGATTATGATCATGTATTTGCTCCTGTTGTTAAGTTAACGACATTCAGAATACTTTTGTCAATTTCTAAAAAAGAAGGATTTGAGGTTCAACACTTGGATGCGAAAACGGCGTTCCTCAACGGTGACTTAAAAGAAACCATTTACATGCGGCAACCACCTGGTTTTGAAGTTGAAGGAAAGGAACACTTGGTTTGCTTGTTGAAGAAAACTATTTATGGATTGAAGCAGGCAGCAAGATCATGGAACGAGGCAATACATACAGTGTTGATAACAGCACAGTTTCTTTAAAGTAAAGTTGATCCTTGCCTTTATTCGAAGAAGGAGAAAAGTGAGTGGTGCTTCATACTCATATACGTTGATGATATCATTGTGGCAAGCAAATCAAAACACTTGATTCTTTTAACGGAGAGGATTCTTTCATCGAAGTTTCAAATGAAGAATTTGGGCATCATAAAGAACTTTTTGGGTTTGCAAGTTGACAAGGATAATAGAGGAAACTATACTTTGAATCAAGAGAATTATATTCAACAAATAGCAAGAGACTTTGGTTTAACAGATTCGAAGTCATCAAATGTTCCTATGGATCCAAACTATGGCAAAGACATCGAAGATTCTGAAGTTTTGATGGATAACGGTAAATTTCAAAAACTAGTTGGTTGTCTTCTGTATATTTCAGTGAACACAAGGCCAGACATATCTACAAGCGTTTCAATATTGACACAAAGGGTTAGTCAACCTAGACAGATTGATTGGATTGCATTGAAACGCATACTTAAATACCTGAAAGAAACTTCAAAAGTTAAGTTGCTTTTAGTTTTAAGTAATGACAACAGCGAAGATGAATTCCTTCACGGATATGCGGATGCAAATTGGGCTAAGGACAGAATCAGTCGTAAGTCGAACAGTGGCTATATATTTAAGGTAAACGGTGGAGTTGTGAGCTGGGCATGTCGCAAACAAACTTGTGTGGCACTCTCATCTACGGAGGCTGAATTTATCTCATTCTCGGAGGCCTGTCAAGAAGCATCGTGGATTCGTCGGTTACTGGCTGATATGCAACAATCAATTACTGAACCTACGATAATATACGAAGATAATCAAAGCTGCTTAAAGATTATACAAGAGGAACATTTTTCAAACAGAACTAAGCACATAGACACACGCTATCATTTCGTTAAAGGCTTTATCAAGAAAAAGAACGTGGTTTGCAAATATTGTCCAACTGAATCTATGCTAGCAGATTTACTTACAAAACCATTGGGACCTAGAATGCTTCGTGAAAGATGTGGTCTCGTTGAATAAATGAGGAGGAGTGTTGGAGATACATTTACACCACGTCGTACACTTGGTATTCACTGTGTATTTGAAACACTTTACAAATTGTACTTACAATCGTACACAATCAAAATTCA
This sequence comes from Philhelius festivus, assembly GCA_963931855.1. Classification (NCBI taxonomy): domain Eukaryota; kingdom Metazoa; phylum Arthropoda; class Insecta; order Diptera; family Syrphidae; genus Philhelius; species Philhelius festivus. The sequence goes on from OZ007555.1 coordinate 90,445,904, forward strand.
TTCTAAATAATTTAATCTAATTATTTTCATTCATCGATATTCTGTTCTCGAGTAATAAACTATTATTTCTTATATTGTTTTAATTGAGCCGTTTATATTTCTACAGTTTAAAGGTTTTTTTTCAGTAGGACCCGAAATATGTGTGAATAGTAACTTCAATTTTTTTTTGTCCCTGGCTGCCATGTTCACAATTTCTAGGCGGTATTCCAGATTAAATACCATTTAATACATGGCTAGAGCTTTCAATAAGACTAATAACTCTTTATTAAATGACAAAACTAAATACTTTTATATGCAGGGTGATTTGTATAAGGCGTGATGAAAAGGTACAGCGTGTAGGTTGGGTTTACACAAGCAATAAATCGTATGGCAGGGTACTACACCCCTTCCATGATAATATTCATATTATTTCACCCTATTCCTCCGCATCTTCTAAAAACACTCTAACAACCGATAGTAATTAAACTGCACCAACAAACAACTCTAATATATTCTAGTTTTGGACACTATCGAATGATTTGAACTATCGATAGTTAGTAACTAATTGATTTGAACTATCGAACGAATTCATTTATTCGTTCAGTTCAAGTAGAATTTGTTACTAATTGCTTATTATTTGAATAATACAAATAAGTCATATGAAGGCAATGAGGAAACATTGTAACTAACTCTACCTTTATTATTTGTTCTAAAATATATCCAGTTTTATCTACGCTTGTTTGCTGTAACCAAAATGTTTATAAAAATCTTAATGGGTCTGAACTTTTAATTACAATAAGATTGACTAGAGGCTATGATAGTTCTCTTAAAATACTCTGTACTCAATGTTCTATATTGTAAGCCATAAATTGCTAAATGACATCAAATGATGGCTACTATGTCCATGGATTAAAAAGCGTAAAAAATGCAAGAAAAGATATTTTATTTATTGCTCCGGAAATGAGCAAGTTTAGGTCTTTCGGGTGATGTTTGGAACGAAATACTCTATGTACGTCATAGCTGAATTTGTCCACTATTTGTCAAGTCATAAAATCTCAAATTCTAAAAAAGGATGGCTACGATGTCGGTGGATTAAGAAAAGTCCAAAAATGCAAAAAAAAGAGCAATTTTAGGGCTTTCGAGTGATGTTTGGAACTAAATACCCTATGTACGTCATAACTGAATTCGACCTCTATTTGTCAAGTCATAAAATGTCAAATTCCATCAAAGGATGGCTATAATGTCGATCGGTTAAGAAACGGCCAAAAATGCAAACTTTTTATTTTTGCTGTAAATATATTATGGATAACTTTTGTGAAACACTATTGTATCTACATAATTAACCTATGTAAAAATTGCTCTATGCAAAAAAAAAATTAAACATGTACCGATATGTTAAAAAAAATAGGAACACAAAAGATGAAACAGAACCCAATTATAATTTTTCATAGCCAAACACTGAAATATTAAACCTAAACTTTTAAAATAAACCCTACCCTAAGCCATAATAATATCTCAAATATTACTGAGTCTCAATAAAATCTCACAAATGGCGATAAGAATATCATTCCAAAGGTATACAAAACTTACTAAACACAGACATCAACCAGCGAAAATTAAATGAATGAAAATAGTAACTAAATCAGTAAAATCGTTCAGTTCTACTCTCGGGTAAAAAAAGTAATTGAACAAAAATGTATACTGAAATCGTTCATTGAACGAAAATAGTATACTAAAATCGTTCAAAGTAACTATCGAGTGAAAAACTAGTTGAACGAAAAAAGTATTACTAAAAACGTTCAAAGCTAATATCTAATGAAAAAGTAATGGAACGAAAATAGTATAATGAAAACTAGTTACTGAAAATAGCTACTGAAAACAGTAATTGAAAATAGTAACTGAAAATAGTAACTGAATGATTGGGTACTATCGAATGAATGAACTTTTAGCTACTATCGAATAAGTCGATAGTTTTTATTCGATAGTTCCCATTACTAGTATATTCAAAAATGAATCGTCACTAGGTCATCATAATGCACACTTGCCATAAATACGGCTATGCGTAATTAATACCCAATCCGATGAATTAATTGCAAGCATTGAGAAAATACCTAAATTGCTGAGAATGCACCTTAACAAGTGCAAGTGTCATAGTCTAGCGAGGTCATAGCGAGGTCTATATGAAATATGATGCGGGGGCATTTCTGTGCGAAAAAAATATTAAATAATTCCAATTAGGTCACATTTGGTTGGTAAACATTTCAATAATTTCAATTGGGTTAATATATAGGAAGTATAACCAATTAAAACGAATCGATTAAGTAATATTGGTTGTTTTATGTATGGTTGGAAAAGTGCTTGAGTATGGGTAATATTTAAAAATAGGAAAAACAGTATAAGTGGGCAGAAATATTCACAGAATATATTCAGAATAGCTTAAAACAGGCAGGTTGCATCCCTGACTAAGAAAGCCCGCCATTTTGGTAAAGTCCAATAAAAACAACAAATATAAGAAAACAAAAGATTTTAAATTACTTACTTGGTCGCAGCCTAGCTAAAGACATCATTAAATAATAAAATTTCTCTATTACATTGTAGCTGTTTCAATATTATTCTACTTTAAATATTCGGTACTAAACCTTCTTGAAGCAAGAAGTTGGCGTACTTTTAGATCTCAGTACTTTTCAGTACTTGGTTCTATTTTTAACATTTATGTTTTTGGTCTGATTGGTATTTCCAAATAAGAATTCAATCAAAAGAATAAATAAATTTTGATCTGTTTTGTAATTTTTGTAATTTTTATATAACTCTGCAGAAAAGAAAATTTCAACATTTTAGTTCAAACACAAATCATTGTATTTCTTCTCCAAGTGGATGCAAGAGCGAGGAAAATCAAAAACGAGCTAAATGGGATGCATTTTATTTGTGATTATTTGTTTTATTTTTATTTACTGGTTCTATGAGCTTTGTTTGTCAATTGGTTGTATAATTTTATGATTTCAGTGGTAATATGTCAGGTTGTTCTTATTCAAATTAAAAGAAGTTTTTTGGATTTGAAAAAAAGGGAAACATGAAAAATATTTTCTAATCATTTGGTTTGTTTAAGCATTTTATACGTAGGTATAGATTTATGTTATGTCCGTACCTATAAAACTGCAAATATCTGTTTTGTTTAAAAAAAAAGTTAATTTTGGGAGCGTAGATACTTTTTGCATTTTTGTGTCTAAGCATTTATAGAAAACTATGAAACCAATTCAAAATAAAAATAAATGTATCTAAAACTTCATTTATAACCAAGGTTAAAAATGTTTAGCTTTTCGTGCTAAAAATTTGTATTTGTAGTTAGGTACATAACATTTAAATTTATTTTTTTACTTTAGGAAGTAATAAATAATAATAACAATAAAATGAAGAGGGTATATGTATGTACGTTTCAAATTAATTTGTCTTTTTATCACCACCCATTGGTAAGATACGTTATTTGCACAATTATTTGTATGTATTAGTCCACTAACTAACTTCATTTGCCTAACGATCAGATGTTGAAGTGTGCCAAAGGCACAAGTACGATAACTTGGACGCGCGCCGTTTAGGAAGTAGGAACGATTTTCGATAAGATCGACTTAAATGGAAAAACAAATATTAAAAAACAACGACAATACTTAAAATGCAAAACAATAACGTTTTTAAAAGCCAGAAATCTGTTCTTTGATCCTATTATTTGTGTCCACAGTTTTCAAAAAAATTGCATTCAAACTCAAAAAAACGTAAAAAAAATGTTTGATAAATTTTTCTCAAAATTGTAAGATGGAAAACTAAATTTTTTTTTGGTGATCAATGGTCATATCTATTCTTAATCAAACACAAAAAACCGAAAGGTTTTATGTCTTCTAATTTTTGAAAAAAATGAAAATTACGCATTCAAAGCTTTAAACACACAATTAAATACTCAAAATTTTTACATGACCCTAATTCAATGGACTATAGTGTAAATAAAATGCTATACGAAATTTTGGCAGTTACCTTAAAAGTTGGCGTGTTCAATTCTCATTTCAAAATGGTATAACATTTTTTAGAATATTCCATAAACAACGGAAACAAAAATGTTTTTCTCGAGTAAACCGGTTTTTATATAATTCTTTTTAATTCATTAAAAAAAACTTTGAATGCACTTTAGGCTTTCTCGTGTCTACGTTTAAGCTCGAGGGGGGTGATCAGTCATTTATAATTAACTACTATCAGGCCCAGAGTACCACAGGCTATGAGATACTGATTCATTTCTATTATTTTGGTTTAAGTTTTAAATGAAATTTAATTTTTCAACAAAAATAACATCAAAAGTTTATTTAGATAAGCTATAACAAATGTTCAAATTGTTTTCCTTCAATGGCAATGCAAGACCTACATCTTTTTATAAAATATCGGTTTATAAAACGGGCGAATCTCCTTGAGTTGATGTCTGCAACAGCCTTCGTGATTTTTTGGCGCAGCTTGGCTAAGTTTTAGATCGGTTTTGTGTAGAATTTTTCTTTTACTGCCCCCAGATCCTGCTAAAAAATCCAGAGGGTTTAAGTCAGGTGAACGGGCTGGCCACGAAATTGCACCAAACCGCCCTATCCACCTGCCTGGGTATTCTTCATGAAGGAATTTTCTCACTGGGCGAGCATAATGCGCTGGGCAGCCGTCTTGTTGAAACCACATATTTCCATAAGTGCTAAGTGGCACATCTTCCAATAAATTTGATAAGTGTTTTTAATCTTAATACCCCTCGCCGCTCAAGTTCTCTGCTAGCTCGAATGGTCTAATAATTTTACCATTCAGGATTCCGGTCCACATATTAACTTTGAAGTGATACTGAGATTTTTCTTTCCCCATCAAATGCGGATTTTCTACATGCCACTCGTGCAAATTGTGAAGGTTCATGTATCAATCCTTTTTAAATGTTGATTCATCGGACCACAGAATTTTGTCCAAGAATCAGATTTCCCCGTACCGTTAATCTCGGGGTAGTAGACTTTGCACTCGTTGAACATGGTATGGATGGAGCTCATTTTTCTTCAAAATTCGGTGTGCTATACTTTTGGGTAATCCTGTTCTTATTGGAATTCCACGTACCGAGGTACTTGGTCTTGATGGACTTCTTGTAGCACTTCGTTATCGTAATAGAAATGAATCACTGTCTGATAGCCCGTGGTACACTGGGTGGGGTAGAAGTTACTTATAAACTACTGTTCACCCCCCTCGAGCTTAAGCCTAGATATAATTACCTGGTATGATAACCTGGTAAATCAGGGATATTAGTATAACGTTTTAAGTACATATGCATTATGGTCTTAACACGCCCCGAAATGAAGTGCTTCTGAAGTTGCAGTCCACGTTCAAGTACTTATATACGATCTGCATCACACAATACGCCAAAGATGAGGTTACGCTGTGGATTGCCTTTGTCTCACTAGAATCCATCGTTTCTACTCAATATTTTAAAAATCGAACTACCGAAGTTAAAATTTTATTTAGAAGTTCTCTTCTTTTTAGAGGAACATAAAAGAAATGGAAACATACCAACACTTGGTTATAACCCAACTTCCTTTCGCCATTTTAAAAAAAGAAAACACTAGAACAAATATAGTACCCAAGAAGAAAAGTGCTTGAAATAACCGACATATTATAATATGCCCGAATCCAAAAAGAAACTACCCCATACGTACACACTAAATTGTAAATCATGCTGGGAAGAGTTATTGCAATCGTAGATAATACGACCGATACCGACGCGACATCCTAACAGAAAGAAATATCATTTCTGTTTGCATTTACTCGTACAAACTTACAAAATGCTTTCTTTTGTTGTGATGTTGTTTATATCCCATTCGAATTGGAATCCTTTGATGATGGTTCTTCAGTAACGCTCCAAGCGCATTCGAATAATTGAAAATCCTTTTGGCTATGTGGGATTAAATTCTTTGGTCACTTTGTGGGCATCCTACTTTTGATAGTATAAGAAGGTTTTCTATCGCTGTAGGAAATTATTTTTGTTTTATATTCATCAAAGTGAAATTGAAAATTCACACCACAGTGGATTTTCCATAACAGAGTTGGAGACTGGCAAGATAGAACATACCTAACTGTAAATCATACTACAACTAGGTAGGAAGTAAGTGCAGGAATACGATGGATATTGTACTCTTACACGAGGTGGCCTAGCCTATACTGGAAGTTGATATAACTCAGGCCTTAACTGATTTGTTTTGATATTTTGTGAAGTTAAAATGCTGAATACCTACATATCGACAAGCCATGTATCATGGAATACTCTTGGCAAAAGGACATCTGCTGTGTTTTCGAGTATGATGACAGGGTTTTAATAACATGCTTAGCTTAAAGTATTATATCAATACATAGAGAAATGAAAATTATTTCTGTTTAAGTGGAGTGATTGAATTAAATTCAATTAAAACGTTCAAGTGACCTCAACTCTATTAAAGCTGTACATTTTATTAGAGTCGGTAAACATCGACCAATATTTGCGTCTTAGAAGGGTACGACAGCATCTAACTGATGAGCCCACTGTCGTACCTGGGCGGAACGCACCTTGGAGTTGAGGTCACTTGAACTTTTTAATTGAATTTAAAGTATTATATATCGGATTTTTCTGTTTAAGTCGATGATGTTAAAAATCCCAATTGACGTCGCCACCACGTGAGATAACACGGCCATTGAATTTGTCGCGCAAAAGAGCCATTGTTTCGTTAGCTGTGTGGCAAGTGCACAGTCCTGTTGAAACCACATATCGTCCACATCCATATCTTCCGATTCGAGCCATAAAAAGTTCGTTATCATCTTACGATAGCGAACACCATTCACAGTAACTGCCTGACCGGCCTCATTTTGGAAAAAAATACGGCCCGATGATGCCGCCAGGCCATAAACCGCACCAGTCGCTCTTTGTGGGTGCATTTGTTTTTCGACAATCACTCTTGGATTATCATTCGCCCAAATGCGGCAATTCTGCTTATTGACGAATCCACTGAGGTGAAAATGTGCCTCATCACAGAAGATGATTTTCTTCGAAAATTGATCATCCACTGTTGCCATTTTTTCTTGCCACCATTCTGACCATTGACGATGCTTGAAATGGTCAAGAGGCTTTAGTTCTTGAGTCAATTGCACCTTGTAAGCGTGTAAATGCAAGTCTTTATGCATAATGTTCATCAACGACGAGCGTGAGAGGTGCGATTGTTGGGCACGATGACGAGTTGAAGTGGACGGCTTTTCAGCCACACTATCGCGAACAGCCAGTGCCGGATTAAGCCAGCGCGGGGCCTGTAGCAAATTCTATCAAGGGGCCCTTAGACTGTTTTAGGTTAGGCTCTTATCAAGTTTTTGGTATTAAATAAAACAAAACTGTTACAAACAAACTTTTCTTGATTTAATTAGGGAACATTTATAAATAATGCTGTTGATATCGACTTCTCGGAGTAAATCATGTTCAATATTCATTAAAGTGAGGAGGTTAAGACGTTGTTGGCTCATCGTGTTCCTCAATTTATTTTTAACACGTTTTAATATTGAGAAAGATCGTTCACCACTGCAGTTGGTGATCATGAGAGACAAATAAATGCGCAAAGCAATTTCAACGTTCGAGAAACAAGATTGTAAAGAATTATTTATCAACAGCTTGTAAACCTGCATTTCCAGAGCCTCATGATTCCTGCTTTCAATAATACCAGCCACATTAGAATTGAGCATTGAAGCGAATTGCACTAATTCGTTGCCCAGACTGTCCTCCAAATCATCTGCGTAAGCACCTACTATTGTTGCAGATTTTTAATTTCTTCTGGTGGAAGAGATTTTATATGAAGGTTTTTAAAATACAAATTCTATATACTACAGAAATAAATCAGCCAAGTAGAAGACTTAGCACTATTAATGGACTTGTTGAAATATTGATTCAAAATAGCTTTTATGGCTTTTAGTCCACAAAAATTGGCGTTTCGTCCGAGTGATCGCACATGGACTCATCAGTTGGCTGTGAGGACCTAGTCAATACGCAATTTTTATTGAATTCAGTTCATCTTACATCGATTTTTTGACAAAAATCCAATGTGAACTATATCCAACCAAGATTAAAATTGTAATCATTAACGTTGAAATATTTTGCTATTTTCAACAAATTCAACAAATCCATTAATAGTGCTAAGTCTTCTACTAGGCTGATTTATTTCAGTAGTATATAGAATTTGTATTATAAAAACCTTCATATAGAACCAATGCTCGGCCACGGGCAAAATATTCCAACGTTAATGATTATAATTTTAATCTTGGTTGGATATAGTTCACATTGGATTTTTGTCAAAAAATCGATGTAAGATGAACTGAATTCAATAAAAATTGCGTATTGACTAGGTCCTCACAGCCAACTGATGAGTCCATGTGCGATCACCTGGACGAAACGCCAGTTTTTGTGGACTAAAGGCCAAACAAACTATTTTGAATCAGGAAGAGATTTTAGCTCTCGGAATATTCCGAAAATATCAGCAATTTTATGATAACTGTTCATATACGTTTACCTAAAGCAGTGAGTACGTTATCAATGGTGACAATAAATACCTAAATTTCAAACCGTTGTCCAATTTGCGTTTGGTGGTGCGGTGCGAAACATGATTTTTGGTAAGACCAGCAGATAGAAAAATAAAATTTTAGTTGATCATTTTGATGCAAATATTTTCTTCTTAGTAATTGTGACTAAATCTAATATATAAATAATACTTTTTTATGGTCAGAAAAGGTTGGTGCGCGGGGCCCCCAAATGCGCGGGGCCCGTAGCATTTGCTACTCTTGCTTCGTGGCTAATCCGGCACTGCGAACAGCAGCAATATTTTCTGCTGTACGGGCTGTACGAGCATGCCCTTAAAATTAAACCACCCTTTACTTTGCTATGAAATAGTTCTATATGGATGGTATTTATGATGCGATCATAATCATTGACATATTTACATTGTTTATATTGAATTAAATTTGAAGTCAATGGCTTATAATAAACTCCGATATACCAACTTCCCCTTTATAAACGTCTAATGGTCGGAAATAGATCGTTGGAAGATTAACATTATTTACAATCTTCAAATAAAATATTACAATGATAAATATGGCTAAGATGATAAAATGTATTTTGAAACTTGAATTTTTATGCCAATATTTAAGTCTTTAATTTCTTTTAAGCTATTTATATTTTCTAAATGTAGCTCTTGAAACGTTAAATCTTCTATTTTTGTAAAGTTAATATTTAAAATGTTTATAATTTTTTCTTTTTTATTTTTATTTTATAGTTTTCAAATATAATGAGATATTAACCTTTTACTAGTTTTTTGATTGTTACAATTTTGATTCATTTCTTATAATTTTAAATTAATAAATATAAGATTTTTATTTCCATTTTCTAAAAGGTACTTCTTTCCTTAAATTTTTAAAAATCTTATTTTACTTAAATTATTTTTATAATTTGAATTGTCATCATCAGTTATTTGATTTTTGGTTAAATACAGATGTTTATTTATTTTTAATTGAGAACTATTTGCTTGATTTGGAATGGATTTAAAATATATCTTTTTGTATAATTTGTTTTTAAATATGGAAACTTAAATGATAAATATTATATTTATATTTTGTAATTTCTATTAACATCAATTCACTGTGATAAGTGGGCATGAATTTCGATGGCCTCTCTTGTTTTAGCTTTGAATTTAGATTTGAGTAAATTAATGCAGTTTCTTTGACTTTCTTCAGTATATCTCTGTAGAGTTGGTATAATTTCGTCGAAAATTTAAAAATCTTCGGTTCTTCAATTAAAGGTTTGTAATTTTTGATACAATTAATTGTATTTATTTCTAAGGCTCTATTACTTGCTCTTTGCGAATCTTTGATTCGATTGTTGTTTCTTTTCATACAGAACACGTTGTGGGTTTTTCTTCCCACTTCCCGTCGGTTTCAATTTGGATTTTCCACGTTAAAGTGATTTAAACATTTTTGCTTACTGAATTAAAATATAATATTTTGTTTGTATTTCCTTTTTTTTTCACTTTTAAATTTTCCTGCTTTTTACTTGCGACACATAGGAACTTATGCCAATTTATGCATTGGTAAGACAAATCGAACTAGAAATTTTGATCACACTTAACATAACGACGATAGAAAAGACGAAAAAAGTGGGTCTCGCAATTCTGTTTGTCTGTCTGTCTTTCTGTCTGTTCGACTACAGCCTTAACGGCTCGAATGATTTTCTTTAAACTTAGAATATAGAATTTTTTTAAATTTTCCCCCAAAACATTTTTTCTTCTTTTTGAAGACCAAAAACTACGTTTTTTTTTTCAAAATCTTATAAAATATTTATATCTCAAGAACTGTTCCACACATTTGATTTATGAAGATTCACAAGAATTTATTTAGTTAAAACTAGGTAAAGCTTGAAAAAAATTTTTTCGCAGAATAGTTAGGTACTAATGGCTTAGAACTTTTTTTGTTGTTTTCGTTTTCGCAAAATCGGTACAACTGATTTTAATCCATTTTTTTTTTTTGATTTTCCAAAAAAAAAATTTATTTTTTTTTCAAAACTACATACAAATGATAATAAATGATTTTCGAAAATGTAATTTTCTCGACATCTAGCATTTCGATAAACATTTTTTCTTTCCAATAATTTTGGCGATCTATAATTCAATATAAAAAAAAGGAAATTAAGATATTACTGACTGTACCTACCATAGAATCATTTTTTCGAGTTTTGAATTTATCATTATCGGCATAACGAGTTTAAATGAAATTTCAAAGGGAAGTTTGAAAAAGATTGCATATCAAAACAATTCAAAAATATTAATTGAATTTTTGAAAATACAAAAAAATATTAATTTTTTTGAAAATTCTATGTCTCTAAAACGGATCAACATTTTTTTTTAAATCTAATTTTCATTTGTACAATAATAAAAACTTAAAGTTGGCGTAACGAATTTTTTTCTTAAAAATGTTTTAAGAATTTTGTATATAAAAGCTTATTTAAAAAAAACTGGGCGCTCTATAATTTTTGTTTTTGCATAAACTAATATTTGCTTGAGAAATCACATGTCATCCTCTTCTTAGCTAAAATTACTAAAGGAGTTTTTTAAGTCATTTAAAAAATGAATTTTATGGTTATGAACATTTTTACTATTTTGTCTACGCGTTGTACGTAGTCGCGTTGGGATAGTTCCACTTCACTAGATATTCGTTCTAGTTTTCGTAACTATCCTACCTACTGCACCATTTTTATTAAAGGATTTAAGATTATTAATATCTTAGAAGATCTAAAAGTCTAAAAACAGAGTTGGAAAAATCAAAATTGTTTTGATGCGGAGACTGGAGTGTTTTGCACCCTACCTTCAGGTCTATGGAACCTAAATTATTGGGAACACCTTACTCGTACTAAGAGAAATTTTGGGATATAAGCTAGATCTTTTTTTATCAAATCTAGATATTCTTTTTTTAAGCCATTTAAAAAATGAATTTCAGGGATCTGAGCATTTTTCCGAATACCATTCATATTATATGAGTATAATATTTTTAAAATTCTAAACCTTTTCAACAAAGATCAAGTTCGTGCATAGTTATGCATTTTTTAAAAAATGATGCAAAAATTGTCCCGGAAAAAATTTCAGATTTTATTTTTCTTGGAAAAACAGCCAAGAGATTTTCTAGAACTTTTTTCCAACAAAAAAAAAATGCTCAACTGGATCGTATGAACTTGCTTTTCTGTTTAAAATACTAATTTTAATTTTAAAAATGGATTTTTTCAGTAAAAAGTCTCCAAAAGCACCAAATCGGTTTTTAAAAGGATAAAACAAACTTGGCACTTAAGGTTAATTGGTGACTCCTTAGAAATTACAATTTATAAGCTCCAAAATAACTGTACCTGCCATACTTCCGTTATGCAAAATTTTATTTATCCCAAAACGGCTTTAACGATTTCGATTTATTTTGGTTATTGAAGAATCAATATCTTGATTGAATGATTAGTTTTTGAAATTATTTCCTAAAATCTATATTATTAAATACTTTGATTGACATTCAAATTTGATTTTAGAAAAATTTTGAAGAGAACTTAATTGATAAAAAATAATTTAATTTAAACTTTTCTACTTTCAAATTCATGTTTTTATATTTATTTATAAGCAATTCTTGAATTCCAAAGTACTTTGACATAACAGCAAGTACGTTCGATTCAGTGGTGCATTTTATTTGGCATGTATCAGAATACTATAGTTCCTTTTATAAATGGAATATGTGGAATACCAGGATCCTCCATTTTGTAGTTCCGAAAGTAAATAAAAAAACACATTTATGATTAACATTTCAATTAAGCTTTTAAATAAATAAATTTTAAATAAATAAATAAATATATTGTTGGGCACGTGTTATTATGAACGGAATTTAACATTACTCAAAGATCTTGCAGGACTTGACTTGACAAGCTAATCTTGAACGACTTTTCGATACAGATCAATCATATATATCATATGTAAAATCTCCGATTTGTGCATAAACATCATTTTTTGCATAGCACCACAAAAAGGAATCTAACGGCAACAAACCACAAGATGATGGTGGCCAGAGATGTGAGTTTAGTAAAACCAAAGCGGGTCATATTTTAGTGAAATGTGGTTTCTTGCTTGTCAGTATTTTATCAGTTCTTCTTCGAACAGTGCTCTAGTGAAATACCCTACTACATTTCTGGCCTTAAACAATTTCAGTGAGATACCCGCTCCGGCAGAAACGCTATCTCGGACGTATTCTCAAGCATAAAGATCAAAGGGCACGGTAGTGCCCAGCCAAGTTCTGGAACTACACCCTTTTTACATGAACAAACTCAGGCGATTTTTGACCCCTTCCTATCTTCAGTACCAATGAAGTCAGAAACTTAAAATTCCGAATATTTGCTAAGCTTATCAGGCGCAGGCGCCCAACCAAATTTCAATTTTCTAGCATAAGCCGTTCCTGAGATATAAGGCCTCAAAAATCACAAAAACTGTAACTGACTGACAGATCATCAAAATTATGGAGCACTTCCCGACATCGTAGAATATTGTAATTTTGCACAACGGTAGATCTTGTCATGCAAGTAGAGGAAAAACTGATTACTGACTAAAATTTGTTGGGTTTACTTGGCACGTTTTTTTGTATGCCCAATTTGAAAGGTTTTAAAAACTTGACCAGTTAACCCATCAAATTTTAGTCAGTAATCATTAAATACTAAAATTTCTCTATTACATTGTAGCTGTTTCAATATTATTCTATTTTAAATATTCGGTATTAAACCTTCATGAATTAAGAACTTGGCATACTTATAGATCTCAGTACTTTTCACGGCTGAATTGTTACACAAAGGTTTTTGTACAGAAGAACTTGGTTCTTTTTTTAACATTTTTGTTTTTGGTCTGATTCCATCTTTAGCCGAACCATATAAGAATGCGAAATTCCTTACCCAGCTGAGTGTGCATTTTTTCTACAATGTCTCACGCTCAAGATTTTTGGAAAACTGTTCGCGTAATCAAGATATGAGCTTGAGCTGTAAGAAGTTGAATGAGCGCTCATGAGCTTGCGTATCCATTTTTTTTAGGCTTAAGGGAAGTTGAAAGCATGCATACGATACTTAATTAAGGTATAGCATTTGTGCTATTAAACAATTAAACCACTCCCAGTGTAACTGGACTTCCGTCGCATCTTGTTTTCTTTCGGACTCATTATGTTGAAAAGGGTCACAAGCAGAGATGCATCCCGTATAATAGCAATCATAACATTTTTGTTTAACTGAACCAAAATGTAATTGACTGGACGCTTTTTACATTTATTTTTGATTAAAAAAAACAATTTGCGTGCCAAAACACACGTTTAATGTTAAGAAAATTGTCTTTTGTTAATTTTCTTACCTCAGGCCAGGAACTGGTGTAGCTATTGAACCGTCCTTCATAATCCAAGTGACAAAAGGTGGTGGATTGCCATGTGCCGTGCATGAAACCTGAGTTCCTGTGTCGTTGCTAAATAGAAGACGTGGTGGTGGCTCCTGGATGAAAGTTGGTACTCGTAAGCCGTTCGTAGCTTTGCACTGTGGCGTAATTACTCCCAAGATAATTATAAGTTGAAGTACAGCAGCAGCATCTATCAGGGTAAAAGTTAAAATGTAAATTGCTATATTTAAGGAAAAATTAAAGAAGAAAAAGTGCGGAATAAAATGTTTTACTGGCTGTTTTGGTCTAAACATAAGTAGATTATTAAAAAGGTTAAAGGGGTTGGTTGCACGTTTACTTTTACATATAAAACCTGAGTAATATGTTATAAAGTATTGTTTGGAATAATGAGAAAATGCTCACCCTTATATTACGTTAATAAGCAGTCATTTGTAAATATAAGTGTAACCACAAATTGTATGATTAATTGACTACAATATCACCAACGTTTTTTTAAATATTATTATTAAAGGACTTAAGAGTAATAGTGTGTAAATATGTATTTTTGTGTCAGATTTTGAAATCCAAAATGTTAAATAGTTTAATTTCGATAAATAGTTTTTTTTAGACTTACCTTTCGTCAAAATCACAGTCACAGTTGAAATCATTGCTAGACATTAGCAATTTTGTGTATGTCGCTTAGTCCAACGAAAGGAAGCTTTGATAATATTTTATTAAATTTCTGTAAAGAAAACGAAATTGGAACAGGTATTAAAATTACATTGAAAACTAGATATATTTAAGGTGCAAAGGTATACATATACATAAATCTATGCAAATATAAAATGTCAATATATATATCTCGAACACAGTTCCACAGATTAAAAAAAATTCATATACATACATACATATGATAGTTAAATCTAAGTAATGCTTGAAACAAAATTTCCGAGAAATGGTTACTAATGTTACCCCCCTTGGAACCAAAAGTTTGAATACTATTGCCTATTCAAATTTTCAATTTTTTCTCAAAACTGAATATTTTGATACCTATGCTCGATTTTCAATTGACACATAAAAGTTTTTTAATACAATCTACAAGAAAAATTTTATTTTAACTAAAAATAACGGCACCCACCATACAAATGATTAACAATAGTTTTCGAAAATCGTATTTTTCTCGAAAACCGAACGTAGAATTTTGAATTCAGGACAGACAACACCCGAAGGAAGATATGTTGAGATCTTTGCTTAGATGCACCACCTTACTCAGCTTGTATATGAGCCCACTCGAATACCAGATGTTGCTGGCAAAACGCCCACACTCTCGATTTGTTTATTACTTCTTACTCTGATAAGTATACCATAACGGTAAATCCTCCATTCGGCACTTCGAACCATTATGTTATACCAGCCAATTTCTCGTGTCCCATTCATCCAGTTAAAGAGAAGCATCGCACTCGTTTGGCAATACGAGAAATCCAACTAGAACGGCCTGAATAACTTTGTTCGAATTTTTAACTGGTCAATATCTTTCCCTGATAGTGACGTTGAGACCAGTGCTTGGGATACGTACTTTTATTCCTAACAGAAGGATGAACACGAATAAAATAATGTGAATCATAAGCGACATAGAAATAAGACACGGCATTCTCCGCTTTAGTTCAGCCGCCATCCCTGGAGATAAAATAGCTGAGACAACAACCTTCAGTCTCAGAACATCGTGCCACAAATCTTTCCTATCCTTCTTTCCCTTCCCTAACTTCACGCCCGTGCTGTGTTGAAACATTTAAAGGGTAATCATAATCCCTTGAGCGCGGGTAGATTATAAAAAAAAAAGAGTATAAAACCTAACAGCTGTCAGGTTGAGAGAGTAAGTTTCTGCTCTTATAAGGAAAATTGGAAATAGAATAAAAAAGTCAGAAACCAATGCAACGCTGTTATAAAAAGAACCAAATTCTTGCATGATCAGAAGTTAATGCAAGCAATCCTGCAATGTCACAAAGCAAGTACACATTTCTGAGCATTTGTCAAGAACGTACAAAATTAAACTTTATCTTCGGTTCAAACGCTCATCTACAATAATAATCCGATTATAAGCTCTTTAGATAAGGCAATTTTACTCGCAGCTAATTTTGCTGCTAGTTCTACGTTGCCTGCTAGCAACATTGTCCCTCCTGTTTTTGAGAAAGTAAATCATTCAATGGGACAGGTATATTTCCGCACTCGTACAGTTGCACGAGCTCTTCGAGATCTGGATATAAACAAATGTGCTGGTCCTGATAGTATACCCCATTTTTCTGAAGAGGTGTTCTTTATTGATGACAAAACCATCGCATAAACTTTTCCATCGCTCCTACTGTACTGAAAACTTCCCTAGAAGATAGCAAACAGCTTTTGTCCAGCCTTTTCCTAAAAAAGGCGATCCTTCCTCCCCCTCCTCCCATCGACTAAATGCACCTACGTCCCTTTTTTCCAAGGTCATGAAATCGCTGATTAATCAACAGCTCAAGACATATCTCGAAGATCGAAAGCTTCTTAATGACCGGCAATACGGCTTTCGCTGCAATTGTTCCAATTGTGATTTGAGGGCATAGCTCACCAAAAGTTAGAACAGATTTTTACATTGCTTAAGAGAAAGTAAGATTATTGCGCTTGATATTTCTAAGGCATTAGATAGATTTTGCCACCAGGCTCTTTTATCGAAAACGCGTGCATTTGGTACCAATGAAGCCCTTATTCTTTGGATTATAAATTACCTTCTAGATCGTTCAATACATGGCTTCAAGTCTGATCTTCACAAAACAAATGCTGTTTGCGAGTCTTATATACAATAATACAATATATAAAAAATTGTGTGGAGTTTAATGATTCAAAAACATAATGCTTTCTCTTGTCGTTGAACCAAAATGTACCTCTTATGCTATTTTCATTGAATGGCACTTGCACTGGAGAAACCGAAATGCTCTTAGTACTCCGTTTGTGTGTCAACGATGATCTTCGTTGGAATGACCACATTCTCCAGACCGCCAAAAATGCTGCTAAATGATAAAATTTTCCAACCTCTGATCCGGTTAACATTTATAAGTCCTTTATACGTCCAAAACTCGAGTACAACTCACGTTTTTGGACAGTTGCAGCACAGACTTCTCTCCACTTATTGAAAAGAATTCGGAACAGAGCGTTAAAAACTGATAGAAAACAGAGCTATCATGGATTCGTTGCCATCTCTTGAACACCACATGAATATTTCATGTATTTCCTTGTTTTATCGCTTCTTTCACAAGCAATTCTCACTCGAAGTAGCCAGTTACATTACTCCTCTCAATTAGTTCACCCGTGATACCCGTTTCGCTAGGAATGCTCATCAGTTCACCCTCGAGTCATACCGTTTTTTGGTCGTGCAACACGATTATGGAATAATTTATCCGCCACTTGCCAATTCAATTTTCAAACATTCAAGACCCCCCCTCTAATTTCCCCATCGCTCGTGCTGTATCTTACATTATAAGGGTCTCTTAATAAACACTTGAGCGCGTGTGTAGTAAAAAAAAATAGGTTCTGCAACTTCTTGAAAAAAGTACCTTTTTAACAATGTCTAAAAGATGATAAATATTGAAAATCCTATTTCGAAAATACATTATTCTCGAAATCGAACCTAAGAATTTAGATTTTTCTGTATCGCTTAATTTATCCGATATTTCTTTAAAAATTAGATAATTTTAAATGTTGACAGTATACATGATTGGTACTCTTTGAGTAAGTTCTTATTTTCTATTTAACGGATTAAAATTAATTTTAGTATACAGAAGCTTCTAATGAGTTTACAAAATATCAAATTGCATATTAAAATAAAAATCATTTTTTTTAAATTCAACATAATAACAACGGGTCAATGACTTTTGTGTCTGATAAATAATAGTTTTGCCCATTTTTTGCACTTGGGGCCAAGATATTTTTTGTCTACGGTTTTTTATAATGGTAAGAGTTTTTGTTTAAGTTATTTATTACTCAAAACAACTTAATGAATCACCAGACTTAATATTCGGCTTTGGGCCCACTTTCATCAACATGGGTAAAATTTATAAAATTATAGTTACGTACCATGAAACCTACTCAAATGCCATACAGATTTCTTGAAAGTTTTGTAATTCAAATTGCATATATGGAGGGCTCACAGCTGTACCGAACCAAGTCATTTTAAAGAAATCCAAAACTAACGCCAGGATTACCGAAAAATTGACCTCTATTTAAAGCTTAAATGCTATTTTAAATAAATTTTTTCAACAAAATAGGAAAATCATGATTTTGAATCTACATATTATGTACTTAATTAACTTAAAAATTGCATATACATACAAATTTAAGTTATTCATGGAGAAATTAGTATCGAGAATAAATTGGAATCGAAATTGCATCGTTTAACTCAATTGCATGTCTACAATCATGGCAATTAATGAGTTTCAGTCAAATTTAACTCATATAGAAACAAATCATTATAAGTTAGCAGATTAAAGTAAAAAAATATTTATTCGTTTTTTTCTTTCTTATACTAACGTTTCAATATAAATTAACATAGTCAATAATAAAGTTTGAAACAAACTTGACTAGACTGTAACAGTCCTCGTAAGTATTGCATGTTGTTTAGTGATTGATAAAATGGATTCACGCCTGATCTCTGCTTTGTGGTTGTACTTTTTATGTGAATCTTTATTGTTTTTGCTATGCGAAACTTACACAACGGTAATAGACATGTGTAACGCAGCGCTGCGTTAACGCAATGCGTTGAAGCAGCAGCTGCGTTACGTGCGCTGATACATCAGTTTGTAACTCAGTGACGCAGTGACGCAATAGCGCAGTTCATCAACTCATCAACTCAATGATCGAATAGCGCTTTTGACAAGCGCAGCGCTGCGCTGCACAGACAAAAACCATTCAAGCAGATACAAAAAGCGCAGACTTCCTTGTAGCGCTCCCATATTTTTCACATTTTTGACGGAATTCAATGAAATTCCATGATGTGGTATATGGTATTTTTGCTTTTAAGGAAACAAATGTTTGTATTGCAGAAGACTTCTTGCAGCTTGTGGGTAACGTAGAAAAATATTTTAGATACCAAAATAACCGCTGATTGTTCAAGAAAATAATAAAATTTTAATTTTTAAAATCGGTTAGAAAATGTGGGCAGAATTGTCAATTCTGCCTAGGATTTCTTTTTTGATCTAACCAAGCCTCTTTTTTTAATATTCATATTAGAGATATTTTAACCTATCCATGGACACCTCAATCTTATAGATGGAAGAAGTATTTCTCTAGTTATAGTCAATAGAGTGCAGCAAAATCGAACATTTTGAAAATTTTCTTGCATTTATCTGGAAAATAAAAAAATCGAAGAAATTTTTTTTTGAATTTTTTCCACATTAGATTCTATAACGAAGCTTTTAGGCTATGCACATGCATGTTGTATATCAATATAAGCGCTTACTTGTTCTTAATCAAATGTAAGATATTTTGTAAAAATCCGTTGAAATGCCAAAAGTAATGAGTGATATCTGAAGCAAGCTTTGTGTAAAAAAAGTCTTAAAAAAATTTATTAGAAAATAGTTTATATCTGCCCTCATGTTGGACTGAGAGCTTTTCAATTTTCTTCATATATATAGAAAATATATTGAATAAATAATACAAAATAGTTTCAATTTTCTATGTTCAGGTTTTTGTATTTATTTAAATTTTGTCCACAATTAAGTGGGAGAACAAAAAAATCACTACTCCAGATTATTTTTACATTTTTTTCAGTGTAGTCGGGTAAAACTTGATATTTTTTTTTCATAAATTGTATGAGTGTCTAATGTCTAAAGTATTTCAAAACTTTAATCTCAAAGATCTGTATGATATTTTCGAAGTAAAAAATAGTTTATGAAACCATCTCTATTTCTTTTTTGCATGAAAATCGATTTTGTTCGTTTCAAATCCTTTCAACCAATTTTAGCGTGTTTCCTGTCGAATTAACTGTAAAACATTGTTCAGCATTATTTTAGATGAGGATTAGGGCAATAAGTAGGTGGTAATTTTATTTCAAAATTCTGAAATTTTTTATCAACTTTTGAATTTTAAGTGATTTGAATCGAATTGATTTTTGCGTCATTAAATCTTTAGTATGAAATTTTTTGTTATTTTGAATTTTTTTTTACACAGAAATAAAGTTTGACATTTCTCATTTAAATATATACTGCAATAATTAAGATCTGAGAACTAATACTCAAGTTAGAAGAACTAGAAAGTATGTAAATCGGCATATTTTTAATTAAGTTTTTAATCAAAATCTAATTTTATTTGAGAAAAGTCACCCTACCTCCTCTCCTGTTTCATATTTTCCAAAATGACCTATGACACATTTGTAGAATAGCATTATTGCAATTAATTTGCATCTTTAGTTTTTTAAAATTGTAAAATTTTTAATCAACATTTGAAAATGAGAGTTCTTAAAATCGAATCGAAAAGAGCTCCTTGCACGCTTTTAGTAAGAAAAACTTTGTCCCTCCTTAAAAATTTTTAGACCAGTATTTAGGAAAACATTCCATCTTTCATTTAAGACATTAATCTTGAAGATTTGACTATCAGAACCAAAGATATAAGTACAAACGTCTCCACACCTCAAACAAAAAAAAAAATTTTTTGAAAAGACTCCCCCATTCTCACTCAGACTGTTTGGTCGACGATGAACAACTTGTGTGCGCTTGTGCGCTACGAAGTTTGTATGATGATGAGTTAACAAAATACAGCTGCATGCGCTGGCTGTTTTGCTTCAAATGAGTTAAAACAAAAATTGCGTTACAGCGCAAACTGCGTTATGGCACCAACTGCGTTATGGCGCAAACTGCGTTAACGCATTTCGCTGATACAGTGAAGTGCGCTTGAGTTAGTGTATCAACGCACCAATTTTTACTGCGTTACCCATGTCTAAACGGTAATATACATTTTAAAAACATGTTGTTTATTTTAATTTTTATGTCATTAAACGTGAGTTGCACAGGATGTCAGAACTTCGTCCACAGAAGTGAGGAGTTCATTTCCCTCAGATACAATTATTGAAAAGCTTCCAGAAACGGGTAATAACAATCATTTTAAAGGAAATAAATTAAAACGAAGGCGACGACGTTCCAACTTGGCAGAAGAAGAAATCTCGGAAGAAAGAGGACCTGTTGAAGATATTGCAGCTATAAAACAAATTGTGAATCTTCTTCGAAGTGTTGGTCAGAAAGTCATTCCCATTGTAATGCAAGGTGCATCTGGTAGGTATAAGCAAATATGAATATTCGATTTGATTTCTTTTCTCACGTTTCATTTTTTAACGCATGCAAATCTGTAAAACTATTGTAATAGTATTAAACAATCTGCTTTCAAACCTAGGAACAACATAAGACTACCACACACAAAACTTAAAATAATATTAATATTCTAAAAGTTTGTAAATATAACTAATAAAGTTGAATTAAAAAAAAATATATATGTCTGATATGATGTATCACATAACGTTTTTATTAAAAAGAATCTAAAATGTTGTTCAGTTTCAAATAGTTAAATACATAATTCATAAATTAAATTATTTTTGTTTGACCAAGTTGAAATATTTTTGTATTGTTGAAGAATCTGGTTCCTCTTCGGCTATTTGGGCCATAAATCGGACATCAATAGTAAAAGCTCCGCTAAGACAGCACTGGCGAACCATTGTGTCCAAACCAACCATCAGCCAGATTTTGAGGAGGTAGAAATTCTGCAAACGGAGAGACATTTTGCCAAAAGGTACACTCTAGAAACTCTACACATCCTCAAAAACAACAATAATATGAATAGAAAACAAGACACTCAAAACATCTCCGCTGTCTATTGCTCTCTTTCTTTCCTCTTCGCTCTTCCAATTTTCTTAAAAATTATATTGCTGTTGAATTAAATAGTTCTTTCATTCTTCCCCATAAAAAGAATCTAAAACTGTAAAATCAGCAAATTTTGCGGGCCAATAAATTGGTCCATTTCTTTCCATATTGTTCATCTAGCCAATTTTTAACCTCTCGTTCGACCATAGTGGGAATGGAAATATGATGCAGCTTGTTGATTCAGTAGAAAATCCTCCAATACTTCTAATATATCGTTTCGCAAAAACTCAAGATAGTTTGTAGAATTCAACCTAGGAGGTAGTTTCGATTAAATTGTTTCCAATTACACCTGCCCACATATTGACGATGAATTTGTATTGAAATAATGACTGTCTTCTTTTGCGTGGATTCTTCTCAGCCCATGTATGAAGGTTGTGAAAATTTATAATCCTATCTCTGTAAATTGAGATTTGTTGTCGGTCTCTTTTCTGAATCATCGAGGAGCAGTTCTTGAAGAGGTGTATGGTGGTATAGATAAAGACTTATTCCATGCTACACTTTGGATTATTTATGTCTGAAAACACTGAATTAAAAATCCAAGCGTCTGATGCTGATTGATAGAGCAGTTGTATAGTTTTAAGTATTCTTTCATCAGCCGAAATTCTTCTTACTTGTGGAGCTGCGAATTGTGTCGTATATTTGAAACTGAACCCGTTTCTCTGTGTCTGTGATACGTTTTTCCAAATACTCCTTCTCTAGGAAGTCGCCGGTTAGGATAAAGTCCATGGTATCGTTGTCGCACACTAGTCGAATTTCCATTGCACAGTCCATAAACGTAAATAATGTGAGCATATATGTACATACATTTCAAATAGCGTTACTAACAACTTTAACTTTGGCGTACAAATTTGAATTGTCGAATTAATTTTTGTTTCTCTTAAAAATAAAATAATTACAAAAATTATAGCAACATAATTAATTCTTGGAAAACAATTCTCATTGTCAACTGTTGTTAAAAACTTTTGTTTTTATGATGATAGAGAAGACGAAAAAGTGGATCTCGAAATTCTGTCTTACTGCTTGTTTGTCTGTCGCTTAAAGCTTAAACAACTGTGTTTTTTTTTTTCACCAAAAATAACGGTACCTGCAATCCGAATTTTTTTCTCGAAATTTTATAAAATTATTTATTTTTTACGATCTATAATTCAATAAAAAAAAAGTTTGAAATCTAAATATTACTGATTTTAACTACCATAGAACCATTTTTCGAATTTTGAATTGCTTATCATCGGCATAACGGATTTTAATGAAATTTGTTTTAAAAAAATTTGCTTCTAAAAAGTTTGAAAAACATTGCATGTGCGAAGTTTGGTAAAAGCTTCTAAAAGATACTAGGTTAGAATCAAGAAGACCGAAGTCATGCATGCCGGCTGTTTGTGCGGCGTTGGACAAAAGCACCCAAAGACGGTCGGTGTGAGTGTGGTAGATTTAATCCATAATAATTAATAGGCAATGATATTGATTGTTAGTGCGATGTTTGACAAAAGCGAACGGATAAAATTCATTAAAGTCGGTTAACTTTGCTGTCCTCGGTTGTTCCGTCCCTGTTTTCCAGTGGTGGTTTGGTGGAAGGGTTGGCATTTGGCCGCGGCATTATTGTTATTCAGGGTTTCCATCACAATGAGGTAACTTGGCTCGGGATGTTGTTGTTCGGTGACCATCCTTCTCGTTTAACGGTGATTAACGGTGTTCTGCACTTTGCCGAATTTAGTAGGTATTTGTCTAGCGTTATTATCCTTGCTTCTTCGTAGAAATCCTCGTTTTTGTAATGTTTTCCTCGTTGCAGGTCGAAGTGGAGTCGGGTGCAGATTCTTAACATCTTCCTTTCGAAGATTCGGAGCTGCTTCATCGCTTACTTTGAGATCGTCAACCAGACTGGGGAGCAATAGCTAATAACTGGCCGCAGAAGATACTTGTACACGAGTAACTTCGTCTGTTGGCTTATGAAATTATTTTACTCCTTTTGTGGAGCTTTCTGCGCAGATGCATAGATCTTTCATTTGAGTGATTTTTGTTACAAATGAGTTGTTTCCATTTTTTGTGTTTTTGTTTGAGTGTTTAATTACATTATAGAGTTGCCTTGTCTTAATATTATATAATACAATTGTTAATTGGTTTCTAATAAATAATAATATTTTAATAATCATATTTTAATTATCATTGGTCCATACGCAATGGACTCAAACTTAACCATTCCCATTTCTGTGAACAAATCTAACTTTTCCAACTTTCCACCCATTTTTTTAAATTCAACTAAAATTCCATATGTCAAAGAAGCTAAAAACCTTGGAATAATTTTCAACAACACTTTATCATGGAACACGGATATAAGCTCTATAAACTCTAAGATTTACCCCTCCCTTAAAGGCTTATCTATGACAAAACAATATTTACCTGTGGAGTTTAAACTAAAACTTGTTAAGGCTCTTATCATACCCATCATATCTTACGGTTGCGAGTTATTTGCTGACCCTGACTACCAATCATTACAAAAGCTTAATGTCGCCTTTAACTCAATCGCACGATTTGTTTTCAATCTTCGGCTCAACAACTTCTAGGCTGTAGCCTTCAAGCTTTCCTCAAGTATCGTTGCAGTTCTTTTATTTTCAAATTAATTGTTAACCAAACTCCAAGCTATCTCTTTGATAAACTTAATTTTTGCTCTTCAAAACGTTTTATTTTACTTCGTTATTTTACGTTTAATAATTTAACATCACGCAGACAATTTTTCATTTATGCTGTTAGACTGTGGAACCATATTCCCAGTCATCTGAAAACTGGAATCGAGAACAGAACATTTCATAGACTTTCCTTTGAATATTTTTCTAATATGAACTGAATATGCTTCCTTTCTCCTTTAATCTGCTGGTGCGCCCTTATTTCCTTGTTCCTTTGTTTCTTATACTTTTGATTTGCCTTACTTTTGTTTTAATTCTTAAATTTTTAAATTGAATTTCATTTGAAGTTATTTCTAACTTATTTTTTTTATTTTTATTTTTTATTTATTTCATGTACTAATTATAAGTTTATCTTAATGTACAGTTGATATTAGATAAATAAATAAATAAATACATAAATAAAAATGATCAATTTTCAATTTTGTTTTATTGAACATACTATTTACAATTTGGCTTACAACTAATAAGATACTACATACATATGCATGAAAATTTACATTTGTTGGCTATATACAGTGACTTAAGTTTAATTATTTTTATATAAAATTTACATGACAAAAAAAAAATTAAATTTAAAATGTTGGTTGACTGTATTGTCCTCAGGGTGTTCATTCCTGGTTGTCAGTGGTGATTTTTGTGGGTTGTGGGCAGGGATGTCGTTTTAGCCGCGGTGGTAGGCTGACCCAATGTCAGCGTAGAACGAGACTACATCCTCGTTGTCCATGATTACGTTGTCATCCAGAGTTTCCATTACACTGAGGTACCTCGGCTCGGGATGTCGTTGTTCTGTGGTCATCCTTCTCATAAGCTGATTCGGGTGGTCGATGATGTTCCTCATTAATTTCTTCGTTGAATGAACTAGATATTTGTCCAGTGGGATTAAATTCGCTTCTGTGTAGAGATGCTCGTTCCTGTAGTGCTTTTGTCGTTGACGGTCGAAGTAGAGTCCAGTGCAGATCCTCAGTATCTTCCTTTCGAATAGTTGAAGTTCCTTCATAGCTGTCTTCGAGATGGAAAACCAGACTGGGAAGGAATAGCTAATCACTGGTCGCAGGAGCTGTTTGTAGATTAATATCTTTGTCGGTTGGCTAAGACCTGATCTTCTTTTCAGCAATGGGTGCAAACGGCTGAAGGCCCAGCTGGCCTTTTTCAGAACATTTCTTGAGTGCAGGTTAAACCTTAGCAACTCGTTGAAGTGCACTCCCAGGTACTTGACACTTGGTTTTGCCACTATGCACAGTGCGGTATTTTGATCAAAAACCTGGCCATAAATCAAAAAAAAAAATTTTACCTCCCAGGATTAAGCTTGTGTCCGATAACAGGTAGATAACCAGGCTACTCTTTAGTGAAGTCTATCTATAAATTGGTCACCCCCGTTCGCGACACCATCAGTTGCAACTAGTACTAGTTGAGTAAGCACGTTTTTTTTTGCGGTTTTTAAAAAAAAGTGTATTTTTTGCGCGTTTTTTTTTCAGTCTTAAAAGTGATTTTAGTGAAAAAATTTGATATGGATATCGTTAATCAAGGTATGTATAGTATTTTAAGCAAAAATTTATTTGTATATCCATCTTAACTTTTTCATATCGATGAGTTGAAGTAATCACTTAAAAAAATTGCACTTTTTTCGCTGTTTTTTTCAAACATTAGTGTTTTTGAAATAGCGCAACACGCCGCAACATAGTCTATCATACATTTTATTAAACTGCTGGATATGTAGAACAATCTTACATTTCAAGAGTTTGCACAAGTTTGCACCTAAGAAAAAACAGAGGCTTTGAAAAAAAACCCTTTAAAACCACCTTTAATAATAGATTTTTATATTATTCCAGATGACCCTAATTCCACCTTAGCTATGACCAGAAAACAGCTTCACGAGTTAGTAAAAGGAAGCTCACAAAGGTGTTTTGACGAAAAACTTGAAGATTTGGATAAAAAACTTATGGATATAACAAATTGTCCCCCAGAGAAAGAAGATGAACTTCTAAACATTATCAAGACGTTCAAACCAAATTATAAACGAAGATGGCAACTCTGCCACAGAATAGAAAGCCGTTTCTTGGATAAGAATGAAGAGTGGCTTAGCGAAGAAATAATACTACCTATTGGCATACTTCCCGGAAGGTCTAAAGGTCGCCCAAGCAAAGAATTCGGGGAATCAAGTGACCGAACAAAACGTCGAAAAACAGTGGAACTTCGAAGGAATGTGTCTGTTGATGAACTGACATACGCAGCACAGATGAGTCAAAGAGCGACGGGAAATAATGATGTAGCCAAAGTGATTCAAACAGTGACAAAAACTCCAACCAGGGCTATGAAGTTCCGAAAAGCAGCTGCGATTGGCAGTAAAGCCCTGAAAACGAAGAAACACACACCTGAAAACGCCTTGAGGATATTCGTCGATGCCAATTTAACTGTAAGTCAATACGAAGTGATTCATCAAGCCAACAAAGATATACATATATCCGTGCTACACCTACTTGTATAAAGCTAAACAAGAATGTTATCCACCAAAAAGCGTCAGTGAGACAGTTGCCGAAGTGAAGCTCCAAGATTAAGTGGATCACACAATATCGCGATTATGTAAATATTTGAACCAGAACTCTCACAGTGCTTGGATAACAGGGAAACCGATTTAGAGCTAATATATAAGTGGGGATGCGATGGATCTACTCAAAGCCAATACAAGCAGAAATTTGAAGATGACGACAACAGTGATGCAAATATATTTTTGAGTTCCCTTGTGCCTCTTCGTCTCAAGTCTGGGAGTGAAATTATATGGCAAAATATCCACTCTTCATCACCGAGGTGGTGCCGACCAATACGGATTTGTTATTTGAAAGAAAATAAGGACATAACCAATGAAGAAATCGAATACATTGAAAACCAGGCCCAAAATCTTCAAGCAACAAAAGTAAGCGACAACATAAGAATCAACCATGTACTGCTTCCAACAATGGTCGATGGAAAGGTGTGTAATGCAGCTACGAATACTTCATCTACATTACGTTGTTACATATGCGGAAAAACTTCAAAAAGTTTCAACGACTTGTCTTCTACAGAACCAGAGAATCCAGAGACTTTCAGATTTGGGCTATCAATACTACACGCCAGGATTAGGTTTTTCGAATTTCTGGTGCATCTTTCGTACAAACTTAAAGCGGACGTGCATAAGGGACGCGTTACAGATAAAAGTGACCGGGAAAAAATTCAAGCGGCCAAGAGACAGATACAAAAAGAGTTCCACGACAAATTGGGCTTACTGGTGGACATTCCAAAAGCTGGGTTTGGCAACACCAATGACGGCAACACCTCTTGTAGATTTTTCAATAGCCAAGAAGAAGCAGCTTCCATTACAGGCGTGGATTTATCATTAATTAACAAATTCAAAACTATATTAGAAGTGATATCCTCTGGTTATGAGATAGATCTTAAAAAATTCGAAAAATTCACGATGGATACTGCTAAACATTATGTTAGCTTATATCCATGGCAGCCTATGTCTCCAACAGTGCATAAGATTTTAATTCATTCTGCTAGTGTCATATCCCATGCATTGTTGCCAATCGGTCAGTTGTCCGAAGAAGCCGCGGAAGCTAGAAATAAGCATTTCCGCCAATACAGAGAAAAATTTTCACGAAAATTCTCCAGGACGGCATGCAACGAGGATGTGATTAACCGGCTTCTATTGACGTCAGACCCTTATCTCAGTAGTTTAAGGACAAAAAGTAAGACCAAGAAACAGTCGTTTTCAAAGGAGGCTCTCGAATTTTTGACTGTTAATAACAATGATGATGATGACGATGATGATGATTATGATGATGATGATGATGGTAACAATGATGATGATGGTGATGATGATGTTTTTGAAGATGTTTATGATGATGAATAAATAATAAAATATAAACTAGAAAATTCAATTATTCCAGGTCTTTTTTATTACCTACTTGCATATAAGACAAAAAAGATTAATCTTTTTATTGAGTAATTGACCTGTAATCATAAAATATGCAACTAAAACTAATCCCCTTCTCAAATTTTGGATTAAAAGGGTCGCAGGTATTTTAAATTGGCTACCTGCATTAAGAAAATTTCCGGTTGTAAATCCACTCATAAAAAAATCGAAAAAAGAGGTTTTCTGGGAAAAAAGTATCTTTCAGTATTTTTCTAATTTTTTAGAAACTATAATATTTATTGGAATAAGGTTTTTAGTATTTGAATACAAATTTATTAGGCCATTGAAAATTAAAATAAAAAATGTCCTAAAAATTGCAAAACTTTATAAAAAATCAATTAAAAAACTATTTTTTTTTTTCTAAATTTCATCTTTAAAACTTAATTTCTCAAAAACTATTTAATGAAACAGCTTGCATCAAAATAAAAAATAAAGAATGAAATATAAGCTTTAAAAAAAGTTATAGCAGAGTATTGTACGTGCTTTCTTTGATTTTTAATAATTTTTTTTCTCTCGGCTAATCGCGAGGTAAGTGGGTAAGCACTTAAGTGGGTTTTACTGTACCCAAAAAATGAAAATTTATCCTTCCAAATAACTTTTTAGTTATTTGGTACCTATTTGATGTGAAAAATGTGCCCAAATATTTTTGGCCAGGTTTTTGATCAAAATACCGCACTGTGCTATGGAGGATCCGTCAGGGAGTTTTAGGGCCAGATTTCTGCAAATTGTTGCGGTGCGAAGGCCTCTACCAGTTGAAGGTCTCCTAAAGCAGACAAGTTCCGATTTGGAAGTATTGATTCGGATGCCCCATTTCTGGTAGAATTGGAAGAGTCTGTTAATGTGGGTTTCTACTTTTTGGACAGCGATTAGAGGTGACATTGATGTGGCATAGGTGAGCGAGTCATCAGTATACAGGAGGTTCTCGCATCCAATTGGTGAAGGTTGGTCTGAAGTCATCAAGTTGTAGAGGAAGGGGCCTAGTTTTGAGCCTTGGGCGACTCCAGCTCTGATGGTCTTCATGTTTGACTTGCAGTTATCTACTTGAACAAAAAATTTCCTGCAAGATAGGAAAGAAAAGAGAATTTTTATTAATGGCGGAGGTACTTGCATAAGATGAAGTTTGTGGATTAGACCGTCTATCCACACGCTATCAAATGCTTTCTCGACATCCAGAAAGCATCCGACGGTGACACGATTACTGTTGAAGGCTGTGGTAATATCGTGTTGGAATTTAACCAGTGGATGCAAGGTTGAGTGTTTTTCTCGAAAGCCGAATTGCATGTCAGGGATGATTGAATTTTCACAGCAGAATTTCTTCAGTCTTCGTAAGATTAATTCTTCCAGTAATTTGCTGATATTGTTGAGAAGTGATATTGGTCTGTAGTTGGAAGCTAAGTTGGAAGCACCTTTCTTCGGAATTGGCACAATCTTCGCTGTTTTCCACTTCTGGGGGAAGTAACAGTTGTTGATGCAGTTGATTAAAATGATTGTGAGGAAAATCATTACCGCCTGTGGCAGCCTTTTCAGGATGTAGTAGGAGACACCATCTGGTCCAGCAGACTTTTTTGGCTTAGAATTGCCGATGATTTCAACAACCTCCTCTAGATTGCATAAATGTGGACTATCGGTGGGATCATTTGCTGGATTGATAATATTAAAATTTATTCTATCCGGATTTGGTTGCAGTGTTTGTTGAACTGTTGCCTAAACTTCTTGTAAGAAAGTTGGGTCAGTAGGTGGGCTCGGTGTGAAGTTTCCTACGAAGTATTCGGCGAATGCTTCCACCTTGTCTTGGGCCGAGGTAGCCTGAGTATCATTGCTGATGATGGTTTCCGGTATTTGTGGCTGTTTTCCAATGATCCTATTGATGTTTTTGAAAGCATCTGGTCCTGGCTTGATTGCTTGTAATCTTTTCTGATATTGGATATTATTGTGGTATTGAATAGAGTTCCGGAGCATGATGTTGACTTGCTGTAGCTCATTCCAAACTATCTGGTAGTTTCTGTTTGTTGTATTCAGATCACTTTGATGGATCCGCTGGAGACGTTTTCTTAAACGTTGTCTGTGAGCATACAGATTTTGAACGTACTCGGGAAAGTGCTGGTACCTATCTTTTAACGTTTTAGACTGTTTTTGCTTGTCCAGGGCATCAGATACGGCATGTTCAAAGTTGACAATTGCTGCATCGATTTCGATATCCAGAAGTTTCTTGTCTGAAGGTGGGAGAGTTAAGCTGTCTTCTATGTCTCTGTGAAGTCTATCAATATCCAGCCGTCTGAAATTAATGAAATTCTCAGGAGCTTCTGTTGTAAGGAGTATGGGTTGGTTGAGGTTAATCGATAGTTGAACAGCTTCATGGTCCGAGTCACTATGCAATAATGTACAGACATAATTCCGGATTTCCGGAAGAGTATGCACCAGGTTCGAGGAAGCCAGGAAGAAGTCCAGCGTTGATGGTGTTCTGGGAAAGGTGGGTTTGTGTTGTGAAACAACCACTAAGGAGTGCTGGTCGTTGTTGGCGTCCAGCCAGTCAACAATCGCCTTGCCCTCAGGTGAAATCGTAGTATCCAGCCACATGTGATGCCTGGCATTGAAATCACCGCCGATGAGTCCATATGTGCTTCTCACGAGGACACCGTTGAGAATTTGAAGGTCATTGTGAATATTTCTCATGCTGGATTGGCACTTGAAATAGACACTGATGACGATAAGAGTTTCATTTCTTCCAAGTTTAATGGTGACGGCAGTGGCTTCACTGGTTCTGAGACCTGTGATAACGGTTTCGGCGGTGTTGGGGCAAATCTTCTTTTTGACGTAGATTGCCGTCCCTCTACGGCCCTCATCTTTGTCCTTTCGGAAGGTTTTGAAGCCGGCCATGTCAATGTTGTTGCGTCTGGTGACATTGGTCTCACTGATGAGGGCGATGTCCGGGTTTTTGTTTTTCATCCATAAATTAAATGTCGTTCTCTTCTCAAGGCTGTACAATGAATTGACATTGTATGTCAGGATGCGGAGCTTCTTTAATTGCATATTTGGAATATGAAGGTGGCCAGCGCCACGGACTTCTCACCTTCGCTAAGCTGAGCATAGTTCGATGGAACTGCACTCCGAGCTTTTCCAATGACCGTGAGTAGGTCGGATCCAAAAATCCTTTGGACTTCGGTGTTCAGGTTTGTTGGTGCGGTTGTTGTTGGTTTGGTTGGTCCACTCCTTGGTGTTGTTGCTTGGGGTGTGATCACCTTCGCTGGTTTCATTTTCTGTTGTTGCTGTTGGCTCCTGGAATTGGTTGGTTTGTGCGAAGAACCGCCTTTCACCATTGCTGCAAAGCTGAGTGCAGGGCGGGTAACCAAACATGCTGATTTTGCAGCAAATACCTGTTGTGCCTTTTTTTCGGCTGACATTTTGTTTTTTTCGGTGAGTCTTTCTTTAAGTGTTGGGCAGCCCTTGAAACTGGCTGGATGACCTTCCTTTTTGCAGTTGGCACACCAAACATCCAACCCAGTGTTCTCCTTACGTTGGCATTGCCCGGGTTCATGATCCTCTTTACACTTAACGCATACGTACTGGCGTCCGCAGTTGGTGGCAACGTGTCCAAAACGCTGGCAGTTCCGGCACTGAACAATGTCGTCGGTCTTTAGTCGCTCCCAGTGCACCCTCTGGTTCATTATTAGAGTTTTCGTGTAGACTTCGTTAATGTCACATGTCTTTGATAGCTCTACTACAAAATTGTTATAGGTTTTCCCTTGGGCCCTCTTAGCTTTAAAATGGGATACCTTGACCACTGGAAGTCCTTCTATCCGTAGTTCGTCCTCAACTTCGATGGCAGCATAGGTATGGTGTATTCCTTTAAGAAGAAGTAAATTCTTCCTATCCTCGCGTGGTGTGAAAGAGTTGAACTGGATTTTTCTGGCTTTCAGGAAATTTTTGATGATTTCGAAGGCTTCTCTGTTTCCAGTGGAAATAATAGTCGTCTTTGTATTTCTGTTTTTGAACGTTACACTCAATATAAATAAAAATGAATATAAAATTATTTCGTATGAAAGGTTGACGATAAACGCTGTATGACATTATCGTTTGTTATATACATAATTATTTACTCGTAAACAGTTGAACGACATTTAAATAGATTTTGTAAGAAGAAACAGCTGGATAATGCATGTGAAAGACTTAAAATTGACAATCTAAAATTTAAATTATTGTTTTTGATTTTGTGTAAGATTATTAATTCTATTGTGGACCTTCTGCATACAAATTTGATCGAAATCCGTTTAGCCCTTAGCGAAAGCATTACCATTTGTGGCTTTGTGGCTTACATTTTTGTATTTCGCTTCTACGTAGAATCTCTTAAATTTAAAAATTCTTGAAGAAATCGTGTGTTGTTATTAATACATCTGCCATATTATTTCACATTTAGGAGCGTTTTTTTTTTTCCTTAATTATGTAAGGTAGGTGAAGATTATTATTAATTTAATTTTTGTTTTAATTATTGTTTATCACCTATCAATTTAATATAACCTCTAGAGTGTTGTTAATATTTGAAATCAACTTTATCTATTAAATAATTGTTTTAATTCATACATAGGTAGATTTATATATTTTATCAAAATCGAAAACTAATATACAAATATTCATACTTTTCACTTTAAGTACGAAAACCTTAGATATTTTTAAATCAACAAATATTACAGGTTATGGGAGCAGCCACGATTATAAGAGAATAATTTTAAAATATACTCGTAATAAGTATTGTTGCGTGGCAAGAGGAGGTGAGGAGTATATAAGGAAGTAGGATGGGAAAAGAGAAAGGGTAGGAAACTAGGAAAAGGATAGGTTTGGAAAAAGGATGGAATGTCAAGTCCCGGGGACGCGGCCTGCGTGCGTATGCTCGGCGTCAGCTCGTCGGACGGGGGGGATCTTGCCCCCGGAAACTCAACCTCGCCTGCAGCCAAAAACATAAATCAGGCCGGAATTAACCAAATCTGAAAAGACGTCGGACGGACTTCACCATACTAAGAGTGCTGCGGATGTCATTGCAGCCGACCATAACCCTCCCAACCTTGGAATCCTTCGGCCCGGTTTGGATTCCCCCCAAAACGTCACTAATAAGAACCAATCGGGTCACTCAATTAGCGCACCGCGCGCCTTAGCCATCCTTTAACACCCCTGTAAATTATCTTCACAAAGCCATGTTTCGTTCAAGCGAAACAAATAAATACTCAAAATTTTAATGAAAAGTCGTTCATGGCAGTTTTATTACAATTAGGAAATATTTAAACAAAAAGAACACCTTCGATATCTATAGGTATTTTACATGAAAGTCAAAGCGTATAGGAGAATTTCACAATAATTTCGACTGTGTTTAAACTTGACTTCAAGGCTATCTTTACATTTACATTTAGTTCTTTAGTTACAAGTTTATCACTTTATTTTTTTTTTCTTAATTTATTGAGTTTAATTTTAAGCTCTCTAGAGAAAAATTTAATAAATGGAGTTTAAAATTGGAATTTTATCCTTCAAACTTTCTTTTACGTTAACTTTTTGCTTGAATAATATATGAGATACCTAGATATGTTCCCTAAGTACTTTATTGACGCGACTCAAAAACTGTAACACCCTTTTTGGTGATATGAGGTAAACGGGATGAAACGCGCGTATTTTCTCGATAATACAAAGACCCTACCTTCAAGGAGCTCGATGGAGGTAGTTGGTCATCCAATAAATAAATTAAAAGGGACAACCCAACGACCGACCTGGGAAACTATATCTTATCATGTACACGATATTTTTAAAATTTAGCCCAAAAAAGTTATACTTACAAAACAAATGACAAACACAAAAAAAATTACATACTCGTACATCAAACGAAGATACTCGTAGTACTTATACAAAAAAAAACTTTCACGCCAAAACGAGTTGGTTAAATTTACTTTATAGATTAATCTTGAGATTTAGGCTCGTATTCACCGAGCGCTCGTAAACGGCTCTTAACTTTACGAGGCTCTTAACTTGAAATTTCTGTGGGGTATTCACCAACCACTCGCAAGTGTTTTTCGAAGTTCGAAAATGAGAGCCACTCTCTCTTGTTCAGGCATACCCAAACTGTGAAATGTTGTGGAATGTTGGTCTTGACCAGTGATGCCATATCGTGGGTTTTATCCCTTTTTGTGGGTTTTTTTGGTCTAAAAAAAGCAAAAAGGGATAAAGGGTTTTTTTGAAGCTCGTAGAACAAAAAAAAGGGTTTTTTCATAATGAGAATTTGCGTTTTTCGTTTGTTAAAAAAAAAATTCTAAATTAGAAATCACTTCCACTTTTCCTTCATCTAAACGCAGTGTTAGGATGTTTTTCAATGCGAACCCTAATATAGTTTTGATGAAGTGCTTATGCCATTCATCGGCACTTGTCGCTTCCTATGCAAGCAAGGAACTGCCGAAAGAACTAGAAGAGGTGATGAAAGACATCTCGTCCTAAGTTTCTGAACTGCTCAGCTGAGTTAGTTGAGTTTCAAGAATATTTTGGCTGCGAAACCAAAAAAATGTTAAAGCCATCAAAAACTCGCTGACTTTTAGAAAATTGGGATGTTTTAAAATCGTTTTTTCGCTTAGCTCCTTCAAAATAAAGTTAAATCTTATTTCTTTTTCTTGAAACATGTTTTGTCGATTTTCAATCAATTTAATGCCCTTTTTCAAAACAGAAAAGTTTTGGTGCATTGCATAGTTCAGGAATGCAAAATTTTAGTTCTAAAAATGTGTTCATTTTTTATAAAAGCAGAGTTTTTCGAGGTACAGTGGGACGCTCAGCTCGCAATTTTAAAAAATCCTACTAATTATACGTTGGGTATTACAGAAAATATATTTTTGGGTCAAGAATGCAAGGATTCCTTGCACTCTGGACAGCGCCGAAAGAGCAGACTAATAAAAAAAAAAAAAACCAATTGTTTGAATTTTTATAACTCGTCCGTTTCAGAACTAATCAACCGGATGCCTTTTGAGGATGCTGTTGTTGTCAACTTCAATTTCTTGACCCAAATATAGCATTAAATGTGTCCAGCAGTAGAAATTTTTCAATAGCCGATCTTTTGAATCAAATTGGCATTAAAACTTCAAACGTCGTTGAAGAATTTAGAAGCATTTTTGTCATTCTTAGTGATGAGAAAAAAGCTTCACTGAGGAAACTTACGATCGACGAAATGTGGTTCGAGATCTGCCACATGAAGAATTTCAACGACGAACTAATTTTCCCGAGCTTAAATGATGTGGTCAAAACGGCCTTAAGTTTTCCGCATTCGAACGCAGAAGCAGAGAGAATTTTCTCTATTGTAACAGATATCAAATCTAAAAAAAGAAATCGTCTCGGACAAGATATTATAAATTCAATTTGTTTATTAGATCATGCTTCAGGCCAAAAATATTTACTGCTACAATTTTGAAATTAAGAAGGAGCACTTAGCCGTACATAATTCAAAAATGTACACATTAGATATGTAAATGTAATAATGTTCATATAGGCATAAGTTCTTATAACTGTTAAGTGTGAAATAAGTTTTTTTTTTGTTTTTTTTTTTTATCAGACTGAATATGTGATTTTTTGTTTTTTATTGTTAATTTTATTTTATTTTTAAGTTTGTTGAAAACTGAATAATAAATAAGTATGTTTTGTTATAAAAAAAACTTGTTTTGTTATAAAAAAACTTGTTTTTTTTTTTATTTTAAAATAGATTATAATGAAAAAAACTATACATTTTTGATTTTTCACTTCGTGGGATATTTGTGGGTTTTTTCTTGTAATATCGTGGGATAAAAGGGTTTTTTTCTATTCATTCTGGGATTTTACGCTTTAAAAGTCTGGCATCACTGGTCTTGACAGCAAATGGATACTCTTCTACTTGGCATTGCTCACATGGATTCGAGTCAAATGCGTGTGTGGCACACGCACAAGCGAACAAACTTTCGAAGAGAGTGCTCGTAAGTTAGGAGTGGTCGGGACCACTCCTAACTTTTAAGAGCGCTCGTAGATCTTCACTAATATTGCTTGGTGAATAGGTTTATCAGCTTCTTAAGTTATGAGCGCTCGGTGAATACCGGCCTTAGTGCCTTAATATAATTTATGGTTTGGCTTTTATTCTTATGGAATTTATTTTTCTTAATTTTCTGGTTTTACTGCTTTTATTGGTTTTGGTTTTTTTTTTTTTGTGTTTCTTTGTTTTCGGTTTTTGTTTTTTTTTTCTTGACTAACTCACGTGACCTCTGGCTACTTTTCGAGTTATTTGCTTCTTTTTCTTTCAGGTCCTGTGCGGTTCTCTTTGTCCCTTTTAGCGGGCTCGACTTCGCAGGCAGGATGAAATGAGGGATTACCGTCCTCGACCAAAAAGGAGCTGGCTCAGACGTCTTATTAGCCCGCAGGCGAAATACCAGGATGAGCCGTTCATAAAATTAAGGGTGGGCGGCCACACTTCTTGATGGTTAATAATATGACCGCCAAGCACCTAGTAAAAACGAACGAAATCGCATTAGTAATGGTCAATAGTTTTCCAATTTTTTTCTTAAAAAAAAAAAAAAAATCGTTTCTTGAATCCGTACAAATTCACCCTTTTTTTTCTAATTTTTTTCTTATCTTAAGTTGAAATATCCTTTTAAATTGATCTTTTTCCGTATCTTTTCTTCCGGTGATCTTTTATTCCTAGGGTTGCACTTCTGGTTTTTTTTTTTTTAGTTCTTTTTCACAAAGTAGACTCGAGTTAAATACCTTGTCTGGTGACTGAACTGTGAACTGCGCGCGGATACTTTCAACTGATCCACATTGACGTTTACCCATTAACAAAACAGTAAAAACTGTCGATGTACATAGGCACCGTATGCATCTCACCACTCCACTGTTTTTTCTTTTTTTCTCTTTTCCATCCCCCCTCAATCGACTTATTCGATGCTTAACTCTTTATTCTCTATTTGAATTTATATATTCAACACTTCCCCTCATTTTCTGAAATGAGCCTTCCAAACCACAGGGTAACTCAAAAGTCCTACCAGGTCAGGGTTCCAGTCTCCATTCCCGGGATTTACACGGAGCGATCATTCCAGTGAGGTGGATACAAAAAAATCTATGTTCCAGAAAGATAAACGAGCGAAATTTATTGATACCTCCGATTAGGTGCGATAAAACCCGATCTTCAACGCATACCGATATCCCTAAATTACATGTTAGTAACCAAACCAATACCATCTTCGATTATTAGGCCAGACTATACCTTAGAGTAACCATTAATTTTCCTCTGTCCCTTTGATAGAACCGAAGAATAAAATATAACCCTCATCTCTTCGTTCACTAAACTCTTGGAGGCACTCTCAACCATCAACACTTCCTGGAAGTTTGTGGTTCTTTTAAATGCCCCTTTTCTTTGAGTTTTACTTAGAATTCTTCCTCCTGTCAAATTTGTTTAGAGAAAAAAAACAAATTCTAATTAATTTAATATTTACTTTTAGATTCTTAATCCGCTAAGGAGGATCGGTGTCCGAAAACAGTATGTATAAAAGAAAGAAAAGAATATGAGTACATAAGTTAGAATTATTTTTTTTTCTTTTTTCAAAAGCCATCCACCGACTAGTTATACATTATGAATTTGGCAAGACGTACCAAGCCCTTCCCTAGCGGACCAGTTTAGAAACCCAAAATTCGTGATCTTATGGATTATCATGAAAAAGTCTTAGACGTTATTAATTTGAAGCTTAAGGATCTTGATCCTTTTGCGTTGGATGCCTCAGAAGCAGAAGTCAAGGAGCAAATTGTAGAGCGATTTATTTCGGAAAGCAAATATGTAGCTGTGCGAAGAAAGAAGTGTACCAAAAGGTTATGGATGCGAAACAGCTTAAGAAACATTGGTGAACAGTGGTGTATTTTTGTGTTTGGTTGAAGTTAGGGTAAACATTTTCAAGTTGTAACACATATTATCAAGCTGAGAAGTCTCTGGAGCAAACTTAAGAATGGACTACAACTCAAAATCGAAAATGCCCTACTTTTTACTAGTTTCAAAAACGCTTTAGATTCTTCAGATCAAGTTGCGTGCTTTTGACCAAGTATAGATAGTAAACTTTTGATGAGCAGTTATGTTTGTTCGGATGCATGAAAAACTAGCAAAGAAAATTCTCCTTCTCAAGATGCTTTATTACCAAGAAAGACGAAATCTGTAACTATTGCAAGAAAAGAGAAACACTGGATTAAGACGTGTTACAAATGGACTGCTGATAAAAAGCCTAGAAAAAAGTTATCCGGTAATTTTCAAAGCACATCTGTTAATACCAATGTATCCCTGGAGTCAATTGTAAATGGAGAAAACAGAATTGAGCCAAATAACCAAGATTGATAGATTGACAATGGTGCCACCAACCACGTCAGTAACCGCCAAGTCCTCTTTGTCTAGTTTCAAGAATTTAATAATGGCATAAGCAAAACACACAATCTGCTGGGAAAGAAAGCCTTGTGGTCAGTTGGTGAAGAAAGAAAGAGGATGACAATTAATGCTGTACTGTACGGTATGTACCTTAAAAATATTTCGAAACTGGTTTTCAGTATTAGCAGCACAATATTGAAACCCAAATACTTCATTTACTTCCACATCTTGTAATTTTAAGGAAAGCTCATTCGCACCCGAAGTAACATCTTTGGAGCTACTAGTAATTGAGATGTTCCTTAATAGATCTAAAAGAATTAAATATCTTGCTATAGCTCTATTTTAATATTAGTGGCAAGTAGCTGCAAGAGCTTTAAAAAAAAATGGGTCTCTAAGCTGGCTTTGTAACTACAGTTTAAGGCTCTATTATTTTTAAAGTCGTTGTGCTCAATAAATATGCTCCTTAACAATTTTAACAACGATTGTTAACGAACATATTCAAATGTATCTATTTACGCTTTAAGTAGCTACATAAGTAGTGATTTAGGAGCTCTATAAGAAAAATTTAAATGTGTCTATAAAAATGGTGTAAATTTAAGATATTTTAAAAAAACCAAAAGGAATTATAATCTCTGTATAATAGCTTAATCTTCTAAAAGCTTTTTCAGGTTAATTTATTGCTGCTTTTATTATTTCAGGCGGGCGTTGTAATATTTCGAGGTACAATATAAACATTTCAGATAAAAATAAAATGGCACTCACTTCACTCAATGCCCAAAAAGCTAAAACATTAAAACATGCATTTATTATGTATTCAGATATAATAATACAAAATGTTAATGGTAGTGAAAAAGAGCCGAGCGAACTGTCAAGGGTGATCTAAATAAGGTTTAATTTAAGTGAATAACTTTTATAGGGCGTTAACATCACTAGTTAACATCAAATTCAAAGTGCTCTAAAACTTAAAAGATTAGTTTTAAATAAGCAAGACTTTATGGCTCTAGAAGAGGTGTTTATGCATGCCAAAACTTTAGGACCACTTGTAAAACAGTTTCCAAGTGATAATGGATAGTGAGAATTCGATAATGAAGATTCAAGAAAAATATTAAACTCGTATGGAGTCACACAAAGGCTGATAGCACCATATCTATACACCACCTCATCAGAACGGTAGAAGCGAGCGGGAAAATAAAAGAAGTGGTTGAAATGGCGAGAACTTTCTAGTACTCCAACAGAGTAGCAAAATTTAGAAGCGATGTGGCAACAAGTAAATCCCGCTAATTGCATTGCAAATCTTACAGTTCGATTTTGAAATAACACACAGAAAAATGTTTTAAAATTCCATCAAATTGGCTTTATTTGAAAGACAATGTTTTGTCATTAATGTTTAAATATGAGCAATGAGCATATAGCCGCCGACGCTGGCACGTATACGGCATGGTCCAAATTTCACACAATCTTCGCAGTTGGTCAGGCTATCTTATCGCAAGTTTAATTGTCAAGCACGATGAAGCATTGCCAAATTTAGCTTGTTCTGTACGTCTAACGGGATGCGTATTATCGTTAGACTAAATGTATTTCGAAAATGATAGTTTCTCAAATTAATTGCTCTGATAAACGCTTATAAGCACAAAAATGGTTATTAATAGCACCCTCCTATAACCATTTTGTTGTTTTTGATTTTCTCAAAAACGGTAACAAATTTGTTTGGATTAAAAAAAAAATCATAATGTTTTACCAACACTTTGTTTTTAAAAATTTGTATGTAAAAGTTTATTTTTTTAAGAAACCACTACAACGGCTTATAATTTTTGTTTTTGCTTTAACTAATATTTGCTTGAGAAATCACATGGCACCCTGTTCTTACTTCCGACTAATAAAGGAGTTGTTTTAGTATTTTAAAAAATGAATTTTATAGTTATGAACATTTTTCTCTAGTGATACCTATTAATTTTTGAAAAATTTATTCTTTTACACAAAAGCAAATTCGTGCTACCGTGCATTTTATTTATTTTTATATCGCAAGTAAGAAATATGTTCAATAACATCACTGCTTGTATCCCCCAACATGGATTGCATGGAGGGCAGTTGAAGCAAACATGTATAGTACTCTCTTCATTGAATAGAAACTTGGGTTTGCTTTTCAATTGAACACCTCGTCTGTTGCAAATAGAAAAAGTTGAGTGCATCACAAACAGCACACTCCAGGACTAGCACCTGCATGAGGACTACCCTACCGCCAACTTCCACAGACTGGCCTTGGGGGGCAGAGAAATCTAATTCTGCAAATAAGCAAACAAACTCTGATGTATGTTGTAGCTATATTTAGGTAAGGAACTAGGTGAACATAAATAAAAACAGGACACATTTTGCTTTTTAAGTGTTGCTTTTTAAATTCAAAATTCATAAGCGATTTTATACTCAGTCCTTGTTCTTTTTCTTAGATCTTTAGAAACATAAGTCTGTGTGCGAGAGCATGTATGTGCATAGCAGATGAGATAAACGAACGATAGCTCATTAAAATATTGGATCGGATCTATGTAAAGTTTCAGAAAAAAAAACCCTTAATCCTAAGTAAACAACAACGAACGCGTTAGTGAGACCTTAGAAAAATATTTGTTTTACGTACTTTTACTGCAAAGTTTATGACTTCCGGCTGTGTGAATGTGAGAATAATCTTACCTTTACAATGAAGAATATTAATG
Source organism: Philhelius festivus (assembly GCA_963931855.1). Classification (NCBI taxonomy): domain Eukaryota; kingdom Metazoa; phylum Arthropoda; class Insecta; order Diptera; family Syrphidae; genus Philhelius; species Philhelius festivus. Next base: position 90,487,506 of record OZ007555.1, read on the forward strand.
ATAGTCCAGTCAAAGCGTCATTTGACCTTGCGCGCAGAGGCATGGTCTATTTTTTTTTCATGGATCGATAGATGCTTATGAGAAAAGCTTAAAACCAAATTTGCACCACATGACAACTTTTTTTACCAAAGTTATTGGTAAAAATGTGTTTTGGGTCATTTTTTGGTCATTTGCTAATATCTCGGCTCCACTATCTCGCACAAACAAAAATTAAACATGATTTTATTCCTTATAACATTATCTATTATGTTCTAAAAAAAAACATTTGTTTAAACAAATGAAAAAAAAGTTATAGTAAGTTAAACAAATTTTTTGTTGTTTAAAAATCACTTTTTCGTGATTATTAAGAAAAAAGCTCATTTAACGATGAAACTTTTATTTTTTATTATTAAAGTTCTTGTAATTCCCTACAATTTAAAAAAAAAGTCAATACTCTACGATGAACGAAAGCCGAGTAATAAATTATTGAACATGGGTAAGTCAGCGCACCCACGCATTTTATGATTTTATGTTTTAATTAATATCTCAGCCCGAGTACGTTCCAAAGTAAAAATAAAAAACTATATTGCTAATAACAATATTTTCTATCAACTTGCATTTAATTTAATATGTTTGAGCAAAAACATAAAAAGTTACCGTTGGTTTCAACGTTTTTTTTCTTGTTTTTAATACCTTTTTTTCATAGTTATTGAGAAAAAAACTGTATTTCACGGTAAATACTTTTCAGTTTTGGATTTTTGTTTTATAGTCCTGCTAATTTTCTTCAAATTAAAAAAAAAATTAGTCCATTACGACAAACGGGAGCCAAGATATTCATGATTTAAAAACTTAGGAAAGCTTACAATTTAGTATTTTAACCTTGTAGCTTGTCATTTTGGTGTCGCCAGCAACAAGAAGCAACAAATATGTGTAAGTATGTGTGGGGTGTTTGAAGGATAGCATCATATCTTGTTGCTGGCGACACCAAAATTACAAGCTACAAGGTTAAGATACTAAATTGTAAGCTTTCCTAAGTTTTTAAATCATGAATATCTTGGCTCCCGTTTGTCGTAATGGACTAATTTTTTTTTTAATTTGAAGAAAATTAGCAGGACTATAAAACAAAAATCCAAAACTAAAAAATATTTACCGAGATATACAGTTTTTTTCTCAATAACTATGAAAAAAAGGTATTAAAAACAAGAAAAAAAACGTTGAAACCAACGGTAACTTTTTATGTTTTTTCTCAAACATATTAAATTAAATGCAAGTTGATAGAAAATATTGTTATTAGCAATATAGTTTTTTATTTTCACTTTGGAACGTACTGGGGCTGAGATATTAATTAAAACATAAAATCATAAAATGCGTGGGTGCGCTGACTTACCTATGTTCATTAATTTATTACTCGGCTTTCGTTCATCCTAGAGTTCTGATTTTTTTTTTAAATTGTAGGGAATTACAAAAACTTAAATAATAAAAAATAAAAATTCTATCGTTAAATGAGCTTTTTTTTTTCTTAATAATCACGAAAAAGTGATTTTTAAACAACAAAAATTTATTTTAACTTACTATAACTTTTTTTTCATTTGTTTAAACAAATGTTTTTTTTTAGAACATAATAGATAATGTTATAAGGAATAAAATCATGTTTAATTTTTGTTTGTGCGAGATAGTGGAGCCGAGATATTCGCAAATGACCAAAAAATGACCCAAAACACATTTTTACCAATAACTTTGGTAAAAAAAAGTTGTCATGTGGTGCAAATTTGGTTTTAAGCTTTTCTCATAAGCATCTATCGATCCATGAAAAAAAAATAGACCATGCCTCTGCGCGCAAGGTTAGGCCCTTTTTCACGACGCTTTGACTGGACTATGAGGCTGCCGCTGCTGGAAAGGACTTGGTATTCCATTTTCCAGAGAGAACAGTGGTAACTATTTAGTTTAAAATTGAAAACTTACAAAATGCCTTCGCCATGAACTTTGGTAACACACATTCCTTTTGTCTGTTTAAGCCGAGTCTCATCAATGTATTACGACAAGAGCAATGATGAAGACTATCCCTGGTTGGTATTATAAAAAGTGTTTTCGCGTTGAGTGTAATAAATCAAAAGTAAGGAAAGTGTTATCAAACACGACAAGGGTAGGGGAAATTTTCATTGTAGACGTTTTATAGAACGCAAATATATACATAGTTGAGTGCTTCATGTCTGTTTACATATTGTAACCTACTTTAAAAGACATGCTGAAATGAAAATTAGTTCGTAGTAGTCATCGAGTTCATTAGTTGATGAATTGATAGTTTAAGGTATTTTGTTAGCATGTATACTATCGTGAATAGAAAATGTCTTGTATGCTAGCTTAAGATTTTGTTTAATATGTATATTAGTACCTTTGGAAGTACATATATGATTCGTCTTAATGATTTTTATTTGTAGGGTTGAAATATTTATTATATAAATGTTCTTTCTACGCTTGCGATTAAACTTGTTTTCAAAGAACCCCGTACTAAATGTATGAAAAATTTTTACCGGTCAAATTGGCTGAAATTTCAGTATGTCATACTTCTAACCATTCTGTAAAAAATTTATTCTGTTATATTATATTTATAACCTCAATAGCTGTACTACATTATTAAGTACGTATTATTTAAAAAAAAAATCTTGCTGTACTTATGTTATAATATATAAATAAATACAAAATACTGTGTCTATTTCCATTTCTGATAAAACTGGACTTCTATGATATTCGAAGGGACTTTATTACTTCAACTCTTTTATTTTTTTTTAAGCAGCATCTAAGAGGTGAGCTTTGTATACAGGGTGTGCGGTAATATTGTACAGTAAAGTCGGATTTTCATCTTTGACATCACTTTTTCACGATTTAAAAAAGGCTAACTTTGGAATACCCTGAGCCACGTTAAGGTCAATTTCTCTGTCAGTACTAATGGTAGTGACCTCGTTTTAGACTTTTTTCTTAGTAGAAATACCAACCTTTAAAACTGCGTTTAAATTGAGCTGATATGTTTTTAGGGTTGCCAGATATTCAATTTTGAATGGTGTTCAATTTTTCTTGCCCAAGCTAAATTTTGACTTTGAGGTCAGTTTTTTTTTCAAAAAATCCGTAATTAACATAAAGTTTTCTTATTTTTATCTGATGAACAAAACAATAATAAAAAAAAACTCATTGATAATTTTACCCAAAAACCCATACATTTTATGATACTTGGGAAAATCTAAAGCAGGTAAAATTTAAAAAAAAAAATGATTTTTTGCCCTGAGGTGTAATGGGTTTGAATAAAACAACAATTAGTGTAGTTTTGAGTAATTTTTTATTTTATGTACACACAAATATAAAATAAGTGCTCAAAGTGCCCTCCGACGTTTTGAATGCATGCTTGAGCCCGATTTGGGATTTCATTTTGAATGTTTTTTCTCGATAACTCTTGCCTTACTTTTAGTGATCCTTCGGAAATACGTTGTTCTTATATTCAGTTAAAGTTGTTATTTCAGATGACTTAATAATTTCTTTCATTCGTCCCCATACAAAAAAATTCAGTGCAGTGAGATCGGGAGATCTTGCAGGCCAGTGAATTGGTCCATTTCTGCCTATCCATCGATCACCGTATTATTTACGTATTATTCATTAACGCCGGTCAGCTTGACACATAGTTTTATTTAAATGGTTTTAGATTTTCAATGAACAAATTTTTATCAAAATCATTAGAGCTTTTTTCTAGAAAATTGCGTTCTTGTTCAAGCACTAAATATTAATGATTTAATTTAAGCTAGAATAACAAACATACAATAAATTCAAATATAAAATTTAAACAAAGACAAATAATACATATTTATTTAAATTGAATATAGTTTCTGTAAAGGAGAAGGATATGTTGTTTATAATTTTAAATCAAAAATAAAACAAAGAATACAAGTCACATGCACTTTATTGAGATTTCGTTCAAAACTACATAAAATCGTATTCCACCAATTTAAACATAAAAAGTTTCCAGCCGAAATCTCGTATTTCGTTTTGGTGGGCGCATGGGAACATTACTACTCCAACCACCCAATATGATTGAGTCATGATAATGGAATTTTTGATGTACTTATAATAAGAAATAATATGCAATACAAATTGTATAATTTTTGGTATGTTAAGTAGAGGTAGTTAGTAATTTTAGAATTTCTAGTAGTAAGAATATAAAATATGTAAAAAAATGCATCTTAAACTACACTTTTGCGAAGCTCGAGTGGGGCTTTAGGAAGCAATACTATAGCGTGCTACGCTTAAATGGCTCTGAAAAAACTCAACATAAACATCTCAATTGGGTATTTAATCATTTATGTGCTGAAAATTAAATCGTGGGGTTCTTAAGGCTATTATTTTCTTAAATGTTAAGGTAAGAATTGTAGCTTCTTTAATTTTGACTTTGTATATGAAGTCTATAGTACTAGCATGAATCAGATTTTTATATGTCGATGGGCAGACGCTACGCGGCACTGGTGTCGTCAAATATAGAAGGCTTCCTTGATATTGACGGAGACTCCCGTGCAGACATGGTTATGTATTTTGGGTATGAGAATTTATCCTGAATAGCGTTAAAAGTATCAGACCAAAAGTAGATTCATGCTTTGATTCGAACGGTAAAGAGAAATTCAAGTCTTTATTATTTTTATTATTTTTATTATTAAAGATCACAAATGTGATTTTTTCATATTAAGGACTTAAATAAAAACCAGAAAATATCATCTTAAATCTATTTTTTCCACTTTTGCACGCGCAACTCATCTTAAATGGACATACGAATTGCAAACGTTCTTCGAAAACGCGAGGCAAAATATCTTATCTTAACTTAAGATTTTGAAAAATAATATAAAATTCAATTTAAGGAAAAGACAAACTATCTTAAGTCATATTTTTCCTTATAACCGCCGAAATATTAAAAATATCTTTTTGAAATTAATTTCAAAAAAAAGATCATAAAATTTTACTTATAATTGCTTTGTTGAATAAAGTCTGTATTTAAAAGATTTTTTGGGAGACAGGTTTGAAGTGTTTTTTTGCTCTCCTGAAAAATCATCAAAATTGACTTAAGATACTTTAACTTTTTTTCAGTCGAGATTTGTTTGAAGATTCATACCCCTGCCTTTCAGATATAGAACTCCAAAGTCAACGTAAATATGCTCATTAAATTCTGATTTAATTCTGCTTGTGTTGATTTTTACTTGCGATAAGTACCTACTATATCGATATATAAGGCAAGTTCCGCCTTTGGAAAAAAAAATTGAACTCGAGATTTTGATCAACGTTGCCATTCCGTCTATCTGTCTATCTGTCTGCATGTCTGTTACTCCCCCTACACCCTAAGCCACTGGAGCTATTTTCTTCAAACTCGGTACTTAAGGGTCTTCGGAGATTCCCTAGAGGAGAAATTTAAATTTTTGTTTAGCTCCAAGACCACGGTTGACACTGGAAAAAAAATTGTCCAAAGTTGAAAATAAAAATGACCAAATGTAGCTAAAAATGACCAAAATAAAAAAAGAAACAGAACAATTAATTCATCACATTTTCTATATGTATATTATACAGATTACACGTTATTTTGAAATTATTATTAAAAAAACAAAAACATAAAAAATCACGTAAACAAAATTCACAAAGCACCTTATATACATAAATAAAAATTATAAAACATAAATATTAACTTCTCACAGCTATTTGAAATAAGATCACAATATTGTGCAAAATTTTAGTTGAATTTGTAGAATGTTAAAGTATGACACTACGATTTTGCAAATTTCAATCGAATTTAGGATCATATATACTTTCTCTACCCTTTTATTAAAGTTAAAATCACCCAATACCTATTTGATTTTATTAGTATCGGGATAACTTGATATGACTCCTTGACACTTACAAATATCAAAACAAGTCTGTTTGCTTAATTTTTTGCATGAACTGACATTGCTTTTTGTGTGCTTAGAAGCAATTTAAAAAAAAAATAGCCTTAGCACGATTCTAGTAAGAAAATGTTTAAAATTAAGAAATTGAGTTAGTAATCTACTTAAAAGTTAGCAAATTGTTAAGTAATATAATAATAATACCTTAATACTAAGCTGTTATAAATTTTGCACCATACCTATGTTTATGTATGAAGATCAATTATTGCCACTTAATAACTATAAATATAAATATATGTTTTCACAAACGCTATTTTAAAACAAATTTTTTGCAGACCAAACAGCATTACTAATATTTTGATCTTAAGGCTCTTTGGCTAATATTATATTATTAATGGTTTCAAAATGGAGTCTAATTCTTAATTTAGTTTTTATTAAACTCAATTCGTACTTTTCGCTCAGCGCATAATACCCAATATTTTCTGATGTGGGACTGCGCAATATTCTTTTAACAATTAATCAAAAGAAAAAAAAATTTTAACAAAATTCTCGGAACCGTTTTCGAGGAAAATACGATTTTCGAAAACCATTTTTTAACATTTGTATGGGGGGTACAGTTATTTTTAGGTAAAACAAATTTTTTTCTTATATCTTATAATTTATATTAAAAAAATTTTATTTATCAAGTTTTAAAAAATCGAGCATGGGGTTTTCGAAATATTGAGTTTTCAAAAAAAAAAATTGAATTTTTTTTTAAAAATCCAAAAAAACATTTTTTGAAAATTTGATATTTTAATAATATTGAAACTGCTGGGGAGCCTTAACATAAAAAAAACTGATTAAAATCGGTGGTACCGACAGACAGACAGACGAGACCCACTTTTTTGGTTTTCGACTTTGATCAAAATCTCGAGTTCGATTTTTTTTTTACGAATGCATAACTTGCCGTATAGTACCTATACGGCGCAAGTAAAAATTAAGTGTGATATTATGGATATGGATTACATTTTTGTAAAAAAAAATTTGGGGCAAAATGTTATTAACGGCACCTGTCATAGAACCGTTTTTTTGATTTTCGAATATCTTATCAACGGCTCTAACGATTTTAACTAAAATTTTTCACCAAGAGCTCCCTTAAGTTTAAAATAATATTGTATATAAAATATATATATGTTTAAAAAAAATCCAATTTATTTTTTGAAAAATCAATAACTTGAAGACGTGTGAACGATTATTTTTTGAAAATATTTCCCAAAACCTATATTACTAAGCACTCAAAATTGGCATCCCAAATGGTTCAAATGGCCTCAACTGAAATACTGAGTCGGTAAATATCGATGTATATTAGAGTCTTAGAATGGTACAATAGTGCCGTATCTAGGCGTTTGCATAAAAAAGTCTGGTTTGCATAAAAAAAAAATTAAATCCGGCTTTCGAGCAACTGGAATCTAATCATGCAACAGACTACAACTTTTAGAAGAAACTTGACAAAACATTCTTAAGAACACTGTTAGAAGATCCAACTTCCATCAGCATGATAACCATTAGCGATTCAGTTTTAGACTATCTGAAGAACCATAGATATTTCCAGTATAAAGCGAAGAAAAAAGCAGGTCAGCTCTGAACCTGGACCGAGTTTGGACAATTCAGATACGAGTATTATTGACCGCACCGCTTGGCAAAATCAAAAATTGATGAGTGATAAAAATGATCAACCACGAAGATAAAATATGCTGGTAGGTAACTATTTTTTTATAAAATTTCCAATAAAGAACAACAACTCACGTTGGATGAATTTTAATTGAATATAACTCATTCTTACATAGGAGCTGAATAAATCTTTATTTATCAATAAAAGACTGTGAACAAATGTGACTGAAAAGAAAATTCCTGTTCCAACTATTGACCGACAAGAGGGACTGGTTTTTAAAATATCTTTCCAGGGATATAACATATTAATATACATAACGTCGCTGTAGATCGAATACCTCGTAACCAGCGTTGCCGCGAAGGAAAAAGCAGAGGGCCATTTCGAAATTTTTCGAGGGCCATTTGACAAAAGTTGGGGCCAAATATTTTACTTACAAATCCGTTCTTAAAACATTAAACTACAATTTATTAATATTTTTATTTATTCTTTGTTTTATTTTATGCGGAAGAATCTTTTATTTCTTAAATACACAAAAACCTACCGATAATTTTTTTAATCGAGTTTTCATAAGATCTCACCACAATTGCAACACATTTTGTCATAGAAACATCTATAGATTTATCTTCTATAAAAGAAAACTTCGTTTGTCTTAACTTCTGCGCGATTTCCTCACAGCAGAGAGGTTAAACAACATCCTTCAAAACAGCGTTTGCTTTTGTTTTTCCACATTTAAAATTTTGGGCAATTTTTGAATCAGGACATATAGCTGCGGTCAAAATAATAGTAGTGAACCTTTTGACGCAACAAATACTAAAATAAATTAATCTACTAATTTTAAAGAAATAAATAGTCACCTGATTTTCATTCAAATTAGTGTTTTTTAGGCTTTTAATTTCAGAAATCATTTTCAAATTCAATAAATTAGTTGGTAGTTTCAAATATATCCAAGTCATATAGAAAAATAGTAGCGCATTCAAAATCCACAATTTCTACCATAAGTGATAAGTCGCATATTTGAACTTAAATTAATATTAAGTAGCATGTCCCTTGTTAGAAATAACAGCAGCACAACGATGTTACATCGAATCAATAAGATTTTCACATCTTTCTACAGGTATGGACCTCCAACACTTCTGTATAGCTTCCCACAGGGCTGTGTTAGTAGTTGGCGATTTTGGAGATTTCCTTTCTGGTGTTTTTTTTTAATTATGCATCCTTTTAGTTATGAACTGCTTACAGAATTTTTAATGAAAGAATAGTTTACGGACTTACCGCGATTTTAATTATTTAAATCAAATTTATATTTGATATTGTCCGACGTTTCGACAGGGTTTCACTTGTCGTGGTCACGTGACCACGTTTTTTATACATAGTACTATAGGGCAAGTTCTGCATTTGGAAAAAAATCGAATTCGAGATTTTAATCAAAGTTGACATTACGATGATAGCGAAGACGAATAAAGTGGGTTCGACAATTCCGTCTGTCTGTCTGTATGTCCGTATGTCTGTACCTCTCCCTACAGCCTAAACCACTGGACCTATTTTCGTCAGTCTCGGTAGTTAAGGGTCTTCTGTGATTCCCTAGAGAAGAAATCGAAAGTTTTTTTTTTAGCTCTAAGACTAACGGTACCCCCATACACCCGTAATGCATAATCTTATTAATCTCAAAAACGGCTCTAACAATTTTGGTAAAAACAATTAAGGTGTGTGATATTATGGACATGGACTACATTTTGGTCAAAAAAATGTTGGGGCAAAATGTTATTAACGGTACCTGTCATAGAACCGTTTTTTTATTTAAAATAATATTGTATTCGAAAGAATATTTTTTGGGTTTTTTGAAAAAAAAAATTCCAATTTATTTTTTGAAAAATCAATATCTTGAAAACATGTGAACGATTATTTTTTGAAATTATTTCCTAAAATCTATACTACTGAATACTTAAAATTGGCATCCCAAATTTTTTTCTACAAAAATTTTAAAGAAATTTGTTATATAAAAAATGACTTTAATAATAAAATAATTTTTAAACTTTGTTTGCATAAATTCATACTTTTCCGTAAATCAGACGGCAATTCCATGCATTTGAACATTTTTATCTCATTAAATCCATGATTTATATTTATAAAATGAATTTTTAATTCAGAAGTTCTTTTACATAAGAGCAAGTTCGTGCGCTTCAGTCGTGCATTTTATTTTCGTTTGATGAAATGCAGTTGTAGTGGCTATGCATCGTGGTGATTTATATTTAATTTTGTAAAGCTTTTTAGTTGTTATTAAGAACGATATGATGTGATATGTTATTTAGATTTGGGGGCCATTTCTAATTGGTCCGGGCAAAGGGCCAAAATGTAAAACAGGGGGCCAAATGGCCCGATCGGGCACTTTGTGGCAACGCTGCTCGTAACCCAGAAAATTTTTCAGGAGAGACAAAAAACTTATTATCAAATCAATGAGAGGTAATGAGAGACGTGTTGTAGTTTTTAGGTTCACAGGATATTTTTCATTAGATCCGGAATTTTTTTCACAATATAATTGCATCATTACCTAAAAATCGGGTTACGAGGTATTCGATCTACAGCGACGATATATTTGTATTTGTATTTAAATAAAATTGAAATACGACCAGCGAGCGAACCATTATTACAAAAAAAAAATGTAAAATATAAATAAGATCAGAGTTTTCATTTGGCAGAGGTGAAATTGACCTACTGCTTATGTTTATGGGTTACAAGAAAATGAGGTAAGAGTCCAAACGAGCAAAGTCACCCACAATTGAACGGTGACTTGGGTCACCCACATTTATTTTTTTAAAAAAAGTACTCAATTGGTTTGCTCAGGACTTATGAAATTTATCTTCTTAAAAAAATAAGAGAATAAATATATATGTACATTGTAAATAAACTTTTCTTTTAAAATAATGTGACAATGTTAATACAGGTTCTTGGTTAGAACATAATAAAATAACTTTTATTTAAATTTATGTGAAGATCGAAAAATAAAAAAAAAATAATAAGACGACTTGATCGCACTTACTTTATTTAAAAATACTTCGGAATTTAAAAAGTATGTATAAATAAATATAAAACGTGGATTTAATGTGATAAAAATGTTCAAATGCATAAAATTGCTGCCTAATTTCTAGAAAAGCGTGAATTTATGCAAACAAAGTTTAAAAATCGTTTTATTATTAATTTTTTTTTTTTTTATCTAAGAAACTTCTTTAACATTTTGCAAGAAAAAAATTTGGGATGCCAATTGTAAGTACATATGTCATAATATAGATTTTAGGAAATAATTTCAAAAAAAAAAAAAAAACGTTTACACGTTTTGAAGATATTGATTTTTCAAGAAAATTTGGATATGTTTTCGAATATTTTTATATACATACAATATTATTTTTAGGATAAGCGGGCTCCTGTTAAAAAGTTTAGTTGAGGTCGTTAGAGATGTTAATGAGAAAGTCGAAAATCAAAACAAACATTCCATGACAGGTATCTACCGTTAATAACATTTTTTTCTAATTTTTTTTACCAAAATGTAGTCCTTGCCCATAAGAGCACACGAATTTTTGTTTATCAAAATCTTTAAAGCCGTTTTCGAAATAAATAAGATCTTGCATTACGGGTGTATGGTGGATACCGTTAAGTCTTGGAGCTAAAAAAAATTTTAAATTTCTCCTCTAGGGAATCGCCGAAAACTCTCAAGTACCTAGTTTGAAAAAACTACTTCCCAGTAGTTTAGGCTATAGATCGAGGTACGGACTACGGACATACAGACATACAGATATACAGGCATACAGACAAACGAAATTGTTTGGTCTTCGCTATCATCGTTATGTCAACTTTGATCAAAATCTCGATTTCGATTTTTTTTCCAAATGCAGAACTTGCCCTATATGACCTATGTATATCGCAAGTAAAAAATGGATTCCAACCTTGATAAACGTTTTTTTTTAAATTTTTTTTTTTGTCGTAATTTTTATGTCTTCCGAATAAATTAAATACTTTACAAATTTTCATTAAATTTTTGTTCAAAGTTCGCTTCTTTGGAAACCTTAAAGTTTAAATAGCATTTACACATGCCTTTTTTCGGGAATTTATTTTAGCCGTTAGTTCTTTAGTTCTTACATGGTCGGAAAACGAAAGTGGATAAATATTTTTTGAGGCGCTTTATGTACATACCTCTAAAGATTAAAAGAAAAAGAACCCCAATCTAATTGTTTGCATTTTAAATGAACATTCCGACTGGTCAAGTAGTCTGTATAAATTGATAGTGATAAAAAAAATACAGAATAACGGAATGGATCACTGTGAAAACGACATATGGCTATATTCGCAATCATTTGTTTTTTTTTTCCCAAATAAAGATATTTTAATTAGATACGACCGATCATAGCGACTTATTTAAAACACAGTATAGGTATAAAGAATTATTTGTTGAACCAAGAACTAAAAACGTCGAAATCGTAGTGTTTCAATGATAAAAGGTTTAGCAAAAAAGTGGTAATTGTTAAAAAATGTTTGTAAATAACTACTTACTTATCCGAAATAAAAAAAAAATAAAAAACTACTTTTACTTTTGTGTGTTAAATTCACTTTTGGTTGTTTTCCATTTACTTGGATATTGATATTCAATTAAAGTTGACACTGTAAAATATAACACTTATAACACTAATAGTGCAATATTTGAAGTAACGGTGAATTATTTTCCCCATATATACCTAATCGCATTTCATTTGAATATTGTACGAATGTACAAATAGAATTTTGTGCACTTTTTGTGCTGTATATAATAGTTTCCTGAACTCTTATCGACTGTTGTTCCACATCCGCCCCATCACATTAGCAACTTTCTTTTTTTTTAATAAGAATAGCATGTTCGCTGGGAAAATGCGCATTTTCCTATGGTTGGTCGATAAGGCGAACACTCTCAAGAATATGCACTTAGTCCTTGAATCCGAACCGTTTTGATATAACCATCAACCGCTTGCAATTCAACAATACCATTTCCAATTCCGGTCTAAATCCAATGTATTTAGTGGTGTTTTATTTGCTCTTGAGAGCTTTTCATGAAAATGGACTTTTTCAAGCGAGAAAAAATAAATACATTTCACCTCATTATATTCCTGCGGCTTTTGAGTCATTTAATAGTCGTCACCTTTTTCGTTAAACCTTTCCATCGTCAAGCGGGAATGGTTGGGAGGCTTGTATAGAGGTTTTATCTTCGCCATCAACGTCACCGTAGTCGTCGTCATATAGCAATGTCGTCGCTCCCAACGCATTCGTCTCCGCTGCCTTCCCTTTCATCAGCAAATGGATTTTTCCTGAGTGAACACCATCGAATTTGAAAAGAAGGCAGTTGTAGGGGTCGAGGGATGATTGGAGGCAGGAAAAGTGCCTGTAAGAAATTTAAGGCCATACCTTCTTGGTATTATTTTTTGCATGGATGCAGGATGAGAAATACAAACAGTTATTAGGTAACACTTCAGATGTGAAAAAATTTGATGGCATGAGGATAGAAAGAAACTCATTACGTTCTTTATGCATATGTTATAATATGTTATGTATGTAGTCACTGATGGTGCAGTATGGAAGACTGACTGAAGCATTTGTAAAGGCGTGAAATAAAAACATTGGGGTCGTCTTGAATAACGGTACGTAGTGTTTTTACTTATTATTTTGTTTTTTAAATTTGTTTACATGACCGCGTTGTAATTATTTGATGGTCACAGTCATATTGAGGGGTTGTCGTGGTAGCATCTGAAAACAATAGCCTTTGAATGTCTTTGAAGTGCAAACAAATTCATAATTACACAAAAAACTGGCAATTTTCGTATGATGTTCAGGCAAACATGTTTCCCCTTCGGATAAGAGAAGTAAGAAATAAAAGTGCGTTTACGCTGACACAGTGGAATGAAAGGCTGATAAGATATCGCTGTTATTTTAATAATCTGTTCACCATTTTCTTTTTGTAAAAAAATTTTACTAAATAAAAAAATTATTAGACATGCAGATTGAACTAGAACGGAAGTTGATTGAAGCGGGGGGAATAATAGGTATCCTTTGTTTAGGCAGAAGCAGTAATTTAATAAAACGCACACCAAAGCGAACAACAGATATGAAAAAGAGGCTGGGTGCGACCCACACTGATAACTTCCCATTTGTGGTCTTGAAAACTTTATATTTAGTTTTTTTCAAATAACCAAATTTTCAGCGAAACAAACTTTAGCTGTAAAATTCAAACAAACATTATTTTAAGATTGAAAAGCATTTTAATTATTTAAAGAGATTTGAAATTGAGATTGTTGATGTATAAGTTGTTTCAAAATGTATTATATTATAGAAATGACTTTATTATTTCGGTTCCAAACATTTTAATTGAAAAAAATTTAAAAACGAAATATTCAAATATAAAAGATATGGTTTGGCTATTGATGGAAGGGTACTTAGAAAAAATATCCGCTCTAAAACTAGACATATGTCAAATATAAACCATTTGTTAGAAATTGTATTATGTATAAAATTAAATAATGGCAAAGTCAATATCATTGCTCGTTCTCAAGATATTCTAGTCGAAAAACAAATATTACCACTTTTTAGTAGATTTTTTTTTATATTTTTGTTAAAACTGTCAATTCGATACTTGTCAAAATTTAACCATATGTTAATAATTGTATTATGTCGATACCTTCCCGTAAGAATGTACTAAGCGACACTTTTTTCGAAAATGACTTTTTGATGAGGAAATATACTATATGTTAAGGGCCACGTTTTGGCCTGGGTTTCGCCAACCTATTGTGCATGAAAAGGAAACTAGAGTACAAATAAAAACATTTATCAACTACTATGTTTTCTCATTAAAATAATGTTGCCACCTAAAATTGGTATTATCCGCCAAAAAAATTATGCTAAGCGACATTAATAAAGATCTCATTGTCGTGAGCAACAAAAAATTTTGTTAGATGTCACTTAGTTTAACCAAAATTTTCTCTTATCACACTATGATTCAACTAGAACTTTCTTCGTTTTTTTCGTTTCCTGAATAATTTTAGAAATGTCCCTTAGTATACATTCTTACGGAAAGGTATCGATGTATAAAACAACATACTTTAGAAGGCACTATCGGTGTTCATTCCTAAGAAATTCGACTTGAAATACAATTTTAACCAGTTTTCACTAGAATTTTTGATAGTTTTTTTATTTAAAAAAAAAACTATTAATTCCATATTTGTCAACATTTCACCAATTGTACAAAATTATACTATGTATAAAATAAACTAAATTAGAAGTCAATATCACCACCAGTTCTCGAGAAATTATACTGATTTTTTTTGAAATTTTCAGCAGTTGTCAAACACATTATTTTTCGTAAAATAAAATTATTTTGAGTTTCAAATTGTTTTCCGTTCTTAGAATATCTGGGTTATGAAATTTTTTTTTCAGTTTTTTTTTATTTAAAAAAATAACGGTATGTTCATTTTTTTCCAAATTCATACCAAATCTGTATGACCTTAAAATGAGTACATTAAATTTTATTTGAAATCAATAGTATTATTTTTTCGTGAGATATTTGAAACTAATAAAAATTTTTATTTTTTGTTAAAACCGTTATAGTGAAAAAACTGCTCACTGAATTTTAATAAACGCCCTTTCAGCCTCTTTCGAAGTTATTATTTATCAAACAAAATTTATTTGAAATCTATATCTTTACTCGTTCTTGAGATATCGACGACGGAAAATGGTACCAGAACGTACGGACGTACGAACGTACGAACGTACGAACGTACGAACGTACGAACGTACGAACGTACGAACGTACGAACGTACGAACGTACGTACACACACACACACAGACCACAATAGCTCAGACAAAGTTAATTTTGTATTTAAAAATTATTTTTTTTTTTTTAAATTCACTCAGTTTGTTTATATTTTGTTAATTATATTTAGTACTCTTTTTAAGGAAAAAAAATAAATTTTTAAGAAAATGAACTGAGCTTTAATAATAAGTGAAAAAAAATAATACTCATTAACGTGTTTTTTGAATAAAATGATATCAAAGTGAAAAAACTACTTAAAAAACGAAAAAATTGGGTTTGATGCAAAATTGCGGAGAAACGGTTGTCCGCAGAAAAAAAAGTCTTTAAACAAACTAAAACTGTAATAAATTCTTGATTGGTTATAAAAAAAATCTTACGAATCAGACGTAGTATTGCAAAGATAAATCCAGTTAAGGGAAAAATCATGAAAAAGTTTTTTGACTTAAAATTACCTCAGGAATCCATGGTTTTCATTTGGGGCGGTGACTGTGGGACACCCTGTATATGTAGGGCTGATAGCTACGAAAAGAAAAAAATACTCTTTTTCCTACGTCCGTCAGCAGATTTTAATACATAAATTTAGTTCAGAGTTTTTTCGAAACAATTTAGTTGGAAATGCTTTCTACGACTGATATCTTGAAAAAATTAGTGATGACATACATTTTTCTTGCATCACTTCAATCTTTATATTATAACGTTTTGATTTTTTGTAACTAAAAAAATTAATTTTATTCCTTAAATAAAGAGACAAAAAACTTAATCTAGACAAACAAGTACACATTTAAAGAGAAATGCACATTTATAATTGAAAAGAGACAAAATAAAAACTTAACAAAAACCAACAGAAATTCATTAAAAACTTAAATAACAAATTTATTAGGAAGGAAGTATCTCTTTATGCAAATACAAAACAGAAGAATTTATAAATAACATTTATAATTTAAATTAAAAATTGCTTCTCTAACTCTTGATGTTGGCGGAGTGTTAAATGGTGGAGGCAGCTTAGCTTTTATCTCGATGCCTTAGGACTACTCGTCTTCTCGATCAGAATAAAAAAACTCATCCGACCCAGGCTTCTTCTTTAAAAAGCTTAAGTTGGACATACATATTGTCTTATTTCTCACTAATTTTCGGAAAAATATTATTATTGTTTTTATTGGCACATTCAACCAAAATGTTATAAGGTTATTAAGTTGTCATAGGTTAAAACTTGCTCTGCATCAACTAAACAGTAACTGAAAATTTTGCATAAATAATTATTTATACCATGTTTATCAGCGAACTTACCTTTATTAGTTTCTAAATAAAATTTTCCCTTCAAAATAAAATTTTCACAATAATTAAAGCTCACTAGTAAATTTCCACATTTTAAATTTCTTACAAAGTAAAAAAGGAAAAATACAATTTACAATTGAATCGGTCATTTCAAAAAGCTTTTAAGTCACACTTTTTTCCAAAATGTTTTTTTTTTGCTGAAAATGGTTCCTTAAAGGGAGATGCGTATTCTGGGTAAGAGCCACGTAAGTCTGTACATTCCTTCCTCTTCAAATAATACCGTATAGGAAAGACGTTCATTGCATAAACAACATAAGTCAGTGACTTAAATTTGCGTTTTTCATACAACTATTTTCTGCGAAAAGTAATTTTATCTTTAAAAATGTCTTCAAGTGAAACAGAGAGTGATGGTGCGCCGAAAAAGAAGAGAACGTGTAATACCTTAATGAAATGTTATAACAAATTATAAAATTGAAAGACAAGACATAAACTAATTTATCTAAGAGATTTGAAAAACCGAGGAACTTTTGATATCAAGTTGCAGAAGAGTAGAATCATATGTCGAAGTAAGATTATTGAGCTTGATATTTCTAAGGCATTTGATGGATTTTGGCATCAAATTTTGGCAAAAATTTTGAGTTTGGTATCAATGAAGCCCTTATTCGTTGGATTAGAAATTTTCTACTGGATTTTTGAATACTTTTTTTTTGAATGTTTCAAATCGGATCTTCACAAAATAAATGTTGGGGACCCTAAGGTCTCCGTTTAGTCTCAGACTCTCTTTCTCATTTTTATGAATGATCTCTGAAACTGAATGATCTGATGATTTGCACTTCATTGTCTATCTTAGCTTTTCATATTCATCCGTCGCGTCTGTCAAATTCACGTCCATCTCATTCAAAATTTAGAAAATATAGTCATAGAGCTAAAAACTGAAGATGTTTTGGAATTCATGAAATTGTGGCCAAATTTGTACAAAAAAACATGTTTGTCAACACTGAATCTTATAGAAAAAAATCCCACATAAAACAGAAAAAAACACCTTCGACATATATGAGCTTTAAGTATGCTTCACATACAAAAGGTACTATCATAGGAATATATTGATGGATTGATTAAACATTCATTATTAGTAATAAATAAAGTTGCAACTTCGGTTTCACTTCTATCAGCAAAGGCTTATGTTTTAAAAGTACCCATCAATAAGAAAATGTTGAAGATAATCAATCTATGTACCTTAAAGATATTAAAACATGACAAAAAGTTATTCTTAAGTGTGATTTTCAATAATAAGCAACACAAAATATAATTACTACCATTTTTTTGTTTAAATTATATACCACTTACCCCAGTCCTTGCTAAAACAACTTAAGTCAAGAACAGTTTTTTAGGTTTTTTTCATTATTTTTATAAATAAACTGTGAATTTTTTTCGCTTTTTAATTTTCTTACCACTAAAATACTTAGTTAAGCATAAAAAAGTGGTTTAAAACTCATTTGTTTGAGCATGAAACAGTTTTTATTGATTCCTGAAAAAATCTAATTGAATGACTTATGAGGTTTTTGAAATGACCGATTCAATTATAATCAAGTTTACAGTATAGTCAAGTTTAAATTTTAGTTAACATAAGAATAAGGCTAAAAAAGGATTGTGCCAAAACAACATCGTGGTCCTTGCAAACTCCTTTTTGGTACCCATCCCATGCAAAGAAAAACTCTACCTGTAGTACTGATGAAATCTGAAAAAAAAATGAGGATTAATTCTTTTTCACTCTCACGCATCTCCAAAGGATTAGAGTGATCCCTCAAATTCCTTCGAAGTGCTCGCTCCGCAAACATTTGTTCTTCCTCAGAGCTATGCTATCCTTTCTTTATTATAAAATAAAAATTTAATTTTATATCCTGAAATTCTTATTTAACAATTGTCAACTCACAAGAAGGTCTGTTCATTTTCCGAACGCGATAAACCCACTGTCTAAAAATAGGTGTGCAAATTATTCGTTTCAAATAATCCAATTAAAAATTGCACTATGAGTGGCACTACTAGCGTAGCCACAATTTTATCCCTATTGCAAGTAATTTCGACAGATAACTGATGCCCCAAATTCAATTATAGCACTATTTTAGTTAACAGAGAATTTGGAGGTTGCATTTCATTCTTCGTTTCCATCAGAGTGGAGTGAGAATTTATTGCGGGCCTCATTTTTCTGAACATGCCTATTTTTCAAACTGTCACTTTTGATTCGAACTCATAATAGCATTTAAAATTTGGGGGGAACAAAAATGTTTCGGGGGAAATGTTTTCCGGGCGAAACTCACAATAAGGCTGAATTTCTAATTCCTAAAAGAACTTAATTTATAATCATATCTGCACTGGAGTTCACGTCAATATCGAGGAAACACACTAAGCGAATAAGTTCATGAAGAAATCATTGAGACCGCCCCAGTAGGCTTTCTCGTGTTGCCAAACGGTTCTCTTAGCAATTTTTTCTCTAACTAGTATCGTTGAGATGAGAAGTTAGCAGATATGATACAATGACCCACTAATAGTTTATTTGTTAGGGTCAGTGGTAAGAGATAAGTCTAAAGTGTTGGCGAATTGACCTGCAGCGTTAGGAATTCGAATAGACTCGTGTTTAACATTATAAGGATATTCATAGCTCGTTTGAGTGAGCGCATAGTATGAAAAAAGGTGTGAGTGCCTGGACTCACACTTGAGATGTGTAAATATCAACGTTCAACCGAGTGCCCAATTTCTGTTATCGATCGTACCCAATAAAGATGCAATGCAATCGTAACAACAATATTTTTTTTTTTTAAATATTGAATTTCACTGAAAATCATAAATTAATGGCAACTGTATTTTCTCTATTATTTTTTGATTTTGGATATATTCAAATCAAGCCACTATTTTTCCCACAATTTGTCCCTTTCACTCACACTTAAATCCAAAAAAGTCTTAAAATATCTCTATATAGCTGTACATAACGCTTTCCCCCAAAACACATACACTGAAAATAAATTCCTAGGTAATATTGATAAAAACGTTTTTGTTGACCTTCAACAAAACAATTTTATCATTTTGATAAAATTCTATAAATACGAAAGAATGAGTTTGTTGCTTTCACAAAATTTTTGTAATTCTGCACTCCAAATAATATTGTCATTTTAACAAACTGTAGGAAACCGTTCGTCACTTCACGCAATATCATATCAACATCATACTTTTGGTACCTCCTGAAAGAAAAAAAAAGTCCTTAGCCACGAAAATAAATAAATGTTCCATTCCAATTTTCTAAACAAAAAAGTCTTTCCCAATAAACACTTTAATTCACATTATACTGAGAGTAGTGGTGGGCGCATTCGAATGAAATAATCGATTATAATCGATTCAGGCAACTTCTCGAGATATCTCGATTCTTCACATAAATCATTCGAATACTCAAATCATTCGAATGATTTTTTCTTATCTACTTTCTCTAACGAAATGAGGATTCAACCTAGCCTAGCCTATTCGAGACTGAGAAGCGAATATTGAATAAAAAGACAGAAAAGAAAACACACAAAATCGAGAACTCGAGAATTTGGTCATTTGTTAATTTCGTGTGTGACTGGGTTTATATTTATATTCATTTTTGCACTCGATGCATCGTTAAGGGTTGAATATGGACTTGCAAAGGAAATACGAGAAGCGAGAACCATTGTTATGGTTTTTTTGTTTTGTTTTTGCTTTTTTTTGCTTTGAAATTGAGTGTTTGTTTCCTGCTTTTTTTTATATGATATTCCTTCAAAAATCATTCGAATGATCATTCGATTTTTTAAACCATTCGAATACTAATATCTCGATTCTTTAAATCATTCGATTATGCCCAACACTAACTGAGAGTTAACATGTTTTTATTAAGGAACAATTTATTATACATAGTAGATCAAGAATAATTTTTCGCGACCAAAAATATTGCCAGTGTAAACGCTGACACATACAGTCATTAGCAATATGCATGCGCATTAAGCTTAAAACCATTGTGTGGATGGTCAAAAGTTCTATGGGGGTACGTTTAGGAAATACAACACAACGTTTCAAGCCGTCCCGTACCGATTTGGCCATCATATCCGTTTTTGATCGCATTCCAACAGTTCCAGCATAAAAAGAATTGTAGTTCACTGCCCTCGTGGTGGTAAAAGTTTCATCATAAACTTTTTTCTTCCTCGAGTCGTCGGCCAAGTCAGTGCTAATTTCCAAATTTCCATACTACGAGGTCGTACTTGCTTTTAAAATAGCCGCCATACCGAAAAACGCGTAAAAGAAACCTAAAATAAAAAGAAGAGTAAATTATAAAAAAATAAAAAAAAAAAAGAAAAGAAAAAAAAAAGGAAAAGACAAAAGAACGCCAAGTTTGGTGGATTATTCAACCCCAAAATTAGGCGAGAGAGAATACAAATCCCCAAAAAAAAGAAAAAAAAAAAAAGAATTCCATCCGTCCAAGCCGCCTTCGTTCGATTGAGGTGCTTGCTGATGGCCATTCGACAATCCAGCACGTTACTGGTGTTCACAATCTCCACCCGAAAGGAAAATTCAGTCCTCTTTTTCCAGAATTATCAAATTCTCTCCGGAAACTAAATTTGGGGAATTCCGAGAGGAATATTTGGTGTCCATAAGTGACACAAAAGTTTGTCATTCATACAAGATTCTGAAGAAGGAATTAAAATTGTCCTGTCGATCGGAGACAAATATAAAAACATCCACAGCGATCAATCAAAGCTTCAAACTAGGAAAAATTCCAAAAATAGGATTATCCTAGAAACGTCATCGAGTGTCAGGCAACACCAGCGTAGAAGGATCCTTCTTAGATGAAAGTCCAATTAATTTTCACCTATACCTACACGCAAGAAAAAAGGATATCAGTGAGAGATATATAATAAGTTAAACAGTGCTAAATAAAAAAAGAAAAAAGTTAGTTCGACAAGACAATTAAGGTAGAAAATTTGTTAAGGAAACCGAGAAAGTGCGAAAAGTGAAGAAAGGAAAAATTTAAAAAAAAAAAAGAGAACAAAAAAAAAAAAAAAAAACATAATTAAGAAGAACCTAGAAAAAGAAGGTCAAATAGCTAAAAGAAAATTACAACAAAAGTTAAAGCTCGGCACCTAAAAGAAAAGGAAGAAAATTTAAACAGAAAGAAAGCATATAATAGTGAAAGGAAATTTTAGTTAGTGATTTAATTTTTAAATAAAGAATGAAAAGGAAATACATATGTAGTTACGTACCAAATAGAAACTAAGACAAATTAAAGACATTGAAGAAGAAATCAAAATAGCATATGTACATACCTTGGTACGTACATATGATTACTTGCCTGTATAAGGAAAAAAGTAAAAAGGTTAGTGGTAAATGAAAAGGAAATTTACTTACCCAAGTAGAGAGAAAGTTTTAATTTACATACATACATATGTATTTTTTTTAAATTGCTTTAAAGAAAAAAAAGAATAAGCTTGAAAAAGAAAAAAAAATGAACGTTCGAAATTTGATTGAAAAATAAATGAAAAAAAAAATAAATTTTATTGAAGGATATTCCGAACTCAATGTAAATAAAAATTTTTTTTAAAGTAATTAAGTAAAGTAGATTGGTCGGCAAGTGAATACATAAGGAGAATTGGCTTAAAAAAATCTGAAAGTGAAAAGGAAATAGGATTAAGATTAGTTAGAAATCAAAGTATAGATGTTAAGTTATAGTTAGTAAGATAGAGATAAAGTGTAACATCCCATCCATCACGATAGTGTTTTCTTTTGTTTTAAAATCTCGGGTTTAACAAAAAAAAAAAAGTAGGAAATATGATCCTTAATCAAAATTAATTGTTCGAACTTTTCGTCTTAACTCAAATATGCTTCAGTTTTTTTTTTTTTTTAATTAATCTACGTCCAGCAACATCATCATCGATCTCATCAGAATGCTGTGCACAACATCTGGGAGTTTCGGTAAGTCATTATTTTTCCATTTTATTTTTGTTTTGAATATGGATTTGTTTTAATGGGTTGTTAAGAATAATAATAAAAAAAAAAAAAAACAAACTAACGAAAACTAGTGGTAAATCGCGGAAGATTGTTCAGAGCATAGTTAATCGATAGTAGATAAGAGTTTAAAATTATTAAAGAAAAGTATATTTGAATTAAGATCTAAGAAGAATAGTGGCGTGAAAGATATTTAGTGAGAACTAAATAATTATCCGATCAAAATTTGGTAGTTGTTGGTGGGGAGGAACCCCTTTTGTTTAATTTTGGGTATACTTACCTGGATATATGAGGTTACTTTGTCGATGTATGGTGATGATTTTTTTTTGTTTAACTTGTTCTTTTTTTTTTATAAAATTAACCGGAAGAGTAAATTGGTTATTGTTGGCACTTAAACTGAATAAAATAAATAATAGAAACAAAATAACATACAAAAATTACCGATTTTTTTTTGGTTTGCTTCCCGGTTTCAAGCTGTAGATTGGGATATGAATGTTTGACGTGGGAAAAAGCGATATTCGTTATCTTTATTATCGTTTCGTAAGAAGGTTTATTTTCTTATGAATAGTCGTAGCCGTACATCTATGTATATTTTTTTAGAGGTGAATAAAACTGTTATGGAGTGTTAGAAAAGGAAAGTTGGGAAGTGAAGGGGGGAGAAAAGGGAATGAAGAGTAAATGTTCATTTAAGTTTTAAGGGGAAGTGAATAACTTCTCCTCGTCAAAGAAGGGCTGTTGCATAAATTTTTTATGAGCAATAAGAGCAATGGCGTTGGAGCATGTCAATACCTTTTTTTGTTGGCAGGCTATAAAGGGTGGGTAAAGAACGCTCAGAGGACTCGATCAGCTATGTCCTCCCATCAGTAATGTAGGTTGAAAAATCAAAAATATAAAAGAAAACTGGTAACTAATTTCGGGTCCCGCCTCAAGATGGAAACACGTTTAGTCGAGTATCACCGGAGACTTAGGCCTGGAAAAAAGTAACACCGTCCGTGTCGCTAGTAACAACGACCCCCCCCCATCGACGAGCTGAGCATGGCAAATATCAGGCCTTCAGTTGCAGATGCGAACGGACACCCCTTTCGACTCCTGCCTGGACGGGCCGGTGAGTCTGTAAGCATCGGTCCTAAAGGTGGGATAGGTCGTTAGGGTAGGTAATTTTGAGAAAGAAGTGGAATGTTGAAGATTATATTTGGGGTCTTTTCTGATCCTTCATCGGAGTTAAATTCGGGCATAGTAATTGTTAGGTTTCAGGGTTCTCTCCTTTTTCAAAAGATAAAGAAAAAAAAAAATAAGATAAAGGGAGTATATTCTTGGAAGTACTTCTCAAATACCATGTTAAACGTTACAAAACCAAGTTTTGTTAATAAAACAAAATAAAACAGAGATTTTTGTCACATTCACAAACTTTTTTGTGATGTAAAGAAAATGTTTGCTGTACATAACGATTTCCCCCAAAACACATATCGCATGCTTGATGAAATACTGACCTAACTCGAAAAAACGATTTTTGGGAAGTTGCAAAAAAAGATCTTGCTATGAGGATCTGTCCTACTTGTTGACGGATAAAATTAAAAATAATTCATGAATACTGGTATTCTTAACGTATGATGAACTGTTTATGAGATCTCAGGCTTGCAAAAGCCTGTATCTGTACGTAACTCAATTTTGACCTATCTCTTAATGAGTATTCCATTTAGCATGCGATATGTATTTTTGGACCATGTTCTGTAACTATCACATCGATAGAAATATGGGCCACTAAGGCGACAGTTGTACACATTCATACGTAGCCATACTTTAAACTTTAAGACAGTTCACTTACAGTGACTTACTCCTCAGATTTATTTTTACGTCTCTGTAGTAGAGTTTCAAAGTAAAGGAAAAAAACCAATCTATTTCATAGCTTAAATATTGTAAGAAAAAGAACGCACCGTTGGACTCCGTTACGTAACGTAAAGTTTGTTAGACTTATGTTTAAACAGGGATGTTATTTGAGACAGATTATTTTTGTACATTCAAACAGAGATGTCATCTGATACGAAATTGACTTTTTTTTACACGAAACCGATTTTTAATCCCTGTTTCTCTTTTGGCTTCCTTTCGATTGCACGGGTGCTTCTAACACAGCGATTTTTACTATAAGTTAACTTTGTTCAAGCGAAAAGGAGTTATCTCTTCGCACTCCTTACTCAAACGTGGAGAGTAATACAGCATCGTTAAAAATCAGTCATACTACAACTCTTTCCTCGGAGCATTAATAGGGGCGTTCACATTCTAAATTCTTTTGACAAGCAAAACAGGTGCATTCGTAAAACGTGCTGTCATAGATGAAATTATTTATAGATGAGAAAATTTACTTGAATTTTATATTCAAAATCTGCAAAGTCTGCCGCTATCGATTATAGTTCGAGTAGTTGAAAAATTAAATTTGCTTTATGCTTGACGAACATGCGTGCACATTCTCAAATATCAAACATTCATCAAATATGTCAAAACATTTTTAAATCCATCCAGCATATTTGACAAGCCACTAGATGGAGCGGTCACAATTAAAAAAAGCCAAAGACGAACAAAAGACTCATATAATCAGGCTCTTGATGTCTTTTTTCTGCTATAGACGGTGTTCACACTGAGCTAAGTCATCCGATTTTTTTTATTTAGGTTTCTGTACTTTATCTTACTCCCTCTGTCAGAGATTTATAAACCGATTGACATCATTCCAACCTTGTAATAAAAATTGTTAATCCATTACAATCGTAGTCATCATCCAGTTCAAGGCTTGACAGATGGAGAATGATCTATATTTCGATATAATTTAGAATATTTAATTCGATAATTGAAATAATTATATGGAAAGTATTAAAATCGAGATTTCAGTACTTAAACAGCCCTATTATAGCTATCAACTATCAACTAGATACTTGATACATATCAACAAATTGAATGAGTTGATATTATGACTATCAACTATCAACATTTGTTATCGACTGTGAATTTTATTTGGTTTTATCATTACTGTGAATGATTATTTTAATAGACATGGTATTATGGATATCAACAAAAAAAATACACATCAATTTTCTTATCAACCACAAATTCTTGATTGAAACGTAAACATACAAATTTATTCGGGATTTTTAAAAGCGAACAAAGTTAAAAAGAATTTTGACTTCGATAGAATTGTTTTTTGAGGAGTTATGATACATTTTTTATAAGAACCACTTACATTTACGCACTAATAATTTACCGTTTCGTGGCCGACAAAAAACAAATAAATATTTCAAACGCGAAGCGTCGAACAGAACAAACCAAACTCATTCACGATGAACTTTGAAGACTTTATCTAACTTTTTCATAATTTTAAACACGTTAGAAAACTCTTCTAACTAATGTGAGACACTAGAGCGCATCCTTGATACTCACATCAGAGTTCTACTAGAGGGTCGTCCTCTTGATGAATCGCAACATGCATACCTTAAAGGCAAGTCTACGGAGACTGCCCTGCATGAAGTAGTGCGTACAATAGAGAAGACGATTCACTACAAAGAATATACCCTAGCAACCTTCCTAGACGTGGAGGGTGCTTTTAATAACGTCCTAACTGAATCCATTCGCGAATCACTTGCTCACTTTGGTGTAGAAAGTTTCATATCTAAATGGATTGTATCTATGCTCAGTGACAGAAGGATCCAAGCAACGTTAGGAAACACAATTTCTACTAAGCATGTTAGTAGGGGAACTCCCCAGGGGGGTGTTCTCTCCCCTCTTCTATGGCTCTTAGTCATGGACAAAATTCTCGTCAAGCTCAGAGGTAGTGGTGTGAAAGCTGTAGCGTATGCTGACGATCTGGTTTTATTGGTATCAGGTAAGTTTACCACTGTGATTAGTGAAATCACTGAATTGGCTCTGAAAAGAGTTAGCAACTGGGCCACTAGTAGTGGACTAGGAGTTAATCAGAGTAAGACGGAACTGATGCTCTTTACTACCAGGACTAAAATACCTACATTCACCCTACCTCGACTTAACGGTCAAACTCTTTCCTTATCTTCCAAAGCTAAATACCTTGGAGTTATTCTCGACCCCAAATTGAACTGGAAGATAAATATTGAAGAACGGGTTAAGAAAGCCTGTATAGCTTTCTATGCCTGCAGAAAGACCTTTGGTAAGAAGTGGGGCCTTCAGTCGAAGATGATTTTGTGGACGTACACTGCAGTGGTACGGCCAATTTTGTCTTACGGATCGATTGTTTGGTGGCCTGCACTTAGCAAGCAATATAACGTCGGAAAACTTAAAAGGGTTCAAAGAACGGCTAGCGTCGGCACTACAGGGGCTCTCAGATCATGCCCAACAGATGCCCTGAGCGTTATCCTGAACCTTTTACCACTCGACCTTCATATAAAATACCTAGCGGCATGCAGTGCTGTAAGACTTAAAGAATCTAACTGTTGGTTCTCCAAACCCTATGGTCATGGAAACATAACAAAATTGATTCCTCCGGATATCTTCCTATCGAACACCGACTACTGCGTACCTCCTCTTGGCCCAAGCGGGGATTTCAAAGCCATTTTTCCCACCAGAGAGGATTGGAAAAATGATGTTGTCACAAAAGATTTCGATTCCATAATCTTCACTGATGGATCTAAGATGGAGTGCGGTGTTGGTTCAGAATTTTTTCCGAGTCATTTAACAAGTCCTTCAGACTACCAGACTTTGCGAGTGTATTTCAAGCTGAAATACTAGCAATCAAGGAGGCATGCAAGTTGCTCCAATCCAACCAAAACCAATTCAGAAATATAGCTATCTGCTCAGATAGCCAGGCGGCCATTAAGGCCATTAAATCATCTACATCTACCTCAGTACTTGTCCAGCAATGTCGGGACGAACTGACGAGTCTGAACATTGACCTACATGTCACTCTCATTTGGGTTCCAGGTCACAGTGACATAGAGGGTAATGAACAGGCTGACGCTTTAGCTCGGCAAGGCTCGGCCTTACATAGCTCACTAGCGGAAAACGTAAATATTCCTCTTGGTGCTATGAAGAGAAAAATCTTTTCGATTTTTCTCAATGAATCCAACCGTAGGTGGAGCAGTCTCACAAACTGTGTTATATCAAGAAAGATATGGCCTACTTACAACAACTCACGTTCTAACGATCTAATATGCAGACTCAGGCGCGACATAGCCAGGATCACAGCAATATGCACCGGGCACTGGCCCATAGGTGAACATGCAAGAAAGCTAGGCATCCCCTACAACCCACACTGCCGTAGTTGTGGAGATCCACAAGAAAAAGAAACTGTGGTTCATTTTCTTTGCGATTGCCCCGCCTTAGCAAATTACAGGATGACTTCCTTTGGGAAAGCCTTCCACGATGACCCCAGCGAACTTTCGGAGAAGAAAATCAAAGATCTGATTATCTTTCTGAATGCGACAAAATGGCTTTAGCAATGCTCTGCTAAAGTACATAAAAAGCCACTCTCTTCCGTACTAAATCCTTATTAGGTTGACACGAGTTAATGGTATCAAAACGGCGCACCCCAGCGCTAATTGAGTCGCGGGCCCAGGGCTGGCGACTACCATCTCTACCTACCTACCTAATGTGGGTTTTACAACAGAACGTAAGCGAATTTACGTTGAACAACCCTTAATTTGACAGATACATAACTCAAACACAACTACACAAACAAAGAAAATAAAAAGAACAGACAGCTTTAAACCAAATAGTTTTTCGCCAAAAAGTACATTTTATATACTACCTCGGTACAGATTTTGATTGCTTGTAGTTATTAACATTGTTTTAGATGGAAATGAAGTTGTATAGCTAATTCACAGCATACAAATTCAATTTGGTCGTTGCAAGTTGTAAATTCATTTGGCGTCTCAACATTCATACATAACGGGTGGTATGCAGAAACCATTTGCTCAGTCTCAGAGACTGAGCTCTGAGAATGAGCTCCAGATAGTGAGACTGAGCTTTTGCAATGACACAAATCTCAATTTGGTATGCAAGAGACTTGTCTCATTTTATGTCATAGTCTCAAAAAGAAGACATTCATTTGAAAAATGTCTTCATCAAGTGAAAGTGACTGTAATAGCCCCTTAAGAAAAACTAAGGACACCTATAGCTTTGTTTTGAACTTTTTAAAGAAAAATATTATGCTCATAACAAAAAGTCAAATTCCGGAAGTAAACAAAAAAAGAATAATAATGCTTTATTAGCTTTAAAATATAAGTGCGCAAAGAATTGGAAAAACAATAGCAAATTGCTAAGAAAATACCTAATATTAAAAATAGATTCAAAGAAAGTGTGACAAAAATAAAACAGGTAACAGAATAATGAAACTAAAATCATAGGAAAAAGTACAATGGGATTTGTTTAATAGAGATGGAGGCTCATAAAATCCAAATCCTGTACTTAATAGTCTTGTAGGTCAGACAATATTTTTTTAGAGCACATTTATTATTGCTTCATTACAACAATTTGTACAGTTAGTGTAGCCATTAGTCGAGACGAATCATCTATGAACAACATGAAAATGTTGAATAAGAAGTCCAATCGAGATAGATGAAACAGATAAACTTTCTCACCCCGATGTTTTGCTTAAGCAAAATTTAGTTTTGACAAAGAAATTAAAACTCTTGGGAGAAAAACTTGCATCACGTGAAATTAAAGTTCCTCTTCATATGTTTTTTTTTCACTAGGTTTTTTGTGTACAAAGTATATTGAACAAAGTTAACGGTTTTGGTTTAACAAAAGTAGCGCAATTTCATTTTTCTTCCTCTTAAATTGAATCGAATCCTCTATTTTATTTACTATTTTGTCTGCAAGTTCTACATATACTCTCGATGCTGAAATCTTCGACAATTCCACTTTGGAAATCAATATCTACGAAGCGCAAGAAAACCATCGTTTAATTACTCATCGACTTTCTCGAATTTTCTCATTATTTGTAGAAAAATTATTTCTTAAGGCTTCAACATGGGATGGGATAAGCCTATAAGGAGTTTTATAGTTCGTTGTTGGTTTAAAGAGATCAAAAATATTAATGTATTTATCCATTGTACTTCCTGAGATAACTAATTTCCAGGCTTAACATTTTAGTAGCATTATCTCATTAAAATGAGATTTCGGTTTTTTTCTGCATACGGAAATCCCTAAAATGAGATAGATCTCTTAAATGAGATCGATCTCTTTTTTGACAGATTTGTCTCAGAATTATTCTGCATACGAAAGCTATGCTCTGTCCAACAAAAATTGTCAGTACAGGCCTTATGGGAGAGCTTTTTCTAAAGCAGTGGCGCCTGGTGCACCCTCACTACAATGCGTTAGGAAAAATGCCACTAAAAAAAGAGCAAGCTACTGACTTTTCTTAAGGAATTGTTGTTGTAATTCTTTGCAAAAAGTTGTACACCCCAACACGACCGTCGCGTCGTATCCCACTGCTGATGAGATACTGTCAAGAACTCAAGAGTGTCAAGTGTCACTCAATGACTCAATACGATCGTGCGCTCTTTATCTAAATCAAAACAGAGTTACCATTATCATTCTCAATTGCAAGCAAGGAGCTTTTTCAGTGGTTTTTATTAAGGAGCTTTTGGGATTTGAAGCTTTTGAGAACACATATGAGTATGTTGAGTGTTGTTGTGTTGTCGTATTGATTTTCAACTTAAAAAAAAACGCGCCTATTATCTTACCGCTTGGTGTTGTGGGAAAAGGTAAATTGAATATTGTTTTCAGTCGTTTTGAATCGGCAGACGGTAGCCCTACGCGTATTTTACTCTCATTTGCTGCGATTTATAATGTAAACTACGAAATCCCTGTGAGAGCTTTAAAAGGCGACACCCTTATGCATGGCAATGCAACCAGAATGAGAGACAAACGTCCTATCTTCCCTGTACTGACAATTTTTGTTGGACAGAGTATAGCAATTGCTCAAAAAAGTGAGATTTGAGACTGAGATAAAGCTTTCTGCATACCAGCCATTTGTATGTACAGATTTGTTGAGCGTAGAGCAATTTCGCACGATTGTTTCGAATTTATAATATTCAGTGATTTATTTACAAAGCACATCTTTCAAAAAATCGAATAAAACATCAGTGAACTTTTTTACTTCCATTTGCTTTGGTACGAAATGACCATTGTCAATATGGATAAAGTATACTTTTAAAAGATAAACTAGCTATTTGCTGCTGTTAAAGTTAGACGAGCTTTTTAACGTTAAAGTATAGTTTATGTCCTTTAAAATTAACAAAAAGTCGGTTCTCGTTTTATATACAATATTTAGAAATTAAAATTTTGCGCCATTAGCCTTAAGGAAATATTAAGCAAATATTTATCTTCATTAGTATGACATCTTGAAATAAATCTTCAGACATGAACCAAATAATTTCGATTTATTAATTTTATATGTACATATGTAAATTGTACTCACTCTGTGACAGAATTTGTCAGTAGCGAGCGTGCATTTTCAATTTTATTATTTATTTATTAAAATTTAAGAGTATTATTATATGGATACTGGATATGCAAATGAAATTATGGTAGCAATATTTTATGATATAACTTCAATAAGAGTCTCAACATCTGGTCTTGACAGAAGCCAGTCTTTCATTTGTTTTAAAAATATGAAACTATTACAAACAGTCTGACGTATCTCAACCGGAAGTTTACTAAAGATAAATGGTGCAATTATATTAAAAATTCGTCTGCATTGTGTTTTTGAAACAGCTATGGACACTGGTAATATTACGAAGCGGCTAGTTCTTATTCATTTTAAACCTTACGTTTCCACTTCTAGAAGCAACTTGCGCAAGAAATATATTTTGCTTTTTGTAAAATATAACACTCGTTTTACTGATGTAATTTTTGGTTTCCAAGTTAATCTGTTGTCAATAATAACGCCTAGATATTGTACTCAGTTGCAAATTCCAAGGGAAAGTAGGGATTGTTGCAGGATAAAGTGTCGCATGATATGTGATGATATATTATATCTTCAGTTGATGCAGATCGAGATAGGAAAAACATTATAGCTTTTGATTTTTCGCTAAGCACCATTTTATGATATACGCTAACCAATATTTCGATGAAATTAGATCATCTTTCACTAACTCAACTATGATTTCTTGGGAAGAAGACTGGTACTACAATGCTAGATCGTCTGCATCGCTATTAGTTTGCCATTTAGTTTAACTCGAAAAATTGAGTTTATGTATATGAGAAACAGAGTCAACCCGAGCACAGATCCTTGCGGAACTCCTTCATTTGGACAACTTGGTACTTTACTAAAAACATCATTTATTCAAACTCGTTGTTTTCTATCACTTAAGTAACTACTCAGCCAACGATGCGTAGTTGCCCTAAACCCAATTCGGTATAATTCATTTAGTAATATCTCATGATTAACTAAATCAAAAGCTGCTGTTTTAAGGCTTTTATCTATGGACTTGTAAATCTTCATAAGGAAATTCGTCATGACATCCTCAGTGCTTTTTCTTTTTCTAAAACCAAATTGGCGATGACTAAAAAATTTGAATTTCTCTAAAAAAGAGAGCATTTTATTCTTAAAAGCAATCTCTAATATTTAAAAAAAAACCGAAAGAAGTGAAATTGACCTATAGTTGTTTGTATCTGTCAGATTATCTTTTTATATATTGAGACTATGATGGCTAATATGTTATTAGTAATTTTCTTAATCACAAGACTAGATATATCATCTGCTCCACAAGATTTTTTTGATTTCAAACCATTAATAACAGATTTATTTCAGTCTCATTCGTGGGACTACAAAGGAAGGATGACTCTTTGGATGTACCTTCAAATGTGGAACTATTTAATTGTTCGACAGATGAGTTGCAGTCAATTTGATTAGAAATGCCTATAAAAACCTTATTAAACTCTTCGCTAATTTCTTTTTTATTTTTTACTATAATGCAATTCTGGGTTTAAATGGCTTTTATATCCGAATCTTTTATTTTTGCACCTAAGATGTCGTTGACAAGTCGCCACTGTTCCCTTGAGTTTGATCGGTATTCTTCAAATTTGTTTTTATAATAATAATTTGTTTTTTGATTAGCAATAAAATCTTTTACGTTACTCTGCATTTCGCGATATTTATTTTTAATTTCTTGAGTACCGAGATTATTTTTATGCCGAGAATAATAAACATTTTTCTTTCTTATTTGATCACATATATAACCTGTCATCCATGGTTTGATTTTTCTTTCCTTCGATCTAATATCCTTCATTTGACTGGCATAACTAATATGTTTATTAAGAATATCAGTGAATGAAGAAAAACACGTAGAAGAATTTATCATTACCATGAACAGAAACCCAAGACTCATGCGATCGCAGTTCATTTAACTTTGAAAAATTTACTTTCTCTATTCCTGGTTCCTTAGATGTATCTTCATATAATTATTGCAATATAAAATATCCAACAGTGAAACCCCGTTGCAAAATGATCTGTCACATCGATTTCTAAAACAAATGGGTAAACATTCGTAAAATTTTTTTGACTTAAGAAATACGTGATCAATGCAAGTTTTTGATTGCTCAGTTACTCTTGTTGAGACATTTACCAATGATCTAAAACCCATGGACGATATCATCAACATGTACCTACTTAATAATCGTATTCAGATGAAAGATCTAGAATATTTATGTTCATATTCCCAATTAAACAAACATCACTGCACTCTATTGATGTTAAGATACTTTGGTATTCTTCTAGAAATTTATCTGTACTAATAAATTGCAACCGGTAGAAACACAGAAGACTCATTTCATAATGTCCAACAACAATTTTTAGGCAAACACAATCAGCGCTCTCCAGATCAGGAGTATGAAACTGAACCTAAATACACATTTGATTTTATAAAAACCATAGTACCTCCTGCCTGATAGCTTTCATTGCATGTTGCGTAAGACTTATAACCTTATAAAAATAAAGAAAAATAAAGTCTTAAATGCAATCTTTCATAAGGTAAGTTGCTACATGGAACGTGTAACCGTAACGGGCTACGCGGAACGTATAAGTTTTACTCACGTTTTTGAGTTACCCTATTGCCGGCAAAGATGTTTACACATCAAAAAAAAATCTTCTTATTCATATTTAAATCAGAAAAAATCTCAACATAGCTTCCTTCGGATGTCTGAGCTAAGCACAACTACATAGAATTGTGTATATTCAAATCGCACGTAACAACTGCAACGATTTTAATTTGAGGAAAATGAGAAACAATTCTTTAGATGCGCTTATTCACTTTACTATTAGTGTTATGTTTTAATTGTAAATGTATTGATCCGCTCTTTTCAAAACAAATCACAGCAATTTATCAGATATTTCTTTGGTTCTATCAGTTACACACAATGCATATCGAGACCTAAACAATGTATGAAATAAGTTCACAAGTGTATTAAATTTTTAAAAAAAATATTTTTTGGGAGCTTAAGCTCTTTATTCTTTCACAAACTAATTAAAACTGAACTTACAAATTATCTTTTCTTACAAACTATCTTAACCTACGGGAGCCGCCAGCGTACGTACAGGAATGCGCTTGGTGTCATCTTCTGGATGTTTGTTACCTTCTTGTCAGACGTATCGTCAGCATTTTTATTCACTGCGCGTGCATCATTCGTGGGATGGTGGGAATGGTGAGATTAAAATATTTGCTGCATTAACTTATGCAAGGAGAAACCAAAACAAACTCGGTGATGGGACAAGGAATTTTTCCGCTCCCTGTGTTGGTCAATTTATTTGTTTTCCATGTGTGTACTTTATTTTTCTAGTTCACTTAACTCTCACTGACACTTTGACTTTTTTTTCGAGACAGGACCGATCACTATAAGGTGCAGATCGATTTCTATGATCTTATTATTTTTAACTTCCCATAGGGAGTTATTGTAATCGGTCCGATTTGTCAAATTGGAATTTTTGACATTTCTCGACGTTTCAAGGTCCCTAGAGGCTATATCAGTCATTTTTAGAGAGATGTCTGTGTGTGTGTGTGTACGTACGTTCGTACGTTCGTACGTTCGTACGTTCGTACGTTCGTACGTTCGTACGTTCGTACGTCCGTACGTTCTGGTACCATTTTTCGTCGTCAATATCTCAAGAACGATTAAAGATATCGACTTCAAATAAATTTTGTTTAATAGATAATAACTTCGAAAGAGGCTGAAAGGGCGTTTATTAAAATTCAGTGAGTAGTTTTTTCACTATAACGGTTTAAAAAAAAAGTAAAAATTTTGGTTAGTTTCAAATATCTCACGAAAAAATAATGCTATTGATTTCAAATAAAATTTAATGTACTCATTATAAGGTCATACAGATTTGGTATGAATTTGGAAAAAAATGAACATACCGTTATTTTTTTAAATAAAAAAAACTGAAAAAAAAAATTTCATAACCCAGATATTCTAAGAACGGAAAACAATTTGAAACTCAAAATAATTTTATTTTACGAGAAATAATGTGTTTTCCAACTGGTGAAAATTTCAAAAAAAATCAGCTTACAGTTTTTTTACAAAAAAATAAAAAAACTATAAAATTCTATTGAAAATTGGTAAAAATTGTTTTTCGACTCAAACTTCTCGAGAACTAGTAGTGATATTGACTTATAATTTAGTTTATTTTATACATAGTATAATTTTGTACAATTGGTAAAATGTTGACAAATATTGAATTAATAGTTTTTTTTTAAACAAATGGGAAGTTATCAGTGTGGGTCGCACCCAGCCTCTTTTTTTTATTTTAGCCCATAATTCCAGCATAAATCTTAGAAACCAAACAACAAAGTTCTTAAACTAGATTTGTAAAATCATAGTAATAAATAAATAATTAAAATGAGGACGGTTTTTAAACATCGTATATAAAAAATAATTGAAGTGTTGGTCTTTCTTGTTAGGGATTGATTTTGACCGCAGTCAGTTCGTTGAAGGGGTATGCAGAAAAGATGTAGATATTGATCTAAGACGACGATACTCGTAAAAAAGTAGGTCAGAACTATGGCGACATTTACTAAGGCTGAAAACACACCGGATAAAGCAAAACATGTTTTTTTGTTTCGTGAAACTAGAGAACATTGTTTCTTATGAGACTAAACACACCAAAGAAAACGAAACAAAACACATGTTTTTGTTTTGAAGTGTTACGATGGTGGTTGTCGAAAATACATGCTATTGTATACGAACAACACACACCGAATGCAACAAAACTGTTTCGAACAAGGGTCGTTGACGATAATTGCATACTTTCTTATAGCGCAACGCACACCAAATGAAACAAAACATAAAAACAAAAGAAAAACAGAAAAACAAGTTTCGTTGCCGATAGCTGACCTATTGTTTTTTGCAAACCAAAATTTTGATTCCGTTGTTTTTATTTTCTTCTTTCGTTGCACTTTACAGATTTATTTGCTTACGTTTACTCTGTGCGCAAATTTTAAATAAATATGAAATATTTATGTAGATGGAGAGAAGTTCATTTTTTTAAATTAAGGCAAGAAGCCCTATCTATAATTATAAAGATAAGGAACATGCCAATAAATTTACTATTGATAAGCTGTGGACTGCTACTTCCTACTATGATATTTGAAGATTGGGAAGATTATCAGCTTTTCTCTTTTCTTATAAATAAACACATAATGTCTGTTTTTTTGACTATCGAATAAAAAACGTTTTGCTTTATCCGGTGTGTTTTCAGCCTAAGGGTTCATGGTTCGATCCATGATGATAAGGTGACCATTGACCAAACCTGAGAGGCACATTCAAGAATGGGACTTACGAAAGTAACATAGACAAGGGATAAGAAAATTATTTGGAACAGAGCTTAATGAAACTCAGAGTTGAATCGGCTCTGTTTATTATAGAATCATAATAAGCTTGGAATTTAAGCTTATTGTCAAAAATACCGTTTCTTATTCTATGTCCCTTATAATTCACATTATTTTATTCGTATTCATACTTGTTGGGCATACTATACTCTGTTCAACAAAAATTGTCAGTACAGGGAAGATAGGACGTTTGCCTCTCACTCTGGTTTCATTGGCTTGCATAAGTGTGTCGCCTTTTAAAAGTCTCACAGTGTTTCCCTAGTTTGCATTATAAATCGCCAACACTCAACATACTCAACTTCATAAAACTTGTTCTCAAAAGCTTCAAATCCCAAAAGCTTACTTGATAAAATCCACTAAATAAGCTCCTTGCTTGTAATTTAGAATGATAATGGTAATTCTGTTTTGATGTATATAACAAGCGCACGATCGTATTGTGTTGACATTGACAGTATCCCCTCGGCAGTGGGAAGTGGGATTCAACGGTCGCGTTGGGATGTACAACTTTTTGCGAACAATTACAACAACAATTCTTTAAGGAAAGTCAGTGGCTTACTCTCTTAAGTGGCATTTTTCCCAACGTAGTGTAGTGGTAAGTGCATCAGGCGCCACTGCTTTGGAAAAAGCTCTCCCATAAGGCCTGTACTGACAATTTTTGTTGAACAGAGTATAGTTTAACTCAATCACATGTTGTTAGTGTTATGCCTGAACAACATGTAATTAGTAAACCAGCGACCCATTGATGACAATTTTGAAAAGGTTTTTAATGGAATTAAGACGACATAGACGATGGCAGGGATCGAACCTGTGATCATGAGGTTGACAGCCGAGCACACAACCATCGCGCCACGGCCACCCCCAAAACATTTAAACGTTTTTTTCTTGCTTTTAATACCTTTTTTCATAATTATTGGGAAAAAACTGTATTTAACGGTACATTTTTCTTAGTTTTGGATTTTTTTATATTTCTGCTAATTTTCTATAAACTACAAAAAAAATAGTCCATTACGACAAAGGGGAGCCGAGATATTCATGAGTTAAAAATGACACATCAGTTTACTGACGCATAACAACTCTGTCTTTTTTTTTCTGTCTAGGTATATAACATTAAGAAATATGAAATTTTATTGTTTTTAATAATAACTATTATCGTCTTAACCGAATATTATTTTCTTTAAACAGATTCATATAAAAGTTATAGAAAGTAAAAGTTCGTTAGTTAGTCTTATTCCGCACTTTTTTCTAATTATTTATTTATTTATAAGAAATACTTAGGAAACGTTACAATTTTTTATCATAGCCTTGAAGCCTTATAATTTTTTTACCATTTAAAAAAAATAGTCCTTTTTAACAACGGTAATTTAAATCGTAGCATCGACGGGCCCACATAAACTCTTTTCAGCACCACCAAAGGGGCAGAGTTTCAGGCGCGTTTTGTCTTTGCCAGAACTTTGTAGCCATTATTGCGATAACACACGATGCCGATGGTTGGCTTTCCATTCCGCTCAAAAACAGCAATATTCTCTCTATATTTCACCTTCAGGTGAGATAAAATTGTAAGACCTTGTGAAACGTATTAGCCTCGAATTTTTGAGATTAAATCACTTATATCATATTGGCATTCATAAGGATTATCGTTGACGTACTGGTAAATGTCTTGTATTGATTTTTCGAAATCATGAGCGAATTCATTTTTGTTCTCCACAGTTTTGTTCGGTGAAGTACGTTTAAGAATGAAATTAGTTTTGCATTAAATCTGCGACCTTCTCGATTCGTTTTTTTAAGTCCGTATATTCAACACATTCGCTATGTCACTCATTTGAAACTACAAGTAGTGCGTCCCTAATCGAAGTATTTTTAATTGCATACAGTTTTCCAGGATGGTCCGGATATTTTTCGGCCCCAATAAAACAGCATTTATTCTGAAAATCAAAACTCACATGACTATTCATGGCGACTGGGACTGTACTTTGGCGGCGAGCTGTCTTCCTAAGGCTTTTGGAGTAATTTTTTTTCTGCAGTTTTGGTGAATTTTTACCGTAGCTACATTTTGCAAAATTGCTTTGTTGTCTTCACGCCCTCGTTCAGCACTTCCGGCAAGCAATGGATGAATCCCTCGTTCTTTGACCTCCACACTTTCACCAACATTTAGAGAATTTTTACAAATAAAACACGTGCTCAAAAAAAAGGTTTTGCAGATTGTATATTATAACGGGAAAGAGCTTAATAACAAACACCTAACACAGATATTTCTTACACAAAAAAACACACGTATATGATCTTTTACGTGGTTTAAAAAAAAATAAACCGTTTCTACTCGAAAAAAGTTATATGCGCAAGTTTAAGTTGAACTAGTACGATATTGAAGCTGTTTTTAGAATGAAACTAGGTTAAAACGACGATTTTGCAAATTTTTATTAGGGTTTAAACCATCGAATACCTATTTTATTTTTTAAGTAGGTACTCGTATCGTGCTAACTTCACATGACACTTTCACATTTCCAACCATCAAAATAGGTCTTCTTAATTAGATTTTTACTTGAACTGCCATTACTTTAGGTGTGTTCAGAAGCAATTTATTACAATAATAGCCCTAGCAGGATACTAGTTAGAAAATGCTTTAAATTAAGAAAGAGCTAGCAAACTGTTAAGTAGTATCATACTTATTCCTTAATACTAAGCTTTTTAAAGTTTTTTGCCATAGTTGTTAAGATTATTAAGCAGAAATTTTTTCGCACATATAAAACCCGCATAGATATACATATATGTATGATGTTAAGTGGCCAAATGAAAAGCTTAAAATGAGAACAATAGGAACCATACTCCAAATAAACGCATCGTTTCAAACTTGCATACAAAAATCGTGTTCACTCCTGTGTCCTGATTCAGATTTTATTTATTGAGCTGATTCTTCAAACACCCCACACCTACTTACATATATTTGTTGCATATTGTTGGTGGCAACACCAATATGAAAAATTAACAAGATACAAGCTTATGATACAAAATTTTAACCTTTTCTAAGTTTTTAATTCATAAATATCTCGGCTCCCGTTTTTCGTAATGGACTATTTTTTTTTGTAATTTATAAAAAATTAGCAGAAATTTATAAAAAAAAATCCAAAACTAAGAAAAATGTACCGTTAAATACAGTTTCTTTCCCAATAATTATGAAAAAAGGTATTAAAAGCAAGAAAAAAACGTTTAAGCCGACGGTAACTTTTTATCTTTTTGTTTAAGCAAATTGAATTAAACGCAAATTGAAAGACAATATCGTTAAAAATAATAAAGGTTTTAATTTTCTACTTTGCGACATACTGGGGCTGAGAAATTAATTAAAAGGAAAAATTATCATTAATTTATTGCTGTTTATTTTATTTATTTCTGTTGTTAGTCCCAGATCCAGAAATAAGGCCAGGGCATTTGCAATTTCATACTTAATCCCTTTGGTGAGTGTGATTTTTTTCCTTTTAAGTCTTAGTGGACATGCTTCTGATACTGTCTTGTTATATCAGCCTCACGCTTCTCACAATCCTTATTATATTTTATAACTAAAGCTCTTGAAAGATTTACAGTGGTGGTGTCTTCAGTAGCATTGATCAATTTCTATTTCTCGTTGAATGGCTAGCACTCAGTTAATGATTTCCTTGGCCTTAATCTCGAAGAATTTGAAATAGTTGGCAGATCAGCTGTTTCATCTGTCCCTTCGATATTGATACGAAGAATATTTGACAACCAAAGGTTAAATTTCGTGATGAAATAGTTTTTTTTTCTTGACATTTCATTCCATTTTGATTTAGTGACATCGATTTATGTCAATATTTTTGTAATACAGTTGTCTTTTACTCCGGTTATGAATTCGTATTTATTCGATGTTTGTTAAAAAGAAAAACTCTAATTAAATCGTTGTTAACTTCTGCCGCTCTAATTCTATTCCAACAAAACGAAAGATACTGTTCAGTTGCATTATGTAACATATAACTAAATACTTAAAGAAAACCTTTTATCCCATTATACATTCTCAATGCAATTGTTTACCTAACCTTCTTATTGCATGAATTAAAGAGATTTTTAAAAATCACTAATCTACTTAAACAAATCAGTCATAAAACTATAAATCTTAGGGCCCAGTTATATCTTTCATTGAAATGCATCATTGGCACAAATATGGAATGCTGACTTCATTTTTTTGACAAGTAAGTTATAGCAATCATTGAAAATTTGGTCTCAGTAAAAGATCCTGCCAGTGGCTGATTACAACCAATTCTATGCATTTGAGGTTAGAGTTGATCATTGAAAGAAAAACTGACATTTGCGAACAGAAAGAGAATCGAACACATTCAGTGGAACGATTGTGTTCCATATTAAAGAAACGAAAATCAACTGTTTATTGAAATTGATTTCTATCAGTGAAATAATAAAAGTGGGATTTAAAAGAAAGTTTAAATCAGAATTTTGTATTTTATAGAGTAAAAAAATTCTACTACTCATTACCTTCATTTACAATAAAAATGGGATTTAAAAAAAAGTTTAAATCAGAATTTTGTATTTTATAGAGTAAAAAAATTCTACTACTCATTACCTTCATTTTGGTACCAATCAAAGCCATTGTAGTTTGTTTGTTCGTCTTAAAAATGGGAATGAAAATTTTCAATGACGCCTTTCAATGATAGCTATAACTGGGGCCTTAGGCTTAAATAATAAAGCAGATAATTTTATGTATGGTTTTATGAAGATGGTTAACAATAAAACAGTTTTGTTTTTTTTTGATTTTATGAAGAGGAATATGGGCTGTCGAAAATAGGTTTGAAAATTTTAAAATCCTTATCACAATGCAAATTTTTTTACCTTTAAAATCAAGTTTATTGATATTTACTATAGTTTTCTTTACATGATAAAAAGTAATTGGCTCAGTGCATTAAAAAGAAAAACAAAATTAAAAGGTTTGTAGGCTGATTTCTGCTTGCTTTGCTACGGTTTGTATGATTGTACGGTTTGTATGATTATAATATATCAAATAAAAATAATTACTCAACAGGATAAATGAGATAGAACACTTTTCAATAGTTGTTGATTCGATAATAAAGGGCCCAGGCAGCTGTTTGATGTCTAATGCCCGATTTCACGAAGGACTTTTAAACATTTAACAGGCTTCTAAACCTTAAAATGAGATGTTTTGGTTTCACCAAGCGCTTTTAAATTAAACAAGCTTTTAAACACCCTTATAAACTAAATGCCCATTTTTCGCTCATTAAATTTTAAAAGTGTCATTGAAATGTCATCAGATGTAGATAACAACAATTGGTTATAGGTATAGCAGCTGAAATTATCGTTCTGTAAGGAAGTAGTGTTCAATTTTTGAAGATACAAAATAAATAAATTAATACTAAATATTTAAATGATTTGTTTCTTTATTTCGAAAAAAAATATTGATCGTCTTCATTCAATAATAAAGTGCAACACGAAGTTATTCGCTGAGAAAGAATATTCCCGGTTCACAGAAATACTTTATAAATGACTTCAAAATGTGGTTCCGACTTTCCAACGCATCTGTGGATGAGTTTGTTGAATATGTTTGGTCTTCATTTGGAACCAAAACAAACCCAACAATGCAATAAAAATAAATTAAGTGGTTATTACTTAACGATTTTATGCCACAGAATGTCAGAATCAGAATCTTTCCAAATATTTTGTGTGCATTTCTTTTTTTTTTAATTTCTTGGCATTTGTTTGAACACATAACGCTTTCTCATTTCTTCTCATACATTTCGCTTGTTAGAAAGAAAAAAGCAATTTATTTTTCCCAGGGATGTGAAGAGAACTCAATTTTAACAAAAAATTCCCCAAAATGTCCCTTTTATAGATTGGTGAAACTAAAAATTTTTAAGAGCCTGATAAAATTTAAGAGGATTTTTGATAAAAGTGCTTTTAGTGTTTGTTTATGAAATCGGCCATAAGAGCCACTAAAAAAATACTGGATGAAATCTTAAATTTATCACCGAATTAAGATTTTTAAACTTTGCCAAAATAAATCTTTTTTTTTTTGGTAATAGAGAAGAGATTTTCGAAAAATATGAACATAAATATAAAAATTACATCTTTGCAAATGCAAGTCAACAGTCTAACGAAGACTATTCCAAAATATTATATGTATAGGTGTCAATAGTTTGGAATGAATCTCATGCCAATAAAAATGTTAGGATATACGCTGTATAAAGACTGCACTACTTATTCGGAGACAGGAATTGTCCAATCACTTCTCCGAATAGATAAGGCTGAATATGTGCGATCGCCTCTGTTATGTCCGACGCCACCGCGCTATAATCCACACCAAACAGTAACTTTTCGATTACGCTTACCTAGAAAGCCTCGTGTGAGTTGTGAATTGAGTGTCGTCCCATGATCCCATACGACAATTGTGCTTGGTAATGCACCCATCAGTGCAAAAATGCGGCTCGTCGCTAAAGATGATTTTTCGGCCAAAATTGGGATCCTCTTCCAAACCGCTGCGAGGCCCAGCAAACAAACGACGTTGTCATGAACTTTTAGCTCCTGGGTCAGTTGGATCTTTTATACGGGTGTAGGGGCTTCTCGGCCGATCCTGCGTTCATTTGACGTACGAATATTGGCTGATTGATTACCAAACCGGTTGTCTCAAATTTTACCACGAAACGTTGAAGAGTTGACTGTGAGGGGCCATCCATCTACCGTAAAATTGGCGAAACGCGCGCAATGTTTACATTTACAAACACACACTGTGATACAAATGCAAAGATTTATCATTTGGACGTGCCATTTAATCGTGTAATTTCCCATAGTGATTTGGCATAAGTAACTGAATAATGACCAAGAGATTTGACAGATGTCACCTAAAGAACATGGCCGCCACATTCCGCCAAAACTTATACCAGTTGAAAAACACTTTACTATCTTAACGTGTTTTCAAAATTCTAAAACGATATATGTAGGTACTTCCTACTTGCGTTTGATAGAACTAATTTTGATAATGTTAAATTTAACAAATGGTCACATATAAGAAAATGTAATAAAAAAAGAAGGCATAATCTATTTCAACATATAAAAAATTAAGCAATCATCATTTATTGGAAAATAGCACCACAAAGAAAACCCAAAAAACAACCTGCTAAATAATTCTTGTTAAATTAATTGAACATATTCAAAAGTGCTCCTTTAAATGTGTTAACTCTGCAGTACCTACCTCCACTCTCTATCAAAGCTGGAAAATTTTATCTTAAACAATAAATCAGGTTACCAGATGGTGTAGGCATAAGGGGTACACCTAGTTCGTCCCCAAACACACTTTAAATTCAAATTATCAAAAAAAAAAAAAAAAAAAAAAACACACTTATCACAACCCAAACTAAAAACTTTCAGCCTAATTAGTAATTACTCGATTTAAAGGGAGCAAAATAATAAGAAACAACTTCGTCTTCCTCTTTTTATTGTTTTCATTTTTTATATTATTCCTAGATACCTACCTTGTTTAATATTGTAAATCCAAAATCTTAGCACTCAAAGGATGTGTAGGTATTTCCGCCTTTTTTGAATAGCAGCAACAAATCATGGAGAAAGAAAGGAAGGGATTTTATTTGGTATTATTATCCGCAGTCTATCGGAAACAAAGCGCAATTCAATAAGTGTAATTTAAAAAAAATAACACACACATAATTTAAAATGATTTTACAGATCCATGTCAGTCTTTTTTTGGAACATAGACACAATATGTTTTTTTCCTTTGAATCTTTGCTTGTGTATTGATATCTATAACAAATTCGTTATAACATCTACTTTC
This sequence comes from Philhelius festivus, assembly GCA_963931855.1. Classification (NCBI taxonomy): domain Eukaryota; kingdom Metazoa; phylum Arthropoda; class Insecta; order Diptera; family Syrphidae; genus Philhelius; species Philhelius festivus. Next base: position 90,531,797 of record OZ007555.1, read on the forward strand.
AATGTTCTTGAAAAACCTTTCACTATTTTTAATTTTATTATTATTTGTAGGATAGTAGATACACGAAGGGGGAACATTGATTTCTTTTGGTTATTATCTAATAAAACTCTGGACAGGTGAATATTTATATATAAAATAATTACACAAAAAGGTTTAAGAATTTAATTTCATTCTTAAATCCTGGGATACACACCGGAACTTTTTAACATAGCCGCCGGTTCCAATTGTTCAGTAAAAAAACCGTTCAGGATACACAGTACCATCCAAAATAAACCGGAGCAGACTGATAGTTATAAAAATCCAAAATAATAGAAGCAATGTCTTTACACAGTGTGAACATATCCAAGTGCAAGTATATTACACTCTCTAACCATATTTTAAAATTCCGAATTGCGAACAAAAAATTAAATGTAACTGTCAGTTACCGATATTACTGACTTAAAATTGTAACCTTTTTTATTAAATTTTCAACAACTATGTACCTATAAGGCTGACTCGAAAAACATCACGAACGAAGATTCTCTAACTATTCTCACGTATTTTTCAAATACTGCCCAAAACAAGAACACAATGAAATATTAACTTTATTCCGAATTTCCTGGGCTCGCGGATAGTGGGGTTAAATTGGAAACAAAATCTCACACAATCTTACATATGGTTAAGGGTAGTTATAGGCTGGGTTGGGCAAACCTTATATCCATTGGCCCACACTTTCACAATTCTATTAGTAACTATAGCAATACTATTTACTTATCGAGTCCGTAAGCCTATCCCCGGGATGACACGTCCATACAGTTTGAAAAGCCGGCAATGACTGAAACTGAAATGACTGAATCTTAAAATGTATCTTCTTTGCTCTGTAGCAGCAGACTCAGAGCTTCAGTGAAACATTTCCTTGTTTTTGTATGCCAATTTTGTATCTCTGGTGACTTTACTTGAAAATCATTCAACCTGACTCATATTGGAGGATTTTACTGGCAGACTCTCTTCGAAAAGCGTTGATAACATTTGTATGGGTGTTGCTGTTGTTGTATATTTTCTCTCTTGGCAAATATCTCGTCCTGCCTCTCTCCTACCCTTGGTCAGGTCGAAAAAGATACAAAATTCATAGAACACTTCTATGATAAAGGCCCGCCGAACCCACACAATGAAGATTTACAATTTATTTGCAACCCTGCCACCTGTCATCCAACACCCTATCAAATGGGTGGAGTAGAATGGAAATGCAGAAATTTAGCTCCATTCGGTTTTGTGTGTGCTTGCTGCTTGTAGCTTGTAGCATTCGTTCGTCTGCCTGAGAAATTGCAATTGCAACCCTATCGTCATCAGACAGCACATCACAAACCCATAACCTATAGAATAATCTGAATCAATGCTGGGAGATCACGGGAAAAATACCTTATTTTGGGAATTTCGAATTTAAAAAGGATAAAAGGAAAAATCTCACTTGTTTTGTAGGAAATTCATGTTTATATAATTAAATCCCAATAAAATGCAGGACTAAATCGCACGTATTTGCTCTTATGTAAATTACCTTGGAATCTAAAGATTGCATTTATTTAATCAGATGCAAATGTTCAAATGCATAAAATTTCAAGAATATATGAATTCATGCAAACAAAGTTTTATTAATAATATCATTTTATTATTAAGTTATTTTTTTATGCAGGGTGTCCGGTAATTCGTGTGCCATACTTTGGGATGTGATTCTTGGTCATATTCTAAGAAAAAAATTGTTCTGTACTTTTTTTAGAAGAAATATTAACCTTTAAAACTACGTTTAAATTGAACTGTTATGTTTTTAGGGTTGCCAGATATATTCAATTTTTAATGGTATTCAATTTTTCTTTCCCGAGCAAAATTTAGGCTTTGGGGTCAATTTTTTTTCAAAAAATTTACTACGCAAACATAAAGTTTTCTAAATTTTACCTGATGAAAAAAAAAACAATAATAAAAAAAACTCATAAATAAGTGCACCCAAAAACCCATACATTTTATGATACTTGGGAAAATATAAAACAGGTAAAAAGTCGAATTTTCGTTTTTTATCTACTTATATTGCAGCACTTTTTAGGTAATTTTTAAAACTGTGCACTCATGAAAAGGGTCAAAAATACTTACATATACTTACTTGACTTGCTATCAAAACTTTAATTACCTTACCTCTTTTCAGGGCGAGTTAAATTTGGGGTATGAATGTTCAATAGGTAAATTAACTAAATATGTGGTATAAAAGAATAGAAAAACAAATTCTTTCATCAGAAGTTAAGTCAGGATTATTATTGAATAAGAGCGCTTTTTGAAATGCCTTCATTTACGAGAGAAGAATACGCAGACATTTTATTCGTTTATGGGTTGCAATGCAAATTCAAGAAGAGCACAACGAAGATACCAGTAACTTTATCCTAACAGACAGTTTCCTTCTCGAAATGTTTTTGGAAATACCTTTCGAAGGCTTCGAGAAACTGGATCAGTTTTAATTACGACAATTTTAATTACTGGCAAGTGTTGAAATCGATCCAGTATCGAAATCGATTTCCAGTATACTGCATATATAAAATTTGTATCCAAATCACCATACACCTGTACAAGAACTGCTTTCCGATGATTTTGGAAAGAGACTCGTAACTGTAACTGTTAGTGAAAAGCTTGGATGACAACCAAAACCGAATTCTGTGGACAGACGAATCTCAGTTCACAAGAGATGGTGTGGCCGTGGCACGATGGTTGTGTGCTCGCCTGTCAACCTCATGATCACAGGTTCGATCCCTGCCGTCGTCTATGTCGTTTTAATTCCATTAAAACCTTCTACAAATTGTCATCAATGGGTTGCTGGTTTATTCATTGCATGTTGTTCAGGCATAACGCTAACAACATGTAATTGAGTTAAACTAGTATGCCCAACAAGGATGAACACGAATAAAATAATGTGAATTATAAGCGACATAGAAATAAGACACGGCATTTCTCCGCTTTAGCTCAGCCGCCATCCCTGGAGATAAAAATATCTGAGACAACCACCCACAGTCTCAGAACATCTTTCCTATCCTTCTTTCTCTTCATTAATTTCACGCCCGCGCTGTGTTGAAACATTTAAAGGGTAATCATAATCCCTTGATCGCGGGTAGAATAAAAAAAAAAAAAAAAGATGGTATTACGATTTTCCATAATCTCCATGGGCTTCAAGCAATCCACTTTCAAGATTGCAAAGATCTTTTCAGCACAGATTCAGTAACAATATGTGGGCGTGGGCAGTTGTAATTGGAAATAAATTAATCGGGCCTTTCAAATCACACCCCGACTTAATTCTACGAAATATCTGGAGTTTTTACAAAATAATCTACCAGACCTATGGAGGATGTACCACTGCTTCAACTAGCTTCATCATATTCCCAACAAGATGGTGCTCCAGGTCATTATGGTAGTGAAGTTAAGAATTTGCTGGATGAATAATGCGGTGATCGATTGACAGGCCGAAATGGATCATTCCACTGGCTCGCAAGATCTCCCGGTACTGGATTTTTTTTTGTATGGGGACGAATGAAAAAAACCGTTTACTTATCTGAAATAACAACTTTAACTGAATTAGAACAACATATCTCCGAAGGGTCACAAAAGTGAGGCAAGAGTTATCGAGAATAAACATTCAAAATGAAATCCAAAAACGGGCTCTAGCATGCATTCAAAACCCAGGAGGGCACTTTGAGTACTTATTATGACTCTATTTTTTTGTATATAAAATTAAAAATTACTCAGGTCAAAAAAAACTTTTTTTTAATTTTACCTGTTTTAGGTTTTCCCAAGTGTCATCAAATGTATGGGTTTTGGGATCACCTATTTACGATTTTTTTTTTATTATTGTTTTGTTCATCAGGTAAAAATAAGAAAACTCTATGTTTATTATATTACGTATTTTTTGAAAAAAAAAATTAACCTCAAAGTCAAAATTTTGCACGGGCAAGAAAAATTGAACACCATTTAAAATTGAATATATGGCAATCCTTAAAACATATCAGCTTAATTTAAACGTAGTTTTAAAAGTTAGTATTTCTACTAAGAAAAAGCCTAAAATGAGGTCCCTACCACTAGCACTGACAGAGAAATTGACCTTAAATGGGTCAGGGTACACCAAAGTTGGCCTTTTTTAAATCGTCAAAAGATGATGTCAAAGTTGAAAACCGGACTTTACTGTAGAACAATTTTTTTCTTAGAATATGACCAAGAATCACATTCTAAAGTATGGCACACGAATTACCGGACACCCTGTATAACAAATACACTTATATTTTTTCAAGATAAAATATAATCCTTAAACTATATTTTGTCTCTAAGAACTTAAGCTTGATACACGTTTTTCTTAAATTAAAGAAGTTCTGATAAAAAAAAATAATCTATGTTAGTATTGTACATAACTAAAGCACAAAATTAATTTCAGCAATTTGGAAAAGTTGCCATGGTATGAGTCTGTTCATGGTGAATTCACAAACCAAACTAAAATCAAAAGAACCGCTAAGATAGGAAACACTAGCCGTGTTTTTTTGGAAAAGTTATCCGTAACACAGTAGGATTGTATATGAATAACAAGTACAACATCACTGCCGATAAAAGGAGAAGTGAAATCCTGCTGCGGATAGAGATTTGACGTTTATTCGAATATCGGCAGTGATCCTAATGCGGATGTTGTATTTGTTATTCATATAAAATCCTGCTGTACTACTGATAACTTTTCCAAAAAAAACACGGCTACTGTTGCTAATTTAAAGGTCTTCTAAAAACACCCTTAGTGGTTTCTAATTACAAAGAAAGCACTCAATTTTAACTATCTGCTCCATAAATTTTTAAAGTTATGTTCCAAGAGACATAACTTCCGCTTCTTCTGAAAAAGGAAACGAAACTTTGAAATTTGTATTATTGAATAATATTAATTTTTAAAGTAAAATAAAATACAGGTGTGAATGTTCCATAAAAAAAAAGTTATGTGTGAAATAAGAGAGAAAAAGGAATCGTTTGTGTCACAAAAGGGGAATTTTCGGATTACTTGAAGGAATTTTTCTGAAAATGTCACTCAGCACTGATGCAAAAAATCATCTCCATATGAGCCAAAGCCAGGCAGTAGTGCATTCAAAAATTCGAAAAGTGCGTACCTATATGCAAACAAATGTATTTACCTATACATATACTACAATATTGGCAACGGGACTATGTATGTATGTATAATATTAATGATATACCCGGCGCACAGTGGAATGTAAGACTAAAAAAGGAGACATCGTTCTGTATCTTTGGAATAGTACATGCAGTGATATAATTGAATTATTTACAATTTTGTTTCCTAAATGTCAAAGATTGAAAAATAATAGAAATTAGCAAGATGTCGGTCAGATAATGGAAAGAAGGATAATAAAGGAATGGATTTAAGGTGAACTTGATACCGTTCCGATGCAAGCTCTACAGTATAATTATAGTAATCGATAGCTGACTTAAGAAAATATTATTAACCAATCAAAAGCAGCATTCCGATTCATCAAGAGAATTCAAGTAAAAAAAGAAATTGCAAAAAAAAAGAGTTCAAATAAGAATTCGAGAAAGTTATTACCAAAAAGTTGTATTATACCTATACATTTTTCACTTTTTTACAAACGTTTATTTTTGGAAGTAAATATTGATATTGAATGCAATATTTTAATGGTAAAAACATCTTTTATTTTTGTTTTAGATCTGTGATGTAATGCGAATGTACTTGCGAATGGTGAAAGTTCCGAACACAAAGATTTCGAATCAACTCCACTGAAACGCAGGTTCTATATAAACCAGTTCAATCTGCATACATTCTCACTTAAGTGAGAGACCACTGTTTATATTCTCTATATCCACTTTTTAATTGGAACTTATACTTATTGGTGTTCTGCACTTCTCTTGGATAAAACCTTACTAATATTTTTTTTAAATTCAAATTTAAAGACTTAATATTTGTTTCAAACGTCTTTCTCAAGATATTTAAACAAATATACAAACATTTTATTGAAACGTCTTTTTAAAAATATTTCATAAAAGAAAAAATATTACAAAGAAACACACCCGAAGCGTCACAACGTAATAAAAAAACAACTAACAAATTTTTACCTAAGAAGTAATTTGAGGCAGCTTCCACAAAAAATGGCTGGGATGAGGCTGACAAATATATAACCTTAACCCTTGCTCTTAAAGGAACAGCTGCCGAGTTATTGCAAACCATACCAGCAGATAAGAGCGGCGACTTTAATTTCTTGGTTGAGGCTATAGACAAACGCTTTGGCAATAGCCATATGAAAGAAGTCTTCAAGGTACAACTCAATTCCAGATTTCAGAAGAGGGGCGAAACGCTACAACAGCTCCAAGCGGACATTGAAAGGCTTGTTCATCATGCATATCCAGATGTTGGAGAGGAAATCTGTAACCAGTTTGCAGTTGAGGCATTTGTTCGCGCCATTTCCGACATACATATTCAAAACACAACACCAATAGCTACCGTCTAAGAACTGCCACAGGAGAAGCAGCTAGGGTCTATGGTGAAGTCCGTCTTAGAATTCGAATTGCAGATCTAGAATTCTCACACAAATTTTTGGTAGCAGATACATATACTTATGTGACGAATGCATCATCGGAATGGCCAAACAAGGACTTCAAGTGTCCTTGGGCGTCACCAATGGACGGAAGTACACGGTCTTGTGTTGACTACCACAGGTTGAATGACGTGACCAAGAAAAACAGCTATGCCCTGCCAAGAATCAGTGACACATTAGATGCGATGGAAGGAGCACATTGGTTTTTAATACTGGACTTGAAAAGTGGATATTGGCAAGTTGAAATTCAGTCTGAAGATCGAGAAAAGACAACGTTCTCCACAGGTAATGGGCTCTGGCAATTCAAGGTTATGCCGTTTGGTCTTTGCAACGCTTCGACAACATTTGAGCGTCTGATGGAGTGCGTCCTTCAAGGCCTGACGTGGAAAACTTGCCTCGTCTACTTGGATGATGTTATCGTTTATGGAAAAACATACGATCAACACTGTAAGAACCTAAGGGGTGTATTCCAGAGACTTCGAGAGGCTAACCTTAAACTGAACCCAGAAAAATGTGCACTATTCAAGACTGAAGTGAAGTATTTGGGACATATCATCTCGTCCCAAGGAATCAAGACTGATCCTGCAAAAGTTGACACGGTCAAAAATTGGCCAAAATCCCAAGATAAACATAAACTACGAAGTTTTCTTGGTCTTGCTACTTATTACAGACGTTTTGTTAAGAACTTTGCCGGAATTTCGAAGAATTTGCATCAGCTTACGGAAAAGAACAAGCAGTTTAGATGGTCAGGTGAGTGTGAAAAAGCTTTCCAAGAACTGAAATACCGTCTATGCTTTGTTCCGGTGCTGATCTATCCGACTCCAGGCAAGTCTTTTATCATCGATGCTGATGCAAGCAACGTGGGAGTCGGCGCTGTTCTGTCACAAGTGCACAATGGCGAAGAAAAGGTTGTCGCCTATTTCAGAAAAGTACTGTCGAAGACCGAAAGGAACTACTGTGTGACCAGAAGAGAACTCTTGGCACTCATCTTGGCAACGAAACACTTCCACAAATATTTCTATGGACAGAAGTTTTTTCTACGAACCGATTATGGTGCTCTTAACTGGTTATTGAACTTCAAGAACCCAGAAGGACAAGTCGCAAGGCGGATAGAAAGACTGCAGACTTACGATTACGAAATTCAACACCGAAGGGGAAAGCTGCACTCAAATGCCGACGCGCTATCCCGAAGACCTTGTAAAATAGATTGGAAGCATTGCAGGCGACAAGAAGAAAAGGAATCCATCAACACTCTGCGAATAAGGGCTGATCTCATTTGTGGATGGAGCAATGTAGAAATAAGATCTGCTCAACAAGAAGACCCCGACATTAAACCTCTTCTCGCATGGAAGGAATATGAAGAAAAACCCGCATGGAATGACATTTCCGATAGGAGTCCAATTTTAAAGGCCTATTGGGCACAATGGGACTCACATCATGTGCAAGAATGTGTTCTTCGGCGAAAATGGGAGTCCGTTGATGGTAAATCCTATGTGATGCAGCTTGTGTTGACTCAATCAAAAATTAAAGAGGTTCTTCGAGAAATGCATGATCGACCTTCAGGAGGCCATTTGGGAGTCAACAAGACGTTAGAAAAAGTGAGACAACGATTCTACTGGTTGCATGTAAGAGACGAAGTTAAAAAGTGGTGCCGAAATTGTGACACTTGTGCTGCAACCAAAGGACCTGGTAGAAAACTGCAAGGAAAAATGATGCAATATAATGTTGGCTCACCGTTTGAAAGGATTGCTGTTGATGTAGCTGGGCCATTTCCGGAAACGAATGATGGAAACAAATACATTCTGGTGGTAATGGATTACTTCAGCAAATGGCCTGAGGCATATGCTTTCCCGAACCAAGAAGCCCAGATCGTGGCCGACCAGATTGTGTTTAACTGGGCATGCCTATGGAGCTTCATTCCGACCAAGGAAGGAACTTCGAGTCGAACATATTCGAAGAGGTCTGCGCGTTTCTTGGCACTAAGAAAACGAGAACCACACCACTTCACCCGCAATATGATGGAATGTTCGAGAGATTCAACAGGACCTTAAAAGAGCACCCAACTACGTCGTAGGCGACTACCAAAGAAACTGTGATAGGTACATACCACTATTTTTGATGGCCTACCGAAGTGCAATCCATAGCTCAACAGGACAATAACCATCTGAAATCCTGTTCGGAAGAAGCATACTACCTAGTGAGATAAGATTTAGACATCCATCAGAAGAGTCTCAGGAAACTGGGGATTACGTGAGTGACCTAAAAGAGAGCTAGGCTTTCTCCGCCGATGCAAGAAGTTTTTTACCCCATCTGATCTGGTTGTTATATATATAAAGCCTTTAGTCTGTAACGTAACTAATAAGATGCTGATGATAGATCCAGATGGTCGTTACGGATTTCCATGCCTGATTTTTTTTTTTCTTAAGAAGCGAGGCCTCTTTAGTTTCAATAGCTATAGTGTCGAAGGTCCTGATTTTACTTTTATAATATGGAGGGAGAGCTTAGGTGAATTAGCTCTCGGAAGAAGCCCGCCCACATACCACCACCTTGGGATCCATAGATCGTAGGATGTGGTATATCAATGGTTATCACGTCCTCTAGTTTTGTAATAACCCCTAATTAGCTTCAATCAAAACAAATATTAAGGCATCGTTTATCTCACCTGATGTTTCCAGAAAATATTAAATACTTACTATGCATTTCTATTTCCAAATCATAGCAAAAAAATCCGATCCGTTAAAATTCGGTACAATAAAAAAACCAAAACTCAAAAAAAAAAAATGCACGACTGGGTCGCACGAACTTGCTCCTATGTAATCGACTAGGAATTTTAAAAACGAATGTTATTAGAGAAAACTGTTCATAAGGATAAAATTAATTTTAAAATTCTTTTAGTAGTAAGAGACAAAAACAGAATGCTATGCAAATATGAATTTATGCAAGAACAAAAATTAAAAGTCCTTGTAGTGGTTTCTTTAAAAGAAGCTTTTATATACAAACTTTTTAAAAGCTTTTTAAGAAAAAATTTTGGTACGCCAATTTTAAGTTTTTATTATTGTTGGAATAAAAAAGAAAAAAATAGATTTTTTTTTTTCAAAAATTCAAAAAATATTTATTTTAAAGTTTTGAAATGCAATGTGTTTTAGACTTTTTAGAAGGTTTACTATAAAAATTTTCATTAAGATCCGTTATGTAGATAATGAGAAATTAAAAATTCGAAAAAATGGTTCTATGGTAGGTACAAGCTCAAATTCAAATTTTTTTTATTAAATTAAAGATCGTAAAAATTAATTGAAAGAAAAAAAATTTTATCAAAATTCTAGGTGCCGTTTTCGAGAAAAAATCGATTTTTGAAAACCATTTTTTTTAATTTTTTAGCATTTGTATGGTAGGTACCTTTATTTTTGGGTAAAATAAAAATTTTTTTCTCACATTTTGTAGATTATATTGGGAAACTTTTATTTATCAAGTTTAAAAAAAATCTAGCATGGGGTTTTCGAAATATTGAGTTTTGAAATAAAAATTTTGAAGTTTTTTTTAAAAATCCAAAAATCCAAAAAAATTTTTGAAAATTTGAGTACACAATTCTATTCGTATTTTTGGGGACCTTTAGCAAAAAAAAATGATCAAAATCGGTTGAACCGTTCTTGAGCAAATCAAAAACAAAAAAAATGGTTCCATGGGGGGTACCCTCAATAACCATTTTTCGGAAAAATTTTTTCAACTGTTACCTAGCTTTAATTAAATGAAATTTTTATTTTTTAAATCTGTCGAACAGTTTTTGAGAAAAAAAATGTTTATAAAATCTCGAAAAAAATTCGTATGGCAGGTACCGTTATTTTTGGTCTTAAAAAAAAAAAAAGAAAAAAACGTGTGGGGGGAAAAAATTGAAAATGATATCTACCAAGTTTAAAGAAAATCAGCCCAGCCGTTTAGCCTGTACTCTGACAGACAGACAGACAGACAGACAGACAGAATTGCGAAACCCACTTTTTTAGTCTTCGCTATCATCGTAATGTCAACTTTGATCGAAATCTCGAGTTCAATTTTTTTTACGAATGCATAACTTGCCTTATAGTACCTATAAGTCGCAAGTAAAAACAATTGTATGAAAGCAAAGTTTCTTATACCAACGTTGATTCGATATCATCATCTTAGGTCCAAACCATCACATCCACCTACACAATCTTTAAGCGCAGAAAATCATTATATACTCGTAATCCATTCTAATCCCAAAACAATAATATGAAAGGAACATCCATTACCAATTCTTACTCAGTAGAATTTAAAACTCGTTTGTTGTTTGTTGTTTCTTATCTCTCGTAACAATATATGATATTTATTGAATAATAAAAAAAAAACAAAAGGAAAATGATGAATTTTAAGGAAAATGTATATCGAAATACGTTACTAAAAAAATAAATTTTTATATGTAATCAAACATTCTAAATTATTATTATTTTAATAAAATAGTAGGAAAATAAATATAAGCAAAAATAAAAATTCAAAAAAATGTCAATTTTACATTTGTACATTTGGCGAAATTCTTCTCTCTTGCTCACTAAATCCATATGTCAAAAACAAAATTTAACTATATTACAGCATCAAAATTATTTATCTACAATTTATCTCCAATTCTACAGTGAGGAGAAAAAAAAATACTGTGATTCATCGACAACTTAAAATTTATAAACTTCAAATTTTATTGTGTACCACATAAAAATTTCTCGTAGAAATAGAATAGAAAAAAAAAAGTACACAAAAAGAAACAAACTTCTTAGAGTAAAAAAAAAAAATAAATCGGCTGCAGATGTCATGTCGTCGTGAAGATAATGGAAAGAGGGGTAATATCGTTGATACAGACGAGGTAGGGTTGCAGAGTATTTCCAGATGATCAATTAATCGTGGAAATTGATGAGTTTCCTCTAATGGAACATAAAATATTTAGGAAGAGGTCCTTCTTTATGTGTCTTTTTTTCATAATTTTGAATTCTATTATCGGCTTGTTATTTTTTCGTTTTCATCACTTATTTTTTTAATGTACTGTTAATAATGTTAAGATTGCTGGGGAAGCTCATGGGTTGGTGGCGTTATGAATGACGTCACTAGATAGATTTATTTTTTTCTTTTATTTTTTTTTCACATGTACATATGTCACATGGAGTTCTTTTTCTTGTGTTTTTTTAGAAATTTTAGGGTCTACTGAGTTTATCTAGTTAGACTCATTTTTTTTATTGATCACTCAATACTTTTTTTATGACAATAATGAAACTGTACCGCGTGAACTTTTTTTTCTTTTATTATATGGTGCGCTTTTTTTTTTTGGTCTTAAATATTTTTTTTTGCTACTGGACCGATTAATGATTAATTTTTAGTTTTTGTCGATATAGAATAATTTATGATTCACGATAAAAATCCAAAATGTAAATTTTTTTCGTTTACAGAAATTTACGACTGAACTTAATCATCAGTTTTCCGTCCGCAAAAAAAAAACAACACTCTCTTAAAATGCAGTATTATCGCCGATTCACCAAAAAGCAAAAGAGAGCCCGAGCCAGACCTCGGGGTTCCTTATATAGGGTTTTTAAATGCTCTCCTCGTATGCAATGAGTTCCACAATCCAAACAAAAATGGCTCTTCCGGTAATCCGATATCTCAAGAGATTTTGACCAAAAAAATAGCTAATTATGCTTCAAGATCAGATATTAATTTTTAAAGTTAAGATGTGATATCTTTTATAAATTTTGATCTGAATTCCTCTATATTTGGGAAATCGGAAGTCTTCCATTACCGCACACATTTACATCTTTGCATGGGTATTAGTAACTTGCAGATGAATAAAACATTTGACTCTCTCTCTAAGAGGTCTCTGCATTTATTTTTTTCGGAGTCGAAAATATCTCCTAATTTGACATTTTTTTCTCAACATTACACTACATTATCGGCCTCTAAAGGGGATGTATTTGAGATTTAAAATAAAACTAATAAGAAAAGATATTGGTATGTGTAAATAAACTTTAACCAATTTCTTCGAAAAGAAATAGTACGTATACGCCATACGTTATTTTAAGAACTATAAATTTAAAAAAAGTGTTTCCTACAAGTCTTCCGAAGCTTGAGTACAATTCCCATATCTTGGTAGGTGCTCCAAAAACCCACTTGAGTCTCTTAGACAGAATTCAAAATAGAGCTATAAAAATGATAGGTGACCGTTGTCTTACTGAAACATTTGTATCACTCGAGCACCGCCGCAATGTTTTATGTCTCTCATCATCTTACCTCTATTTTCATAAACAGTGCTCTAGTGAAATTGCCAGTTGTGTTGCTCCCCTGAAACAATTCAACCGTTATACCCGTACTTCTAAGAATGCTCATCAGTTTACCCTTGAGCCCAATTTTGGACTTACTGTCAAGTATAGAGATTCTTTTTTTAGCCGCACTACACGAATGTGGCATGCTTTACCTGGCTCAATATTTCCCACTCATTTTAATGTTCAGAGATTCAAAACCAATGTGCATCGGTATCTCCTTTCTAATCCTATCCCATTTTTCTAATTGGTCGCACCATGTTTATCATTATAAGGGTAATCATAACCCCTTGAGTGCGCGTATAATATAAAAAAAAAATGACATCCACGAAAGGACCAGGACTAGAATGAGCGCTTACAGCGATCGGATGAAGACAAAAGGTACGTGGCAAGAGATTCCAAATAGGAGAGCGTGGATGGCTGTATAATCCACGCATCGTCAAAAGGGATTGTCGCCGACACTTCAACAAAACTGGGAACGCCCTTAACAGTCGTCACGAAAATCAATGATGTCGCTTACTGAATTCCAAGAGGGTCAAGAGGAAAGTTAAAAGTTGTGCATAGCGATCGAGTGCATCGATACAGTGGCGAAGCTGGAGATAGAGTTGTTCGGGACGAACAATCTTAAGAAGAGGGCAATGTTACGCACACACCGACACAGAGCTTTATACTCCTTCAGCAACATTTGTTGGAAAATGTCATATGTATTTCCCCTTATTCCAAACAAGTAGAACATTATAAGACGAGAACCTTCGCGATTTAGTTTCTAGCACAACTAAGTTGAGTATATAAGAGTGTTTACGGTGAGCACAGGACAGTTTATTTTTGATTATGAAAGTGTGCATTTAATATGTCGTAAATAAAATCCACATTTGTGGTTTCACGTGCGTAAGTGATGTGAGTATAGATGAAGTCGATTATTATCATCACACGAATCAAACTCTGTCATGGGAAAATCACGTTTCTTGTGCTTTGGGTAAAACATACGCTGCATTGCGGGTTTTACATACAACTGGAAGCTGTCTGCCTGTGCATACAAAAATGATAATTGCAAAACCCCTTGTTCTTCCTATTCTTCTTTACGGCAGTTTGATTTTCTGCTGTTTAGACAGCAGAAGTAAAAGAAAACTAGATGTTGCATTCAACAATATTGCTCGCTTCGTATATGGTCTAAATCGGTTTGACCATGTTTCTATAGATATGCAAATTGTATCTTAAATATGTCCTTGGGAAATTTTCTTGATTTCCAAGCTCTAGTGTTCTTATTTAAGCTAATGCAGAACAAAGTTCCTGAGTATCTTTTTGAGAAACTTATATTTCCAACATCAGAGAGAAGTAAAATCTTGATTAGACCTAATTTTAATTACCTCAACTCAAAGCGACAGTTCTTTGTGCACACAGTGGGTCTTTGGAATTCCCTGCCTGTCAGCCTGAGAAGACTTAACAACTGCAAATCCCTTGAAAGTTCCTTTAAAATCCATTTCAGAAGCTAAAATCATTATTCAAGTAAGCTTTACAGTTTCTTTAACTTTGCCACTGCTTAAGTTTTTTTTTCTAGTTTTTATTACGAGTAATATTCCATTTACTTAGTTTAATTAATATATAGTTTTTCTTTTTAATTCAGTTTATACCCGAATATGTAGAAAGTATAAAAAACTAGCGGCCCGGTACGTGCTTCGCTACGTATAAAGTGAAATAATAAAACAATTTAATTGTAACATCAAATTATTCATTTATTCAAACAAAAAAATATTTTATTAATTGCTAGCTATTTTAAAACTTAATCCAAAACATTTGTATAAACAATATTTTTTGTTTTTCCATATCAGTTGGAATCGTAAGGATACGCGGTATCAAACAAACTTCTCCTTTTGATTTAGCAGTTAGGATCGTAGCTTCAATCAAATTTGGCAATAACTTTTTCACTGCCAATCTGGTGCCATTACACAGTTTTGGTGGATTAATATTTCGCAACAATATAATCAAAGAACCAACTTTCAGATTCAAGCAATGCGGTGGTATACCGGCCGGTTCCAATGAAGTTAAAAATTCAATTGGATAATTCATCTTGATACATGACACTGTCAGTTGGCAACTGGCAGTTTCGCTTGAATTTGAAAACTATTGGCATTGATATGAATGTTCTTGGGTGCTAAAATGGCGCGTTTTCTCAACCAATCATAATTTCTGTAATTCTGAAGAATATTCGGAAAAACACATTCAATCAATTCATCTATCGATTGCGCAATTGTACAAAAATTGTTTGGTACAGCGATCAATCCGTTGGTACTGTCGATTTATATTTTGCCATCATCAATTTCTAACAATTGTTTGGAAAATTCATGGGCAGTAGATCATTTTGTAGGTGAATACGCATATTAATGTTCAGTGTCAATTTTTGTACATATGTACTGTACATATCTCCAAAGAATTGATGACTTCAAACAGGCATTTATTTCATCAGCAGGAGTTGATCGAGGAATGACAGGCAATATTTGACGAAAATCCCCTGACAGTATTATCAAAGCACCACCAAAAAGCTGTTGATTACCACGTAAATCTTGTATTGTTCGATTAAATGCTTCTAGTGATTTTTTATTCGCCATTGTACATTCATCCCATAAAATAATTGACGTTAATCGCAGAACTTTTGCCATAGCAGAATTTCTCGAAATATTGCAAGTTGTAGTTTCAATCACTTGTGCATTCAATGGATATTTTAATGTAGTGTGCAAAAATTAGGTGCGTTTTATTATACACAAATCTATCTGGATCCGGATCTGGATCTTCCCTTGAAAATAAAACGATACGGATCTTAGTGACAGCAGTGTTATAAGCCCGTCTCTTTTTATCCTTGGGCTTGTAAATTTTCAATTATTTCTTGTGTCTTTTCTTTACACTATAGATTACACTACTTTCCCATAAAAAGCCAACTACTCGCCAGTGTAATAACTGATTTTTGGATCTTTGAAATAGATACCGATAGAAAACAGGATCCCAAATTGTTTTTGTAATACATGTTAAAACTTAATCCAGATCCGGATCCAGATAGATTTGTGAATAATAAAACGCACCTAATGTATCCGTACATACTATAATTAATTTGACTGTTGTAATTAAAAGCAGCACGCATCATTTCAGCCAAAGGAGCACGACGTATTCGTGATCGCCGTGCAAGATTCAGTACAGGTACAGGGTCAACAGATCTATTTCGTGCATTACGTTCACGCTGCGATGCATAAGCATGTGCGCGTTCATCTGCAGTCTGTGATCGTCTAGTAATGCCACATCATTTGCATTACGCGTTCGCCGACCTATATTTGCTCGCCCGGCTCGTGGCATTATTCCTTCATATAAAAAAGAATAAATCAAATTAAAAACAAATTGCTACATTAATAGTGGTGTATCAGTATCGCTAAAAAACTGAGAAAAGTACACGCACACATATACATAGTACATTTGAACGATTCAATTTGACAGCACAATCCATATATGAAAAAATTTTCAATTTGACAGCAAAATCTCCACTAACAAAATGATCCGACATTTATTGAATTCATTTGTTACAAAAAATGTGATAAATGAAGAACCGCTCGACCGATTTTGTGCAAACTTCACATAAACCATCTACTACATAGTCCGAACAAAGCCTAAACATTTGGTTCGGATAGGTGAGCCCGTTCTTGAGTTATAAAAACACAACGAAAAGTGGCATTGATTTTTATATATATAGATAAGACACTATGTTTTAATATACTTATGTTTTGAAATCAATAAATACAAAATTCAAATACACGAAAGATTACGCAGGACAAATCGAACAAACTTACGTTGGACAGCTTCGATCCTTTTAATTTGAGTAATTTGATATATGGACCAAACCTGATATGCATATTCTAGGATGGGTCGAACAAATGAAATGAAAAGATTTTGTTGTAAAGAACAAATATACAGGGTGATTTGCATAAGGTGTGACAAAAAGCTAGGGCGTGTAGGTTGGACTTAGACAAGAAAAAAATTGTGTTCTATTTCCCCCCGTTTAGGCGGGAGAGGCAATTTAAGAAAAAAATCACTTAAAACAGAGACCTACAGAGTAATGCTATAGCATTTTGAAAAGCCAGAAATACATTCTTTAAATTTGTTTTTAAATAAAGTTGTTCGAGTGAATAGTTTTTGAAAAATTAATTTTCAAAATCAAAATTTTGAAAAAAAAATGAAAAAAATTTTTTTAAACAATTTTTTTTTCATTAATTTATTTAATTTATTAATTTTTGATCAAACACAAGAAACCGGATGTCAAAATGTTTTGTGGTTTTTGAGAAAATCAAAAATAACAAAAACTACTTTTGTTCTAAGAAAAGCCTTTTGTTTTAGTTTTTTCGTTTTTGGATTCTTAGGTGAATTTACGATTGAAAGTATTAACTTTCTTTTAACTATTTTTTTAATTATCGTCTTATAAGCACACAATAATGTGACAAAGTACTGGATTAACACATTTTTTCATTGAGAACACCTGCGTGAGAGCATTGGATTAATATTGACCTGCGAATGTTTTTTAAATAATGCAACGTTACACACCCTAACTAGTGACTTCGAACTATGTGTACGAAGTGGAAATAGAATCTTTGGAACAACTGAAACAACGGATTGAAGTGGCTGGAGTCAAATTACAGGAAAATTTATCAAGTATAAATTTATGTGCAGCAATAAGAAGGCGCTATAATCTTTGCCTTCTACAAAATGGGATCATATCGAAAATTTTTTGTAATAAGCTTTAGTTAAAAAATAGTTAAAAATTTAAAAAAACAGTAATTATGTATTTTATCTAAATATGCATGTATTTCTTATTTTAATTGATTTCAAGATTCAGGAACATTTTTGTTCTTATTTCGCAATTGCATTTTTCTGTCACTAGTTAGGGTGTGTAACGTGTTCTCAATGAAAAAATGTGTTAATCCAGTTCTTTGTCACTTTATTGTATGCTTATAAGACGATAATTAAAAAAATAGTAAAAAGAAAGCTAATCCTTTCAATCGTAAATTCACCTAAGAATCCAAAAACGAAAAAACTAAAATAAAAGGCTTTTCTTAGAACAAAAGTATTTTTTGTTATTTTTGATTTTCTCAAAAACCACAAAACATTTTGACATCCGGTTTTTTGCGTTTGATCAAAAATTAATAAAAGCATTGAGTATTGAATAAAAAAATAATACTTAATTACGTAAAATTTTGAAAAAAAAATTTTCATTTTTTTTTTCAAAATTTTGATTTTGAAAATTAATTTTTCAAAAACTATTCACTCGAACAACTTTATTTAAAAACAAATTTAAAGAATATATTTCTGGCTTTTCAAAATGCTATAGCATTACTCTGTAGGTATCACCGTTATTTTTTAATAGTTTTTTTTCTGTTTTAAGTGATTTTTTTCTTAAATTGCCCCTCCCGCCTAAACGGGGGGAAATAGACCCCCCCTCCTATACGATTTTTTTCTTGTCTAAGTCCAACCTACACGCCCTAGCTTTTTGTCACACCTTATGCAAATCACCCTGTATAAGCAGTTGAAACGCGTTAAAAAATGCTCATGTCATCCCCATATTTTGATACAGCACAGACGAGAACTTAGACAACATCGTTGATAGCGAAGATGAACACCATTGGAATAAGGTGTGTCCTGAAGGTGCATTAAAAGGAAGAGAAAAAATTTATCACCGGACAGCATATTTTCTATCAGTCATATATGAATTCAACAACAAGATAAAGAGTGTAGGAAACCCATGCAATTTAATTTAAAGATGACTATATTACTTAATATTTTGTCGAAGGCTTTACCCGGTAAATATCACATTGACTTCATCCCCATCGACCATTGAGCATAGAACATGTGAAACAAATTCAACTAAATTCATTGTTATAGATCTACGCGATACAGAACTATGTTGTTCGGGGGAAAGAATTGATTTACAGTGGAAAGAAAGACTTTCGTATTATAACGCTTTCGAACATTTTTGGAATGCATGATAGTTTAGCTATAAGGTGATAATTTGAAAATTTGAAACATTATTTTTTGGTACCTTCTTGTGGATAGGAACTATGTAAAAAACTTTCCATGCGGTTGAGGAATGGTACCTTGCAAAATGTATGGTGTAAATAGGTCAGCCACATGGCTGAATAAAGGCATTTATGCATTTTTTTAGGATGATTTCCAAAACTCCATCTGGTCCTGTGGACATGTCATCTTTAAGCTTTTCAATTTTGTTTTTTTTTTTTTTCATATCTGGTAGAATATCCGGAGTTATAAATATGGATTCAGAAGAATTCTTTAAGTAGCGGAAATATTGGGTATCTGGTTCAATGTCGCAATCAGTTAAAGATTGTTTGAAAAAATTTGCAAAGAAATTGGTTATTAAGGTTGGATCGGACGAAGAATTCCCATTATATGTATGTTAGGGAGGATGGGAAGCCATCGAATTTTCTTTTAATACACATGAATTCAAGGAAAATTTGTACCTACGTGGAATAAAAGGAACAGAATGCTCAAAACAGATGAAAATTTGAGTGTAGAAAGTCAATTGAAATATGAGCAAAGTTACACGAGTTTGCTGAGAAGCATGTTTAACTCTCGAAAGTTGGTTTCAAGAAAGTTTAAAAAAATATTCGGGTACAATGGCAGCATAATATTTTGATAATTTTAGAAAATGGTAGATGATTTAGTACGCAGCCCTCTTACAATTCGATAATTTTTTGTGAGATAAGCTGGAAGATTATTATTTAGTTGATTAGAAGAAGCATGCTTAGATACGACAAAAGTTACATTTGACTTGACTGTGTTGAGACCCTCCGGGCGAGCGTCGCCTATCAAGGCTTTCTCACTATTTCTCTTACAGCCTTATTTACTTACTCGTTTCAGCGACGGAGTAAAGTTACTTCGACTTTACAACGGCTCTAATCCTGAAAACCTTATTTATAATGAAAATGCACGAGGAATAGCGGTGGAATAAGCTAAAACTGGTTCATACGAGGTTTAAGGCCGTTTTAGTATCTAAATGTCATTTTGAGATAACATCCTGTGAAATTTTTTTTTTTCGTATCTTACTAAGACAAAAAGGATAGATATTTTGCATTGGTATTGGGGACGCAATGTGGTTGGTACATTCATTTATTGGATTTGAACATTATACAATCCAATTTTAAATGTATTCAGTTATTAATATGCATACAATTATAATAAAACGAATAATAATGGAAATCAGGTGGGGTTTGCTTAGGTGTATAATAACCAGAGTTTTATATTGGTGACTTTTTTTGGTAGTATATTTGACATAAGGAAGGCGTAGATAAAACGGCTAAGAAAATATATTATAAATAAGGATTGGTTTGACGTGGCGTAAACCCGAAGTAAGTGCTTCGGCTCGGTTTAACTATTCCGAGGTTGAACCCAGTATTAGTGAAAAATAATAAATAAGGCTGTTAGAGTTTTGGAAAGAAATCAGAAATAATGAATTATAATGAGAGTTAAAGCAAACAGAAGATAGAGAAAAAGATGACATGAATAAAGCTATTTGGTGATTTCCTTTGATTCATTTACTATACAAATGAGTTTGATGTTTTTTTTTTTTGAGATCACCCGGACGAAACACCGATTTTTGTGAACTAAATGCCATAAAAGCTATTTTGAATCAATAATTCAACAAGTCCAATAATAGTGCTAAGTCTTCTACTTGGCTTTTGTATTATAAAAACCTTCATATAGAATCAATGCCAGGCCACGGGCAAAACCTTCCAACGTTAATGACTACAATTTTAATCTTGGTTGGATATAGTTCACATTGGATTTTTGTCAAAAAATCGATGTAAAATGAACTGAATTTAACAAAAATTGCGTATTGACAAGGTCCTCACAGTCAACTGATGAGTCCATGTGAGATCACCCGGACGAAACGCCGATTTTTGTGGACTAAATGCCAAAAAAGCAATTTTGAATCAATAATTCAAAAAGAGGCTGGGTACGACCCACACTGATAACTTCCCATTGTGGTAAGAAAACCTTGAGTAGAATTTTACATCTTTTTCATGGACAAAAAGATAAAAAAATATTGTGACGTTTTCTTCAAATTTACCATAGCTGTTAATGGAATTTGAATATGTGGGACTTAGGTAAAACTGAACAACCTTATTCATATACGTATGTACAGTACATACATTCTTCTAAAAACAAAGTTGATAATAAAATTATAAAATTATGTATTATATTATAGAAATTACTTTATTATTTCGGTTCCAAACATTTTAATTGAAAAAAAAATTAAAAATGAAATATTGGAATATAAAAGATATGGTTTGGTTATTGATGGAAGGGTACTTACAAAATATATCCGCTCTTAAACTAGATTTATATGTCAAATATAAACCATTTGTTAGAAATTGTATTATGTATAAAATTAAATAATGGCAAAGTCAATATCATTGCTCGTTCTCAAGATATTCTAGTCGAAAAACAAATATTACCACTTTTTAGTAGATTTTTTTTTTATATTTTTGTTAAAACTGTCAATTCGATACTTGTCAAAATTTAACCATATGTTAGTAATTGTATTATGTCTATACCTTCCCGTAAGAATGTACTAAGCGACACTTTTTTCGAAAATGACTTTTTGATGAGGAAATATACTATATGTTAAGGGCCACGTTTTGGCCTGGGATTCGCCAACCTATTATGCATGAAAAGGAAACTAGAGTACGAATAAAAAAATTTATCAACTGCCATGTTTTCTCATTAAAATAATGTTGCCCCCTGAAATTTGTACTATTCGCCAAAAAAAATTATGCTAAGCGACATTAATAAAGATCTCATTGTCATGAGCAACAAAAAATTTGGTAGATGTCACTTAGTTTAACCAAAATTGTCTCTTAGCACACTATGATTCAACTAAAACTTTCTTCGTTTTTTTTCGTTTCCTGAACGATTTTAGAAATGTCGCTTAGTATACATTCTTCCGAGAAGGTATCGATGTATAAAACAACATACTTTAGAAGGCACTATCGGTGTTCATTCCTAAGAAATTCGACTTGAAATACAATTTTAACCAGTTTTCACTAGAATTTTTGATAGTTTTTTTATTTAAAAAAAAACTATTAATTCCATATTTGTCAACATTTCACCAATTGTACAAAATTATACTATGTATAAAATAAACTAAATTAGAAGTCAATATCACTACCAGTTCTCGAGAAATTTGAGTCGAAAAAACCATTTTTACCAATTTTCAATAGAATTTTATATAGTTTTTTATTTTTTTTGTAAAAAAACTGTAAACTGATTTTTTTGAAATTTTCACCAGTTGTCAAACACATTATTTTTCGTAAAATAAAATTATTTTGAGTTTCAAATTGTTTCCCGTTCTTAGAATATCTGGGTTATGAAATTTTTTTTCAGTTTTTTTATTTAAGAAAATAACGGTATGTTCATTTTTTTCCAAATTCATACCAAATCTGTATGACCTAAAAATGAGTACATTAAATTTTATTTGAAATCAATAGCATTATTTTTTCGTGAGATATTTGAAACTAACCAAAATTTTTACTTTTTTTTAAACCGTTATAGTGAAAAAACTACTCACTGAATTTTAATAAACGTCCTTTCAGCCTCTTTCGAAGTTATTATCTATTAACCAAAATTTATTTGAAGTCGATATCTTTACTCGTTCTTGAGATATCGACGACGAAAAATGGTACCAGAACGTACGAACGTACGAACGTACGACTTTTTGAATTTCTGACCTCTTTACTGAAACAGCAACACTGCTCCTGTCAACAGGCATCTGTCAGTTGACTCCTGTCAAAATTTAAACTTGCTGCGTCAGTTAGTTTGTGTTTGACAGCTATTTTTATCAGACTACTCACTAATTTGAGGAGAAAATGGAAAAAAGTGAATTTCGTGTGCTTATTAAGCATTATTTCTTGCGAAAAAAACCATTACCGAGACCAAGGCTAAGCTTGATAAATACTATGGGGACTCTGCACCATCGATTTCAATGGTAAAAAAGTGGTTTACTGAATTTCGTTGTGGCCGTACAAGCACTGAAGATGCCGAACGTCCTGGACGCCCAGTTGAGGTCTCTACACCCGAAACAATCGAAAAAATTCACGATATGGTGTCGGCCGACCGAAGATTGAAAGTGCGAGAGATTGTGGAAGCCGTAGCCCGTAGGGATCTCGCATGACTCAGTGGTTTCAATTTTGAATGATCACTTGGGCATGAGAAAGCTTTCCGCAAGATGGGTGCCGCGTTTGCTCACAGTCGACCACAAACGCAATCGTGTAACAACTTCACAGGAAGGTTTGGCGTTGTTTAATCGCAATATGGAGGAGTTTTTGCGCCGTTTTGTAACCGTGGACGAAACATGGATCCATCACAACACACCAGAGACCAAACAACAGTCAAAACAGTGGGTTTCTAAGGGTGAATCGGCGCCAAAGAAGGCCAAGGTGGGTTTGTCAGCCAATAAAGTTATGGCGACTGTTTTTTGGGATGCACGCGGGATAATCCACATTGACTACCTTCAAAAGGGAAGAACAATCAATGGGGAATATTATGCCAACTTATTGGACCGATTCAATGACGATTTGAAAAAAAAACCGACCTCATTTGGCCAAGAAAAAAGTTCTTTTCCACCAAGGCAATGCAAGGGTGCACACATGTGCAGTTGCCATGGCAAAAATCCATGAATTGGGCTATGAATTGCTCCCTCATCCACCCTATTCTCCAGATTTGGCTCCGAGCGACTACTTCTTGTTCCCAAACCTGAAGAAATGGCTTGGTGGAAAAAGATTTGACTCCAATGATGAAGTCATCTCGCAAAGAAAGGCCTATTTTGAGGACCTCGACAAATCATTTTTTTGGAAGGGATAAAAAAATTGGAGAAGCGTTGGACAAAGTGTATAGAGCTCAAGGGAGACTACGTTGAAAAATAAAATTATTTTTTTATCAAAAAATCTGTGTTTTATTCCAAAAGTCACGGACTTATTGACCCCGTAGGTAATGATATACTATGCATTCGAATATTGGAGGCATGGAGGATCCGCAAGCAGCCGACTTCCACCGTTACCTATGCTGCTATGCAATTTTCTATAGGGATATACAGTTCCGGACAAAATATTAGCAGTATAACTGGCTGAACACAATGGAGACGGAGCTGCAACTGGAGCTGCAACTGGAATAGCTGTCAAAATATTCAATACACGTAAATTCAATGTTACGAACACAACACAACGCAACTGCAGTCGGTGCTGCAAGAGTTGGCGAACTTTTAACTTTTTCGTGCAGCATTTTTGACATTTCAAATTTTATATATCTGTCAGTGATTTTAAGTGTTGTTTTGCTGAATTGTGATTTCGTGGTTAAATTTTAATTAAAATAATGGACGAAAATCTTCAATTTCAGTGTCCATTTTATAGTTTCAATTACTTAAAATATTTAAAATTTGCCATTGATTCAACACCTGACCCAACAAATGACAACAAAACATGAAAGCTGTACAGCCTCATTGTGGGCGCATAAAAAAAAGTACGTACGACACTTTTTGACAGCTCTTCCAGTTGCAGCTGCAGCTCCAGTTGCAGCATTCTATTGTGTTCAGCCAGTAAGGTGTTGAAAATGATAATTTTACATATCTTTAAGATACTGCCACGTTTTCTAACTTCTATTAGAGCGGTAATCATAGAAATAACGTGGGTGATCAAATTATTACGGCCAGTGGAAGAAAATTGATTTTTTTTTGTATAAAAACGCACTTAACATTTTTATTTTTCTACTTTTAAATTTTTATTTAATTATTTTTAAAATTTTATAAACTAAATAACTTTGCCAATATTGCAATCAATGGAATTTGTTCTCAGAGTATACAGTGTTTATTAAAAAAGGTCTTTTTGTCTAGCCATGATTAGACGAGGGTTTCAAACCTAAAGACTCGATTAAAACACACACACAACATAAAACTTAATGATTCCCAAAACACGTTTCTGATGGTAAATGCAAATTCGGGCAAAGTTACCAATGATAATTCACGAAAAAGCACGTTAAAAATCTCAAGAAATATAAAAACAACATTTGAAAAGATAGGGTACCCATTTAAAAAGATGGCTACTACCAAAATAAATATTGTTTAGTGTTACCAATTTTTATTTTATTTAAAGCTTAATACTTATAAATTCATTTTATAAACAAATAAATATATTAACAGGGTTTTTTTATGTATTTTCAAGCACTTAATCCTGAAAATGTGTTATTTTTTCAAGTGGCCGTAATAATTTGATAACATT
Source organism: Philhelius festivus (assembly GCA_963931855.1). Lineage (NCBI taxonomy): Eukaryota > Metazoa > Arthropoda > Insecta > Diptera > Syrphidae > Philhelius > Philhelius festivus. The sequence goes on from OZ007555.1 coordinate 90,557,024, forward strand.
TTGAAGTCATAATTTAACGGTACATTATCTCTTCTCTTTTTAAATCTCACTTTACCTGGTTCCTCAGGCGACCAAAATAAAAGCAGCGGTTGTTAGGTTTTGTTTAAAAGTTGTGTTTTTTTTCAATTTTGATTTAGATTTAATAAAAGTAAGTACTCGTAACATACTTCTATTTTATATTTCCACCGGACGAGTTTTAAAACCGTTGAATGTGTTCCTTTGAAGTGGGTATAGTATTTAACTCTGTACACAAGAAGAATGCAAAGTTATTCAAAGCCTTATTATGAACGGCAAAACCTATAAGGAAGTTCAGCATCTTCTCGGTTGTTTAGCGAAAATGGCAAGAAACGCCATAAAATTTGAAGAATAAGTTGAAACACATGGGCGTAAACAAGTTCTTAAGCCTTCCTACATCAAACGTGTTATTCGGTTTTCAGAAACGCATCCTACTGCAGCAGCTACGAAAATATTTGGTCAACTTGATTTACCATAAAATTAGAAGAAGATTGAGGAGAACACAATTTAAATGTCCGCTGTACACGGAAAGTCCTACTTCTAAAAAAAACACACAACCGACAGAATTAGGTCTGCGCGAGAGCATTTGGGATGGATTCCTGAAAAGTTAAAGAATATTCTTTGGACTGACGAAAGTTAAATTGTTCTTTATGATGTTAAAGAATCTCGACAGCATGTGAAAACCACCAAATACAGAGGATGATCTTAGATATACCACAAAAACGCTATAACATGGAGGATCTAGTACCATGGTATGGGAATAGGAGAAAATGTCATGGAAAACAAAATTAAACAAGAAGGGGAGGCAAACAGATATAGGAATTGGAAAGAATTCCTAAGCTGAGGCAGGCAAAACTTATACGGAGCATTTACAACCAAAAATATTTCGAAAACTACATTAACTTAAGTAGAAATAACCTAAGAATATTCGTAATAACAGGTCTCTTAACTGGACACATCAAACTGAGGAGACATCTTAGTTTACTTGGTATTGTAAGCAGTGTCACATACAGATTCTGCAACATGCATGAGGAAACACTGGACCACATACTAGGAACATGCACCAAAGGAAAATCCATCTGGGACGATACCAGGTGGAAGAGAGCAACCTATCCTCTCTGAAGGTACCCCAATTACAAAGATTCCTTAGAGCAACAGTTTTGGAGTAGAAACTGTAGGATAAGCAAGCTCATTCATTTTTAAGTGGTGGCAATGGTATGGGGATGCTTCTGATACTATGAAGTAGGTCCAATATATTGATAAAAAGTATAATGAACCAGCATTCTTACGACGAAATTATGCAAACCATTATACCATCATCATGCCATATATGCCGCTTAAATGGGTCTTTCAGCACGTCAATGACTTAAAGCACACCAGCAAAACAGCTAAGCAATGGTTTCAGGACATCAAGGTTGAGGTTTTGGAGTGGCCTGCTCAGTCCCCTGAACTCAATCCTGTTGAGAATTTGGGTGGACAAAAAAAAGTAGTCTGGACTCCAACACCAAGAAACAACAAAGAGTTATGAGGCGTAATAGAGAAGGCTTGAAAATCAATAACAACGCCAAAATGTGAAGGGCTTGTCAATTCAATGAAACTCCGTTGCGAAGCTATACTTTTTTTTTTTTTTTTATAATCTACCCGCGCTCAAGGGATTATGATTACCCTTTAAATGTTTCAACACAGCACGGACGTGAAGTTACGGAAGAGAAAGAAGGATAGGAAAGGTGTGTGGCACGATGTTCTGAGACTGAAGGTTGTTGTCTCAGATATTTTATCTCCAGGGATGGCGGCTGAACTAAAGCGGAGAATGCCGTGTCTTATTTCAATGTCGCTTATAATTCACATTATTTTATTCGTGTTCATCCTTGTTGGGCATACTAGTTTAATTCAATTACATGTTGTTAGTGTTATGCCTGAACAACATGCAATGAATAAACCAGCAACCCATTGATGACAATTTTAGAAGGTTTTTAATGGAATTAAAACGACATAGACGACGGCAGGGATCGAACCTGTGATCATGAGGTTCACAGGCGAGCACACATCCATCGCGCCACGGCCACCCCATAATACATAATACCATTGAGTATTTATACATAGAGGAATCATCTTTTTTAAAACTAAGTTTCAAATTTACCTCGCGTGGGGCATTACAATCGTTTTATTTTTTTATTTTATTTAAGCATAATGTTCTTGAGTTAAAAATTTTTAAGAAACCAAAAATACAAATCAAAATATAAGAAAAGAGATGGGTTTACTTGCTGTTGAACTGTGCAGTGTGCTGTGTTCTCTAGCTCTCGATTGAGTGTTTTTTCATTATTTTTCCTTTGTTTTATATCTAGACTCAAGTAATTTCCCAACTGATCTACTTATTTACATACAATGCGGTGGAAGATGGATGACGACTATGCGTTGAGCACTGAGCAGTGGACGCAGGCACATCAACAGCAGCCAGCATCAGTGTGGCCAATTTAGCATTTTTCCTGCTAAATCTAGCAGGAAAAATTGTTTTTTAGCATTTTTTTTTTTCAAATCATGCCGGCATATTTTTTAGCATTAAATCTGATCTTAGCATGAAAATTTAGCAGAAATTTACACGAACCATGCAATTAAATTGAATTTATAAAAAGCTCAAACAAAACCTACGAAAGTGTGTGCCGACTTCAATGTAATATTTATTGTAGGTGTTGTTGAACGGAACCACTTTTAAGTTTTAACGAATTTAGCAAACTAACATATATTCCTTGACGAACCACCTTCTATCGGAAAGCTTTTAACGATTTATCTCGCCTCATTTTATCTCTAATTAAAAAGATAGCTGTGTTTTCTGAAAATGAATTAAAAGTAGATATAACTATCGACAAACTATTACCCAATTCTTACTTCGGCTTTCAGTGTGAAGAAAAGTTACAAGAATTCAAGTTACAAGATTTAATAACATGCGAGGATGAAAATGAATTTAGAAAAAACTGTAAAAACTTTATTTTGAAGCTTATCAAAGAGCTTCAAAAAAGGAAACCAGAAAATCTGAGAATTTTACAGAAAATGAATTTTTTTTTCGGTTCAAAAGTGTTTGAGAATACACAAGCCACCGTTAACAGATTTTTTTAAAAGTAGACAAATTAATTCCAAGCTTATATCTAAAATAGAAACACAGTGGAATAATTTACATTTAAATGCTTGGGAAAATGTGGAAAACACTGTGGAATTTTGGTGTGAAGTAAATAAATTTACTGACGCTTCTAATGAAAATCCATATAAAGACCTCTCAAACTTTGTCATTTCATATATGGTCTTACCTATGGTCTTACCAATGCTGCTGTTGAAAGAGTTTTTAGTTTCATTAATCTCGTCAAAGACCAGCGGCGAAACAGGATGCAAAAAAAATATGCTGAATAGCATTCTTCTTATTAGGGATAATTTATCTGAAACATGTTGTGATAATTTCGCTGTTCCTAATAAAGTCAATGAACAGGTTGGAGCATCAAAATTTTATGTTACCCAGGAAGAAGAAGAAAATATGCGTGATATTTTTGAAGAGGCTTTTGAATGGGGCTCAACATTTTTCTTTTTTTTTTAATGATTTGATATTTATATTTTAGTTTTAACCAGAGTGAATTATTTTTAAAATGCAAAGTTTTTGGCAGGTTTCCGGCTAAAAAAAATATTTAGCATGATTTTTAGCATATTTAGTACACAAAAAATCATGCTAAATAGCCGAATTTAGCATAAACTCAAATTATGAATTGGCGACACTGGCCAGCATGCACCTACTAAAAAATGCGGAGCGAATCGAGTGTTTTTTGTTTTATGGAGGTGAATTTTTTCTGTATTTGTTTTGGTAAGTCTGTCCACAGTTGAGTTGTTCTTCAGTCAGGTCAGTCTCAGATCTCAGTCAGAAAATATCCTTTGTAGATGATAGACGTGTATTTATGCGGATCCTAAATATTTTTAATTTTTGCAGAAAGAAGGGAAATTTTATAGAATTATTTTTCAGGCAATATTTGTGTATAGGTATAAACAGTCATTAATTAACTCCATAACGAAATGAGTTCCATCCCATGTTGTTATTGGAACTATTTTAGTATATATAGGCCAGGGTGCTCTTTATCTTTTTTTGGATTACCCTATAGCAGTGCCAGATTAGTTTGGGTAAAGCATTCTGGAAATGTTTCTTTGCAAAATTCAAATGATAGAGGTGTTTTTAAATTTTGCGAAAAACATTTTCTAGGATCACAAATTATTATAAAAGGTACAAAAAAATGTTTACTTCCGAATTCCTTTCCTATTCCCTTTCCTGGATCTTGTTCCTGCAATGGTTATTTTATGGACGATATTTGTAAAGAGCTTTTAAAGCGATCTATTAATGTGACAAGGCCAACTTATGCAAGAAAAAATATTGTTAAATTGCAAAATGATACCTTACCTTGTCTAGCTTGCCGGAATCAACTGATTTATTAATAGAAGAAAATTGTCCATCATTTTCTGCTGTTAATGAATCTGTTGGTTCCTATACTTCTCCATTTGAAGATGAAGGCCACTTGTCTTTGGAAGGAAATCGCCCTCCTGCAGGTGTAGAGATAAGAGTTTATTGCAATAGGTTGCGTAGTAATTCTTTTAAAAAGTTCTCTAAGGGCGCCGAAATAAAAGAAGAGCATTTTCCAACCAACTCCTGAAAATGATTTTCCGTTAGTTCCATCCACCAGTTCTCCAAAAAGGGCAAATATCACAAATATTATTTATAGATCCCCAAAAAAAAAACAAGGTAGGTACTTTGAATGACTTAGTTGAAAATAAAATAAACGAACTTTTCAGTAACAAAAGCGACCCAGTAAGGACTTTTATTGCTTGTCAGTTACTTCATAAGCCCAATTCAAAATGGGGCAATGAAGAGAGATTTATTTTTGAAATTTTTTTACAAGTCGCCCGTTCTGTATAAGTGCTTGCTTGAAATTGGATTTACTTTACCTGCTGTGTCCACCATTCAAAGATGGCACATGAATATCGAATTTACCCCTGGAGTAGGAGAAAGTGTTCTTAATTTGCTTAGAACAAAATACTCGTCCCTTTCTGATCTTGACAAAAAATGTGTTTTACTACTAGATGAAATGGCTATCAAACCTGAGTTAGAATATAGCACATCAGAAGACGTTATTTATGGATTTGTTGATTGCGGTCATCTTGGCAGAACAGGTGTAGTTGCAACGCATGCTTTAATCGTAATGTAACGGGGTTTAAATACAAATTGGAAGCAAGCTATTGATCTATATATTGGAAACATTTCTGGTTTAGATTTGAGTAAAATAATCCAAAATTGCATATCCAAAGTAACATCTTTAGGATATGAAGTATGTGCCGTAACAACAGACCAGGGTAGCAACAATCGAAATGCTTATAAGGTTCTAAGGGCTTTAGTGGATAAACCTCATTATGAGGTAGATGGTAATAAAACTTTTCTCCTGCACGATGTCCCACACCTAATTAAAAGTATTAGGAATACATTACTTAAAGCAGATATTTTAGTTCCGGAGAGAGTTTCTTGGAAAATTTTGGAAAAAATTTTCGATTTCGATGGTGGCACTATTAAAATATTCAAAAAACTTTCAAGACAACACCCCAAGCCCAACTCATTCGAAAAACTTTCAGTTAAACTAGCAACTCAGGTTTTTAGCAATAGAGTAGCGATGGGAATTTTTGCAGCTATTGCAAATAATTTTTTTACGGAGGCAGAAAAACCTATAGCTTTGGCCACTGCTAACTTCATATCTTCTGTAAATAAAATATTTGACAATTTGAACAGTGTTAGCAAATGCTCATCAAACCCCGATAAAAATGCCATTGCTAACGACCAACAGGAAATTTTGAAAAATCTAAAGGTTTTTTCCAAAAATATTGCTTCTTGGACTTCTGAAGGAAGAATGAAGGTCCCATTTTGTTTTGTAAGGTTAAAAGAAACAATTAATGGAATATTAGATCTTTGGGATAACATTTCATTGGAATCGGAACAAAATTATTTAATTACTTCGCACTTAAACCAAGATCCGTTAGAAAATACAATTTCCATGATAAGAAATAATCGCGGCTCATATGAAAAGAATCCTTCATCCGCCCGTGTTTGTCGAAACCTAAAGTGGATATGTTTTCAAAATTTGAAATCATCTTTTTATTTAAGTGGTTATGAGCTAATTCTGTTAATTTACTAGAACATTTTTCGTCCTCAGCTGTTAAGAAATCTGTAACAAAATTTGGAAACCTGGAAGAAGATGTTGATTTTGAAACATTAGAAAAAGAGATTTTGGAGGACGAAGAAAATGGTTTTAAGGATATATTTGAAATTATTAACAATGGAAAAACCGTAAAGCACCCTGATTTGCAAAATTGTGCTAATGCTTACGTAGCTGGTTGGCTAGCTATGAAACTATCTTCCAACAATAAGTGTTCTCCCTGTAGTTATTATTTTAAAGAACAGGACAATTATGAAAAAAAGACTGCTACACTAATAAACTTAAGATCCTACAAAAATTTTAGTCTAACAACACCTTCAGATAATTTTGAGAACGATTTTAATTATATAATTTCAGTTTTTCAAAAATATTTTAAATGTTTCAAGTTTAAAAGGAACATAAGTGTTTTAATGATGGATGTAATTTCTAAAAACAAAACATTGTTTGGATTCTGCATGGAACATAAGGATGGAATAATAAAATTTATTGTTAGATTTCTAATAAGAGCTTCGATAAAAAATTTTAATAACGCACTTAAGGATTTACGTATTAAAACCAAAGTATTGACTGCAAACACACAAGTTAATAAAAGAAAACAAGACTTAAAATTAAATAATGAACAACATGGGACAATCAAAAAATATCCTGACAGAGCGAAGGCATCTACATCAAAAAAATATTTGTAAATTTATTGGAATAAGTTATTTGTTATCTTATAAATTTTACCTATTTTAAAGGTTTTCATTTTCACAAAATCTTCACATTGAAAGAGTATTATTTTTCTAACTACATATTGCGGATTTCTACTCTTATTTTATTATTATGTTCTCTTTATTTAACTATTTTTTAACAATGCATTAGTTTTCTTAGGTCTAAGTACATATAAGTTTTATAAATTATGTTATAAAATTAGAGCAGACATTCTAATCTTAAATCAATTTATACGTACTGTTATTTGCTTGCAATTAATATATATACCTAAATTTTCCTATGGTTATACATATATATACTATATAATATATAATATTATTATAATATAATGCCATATGAAATAAAAGTTAGGTACTTACTAGCAACGCTAGTTCATACATCTATTATATACATATTGTATATATATATATTATATATATATTCAAAATATCTACGTACACACCAAAAAAATTAATAACCAGAATTCTATTAAACGCATAAAATGGGTTTGGCATTAATTTTTATTTTTTAATTTTACTTGTTTTTTCACGGCAAATATACATTTATGTAAATTAAGTTATTTATGCTTCTGGAGGACAGATCCATAGGTAAAAACATGAATACTAACTTAATATTTGAATTCTTTATTTTTTTAAATGGATTCATATACATGTTAGAGAATAAATGTACTGAGTATTTATGAACTGTAGTTGATCACTTAGAAATGATCGATAAAAATATTGACGAATATTTTGTATATGATGTCAAATAAAATTGTATAAAAAGGAGAATCTGTGCTTCTGGAGTTCATTAATTATTGGACTGCGAAGTAAGTTAGCCAAAGTAAGATGGCACAGAATCATCAATCTATTATCAGAAGTGAGATTACCTAAAAATATAAAATAAAGAAAAAAAAAATAAATTTAAAAAAAAAATAATATTATCTGACGATGGAGGAAGTGAACAATTCTGGAAAAGAAAAGGATATTAGCACTGAGGATTCTCAAGGGAAAGAAAGTTCCAACAATACAATGTTCATAACAGCTGATGCATTATCAATTTTGTTTTCAGATTGCTGAACGTGCAAAGCGAAAACATGATGTAGTTGGTTTTCCAGTTTTTGATCCAGACCATTCAAGGATTGACATTGTTATAGATGATCCGATAAAGATGAAAGAATTCAACGTGATGACCTAAAAGATTTTAATGCCATACCCCGTGTTCGTTTTTCTCTCATGGGTCGATCAAAGACCTGGTTTGATAAATGTGGCTATGAGCACTACTACACTTGATCCGATTTACGATCATCAATTATAGTACATACCTTTTCAAGTGGTTCAGACATCATTAATTCAACTAAGAAAACTTTCTAACTCCGAGAGTAATCAATAGAAAAAAAAATAATCAAAATAGTGATTCATTGTACATTAAATATTGGTTTAAAAAAAAATTCATTGATGTTTGTTAAGCCCAATTCCATTCAATGTTTGGTTGATCATTTATCATCAATAAGTTATTCTCCGCGCAAAAAAAAAAAAATATGATTTTCAAACTAATGATATTTCACTCAAGAAAGTTTTAGCAGCAATAAACTTAGCAATGACGAAAAAGTTGATGCTCAGAAGAAGCGCCTTCGCTTGCAAACAGAAAAGAGCTGATTTGAATGTGGCAAGCCCGGTCATTTGAGGGCGAATTGCCCATACGTTTCAAAAAAGTATAACAAATATGAAAGAACTGAAAATGTGAAGATTTGTTCATTTTGTAACAAGAATGGACACCAAGAAAGAACGCGTTGTGCTAAACAAAGCGCAGAAAAAAAAAAGAAAAGTGAATTTGTGCACAAGCGCTTTCACATCTGACAACACAACTGTGCTTTGGGCTATGGTGCTATTCTATTTAAAAAAACAATAACTCCATTTTGCATGTGGTAGCATATTATAGCCAAAGTACAAAACCTTTTGAAGAAAAATATCACAGTTACGAACTAGAAAACTAGAAAGAAAAATATCACAGTTACGAACTAGAAAGAAAAATATCACAGTTACGAACTAGAAACGCTTGCTGTTGTTAATGCTGTTAAAAATTTCAGGACCTACTTACTTGGAATAAGGTTCACAATCGTAACGGACTGTAACAAAAAAAAAAAGACAAAAAAAAAAAAAAAGGAAACACCTTGTGGCCTCGAGTAGCTATATGGTGGATGTATTTGCAGGATTTCGAGTTTAACATTAAAGAGGAGAAATTATGCAACATGCCGATTATTTCAGTCGCAATCCACCAAAGAAGACGTGTTACCAGCTCAACAGTTTATCAGAGAATTGGCTTAGTATTGAACAACATTCCGAGGCCGATTGCAACGAAATAATCGAACAAAATTAAAGGGGGAGAATGGATTACTATACCGAAAAGTTCAAGATGGAAGTAACAATCCATTTATACCACAGAATTGTCGTTTGCCTTGATGAGACGATACCCTGAAGTTTATTGCCATGTTGGATGGGAAAAGACAGAAATGTAAGAACGTTTGTGGCAGGATTCTTATTTGTTTAGTAGCAAGATATATCATCTGGAAAGAAACAGTGTGAGCTACATCTAATTGAGAAAAATATGATACCTTTCCTTTCACATTGATTGCATGGGTCCATTTTATGGAAATGATAAGAAAGATAGCCGTTCCATCTTGAACATTACAAGCAAAAGAGACTGTTCAGCACTTGACGCATTTTGTGATGTTATCTTGTGTTTCTGCGAAGATTATAAGTGACAAAGGAACAAACTTTGCCCCTGACCAGTTTCAAAGCCTTTGTAAGTCTTAGGGAATTGAACATCACACGATTGCACCCGGATCAACTAGAGCGAATTGCCAAGAACTAATCTGGAAGTTCATATAAAGTGGACAAGCTCAAAAAAAAAAACAACCGGACTTTCACCACTTAAAATACTAACTGGAATCACTGGATGAACCCCTGAGATCATCGCTTTGTTGACAAACTTAAATATTGATCTTGAGTATCCTGACGTTGATGTTACGTGAGTTGGCTGATATTCGTGTTCGTTAAAATACTCTTAGAATGAAGACAAGTTTTGACAAAGGTAAATGTACTCCCAATAGATTATTTAGAGATAGGAACCACTGTTCTATATAAAAACAAATCAAATACGCAATTGTAAGCTTGATGTACAAATGACAGATACAAGTTAAAGAAAAGTTAACTCTAAAGTTGTTATAGTTACTGCGTTACTGCAAGAGAAACTATTAGACCAATTTCAAAAGAAAAAGAATTTAATGTTCATGTTAATGTTGATTTTGTTCTTGTTTATGTTCTTATTGAAGAATTTTGTGTGTTGAAATTTGAAGCATTGAATGTTGATGAAAAGTTAATCGTACTCGTATAAGACATGTTTACGCCTGAGAGCTTAACCTCTGAGCTTATAACGATTTGTAAATATGCAGTAGTCAAGCTGATGGCCTCTGAACTGCTAAGACTGTGATGATATAAAACAAGTTTAAGTTTGAGACTTAAACCTCTGAGTTTATAGTCAAGAGTTTGAAAGTATGATTGTATGCTTAATATGTGAGACAAGTTTAAGCTTGCGAGCTAAACCTCTGAGCTCAATATTATATGGTTGATATATGGTTTTTGTTTCAGTTAAAAAGAACAAAATAAATTTGAAAGACATGGTTTCATCGAGAACGATGAAAATTGCAGGATGGCCGTGTTAGAGAATAAATGTACTGAGTATTTATGAACTGTAGTTGATCACTTAGAAATGATCGATAAAAATATTGACGAATATTTTGTATATGATGTCAAATAAAATTGTATAAAAAGGAGAATCTGTGCTTCTGGAGTTCATTAATTATTGGACTGCGAAGGAAGTTAGCCAAAGTAAGATGGCACAGAATCATCAATCTATTATACATATATTTTTGCTTTTTCTAACTAACCAAGCTATTATTACAGTTTCGAATTGAACATTTCTTTCAATACAACACTCTACACATTAAAGTAGGTACGCACTTAAACCTCTATTTATAAGAAATTTTCGAGAAAACCTATAAATTTATTACGTATTCAGCTACCTACATACTTATTTAGTATTATTTATTAATTTAATTAAGATCTTAACACGCAATTAAGTTATGTGAGATCAAGTCCATCATCCATCCATATCTGTACAAGTACATACAAATCTTAACGCTTAACCTTTAAAAATGATTTCTTATTACTATCCCAAATTGGGTTATTAAAACTTTTATTTTCAATAATTACTAACGATGTACAATTTATCTAGATACATACAAATATTTTAATTTTAATAATACATATACATATGTATGTATTTGATTTTTACTTTGCGACTTATAGGTACTATAAGGCAAGTTATGCATTCGTAAAAAAAATCGAATTCGAGATTTTGATCCAAGTTGAAAAACCTAACGGTTGAAAAAAATTCCAAAAAATCTTTATTTTTGGTACACCTCTTGGAACCAACTTTTTTGTTTTTGATTTTCTCAAAAACGGTACGACAGATTTTGATCATTTTTTTATGTTAAGGTTCCCCAGCAATTTCAATATTATTGTGTATTCAAACTTTCAAATTTTTTTTTTTGAAAACTCAATATTTTGAAAACCCATGCTCGATTTTTTTAAAACTTGATAAATTAAAGTTTCTTAAATTAATCTACAAGAAATGAGGGAGAAAAAAAATTATTTTAGAGAGTAGCTTCTAAAAAGTTTAAGAAACATTGCAAAACTTTAATTTTATTTTATTTTTAATTTAAAAAAAAATCTATTTTTTTTTTGGAAAATTCAATATCTCGAAAACGGTTGAAAATTTTTTTTGTAAATTTAATTTTTATTCGAACAATAGTAAAAACCTTAAATTGGCATACCAAATTTTTTTCTGAAAAATAGTTTAAAATTTTTGTAGAAAAAGCTTATTTTTTAGAAACCACTACAAAGACTTATAATTTTTGTTCTTACATAAACCTATACTATATGCGATTCAACATCGCATTTTATTTTTACCTCCAACTATTAAAGAAGTTGTTTTATTAATTTAAAAAAATAATTTTATGCTTATGAACAGTTTTTCTCTAATAGCATTCATTTTTGAAATTCTTAGTCTATTACATAGGAGCAAGTTCGTGCGATCCAGTCGTGCCTTTTTTATCTTAATCCATAGGTATACTTTTGAGAACAAAATGCCTATTAATTATGGGGTGGTCTTCTTCATATATTTCTCGCAAAGCCATACTAGTAATTGTGTTCGATTTAGAATTGATATTGGCATTGACCACAAAAAGCCCATTTAGCACTTCATTTCATAATTTTGAAAAAAATGGTTCTAAGCTTTAGGATTAAAAACAGATTTCTGGCTTTCAAACCGGTATAGTACTTCATTGTTAGTTGACGTTGTTTTTTAATATTTTTTTTATTAATTTTAAGTCATTTTTTTTTTTAAATTGCCCCTACCTCCTAAACGGGATGAGATGGACTTCCTCTCATAATTAAAAACTGCCTGTTTTAACCCCTCTACGAAAAACCGCCGTCAATTTTTTGCGGCAAAGTTATCGTACTATCCCCAAATATCAAAATACCTACATAATGTTTTAAAGAAATTGTTCTTTTTTCATTTTCAATCAAAAAGCAAGATGCGAATCTGATTATAAAAAAATACTTTGAGTAAATACAAAATTTTCTCTGTTCTTTTTCTTTTTTCTACTTGAGCGTTCTTGTTCTTTTTGAGTGTTTTAATTTTAAATGGAATATATTTCATTATGGACATGCAGGCGACACCTTGTGAGGAAAGATTTAAAATATCTTGATTCCTCTATGTATAAATACTCAATGATAATACAGACTAAAAAATAATGGTCATCCTACTAAATACGAGCTTCATTGGACAAAAATGGCATTGAATTTTAGTTTTTTTTTTAACTCTTTTGTAATTAAATTATAGGACTATAAGGCAAGTTATGCATTTGTAACAAAAAACGAACTCGAGATTTTGATCAAAGTTGACATTACGATCATATCTGTCTTTTTTTTTTTAATTCCCCATTATCGGCATAACAGAATTTAATGTTATTTTTTATAGAGGAGCTTCTAAGAAGTTTGAAAAACATTGAATTTCAAAACTAAAAAAAAATATTTTTTGAATTTTTGAAAATAAAAAAAAACATTTTTTTTCGGAAATTTAAGTTTCATTCGTACAATAGTAGAAATCTTAATATGGCATACTAAAATTTTTCTTAAAAATGTTTAAATATTTTTGTATAAAGAGCTTATTTTTTTGAGAAACAACTACAACGACTTATAATTTTCTTTCTTGCATAAAATAATATTTGCTTGAATCACATGGCATCTTGTTTCAGCTCCAACGACTAAAAGAGGTGTCTTATTATTTTAAAAATTAATTAATTAATTAAAAATTATTTTATGATTATGAACATTTTTCTTTGGTACCATTAGTTTTTGAATTTTTAGCCTTTACATAAGAGCATCAAGTTGGTCCTACCGACTCGTGCATTTTATTTATTACTGCTTAACTAATGCTGTTCCAATAAGTTAAAAGCGAAATCGTGTTTTTAGTTTCACATAGTTTCAATTTCGATTATCTTTCATCTAGTCTGGGTCTCGTTACTCTACGACGAATAATAGCCGTTAAATTTAAAAAAAAAATCAAAAGAGCTTATGTCAACATGGAGAAAAAATGCATTTGCATAACAGCTTATGGCTTCCTTGATCCCAAATTGATCAAAACAAAATGAAAATATATTTTTTTAAAATGGCTTAAGTCATGACGTAAGCACTTATTATACGTCGAAACCAGAAGAAAATGATAGCTTAAGTCGACATAAGTTACTTTAGACCAACGCAAATTGAATCATTTAACATCTTATTTCGACATAAACAATTTTAAAAAAAGTCATTGCGAGTCAAACTCAGTTTTACAAAATAGCTTAAGTCCACATAAGCTATATTACTACTTTATCGCTATAAAACATATATCTTATTTCAAGCTAAGCTGTTTTGACGAATGTAACGAATGTCTTTAGCGGGACTTAAGTGATTTCGCAAATATAATCATTTGTAAAAAGTTCGTTGAAGGGTAAGCTGCTCCTTGAAAAAATTTGGCCAAAACAATATTTTAATTTTTAATTCCTTGTTCGATTTCTACTAATTTCGTATGTATACGTTAATATACCAAATTTTAAGAAATATGCCTACCAAAGATCAATAATTAACAACAAAAGTAAAATTATAAACATAGAACAAAAAGGTAGGTTTCTCATAGAGACAAAAATATCTGTTCTGACATGCCTTTGACTCGGAATTGTTTTGAAGACGCCGAATGTTTTGAGAGTCCAGTTTTAAATGAAAGAGCTTCATCTGCATTCGATCTTGAGCATATAACGCGATATTTTTCAGTTTTGACAGCCTGAAAGATTCAGATTTTTCTCCAACTTCTTAAAGCAGCAAAATTGACGGAAGTAATTATAACGAAGATATTCAGCAAGTAGCAATTTTTTTGGGAAGAAACTTATGTGATGATCAGGAAATTTTGGTGAGTAGTACTGTGTGTGAAGGGATTATTATTCACGTTGATGAAATTCCAATTTGAGACTTTAAACGAAATACCTAATACAATATTATAAAATAATTTTTATTTTTGTTTTAAACATTAAAGATATACATATGTTCAAAATAAAATTAAAAAAATCGTCTTAAAGTCTTCTGGTTCGTTCTGTTGTGTGATTATTCAAGTACAGATCAAACACTTTAAGCTGCTTATGTAGTAACTTAAATTATTTAACATTTTTTTGAAAAAGCTTAAGTAGAAATAAGAGCGCAAAATATGAAATATAATTTTTTTTAAAACATCTTATGTCACATTAGCTAAGTGTAAATCTTAAAGCATTTTTTTTTTTTGAAAAAGCTTAAGTTGAAAAAACATGTTTTTGAGTTGAAATAACATGTTTTAATTAGCTGTGTGGTTGTTTTTAAAGAAAAAAGAAATATGGAAATTAAGGGTATTACAAGCATGTGTCCTGAAAATAAATTGGTTAGTCTAGCTTCAACATTTATTTAGTAATCGCCAAAAAAAGTCTTAAAAAAATAGTTCGCAAAACTTTATTTGATCATACTGAAAAATGATACAAATTACAAATTGACTTAAGCTTTTTTACCTTATTGGCACAGAATGATCAATAAATTACAGTTTGATTTTTAGAATAAATACATGTCAATTCATATATTATAAAAAAGTTTTACGAACAACGTCTTACTGTTTTTTTTTTTTTTAAAGACATTTATTTTCCCTTGAACTTCTATTTTTTTGCTCACAGCCTTACGTAAAAGCTTTTTTCTTTAATAAAAATTTAGGTACTTATGTACCTAGTCGATTTTCTTTAATAAAATTAATTGTAATTATTATTTTTGGTCTTCAAAGTTTTGAATAACAGAAATAATGATAATTACAATCAATATAAGTTACCTTATACATATGTATGTACATATATTATTTGTATATTGATGTATATACAAATAAAAAAAGCCTAAGGCTACGGCCACGCACTGAGCGACGAGCGACTGAGCCATTGAGCGACGAGTCGCTGAGCGACGAAAAAAAATTAAAACACATGAAATTGTATGGCCACGTAAGAACCCTGAGCGACTTGTGATTGTTTTAGACTACGGCCTACGGCCACGCACTGAGCGACGGGCGACGAGTCGCTGAGCGACGCCAAAAATTTAAAACACATGAAATTGTATGGAGGTGGCCACGTAAACCCTGAGCGACTTGTGATTTTTTCAAGCGACAGAGCGACGTCGCTCTGCAATCAAATCTCTTTTAATTTTTCAGTCGATCGCTGAGAGACGAAGTTAGTCCATGGGGAAAATAAGCATAGAAAGTTTAAAATATGAAATTTTTCAAAAGTCTTTTGCCATTTAGGGCAAAATTTAACGAGCTTTAAAAAACGTCGCTCAGTCGCTCGTCGCTCAGTGCGTGGCCGAAGCCTAAAAAGCATCAAATTGAAAAATAAGCCTAGTCAAATCTTAAATCTATTCAAATATATTTACCTACATAGAAAGCAACGTTACATTTTGGCAAGATACTCGTATATAAAAATATAACAACGTTGCTTTTATGTGATACCAATAGACCAAATAATAAACCAAAAAATAAAAATAAACAAATAAACCAAAAAAAAAAAAAACGACAAGGAAAAAATAATAAACAAACAAGAAATTCCTTCTCATTCTCATTGTTCTCGTTCCAATGACGCCAACAGCTGATACCGTTTTCTCACTTTATTCTCCATCACTATCCACTATCCATGTGATTTTATGGGCATGGAATGCACTACATTTTGGACAAAAAAAAAACACTTTTGGGGTCAACGGCCTTGGCTTTGATGAAAGCATCGCTTCCGTCAGCGAAATCAAGCATCATTGCGCACGGTTGGTACTTGGATGGGGGACCGTTCAAATACCAACCGTGTGCTGTTGACACGTGTTTCTTCTGTTGTTCTTTCTATCTGTGTGTCTCTCTCTGTTGTATTGTCTAAAGCCGATGGCCTCAGTTGCCAGTGCTTTTCTGTGTCTCTACTTCGTAGATTTATCTACGGAGTAGTGTAAAATGTAATGTAATGTAAAAACACTTTTGGGAAAAAATGTTATCAACGGGTACCAGTCATAGAACCCGTTTTTGATTTTCGACTTTCTCAATAACGGCTATAAAAATTTTATCCAATATTTTTTAACAGGAGCTCCCTTAAATTTTGAATAATATTCTAAATATTTTTTGAAATATATCAAAATGTGTGAACGATTATTTCCTTAAATCTATACTTTTATATAATAAAATTTGGCATCCCAAATTTTATTTTCTTCCAAAATTTTAAATAAATTTGTTACCTATATAAAAAATTAATTTAATAATAAAACGATTTTTAAACTTTGTTTGCATAAATTCATACTTTTTTAGAAATCAGACGGCAATTTTATGCATTTTTATCTCATCAAATCCATGTTTTATATTTATTTATACATAATTTTGAAATTCCAAAGTACTTTTACATAGGAGCAAGTACGTTCGATTCATACGTCCATTTTAATAATGTTCCATTTGTGTACTATAGAGTTTACATATATACATACAAAGTCTACACTAATAGATTTAAAGCCGCTAGTGTGCAGAAAGGAATACAACTATTTCTTTTTTGCTTAAAATTGTTAGAAACGTCATTACGGGACATATTGACTGTTCACCTCTTTTAGTTTTATTCAGTATTTATGCACCATCTTAGCCCTAAATTCAATTTTTTTCCTATATTCCTCGGTACACAACAAACTATGGTCGTTATGAACCAATCATTGATGTTTTCGTTAATTTCATTAGTTTTAAATGCATTATTTTTGAATCCAGTCTTTGAGATTAAAAAATCTTCTTATATATATGTAGGTATATGTATGTAAATACTTATATACACGGAAATATTTTTCTTTCTAAGAAAGTCTTGTAACTTATAAACATCAATTCGTAAAATAAACTAAACTTAACTAATCTTAAGTAAACCTAACTAAACTGGTGTGCCCCAGGGCCCCGTTTTGTCCCCGACCCTCTTCCTCATTTTTATTAATGATCTCCTGTCTACAACTTCTAATCCAATTAATTGTTTCGCTGACGATAGTAATAGTACTCTCAGTTTTTCATATTCGTTTTCAGACTCACAGCGTAGAATTTAATGCTTCGAAAACTCAATGCTGTCGTGTATCGTTAAAGCTAGATATACCCCCCTTGCAACTATCTATGAGTATCACTTGCACCAATGAAACTGAACATCTCGATATTCTCGGTAGGTGCGTCACGAACCACCTCTTCTCACATACGAGATATCGCTAAAAATGCCGAAAGATGTTTGGGTTTTCTGAGACGGTGGAAGAAACTTTTCTCTTCTTCTGATCTGACTACAATCTATAAAACCTATGTATATATGTACGACCAAAGCTTGAGTATAACTCCCATATATGGGCTGGTGCTCCAGTAACTTACTTAAGTCTCTTGGACAGTATTCAAAGAAGAGCTTTTAAAATGATTGGTGACAATAGCATCATTGAACCGTAATATTCGCACTTCAAGGAATGCCCATGATGATCAGTTTACCCTTGAAATCAACTTCGGCCATACTGTGAAGTACAGGGATTCGTTCTTCAGCCGTACTACGCGAATGTGGAATTCCTTGCCGCTCTCTATCTTTCCCAGTCATTGCAATGTTCAAGAATTCAAAACCAATGTACACCGACACCTCCTTTCTAACCCTTCCATTTTTTCTTAATGCTCACACTGTGTCTCTGGCATATTAAGGGTACCTATACAAAAAACCCCTTGAGTGTGCGCCGATTACCTATAAAAAAAACTAAGCTAATCCAAACACAACTTAATTAAACTTAACCTAATTATCTACAATAAACTAAACTTAACTAAACTTAATTAAACTTAACTAAACTTAACTAAACCTATAACTAAACTAAACTAAAGTGAACCAAACCTAACTAAACTAAACTATAATTTTCTTAAGACTTTCGAACTTTATTCCTACAATGACATCGATTTAATTCCTCAATTATCTTCCATATTGCTTTTCCTTGTAAAAAGCCGGTGTTCCTCTCTCACACTTGCTTGTAAAGCTCACGAGTACCTCTGATCCTTCTAGCTGTAGCACCGCTTTCTATATAAATAGTGGCATTGTTACCTCGCACGGAAACATGCGATTTAGCCCCTTGAGACTTCAGCTTTTTGAAAACGCAAATAAATCATAAGAAACTTATGCCCTCAAAGCCAAAATACCGAACAACGGCCAGCAACATCAGTCGAGTTTTTATTTAAAAGACCTCCTGGATACGTGTTACCAAGCAAAGCATTTTATTTCATGTCATAAAACATTCTTTCAAATAAACTTTCAAATGACTGGATATCTACCTATAAGCTGTTTTTTCTACATTCGAAAATTGAGTGTCCCCATTGAAAGACCCTTTTATACAGGGTGATTTGCATAAGGTGTGACAAAAAGCTAGGGCGTGTAGGTTGGACTTAGACAAGAAAAAAATCTTATGGGAGGGGGGGTCTATTTCCCCCCGTTTAGGCGGCAGGGGCAATTTAAGAAAAAAATCACTTAAAACAGAAAAAAATTATTAAAAAATAACGGTGATACCTACAGAGTAATGCTGTAGCATTTTGAAAAGCCAGAAATACATTCTTTAATTTTGTTTTTAAATAAAGTTGTTCGAGTGAATAGTTTTTGAAAAATTAATTTTCAAAATCAAAATTTTGAAAAAAAAATGAAAATTTTTTTTTAAACAATTTTTTTTTTCAAAATTTTACGTAATTAAGTATTATTTTTTTATTCAATATTCAATGCTCTTATTAATTTTTGATCAAACACAAAAAAACGAATGTCAAAATGTTTTGTAGTTTTTGAGAAAATCAAAAATAACAAAAACTACTTTTGTTCTAAGAAAAGCCTTTTATTTTAGTTTTTACGTTTTTGGATTCTTAGGTGAATTAACGATTAAGAGGATTAGCTTTCTTTTACTATTTTTTTAATTATCGTCTTATAAGCATACAATAAAGTGACAAAGAACTGGATTAACACATTTTTTCATTGAGAACACCTGCGTGAGAGCATTGGATTAATATTGACCTGCGAATGTTTTTTAAATAATGCAACGTTACACACCCTAACTAGTGACTTCGAAGTATGTGTACGAAGTGGAAATAGAATCTTAAAAGTAATACTTAATTACGTAAAATTTTGAAAAAAAAATTGTTTAAAAAAAAATTTTCATTTTTTTTTAAAAATTTTGATTTTGAAAATTAATTTTTCAAAAACTATTCACTCGAACAACTTTATTTAAAAACAAAATTAAAGAATGTATTTCTGGCTTTTCAAAATGCTATAGCATTACTATCTAGGTATCACCGTTATTTTTTAATAATTTTTTTTTCTGTTTTAAGTGATTTTTTTCTTAAATTGCCACTCCCGCCTAAACGGGGGGAAATAGACCCCCCCTCCCATACGATTTTTTTCTTGTCTAAGTCCAACCTACATGTCCTAGCTTTTTGTCACACCTTATGCAAATCATCCTGTATAAGAAATTTCCTTCCTTTTATCCATGTTTCTTACATATATTTATAAAAAAAAATCCTAATTTTCTAGACCTCCAAAACCTACATTAAACATTAAAGATACTTTTAGAGTACTATAGAGTAGGTACTAAGTCTTATTAAAATATACTAAGAACCATTTTCATAAAAACGAAAGATTAAACAAATACCTACCAAATTTGATTAAATGTCAACATTAAATCAAATAGACGAAAACCTTAAATACACACCTTATCTGTGAACGGTTTGATTAAACCTTGAACGGAAAAATTTAAATCAAATCTTATGAGAATTTATTCAGAACATAAATATGTAGGTATATAAAAACATATGAACAAAAACATATACCTACGAGTATAAATAGTAGTTTCAAAACCTCGGCAGCATATACATGCATACCTGCAATACATAGATTTTATTACGTATCTACATCCCCCCATGGCATGAGTATTTGGAAACTTTCATTCATTCATAAGGTATCGAACAGATTGTGTATTCTATCTAGTAAACACTTATTCACTATGAGCATAGTAAATAAGAAGGCTACTCTATGTACGAGTATATGTAGCATTGTAGATTATTGGGTACGTTTCTATAAACAATCCAATGCTCGAAAAAAAAAAATTCTTACGCCAAGAGAATGTTCGAAAATCGAAACTCATAAAATCCACGTGTGCTGTTAAAGTCTCTCACGGAAGGAGCCATCAGCTTCAGCAGCATTACAAACAAATTGATTATGCGATGATGCGCACTAAAGATGGACACTCTTTTTAAGTTTAGGAGTATCTTTCTCTAAAATTCTCTTTTTTTAAACCATACAGGAAATATGATGCACTCGCATTTATATCGTTTTCAACCCATTCTGAAATCTTTAACAAATCGACGAATTGCTCAAACATAATGCATAATAATATTTTCATTCGTGTTGTTTGTGGTATTTTCTATAGACACATTATAACATAGGATAGGATAGCTTGCTCTTGGACTAGGGTTAAGGATAACGAAGATTAAAATAATACATACCTACATACACACGTGGTAATACAGGGTGGGCCAAATAAGACCTATACATGTTAAACACGTATAACTCTTGTAATAATTTTAATTTACGAGTACTTTGCTTACATATGTATATACATATGTACGTAGGTACCTGTTAAATATATTTTATTGAAATTAATTTGAAAAATATTACATCAGACACATGTCCAACTTTTTCTCGTTTTCCATTACACCACGTAATGTTTCTGGTTGCAGGTTCCGTATTTCTTGTCAAATATTCTTCTTCAGCTGTATAATACGAGTAGTCTCATGGTTAATTATCCAACTATTTTTAAATAATGTATATGGGTGAAGTATAAAGGAAATCTATTTTTATTCTTGTTTTAAATCAAACGTTCGCCAAAATATCGAGGCGACCCGACACAGCAAATCCTTAGTTTACATAGCAATGTAGGCTTCATCTTGTTGCTACGATAAGAGTTAAGACGCCGCAAAAAGTTTGCGATATTTGTTCTTCATGAATTCAATTATAACTTTCCAAAGAAAAAAAAAAAAAAACAATTATGTTAGAAAATAAAAAGTTGTTCGTGTTTTACATTGGTAGGTCCTATTTGGCCCACCCTGTACATAATCTACATAAATTCAATTTGTTAGCTTTACCAAGTGTACAGAACTAACAATGAAGATCAACAAAATGCTATGATTTATTAACACAGAAATAAATTATGCTCTTGGAGATGAATGTGGAGTCCTGATTCCATGGATTCCGACCATCTAACTCGGGCAAATTTAGATTCCATGGTCGAAAGGCCTGCTGTGGTTGACGAGATTCAGATGATTTTGAGGCAATGGTTTGGTTATTCAATTTATGATTAGTTTTAGGGTTAAAGTGAAAACCTGAAATTATGTCGGAACTTTATTCATTAATAGGAACAAGCTAGACATTTTAGAGTGAGTGGTTTTAAATGTCAATAAAATTGGTCTTAGGAATTGAACAAAGACGTGCTGTACTTACTTGGTATTTGTACAGTAAAATCCGAACAAGAACAACGGCATAATTTTTCAGGGCTTTCATCGTTTCATCTTCTTAATCATTTAAGTTGATGTAAGATAATGAATGAAAGCCCTGAAAAATTATGCCCTTCTTGTTTGGATTTTACTGTACAAATAACTAGTACCACGTCTTTGTTCAATACAAAATTCAATTCATCCCATCCCATTGGAAAAGTACATCCCACAAAGGATTCTAAAGTTCTGTGTAGTTTAAATGAATAAATATTGACTTGAATAGTTTGATCAAGCAAGGCTTATATTATGAGCCTCTGTGTACTCTTTATTTTATATTTAAGACAATGGCGCAAAATTTTAAACAGTGCTCGTTTAAGCAATAACACCGACTCTAGTTAAAGTAGTCCTTTAGTTAAGAACACTTGTTTAAAATTTTCTTAATTTTAAACACTTTAAAGAACTCTTCTAACTAAAGAACTTGTTTAATAAAAAGTCTGCAAACATTTGCTAAACACGTCTAATTTTTAATCAAACAGAACGAAAATTAAAAAAAAAGCAGCAAACGTCAAACGTTCAAAACAAAGTGTAGTAAGTAGTAAGTGCAGTGATAAATTTATATCAGAAAAAGGTAAAATTTATCAAATATCTTAATAGAAATGTAATTATTTATATCTTATTTTATTCTAGAAAAAAGAGGGAAACTATTTATTTTATTTGGAAAAAGAACACTTTTAAGCTGTGCGTCCAAGCTAATGATGGAAATAAATAATTGTTCAAGCAGCTGCCGTTGTTGATGTCTCTTGTCTATTCAAGGCTGGTGATGGTGAAGGACGATGATGGAGTTCCTGATGAATCAGTTTTTAATTCCATCCTGATGAATAAAAAAATTATTCTAACAATTTGGACAGATTTTCTTCGAATACCAAATCAATGGAAGCCATTCAATTCATTCTTCAAAGCAAAGGGATAGTTTGGTCACAGAAAAGGTAAAATGTATACAAATCTATGTATGTATGTATGTTTGAAAAATGCAATTTATTATATTTTTTCTTTCTTTTCCAATCTTTAACAAGAGTGGCCGAAATGGCTTTCCAAAAATACAACAATTGGTACAATGCGAAGCGGCGTCATTGGAGGCGAACAAAGTTGAAGGTGTAATCTATTGACCGAATATTTGCACAAAATTCGATAACCACGAAAATCCGAGATCTGCAGGACACTTCTTCAAATTTCATCTGTATTTAGTTTTCCAATGAAGAACATTTACTTAAATCTGTTAAAAAAAAGAGAAGAAATAAATCACTATAATCAGATGTTGGTGTGATGTGCGTTTGAATTCTTTTATTTATGATTGTTACAAGTGGACTCCGGTTGTCCAAATTAATCGTGATGAAAATCAGGGAGTTTGTGAAGTAGCTGCCGTTGCCGATGCATTTTCCTAGATAATACAGATCCAAATAGAAACTTTTCTGATTTTCAATTGTTTGTACTGCTGGGATATGAAAACAATTTTTAATTTCCATTGAAAGGTTTTTTCTGTACCTATGTATATTGGAAAGTGAGGGGAAAATTTTTGAATCGGTTTTTCCATTTCATTTTCGTTCTCTTTTACTTTCAAATTCATCGCACTTTCTTGATGCAAGTATGCAAATGGGTTGTTTATTTCAAAAATAGAGAAGAGCAATCGAAAATGTTGAGGACAAGAAGAAAAATGGAAAGCATCCTTTTATTATCGTGAGTAGATACAGTCATAGCAGCATGTAAATGCACACTGTTGGTGTTCTCTGAATGGTGTCGAAAACTTAGTTGAGCATGCATAAGATTTTTCTTCAAACTTAACGAAAATGAGACAAAAAATTTACACAGTTATGTTATTTGTATATGTATTTGATAACGGTTCATAGGTATTTCATAGTAGTTCTTATTCCCTATCTCAAATTTGTTTTCAAATACGAGCGTCTACCCACAAAAAAATCAAGACATTTTTTTAAATTAAAAAACAAAAATATGGAAGGACAGAAAGTATAATAGTTTATTATTACTAAACTAGTTGGTTGGGCTTAATTTGTTTTTATTTTTTATTCTAGTCAAAGCGCGATCGCGAGCAAAATTGGGATCGCACGGAAAAAAGCATCTTTCGGGAATTGGTACATCAACACTTGCGAATGATTGAGGATAAGGGAAACGATTTTAAAAAGATTGCAGGTAAAAAGGCAGCTTGGGAGGCTATAAGATGTGGTATGGCTGCTTCTGGATATCAAAGGAACACAGAAAAGTTGCGAGCGCAATGGTCAAGAATGAAAATTTCAGCCAAGAAAACCAATACTGAGTTAAAGAAAGCATTGAAAGCAACTGGAAACATGGTTCAAATTCCTAAAATAGATCCCCTGGATGAACTGGTCATAGAGATGTTAAAAGAACAGCTGGAAGATGACACTATCTATATAGATAGTGATACCATTGTTCCAAGTGCCGATTTTGTCTTTGAAAGAGAAAATTCTCAGGTGTGTGATGTCCAACATCTTGCAGAAACACAAACTTCACGTCAACCTTCCCTCGAAAACGCAGAAGTAGACATAAGGAATTACGTTGACGAAAGTGAAGATGAAATTATGGATTCAAATATTGTTGTTGAGACACCTGCTGCATCTTCTTCAACAAATTTGCTAAGCAAATTGAGGCAACTTGCAAAAAAACCAACAACAAAATGTGAAGTGATGGAGGCGCGTAAAATCCAAATCGATAACGAAACATCCCATGAGAACGAGCGTCACATTTTGCAGATTGCTCACATTATTAAAAAACAAAAACTGGAAATTGATCACATGAATGAACTTCACCAACTTAAGGTTGAGAAAATTAAGCTTGAAATAAAGCAGCTAAATAAATCTTCACATATTTAAATCAAAATCGTTTGTTCTAGGTGTTAAGTTATACTTTTAAGTTTTTTGTTTTTTTACATGGATTAATAAATAAATTTTGTTTTTTTTTCTAAAAATACCTATTTATAAATGCATTTCTGAATGCTCTTCCAGTATCGGGGCTTCGAACAGCGTTTCCCATAGCATTTAATTGTGGTGTTGGCGGTAGTATAGGTACTTCACTATTTTCTTCGAGGCTAGACGAATTTCTTTCTTTAGCAATGTTGTGCAGTACAGCAACAGCAACAATCACGTTTTTTGCGGTATCTAAATCGACTCTTAGCCGATCTAATAGTGATCTGAATTTTGATTTTAGTTGGCCATTTAGGCACTCGATACGGCTTCTTGTTGAGGTATGACAGTTGTTGTATCTTTGCTCCTTTTGGCTATTTGGGTTTCTTATAGGGGTGAGCAAAATATTAGAGCATGGGTATCCTGCGTCTCCGAGTAAGATACCCTGATGGTAAGTACTAGCACTTGTTTCGAGTTTGCTTTTTAATCGGCAGTTGTTCCAAATATTTGCATCGTGAAGAGATCCACGTGATCTCGCAACGATGTCTCTTATCTTGCAATTGGCATCAGTAACAATTTGAACATTTAGGGAATAATAACCTTTAAAAAACAGATGAAAAATAAATGTCCAGTTTTTTATATCTTTTTATAAAATTTAAAGGTAAGTTCTCGAATACAAGATAGTATGAGGTGAAGTAAACCCCCTTTAATTTCAAAATGTAAATAAAAAATACCTTTTCGATTAATGTAATGGCCCACCATTACGGGACCTACGATTTTAGTTGGTCACTTTATTTGTACATGGGTACAATCGATTGCTCCAATAACCATTGGAAATCTAGCTATCTTATAAAATCCCGATTTAACTTTATTTAGTTCTTCGGATGTTGACGGGAACTTTATAAAATGAGGCAAAAGCCTCGCTATACATTTCGATACGTTTTTTATGATTTTGCCTACTGTTGATTGCACCACACCATGTATTGCTCCTTAAATATTAAAAAATATACTTTTTTTCATGTCCGAAATCTTAAATGTACTTACCAACATCGGTTTGGTGCACATTCCTTCCAAAAAAATGTAATGTAACCAGGACTTGAAGCTCTGAAGAAATGGGAAGACCGCGATTCGTCACTGGCTCCCTTAAGTCAAGATTTTCAATCAAGAACCGAACCGTTGTCTTATCGAAACGATATCTTGAATAAAATTCATGATCATCAAGATCTTCGAAAGGATTTGCTCGAGTTTTGAATACTCGGCGTTTTCTAAATAGTTGAAAGTCTTCAAAGATGGCAAAATCTTGCTCCTCGGGAAACTTTTTTTATTATTTTTATCATAAAATGACAAATGACAACTGGATAAAACTATACTTTAATAAAATAAAGAAGCGTTTTGCTGGTTTTAAAGTTAGACGATCTCTTTAACGTTAAAGTATACTTTATATCGTTTAAAATTAACAAAGAGTCGACTCTCATTTTAAAATTATATTTTAAAGTCGACTCCCATTTTAAAGCTAAATAAAACATGGTTTTAAATGTTTAAAATTTTGCGCCAATAATTTTAGCAGCGAGTTTTTTTTTTTTCAAAAAGAAAACAATATCAAAAACGTAAAATCTTGGAATATAATGGGAACATTATAATATCAAGCCTGAAAACTATGCATTCTGAAACCATCTTGCGAGAAATATATAATTCCATGCAATAAATCTATCGTGAGAAAAGACTGATGAGGTAACATAAGGCTGAAAACACACCGGATAAAGCAAAACGTTTTTTATTCCATAGTCAAAAAAACATTTTTTATTTCAACACACACCAAGCGAAACAGAATAAAACAAAATAAAACGTTTTGTTTTTTTGTTTCGTTTGGTGTGCGTTGAAATGAAACAAAATGCGAACTATCGTAAAAGCTTAATTCCGACTGAAAGATTATAACTCTACGGAAAGTAAACACAAATAACAATTGTGTGTTTACAAAATAGACATTATATTTTTATTTATAAGAAAAGAGAAAAGCTTTTAATCTTGCCCATCTTCAAAAATGTCATAGTAGGAAGTAGCAACCCACAGCTTATCAATAGTAAGTTTATGTTCCTTATTTTTATAACTATAGATAGGACTTCTTAACTCAATTAAAAAAAATCAATTTTTCTCCATCTACGTCCATATTTATTTAAAAATTTGGGCACAGAGTAAACGTAGAAGCAAATAAATCTGTAAAGTGCAACGAAAAAAAAAATAAAAAGAACGGAATCCAAATTTCGTTTTGCAAAAAACAATAGGTCAGCTATCGGCAACGAAACATGTTTTTCTGTTTTGCTTTTGTTTTTATGTTTTGTTTCATTTGGTGTGCGTTGCGCCATAAGAAAGTATGCAATTATCGTCAACGACCCTTGTTCGAAACTGTTTTGTTGCATTCGGTGTGTGTTGCTCGTATACAATAGCATGTATTTTCGACAACCACCATCGAAACACTTCAAACAAAAAACATGTGTTTTGTTTCGTTTTCTTTGGTGTGTTCAGTCTCATAAGAAACAATGTTCTCTTGTTTCCAGAAACAAAAAAACACGTTTTGCTTTATCCGGTGTGTTTTCAGCCTAAAGCCTAGGCTGAAAACACACCGGATAAAGCAAAACATGTTTTTTTGTTTCGTGAAACAAGAGAACATTGTTTCTTATGAGACTAAGCACACCAAAGAAAACGAAACAAAACACATGTTGGTGGCAGTGTTGTCGTTTCAAAAATTCCTAGAGTAGCACTTTTCATAAAATTAGGGGAGCATTGAGGAGCCACGTTAAAATTCGGGATATTTCATTAAATAATAGATGCGGTCACAAATGAAAAGAAACAAAAATATTTTTTTTCTATTGATATTTTTATTCATACCTACACACAAAAATGTCTAAGAGTGTGTTCACAACGGAACTGCGATAAACGATTCAAGCTGCGATTTGATCAGAGCTGAGAAATCTTTACATTGATTTTCCTATGTGTGTTCACAACGGAGCAGCGCTTCGAACAACAACAATCAATGTAAAAATCTCAAAGCTCTAGTCACATTGCTTCTCGAAACGTTTATTGCAGCTCCGTTGTGAACACACCCTAAGAAGGACACATGCACGTAACGTTCTATTGGACTAAACAAAACAAAAAGCAATTCATATCTGAAGTTGTATATCTATATAAATATAGCCTCAAAAGAAGCCTTATTTTAAATAGGAAAATAAATAACTGAAAATTGATCATTATTAAGAAATTAATTAAAAATATTAAAAGTAGGTTTTTTAAAAATACATATGTAACTTATAGATGTAATATAAAAATAAATATACATACATTATTATTATTTCTTTGAGTCCAGACCTCTTTTTTTTTTACTTCTCAATCAAACTTTTAGACGGTTCCCACTTTTCGCATGAGTTATAATTCAAAAGTTCTTTTGCCGTTAAAATAGCATTCACTGTTTCAACGTGAAGGCGATTTCGCTTTTTGTCTTTTATTAGACTAACATCTGAAAACTTTCTTTCCGCAGTCGCACTACTGTGTGGAAAAACAATTATTGTTTTTAGTGTTGAACATAGTTCGGTAAAAATCTTCAAAGTCTAAGTCCTTTGACATAGAAGTTTGATTAAGAAATAGCCGCCATTCCTCATCTAGATTTTCAGACTCTGACTCATCCGCTAAATTTAGAAATAACATCATCAAAGGGACTAAACTTGGTGCTAGGTTCTTGTATTGCCACTAAAACTTTATCATCAAATTAAACGTAATTAAGATTTTAAAAAATATTATCGTTGGAGAAATCGATTTTATGTAGCTGTAAATCATCTACATATGTATATATTCTGGCTTGACAAAATTTTGAAGAAGGGTTTTGAAATACATTCTTACAGTTTGGAGCAAGGTATGCATTTTTGGGGCTTCCGCTTGAAATTCTATGTTTATTTTTTTTTTTTTTTGTTATATTCAAAACGTAACCCAAGAAACTTAAATATGTTTTATTTATTTCCGTAAGCTCTGAGAAGATATTATGGGCCAAATTCATATTGCTTTCTAACTCGTAAGCAATGAAAAAATGTTGCAGAGGAACCCATTGTTCAAGAATTCTTGAGATAACGTTGACGACATTTTAAGAATTTTATGCACCTCAACTGAAAAATATTTTTGAAACTCTTCAAGTTCTAGTGTTCGTTTAGGACTATGTGCAAAAAACGTATATATATTACTAGTCAGAGCCTCAAGATGGGAGGGAGGAGCCTTTTTGAGGCATGGGGAGCACAGTAGCCCTTCCCGCAGTAAAGGAGCCAAATTTTACTATAGTAGCCATTCCGACAACACTGGTTGGTGGTTGTCGAAAATACATGCTATTGTATACGAGCAACACACACCGAATGCAACAAAACTGTTTCGAACAAGGGTCGTTGACGATAATTGCATACTTTCTTATGGCACCACGCACACCAAATGAAACAAAACATAAAAACAAAAGAAAAACAGAAAAACATGTTTCGTTGCCGATAGCTGACCTATTGTTTCTTGCAAAACAAAATTTTGACTCCGTGTTTTTTATTTTCTTCTTTCGTTGCACTTTACAGATTTATTTGCTTCTACGTTTACTCTGTGCGCAAATTTTAAATAAATATGAAAAATGTAGATGGAGAGAAGTTCATTTTTT
This sequence comes from Philhelius festivus, assembly GCA_963931855.1. Lineage (NCBI taxonomy): Eukaryota > Metazoa > Arthropoda > Insecta > Diptera > Syrphidae > Philhelius > Philhelius festivus. The sequence goes on from OZ007555.1 coordinate 90,586,753, forward strand.
TTTAAATTAAGGCAAGAAGCCCTATCTATAATTATAAAGATAAGGAACATGCCAATAAACTTACTATTGATAAGCTGTGGATTGCTACTTCCTACTATGACATTTAAAGATTGGCAAGATTAAAAGCTTTTCTCTTTTCTTATAAATAAACACATAATATCTGTTTTGTAAACACAAAATTGTTATTTGTGTTTACTTGCCGTAGAGTTATAATCTTTCAGCCGGAGTTAAGCTTTTACGATAGTTCGTATTTTGTTTCATTTCAACGCATACCAAACGAAACAAAAAAACAAAACGTTTTGTTTTGTTTTATTCTGTTTCGCTTGGTGTGTGTTCAAATAAAAAATGTTTTTTTGACTATCGAACAAAAAACGTTTTGCTTTATCTGGTGTGTTTTCAGCCTAAACTGAATAAAGCCAAAAATCAAATCTGGAAATAACGTCAAAACATGCTTAATGGGAGTTGGGTGACGTAAAAAAACGCCAACGAAATAATGCCAAATTCCAAATTTAACAAATTAGTTCTATTTTATTGTTTTAAATGAAATACTAGTGTCAAAAATTAAAATATTCCTGAATGAATATTTCTTAAGAGCGAACTTCTTAGTTCGTCAAGCAATGAATTTCGACCACCATCACACTTTTCCCTCACACCTTTTCGGCGAATTTTCGGAAAATAGATTTCTGTTGTTGTTTTCAAATGTTGTTACTATATCGGATTCTTAAAAACAAGTATTATCGGCTTTGGATGGGATTACTTTTTTCAATCCATTTTGCATTGCCATTTAAAATCCGTTGTTAAGCAGTCAGTCTGCATTAAATTTGAACAAATTCGTATATGGTTTTATATTTACTGCGAATCAACCTTAAAAAAATAGATTGTAAGGGAAATCAAAATAACTTTTATAATGTATGAGTCGATGGTACAATGCTCATGGTTCAATCAAAAAGATAAATTGAAAAGTATTATTTCTTATCAAAATGTTCGTAATTTTTATCTCTATTTTTATTTTTGAATAGGCGGCAACATTTTGATCCCTTGAAATCATCAGAACACCCTGTATAGAACTTTATTAAGAAAAGTAAAATAATATATATTGAAAACAAGAAAATTGAAAAGGAAATACAGTAAAACCCGCTTAAGAGAAACCCGCTTAAGAGAAAAACCCGCTTACCTGAAACACTTTTTTCATCCCCAAGTATTTTCCGACCAATTTCCCTTAAAACACTCCGCTTAAGTGAAACCCGCTTAAGCGAAAAATCCGGATAACTGAAACATATTTTCAGTTAATTTTTAATATTTTTCATTGAAAAAAACTCTCTTAAGTGAAAAAAAAAATTTGAATCGAACAGAACAAAAATTTGCTAGTTTTCGTTTTTCAATAAATTATTTTTGTTTTATTTAATCGTTGTTTTGTTTAACTTCTTTCAAGGCAAGTTCAAAAGATAAAAACAATATTGTTTCTAGCATTAAATCTCTGCCTAATGAAATTTTTAAATCCGCTTAAGTGAAATTTTTTTTTCACTTATCCGAACTCCGCTTAAGTGAAATTATTTTTCAATTAAGCGGGGTCCGCTTAAGTGAAAAACCCGCTTAAGTGAAAGCAAAACTGTGACATTTTGCCGTTTCTCTTAAACGGGTTTTACTGTAGTAATAAATAGTTTTTGAGAAAATATTTAAGAACATTATTTGAAATTTAAAGCTGAGAAATTAGATAACACTAGCAAATAAGTTATTAATCAGCAACAAAAACATTACTTTAATATTAAAGAAAAGTGTGAACCACTGGACTGAAAAGGAAGACAAAATTTAACATAATTTAAATACTAGATACGTATCAAAAAATCAAAATTTAAGCTGAGCGTTAAAAAAACAAACTATATGTAATTTTCGTATATTGAAATAAGAAAATCTAGTGGAGCTGACTGCTAAGCCATAGCATAAGTTTAAAAATACTTTTGTAAATGTATACTTAATTATTTACGAAACAATTGGTTATTATACAAATAGAGACTTAAAACTTTAAATGAATATTGACATATCTATCTTATCAAGTTGGTTTAAGCACCATACATTGATCCTTAATAGCTAATCAATAGTAATATGCTTTTCAATAATAATAATCGAATATTTTATGGAAGGAGATGTATACATGATTTTAAGCTTTGATAAACAGCAATGATTACTGCATGCAAGTTGAATCTGTGTCTGAATTAAAGCACCTTGGAGTAACTTTAGAGAGTTTACTTAATTGGAAATGGCCTTTAAAAACTTTAAAAGAAAGAATTTATTTAGCGATAAATAAGTAGTATACCCCAATCTACTATTTCCTAATATACTCTCGTTTGGAATATGGTATTTCTTGCTGGGATAGTGCCTTCATTACCAACCAGCAACCCATCACCACAGTCCAGAAAAGAGTAATGCTCTTCAAACCAAGATGGAATCCATCATAACCTTGATTTAAATCTATTATTATGTTGGCCTCAAACATTTATAGGGAACTATGAAAAGTACTCCGTTTTTTTTGGAGAGGTAATTTTAACAATCTAAGAAGAATAAAACTTTGCATATATATGCAATCAGAACTAACACTGTTTTAGTCCCAAGAGTTAGAGGAGAATATGATTATTTTGACAAAACGTAGAAACCTTACTTTTTATTAAGATCAGGTGTAGATGATTTAACCCAGGCAATAACTTAACACAACGATAATAATTTACTTGCTCAGTTAATACATCGATATCATATAATGTCTCAAAACAAATCCTGAAATTCACAATTTTCCAAATGAGTGCAACATTTTTTGAATAAGTTCTGTGCTTCAACATTTTTCGTTTTTTCATAATCTCTTATTGTGTTTTCCTGAATCTTTTCAACGCGACTCTTCTAGCAATAAGGCACTTATAAAACTGTACCACAAACATAATTCATGACGCATATAAATTAATCTATTATATTATATAACAATCTATAATTTTAACTAAGTTTAAATTATAAAAGTCTATTACAAAATTACACAGGTTATGCTGTACTCGAATCCGAAGTCAAAAATATTCTATAATGTCGTTTTTGAGATATTCTATATGACTTTGTTTTTGAGATATTGTTTGAAAAATCTTCAACCCACACTGCCGTAGTTGTGGAGATCCACAAGAAAAAGAAACTGTGGTTCATTTTCTTTGCGATTGCCCCGCCTTAGCAAATTACAGGATGGCTTCCTTTGGGAAAGCCTTCCTCGATGACCCCAGCGAACTCTCGGAGAAGAAAATCAAAGATCTGATTATCTTTCTGAATGCGACAAAATGGCTTTAGTAATGCTCCGCTAAAGTATATAAAAGCCATTTTCTTCCGTACTAAATCTTTATTAGGTTGACACGAGTTTAATGGTATCAAAACGGCGCACCCCAGCGCTAATTGAGTTGCGGGCCCAGTTGGCTGGCGACTACCATCTCTACCTACCTACCTACCTACCCTTGAAAAATCAAAAAAAAAAATCGTGTGTTCATGTGTTTCCGAGTTTATGTTATACGAGTAACTCGAGGTAATTTTTTTTCAGCATAATTTCTAATTCTGTTTGAATCTTTCCAATATCTCTTTTATTCTCCGAGATAGCTTACAACTGACTGTGGCTTTTTTGTACTAAACTGAGCTTAGCTACTTTATTTAAAACTTTATTTAAAATTAAACGGATAAAACGATGTGAGGAAATAGAATAATAAATGATATGTGATCTAGTTAACCAAAAAACTTCGTTTTATAACTGCATGTTCGTGTCTACACAGTGATAGCCGCCGCGCCGCCGCCGTCCAGAAGGATACTTACATGAAAAGAAAGTGAAATTAGTAGAAACACTCATTACGCTTTTTTCATTTCACTTTTCCAGCTTAGCTACAGAACTCTTCAAAGCGGCAGGCGATGACTTGGTTGAGTATGCAAGTTAATAGTTTATTATCTGGGTGACAATTTTATTGATTTAAGTAACGTAAATGGAATTTTAGTAAATACAATTAAACGAATGACACGGGGAACAATTTTAGAAAAAATATATGAGGAACATATTTTAGAAAATATACTTTTAATAATAAGAAGACGTAAGTAGGAATTCATAACAGCAAAAAATATTGTTAATAAAGATGCCAGAAAGCCATTACCAAATACTATAATTTCAGGCAAGAATAGAAATAATAACAATCCACGAAATCCCAATCATAAATTATTTAAATAATCCCTTTAATTACCACCCACACAATTTTAATCCAAATTATAATCGACATGCTAATCGATCAGGACAAAGTAGAAGATATAACGCGAATTTAAATAATAACAGTAACTCAGGGCAATATCGACAGCAATATAATAAACAACCCGAATCCATGGATTTATGAAATGTGCAAAGGGGAAAAGTCAGTACAATGGAAAGACGAAACCTTCAACCAGGAAACCTTAGGTAGGTTTTATGCCAAAATTGCATTCAACAGAATACGGACTGAGCAAAGATTAGAAGGGACTGTCTGCAACATTGATCAAACGAATTAGGTAGAAGTTAACAGTTCCGATCAACTAGCCTCTGATGACTTACCAATAATTAAAATATGTAGCTATACTGAAAAAGAAACATTTAGCTTTAATTGATACAGGATCTTCACTTAGTCTGATATATTAAAACAGTAAAAATTGAACCAAAACAATTTTCAACAATAACCAGCAAGAGATCAATTGGCTTTGAAGTTCATACCTCTGCACCCGACGAAATAGAAGCACCAACAGGAGCTCTTATTTGTTGTTAAGTGAAAAGTTCATCAGAAAGAAAATATTATTAGTTAGTAATAGGCACCGACCTACTTAATAATTTAAGCACGTTAATGGATATAGAAACAGGAACAATTGAACTTAATGGGAAAACCATTAAATTTTAATATAAACCAAAATTTTTTGACCGCATACATACATTAGAATACGTAAAAGATAATATTAAATATTTAAAACTAGACCACTTGAATATAGGGGAATATGGAGAAATTTAAAAAATATTATTAAAATGTTCAATTCGTTGCTTTTCAAACTAGGTGATAAGTCGACAAGCACACCAGAAATAGAACATGAAACAGTGACAACCACCGATCAACAGGTGAATGCTAGGCTATATAGGTGACCACCTCAACACAATGAGGAGGCAAATAAGACATATTGGCAGAGGGGATGATAAGAAAAAGCAACTCAAGATACTCGAGTCCCTTAATAGTGGTTCCCAAAAAAATGGACAATTCTGGCTAGAAGAAGTTCAGATTTCAGAATTATGATAGACTATAGAAAATTGAACGATATCACAATTGATCATAAGCTCCCATTATCAAATATAGATTCAGTTTTAGATAAGTTGGAGAAAGCACAATATTTAAGTACTATGGATCTGACCAAAGGCTACCGCATCAAATAATTATTGTAAAGGCATTTGTAACCCCACATGGTTTTTATAAGTTCATAAGAATTCCTTTTAAAAAACATGTGTACTATACTCGTTCTTACATAACATATTAATTTTTAGTAAGACAATAAAGAACATGTTAGAGCTAAAACTTACATCTTTTAAGTATTATAATCTAAAAATTCCGAGATTCAAATGGACAAATGTAGTTTGATGAAAAAAACAGAATTTCTAAGCAATTTGGTAACTTAAGAAGGTTTTAAACCAAACCCCAAAAAGTCAGCATTCCAAAATCCCAGACAGAAATAAAGGGTTTTTTAGGCCTTAGTGGATACTACCGTAAGTTTGTCGAAGATTACGCTATAAAAACCCATCCAATGATAAAATGCTTGCAGAAAAATTGTAATGTAAATTGTAATGATCCGAATTATGTTGAAGCATTTGTAAACAAATTAACTAACTAACAGCGAAATTACCGTAAACATGGGTCAGGGAACACCAAAATATGCAATTTTTTAAATCCCCGATATATGATATAAAACTTGGAAATAGGCCCATACTGTAAAACGCTTTTTTTTTTCTTAGAATACACCCAAGAATGACGCCCTAAAATATTATGCACGAATCAATGGACACCCTGTAGAAAATACAAATACTGAAATTATACCTTTAGATGATGAAAATATATTTATTAAAAATATCAAAACTGATTTAATTCAAACTTGTGATGATAGAAAATTTATCCTCGAATCTCGAAAGAAATTATCTTATGAACTTCATAAATTGTATAAAAATTCTACAAAACAAATTCAAGAAAAAAGATTTTATTATATTTGTATATAAGAAACATTAAAAGTGAACATATAAAATTCAAAAAAAATACATATATTGAATTCAGTTGACAATATAAAAGAAATACACGAAATAGAATCTGAGAAAAACATATCATATACTCGTAAAAAAATTTAATTGTAAATCTGATTTATTATATTAATAAAGTCTATTCTAATCTAGTGAATCTAATCTACTCGTATGTACATATTATGTATTATGAAGGTAATGGGTTAAATAATAATTTTATCTATTATATGTTCGCAATATTGACAACCACATATTTGCTTTTAAAGAAAATACTACTTATCAAAATAAATAAACATAAAATTCAAGAAAATTTCAAATTAAAGAATAATGTTGAACTGGATTAGTACGATAAACTTAAAAAAATAATGTATGTCATGTATGTATATTAAGCAATAATTACAATTGTAAGAAACTGTATGTATCTACATAATATTACGGCTATTAAGCAATGAGCAATAATGCAAAAGTATTAATAAAATAAAAAAAAGTGCAAGAAAAATATGTGCCAGTCCAGTTCTGAGTGTACAATAGGGAAATAAATACATGGTCAATCAAAAGTAAAATAATCGTCAAAAAAGAAGTTGTGGTTGGTGTTTTCTTTTTTTTTTTTGCGACTCAACGGACAAAAATAATTCAATTCGCAAGCTGCTCCACCAAGGTCCGCAAAGATCTCACCTTTACATTTTATGTAAAATATGGAATTTTGAATTACAACAAAATTGTTATTATGTGCTGGAAGAAAAACACACAGCGTCGCTTTGAAAAATGGTTCCTGTAACTTACCCCTTAAACATCTTAGTTTCATAAATGTTCTGCCCGTCGCCTGCAATGCCACCTATTTCAGTCATAAACAAGTGTCTGTGATGGGTTGGGTACGATATCCCGCTTTTTATAATCCCATTTTTTATAATCCTGTTTCTTATAATCCCGCTTTGTTAAAATCCCGCTTTTTATAATCCCGCTTTTTAAAATCCCGTTTCTCATTACGACGTATAAACAGTGAGGTATGCAATCCCCCTGCTTGGGCACACTATAGGATTTGGGGTAGGTGCGAGGCTGGGTGTATGCAAAGTTTCTTTAGCATTTAAAGAATCCGGAAAATAACCAACATAAAATCAATAAGTTTTAGCTAGGTATTCTAAAAAACGGTATAAGACGGGATTTTAAAAAGCGGGATTATAATAGAACGGGATTTTGAATAAACGGGATTTTAAAAAGCGGTATTATAGAAGACATTATTTTAAAACTTTTTTGCGGGATTTTTGAAAAACGGCATTATAGAAAGCGGGATTCCGTTAGGCTCCCGTCTGTGATATCTGTCATCTCATAGCGTCTTCACAAAGAAGATATTCCTGCGACGCTGTGTGTTTTTCTTCATAATAACAATTTTGTTGTAATTAAAAATTCCGTATTATGTGCTTTTCGAAAAACACACAGTGTCGCTTTGAAGACGTGTTTGTTATCTGCTGGTGGGTGAAAACGCACAAAACGCTATGTGAAAAAGGTTTTATTTTTATTAAAAATTTAACCAAAAGTAATTCATTTTATATATAATATATATATATATATTTTTTTTTAAGCATACATATATGTAGATATACAGATATTCATTAAAATATAATAATCCAGAATACATTCTTAATCTGGACGAAAATTCGAAAATAAAAGTTTCGATTCATTACTATCTTTTTTTTTGTATCTCCTTACAGTAAAATTTCTTGAAGGTGTTTTCGCGTTTCCAATTGCCTCTGGCAAGTATACTTATCTTGAATAGAATGATTATCTACTCAACTGACTTATCTGCTTATCTGATGCTTCCTGGTGACGCCTCAATACCGGCATCTCTGAGAACTGATCGAACCCATCCACCAATTACAGCCCTAGATGCTGGTTTTGGATCATCTGTTAAGGTTATAAACAGATTAGCCAATCCGTTTGCTCTTCTTTTGTCTGAAACAGCTATGAGCTTATTAATCCAAAATACTGGACAGACATTTTGATTAGGATGCTTGAATAAAAGCCATCCGGATTGCATATGAGTAGAAGAATCAGTTATTCTTAGCATTGGATGAAGCCAACCAATCACATACAATCTGGGGATCCCAAATTGGCCATTGTACTTTCCTCGGTTGAGTAGATGAAATTGCTTTAAGCACTTGTTTAACTAAACTATTTTCGGATTCTTAAGGTAACTGAACACAGAAAGTAGCTATGGATGACTTGTGAACCAAAATTGTACTGTATGATAGATTTTCGTCTAAAAACAAATGCGCTAGAAACCTCGCAATGTCTTGAGATTGTGGTGAATTAGGGTTTACTGTGTTTTCTTCGCCCAGTCTAGCCACCGTTTAATTGCCGGATAATATGTATTTAGATTAGAAATCCTCCAGCTCTCATTGAAAAGTTGTTTTTCAGGAGTAGACCATTTGACTATTAGTTTGCCCCACCTCCAACTAACCAAGCCTGAAGGGCCAGACGGTCTACTTAAGCTGGAGGAAGGTTGGTCGACACATCCACTAAAACTGCTTGTAGATTTTCTATTTCCATCGGATTTGTTAAGGCTCGTGACCTCAAATGTGCCATCCAAAACGTTTTATCCCAAACAGGTACCCTGGGCATTACATAGGCCGGTGGAAATATCCAACCCAGTGGGAAGTCACACTGATGGCTGAAGGCGTTTGAGAGGAGAGCTAATTGATCTTTGCAGTCTAAGGACACGTAGCTGTTGAGGACGGTTGTTTCTGCAGACGCGAACAAATCTACGTCTGTAGTGCCCAAATGATTGAAAATTTTGTTTGTTGCCGGAGACAACAGGTGCCAATCTGGCGGACGCCGCGCCGCGCCGTCCCCGAGACAGATTGTCCGTCAAACGGTCTGCCAGAATCAATAATTTTCGTGTTAGTGCCAGTAGACTCAAAGACTGAATTCCGCCTTCTTTTCGAATGTATGCTACTGATGTTCTGTTGCCTAACTGAACGAGAATGTGGGCATTCCTCAGATGATGTTTTTCTGCGCCCAAGGCCACATAAGCCAGAGACTGGTCAACAGTTTTTCGTCTATCTGCGCTCTCCAACCTGTGTTCGCTGCATCTTTTGTCAAGAAATTGATGCAAGCCTGACTTCATGTAAATGGCTCCGCGCCACCATTTTAGGTCGACAACTACCTGTGGTGGAGCTTTTTGTTTCTTTGTTGGCTTTCGATTGAAGCGGCGACAAAATATTTGCAATTGACGGCAGTACAGGCGACCTCTTGCATGTAATATTTTTCTGTGTTCTTTTTCGAGTGAGAAATTGTACAGGTCTTGGTATCCCATGTCACTCCCATATACTCGCGTTTCTTCATTGGATTTAGTACAGCTTTTTGATAGTTTATCTACCATCCCAGATATTCCAAAGTATTCACAACTTCCGCGGTTTGTGAATTTGTTCTTGTCCTGATGGGCATCCAAAAAGTCGTCTAGATAGACTAAAGACTATTCACATGAGAGCGACTAACGACCAACGAATAAAAACACAAATGGGATTTAAAACATATAAAAGCCTAAATTCTTCACAAATACTTTACAAAAGGATAGCAATCTAGTTTGCTTATATTTGAGGAGATGGAGAAAGGCCGAATGGTAGAGCACTCATTTCGAGTATCTCCTCGTTGTAAACTAGCCTTAGGAAACAACGATGGTTCACCGATATGGGAACATGGAAGAAACTCTGGGACTACTGCATGGGAAATTAGCTGAAAATGCTTCGTCCTTATATATGAATTCAGACCTCGAAGGTCGAATCTGGGACGAAAATTTTCGTCGCTTTTTTGAACAAGAAACCATTTTGGACAAGAAACTTGGCCCTGCGATGTTCGACGTTTCCAATATATTTTAAAGCTTCAATTAATTTATTAATTTCGTCATATTTGGAGAAGTAGAAGTTGAAAATTTTTGTATTAATTCCAGTGTTGGAAAGTTTTTTGGGGGCTTGCGGCAAAACGGAGTTCGAACATCAGAGATGATTCTTATTGTAAAATTGTTTGCTCGCAAGGAAAGCCAGTTTGTCTGAAATTCCTGAAGACAGCCCACCTTGAACGATTTGTTTTGATCGTCACTTCTTATCTATTGAACGAACGAAAATCATTACGAAAAGTGCGAAATGAATGAAAAGTATTTGCAGGCGGCTTTTGAAAATTCGTATTTCGCTTAAATTCTCTCTTATCTTTAAAGTAAGTGGGCGGATTAAGCCACATAGATGTACCACCAAACGAATAATTATTGAGCCAAATTGGTCTGATCGAAAAGATGTTCAGCACTTGGAGGTACTTTTCGCAATAGATAAAATGCGCTCACGTCTAATCTCGATGCACTCGGGCCCTTTTTCGCATACTACTTGTAACTTTTCTTCCATAACTCTATAATTTTCAGAACTCGACCCAAACAATTCTACAAACTTATCCAGTAAGTTAAAAGGAGTAAGCTTACTTGAAGAATTATTTACCCAGTTAATTATAGATTGTAAACCTGATCGCATTAAATCTTTAGAATCCAGCAAGCCATTTGTCAGACCTGCCATTACTCTTTCAGTTGATGCTAAATAGTCTTTTCCTCTGTTCAGATGACACAACTCATCATTGACTTTTAATTCGATAAAGCCTGGAGCCACTTCGAGCATTTAACATCCTTCCGAATCAGAAAGAAAATGCTGGAGCTTAATCACAGACTCCACTTTAGCATGAGGTGCTTGATTAATAGCATATTTGTTGTCGCCGCAGGTTTTTGCCTCAACAAAATCGGGCATTCTTCCCTGAACAGGACCAATCAAGAAAGGTGTATTGCCATCTCGTTCTCTGCTTGTCGATAGTAAATTCGATTCGTTCCATTCACCAGAGGATGGAAATTGTTGGGATGTTATAAAATTGGTTGAATAACTTACTTGATTAATCAGAGCATAAATCCTTGGATCTTGTTTTGCTCTTTTGTTTGGAGGTCTCGAAGAATTCCAATCAGATTCCGAGTCCGACGAGGTGTAATTTCTACTAACCTCACTTTCTGGAGCACGCTGTCGTTTCCTTCCTTTCTTTCTCCGTGTCTTTGATGTGTAGTAAATCTGCATCACAAACTTCTTTTTGGATTTCACTATTAGAAACAATATCTTGATTTGCACTCATAATGATCTAATAATAGCTCTGAGTGTGAGTATATGTATATTTTCTTGTAATTGATTAGTTTAACTTTGGTCTACATAATAGAAATGACCGTTCACGGGGAATACACAAAACGCTATGAGATGACAGAAATCGGAGATACTTGCTTGTGGCTGAAACAGGTGGCATTCCAGGCGATAGGCAGAACATTTATGAAATTAAGATGTTTAAGGGGTATGTTAAACGAACCATTCTTCAAAGCGAAGCTGTGTATTTTTCGAAAAGCACATATTTATGTAACAAAAAGGTTTTAGACAAGGCTATATTTTGTCGTTCTTGAAAGAAAAGACAAAACTCACGCCAAAACACAAGAGCAAATGAAAAAAACAAAACAATTTCCGTGTGATCTTTGGTCCCGTGTGCACAGACGGGGAGTGGAGGTAAGTTATTACCATGAGTTAAAGTCAAACGACTGAGATCGAGATGGCTGAGTCAATATAGCGAATGACCCAAATGCTACGGCAGGGAAAGTATTCGAATCTAACTCCTAGTGACGGCGCGCGCAGAAAAAGAAGGGCGCGGCTCAGGTGCGCACACAAGTGGGAGAGGACCTCAACCAATTTGACGTGGGAAACTGGAGACAGCTTCCTAGGGAACGCGCTAACTGTAGGAGGTTATTAGTTGAGGCACTGCTTTACTATGGACAATAGAGCCACCTTAAGAAAGTACTCTATACCCTGTCCGGTAATTCGTGTGCATACTTTGGGATGTGATTCTTGGTCATATTCTAAGAAAAAAATTGTTCTGCAGTAAAATCTGATTTTCAACTTTGACATCATTTTTTGACGATTTAAAAAAGGCTAACTTTGGTGTACCCTGACCAAAGTTAAGGTCAATTTCTCTGTCAGTACTAGTAGTAGGAACCTCATTTTGGACTTTTTTTTTAGAAAAAAATATTAACCTTTAAAACTACGTTTAAATTGAGCTGATGTATTTTTAGGGTTGCCAGATATTCAATTTTAAATAGTGTTCAATTTTTCTTTCCTGAGAAAAATTTTGACTTTGAGGTAAATTTTTTTCAAAAAATGCGTAATAAACATAAAGTTTTCTTATTTTTACCTTATGAACAAAAAAAAAAATAAAAAAAAACTCCTTAATAAGTGCACCCAAAAATAAATACATTTTATCATACTTAAGAAAATCTAAAACAGGTAAAATTAAAAAAAAATGTTTTTTTGCTGAAATGATCTTTGCCGTCTTGAATGTGGATTGTTCGAAGCCCATGAGTGGAGATTATGGAAATTCGTAATACCATCCCTTGTGAATTGAGATTCGTCTGTCCAAAGAATTCTGTTTAAAAACTGGTTGTCATCCAAGCTTCTCTCTAGCAACCAGTTACAAAATTCGAGTCTCTTTTCAAAATCATCGGGAAGCAGTTCTTGCACAGGTGTAAAGTAATATGGATACATATTTTCTCAATGATGTATACTGGAAAATCTGTATTTGGAAACATTAAACTGTAGAGCCAAGCGTCTTATGCTGATGGAAGGATCGATTTCAACAGCTGCCAAGAATTCTTTCATCCAACGAAACTCTTCTTGTACTTGCACTTGCACCTCCCGCATTAGGTCTTGCACTCCAATTGTCAAGTGCTGCAATAAAAGTAGGTAAAAAACCCGAAATTGGATTTTGTACCTGTTTCAGATTTTCCCAAGTATCATAAAATGTATGGGTTTTTGGGTGCACTAATTATAGAGTTTTTTATTATTATTTTGTTCATCAGGCAAAAATAAGAAAACTTTATGTTTATTACGCATTTTTTGAAAAAAAATGACCTCAAAGTCAAAATTTTGCTCGGGCAAGCAAAATTGAACACCATTTAAAATTGAATATCTGGCAATCCTTTTAAAAGTAGTTTTAAAGGTTGGTATTTATTTAAAAAAAAAAGTCCAAAATGAGGTCTCTACTACTGGTACTGACAGAGAAATTGACCTTAACCTAGGTCAGAGTACACCAAAGTTAGCCTTTTTTTAAATCGTCAAAAAGTGATGTCAAAGTTGAAAATCAGACTTTACTGTAAAACAATTTTTTTCTTAGAATATGACCAAGAATCGCATCCCAAAGTATGGCACACGAATAACCTGACACCCTGTATATATTAGGCACGTATTCCATTAATGGTAAAATCTCCATAACTTTTTGTCGTATCTAATGTAAAATTAACCGATGTACATACATAGCAGACCCAAACCCAATCATTTTTACTTGCGATATATGTAGGTATTTACTAGATATAGGGCAAGATTTGCATTTGGAAAAAAAATCGAACTCGAGATTTTGATCAAAAATGGCATTACGATCATAGCGAAGACGAAAAAAGTGGGTCCTGTAATTCCGTCAGTCTGTCTGTATGTCTGTACCTCGATCTAACTCCAAAACTAACGGTACCCCTATGCACCCGTTATAAAACGGCTATAACGATTTTGATAAATTTTGATAAAATTAAGGGTGTTACTATGGGCATGGACTACATTTTGGCAAAAAAAAAAAAAATATTGGAAAAAATCTTACTAACGGTACCTGTCATAGAACCGTTTTTTTTTATTTTCGAATTTCTCATCAATAGCTTTTACAAATTTAACCAAAATTTGCATGCAGGAGCTCCTTTATACATATTTAAAAAAATATAATCTATACAAATTTTCGAAAAAATAGTTTTTGGATTTTTAAAAAAATAATACAATTTTTTTTTGGAAATTGAATATCTTGAAAACGGCTCTAACGATTTTGATAAAAAAGATAATATTATGGGCATGGACTACATTTTGGCCAAAACAAATTTTAGGAAAAACTGTTATTACCGGTACCTGTCATGGAACGGTTTTTTTGATTTTCGACTTTCTCATTAACGTCTCTAACGACTTTAACTAAACTTTTTTTAACAGGAGCCACATTAAACTAAATAATATTGTATATAAAAATATTCGAAAAAATAATTTTTTTATGAATTTTTGAATATTACAACAACAACTTGAATGAACTACCACCAAGTGGGTTCTTATTTGGCTGGAGTTATAGCTATTTCACGGTTGCCAAGCCGATCATCAGACTCCTTTATTAGTGGTGCTTAGCCTTTATACTATCAAGTTTAATCGAAAAACTTTTTTGCCTTGACTGAGATTTGAACCCAGACCTAGCATCCTCAGAAGCCAATGCCCTACGCATCACGCTACCGAGACCACATGATCAGGTCCATCCCAATTTAGGTTTTATCGTTTATCAATTATCACTTGAGGACTAGCGTTTTTATTAGTCATTCAAGTTTTGTTGTTGTAAATTCGGTTTCTTTCTATTTCTCCGAACTCTGTTTATAAGCCAACAATTCGTTGTATATTATAAGGAGGGAGATTTTAATGAAAGATTTGACTGATTTGAACCGAATTTACAACAACAAAACTTGAATGACTAATAAAAACGCTAGTCCTCAAGTGATAATTGATAAACGATAAAACCTAAATTGGGATGGACCTGATCATGTGGTCTCGGTAGCGTGATGCGTAGGGCATTGGCTTCTGAGGATGCTAGGTCTGGGTTCAAATCGCAGTCAAGGCAAAAAAGTTTTTCGATTAAACTTGATAGTATAAAGGCTAAGCACCACTAATAAAGGAGTCTGATGATCGGCTTGGCAACCGTGAAATAGCTATAACTCCAGCCAAATAAGAACCCACTTGGTGGTAGTTCATTCAAGTTGTTGTTGTAATATTCAAAAATTCATAAATATATGAAGCTTCGCAGGTACACTGCATGTATGTAACCATACAAAAACCCCTTCAAAAAATAATTTTTGTTTTTTGAAAAAAAAAATTACAAATTTTTTTGAAAAATCAATATCTTCAAAATTTATCTAAAATCTATGGTATGAAATTACTTACAATTGACATCCCAAATTTTTTTTCTTGAACAATTTTAAAGAAATTTCTTAGATGAAAAATTAATTTAATAATAAAACGATTTTTAAACTTTGTTTGCATAAATTCATGCTTTTCTAGAAATCAAACGACAATTTTATGCATTTGAACATTTTTATCTCATTAAATCCATTTTTTATATTTATAAAATGTATTTTAAATTCCAAAGTACTTTTACATAAGAGCAAGTTCGTGCGATCCAGTAGTGCATTTTATTTTATTATAATTTTCTAATATATTTATGTATGTACCTATAAATCTCGTTATAAATAAACCAAAACCCATTATTGTCTATTGTACCAAAAACCTTCATGATTTAGCAAATAGGTACTTCATCTTTCATGCTGAATCAGTCCTCCCAGAAGCATCATCATATTCATCGCAAAATAGGTATTCAAATCGTTTAAGGACCACAGTACACCACACTTTATCGCCCAATTAATAATTAATATTTTAATTGAAAACTGAATGGAGAAATTCACACCGCAAGCTCCGATTGAAGCAGGAATAAAATGTCTCCCACCAGCGATTTTCTTCGATTATAACATAAGTTTAAGTGAGAAATTCCTATCGCTCGTTATGCTATTAAAGGGAAATCATTTTAAAATTGTATACACGTACCTTAAATTGAAATACCAGTTACCAACGAGTCATTGAAGTTTGAACTGATTTCCGCTTGGAAAATGTTTTTTTTTTATTATTTTTTATCGTCCAACGCGTTTGGATTCCAACTCAAACCTTCTAAACCATAACCTCCTGAGGTACCTTTAATGCTCCCGCAGCCACCAACTCCCATGAGGGAATCCCAAAAGCAACAGAAAATTGTGTGGCTGTCTCGGCTGGATGGAGTAAACTTTATTGTGAGTAACTTTTATTCATAATCATAACCCACGACAAGCATGACTTTTAATGGCGGTATTCTGTACAGGAGGTCCTTTGAACCACTGCACACACATAACAACTGTTGTGAGTTCAACCATGGCGACTTTCCAACAGTATTCCACACAGAGCTGTGTCAATCGTAGCTATAAGAAGATATATTTATGTACAAAGTACAAGGTTCACTATAACTCGGATAAATTCGAGCGAAGCCAACCAATCCTCCGACAGCACTTTATATTAATAAATCTGAGCAATCATTTCTTCTACTTGTTGACTTTGCACAAATGTGTTAATTGTTCTCCTTGCTCGGTGGCGTGCTAGTGATATGGCAGCTGGCACTTTCAGCCGCTTTTTGAAATACTCAAATGAGCAGGTTGAAGATAATGCTGATTAAAAGCGCGCGAAAGTGGGGATGGGAGCTGGCACCGGTGTTGGTGGTTGTTTAATGTGCATAGAAAGCACCTGTAAATTGATGTAAAATCAGGACTAGTACCAGAAATACAAAGAAAAGTATGCATGTATGTACATACCTAGTTTTTGTCTTTTAGAAAAATAGAATGCTGAGGCGAATTGAAAATAAACAATAAAACATTATCATATTATCAGTGTAAAATGTGCAAAAACTCACAAAAAAACGAATAGATACAAGTCGCACAAATTATTTTCTTAAGCGTTTACTGATTCTCCCTTGAAATTTCGCATCAATCTATCTAAATCTCAAAGCAAACAACGATTTTGTTATAATGGGCCTTACCAATAATTAATTGCTAAACACGCGTGTATGTAAACACGTAATAACCAAGTTAAACACGCGTTTTACTAAACAGCGCTCTATTACAAAATCCACTACATTCGCTGTCTGAAAAACATTTGTTGCAATGACATTTGTGTTGTTTTGAAAAACAAAGAAATATGCTGACGAAACACATTCGCATGTCGATGTATATCAATCATTCATCCGCAAACCTTTTACAAGATGTGTCAATCGAAAAAAATATTATGAAATTAACTTCTCATTGTGAATGCAGTAGTCAGTAGATATGAGTTCTATCTGCTATCTCAGTGCTTTTATGAAAAAATTCTAAATCGTTTTTTATAGTTAATCAATAGCTTATCCTTTTATTTTATTTATTTAATCGCCTTTTAGCTCGATACACTTGGTCCAGCAATACTCCAACTTCTTTAACCCATCTGAAAAAAATAGGTTTTCTGCCTCCGCGGCGGCGATGACCTCCTCATTTGACTCAAATTTCTGCCTGGCGAGTAATTTTTTCAAGTTTGCAAAAAAAAGTCGCAAGGAACCAAATCTGGAGAATTCGGTGGATGGTGCAGCAGTTCGTAGTGCAATTCGACCAATTTGGCAGTGGTCTCACGGATGCGCTTGTTGTCTAGAGTTAGCAAGCCCGGCACCCATCGCTCTGAGAGCTTTCTCATGCCCAAAATTTCATGGAGAATATGACCCACGCCGCACAGTGGGACCATTTGTATGGGAGAGCGGAAAAAAGTGCTAAAAAACCGAACCACTTAACCAATTTAGATAAAATTTTCAGAAATGAAAGTAATTTCGGAAAGAAAGCTCTCCAAAAAATGTCCACCCACTGCCACGCCAACAAAAAAAAAAAACAAACCCCGAAATTGATAAAAATCTAGGTTTTGTTCTAAGGTTAAAGATGGTGCTTTTTTGAAGGAAGTTGGCCATTCAAATTTTCCACACCCTCTTTCTGGCGTTTTTTACCTTTTTTTTACTTTTTTGTAGTAGGTACTTGTTTTGTACGAAGGCGGTCTTTTTAAGTGCGATAAAATAAATAAAGTTTTCAAATTTTATAAAGTTTAGTTTAAGAAATGACAACAAAATGTTTCCACTCAATGACACCCCCAAACAAAATTTAATCTAAATTCCAAAGTTAGAAAGTTAAATTTTGAGTAATTAGAAAAATATATTTTCGCGAAAAAAAAAAAATCAAATAAAATGCTTGATTCGTGGAATGTTTTGGTTTAGACGTTAATTTTTCTTGAGATAGATAATGGAGAGAACCGATGTTATTCTTATTTTCGTATAAAAAATATGGAAATACAGGTTTTCATGTTTATTATAGCGAAATTGAGTTTATCCGAAGAAGTAACTTTTTATGTAGTGGTAAATTATAAAAGTAATGTAACCAAATCTGACAATTTTTAATTTACAAACGCATAGTCAAACATTCATGAATGCATTAAACCAGCAACACGTTATATGTTAAAAGTGTTAACTACTGAAACTTGCATCAAATAACAGGCAAACTTCAAAGCAGAACCAAAAACCAACGCACACAATTTTTAAGACATTTTTCTCAATTTTGAAAAAGAGGTTTTTGGAAAGAAGTATACGTTACGAAATAGAACACTATGTATGTATGTACAAAAAAGAAAACATAGAGTTAAATTGATATTAATATTAATTCAAAGTCATTAAAAATGTATATAAGTTCGCCCATTTTACACCCAATTCTAATTGATGTAACATTTAACTCTGTTTTTTGCTTTTTAAATAAATAAAAAACAATAATTTATTCAATATTGTTATCATATATTGCTAGCTGTAAGTAATTATTGTAAATTGTTCCTAATTATTGAATAAAGATTATACAGATACAATACAAATATTCCTTTTTAGGAAAGAAGTGAAAAATAAAAATGATTTTTTTCCAAGATTTCGTAACTTTAAATCTGCTAACTGTGCGGATTTGCAGGTATTTGCAGCTTAATTTAGTTGAATGTAAACTTGGACATGTCTTCATCGCAAAAATAGCTATCTCAGACCAGAGGAGAGTGGAGCTTTTTTTTAAATGACTTCGACTTTCCATTACTTAGACTGAGTCTTAATTCACTAAATTTTTTTTTGCTGAGTTTGACCGCTGTATTGTCTCATTAGGCATCCTAAATAAGCAAACAAAAAACAATCCTATTTTAAGTTCATCCCAAATACACGTATTATTCTAGGAAAGTTAAATCAAATTCCCACACTATTTCAAATATTTTGACTTTGAGCGTCTATTTAGGTGTTAAGACTTCAGTTTTGGTCCAAATCCTAAGTGTACCCATACCCAGATTCTCTGACTAATTTACTGTTTTGAAACATGAATCAGCTAATCAATATCAGCACTTTTGGAAAATCGCCTTCCGCCTTGGCCCCACTGTGCGCCGCACAGTGGTTGCTCTCATAGGCCAAAAGGTTAAATCTCAAGGTTAAAATTACTTATTTTTTTGTGTGAAAATGTTATCTCTAATAACGGTACAAATTAATCGCAGCCAAATTATTTCTCTAAATTACATTCATTGTGCTGAGATTGATCACGAAAGTTGGGTGTTTTTTTTTAATTTTTTGGCTTCTTCAATCTGTTTAATTGATGAAATTGCATTTGTTATAAGTTTTTTTTTTTATTACTATTTTTGTAAATTAAAGTGATGGATTTAAAAGAACAAGGTATGTAGAGTATTTTAAAATAATTTATTATATGAAATGAGTCACATACATATGTAAAAACCGTTACTCAAATTAGGTGTTAATGGTCTTTTTTTTTGTTTTTTGGTTGACTTTTTAAAGAGCATAACTTTTATTGCTCCTATTTGCCCCTCATAAGATTTACATATTTATTTAGGCGGTACTTTCATCTTTCAAGGCGTATACGTCATTTTTTGCGAAAATTTGTGAAAGATTGAAAAATCTGTCGTTGATTGGATCATAAAATACGTTTATTCTTTTATTTTAGAGTCGAGTAAAATAATCAAATGCCTTGATATATTTAATATTTGGCGTACGGTAAAAAAAAGTGTGGAGATGCTAACAAGAATGAAGAGACCCTTAACATTTTAAAAGAAGTTTACCATTTGGAACTTTCTTTGTACACAAAATTTCATTCACTATGCAAGTCCTTTTTCAAAAGATGGAATAAGTGTGCAAGAAAAGAAAATGTTTTTCTGACAAAGAACGCTGATTGGCCTCATGCAAAAGAAGACTTCAGTTTTGTTAAAAATGATCCCAGATGTTCACATCAATCGCAAGGTAGGCCCAAAAAAATCTTTTTTAGAATGCTATTTTCCAACGAAGAGAAGACGTTTAGCTAGCATTGCGTCAATAGACAAAGATATTGCTAATGCTTTGAAAAAATGCAAACCTACGCACATTTTAAATGCAAAAACACTTCCTGTAAATGATGTATTAAAAATATTGGGTGAGGCTAAATTATCCAAACAACAATATCAAGTTATCAGGAATATTGTGAAAGAATCTATAAAAAAAGCTATGATAAAGTGATAAAAGCAAAGAAAGACTGTTATCCGGACCCGGAAACAATAACGATTACTGATTCATCGCTTAAGCAAAGAAGTATTACAGTTATTGATTTAATAACTTAATAAATTATTCATAAAAAATGACAACAATGATTTTTCTTTTAGTTTCTATTTTTAATTTGTCGTTTGAAATGTATATTTTAGTTTTGGCCACTTGTCTCATACAAATCCAACCACTGTGCGCCGTCTTTTGAGATGCCTACTGTTTCAGATATCTCGCGCACCTTCAATCGGCGGTCTGCCAATACGAGATGGTGGATTTTTGTCACGTTATCCTCCGTGGTAGCCATTTTTGGGGCACCTGGGCGGGGTTCATCAAAAACAGATGTGCGTCCACGTTGAAATTGGTTATACCAATTTTTGACGGTCGCCATCGAAGAAGAAGAGCATCTAAGCGTTCTTTGATTTCCCGATTTCCCGTCCAAAAACAAGAATCGAATCACCGACCGATATTGCTCTCTTTCCATTTTTCTAAAATTCGTGGACAAGCTAGCTTCCACACGGGGTCAAAACAAAACTACGAATCCAATTCGGCTATTGGCACCTGCTAAGTCAGTGTGTGTACTGACAAATGGACAAATGTACTCAAAAAATGCAAAGGAATCGCAAGAAAACAACAACAAATACTTAAAAATAATGGATACACATGAATTTTTTGAATTAGATCACAAAAATAACAAAGTTTCTTTCAATTTTCTGCTTATTAATTTGTCTTTTTTATCATAAAAATTTGTTAACAAGAAAAAATAAAAATTTTCACAAAACACGAAAACACTAAGGCTAGGCGCGCACATTCAATTTTTAGTTGCACAACTGGTTGGTTCGTTATAGAAAACAGATGAAATATTTGGTTGAATGTCCGCGCAGGTGCTTATAATCATAATATGTTACACAAAATAGCGAACTCATTTTAGGCAATCGTTTAGTTTGTGTCAAAACACAAACTTTTCAGTTGCTCGGACCAGGCAGTTGCGCAACTAAAACTTGAATGCGCGCGCCTAGCCGCAAAAGATTAATTAAGTTTCTTACTATATTTTCAACCTGATTTAGAAATAAACACATATTACTATTCTTTTAAAATCATAAAATGCATACCGGTTCATATAAATTTGATTAGTTAAATCAATGTTTTTCCGAAGCTTTTTTGCTTTCTTTCTTATGGGAAGTACATTGAACGTCAAATCGAAAAAAAAAATCTATCTCCAATTTAAGGTTCACGCGCTGACTGTCAGGTGCCGTGACTCCATGTGTCAATAGTAAATAGTAAATATAGTAAATCTCTCTTGCGATACTGCCACCATCTTGCGGTGAGGCTAAGTACTTATCGGACCGGCCGGCCTCGAAAATCAGTCCGCATATATATGTATATATTCATTTGGTCTTCACGATTGAATTGGAATGAATCAACGGCCGTATCTTTTCGTTCAGATTTTTGAAATAAACATAATATCGTAGAGCTTTTAAAATTTAGTCCTTATACCTAGTCATAATAAGTATTGAAAAATAGCGTTAAAAAAAAACTATGGTAAAGTTATAACAAAGGTACTAGAGTATAATATCCAATAAATATTTCTAGGACAGTGTTGCGTTATTTTTGGGCTATATCTAAACGAAAAGGAAGGAAAAATGTATACGTACAAAGTTGTATAGGTTTTTTAAAAGTGAAAATGACGACCAGGGGTAAACTAAAAACGGATAAACGTGCTTGCGAACGATTTTCATCATGTAACATAAAAAACAGGGTTTCGTTCCAACTGGCGAAAGAAAATAAACGACAGTTTTTCTTTGACGTTTTTTTTCGTGAGCTGTTAATTTACACAAACAAAAAAGATTTTTTTATTTATGTTGGCATTCGAAACAGATACAGTTTATTTATCATGATCATCATCGGAAATCTCCGAATTCTTTTCAGTCATGAGGTCTTTGAGACTCCGATGAGTTTTATGTTCACAGTAAAATAACTAATCCAACTAATCCTTCTTTAATGTTCAAACACAATCTTTGTCCAAATATTAGTCATGAGACTTCTATACTTCAATCCATTTATTATCTTTTCTTATTAAAAATAAATAAATTTTAGGCATCGATTTTAATTTTTCTCTCCTTTCTAAGGCTAGGCGCGCACATAAAATGAACTATTTGGTTGAATGTCCGCGCAGGTGCATATAATTATATGTTACACAAAATAGCGAACTCATTTTAGACAATCGTTTAGTTTGTGTCAGGACACTTGCTCGAAGCAAGTAGTTGCGCAACTAAAAATTGAATGTGCTCGCCTAGCCTACTCGTAAGATGTCTGCCCCACACCATCACCTAGAAGTATGAAAGCAATTTTTCTTTGATTGTAAAGCATTGAGGAATACGTAAACGAAAACGAAAACCCAAACAGAATGTGGATTATGCCTATCGCACAATTTCTTTCGTTTTTAAAAAACGAAAAATCGTCTTTCGCTTATTACAGAATCTCAAAGCTTGTTGAACTTTTCTTGGCGAAATATTTTTTTTTAAATAAACGCATCACTCAATCTTCAAAACACAAAATGTTTAAAGCTGCTATGAAATCGACGCTTTTTACGTTGATCAAGTGTGGGGTATAGAGGAGTATGAAGTGGTTGAAAAATTTCACAGAAACTTTAAAAAAAAACTCTTTAACCTACCCCTACAAACCCCAAAGTACGCTGTAGATTCACTTCAACTAACCTTACCGTTTTTTGTAATGATGTTTTGAATGGACTTGGGAATAGTTCTCTGTACGACGTTGTGTACACACACTTTCTAAAGTTTTTGACAGAGAGTGAATCACGATGCTTTAATAATACTTGAAGATTCGGGCTGAGTACGTTTGTATCAATGAAATTCTTTCTTAATCGGCTTATGATACCTCTATTGTTCCTCTGGGTTGTCATCTAGGTCCTTTTCTCTTTTATCTTTTTTTTTCACAAACATTCCTGACATATCTATTGAAATATTCAAAATGTCTAATGCGTGCCGATTACTTAAGATTAGTTCGTAATATTAATTCTGTAGAAAATTGCTATCTATTACAGAAAGATCTCTATATCTTTATATTTTTATTTATATTATTGGTATTTGAATAACTGCTTTTAACTCAACATTTCTAAATGTAAAATATTAAGGTTTTGATGTTGTTGAATTTGACACTCTCGGCTACAGCAGCCACATTCTCGTCTGTGCACACCGTACGACGACGACGGGGACCATAAGTGTTGCTCACTAGCATACCAGTCTCACGAACTTTTTGCAAAAACTTGCAGACAGCAGATGTGGTGGGTGCTTTATTTCGGCCAAAACTTCTTTTCAAAAAACACACTGTTTGGGCTACACAGCACTTACTTTGGAGATAAGCTTATAATATTTCCCAACTTTGTTCAAGCGTAAAGCGACTCATTTCGTTCCGCGGAGGTATGATACTGACTTTCTGTCAAGATTTCGAGAAGGAATCAGCTATCAGTGTAAAAATAACCTATGATTTAAAAAGAAACCACCAGATGGCCCACCCGTTACGTATGTATGCATGTACGAATAAAGGCTGTATAGCCAAATGAATTTGCATCGTACAGCAACAAAATTTAGTTTTGATTTTTTTGAATTAGCGATGCATATACTTCATTTCCATCCAAAATAATATATACACGTATAACATATTATAAATAATCAAAATTTGCGAAAAAATATTTGGTTTGACGGTGTTTGTGTTTTTTCTCCTTTTTTTTGTAGTTGTTTTAAGCTCCTTATCTACCAAATTAAGGGTTAATTGCTTAAGTTCTGTTACGAAACCCACATTAGTTAGAAGAGTTTTCTAACATGTTAAAAATTATATAAAAGTTAGACGAAGTCTCCCAACTTAACGGCTATGTTTTATTCCTTTATCTAATAATGTTTAAAATTTTGCGCCATTGTATTGTATATTCTATAGAATTTATATAAATCGCTTTTGAAAGTTATAGGTAGGCAAGAAAACAACAAATCTGTTATTTTTTTGTTTGTTGACAACGGATTTGATTTCGTTGCTAAAGAAAAGGTTGGTTGTCGAACTGAAATTATATAAAGCTTCCATACGATGGAAGCATAGCTTTCGAAATGCATTTAAATCAATAAAAAAATGTGTATTTAGTGCACCATTTCTCTTGGTTTTACCTTACATCTTTCATAATATGCGCGCGTAAAGATAACCTTTTCAAATGTTCTTATAAAATGTTTATGCTTTATTACATTTTCGAACTAAATTGAAGCCCTTTTGGTGGGCTTTATTATAATTACAATCATAAGACCCACAATACACAACCACATTCTCGTTGTATATAATTAAGCGCCGGAAATTAATGTCTGCTTACGCATATTATGACAATACGAATAATTAAATCTTTATCATGTCTACACCCGACCACGCAGCGTGGTGCTCTTCGTCCAGCATTGTTTACGACTTGGGGATGGGTATTCCCAACCAAACTTCTCTTATGAGATTGCATTGCATCATGTCATGATTCACGCCTCGGTCGCACGAATTTGAATTTGAAAAAACTTATTCATAAATACATATATGGTTGTTATTAGATAATATTTTTTTAATTGGCACACACTCAAGGGGCTATTACTATCCTTATAATATTTTGGTTGAGGAGGAATGTAACTGACTATTTGCGCATAGTTGATAGAAAATGCAATAAAGTAATGAATGCGCCTTCTTAAAGTTGTATGGCCCTGTTCTGGATTCTATGAGATATGAGAGTTATAGAGAGTTATACCGAAGTTCTTGATTTTTTTAAAGAAAATCGCATACTTATGATCCTTCCATTTGAGACGGTTAGTTAAATACATACTGACAATGAAAAGCTTTTCGGATTCTTCGATAAGAATTCCATTAATGGATAATGGCATATAAGGAATATTTTGCTGGGCCGACGGAAGACAGGTTTGTGTTTTCGAAGCGTTAAATTCCACACGCTTTTGGATTATGAAGAAAACGGATTCTTGTAGCACAGATTTGTAGCAGAGATTTTTAGATTTTGAGTACCAGACTTATGACCATCCAGAATAACTCGAATTGAACTGTTGGAGAGTAACTTCTTATAGGTACCAAATGCACGCATTATCGGTAAGAGAGCTTAATGCCAAACTCTATCAAGTGCAATAATCTTTGTTTCACCAACATAATGTTAAGATTGGTTACACTTTTCGGTGAGATATGCCATCAGATCGTAAGCTGAATGTTGATCATGATCAGCCATGTAAAGAAGGGATGTTAGTGTAATAGGTCGGTAATTTTTATGGACCGGCTAAGCTAATGTCGTTTTCCATCTACTCGGAATAGAAACGTAGGACAAATAGAAAAGCTACGAAATGGATTTGGTGGTGAAGAAGAACATCTCTTCAAAACTAAATAGGATATACGATCTGAACCAACGAATTTGTGAATTTCAAACAAATAGCGAGCTGACGAAAAGATTGCTATTGTGAGCGAGTTTTAAAATCGATTTTTTAGACCAATTTCTATTATTTTTTTACAAATGACCTAAAGGCATTTTTAGACAAAATGTTCAAAACCAAGAATTTAATTCATTAAATTGCTCAAACAACTCCGGTTTCATATGGTGAACAAATTTAACTTTATTCCAACAACATTTTGAAAATCTTTTGATCCGTTTTTTAAATACATGACCTAAGACTAACGATATCGTCTTATATATCGTGTTCGAAAGTTATGGCTTAATAAAAATATGTGGACCCTGTTTTTGGGAAAAATAAGATTTTTGAATTGACGAAACAAATTTGTAAAATAGATACATATGTATATGTACCCTGTGGCGTGTGACCTGTAGGGAGAAATTTCCAAATAAACATTCTATTGACCCATCGGCTTAGGCTGCTCCAAACAGGCAGACGGATAGGTATGCTTGCGGGACCATTTTTTTTATCTTCTCTGAATTAATTTTTTTTTTGCAATACGAATCCGTATATAATGCTTATGCAATGACAAGAAAGTGCATGACTGAATTGCAAACACTGCTTCTCGAAATCCCAGGTTGAAACACCTGCTGCAATAGAATAATACAGAATACTCCGAAAATTCGGTTTTAAAATCTATGCAGTGCTACAGACTTTTTTAGTGGAAAACAAATTCAGTCTCATCTCTAGGGAATCACGTAAGACCAAACTCAGTCGGTTTTGTTTCAACATTGATCTGGAGCTAGATTTTTCGCGAATGCAAAACTTGATGTTTATATAATACCTATATTCCAAGTTGAACCTACAGATTCCATCGTAACTAACTTTAAGTCGTTCTTAAACACGGAAACACCTCATTATTTTTTGAGAGCATTTCATGTAGCCCATTGCTGTCATCAAATCCCCATCCATCCTCTCAGAATCTCTAACACTCTAACCCGTCAAAGCCTCAGGCTATGAAGACAATGTTATCATCTAGTATTATATGAAATAAAGGTACCTCTTTCTAAAAAAAGATGGGTAGATATGAGTACGTCGGTCGTTGGTGAAGTTACCCCATTTCACCCGTTTGTAATCACTTAAAGGAGTTTTGGGTTCTGTTCTGGGAAAACGAATGGAGTAAGGTTGCTGCTGCAATAGAATATAAAAGAAGAGTGAATGGCTCTGCAAGGACATATTATTCACAACAGGAAATTCTATTGCAAGAATCTAAAGATGGCGACCAACAATAAAAAGTGTTTCACTTTTTATATTTTGCTCATTCTTGTGGGTGCACATGCACACAGCTCACGGTGTAGTTCCTTATGGTAAAAGAGCGTTGATGCTGAGATATGGTGGCTCAGAGAATGTACAAGGAGGTATTGTATCAAGTTTGTAAAGAATTTTTGTTTAAGGGACGCGTATCAGTGTATTTGTGTGGTAGAAGCAGACAATAATTCAGTCACCCGCATTATAGAAGCTTATTTCCTTTCTAAGAAATGCAACAATGTTGTATGTGCTGTAGATTGGGGGTGGGTACGAGAGCTATTGTGTTTTAAGATAAAGTCCGATTTGAAAGCAGGACAATGGCATGAGGGGAGCAGACAACATCACTTGAGTAGATTGTAGTTGTGAGCTCTAATACCCGAATGCACTTTAGAAGATAACGGCGAGAAATGGAACCATATTAATAAGATTTAATGACTGTTCCACATCTAATCGAATGAGAATAAATTGCTTGAAGAATTATGTAAGTATTTTAATGGCAGTTACTCGTATCTTACTCATAGAAATGAATTTGAATGACTCTATTTTCCTACGAAAATAAGGAGCATCAAGGCATATAATTCTCTTATGAAAATGTATAGTGTAAGGCCCCAGTTATAGCTTTCATTGAAATGCATTATTGGAACAAATCAGTGGAATGCTGACTTCATTTTTTTGACAAGCCAGTTATAGCAATCATTGAAAAATTGGTTTCAGTAAAAGATCCTGTCAGTGGCTGATTACAACCAATTCTATGCATTTGAGGTTGGAGTTGATCATTGAAAAGAAACCTGACATTTGAGAAAAGAAAGAGAATCGAATACATTCAGTGGAACGGTTGTGTTTCATATTAAAGAAACGAAAATCAGCTGATCATTGAAATTGATTTCTATCAGTGAAATAATAAAAGTGGATTTAAAAGAAAGTTTAAATCAGAATTTTGTATTTTATAGAGTAAAAAAATTCTTCGACTCATTACCAATTAAAGCCATTGCAGTTTGTTTATTCGCTTTTAAAATGGGAATGAAAATTTTCAATGATGCATTTCAATGATAGCTATAACTTGGGCCTAATTCTTTATATTTCATATTATTTTCATTATTATTCATTAAAAAAAGTTTAATAAACAAAAATAGAAGGTAACAATCGAGGAAATTGCCACTAACATTTTCGGGAGGTTAATACCTTAAATAATATCACAGGGTTGGATATAAATAAGATAAATTTCTTTCATTATAAAAAAGTTCGTATGTAAATTCTAAGCGACCAGTCATAGCTATCATTGAAACACAAATCAGTGGAACGGTGGAATATTGTTGACAAGTCGGTTATAGCAATCAATAATTTCGCTGTCGTTGAGAAGATCTGTCATTGAAAAAATCTGGGGGTTGAATGCTTGCCAAATTACAAAGACAAACTGAATAGTTTTTTGGGGTTAGAGTTGATCATTGAAAAAAAATGACACAAGAGAATAGAAAGAGAATCGAACACAAATCATTAGCCGCGTTCGCCTACGTATCCAAAGGTATCCAGATATGTTTGTGTTGTTGTAATCCCATAGGAAAAATCAGCTGATGAACGAAACAGCTGACGTCAAGCAGAAAACCAAAGCTATCCAAAAATTTTTGGTATACTAAACTATCCAAGGGGAATTTTGAAGAACAGCTGACATTTAAGCTGATCTATTTTCTTTCGTGTCGAGTACAGGGTTGGCCGAACTGTAACTTTTTAACATTTGTTACGTCTAGTACTAATTTACTTATTAAGAAAAGTAAAGTTTGTGAGTAGTTGTCCTTGTTGCATTAAAGATCTCATTAAGATCCTACTGCAAAGCATTTAATCTTTGAACTTCAGATTGTTTCTTGATATAGGAGGTATTAAATTCATATTCTTTTAGGGTTTTCATAGAAATATGAAATGACCTTAACTCTTAAATATGACTTGTTATGGGATTATATGGACATATTTAGAGCTGAGTTTTCAGAAAAGGATACTTATAAGACTATACGCTAATATAATCTTATTGCAAGAAGAGAAAATAGTTTAGCTATAAAATTTAAGTAGTTTTAAGTTGCAAAAGTGTTTACCTCTTAAAACAAAAATGTTATGTATGTATGGGAGTTTTTTTCAGATTTCAAGAGCTGGAGTATAATGTTAGTTGGAATTATTCATTTTTAATAAAGGAAGTGAAAATGGCTGGTCGAAAGCTACATAATTATTGGGCTGAAGGTGGATTTACTCCAATTAAAATAGAAAATGATCATACTGGAGCTCTCTTCAACACGTGTGCTGTGTTTCTTAAAAATAAACAGTTTCAAGTTTCAATACCAGTTCTTGATTTTCATTATTTTTAAAAAGTTTTTCGGTAATATTTATATGTATGCTTCTTGTACAATAAATTCAGAATAAAAAAATATCTTTGAATCATGTGTTCATAATCCAAATCCTTTGATTATGCCAAAGAAAATTGTTTGTCTCCAAAAATAAACTTCCCATCTATCATGTATAATTTCTACAATTCTTCATCCTTATGGTAAATGAAACATTTTCAGTTTTTTTACAAACCTTTATAAGATCATAAATGTGCCAAATTGTTTGGATTCCATTATTATATTTTTTTTATTTTATGAATTAACTACTTATGTAGCAGACGTAACAAATTGTAGTAAATTAGGCATGCACTTGATTCGGCCAACCCTGGTCGAGTCACGTCGTTTTTTTGTCTTTGACAGTAAATGTTACCTATCCAGTTTTGGTCGTTCGCCAACGTATCGGATACTAAAGTATCTTAGATACCCTATCGGACTACGATGCGAACGTGGCCATTGGAACGATTGTGTTCCACTTTGTTGGAACGAAAATCAGCTGTTCATTGAAAACAATTTTCATCATTGAAAAATTAAAAGTAGTTTTATGAGAAATATTTTACATATATATAGCCGCCCGTGCTCGCGTTGCTAACTACGAATATTTTTTTTTTAATTGTGAATCTAAACCATTCTCAGATCCCCTTGAACACACACAAAAAATTTCATCAAAATCGGTCCAGTCGTTTAAGAGAAGTTCAGTGACATACACACTCACAGAAGAATTATATATATTAAGATTTGTTTATTTTTATTTTTAAAAGTAAAATATATAACTGATTAGCTTCATTTGTATACCAAACATTCTCAATATTGATAGTTTAACTACCCCATAAAGTGAAAACAAAATTTTCAATGATGGTTTTCAATGATAGCTATAAGTAGGGCCTGAAGGTAATCTTTCACTAGTTAATGAAGTTTTTTTTTGTTTATTACTATGATAATTAATGTGTTTTGTCTAAAATTTAAATTTGTATTTATTTATGCTTGTGTGTACTTATTGATGTAGAAGATATGATTGATACCTATTGAGAATATATGACTAATGCTCGCAAACGAAATGTTCGCACGGCGCATGTTAAAATAAAATATTCGAAAAGCTAAATGTCATGGGTGTCATGAATTGGATAAAATTCGCACCCGTTATTATTTAAACAATATTAAAATAAACAATATTAATTTGAAATAATATTACCATTATCGGTGTTCAATAGGTTATTTGTTTTGTGAATGTACATATGAGAAAAACCCATAAATACATGTGACGACTCCCTTAGAAATGGAAATTGTGTCTTTACCCTTATGTTTCTAGTATCCTTAATGTCCACCATGTTTTAAAGTGTTTACATTTATTTCATGGTCGTTTTCATTGTCACGTTGTCATCAGTGCCACGATCGAAGGATAGATGGCTTTGGAATATGAAAACGGCTTCTGCTTAGAGCTGAATAAATCGATAATTTCAATTGATCCTATCATTCAGCAATCGATTACCAAAATAATTCGATCATTTCAATCAATCAATCGATCATTCCATCATTTTCATTTCATTCAAATTATTCAATACTAATCCGACTTGAAAAAAAAAAACAATAACACCAATTAGTGGACCAATCAAATCAATGACAGCCCCACCAACGAACCTGAATACCGAATTTCAAAGTATTTTTGAATACGACCTACTCACGGTCATGGGAAAAGCATAGAGTGCAGTTCCATCAAACTATGCTCAGCTTAGTGAATGCCACCTTCATATTCCAAATATGCAATTAAAGAAGCTCCGCATCCCGACGTACAATGTCAATTCATTGCACTGCCCTGAGAAGAGAACGTCATTTAATTTATGGATGAAAAACAACAACCCGAACATCGTTCTCATCAGTGAGACCAACGTCACCAGACGCAACAACATCGACATGACCGGCTTCAAAACCTTCCAAAAGGACAAAGATGAGGACCGTAGAGGGGCGGCAATCTACGTTAAAAAGAAGATTTCCCCCAACACCGCCGAAACCATTATCACAAGAAGGTTTCAGAACCAGCGAACCCATTGCCATCACCGTTACACTTGGAAGAGATGATAAGCAAAAATAGCCTAGAACGTTAAAGGATAGGTACCAGCTCCTTCCCGAGTACGTTCAGATTCTGTATGCTCACAAACAACGTCTAAGAAAACGTCTCCAGCGGATCCATCAAAGTGAACTGAATAAAACCAACAGAAACTACCAGATTATTTGGAATGAGCTACAGCAAGTCAACATCGTTTTCCGGAACTCCATTCAACACCACAATAATATCCAATACCAGAAAAGTTTGCAAGAAATCAAGCCAGGACCTGATGTTTGTAAAAACATCAATAGGATCATTGGAAAAAAACCCCAAATACCGAAAACCATCATCAGCAATGATACTGAAGCTACCTCGGCCCAAGACAATGTGGAAGCGTTAGCCGACTACTTCGAAGCAAATTTCACACAAACCACATGTATGTACATATGTATGTACCCCTCCCTGCCCGGTGATTCGGTGATTCTCTAAAGGAGAAATGGAAATTTTTTTTTTTTTGCTCCAAAACTAACGGTACCTGCCATACAGCTATCTTTTTTATCTCGAAAGCCGCTTTAACGATTTTGATACAAGAAATTAGGTGTGCTATTACGTAGTCCTGCCATAAATTCTGTCCCTAACGAAAACTCGTTTTATTTAAAAAATAAAAAAAGCAATCAAAATTCTCTTTACGTCATTTATTAAGTATTAAATTTACAATATAAATATGTATGTATGTATATAAGAAATTATTCAAAATGCCCCCCTTAGTCTTCAAACACTTTCTTAAACGATCCGGCCTATCGCCGCACGCACGACTTCCAGTGGAAACGAAGCTGTGTACAACACAACTATGGCTTAAGGACAATTTACCAGAGTTTATTACCGCAGAAGATTGGCCCTCGGGCAGCACCGATCTTAATCCGCCGAACTACCGGTTATGGAACATTTTGGAGGAGAAGGCTTGCTGTAAGCCTCATCGAAATATTGAGTCTCTCAAAGCTGATTTGTTGAAGACAGTAGCTTCGTTTCCACTGGAAGTCGTGCGTGCGGCGATAGACGAGTGGCCGGATCGTTTAAGAAAGTATTTGAAGGCTAAGGGGGGGCATTTTGAATATTTTCTTTTATGTTTATATTGTAAATTTAATACTTAATAAATGAGGTAAAAAGAATTTTGATTGCTTTTTTATTTTTTAAATAAAACGTGTTTTTGTTAGGGACAGAACTTATGGCAGGACTACGTATATGCTGGACTATATTTTGGTCTAACAAAATTTTAGGGAAAAATGTTATCATCCTGTCAGACAACTGCTTGTTTGATTTTCCACTTTTTCTTTAGCCGCTCTTACGATTTTGACAAACATTTTTGTACAGCAGCTCTGTTATAAATAGTCTTAAGCCAACCCTGTGTAGTATAACATCAACATCAACTAATATAAAATGACTGCTTTCCTCTTGAATATCCTTTTCCTTTTTCTGATAGGCGGTGATCTGCTTGTTAAACAAGATCAAGAACTTTCTTCTTATCAAGTCAGTCAAGCCTCAGCTTAAGTATCTAAACTCATCACTGAATTTATACATACTTTATACTTTATTAATAAATTATATGTATATTTTATAAATAAAATACAATAAGAAAACCTTACAAGCTCCTTAAAATTTAAAATATTATTTTATATAAAAATATTAGAAAAAATATATGTTGGGCTTTTCAAACAAAAATTTTTTTTTCTTTGAAAAATCAATATCTTGAAAACTTGTGGACGATTATTTTTGAAATTATTTCCTAAAATCTATATGTATACTAAATACTTGAAATTGGCATCCCAAATTTTTGTTTTGAAAAATTTTAAAGAAATTTCTTATGCATATAAAAAATTACTTTTATAATAAACGATTTTTAAACTTTGTTTGCATACGAGTAAGTCCATACTTTTCTAGAAATAAGACTGCAATTTTATGCATTTGAACATTTTTATCGCATCAAATCCATGTTTTATATCTATAAAATGTATTTAAATTCCAAAGTACTTTTACATAAGAGCAAGTAAGTGCGGTCCAGTCGTGCATTTTATTTTCTATTGTATTCATGATGCATTAATCGAAACAACTTATTGTTCTGTTTGACATGTTTATTATGGAATAAGTCGTTACCTCTTCTAATAGTTTTCTTTTTAAAATCTAGCAAAAATATAAATTCTACATTAATAAGATTCTTACTATTTAATAATAAATGCAGTTACCACTTTTATTCTAATGTAGTCATTAATGTTATTTCTAAGTTAATTAATGATATCAAGAGAAAATTTCTTATTTAAATTTCATAACTTTTTACTAAATACTTAAATACTTGTTTAATATTTTTTTCCCTTTTTCCATTTATTTGACAATAATGTACATACATACTATACAAAAGATAACATAGTTTAGTTAATAGTTTAGAAGAACAAACTTTTTTCAAATAAAAAAAAAATGCCTTAATGTATAGCGAAAATATTTTCTTAGAGCAACAGAGTGGTTTGAAAAAGCCAAATTAGAATCAATAATTAATCCCAAGTACTTGAACTCATTACCTTGTTCAATTAAAAAGCAATTTTTGGAACAAACAACACTTTCCGACAAAATGGGCGAAGAGTCACAATTAGTTAATTTGAATCTTTTAAATTCTGGTACATGATAGCAAATATCCACATCTATTTTTGTCTTTGAGCTAATAACTAAATTATGTTCAGCGAACCATACTCTAAATAAATTAAGATCCCAGTTCATATCTGAAACTAGCTCCAAAAAACTAACTTGGCCGTATACACAACCTATATCGTCAGCGAAAGGAATTTTTACAGATTAGAAACAGTATAGGCCCTAACACAGAACCCTGTGGTACACCTATACGGGTGAGGTGTAATAGGACAATGTTGATGACAAGTAGAAAGTATGACCAGGGCTCGAAAGAGCCTGTTCACTAATAACATTGGCGCAAAATTTTAATAAAAGGGTAGAGAAAGTATGATGCTACCTATATTCGATTAAAAATTGAAAAATCGTTATTTTAACCTATTTTTATAATAAAACAGCTTTGACATCGTACTAATTCAACTAAAATTTTGCGCCATTGTTGCTAGTGGCACGGAAAAACTGCTGAAGGCGTAAGGTTATTATATACCCATGTCTTATCGACCTCCACGTGGTGCCCGCAGATAAGCTGCAAACTCTATTAAGACTCACTAGATGATAAGTCCGATGGGGTTACCCATCCAACGTTAAGGAGATGCCGCAACTCAACTAAGACATGGGAAGAAGTCTTATGAGAATTATTTTGGAAATTTCGATGAGTCATTGACAAATGAAGATAAGTGGCTCTACTTCATTTAGATACAGGTCTAGGAATAGCGAAAGAAGTTTGAAATTTAACTTCGATGGGTAGTAAGAGGTAGTTCAGGTCACTACCCTAAAAAGGCTTGGAAGTAATGCAATCCTAGGTAAATGGTAAATCCAAATGGTTCTGGGTAAAGGTGATGCTGGAAAGTCAAAACTGATCTGAACGAGTAGCAAATAATGATGATTCCAAGCTTTTATCTCGTAAGAGATGATTGCTTGGATGTGGAGGGAGAAGAGCGCCTCGCTCTATCTCCTATATGAGAGCGAAGTTTGGTTATCAAATTAGAGTTACAACGGTTACCTATCTAACGTATACATAGGAAGCAGGGACGAAGCGTCAATATATTGAGTGGAATGAGTGCTTCCGTTGAACCATTTGAAAAAATCGTACCTAGCAAGGAATTAAATTCCAAATTGTATTAATATTTTTATTATATTATTTGTATCTATTAATGAATCTTCATTTACTCTGTAAATTACATTCCAACATCATTATGACAACATTATCATCTTTTACTAAAATTACTAAAGGAAATCAAGATCTATCTGGTTATTAGGTAGAACTTAAAATGCATGCCACACTACAAACCAACTGAGAATGCTCAACATCACTCCATTATTTATAATGCTCAATCTCATGAAAGTTCTTGCTAAAATGCTTAACAGCTATGCATTCCTTATTATCGCCTCCTTAACTCAATTTCAAAATACCCTTCCACTCCAAGTCAACTGAAAATATACCTACAACATCACTCACCAATATTTCCAAAATGCTCAAACAACAATGATTCTCAAACAATATATAGAATGCACAACAGCTGGGCATTCCATTATTTCGCATACTTAACTTAGATCTCAACCCAAAGTCAAAATAATTTTGTCTCGTTTCTTGCCTTTTGCCCAATGTGTGAAGAATGAGTTGAGTGAATGCATTACGAGAATTTCCTACAAGAGATAGATAGAAAAACAAAGATGTATCTATTGAGTTGCTTATTGTCTCAAACTGATGAGTTTAATTTCATGGACAAAAGGGGTAGAAAAGTTTTATTTTACGAGTAATATAATGTGTGTGCAAATTTAGGTGCAATTCATAACTATCAGAAAACAAACAAATATGAATTTAAAAGGTGGTAGTTTCTTAATTATTTTCGTGGCGATAAATACAATCCACCTGTTTTCTGTTTATTTTTTGTTATTATAAAAAAAGTGGTCAAAAATAGTATTTCTAATATTCATATCTGTGGTTTCTTGACATTCCAGCAGAAATATAACTAAAGGTTATTTTCAATTATGAGAATTTTAAATCAAAACAAAATTCAAGGAATCTTAAGATTTTTAATATCCCGTAATAATGGCATCTGTAGAGAGATCATATTCATGTTTTAAGAGAATTAAATATTTTTTTAGAAATAAATGTGGACAAGAAAGGTTATCTATCGTAGCTTAGTTCTCATCAAATCGTACTTAGATAATTTTGCCTTAAAAGAAAAAGGATAAATCTTTGCGCAAGGCATCAAGCTCTTTTTTTTAATTAGACTTTACTGTAATATATTATTTATGTATATTATTTTATGTGTATTATCATTAAGTGGAATTTAAAAGGTTGGATCTCAAAGGTCTTTCATT
The DNA here is from genome assembly GCA_963931855.1 of Philhelius festivus. Taxonomy (NCBI): domain Eukaryota; kingdom Metazoa; phylum Arthropoda; class Insecta; order Diptera; family Syrphidae; genus Philhelius; species Philhelius festivus. The sequence goes on from OZ007555.1 coordinate 90,623,476, forward strand.
TTTGGTTTTATGTTCAGTGCTTCCGCTATCGAAAAAGTCACGCCTCGTGCCTGATAGGAAGGTATTACACCGACCTCAAGTGATGGGTTATTATTGTACCTCATGATTATATGCCCGGAAAAGGCCTTAATGATAAAGCTTATCCTACATGATTGTCTTCGAAGAAACATGATTGATTCCCCATAATATCGAAAGTTTTATGACGAAATTGATTATGCTCGACTGCTACCCATCTCAAGTAACATGGGTAAGGTGAGCGTCGTTTATAAATAATAAAAGACACACGGTGTCTATACGTCTATAAAATTATGACTATTGATACAAACCTGACACAGGATACGAGTTGTAGCCCAAGCTATGTCCGACAAAATTTAGTGTTATATCTTATCTCAGGTAATCTGAGCAATAGATTAATGGCACTATTTATATATAATCTCGGCCGAGTGATCGGTGGAGGTCACTACCAAAGCAAAGAGAAAAGTAATTGAGATTTCTTATATCTTTAATACATCAGCACTCAAGAAATCCAATTTAGCGGCAGAACAATTATAATCTTCTTTTACAAAGCAACCAGCTCCTCCTGCAGCATTGATTTCATTTGAATTTATGAAAAAATTAAAACCTGTCAAATAATAATCATCTTTTTCAAAACATAAATCCAAATTTCCGTTACAAGAATTAGATCAGGTTTGGAATAGATATGGATGAAATTTGGATAATTCTCAGCAATGATAATATAAGTTTACTCATAATCTTAAGTCATTATATAGTCATATAAAGCTTACATTACATTACATATTCCACTATTCCGTAGATAAATCTACGAAGCAGACACACTGAAAGCACTCAGACCATCGGCTTATACAATACAACAGAGAGAGATACACAGAAAGAAAGAACAACAGAAGAAACACATGTCAACAGCACACGGTTTGTATTTGAACGGTCCACCATCCAAGTAACGGGTGATTTTTTAAGAGCTTGAGAACTTTTTTAAAAAAAAAAACGCATAAAATTTGCAAAATCTCATCGATTCTTTATTTGAAACGTTAGATTGGTCCATGACATTTACTTTTTGAAGATAATTTCATTTAAATGTTGACCGCGGCTGCGTCTTAGGTGGTCCATTCGGAAAGTCCAATTTTGGGTAACTTTTTCGAGCATTTCGGCCGGAATAGCCCGAATTTCTTCGGAAATGTTGTCTTCCAAAGCTGGAATAGTTGCTGGCTTATTTGTGTAGACTTTAGACTTGACGTAGCCCCACAAAAAATAGTCTAAAGGCGTCAAATCGCATGATCTTGGTGGCCAACTTACCGGTCCATTCCTTGAGATGAATTGTTCTCCGAAGTTTTCCCTCAAAATGGCCATAGAATCGCGAGCTGTGTGGCATGTAGCGCCATCTTGTTGAAACCACATGTCAACCAAGTTCAGTTCTTCCATTTTTGGCAACAAAAAGTTTGTTAGCATTGAACGATAGCGATCGCCATTCACCGTAACGTTGCGTCCAACAGCATCTTTGAAAAAATACGGTCCAATGATTCCACCAGCGTACAAACCACACCAAACAGTGCATTTTTCGGGATGCATGGGCAGTTCTTGAACGGCTTCTGGTTGCTCTTCACTCCAAATGCGGCAATTTTGCTTATTTACGTAGCCATTCAACCAGAAATGAGCCTCATCGCTGAACAAAATTTGTCGATAAAAAAGCGGATTTTCTGCGAACTTTTCTAGGGCCCATTCACTGAAAATTCGACGTTGTGGCAGATCGTTCGGCTTCAGTTCTTGCACGAGCTGTATTTTATACGGTTTTACACCAAGATCTTTGCGTAAAATCTTCCATGTGGTCGAATAACACAAACCCAATTGCTGCGAACGGCAACGAATCGACATTTCACGGTCTTCAGCAACACTCTCAGAAACAGACGCAATATTCTCTTCTGTACGCACTGTACGCATTCGTGTGGTTGGTTTAATGTCCAATAAAGTAAACTGAGTGCGAAACTTGGTCACAATCGCATTAATTGTTTGCTCACTTGGTCGATTATGTAGACCATAAATCGGACGTAAAGCGCGAAACACATTTCGAACCGAACACTGATTTTGGTAATAAAATTCAATGATTTGCAAGCGTTGCTCGTTAGTAAGTCTATTCATGATGAAATGTCAAAGCATACTGAGCATCTTTCTCTTTGACACCATGTCTGAAATCCCGCGTGATCTGTCAAATACTAATGCATGAAAATCCTAACCTCAAAAAAATCACCCGTTACTAACCGCGCGCAACGATGCTTGATTTCGCTGATCGATGGGAAGCGATGCTTTCATCAGAGCCAAGGCCGTTGACGTCATATAAAGCTTTTACGTGCGTAGTACCCCAGTTGTGTTAGGCTAATTCAAGGCAAAATAATAAATATATATTTATAGTTTTAGCCCTAAATAGGGGTTAACGTTTTAATAAACAAAAAATACTTTAACAAGCTATAACAAATTAAAATTCACTATATTCTCTTTTTCATACATTTTTGCGGTATCCTTCCATGTTGGACGAGCTCCAATAAAACTAAATAATCCCAGATTTCAGATATAACCTGTTTCTATATGAAGTCATCATCATAAATATATATAAGTTGATTTATAACTGAATAAAAGGGCTAGCTTATGCAAGAACGCATGGAACACATCGACACTTCTCTCCTTCTTGCATTTATTATTACTATGGCGCCACTCGATAATACTCAAACGGAAGTGTTCCTGATTCCAGGCTGGTTGGATCAAATTTGCAATAGCTTTAGCACCCACCCTCTCCTGGGCTCCTCATAATAGTTGCAGCAAATCCTTATTTCATATATATAGAAAACTTCTATAATATCCTGAGCCAGATGATTACAATTTCATTCTACCAAATATCCTAATGTTAATGGATTTCAGAAAAGCTCACTATAGCATTGTGGATAGTTGTTGAAACTGTTCAAGGGCCCGTACAGGAATACATTAAATGAATCGATTCTGGGTCTAAGTATTGCATTAAATGCAATGTTTGTTCTTCAATACAATCCGAAATTTATCTATCTTTTTCAAATGGAAAATTACTGAGGGTTATGGATAAAGTAGCAGTTTGACTTTAGTCTTACAATTTATATTTTTACTTAAATTATTAAATTAAATTTATTTTATTTGGCTAAAAATTCAGTCAAAGTTCAAAAACTAACGGCAATGAAAAGTAGATAACTGATAATTTGATGAAAACTATAAAAACTGGGCAATATATGATTCAAGAATTTTGCATTGTTTCGCTTTAACCTTTGTTTACGTGATCATTATATACTCGTACATAGATATATACTCGTGCAATCATGCATAACTTGAGTTAGTTCAGCTCAGTTTTGGTATGGCTTTAATTTATAAATATTAGTTTTGGTTACAAGTTATTTTTAATTTGCCGACTTCTTTAGATAAGTTTGCTTGTCACAATTTTAATATACTCGTAGAATTATTACAGGTATTTTTTTTATCAATATAATTATGCACATGAATTAAAAAATGTTTCTCAGATTTTAAGTTCATATGCTTGCTCCTGATACAAGTTCATGTAATGGCTCTAAAAGGCTTATGACTAGGCATTTAAATAACAATATAAACATAAATGCATTACATGCATATATGTACATATTTACGAACTTTAATTTTTTGGTTGTAATTATTACTTTTGAAGAGTTTGATAAAAATTTTTGACAACTATGTCTGTACTTAATTCGTAATATAATATATTAATAAGTATGTTCAGTAACGAATGGTACTCCTCAGCTCTTCCTATCTTCTTTTTATCGATGTTAAGGTCTAGGCACTATTTCACAGAGCAAATATCATGTTAATTACATCAGACCAAAAACATAAATGTTAAAAAAAGAGCCAAGTTCTTCTATACAAAAACCTTTGTGTAACAAGTCAGTCGTGAAAAGTACTGAGATCTAAAAGTACGCCAAGTTCTTACTTCATGAAGGTTTAATACCGAATATTTAAAGTAGAATAATATTGAAACAGCTACAATGTAATAGAGAAATTTTATTATTTAATGATTACTGACTAAAATTTGATGGGCTTACTGGCCAAGTTTTCAAAACCTTTTGAATTGGGCATACAAAAAAACTTGCCAAGTAAGCCCATCAAATTTTAGTCAGTAATCATTAAATAATAAAATTTCTCTATTACATTGTAGCTGTTTCAATATTATTCTACTTTAAATATTCGGTATTAAACCTTCATAAAGTAAGAACTTGGCGTACTTTTAGATCTCAGTACTTTTCACGACTGACTTGTTACACAAAGGTTTTTGTATAGAAGAACTTGGCTCTTTTTTTAACATTTATGTTTTTGGTCTGATCCAGGGGCGAACGCAGAAATAAATTTCGGGGGGGGTTTTCAAAAAAATATGAGATTTTCATAAATAAATTATTTCCCGAATTTATTAATACGTGAAATCATATCTTGTTGTACTTTTGCGATCATACGAAAAAGGGTTATCCGAAAACATAAGGACACTCAACTGGTACCTACATACGTTAACTACTATACTTCATAATTATAACCACAACGCTTCCAGAAGGTGTAATGTGCTACTCATCACTCCGACCTTTGAGAAATCAAAAACTCAAACTTGCTCCGTTACTGCCCATATACTTAAACACATAATGTCAATCATCAAAAACGCAATTGATGCTGCTGGCTTCGTGTGTCTATTTGTTAATGATCAATTCAAAATAGGACAGTTTCGTTAAAATACGAAGACACATAAGATAAAATGCACGACTGGGTCGCACGAACTTGCTTTTATGTAAAAAGTTCAAAAATTAATATTTCTAGAGAAAAAATGTTCATAAGCAAAAAATTCATTTTTTAAATGACTAAAACAACTCCTTAAGTTATTATTTTATAAATAGTAGTTTAGTAGTTAGAGCTAACCACATAATATGTTTTATAAAAGATTTTTAAAACATAGGTATTTAAGAAAAAAATTTGGTACGCCAATTTTAACTAGAAGCTTCTCTATACAAAATTTCATTGAAATCCGTTCTGCCTATAATGACAAATTCAATATTCGAAATTATAATTAAAATTTATCAAAATTCTCGGAGCTATTTTTTAGAAAAATACGATTTTCGAAAAAGATTTTTTAACACTTGCATGGTGGGTACCTTAATTTTTAGTTAAAACAATTTTTTTCACTCAGATCTTGTAGATTATATTAAGAAACTTTTATTTATTCAAGTTTAAAAAATCGAGCAGGGGTTTTCGGAATATTGAGTTTCCAAAAAAAATAATTGGCGTTTTTCTTTTTTCATTCAGAGTAGAGCTCTTAACAGAGCATGAGCATGTCAAACATGCTCTGAACTTTCTCCGAATCGAGTCTGTTCTAAGAGCTCTGAATTATTTTATAAACACACGCGAGTTTTTGAGTTTTTTTCTGTCTGTCAGAATGATTTCAGCATTTAACTCTGTCTACTCAGCTATTTTATACCGAGCTCATAGAGTGCGCTCTGAACAATCTCTGAACACGCTCTCAACGAAAAAAGAAACATAATCTTTGAACTGTTATACACTCTGAGCTAAAAAAGAAACACGATATTTTGTTTGACAGTTCAGGTACTACTCTGAACTAAAAAATAAAAACGCTCAATATTTAAAATTTGGAGAAGCTTCATAATGATTAAAATCGGTTGTACTGTTTTCGAGAAAATCAAAAACAAACAAAATAAAATGGTTCCAAGAGGGCTTCCAAAAGATGATTCGTACCGTTATTTTTGGTTTTAAAAAAAGGAAAATTTAACGAAAATCGGCCCATGCTCTTAGGCCGTAGTCGAAGAGACAGACAGAATTTCGAGACCCACTTTTTCTTCGCTATCATCGTAATGTCAACTTTGATAAAAATTTTGAGTTCGATTTATTTTGCGAATGCATTATGTATTGCCTTATAGTTCCTATAAGTCGTAAGAAAAACGCAGAGAACCGATAAAGGGAAACACAAAACTTCTAATAATCAATTGAACTTAAATTAATATTAATATGGCACGAAAATAGCACTTTGTCTCTTTTTTCTTTAACAAAATGAACTCTTATTTTTTGGTTGTTTGGGGGGGGGGGGTTTAACCCCTAAAACCCCTACCTGCGTTCGCCCCTGACTTTTACTACGGGCCCTGTAATGGAGGCCATTATTTGGTTCGTAAAATATCAATAATGCAACAAGAAGAAAAAGAGTGTAAGTGATTCCATAAGTGTACCTAACAATAGAGTTATAATAAGTTCTTGGTTCGCCTAGTGGTCCAAATCTGCAAAACTAAATGCGGCATATATTAATACGTGAAGTTATAACTTGTTGTTTGTTGTACTTTTTCGATCATAGGAAAAAGAGTTATACGAAAACATAAGGACACCAGCAACACTCAACTGGTACCTAAGTTAACTATACTACATATTTATAACCAAAACGCTCTCAGAGGGTGCTATGTGCTACTCATTTTTAACTGTAACTTTCACACAAACGAAATGAGTGAGTTTTTTCTATTGCTGTAGTTCAACACACTCCGACCCTGGAGCCATTAATAACTCAAACTTATATAAATCGAAATCATTTATTAGCCATAAATCGGCCCCTAATATTAACACGGATATCTGTATCGGTATATTTGCTCCATTAGTCCGTTTTCTGCCCTATACATAATATTAATTATCAAAAACGCAATTGCTGTTCGATTCGTCTCTTTTTTTTAATCATCAATTCAAATTAAGACAATTGCGTTAAAATACGAAGACACATAAAATAAAATGCACGTCTGGGTCGTTTGTAAAAGACTAAGAATTTCAAAAAATAATGTTATTAGAGAAAAAGCATAAAATTCATTTTTTAAATGACTAAAACTCCTGCCATGTGTTTTGAGCAAATATAAGTTTATACAAGAACAAAATTGTAATTCGTTTTAGTGGTTTCTTAAAAAAATAAGCTTTTGCATACAAAATTTTTAAAACATATCTAAGAAAAAATTTTGGTTAGCATATTTAAACTTTTTATTATTGTTTGAATAAAAATTTAATTTACAAAAAAAATATTGAATAGTTTTTGAGATATCGAATTTTCAAAAAAAAATTGATTTTTTTCTTCCAAAATTTCAAAAAATATTTTTTTTTAAATCTTAAAATGCAATATTTTTTTTAAACTTTTTAGAAGCTTCTCTAAAAGTAAAGATTAATCGAAACAAAAAAAACTATCAAAATTCTCCCAGCCGTTTTTGAGAAAAATACGTTTTTCGAAAACCATTTTTTTTAATTCTTAGCATTTGTATGGCAGGTAACTTTATTTTTAGGAAAAACAAAATTTTTTCCTCAGATCTTGTAGATTATATTGAGAAACTTTTATTTATCAAGTTTAAAAAAAATCGAGCATGGGGTTTTCGAAATATTGAGATTCCAGAAAAACATTTTGAAATTTTTTTTAAGAATCAAAAAATAAAACTTTTAAAATTTGTATACGCAATAATATTTGAACCTTAGAAAAATCGGTTGTACTGCTTCCAAGAATAACCATTTTTTGCAAAAATTTTTTCAACCGTCACCAAAAATGAATAAATGAAATTTTATGAATTTTGTTTTCGAAAAAAAATCGTATGGCAGGTACCTTTATTTTTTGGTCTTAAAAAGAAAAGAAAACAAAAAACATGTGGTGGAAAAAATTCAAAACGATATATACCAAGTTTAACGAAAATCGGCCCAGCCTTTTAGGCCGTAGTCGAACAAACAGACGACAGAATTTTGGGACCCACATTTTTCGTCTTCGATATCATCGTAATATCAACTTTGATAAAAATCTTGAGTTCGATTTTTTTTACGAATGCATTACTTGCCTTATAAACTTATAGTACCTATAAGTAGTCGTAAGAAAAAACAACACTAGCAGAAGAATTTGTGGCACGAAAATAACACTTTGTTTTTTTTTTTATTTAAAAAAATGAACCCTTATTTTTTTGGTCGTTTCGGGGGGGGTTTGAACCCCTAAAACCCCTACCTGCGTTCGCCCCTGGTCTGATCTCACTCCTTTTTGCAAAGATTTTAATATTTTTCCATGTCAAAATCTCGAAAGATACGGAAAGATAAATGGGTGGACTCTACCTACTAAAATCAACTTAGTTTATAGCTTCCTATTTCTTTTGGTATATTTCTTTTTTCTTATTGGTTGTTTGATTTGCGCTTCAATTATTTCTTCTTATCCTGGCAAGATACCTATTTACCTAACACTAATATACCTAGCTTAATTACAGCAATCGGAAGTGCTCCATATAAATTAAACATTTTCTCAGAAAGTGAGCGGATACCACGCCCCCTGAAGGGAAAACCTCAATTTTTATTTTTGTTCCTTTATATGCGATTTGAGCCCTACCGTTCTACCAAATTTCATTGTTCTACTGCAATGGGAAGTGTGCCATATATAATTAACATTAGTTCTGAGGAAGTGGGCGGATACCACGCCCCTGAATGGAAAACCGCTAATTTTATATTTTTTTCTTTGAATGCAATTTAAGCCCTACCACTTTACCAAATTTCATCGTTTTACAGCAGTCGGAAGTGCTCCATTCAACCAACACCAATTCGGGGAAAGTGGGCGGATACCACGCCCCCTGAAAGGAAAACCTTGGTGTTTATTTTTGGTTCTTTATATGCAATATAAGCCCTACCGGTTCACCAAATTTCATCGTTTTACAGCAGTCGGAAGTGGTACTGAAGATAGGGAGGGTTGCCTTTTGATACAACATACAATCATTTTTATTTTAGATGTACATATGTACATATACAGGGTGATTGGCATAAGGTGTGACAAAAAGCTAGAGCGTTTAGGTTGGACTTAGACAAGAAAAAAATCGTATGGGAGGGGGGGGTCTATTTCCCCCCGTTTAGGCGGGAGGGGCAATTTAAGAAAAAAATCACTTAAAACAGAAAAAAAATTATTAAAAAATAACGGTGATACCTACAGAGTAATGCTATAGCATTTTGAAAAGCCAGAAATACATTCTTTAATTTTGTTTTTAAATAAAGTTGTTCGAGTGCATAGTTTTTGAAAAATTATGTTTCAAAATCAAAATTTTGAAAAAAAAAAATGAAAAATTTTTTTTTAAACAATTTTTTTTCAAAATTTTACATAATTAAGTATTATTTTTGTATTCAATATTCAATGCTCTTATTAATTTTTGATCAAACACAAAAAACCGGATGTCCAAATGTTTTGTAGTTTTTGAGAAAATCAAAAATAACAAAAACTACTTTTGTTCTAAGAATAGCCTTTTATTTTAGTTTTTATACGTTTTTGGATTCTTAGGTGAATTTACGACTGAAAGGATTAACTTTCTTTTTAATTTTTTTTAATTATCGTCTTATAAACATACAATAATGTGACAAAGTACTGGATTAACCATATTTCACACATTTTTTCATTGAGAACACCTGCGTGAGAGCATTGGTTTAAAATTGACCTGCCACTTTTTTATTATGATTGGGTCGGCTTGGCGTAGGTGCATTTACGAAAAAAAGGATTAACTTTTTTTGTAAAATTTTTTTATTATCAGTCTTATAAGCATACAATAAAGTGACAAAGTACTGGATTAACACAGTTTTTCATTGAGAACACCTGCGTGAGAGCATGGATTAATATTAACCTGCGAATGTTTTTTAAATAATTTTTTGTAATAAGCTTTAGTTAAAAAATAGTTAAAAATTTAAATAAACAGTAATTATGTATTTTATCTAAATATGCATGTATTTCTTATTTTAATTGATTTCAAGATTCAGGAACATTCTTGTTCTTATTTCGCAATTGCACTTTTCTGTCACTAGTTAGGGCGTGTAACGTTGCATTATTTAAAAAACATTCGCAGGTCAATATTAATCCAATGCTCTCACGAATGAAAAAATGTGTGAAATATGGTTAATCCAGTATTTTGTCACATTATTGTATGTTTATAAGACGATAATTAAAAAAAAAATTAAAAAGAAAGTTAATCCTTTCAGTCGTAAATTCACCTAAGAATCCAAAAACGTATAAAAACTAAAATAAAAGGTCATTCTTAGAACAAAAGTAGTTTTTGTTATTTTTGATTTTCTCAACAACTACAAAACATTTGGACATCCGGTTTTTTGTGTTTGATCAAAAATTAATAAGAGCATTGAATATTGAATACAAAAATAATACTTAATTACGTAAAATTTTGAAAAAAAATTGTTTAAAAAAAATTTTTTCATTTTTTTTTTCAAAATTTTGATTTTGAAAAATAATTTTTCAAAAACTATGCACTCGAACAACTTTATTTAAAAACAAAATTAAAGAATGTATTTCTGGCTTTTCAAAATGCTATAGCATTACTCTGTAGGTATCACCGTTATTTTTTAATAATTTTTTTTCTGTTTTAAGTGATTTTTTTCTTAAATTGCCCCTCCCGCCTAAACGGAGGGAAATAGACCCCCCCCTCCCATACGATTTTTTTCTTGTCTAAGTCCAACCTACACGCTCTAGCTTTTTGTCACACCTTATGCCAATCACCCTGTATATATGTATGTACTTATGTTTGCAAGAATTACATATAACTATAATGTCAAGTTATACATTTGTAAAAGAATCGAACTCCACAAGACTTTAACATTACTATGATTAGGAAGAAGAAAGAAGTGGTTGTCGTTATTCTGAAAAAAATAAGTTCCATATTTTACAAGAAGATCGGCACTTTAATGTATAGTTGTTATAGGCTTATAAATGTATCTATTTTGTTTTTTGTAATGGCGAGTGAGCTTAGGAGGGTCGTTAAACCCAGGTTGCTGAAAATTCTGATCACTAAGAATTTAGCCTAAATGGATATATCTTAGGGCCTTTTCTCCCTCACAATGGTCTCGCCATTTATGTACGTACTCATGTTGCTTACTAGCTTCAACCGCTGTAAGGCACTTGTTTAAATACAATCTCTGTCCAAGTTTGGATAGTGACTCGATGTCTAATGAGTTCGATGCCTATGTTTCGCATTATCCGTACAGTGAAATCTTCCTTACGGGCCATTTCAATGAACACAATTCTTCGTAGAAAACACTCGAAGGAAGGTATGCCGAGATTTTTGCTGAGTTAAACAACCTAACTGAGCTCGTTAACGAGCCTACTCGGATTCCTGAGGTTGCAGGTCAATCCACCAACACCCTGAACTTGTTTCTTATCTCTGAACCTGGTAAATACACTATTAGCGTATTACCACCTCTAGGCACACCAGACAATTGTTCATATCTGCAAAATTCTCGTGGCACGAAACTCAAATGGAAAAAAATTAATAAAAGTTTAGCAATAATTTAACTGGAATGTTCTCAATGATTTCTTCAGAAACTTTAACTGGTCAGTATGCTTCCTTAAAAGTGACGTGGACTCCCAGTGCAGATATGATAACATATTTTATTTATTTCGGAATGAGACATTTTATCCCGAATATGGAAAAATCTATCAAATCTCTCTTCTCATATTCATCCATAATCTTTTGTCTGAAACTTTTAATCCATTAAATTGTTTTTATGACGACAGCAGTCTCAGTTTCTCATATTCGTTTTCAGATGCACGTCCTTGTTCTTCGGATGTGGATTTTCAATGTAAACGTATGATAAGCTTTTTAAATTCTGGGGGTCAATTCTCTATCTGTGAAACTGTGAAGTGATAAGTTTTTTCACAACTTCACACACTATCCGATTCGTAATTTATGAAAAAAATTAATAAAATGTCAAAATATTTTCAAATATTAAATTTGTTTTCACACTCAAACTATTTTGTGAAAAGCCTTGATAAAATATGAAAATTACAAAAACAAAATTATACTCAAAAATGAGTATCGTGTATCAAAAATGAGAGCGTTTCTCATTTTAGTACTGTTTAGTACATGTTTTGACAAACATTTATCAGAATGAGTTCCAGAATCGCATTATGTGAAAACTGAAATGATAACTTTTTTATCACTTCACAGTTTCACAGATAGAGAATTGACCCCCTGATCTCGTTAGCATTTTTCACATTTTTCTACAAACATCAGCTAAAATCCAAGCTAAATTTTGACATTAGAACCTTGTGGAAAATATGTTACAGAAAACAGCTGTTCTCTAAATGAGATTTTTTTCAAAGATTTAAGAGAATTTGGTTTAAAATATGATTTTTTTAAGAATTATGAATGAGAACGAATAAGAATTATGAATTATGAGTGATTTTTGCTGTGAAAAATCGTTTAAGACTTCCGTCACCAAATATTCTTCTAAATATTATTCTAATAGTATTCCATTTCAAATTGAAATTTAGCTCGATAAGTTATGTACAGTTCGAAGAGAAATTTTGATTTTTTAACTGGAGCAGCGTACCTCTGGGCTAAAATGCTTGATATAGTTTTAGCTTGGCTAAATTTTGGAGAGAATTTTGTATGGCAGATAAAATTTACCGCGATCTAACTACTAGACTTTACCCAATTAAGGAAACTTGGTGAAAATTTCAAGTTACCAAACAGGCATAAATGTCATTTCGATCAGCTGTTGCGATTTATCTGGAAAATTATTTTCAACAGTTTTTCCATTTGCACTGAATTTTGTTCGTTTAAAAATGTAATTTATAACTTGTTATATAGTTATAAATTAAGAACAATGTTCGTTTTCGTTAAAGTGTGTTACAAAATAGCATATAAAATGAACTCCTCTTACATGGAAACAGATTCCGAGCTAGTAAGTTCCCTGCCCTTGGCTAACATTCCAAAAACTTCATTGGGAGCAGTTGGTGAGGTCTTCAAATGCAAATTGGTTGCCAACAAAATCTGTTGGCAAATTGATAATGCTAATTGAAGCAATACAGAAATAAATACTAAATTAGATTTGAACACTGCGCAAATACAAAAAAAGGCTTACTGACAATAAGAACTCTATTGATCAAACTGGTGGCGGCCTATTTGATTTAAAAGCAGCTGGACGAAACCGAAGAAGCTATTGTTCCTGCTCGTGAGATGGTAGCTGCAATGACAGGCATTGTAGTATTTTGTTTTGAAATAGTTTTTTGTATTTATTTAACTAAACTTAGCAGAATTATTATTATCGAAATAATTGATCGCAAACAAATCATCCTTAATACTAACGCGGATTATTTTGGCTTCTGCACTCGAAGAAGGCTATGGTTCTGAGAAAAATTAGTTTCTGTTTCAGGATGTTGCACATTACCGGTGCAGCATTTATGTTCTGCAATGCAACGCAGACGTTTAAGACTTTCATTACCCTTATGGGCTTGTATCTTAGTTTCCTTTCTTCCAAAGTTATGCGCCATCGACCTTAATTAATAATATTGATTAAGTTTTTAGTGTTATACCCTTTTCAGTCACGTTTCTATAAGGAGTCAATTGGAAGGGCTCCACTGAATAGTCATCACACAGTTACCTTAAAAAAGAGTTTAAAATAATGTACAATCTCCGATTAACACATAGCTTTTTTATGTTACCTAGCAGCCATGACGATCTCTGTCTGATAAATAATTCCTTTCAAATGTCGTTCTCTCTTCACCTTGGCGCTAACGAAACTATCGTGAGCACTTCTACCATATCCAGAATTTACAGCCATAATTTGTGTATTTTCAATGAAGCTGAAGATCGCTGCATCCAAATTTATGTTTTCATTTAGAATAGCATATTTCGATAAGTATCAAAGATATTGGAACATTTTAAACGCCAAAATGTTGGGTGCAAATTTTCCTAGGGGCGATGTCCGTTACTTTTTTTAAATTGGATCCCGTTATATTTTATTTTAGTGAGTTTTAAAACTTTTAAGACAAAAATTTTTTTAGGAGAGGATATAGACCACAATATTTTTTTTTAGAAATAAAATAAAAATGAGAACATACTTTTCACTAGGGGCGATGTTTCTTACTTTTTTTAATTTTTTTTTCTTAAACTTAGCTATGAAATGTAAAAAAAAATACAAAAACTTTGTACCCTTATAACTCTGGATCAAAGAATCGTAGGTAAAAAATCGTGGTGAATAAGGGGGGTGGTTCAGTACACCAAATCGATGTTCATGGAGTTTAGCCATGACAACAACCGACTTGTGTGCTGGAGCATTATCCTGATGAAAAAGGATCTTCTTTTTGGCTAATCCTGGTCTTTTTTCGGCAACTTTTTCATCAAATTTGTCCAACAGGTTTGCATAGTATTGACCAGTGATGGTTTGGCCCTTGGGAAGGTAACCAATAAAAATAATTCCCGGAGAACCGCTATGCTTCCATTGTTTTGATTGTTCTTTTGTCTCAGCAATATAGTGATGAATCCATATTTCGTCGGTGGTAATGAATCTTCTCAAGAAATCGCTGGTATTCCTCCGAAATAACGCTAGATTCTCTCTAGAGATTTCAACTCGATTGAATTTTTGTTCTTCGCTCAACAAACGCGGCACCCACCTTGCTGACAATTTTTTCAACCCCAATTCTTCGGTCAAAATGTGGTAAGCCCCATGGTGTTGCTTATTTCTCGCACTTTTAACCTTCGGTCGTCTAAAACCATTTTATGAACTTTATCGACGTTTTCGAAAGAGGTGGATGTTGTTGGCCTTCCGCTTCTGCGATCATCTTCGATGCTCTGTCTGCCATGTTTAAATAAGGCTGCCCACTTTTTGACCGTGGAATACGTAGGTGCAGATTCCCCCAATGTCTCATCGAAGTCATCTTTAATTTGATTTGGTGTCATATTCTTTTTGACCAAATATTTAATGACGGCTCTAATTTCATTTTTTTCCATTTTCGTTGTTAGCAATAGGTTCGTTCAAACAAAAAATTTCACTGATATAAGTACGCGACCAATTTTAATGAAACTTCACATATAATAATTGTATATAACGGGTGATTTTTTTGAGGTTAGGATTTTCATGCATTAGTATTTGACAGATCACGCGGGATTTCAGACATGGTGTCAAAGAGAAAGATGCTCAGTATGCTTTGACATTTCATCATGAATAGACTTACTAACGAGCAACGCTTGCAAATCATTGAATTTTATTACCAAAATCAGTGTTCGGTTCGAAATGTGTTTCGCACTTTACGTCCGATTTATGGTCTACATAATCGACCAAGTGAGCAAACAATTAATGCGATTGTGACCAAGTTTCGCACTCAGTTTACTTTCTTCTTCTTCCTTTTCTTCGGCGCTGTTATGATCTCGATGTCGAGGGGATCATAACTCTCCCACGTATCTGCTTCACACTAGTGATCCGCCTGTGGGGTTCGCCGGGTTGACCTCAGAAATCGGTGGCAAGCCTCCCGGTTTTGTATTGTTCCATTTCTGAGGCCAACTGAATGCTGGTGTTTTTGCATTTGTTTGTACCAGGAGTGTTTAGGCCTACCTTTCTTTTTATTCCGAATTGGAACGTTGTATGATATTGCCTTTTTGACGGGGTTCTCAGGATCTCTCCTTTGAACATGGCAATACCAACTGAGTCGGTCGTGTTCAATTTTTTGGGAAATGGTATTCTTAACATGAAGGCTTCCTCGGATCTTCGTACTTCTAATTCGATCAAGCTTTGTAACTCCTGCTGTCATACGAAGCATCTTCATCTCAGCTGCCGTTAGCTTACTCTCATACTTTTTGTACATTGTCCAACATTGTGAACCGTATGTGAGTGCTGGACGCACAACTGAAGTGTAGAGCTTTCCTTTCAGCTTAGGGGGCATTTTTCGGTCACAGAAGATAGCAGAATTTTCCCGCCACTTCATCCACCCTACGCTTACGCGATGATTGATATCGTCATCACAAGTAGCTTCGTTATTTATCATAGACCCCAGATATTTAAACTTTTCACACTTGGGAAGCACTACTCCATTCAAATAAATGTCTGGAATAGGCCTGTGTGGATCAGAAAATGGGCAGCATAGGTATTCTGTCTTTTTCGCGCTTATGCGGTACCCACTTCCTTCTAGAACATCCACCCATACGTCAAGTGCTCGTTGTAGGGATATCGGGTCTTCACTTATGATGGCTCCATCGTCAGCAAAGAATAACTGATGCACTTTTGGATCCGTCACTTTGCCTTCAAGCAGGTAATCAAGAACTGTAATAAAGAGCAGGGGACTCAAGACACTTCCCTGGTGTACACCTACTGTGATTTCGAATTCTTCGGTGACTCCAGCTGCGCATCTTACTTTAGTAACTGCTCCATCATACATGTCCATAATTATCCGCACATAGGTTTCTGGAACTCCTCGTTGCCTGAGGGCCACCCATATTAGATCTCGTGGTTGCCGATCGAATGCTTTTTCAAAATCAACCAATACGACATGCAAATCCTCCAAAGAATCCCGATGTTTTTCCATAATTATTCTTATACTCTGGATTGCATCCGTGGTTGACTTACCCCCGACAAACCCGCACTGGTCATCAGATAGCCTAATTATTTTTCGCAGTCGGCTACCCAAGACTCGCTCAACGATCTTCATGGTGTGTGACATCAGCTTAATCGAACGGTAATTATCACAGCTTCGAGTATCACCCTTTCCTTTATAAATTGGAAGAAGGTAACTTTCCCTCCATTGATTAGGCATGCGATCACCTCGTATAAGTTTGGAGACAAGAATCATGAGCCATCTAAACCCGATGTCTCCCATCTTTTTCCAAAACTCTGAGGGTATTTCGTCTGGGCCAACAGCTTTTCCCTTTTTGGAGTATTTTACCGCCTCACTAACTTCTTCGACTGTGACGTCGGATACTTCGCTTAAGTTAGGTGAAGCTATTGGAAAGTACAGCCTTGGAAATTGTTCGTTTAGAAGTCCGTCACAATACTGTCGCCACCTGTGAAGAATTTCGTTGTCTTCCACAAGAAGTTGGCCTTGAGCATTGTTAATGAACTTTGGCGAACAAATCTCCTGGGCATTTCTTCTTCTTTGAGCGGCTATTTTGAAGATAGTTGCGCCCTTATTCGTGTTTTGCCGTAGCTCTTGAATAGCACCAGCTGTCGGGGTAGAAATTTCATCCAGCTCCCGATACAGGTTTTCTGTATTCTTTGCTTGAATTTGGGCGCACTTCTTCTTCGCTTCTTTCTTGCAGTTTCTATATTCCACTTCGAGGCGTGACTTTTGCTCTGTATCATTAGAGGGGCACTTCGACCAAGCCTTGAAAGCCATTTTCTTTTTACTTATAACTGATTTAGCTTCATCATTCCACCACCATGTTTCTTTGCCTTGTTGGTTGTGTCCTTTTGAAACCCCTAACAGTGTTTTGGCTTTTTCTTTGCAAGTTCTCTGTAGGAGATCCCACATACTTTGTGCTGTACTCTCTTCATTTCGAACTATATCGGTGTTGTTATACAGAAAGTTTTGCATATTCGAAATGAAAGCTTCGCCTTTTTCCTTATCCAGATTATACCATTTGATCTTCCCAAAAGTTTTTGTATGTTTGTTGTCGTTCACTGTCTCCATAAAAAATTCTGTCAGTAGGAGACGGTGTTGGTGGGCGATCGCTTCTCCTAGTATCACTTTGCAATCTTTTACCCGGGGTTTCATGAAACTAGATACCAAATGGTAATCAATCTGGGTTTCATTTCCACCACTGCTGTAAGTGACCAGGTGTCGGCTTTGTTTGACGAACATGGTATTTAGTACGATAAGACCGTATGTTTTGCACATGCTCAGGATGTCTTCACCAGGAGGGTTCCTGGTGCCGTATCCGAGGCCTCCATGGCAATCTTCATAGTCTTCGTTTGTCTTTCCGACATGTCCGTTCAAATCTCCGCCCACGAACAAAAACTCTTCCTTTGGGATGTCCTTAAGTAGATTGTGAAAGTCTAGCCAAAATGCATCTTTTTCCACCTGCTCACATCCAATTTGGGGAGCATATGCAGTGACAATATTCCACAACTTTCCTTTAATCACCAATTTAAGGGACATCAAACGGTCGCTGGATTTCGAAATGGTCAATACGCTGCCTAATAGATGTTTTGCAAGGATGATTCCGATTCCGTTTTTACCCTTTTCCGTTCCATAGTAGAACATCTTATAGTTTTTTGTCCTCGTATCCAAGAAACGGGCCCTGTTTCCCGTGTTTCGCCATTTTGTTTCTTGAACACATAAGATGTCCACTCGCCTTCTTTTCATCATCTCTTCCAACTCGAAGCTTCGACCTGTCATACTGCCAACGTTCCAACTCGCAACTCTCAGATTTTGTATAATCTGCGGCATTACTTTGCTAGCCCCCGGAATCCGTCTAGCTCTGACCCGAGCATTGCTGCTCGGTCCAGGATCGGTACCATGTGTAACAATGGTAGTGCCTGGCGGGGTAGTGTCATTTTGGACGAGTACTTCCATAATGCTTGAATTCACAAAATCCGTTGTAAGTATCGACGTGTGCATGCTCCAGTTTTGTATCTGATCTCTCTTTTACGGCACCGGTGATCTCCAGTCGTGCCAACCCAGGGACTGGCATGCACACTTTTGGGAAAGTTTATAGGTGTTACGTGTCGCTAGGTTCACCTTGCTGTTTGTGGCCTAGATGTATTTACTCCTTTAGTCGCCTTTTACGACAAGCGGGGAGGCGCTGCAGGAATATTCTAACCCGTCCCTGCACAGGGATCGCACTCAGTTTACTTTATTGGACATTAAACCAACCACACGAATGCGTACAGTGCGTACAGAAGAAAATATTGCGTCTGTTTCTGAGAGTGTTGCTGAAGACCGTGAAATGTCGATTCGTCGCCGTTCGCAGCAATTGGGTTTGTGTTATTCGACCACATGGAAGATTTTACGCAAAGATCTTGGTGTAAAACCGTGTAAAATACAGCTCGTGCAAGAACTGAAGCCGAACGATCTGCCACAACGTCGAATTTTCAGTGAATGGGCCCTAGAAAAGTTGGCAGAAAATCCGCTTTTTTATCGACAAATTTTGTTCAGCGGTGAGGCTCATTTCTGGTTGAATGGCTACGTAAATAAGCAAAATTGCCGCATTTGGAGTGAAGAGCAACCAGAAGCCGTTCAAGAACTGCCCATGCATCCCGAAAAATGCACTGTTTGGTGTGGTTTGTACGCTGCGCTGGTGGAATCATTGGACCGTATTTTTTCAAAGATGCTGTTGGACGCAACGTTACGGTGAATGGCGATCGCTATCGTTCAATGCTAACAAACTTTTTGTTGCCAAAAATGGAAGAACTGAACTTGGTTGACATGTGGTTTCAACAAGATGGCGCTACATGCCACACAGCTCGCGATTCTATGGCCATTTTGAGGGAAAACTTCGGAGAACAATTCATCTCAAGGAATGGACCGGTAAGTTGGCCACCAAGATCATGCGATTTGACGCCTTTAGACTATTTTTTGTGGGGCTACGTCAAGTCTAAAGTCTACACAAATAAGCCAGCAACTATTCCAGCTTTGGAAGACAACATTTCCGAAGAAATTCGGGCTATTCCGGCCGAAATGCTCGAAAAAGTTACCCAAAATTGGACTTTCCGAATGGACCACCTAAGACGCAGCCGCGGTCAACATTTAAATGAAATTATCTTCAAAAAGTAAATGTCATGGACCAATCTAACGTTTCAAATAAAGAATCGATTTTGCAAATTTTATGTTTTTTTTTTTTAAAAAAAGTTCTCAAGCTCTTAAAAAATCACCCGTTATAAGGCTATTTGAGGAATTAAAATTTATTTATTATCTATGTTAGGCCGATAACTTTTCAAACAGCCTCCGTATCTTCAATTTTTACATCATACGGGGATTTAAAAAAGGCCTATTTTTGTGTACCCTGAGCCATGTTAACGGTAATTTCGCTGTTAATACTAATGATAGAAACTTAATTTAGGACTTTGTTTTTAGAAGAAATACCAGACTTTATAATTGCCCTTAAACAAATTTGATATCTTATCTTTGCCTTGTTACTAGCATGTTCCATTTTCCCTGCCATGCTACTTTTTTGACTTTGGGCACAATTTTCTCTGGGAAATGCTTAATAAACAAACCGTTTTACAATTATTTTTAAATGAACGTTACAATAATAAAGAAAAACTCAATGACATGTTAGCGGATATTCCAATAGATTTTATGATACTTTGGAATACCTAGAACATGTAAAATTAAAAAAAGGGGTTTTTGATTTTTATTTTTTTTTGGAAACGTTTCTAACAAGAATTGACAATAAGAGTAGTTTTCCAAGCATTTTGCAATGTTTTTTAAAATAGCATAGCGGTTTTCAAACGTGATCGTTTGTTTGAGTACCTGTCAAAACCATCAATGCCTTTCCCGATTCCTTAAAATATCTCAAAAAGAGTAAGGTTTGGGCTATGAAGGCCTATTTGGAAAATCTACTGTATAAAAATGGTATAAAAAATTAGAAAAGGATATTTATTCATCAGTTTAATTTTTAACGTCAGGGCAACAGTTGTTTAGAAACGCTGTTTGAAATGTCTACATAAGCAAAGCAGACACTATTTTCGTTAATGGGCTGTGCAATGTAACTTCGACTAGAGTATGACAAAAATACCAGGAATTTTATCTAAACCGGCGAAGGCTTCGAGAAACAGCAGATGTTTCAAATACACTATATAACGCGGGCGTAATTGGAAATTAATCGGCTCCTTCGAGAGGTTAAGAATTAGTTAGATTAAGAGTTCGATAGGAAGAAGTGGACCGGTTCATTGGCCTACAAGATCTCCTACTTTTACAGTATTGGATTTCTTTGTATGGAGAAGAATGAAAAAACTTGTTTATTCAACCGAAATTGTAAATTTAGGTGAATAAGAAGACCGTATTCTCGAAGCGTCATCAAAAGTGAAGCAGCAGATATCATCAAGGAAGACACTTTGAACACATGTTATAAATGTTATAACTGTTTTAGGACAAACATAAGATACAAAAAGTCTAAACCCACACAAAATAATTTTTTATTCATAAAGCCTTTGGGGTTTAAAGCAAAAAACCATTTTTTTTTAAATTGTACATGTCCCAGGTTTTCCCAAGTATTATAAAATCAATGGATTTTTCCGCAAACTTATTAATGACTGTTACGTTCATTCAAAAAAATAGTAAAACGGTTTTTTTATTTAGCATTTTCTGTAGAACACTAAGCCTTAAGTCAAAAAATTAGCATTTGCAGGAAAATGGAACATGCTGGAAACTGGATATCTCAAGACTGAGATAAGATATTAAACTTGTTTAAACACAATTACAAAGACTGGTATTTCTTCTAAAAATCAAAGGGCACGGTAGTACCCAGCCAAGTTCTGGCACTACACCCTTTTTACAGGAACAAACTCAGGCGATTTTTGACCCCTTCCTATCTTCAGTAGCAATGAAGTCAGAAACTTAAAATTCCGAATATTTGCTAAGCCAGTCAGGCACAGGCGCCTCACCAAATCTTAATTTTCTAGCATAAGCGGTTCCTGAGATATAAGGCCTCAAAAATCACAAAAACCGGGGTGACATTCTGTATCGCACACGCGAACAAACGTTTTCGCGCGTGCGAACAATTTGCTTCATGTACTCGTAACATAAAAAACGAAAGTTTTCTTTCGCACATGCGAAACAAAATAAACGACAGCTTATTCTTTGACGTTTCTTTTCTTAAATATTTCAGTTTCAGTTTTGTTCTGAAAAAAAGTTTTTAATAAATTAAAAAAGAAGATGATACGCGAATATATTGAATTTTTGAACGATAGTGAAGAAGAACATTAGGATTCGGAGTTATTGAACTTGCCGAGTACAAAAAGAAATCTAAGAGATTTTTCTGAGCAATTTACTTTGTCAGATCAAAGATGTGTTTTAATTATCTGTTGCAAATTATTTTATAATATTAGCTTACAACAATATAGCTTTATTCAACGATTTCGGTTGAACAGAAAAGCCTACAAATATGTGTTGCATAAAAACAGGGACGCGAGTCACATATATTCCTTCAATTTTTGAGGCTTTGCTCTACTTTATAGGTACTAGGTGAAGGAAGCTACCAATGGTCAGTTGGAAACGATTTCGTTTGCCCTCTTGCACAGAGCACTGTGTCAAAAGTAACACCTTTGGGCGACCAAATTTATGCGGAATGGATCAAATGGTCATCGGATTCAAAAGTTATTAAAGACAAATTTACATACATTTTGGAGTTACCATGGTTTTTGTTTACACCACAGATATGTACGTAAGTACAGTACGAACTTGGTTAACGCAACCCTCGATTCGCGCAATTTCTTGATTTTCGCAACACTAAAATCGTAGCACGTCTGTTATAAGTGCTACTTTTAAAAATTTTTACATCGATTAGTTCAATTTCTTGTGTTTATTCATCTGTTCATTAAAATCAAGACATCAAACTAGCAAAAACGACTTGTTTAAAAAAAATAAGCCATCAGAACTATCTATATAATTTTTTATCTAAGAAAATGTAGACCATTAAGTGCAACAACCTCAGTTATTGCAAACGCCTTAATTTCTTTTAGTTGTGTTAATCGAGTTTGTACGGTATATGGTTATGATCTCCCACTTTGTCAATTTCAATAGTTATTGGTTCTGTTAATAAAATAAGTTTAATCCTGCCAACTGAGAAGGAAGAAATGTTCTATTATCGAAAAGGATACATAAACAAACATTTATTTTGCATCACATTTTCCACAAAAATACAATCTGTCACAGTAATAGTGATGAGTCTTCTTCACATTTTATGTGTATACAAATTTACTTTAATCGATATTTAATGCTTTCTTATTATTTATGTGTTTTTTTACTTAAAAATCAACAAAACTAATGTTAATTGATATTAAAACCCCAAGAAAATAAACTACGAACCTTCTTTTTTTTTTTAATTTTGCCTCATTTCATTTCTTAAATCGTGTACATGTCATCGATTTTCTTGAGTTTTATGTATCGATTTAAATTAATGTTCCATCCTTCCAATATTATCTGATAGCTGTCAGCATCATAGAAGTATACAATCAAATTTGTTTGGGTTTGAAGCATAAACGAACACAGAACCAAAAACGAAATGCGATACAGAATGCCAATTATCGCTTTCACACATTTTCTTTCGTTTTTGAAAAACGATCAATCGCTATCGTTTCGTTTATTACAGAATCTGCCCCCCGTAACTGACTTACTCACTGACTGACTGACTGACAGATTATCAAAATTATGGAGCACTTCCCGACATCGTAGAATCTTGTAATTTTGCACAACGGTAGGTCTTGTCATGCAAGCAGAGAAAAAAAAACTGAAAATTTGAAGTTTTCCATTCAGGGGGCGCGGTATCCGCCCACTTTCTCCGAATTGGTGTTGGTTGAATGGAGCACTTCCCACTGCTGTAAAACGATAAAACTTGGTGAACCGGTAGGGCTTAAATTGCATATAAAGGACTCAAAATAAAAATTGAAGTTTTGCATTCAGGGGGTGTGGTATACGCCCACTTTCTCCGAATTGGTGTTGGTTGAATGGAGCACTTCCGACTGCCGTAAAACTATGAAATTTGGTAAAGTTGCAGGGCTTAAATTGCATACAAAGAAAAAATATAAAATTTGAGGTTTTCCATTCAGGGCGTGGTATCTGCCTACTTCCTCAGAACTGATGTAAATTATATGGCACACTTCCTATTGCAGTAGAACAATGAAATTTGGTAGAACGATGGGGCTCAAATCGCATATAAAGGACCAAAAATAAAAATTGAAGTTTTTATGCCCAATTCAAACGGTTTTAAAAACTTGACCAGTAAGCTCATCAAATTTTAGTCAGTATAAGAATTAAATAATAAAATTTCTCTATTACATTGTAGCTGTTTCAATATTATTCTACTTTAAATATTCGTTATTAAACCTTTTTTTAATATTTATGTTTTTGGTCTGATAAAAGCTTACATGAAGTTTCTACCTTAAATCTTCTATATATGTAATGTATGATATAAAAATTGAAGATAGGCCCTTACTGTTAAGCGATTTTTTTCTTAGAATATACCCAAGAATCATGTCCTAAAATATTATGCACGAATTAATGGAGACACTGTATAATATAATATAATATTTAAT
Organism: Philhelius festivus; assembly: GCA_963931855.1. Classification (NCBI taxonomy): domain Eukaryota; kingdom Metazoa; phylum Arthropoda; class Insecta; order Diptera; family Syrphidae; genus Philhelius; species Philhelius festivus. Next base: position 90,647,521 of record OZ007555.1, read on the forward strand.
GATGGTTGAAATGCAACTGCCACTGATTTATCAGTGCGCACTCATCAACTATGCGTTAGAGAGTTTGTTTGGGGTCTAGTCGGATACAATAAAGAATTCATATGTGGGTAGCTACTTTTTATAGGTTTTGTTTTTTCAATTCAATATGGTGCAACGTGAAAATGTAAAGCGCGCTACTGATTCTGAAAAAGCTCTTCCCGATATAGATATCCTAACAATTTTTTTCGGACAGAGTATATTAATTCATGCCTAAGCTGCCTTAAGCCCAAAAATACAACTCATAAATGTGAAATCAGCCTTATCATAAATTCAAGGTTTAATGGATATACGTTTATTTACTATTTAGCTGTCTTTTTTGTCAACCGAATAGCGGCCTTTCTTCCTGATGATCTAAATGATAAATAAAATTGGCCAATTCTCGCTAATATCAGATTGCCAAATTCAATTTTTCCTGGCTCCTGGTGAAAAATGTTGGTTAAAATCGTTAGAGCCGTTAATGAGGAAGTCGAAAATAAAAAAAACGGTTCTATGACAGGTACCGTTAGTAACATTTTGCCCCAAAATTTTGTTTACAAAAATGTAGTCCATGTCCACAATATCACAAATAATTTGTTTTATCAAAATCGTTAGAGCCGTTTTCGAGATAAATAAGATTATGCATTACAGGTGTATGGGGGGTACCGTTAGTCTTAGAGCTAAAAAGAATTCAGTTTCCCATCTAGGGAATCACCGAAGATTTTCTGCATTTGTGCAGAAAATGTGTAATTCGATTTTTTTCAAGGAAGTTTTTATCTTGAAATGAGAACAGGTTTTGCATTACACCATCTCTCTCGGAAAATCTGGTAAATTGGATCAGGAAAACTGCAGTGAGGATGTACTCAACTCAAACAGAGACAAAGATAACAACGTTTGTGTGACAATATGTGATTATTAACACTGCCATTTTTCTTTTTTGAGTTCATTTTACCCTATTTTGAGAGGTGGTAGTGCTAACTTGACTGTCAATTAAGCATTACCGGGGTTTATTTTTTTTAAATAAGCGCGACAAAATTTTTGATTGTTCAACATATTTACGACAAATTTACGACAATTATTAACACTGCCCTTTTTCTTTTTCGAGTCCATTCTACCCTATTTTGGGGGGTGGTAGTGCTAACTTGACTGTCAAGTCAATTTTTTAATGTAATGACGTGAATTTTATGTAATGTATGATGTAATGTATGAATAAAAGATCGCCATACGATACAAGATATACGATATACGATAAATTGCTTACTTCTTATGTGATGAAAATTCAACATTTCATCTTTCTACAAGATATTGAAAATAAACACCGAAAATTTCTCTTGAAAATTGCTACAATTATTGTAACGGACCAGTTGTAGTAATTTTCAAACAGAAATTTCTTAGAGTGTAGCATGGGAACGGGAAGACAAGGTAAAATTAGTTTAAATTATTCCGAATACTTTTTCACTGTAGCCCAGTGCGCACTAATCTTAAAAAAAATCTATTTGTCCTTTTCTTAACCGCAATAGCTCAGAAAAAGCTTTAATTCATTTGAATTAATTTTGTATTTAAAAATAATTTTTTTTTTTTTAAATTCACTCAGTTTGTTTATTTTTTGTTAATTACATTTAGTATCTATTCTTTTTAAGGAAAAAAAATTATTTTTTTTTTAGAAAATAAACTGGGCTTTAATAATAAGTGAAAAAAATTAATACTCATTAACGTGTTTTTTCGAATAAAATGAAAAAACAACTTGAGAAACGAAAAAAAAAATGGATTTGATGCAAAATTGCGGAGAAACGGTTGTTTGCAGAAAAAAAAATTTTGAGACAAACTAAAACTGTAATTAAATCTTGATTGGTTATAAAAAAAATCTTACGAATCGGACGTAGTTTAGCAAAGATAGAGCCAGTTAAGGGAAAAGAGAGCAAAAATTATAAAAACCGTTATAACTCGAAAACGGGTCGAAAACGAGAAAATTACCTCTTGAATTTTTCGACTTAAAATGACCTCAGGAATCTATGGTTTTCATTTAGGGCGGTGACTGTGGGACACCCTGTATATATGTATACATATATATATACGTATATTATATATGTATTGTGTATATATATATTAGAGATCCGATCACAGCCAGGTATTTTTTTAGTCTTTTAATCTAGATGTTATTTAAATTTTCTTTAACAGCTCTGAGAGAGTTAAAAATGTAAAGCTCTAGCTCTACTTCAAAACTGACTGTAGCTCTTGGTGAACAAATTTAAAAATCTATCTCTATAATGGAGTTTCTTAACAGTCCGCTCCGTTGCGTTTAAAAACTTTCTGCTCGGCAAATATCCTCCATAATAATGTATTTATCAGCTGTCAGAAAGCATAAATGTATGTTGAATACTTACCTTTTAAAATAGCTTTTTAACAGCAAAAGAATTTTGTAAAGTGTTCTTTAGGAGCTATAAGCTATATCAATCTGTATGCACGTTTAAAATAAAATGCACGCTTGGGTTGCACGAACTTGTTCTTACGTAAAACTCTCACACCCATATTAATAAAGATGGTTTAGTGGAGGTTTATCGTTAAGTCCTGGACTAGGTGAGAAATTTCATTAATAAAACAAATTTTCTGTTAAGTGACGTTTACTAATTATGATTAAGTTAAACCACCGAAGTAGGTGGTTTAGCGAAGGAATAAGAAATAGAAATGTCCACAGTCAGACACAAGCGATTGACAATCAATTTAGGTAGCCACAGAATATAAAAAAAGAGATTGCTTACTTTTGTAGAAGATTTTCTTAAAAGGATTTTTCGTAAACGTCATTTTACTATTCCGGGAACATTTTGTTTTCATTAATATAAATATTTAAGCCAGGACTAAACTCCTATTCTATGGTTTAGTAAGACAGTGGACTATAGAAGGAATAAGCGTTTTTTATTAATATGGGTGTCAGAATTTAAAAAATTAATGTTATTATATAGAGAAAAACTGTTCATAAGAATAAAACTTATTTTTTAAATGACTTAAACCACTCCTTTCATAGTTGGAGCTAGAAACAGAATGCCATGTGATTCAAGCATACATTAGTTTATGCAAGAACAAAAATTATAAGTCGTGGTTTCTTAAAAAATAATCTTTCGTTTACAAAATTTTTAAAACATTTTTAAGAAAAAATGTTGGTACGCCAACTTAAAGTTCTTAATTAGACGAATAAAATTTCAATTTAAAAAAAAAAAAAAAATATTGAACCGTTTTTAAGACATCCAATTTTCCAAAAAAACATGATTTTAAAAAAAAGTAAAAAAAAATATTTTTTTAAAGTTTTGAAATGCAAAAGTTTTTAAACTTTTTAGAAGCTCCTCTTTACAAAATGTGATTAAAATCCGTAACTCTAATAATAGAAATTCAAAATCGAAAAAATGATTCTATGGTAGGTTGAGTCAGTAATATTTTAATTTCAAATGTATTTCTTCTTATCAAATTTATATGTAGATCTTCAAAATTAATCGAAAGAAAAACATTTTTAGCCAAATTCTAGGCGTCGTTTTCGAGAAAAATGTTGGCATAATGGTTAGTGTATTGGACTCAGTCGATCTCGTACTGTGACAGTGTAAAGACGTCCTCGGCTTCACAGTTTCCCAATTATAAAGTGTGTGATTATTATCAAGTATAAGGTTTGACCAGCAATTTCCAATATAGAGCATAGCTCAGGTGAAGAGGTGGCGAACTCCGGAGCGAGAGATCCTGAGTTCAAGTCCCCGTCGGGCACTCAACTTATTAGTGCTTTTTTTCATAATAGTGAAGTTGAAAGCATCATAGAAGAAGACGAAAAGCTAATTAAGCGTTGCAACAACAAAGCGGGGGCATCGAAAGGTGTTCTACCAGCTACAACAACAACAATGCAGAAGGCAACGGCAGCGAAACCGGGGACATCGAAAGATGCCCTGACGAAGGCGACCGGTGCGATACCGCAAGCATCGTCCGATGCAGAGAAGGCAGCATCAACCGATGCTCCGTTGAAGAGGAGGAAGAGGGTGCAGGTTGTGCCCAACTTGGTGAAGCGTCGCACCATCACCCCAGCTGAGCTGCAAGCTGAAGGGAAGGTGACGGCGCAAAAGGCAACAATACCAGCAGCAGAAAACAACAAAAAGGTGAATCCCTCGCCAGCTGATGATGACGAGGAGATATCGTATATGTCCGAGGGTGGAGAAGGTCTCTTCACAACGGGCGACAGCCAAACGTTTGTGGATTTGTCGACTCCAGAGGCATCCGCAGACGAGGAAGAAGAAGAGACCATTCAAGCCAGAATTGGTACGATACAGGGGCAGATCGTGACCCTTCAAAGCGATCTAGCCAAAATGGTCCAGGCGCTGAAGGAAAAGCAGCAAGCGCGAAGAGAAAGAGAGAGACAGGAGCGCGCAGATAAAAAAAGTCTCCAGGCCCCATCCAAGGAGGCGCAACCAAAAAGTGATGATGCGGAGCTGCAACCGCCAACCAAACAGCCCCATCAGCCACAACAAAAACAACAACAGCCGCTGCTCAATGATAAGCCGAAGCAGCAGGCAAAAAAACAACAACAACAACAGCCAACACAGCAGCAGCAGCAGAAACAACAGCAGCAGAGACAACAGCAGCAGACACAACAGCAGCAGAGACAACAGCAGCAGAACCAACAGCATCAGAAGCAACAGCAGCAGCCACAGCCGCAACAACTAAAGAAGAAAGAACAAGTGCCACCCATTAACGTATATAAGATGGACCTGAAGGAGACCATTGAAATATGTAAGTCGGCCATAGGTCAAAATTTTAATATTAAAAGACTTAGTCCTAATAGACATGCTATCCACTGCCTCACAGTGGAACAGCACAAAATTGTGAAAAACTTACTAAAAGCTACCACGACTGAGTTCTTCAGTTATACACCAAAAATAGACAAATTTCAAACGGTCCTGTTGAAGGGCATAGACTCCTACACGGAACCGCAAGAGCTCTTAAATGAGCTCCGTGAAAAAGCGGGCGACGATCTCGACTTTATCGAAGTCAAGCCTTTTACCACAGTTAAAGCCAGACGGGAGAATCGGAAGTTGCCAATCTTCCTGGTTCAACTTTCACCCAACAGCAAACTGGATAGTTTGAGGAGTATCTCCGTCCTCAACTACCAGGTTGTAACCTGGGATAAATTAAAGAGGCGCGGCGACATGCTTCAATGCATGCGCTGTCAAAGGTTCGGCCACGCCGCGGCTAACTGCGAAATGCAGTCACGCTGCGTAAAGTGTGGAGAGAACCACATTCGGGGAGAATGTAAGTTAGGGCAAGAAAGGGTCCAAGACATGACACTGCTTAAGTGTGCACTCTGCCGGAAGGACGGGCACCTCGCAAACTATCGGGGATGTCCCATCTTTCAGGAAATAAAACAAAAAAAAGCGAAGCAAATAGAGGTAGAAAAACGACCAATTACGCGTGCTCCAACAACAACGCCCGTTAATCCCCAAATCTCCTACGCCCAAATGGCGGCAGGAAGGGGTAAGACGGTACAGCCTGCGCCAAAGGCAGCCCCACAGGCCCTCGTGCCTAAGGCTCCGGACGCACAGGCCGAAATAAGAAGCATGTTGCTGGCCATTTCTGGTCAGATAGCAGGTCTTCAAAATCAGATAACGGAGCAGGCGAAGAGAGTGGACCATATCTATTCTGTTTTGCCGAGCTTTACGCAATTTTTAGGTTAAGGGCGCGCTGCCGGAGAGGCCCTTAAGGATCCTAGCTGTGAATGTAAATTCACTGATTAGGATTGAACGCAGAGCAAACCTATTCCAATTGTTGAAAGATCAAAGTCCTGATGTGTTTATGGCTAGTGAAACTAAACTAAGTCAGAAACATAAATTGACACATAACAATTACAATATCGTACGAAGAGATCGGCCCAACTCCACTTTAGGGGGAGGCGTCGCAATCTTTGTACGAAAAGGCATAAAATATAAAGTTATATATAGTAGTGAAGTACGCAGATTTCGGCTGCTTGAGGCGTGCATTGTATGCATTCCTCTCCAACAGGGGAAGCGAATGTATGCGATCGCGGCTTACGCTCCGGAATCACCTCAGCCAACTGACTTTTTGACAGAGCTCGAAAAACTTTTTCAAGTGCTACAACTGAGCTCGGAAGATAATTACTATCTCATGGCTGGTGATTTAAATGCCAAACATATAGATTGGGGAAATCAAGTACAAAATCCGAGAGGTAACCATCTATTTAATTGGATGGGTCAATACAGTATTGAATATATGATCGATCTTCTAGCGACTGATAGACCATCGTTTCCAAGAAGCGGTGCCTATCTGGATCTATTACTAAAGGACTCTAGACTGACAATTACTAACACTGTGGGTCAACGGACAAGAAACTGCTTACAAACGATAGACTACGACAGCGACCACTGTGGTTTCGCCGCAGTAATACAGTTGCCGAACGAGCTTGTAGAGTTGGAGGAGTATGTACCTGCGCATTCTTACAATTACAGTAAGATGCGCTGGCCACGCTTTACCAACGCTTTAGCAAGCGAAATTCGTGCCAATAATATATCCCCACCAAATAACAGGAATTTAACAAACAACGAAATTGACCAATACTTAGAAAAAATGGACGAAACAATCCTACGAACTATGAACAGAACTATACCAAAATACAGAGAACGTAACGCAACCGACATGTACCGTAACGCGACAATTGATGCACTACACAGACAAAAAAGTGGACTACTGACAAGACTTAAACGCTTGTACCGACGGTTTACTGACTCACGCGATCTGGAGATTAGGACACTGAAGTCGTCAATCAAAAACATCAACCAATTGATCAAAGAAAATTATAGGTTGTCTATTAATTTGTATTGGAACAATAAAATTCGGGCCGTTAACTCTAGCGACCCGAGTATGTTTCCACAAATTAACAAGATATTTAGACGGAATGATCAAAACGAACTTCCATGTCTTAAGCTCCAGAGAACGACAGAAAACAGAAACGTACTTCTGACAGCAGGGATAGATCCAGATGACGCGGTCTTGGACGATGACCTCTTTATTGTCGAGGATCCGCTGGAGAAAGTGGAGGCTGTGGGGGCTGCTTTTCAGCAAGTGTATAAGGTGAATGCAAGCATCCACCCCAACCACGACCTGGAAAACAGAGCTCTACTCCATCACTTCTATCTTCGTAATGAAATGACGCAATGGCGATCAGAGAATCTAGGTTTCATCCGGTTCAATGAAGAAAACTTGGCGAATGCCATCATCGCCGTGCAAGAGAGGAGTAGTTCCCTGTTAGTTACGAGGATGGAGCTCCAGCTCATCTTCGATTCATTAAAGAAGAAAAAGTCAACAGGAGTCGATGGTATATCCAATATTGTACTTCGACATCTACCTAAGGAAGCAATTGACATTTATGCCACACTGTTTAACAACGCACTGAATAATGCATATTATCCAGGGCGGTGGAAGACAGCTGTGGTTCATCCTCTCCCGAAAAAGGGAAAGGACAACTCCAATCCGGCGAATCTCCGGTCGATAAGTCTTCTACCGAGTATCAGCAAGGTATTCGAGAAAGTCATAAATAGAGCTCTGTCCAAGTGGGCGGAGGACAACAATATCATACCGGATAATCAGTTCGGGTTTAAGGCGGGACATGACACCATTCATGCCGCGTCTAAACTCGTTTCTGATATCCAATGGAACAAAACTAAAAATCAATGTACAGGTGCTTGTCTGGTTGATTTGGAGAAGGCTTTCGACACCGTATGGTTAGAGGGTCTCTATCTAAAATTGACTAGACTCGGCATAAGTAAACCACTATTATATATACTTTATGACATGCTCAATGGTAGAAAGTTCGTTGTCAAAAGTGGCAGTGTAACTTCTACCGCAATCTTCGATATAAAAAATGGTCTTCAGCAGGGAGCGGTGAACTCGCCGATTCTATTCAGCATTTACACCAGCGATCTGATAAGTAGTCTAACTCAGGCAATTGCGTATGCCGATGACCTAATAGCGTACAGAACAGCTCCAAAAGTTGAGGTTATCAGAATTCTCTTACAGCGTGACTTCGACAAGATTCAGCGATATTGTGATGACTGGAAGTTGAAAATCAACTTTCAGAAATGTGAAACGATTCTGTTTAGGACTCCGTTGGCTAGAGCCCCTAGGGATACTAGAAAGAACTGGCGTAAGCTGATGATCGTAGGGCCGCACCGGCAACCACTGGCGAGCAGAAGTGTGGTAAAGTACCTTGGCATCTGGTTGGATCAGTATTTGTATTTCGACAGACATATAAATGCTGCTCTGAACAGGGCTAAGGGAGCCAGGGTGAACGTGATTTGCTACATGGCCCTCATCCGGCCGATGATTGCCTATGGTTGCCCGGTGTGGTTCAACATTGCCCCATCTCAAATGGAAAAGATTCGGGTGTTTGAGAGGCAGTGTCTTAGACGTTGTCTTGGATTACACAGAACACCAGAATCGGAGTACAAACATTACTATTCCAACAGGACTCTATACAACGGAGCCAACATTAACAGAATAGATAATTTTTTGATAAAGCTGATTCGGAGTCACATTGCGAGAGCGATGACCTCAGCAAATAGCTTAATCTTTGGGGCTTACTACCCCAACACAGAATACTTTGAGAGTGTGCGTTTAAGTGGCCATATTGCACCTAATGCATTCCTCTATTTAGATAGTATAGGGTTGATCCAGGATAGAGAGGCGGTTCCGCTAATCTACCACGTCGGCCGTAGTACTGTGGATAGGCGGCTCCTTTATAGTCGAGACGTCCTCGCACAAGACGGAGCTGAGCGACTTCGGTTCAGTAGGACTGTGTCCGATCGGGACCTGAAAGACAGGGTAAGACAGGAGAACCAGTTTTGGTGGTTGTCCAATATTGATAGAGATAGTTGACAAGTTGTCTTGGCCGACTTACATAGTTTTAAGGGTATTCTTAGGTAGGGACAGTCAGGGTGGCACACAAAAAAAAAAAAAAAAAAAAAAAAAAAATTAGAGTACATTCTTCCAATGTATTTTCCAAAAAAAAAAAAAAAATCTCTGCTGCTGTGGCTGTTCTAGTTTTTAAGTAGTTTTAGTTTATTTTAAGTAGTTTAAGTTGGTTTCGGTAGTTTTTAATTAGTTTTAAGTTTTATATAAAAAATATAAAAAGATAAAGAATCCGAGTTTTTTAAATTTTCTCGAGAAAACAAAAAAAAAAATAGATATAGTTTTTTTGAATTAAAAATAGTTTTTTAGGCCGAAAGGCATTAGATTTAAGATAGAGTTTAGCTTAGAGCGCCCGCATAGGGCCAGTAAGTTATTGTTTTAAGTTATTGGATAATTAGGCTAGTTTTTATGAATTTTTTGTCTAGCTTTAAGATAGATTGAAGAAAAATAAAAATGAATTAAAAAAAAAAAAAAAAAAAAAAAAAGTGTATTGGACTGTCATGCGGAAGGTCTCGAGTTCGATTCTCAGCCGCTGCAAGAAAGTTTTCAGGGGTGTACTGCCTCTTTTTTTTTTTTTTTTTATAATCTACCAGCGCTCAAGGGATTAGATTACCCTTTAAATGTTAACACAGCGCGGGCGTGAAGTTAAGAAGAGAAAGAAGGATAGGAAAGATGTGTGGCACGATGTTCTGAGACTGAAGGTTGTTGTCTCAGATATTTTATCTCGAGGGATGGCGGCTGAACTAAAGCGGAGAATGCCGTGTCTTATTTCTATGTCGCTTATAATTCACATTATTTTATTCGTGTTCATCCTTGTTGGGCATACTAGTTTAACTCATGCGCCTATTATGGATTACAACTCAACTTAGTTGAGTTGTCATCAACACAACTCAACTCTTAGACAACCAAACAAATTTTTCGTATTATGCAAGTCAACTAAAATCAGTTGTAATGAAAAAATACGTTGCCGTCTTTTAGGAGTCGATTTGCTGTCAAAACCAGGTGCTCAACATGAAATACAAAAGCAAAAATAAGAAATAGTATGATGGAAAGTTATTTGGATTTGTGTTTCGGTGATTTGGAGGATGAGAATTCCTTAATGTTGCAAAATAAAAAAGAACGTTTATTTAATAAATTTATGTACACTTCTATTTCTAAAGTATGTATTTTTTTGGTTCGAAATAAAGTTTTCCTAAAACAACCAACGTTCCTCAGCGATTCCACCAATTGTTAAACTTGCTACTGCTCTTCGTTTCATGAGCGAAGGAAGTTGCCAAAAGTGTAGTGGCAATGATTTTAATTTAGGACTGACTCAATCGATAGAGTCAGTTGTACTAAAAAAGTGGTATATGTGATTGAGGAACTCATTTGTGGAAAATGGATAAATGCTCAGCTAACATAGAGTAACAAGTCGTTCAAATTGTGATGGCCATGTAGTTTTCAAACTAAAATACACTCATTACATTCTATTTTTATTAAAATAGTTGTTTAACTTACTGTTTTGTGTCCATATTTTTTATCCGAATGCAGATTCTTTCATGAAAATGTTCTACAAAACTGCTTCGAACCAGTTGTTTGATTTTGACGCTTATTACAACCGAAACACAACTCAACTTACTTACATAATACAAAGAGACAACTGAAAAGTCGGCCATTTTGTTAGTTGTCTGCTAATCGACAACTGGTTGTTCTTTGACAGTCAACTGGTTGTGATCGATAATACCAATTCTAAGAATTACAACTAAACTATAGTTGAGTTGTCTTCCATAATAGGGGGGTTAATTACATGTTGTTAGTGTTATGCCTGAACAACATGTAATGAGTAAACCAGCAATCCATTGATGACAATTTTAGAAGGTTTTTAATGGAATTAAAACGACATAGACGACGGCAGGGATCGAACCTGTGATCATAAGGTTCACAGGCGAGCACACATCCATCGCGCCACGGCCACCCCTCTTGCGAGGAATAGACAAATTTTACAAGAGTTTCTCTTGTCATGGAAAGTGCTGCCGTTCGGAATCGGCTAATGAGCAGGTCGGAGGCCCGCTCCGTTCCTAGTAACACGCACACAGGAATGGTTGAGAGTTGTAAGTCACTAGGTCCTGGTTCACTCCGAGCTGTTGCACCACCAAATTTATTTATGTTATCTTGGAGATTCGATTTAGAAACTTTGTTTTAAAAATCTGTGGAACAGTTTTTGAGAAAAACATTATTAATAAAATTTCGGAAAAAATTCGTATGGCAAGTGCCGTTATTTTTGGCCTTAAAAAAGAAAATAATCTGTTGCAACGATTTAGTTACAACAGAAATTAAGCTTGTAACTCCTCGGCAGATAAAACAATTTGGTTCGGATGAAGGAGTTACAAAATCCTTTAATAAAGATTTTATTAATAATATTCATTTATAATTCATTCTTATATTACTTACATTAATTTCTTCTTAGTTTTTTAAGTACAATTTATCTTTTTTAATACTTGTTTTAACATCTTTTACAAAGGTTCTACTTTAAATAGGCACAGAGGCACGTGCTTATAGTTTTGAGTAGTAAGTAAGAAAAGGAAGAAAGGAAAGAACGGAAGTTTAAACCGCAGAAGTTTTAACTTTGTGTAAGGGAGGTACATACACATTTTATCGATAACAATCCGACAACCCGATCAAACTTGGGCCGTGTTCGACGGATTGTTAACACTCCCCCTTGGTAGTTCCGACCGTGGGCTTACATCTTCCTTAGCTCTCAAATCGAGAACTGCCAATTTCACCGCAGGTCTCTCATAGACACCACTTTTTGTACGTACGAAGGCGCTTCGAACTTGACCATCTTTCGAGGTCTTGGTTTGGACTACACGTCCTTTGGGCCAGCAGTTTCTTGGGTTAAGTGGATCCACGATCAGCACGATATCACCCTTTTCAATGGGTTTCGCAGACTTAAACCACTTCGTGCGACGGGTAATCGTTGGAAGATACTCCCTTACCCAGCGCTGCCAGAAGCGTTCCGCATATTGCTGCGATATGAGCCAATTTCGTTTGAGTATCCTAGCACTATCATCGAATACTGTGGGTGGTTTGCTACCGTTTGAAGATCCCAAAAGAAAATGATTGGGAGTTAAAGCTTCCTCATTTTCGTCATCGATCGGAATATAGGTCAATGGACGTGAATTTACTATATTTTCCACCTCTATAAGCATATTCGTTAACAGCTCGTCTGAGGGATTGCGAGTTGGCATTACAGCGTAGAGAGAAGTTTTTATTGACCTCACTAGTCTTTCCCAGCTGCCCCCCATATGTGGTGATCCCGGAGGGATAAAGGTCCATTTAGTAGTCGCCGTTGTGAACGTTTCCATTAATTTTTCAGTGTTGACTTCTTTTAACGCCTCTCTTAGCTCTCTTTCAGCGCCATGGAAATTTGTTCCATTATCACTAAAGATTTCGTGAGGAACGCCGCGCCTTGCCGTAAAATTTCGTAGAGCTAAAATACAAGAATCCGATGACAATGAGTGCGCGATCTCGAGGTGAACTGCCCTAGTGGTTAGACACGTCAGCAATACCCCCCACCGTTTTTCCGTTCTCCGAAGAATACTAACAGTCATTGGCCCGAAATAGTCAATTCCTACGAAAGAAAATGGTCGACAAAACGAAGCTACTCGTGCTAGAGGGAGCTGAGCCATCATTGGAGGTTGCGGTTTAGCGGTGTTATTTTTGCACTCCTGGCAATTCTTTCTGGTGGTCCTCAGAGCGGACCTCATTTGAGCAATGTGAAATTTTTGCCGAAGCTCATTTATCACCGTTTCGTGGTTTCGATGATTAAACCGGACATGAAGATCCATGAGAACAAGCTTGGTGATCGGATGATTTTTTGGGAGGATTATAGGGTTTTTGATGTTCCCACCGACGTCAGCAGAGGAAGGTATCCTGCTGCTTGCTCGAATAACTTTATCTGCATCTAGGTATGGGCATAAATTGTAGAGTTTGCTGCCTCTTTCAACTGGCTGGTTCGAGGCTAAATCTGCAATTTCGTCCAAATACTCACCAGCCTGCGCTTCTCGAAATAATTCAGTTTCAGCGCGTTGAAGTTCTTCTTGTTTGAGGTATCCCTTCCTCTGCTGATGAATAATACCTGTCTGCCTTTCGTATCTACTGATACTTGTATTGTGGATAAAGCGAAAAGAGTAAGCTACAATTCTTATTAACCGCCTCCAATTCGAGATGTCACTGATTCGAAAGTTGTCTTCTCGGCGCAGAGTATGTATGTTAATGAAACGTGTTTTGAGCTCCTCATTTGTAGCCTTCTCAGGTGTTATTTCATTCGGCCAGAGACTTGGATGAGCGTAAAGAAATTTTGGACCTGTAAACCATCGACTGGATAGTTTGAAATCAGGAACATTTTGCCATTTCGTTCCCTCATCGGCAACGTTCATTTTGGTGGAAATCCACCTCCAATCAGATGTATCTGTGAAATCCAATATTTCACTTACTCGAAAGGCCACAAACGGTTTATATCTGCGGTGATCGGAACGAATCCAGCTTAGAACATTTTTAGAGTCCGACCAGAAAAAACGCTGATGGAATTTGATTGTGTGTGACTCAGTTATGATCTTTGCGAATCTTACGCCAAGCACAGCTGCCTGAAGCTCAAGTTTAGGAATCGATAGGCTTTTTAAGGGAGCCACTCTTGTTTTGGCACCGATCAAAATGCAGTCTATCTTCTTCTCGTTAGCGATCCTTAAATATGCAACAGCGGCAAACCCATTTTCGCTTGCATCCACAAATACGTGCAACTGAATGTGGGAATTGGGATGAGGGTTGTTGACAATGTAGCACCTTGGAATCTTCAGTTTGGCTACTTCTGGAAGATACCGAATCCATTTTAGCCACTTTTCATGTTCCGAATCTTTGACTTCCTCGTCCCATCCGATATTTGACCGCCAAATATCCTGTAGAAGTACCTTAACTTACATGAGAAAATGTGCCAGCAGACCTAAGGGATCGAAGATCGTCATTAGAATCCTTAGAACTTCGCGCTTCGTTGGGCGTCGGAGACCGGAAAGGATATCAGCTTGATTTGTACTGGCATTAATCTTATAGGTGAAGCAGTCAGATGCAGTACACCACCACATGCCGAGGACCTTTTCGGTTCCCATCTCCATGTCAAAGGCAAAACTTACTTGATCGGTATGTTCGGAGTTCATAGCTCTGATGACTTCGGGTGAATTCGAGATCCAGTTTCTGATGAAGAATCCACCTTTCAAATGCACGAAATGAATTTCCTTAGCCAGCTGTATAGCCTTCTCTGGTGAGCTTTTACTATCCATTAAGTCATCAACATACTGGTTATTCTTAATTGATCTTACTGCTCTTGGAAATTTAGCGGCAAATTCATCGGCATTTTTATTTATTATATATTGTGCGCTCGTGGAGGCGGATGTCGCTCCCATGATCATTACTTGCATTAAGATCACCTCAGGTTCAGTTTCTTCGCTGACACTCCAGAGGAATCTTTGAAAGTGTTGGTCTCCTTCGCGTATATGGATTTGGTGATACATCTCCATAATATCGCCGAAGATTGCAACTAAGTCTTCTCTAAATTTGAACAAGACAGATACCAACGATACAAGCTGGCCTGGACCCTTCAGAAGCATTGAGTTCAACGATATACCTTGAACTGTTGCTGCTGCATCCCATACAATCCTTAGTTTGCCGGGTTTGTTCGGATTAAACACCGGGAATATCGGGAGGTACCAACAACGATTCTCTCGTTCAGCTGCCTCTTGCGTTGAGAGTTTCCTAGCGTATCCTTTGGTGATGTATTGCCTTATCTTCTCATCGAGTTCCTTAGCTAAATGCGGTTCTTTTTTCATTCTCTTGTGAAGACAAGATAATCGTCTTTTTGCCATAGGAAAGCTATTCGGCAGATTAAAGTCGTCAAACTTCCATAGTAGCGCTGTTTCGAAGCGGCCATTTTTTTTAACCGTGTGGGCTTCCAATTGGTCAATTGCTCGCTTGTCCTCAGTTGGCATTAAGACCTTATCTGGATTCGATATTCCCAAATTGTCTAGACATATAAAATCTTTCACGAGACGGTGCAAAACATCCACGTTGCATTCACAGATATGAAAGTTGTGATGTTGATATCTGCTTTTGTTATGGGGTGCTTTTTCAGAGAAACGACCATGCACCATCCACCCCAAGCGAGTCTTAACGGCGACGGGTTGCTCGGAACTCCCTTCTCGACACTTAAGAGGAAGCGCCAACTTAGTGTGGCTAAGGCCAATTAACAAGCGTGGGATCTTCTTTTCATACGATTCGATGGGCAATCCTTTGAGATATTCGTATTTGCTCTGCAGATATTCAAAGTTTAAAGATTGACAAGGCAGCGCCAAATTCTTCACCGTGTGGACATCAGAAAATGAATAAATCTCCGCATTAGGTGCGGTGCTCGAAATCCGCAAAGCGAGTACCTCTGACTCACTCTCATATCTGTGAGTATTGCCAGTCCACCTTAGACACAGCGGCTGCGACTTTCCTTTTAAATTGAGTTGACTTGCTAGTTCCTGGTCCATCAAGGTCAAGGATGAACCATCGTCCAAGAACGCAAAAGTCCTAAGCTGAATTCCGTTTCCATAAAGTATCACTGGCACTATCCGGAACAAGGTGGAGGCACAATCGCTGTGATGAGTGTTGCAATGGCTGTTCGTATGGATTGAAGTCTCTTGAGCTTCTTGTCTGACTGCTTTCTCATCCTTATCTTTTTGGTCGTTGTGTACAGGGCCGCCGCTACCATATGTGCAAAATGTGCGGCGCACAAGGGCGCCAACGTCTAGGGGCGGAAAATTAAGAGATCGATCTAACTCAACCTATACAGCATACTCCAAAAGTTTTCCTTAATCTATTGGAACTTGTTTATATTTGACCGTTCACTACGTAGTTCCCACACACAATCTACTACAAATCTTTATTCATATTTTGTTTGTGACTTACGCCTCTCACACCAAATATCTAACCTCTTCGATTGCAGTCATTGGGAAAAAAACCAACGGTAAAAAAAATGTTTTGTGTCTCTAAATATTTATGTTTCTTTTTAAATAAGGGTCTACGAATAGTTTTTAATTAATTTTGGAATTGAATTGGTAAATAACTTTAATGTCAACGTATTGAACAAAATCAGAATAACCCAGAAATTTAACGTTTTATTGGTTGTTCGAATTTAAGCTTTCAATTGACATTCAGAGTTCAGACTCTATTTATATCAAAATATATTTAGTTCCCACACAAGCCACAAAATGTCAAATTTCATCAAAGCATATCTAAGATGTCAAGGAATTATATATAATACTTCCAGATCCGGAAGTAAATGATTAAGTGTTTCAAAAAGAAAGTGAAAACAAAAACTTTTAAAAATATCAAAAACTACTTTGTCTTCTTTCTGTCAAGCTATTAACTATTGGTTTTTAACAAAAGATTGATTTGACATACATAAATTAAAAATTGTGCAAGGAACTCGGATATTTGCATTTTATATGAAAATGGTTTTGTTGAAGATATGTATACATATTTTTTGTTTCCTCTTAAAATAAAATGCACGACTGGGTCGCACGAACTTGCTCTTATGTAAAAGACTAAGAATTTCAAAAATGAATGCTATTAGAGAAAAACTGTTCATAAACATAAAGTTCACTACTCTTTTAGTAGTAGCTGGAGCTGAGAACAGGATGCCATGTGATGCAAGCAAATATTAGTTCATGCAAGAACAAAATTTATAACAAAGTTTAAGTCAAAAAATCTTTTATATACAAATTTTTAAAACATTTTTTTATTACTTTACGAATAAAAAATAAATTTCCAAAAAAAATATTTAGCCCTTTTTTGAGGTATCGAATTTTCAAAAAAAAAAAAAAAAAATTCATTAAAATCCGTTCAGTCGGTAATGAGAAATTCCAAAATCGTCAAAATGGTTCTATGTTCGGTACAGTCAGTAATATATTGATTTCAATTTTTTTTGTTTAATTATAGAGCGTACAAATTTATCAAAATTCTCGGAGACTATTTCGAGAAAAACACGATTTTCGAAAACTTTTTTTTTTTTTTTTTTTTTTTTTATAATCTACCCGCGCTCAAGGTATTATGATTACCATTTAAATGTTTCAACACAGCGCGGGCGTGAAGTTAATGAAGAGAAAGAAGGATAGGAAAGATGTGTAGCACGATGTTCTGAGACTGTTGGTGGTTGTCTCAGATATTTTTATCTCCAGGGATGGCGGCTGAATGCCGTGTCTTATTTTTTATGTCGCTTATACATAATTCACATTATTTTATTCGTGTTCATCCTTGTTGGGAATACTAGTTTAACTCAATTACATGTTGTTACAGTGTTATGCCTGAACAACATGTAATGAGTAAACCAGCAACCCATTGATGGGGTTTTCGAAATATGGAATTATTTCGAAAAAAAAAATTTGAAATCCAAAAAAAAAGATTTGAAAATTTTAATGCACAGAAATATTTTAAATTTTGGGGCGCTTTCGCATAAAACAAATTATCAAAATCGGTTGTACCGATTCTTTAAACTTTTTGATTTTTGTTTAAGTCTGTTGGACATTGTTTTAAAAAAAGTTTATAAAATTTCGAAAAAAATCGTATTGCAGGTACAGTTATTTTTGGTCTTAAAAAAAAAAGAAGAAAAGTAAACGTGTGGGGACAAAATTTCGAGATCCACTTTTTTCGTCTTCGCTATCATCGTAATGTGAACTTTGATCAAAATCTCGAGTTCGATTTTTTTACGAATGCATAACTTGCCTTATATGTAGTACCTATAAGTCTCAAGTAAAAAGAGTAAATAAAAATAAAAATAAAAATAAAGGATGCAAAATCTGTGCATATATGCTGTAATGACTGCGTTCATTGTATAAGAATTTGGTGCAGCTCGGAATGCGACAACAACAATGCACTTTTGCTTAAATTTTTCAACTGCGAATTCTAGAATAAATAAAACTTTCACTTATTCAACGTAAATAACCCCGTGCACCCGAGGCATGGGCGGCACAAGGGCGCACGAACACCCAGCGGCGGCACTGGTTGTGTAATAGTGGGTGGTGTCTAAAGGTGCAATTATCTTTACCGCAAACCGATGTTGAAGGACAACTTCGTGTATTATGATTCATTAAGCACCTTCTGCAAAGCTGGTGGTCCCTGACTGCTGCCCATCTCGAGGTTCGATTGAGCTTTCGAAATTGTTCACAAACGGAAACTGATTTACAATTCCCTTTGCAAACACAACACTTACGTCTTAATTCATTATTATTCAAGTCAACCTGTGAATGAGAATTAAGGAAACCAGCTTTTTGTTTAACCTCTCGACCTCGATTGAAGCTTTTAGTCTCTACAGACTGTGTTAGGCTTAGTGGAACAAGAACACCATTGGCGGCCTCAGCTAGTTGATAAATCCACGCACTAAAATGAGAAAGAGTGCAATTCGGCAATGTCAATTTATAAATGCCCCAATTGAGAAGGATATTTGGAGGTAGCTTATTCTCAAGTTGCGTGAGAAGTGAAGGATTATTCAGATGAGCATCTAGTCCTGTTGCTCGTATAGTGGCGTACAAGTTTTGAACTTCCAATGCAAAATTCAAAATCGTTTCTAACTTTCCATCTTTAGGTGGAGGGGTGGCGTTAAGCTTTTGAAGCAACGTTTGAATGATAAGTTCTGGTCTTCCATATAGTGTTCTTAGCCTCGCCATGACTTGATGAAAACAATTTGGTTGCAGCAACAGCCACCTGACAGCAGTTTTTGCCTTTCCCTCTAAAGCTTTATTAAGTCTCATCACGTTTTCTTCGTCCGTGAATCCACAAAGTTCGGTACTCCTCTCAAAGCTGGATATGAAGAGCGGCCACTGTTCAGGATTTCCATCGAAGCCTGGTAGGTCTTTGGACATCAAATGACGCGCAGCTATCTGGTTTTTACTTAAAGGAGTTTGCGAATTAGAGGCGCTCGTATAAATCTGTGGAAAAGACGGTAACGTTGCTTGAAAGGGAGGTAATGAGGCTTGAGGAAAAGATTGATGCGGTGGTGGCACGCTGAATGTTGAATTTTTAACCATGGCTGGAAGACATTGGAACAATATTTCATTTGGCTTGCTGGTCTTCAAGTGCCCGGGCCAGTTTCGGCTAAGATTGCAGTTTTTACCTTCGGGTTGCAGTTCGGGTAAAATTGGATGTGCTTGACTTGATTGCAAGCCTTTGTAGTCCATCGTTGACTGTGGACAATTTCGGCGAGTATTGTACTTTAGCCATCCATTCACTTTGTTGACAGATATTTCCTCATCATCAGCGACGGACAAGCCGTCTTCCATTGAAACCTTGCTTAGGATTTGGTATTTCTTCTCCAGGTACTCCATGACTCGCTTTTCCTTCAGCTCCCGTTCTTCATTTAGTAACTGCAATTCCATCTGAATGTTTTTCCCGAGGGCAGTCCTCGATCCTTCGGAGCTACTGGAAACCTTTGACATTCGTCTCTGCCGATTCGAAAAGACCATTGGATGTGATAAAATCCTATTGGAATTTGTGGTCGAAGGGATCTCGTCAAAATTTGCACTAGCGACGTGTGGCGTAGCAGCTGCGAATAAGCAAGAGCCAGTGGAAGTCAAGCCATGTGCGATGTTAGTACCGTAGTTGGTAATGTTTAGCGCAGCACCAGCATAGGTCCATTGATTTGTAGAAGGTTCATTTAAATTTGAATGCGCAGCAGGACTTGAGCCAGAAGTAGCAATAACATGTGGAAGAGGCTTAGCGTTGGTATAAGCCGCATTTAGAGCCCGAGTATTAATCAAATCAGCATGCGATGAGGGGTTCTTAGCACATGTGGTTGGTTCCGGACGACGCTGATCCAGAGCTAAATTTGGTTCTCCTTGCACAGAATATTTTGCATCAATTCGTTTCGGAACAGCACCTTTGCTTAATAAACCAGCAGGATTATTAATGTTGCTTAACAGGTGACTAGAGGTGGCAATCGTTGGCACAGCATTAAACGCGGCGTATGGTTTGGTACACGGAGTAGCCTTTGGCGCACTGTATACGGAGCTAAGGGTTGAAGTATACAAAGAAGAACATGACGCAGCACATAGCGTAGTTGAAGCCATATTCACCGGGTATGGGTCAATCTGTGGCGCTGCATGTGTCACGGTATATGGCCAGGAATATGGTGCATCGTTGATACTACTTAGCGCAATGTATGGCGCAGTATTTGATGCAATGGTCGGCGGTGTATTTATGTTAGTGCGTGGGATTGCGTTCACAGTATACGGCGCAGAATTGGCAGAACCTATAGCGGAATTTGGTGTATAGTCGGTAGCAATAATCCCATCATTTGGCAACGTATTTAGCGCAGTATGTGGCGCAGTCGCTGCAGCAACATCTTGAGCTGCTATCGTCGCAGCAATATTATTGGCAGATGCCGAAACTACTTCTACAACACTAGATATAGGGACATTCTTACCTGCCATCGATGCACATGTAGTGCTACAAACCCAATTTTCATCTCGGATAAAGCTATTGACTCCAACACAGCCGTAATGGTGCCACGTTTGGCAAATATCGCACTGGACCATGTCATCAGCAGAATCGGGTTCATCGCAACTCGCACAGTTGTATTCCTCCGCCGTTGGCGTTGACCTTTGTTGGTTATTAGACGCTGACGAGACACTTTTTGGGTTCTTCTTTGGCGGCATCCTCACTCAGTAGCAGGCACAAAGGTTCCAATTAAATCGCTAATGATTTTGTAATTTGTTGCAACGATTTAGTTACAACAGAAATTAAGCTTGTAACTCCTCGGCAGATAAAACAATTTGGTTCGGATGAAGGAGTTACAAAATCCTTTAATAAAGATTTTATTAATAATATTCATTTATAATTCATTCTTATATTACTTACATTAATTTCTTCTTAGTTTTTTAAGTACAATTTATCTTTTTTAATACTTGTTTTAACATCTTTTACAAAGGTTCTACTTTAAATAGGCACAGAGGCACGTGCTTACAGTTTTGAGTAGTAAGTAAGAAAAGGAAGAAAGGAGAGAACGGAAGTTTAAACCGCAGAAGTTTTAACTTTGTGTAAGGGAGGTACATGCACATTTTATCGATAACAATCCGACAACCCGATCAAACTTGGGCCGTGTTCGACGGATTGTTAACAGGGAAAATTAAAAATGATATCTAGCAAATTTAACGAAAATCGGTCGAGCCGTTTAGGCTGCAGTTTTAACAGATAGACAGTATTTCGAGACGCACTTTTTTCGTCTTCGTTATCATCGTAATGTCAACTTTGATAAAAATATCGAGTTCGGCATTTTTTATAAATGCATAGTATTGTTGTGAACAGAGCTTTATACTACTACAGCGCCATATGTTGGGAAATTGCATATCTAATTTATGGAAGAAACAAAAAGCTCTTTTCCAATGTCAAATGTATTTCCCCTTATTCCAACCATCTAGAACATTCCAAGATGAGAACCTTCGAGAACAACTAACTTGAGTATATAAGGGAGTGCTCGCGGTGAGCACGGGACAGTTGATTTTGGATTATGAAAGTGTGCAAAAGTATTGCTTATTGGATTGTGTTATTAAACAAGTGTGATGTAAATTTGAATAAAAGTATTTGAGTTGTTTATAAATTGAGATTTACTGTTTTGAATTGGAAAGTGTGAATAAAGAAGAAATACTAAAAAGAGTAATAAGTTTTATTTAACGAACCTTGGAAAAATATTACAGTATCTATCGAATATTTAGAATTTTTATAAAATTTGATATTATAGTTTGTATTTACTAATACATACTAATAAAAATATATTTTAAGACGTAAAAGCACGCAGCTCTAGGGCACTTTAAGAGCGTTAATATATGCTTTTGGCTAGCAAAACATACTAACAATCACTACTTTACTCAAACCTAATAAATTAGCCGCAAGTGAGCTTTTTGTTTGCTTTAAAGGCGCATCTTGAGAGTGATTTTGAATAAATGAGTTTTGAAATTAGCTCTGAAAGCGCTTTTCAAGCTCTTGTGCAGATAAAAATGATTCTTATCTTATCTTATCTTATCTTATCTTATCTTATCTTATCTTATCTTATCTTATCTTATCTTATCTTATCTTATCTTATCTTATCTTATCTTATCTTATCTTATCTTATCTTATCTTATCTTATCTTATCTTATCTTATCTTATCTTATCTTATCTTATCTTATCTTATCTTATCTTATCTTATCTTATCTTATCTTATCTTATCTTATCTTATCTTATCTTATCTTATCTTATCTTATCTTATCTTATCTTATCTTATCTTATCTTATCTTATCTTATCTTATCTTATCTTATCTTATCTTATCTTATCTTATCTTATCTTATCTTATCTTATCTTATCTTATCTTATCTTATCTTATCTTATCTTATCTTATCTTATCTTATCTTATCTTATCTTATCTTATCTTATCTTATCTTATCTTATCTTATCTTATCTTATCTTATCTTATCTTATCTTATCTTATCTTATCTTATCTTATCTTATCTTATCTTATCTTATCTTATCTTATCTTATCTTATCTTATCTTATCTTATCTTATCTTATCTTATCTTATCTTATCTTATCTTATCTTATCTTATCTTATCTTATCTTATCTTATCTTATCTTATCTTATCTTATCTTATCTTATCTTATCTTATCTTATCTTATCTTATCTTATCTTATCTTATCTTATCTTATCTTATCTTATCTTATCTTATCTTATCTTATCTTATCTTATCTTATCTTATCTTATCTTATCTTATCTTATCTTATCTTATCTTATCTTATCTTATCTTATCTTATCTTATCTTATCTTATCTTATCTTATCTTATCTTATCTTATCTTATCTTATCTTATCTTATCTTATCTTATCTTATCTTATCTTATCTTATCTTATCTTATCTTATCTTATCTTATCTTATCTTATCTTATCTTATCTTATCTTATCTTATCTTATCTTATCTTATCTTATCTTATCTTATCTTATCTTATCTTATCTTATCTTATCTTATCTTATCTTATCTTATCTTATCTTATCTTATCTTATCTTATCTTATCTTATCTTATCTTATCTTATCTTATCTTATCTTATCTTATCTTATCTTATCTTATCTTATCTTATCTTATCTTATCTTATCTTATCTTATCTTATCTTATCTTATCTTATCTTATCTTATCTTATCTTATCTTATCTTATCTTATCTTATCTTATCTTATCTTATCTTATCTTATCTTATCTTATCTTATCTTATCTTATCTTATCTTATCTTATCTTATCTTATCTTATCTTATCTTATCTTATCTTATCTTATCTTATCTTATCTTATCTTATCTTATCTTATCTTATCTTATCTTATCTTATCTTATCTTATCTTATCTTATCTTATCTTATCTTATCTTATCTTATCTTATCTTATCTTATCTTATCTTATCTTATCTTATCTTATCTTATCTTATCTTATCTTATCTTATCTTATCTTATCTTATCTTATCTTATCTTATCTTATCTTATCTTATCTTATCTTATCTTATCTTATCTTATCTTATCTTATCTTATCTTATCTTATCTTATCTTATCTTATCTTATCTTATCTTATCTTATCTTATCTTATCTTATCTTATCTTATCTTATCTTATCTTATCTTATCTTATCTTATCTTATCTTATCTTATCTTATCTTATCTTATCTTATCTTATCTTATCTTATCTTATCTTATCTTATCTTATCTTATCTTATCTTATCTTATCTTATCTTATCTTATCTTATCTTATCTTATCTTATCTTATCTTATCTTATCTTATCTTATCTTATCTTATCTTATCTTATCTTATCTTATCTTATCTTATCTTATCTTATCTTATCTTATCTTATCTTATCTTATCTTATCTTATCTTATCTTATCTTATCTTATCTTATCTTATCTTATCTTATCTTATCTTATCTTATCTTATCTTATCTTATCTTATCTTATCTTATCTTATCTTATCTTATCTTATCTTATCTTATCTTATCTTATCTTATCTTATCTTATCTTATCTTATCTTATCTTATCTTATCTTATCTTATCTTATCTTATCTTATCTTATCTTATCTTATCTTATCTTATCTTATCTTATCTTATCTTATCTTATCTTATCTTATCTTATCTTATCTTATCTTATCTTATCTTATCTTATCTTATCTTATCTTATCTTATCTTATCTTATCTTATCTTATCTTATCTTATCTTATCTTATCTTATCTTATCTTATCTTATCTTATCTTATCTTATCTTATCTTATCTTATCTTATCTTATCTTATCTTATCTTATCTTATCTTATCTTATCTTATCTTATCTTATCTTATCTTATCTTATCTTATCTTATCTTATCTTATCTTATCTTATCTTATCTTATCTTATCTTATCTTATCTTATCTTATCTTATCTTATCTTATCTTATCTTATCTTATCTTATCTTATCTTATCTTATCTTATCTTATCTTATCTTATCTTATCTTATCTTATCTTATCTTATCTTATCTTATCTTATCTTATCTTATCTTATCTTATCTTATCTTATCTTATCTTATCTTATCTTATCTTATCTTATCTTATCTTATCTTATCTTATCTTATCTTATCTTATCTTATCTTATCTTATCTTATCTTATCTTATCTTATCTTATCTTATCTTATCTTATCTTATCTTATCTTATCTTATCTTATCTTATCTTATCTTATCTTATCTTATCTTATCTTATCTTATCTTATCTTATCTTATCTTATCTTATCTTATCTTATCTTATCTTATCTTATCTTATCTTATCTTATCTTATCTTATCTTATCTTATCTTATCTTATCTTATCTTATCTTATCTTATCTTATCTTATCTTATCTTATCTTATCTTATCTTATCTTATCTTATCTTATCTTATCTTATCTTATCTTATCTTATCTTATCTTATCTTATCTTATCTTATCTTATCTTATCTTATCTTATCTTATCTTATCTTATCTTATCTTATCTTATCTTATCTTATCTTATCTTATCTTATCTTATCTTATCTTATCTTATCTTATCTTATCTTATCTTATCTTATCTTATCTTATCTTATCTTATCTTATCTTATCTTATCTTATCTTATCTTATCTTATCTTATCTTATCTTATCTTATCTTATCTTATCTTATCTTATCTTATCTTATCTTATCTTATCTTATCTTATCTTATCTTATCTTATCTTATCTTATCTTATCTTATCTTATCTTATCTTATCTTATCTTATCTTATCTTATCTTATCTTATCTTATCTTATCTTATCTTATCTTATCTTATCTTATCTTATCTTATCTTATCTTATCTTATCTTATCTTATCTTATCTTATCTTATCTTATCTTATCTTATCTTATCTTATCTTATCTTATCTTATCTTATCTTATCTTATCTTATCTTATCTTATCTTATCTTATCTTATCTTATCTTATCTTATCTTATCTTATCTTATCTTATCTTATCTTATCTTATCTTATCTTATCTTATCTTATCTTATCTTATCTTATCTTATCTTATCTTATCTTATCTTATCTTATCTTATCTTATCTTATCTTATCTTATCTTATCTTATCTTATCTTATCTTATCTTATCTTATCTTATCTTATCTTATCTTATCTTATCTTATCTTATCTTATCTTATCTTATCTTATCTTATCTTATCTTATCTTATCTTATCTTATCTTATCTTATCTTATCTTATCTTATCTTATCTTATCTTATCTTATCTTATCTTATCTTATCTTATCTTATCTTATCTTATCTTATCTTATCTTATCTTATCTTATCTTATCTTATCTTATCTTATCTTATCTTATCTTATCTTATCTTATCTTATCTTATCTTATCTTATCTTATCTTATCTTATCTTATCTTATCTTATCTTATCTTATCTTATCTTATCTTATCTTATCTTATCTTATCTTATCTTATCTTATCTTATCTTATCTTATCTTATCTTATCTTATCTTATCTTATCTTATCTTATCTTATCTTATCTTATCTTATCTTATCTTATCTTATCTTATCTTATCTTATCTTATCTTATCTTATCTTATCTTATCTTATCTTATCTTATCTTATCTTATCTTATCTTATCTTATCTTATCTTATCTTATCTTATCTTATCTTATCTTATCTTATCTTATCTTATCTTATCTTATCTTATCTTATCTTATCTTATCTTATCTTATCTTATCTTATCTTATCTTATCTTATCTTATCTTATCTTATCTTATCTTATCTTATCTTATCTTATCTTATCTTATCTTATCTTATCTTATCTTATCTTATCTTATCTTATCTTATCTTATCTTATCTTATCTTATCTTATCTTATCTTATCTTATCTTATCTTATCTTATCTTATCTTATCTTATCTTATCTTATCTTATCTTATCTTATCTTATCTTATCTTATCTTATCTTATCTTATCTTATCTTATCTTATCTTATCTTATCTTATCTTATCTTATCTTATCTTATCTTATCTTATCTTATCTTATCTTATCTTATCTTATCTTATCTTATCTTATCTTATCTTATCTTATCTTATCTTATCTTATCTTATCTTATCTTATCTTATCTTATCTTATCTTATCTTATCTTATCTTATCTTATCTTATCTTATCTTATCTTATCTTATCTTATCTTATCTTATCTTATCTTATCTTATCTTATCTTATCTTATCTTATCTTATCTTATCTTATCTTATCTTATCTTATCTTATCTTATCTTATCTTATCTTATCTTATCTTATCTTATCTTATCTTATCTTATCTTATCTTATCTTATCTTATCTTATCTTATCTTATCTTATCTTATCTTATCTTATCTTATCTTATCTTATCTTATCTTATCTTATCTTATCTTATCTTATCTTATCTTATCTTATCTTATCTTATCTTATCTTATCTTATCTTATCTTATCTTATCTTATCTTATCTTATCTTATCTTATCTTATCTTATCTTATCTTATCTTATCTTATCTTATCTTATCTTATCTTATCTTATCTTATCTTATCTTATCTTATCTTATCTTATCTTATCTTATCTTATCTTATCTTATCTTATCTTATCTTATCTTATCTTATCTTATCTTATCTTATCTTATCTTATCTTATCTTATCTTATCTTATCTTATCTTATCTTATCTTATCTTATCTTATCTTATCTTATCTTATCTTATCTTATCTTATCTTATCTTATCTTATCTTATCTTATCTTATCTTATCTTATCTTATCTTATCTTATCTTATCTTATCTTATCTTATCTTATCTTATCTTATCTTATCTTATCTTATCTTATCTTATCTTATCTTATCTTATCTTATCTTATCTTATCTTATCTTATCTTATCTTATCTTATCTTATCTTATCTTATCTTATCTTATCTTATCTTATCTTATCTTATCTTATCTTATCTTATCTTATCTTATCTTATCTTATCTTATCTTGTCTTGTCTTGTCTTGTTTTGTTTTGTTTTGTTTTGTTTGGTTTTTTTTTTATTTATTTATTTTATTTTATTTATTTATCAAACAAACAAACAGATAGATGTATCTAAGTGGACAGGCATACAGAATTGTAGACACGACTTTTTTATCTTTCTAATTTTTTTTAGGAATCTTTCATATAAGAGGTATTCATGTGAAGAGAGTATGCAAATGAAGGCCCTGCTGTATAAATATTGAATTACGTTCTGTATGTCAAAGGGCAACCAATACCAAAGTCTTATTGAAAAGGACCATTGTCTTTGTCAAACTATATTTAGACATACATATGCCGAAGGTATTTTTCTTTTTTTTATATTTTATAAACTGGAATGAAATAATTTATTGGATAGATGGGCTACGAAAAAGGTCTTCAAAGAACGAAATTTTAAGCTGACGGGAAAAGAATGAAATAGAAAAAAAAAAACAGAAAAAACAATGAGCTTAAGATGAATTTCAAAAGCAAAGGCAAACTATTCGAATGTCTGCTATCTGCTTCTATTTCTGGTAACATCCCCCCAGTTGGGTAGATGTATCTCCACAGCATCAAAAGGATTAAATTAGTTTCCATTTTTTATTCCTTCGCTGCTTGTTATAGCCTTTGCATCATTTGCCATTGCCTGTTTGCTGTTGCTGTCATTCTAAGGAGCAATTCGTTGCAGATGGTGGAAACCAGTTTAAGAAAGACTGAATGATACTTTTGGAAGAGCACAATCTAGGGACTCGAATTTAATGAAAAAAATGGTCAAAGAAAATGCAGTGAATTGAAATGGATACTTTTTTATGATTGTATCTAATAATGAAAATAAAAATAGATTGCTAAAAAGCGACATTACACAGTGGAGAAGAGTTTTTCTTTATTCCTTCGAAGGATACTTCAGTGACATAAAAGGTAGGTATCTAACTATTGTATTTTTTGATAAATAAAGCTGTTTATAGCATTGAGTATTTATAAATATATTGTTATTTATTGTATGTACATACATATATCTGTTCGGGGGATTGAATCCCGCTCATCAGTATTCGTGCTGCTATAAGTAGACAACTACGGGAAAGGGCTGTGGGTAGGCGAATTCGCAAAAAGTATCGGCGATACAAAAGTACGGTGGGACATAAGTTCCGAAAAAAATTCGGGACTTATGTCCCGGGGACTTATGTCCCTGCGCCAAAAGTATCTATTCTATACCATAAATCAAAGTGATACGCTTTGGAAAAAAGGTTATTTGTAGTACCAAATTAAATTCAAGAAGGAACCAGTTTTATTTTATTTTTCAACAGTTCAACAGTAGCAATATCAGTCTACAATAATCAATTACACCGACCGAATAGCTAATTAGCTTCAAAATACATTATAACGTTTCACAAATTGCATTTAAGTGGGAACATCAAATAATAACAGGTA
The DNA here is from genome assembly GCA_963931855.1 of Philhelius festivus. Classification (NCBI taxonomy): domain Eukaryota; kingdom Metazoa; phylum Arthropoda; class Insecta; order Diptera; family Syrphidae; genus Philhelius; species Philhelius festivus. The sequence continues at coordinate 90,676,458 of OZ007555.1, forward strand.
TCCTAATTGGACACTGCAAACTTAGAAGACACCTAGTTTTATTTGGTGTGGTAAGCAGTGCAGTGCCATATGAAAATTCTGCAACATACATGAGGAAACACCGAACCACATACTTGAAAAATGAGCGACATATCCTCTCTGAAGAGCCCCAAATTATAAAATAGGCTGAAAACACACCGGATAAAGCAAAACATGTTTTTTGTTTCTTTTTGTGAAACAAGAGAACATTGTTTTTTATGAGACTGAACACCAGCGTTGCCGCGAAGGAAAAAACATAGAGGGCCATTTCGAAATTTTTTGAGGGCCATTTGACAAAAGTTGGGGCCAAATATTTTACTTACAAATCCGTCCTTAAAACATTAAACTACAATATATTAATATTTGTTTTTGTTCTTATTTATTTATTTAATGCATTATTTATTTAATGCATTTCTTAAATCTATATAATAGGCAGCAGAAGGAGATCTTTACTCTGTCGTCTGATTTGATTTCTTGGGAATTACCTTAAAATATCTTAAAAAAATATAAATCACACCAGTAATGTTATTTTAATATTTATATTACTTTTTTCATATTTTAATTGAATATATGAATGGACAGCAAGCAAATGAACAAACAACAAGCGGCGAAAAAAAAAAACAAATGTCTATACGATTATTATTTTTATTTCATCAAGCAGTTTTATACAAATAATATATATAATAATCTTACAGACTATCGAATCATTTTTTTATTGAAAAATAGAAAAACCAAATAATTAATAAATGGAGCAAACAAAATAAAATTATAAACTTAATCTAAAATAATAACTTAATACCACCGGATTACGAATTAGATCAATATGTGCTTCTTAAAAGATTCTCGACTTTGTTGAGAAAAAAAAAAATCAATATAATTACAAATAATACTGTTGGCTTCTCTAATGCATCGAGTTAAAGGTTCATGTTTACCCGATGATGAGGTTCATTAAAAAGGAAAAGGGATCATAGATTCCTTGACGAAGCATACACAATTACAAGAGACAAAAGAAAAGGGCAATTTATATGGGATGTAATAATATCGCGCAAAAATATTATTGCAAAATTTTTTACGACGAACGACAAGATATTATAAGCCAAGAAGTTGACACCGAGTTTTATAAGTTGGGGTATGAATATTGTATGTTTGTATGTTTTCAATCCTATTGGAATTAACTTGAAAAAATGGATCCCAAATTACACAGCAATACTCTAATGATGACCTTACATACGCAAAGAAATGAGATCAAAGAGTAAAAGGATCAGAGAACTCTTTAGAGTTCCGATTAATGAATCCTAACATAGAGTTAGCCTTAGCAATCACAGTCTATATGGGATTTAAAGCGGAGTTTCGAGATCTTTCTTTTCGTTAAGTATTGAGAGTTCCGTATCTTCTATAGAATACTGAAAAGGAATATATGATAGGCTCCTAAAAAATGATAAAGATTGACACTTTGATACGTTTAACAAAAGCTGATTAGCTATACACCATTCAGACAAGCGATGAAGATCACATTGGAGTAAATGACAATCATTAATTGACGTAACACGACGGAATATTTTAATGTAATCCGCAAACATCAAACAAGAAACATTTTTTAAAAAATCAGTGATATCATTGATCAGCAGCCAGAATAGAAGAGGGCCCAAGTAACTTCCTTGTGGTACTCCTGATTTGACCTCAATTAGATCTGATAGTATACATCATTAATACCCACAAACTATTTTCTTCCGTTTAGGTAGGATTCAAACCACTTTAAAATATTTGAGTGGAAGCCAATGGATTCCAATTTTTGTATTAGTATATGGTGGTTTACTTTATCGAACTCCTTAGCAAAGTCAATATACAGGGTGTCTTACAGTCACCGCCCCAAACGGAAACCATGGATTCCCGAGGTCATTTTAAGTCGAAAAACTTAAGAGGTAATTTTCTCGTTTTCGTCCCGTTTTCGAGTTATACCGGTTTTTATGATTTTTGCTTTAACTGGCTTTATCTTTGCCAAACTACGTCCGATTCGTAAGATTATTTTTATAACCAATCAAGAATTTATTAGAGTTTTAGTTTGTTCCAAAACTTTTTTTTCTGCGGACAACCGTTTCTCCGCAATTCATTCAAAAAAAACACGTTAATGATTATTAATTTTTTCGCTTATTATTAAAGCCCAGTTTATTTTCATAAAAAAACTAATTTTTTTTCCTTAAAAAAAATACTAAATGTAATTAGCAAAAAATAAACAAACTGAGTGAATTTAAAAAAAAAACTAATTTTTAAATACAAAATTAATTCAAATGAATTAAAACTTTTTTCATTTTCGAAATGTTCGGAGGAATACTCGTACAATCGGGTCCTGGTTGCTTATCATTATCATCATTTAGTCCAATTAAGACTATTTCAACATCTTTGTTACTTAAGTTTAAGTGACCGATATTGATTGAATTTAAACATGCAAAAAGGTTAGAGGGAATACTTTGGGGATTATAAACGGAGTTAAAAAAAGTCTGCAAATTGTTGAAATGTATATGTAGATGTATTTCCAGAATATTGCATGCAATTGGGGATAACATTTGAACATATTTAATCATTGATAAATGACAAAAAAAATTGTACTATTAAGTTTTAGACTCGATTCAGCTCGAATTAAGCAGTCCTTGTATTAAAATTTATTTAAAAAATCAAATTCTTTTTGCAAACGCAAATATTTTATGAGAAGGTCTTCATTATTGGGAAATTTACGATATAATTTGTAAGATTAAGTTTTTTATATTAAAGTTACATAAACGCTTTGGTAGATGACGAAAATAAATGACGTCAGAGAAGTCAACACACTGGACGAAACTGACGTAAGTCAAATCATTAAACGAGATAAATGAATAAATTCAGTTCCATTTTAAGTATGGTTATTTGTATGTGGTGGAAACACATTGTAGTGGCGATGCATAGCAATGGTTTATATTTAATTTTGTAAAGCTTTTTAATTATTACTAAGCACGATATGATGTGATGTTAAATCTTCTAAAATTTAGATTTGGGGGCCATTTCTAATTGGCCCGGGCAAAGGGCCAAAATTTAAAACAGAGGGCCAAATGGCCCGATCGGGCACTTTGTGGCAACGCTGCTGAACACACCAAAGAAAACGAAACAAAACACATGTTTTTGTTTTGAAGTGTTACAATGGTGGTTGTCGAAAATACATGCTATTGTATACGAGCATACGAGCAACACACACCGAATGCAACAAAACTGTTTCGAACAAGGGTCGTTGACGATACTCGTAATTGCATACTTTCTTATGACGCAACGCACACCAAATGAAACAAAACATAAAAACAAAAGCAAAACAGAAAAGCATGTTTCGTTGCCGATAGCTGACCTATTGTTTTTTTGCAAAACAAAATTTTGACTCCGTTGTTTTTATTTTCTTCTTTCGTTGCACTTTACAGATTTATTTGCTTACGTTTACTCTGTGCGCAAATTTTAAATAAATATGAAATATTTATGTAGATGGAGAGAAGTTCATTTTTTTAAATTAAGGCAAGAAGCCCTATCTATAATTACAAAGATAAGGAACATGCCAATAAACTTACTATTGATAAGCTGTGGAATGCTACTTCCTACTATGACATTTGAAGATTGGCAAGATTAAAAGCTTTTCTCTTTTCTTATAAATAAACACATACAGCCTTATTTACTAACTCGTTTTAGCGACGCGACGGAGTAAAGTTACTTCCACTTTACAACGGCTCTAATTCTGAAAACCTTATTTATAATGAAAATGCACGAGGTATAGCGGTGGAATAACCTAAAACTGGTTCATAAGCAGCCTTATTTATTATTTTTCACTAATACTGGGTTCAACTTTGGAATAGTTAAACCGAGCCGAAGCACTTACTTCGAGTTTACGCCACGTCAAACAAATCCTTATTTAATATATATTTTCTTAGGCGTATTAGCTAAGCCTTCCTTATGTCAAATATACTGGGAATATACTGGGAAAAAAAGTGACAAATCTAAAACTCTGGTTATTATACACCTAAATCAAACCCCAGCTGACTTCCATTATTATTCATTTTATTATCATTGTATGCATATTGGAAATTATTTGTGTTTACTTGCCGTAGAGTTATAATCTTTCAGCCGGAGTTAAGCTTTTACGATAGTTCGTATTTTGTTTCATTTCAACGCACACCAAACGAAACAAAAAAACAAAAAAAAAAATTCATAAATTCGTACTTTATCCGTAAAAAAAGTTAATATTTTCCAACATTAACATCTCTTTACCACGTGGTAAATTTCCCAATAGGGAATCGATAATCGAAGCAGTACCTGCTATCTAACTTACCTGTGGATCCGGGTTACTTGCCAGGACAAGTTGGCCTAGCTCTTCCAAATTGATTTAAAATTATTAAATAAAACTCTTTCGGGTGTATATTTGAGAGTTTTTAAGTTGATTGATTACCATCAGCTGTGTTGGTTGGTCGCAATGATGATTAAATAACAGATTTTACTTAAGTTCTTTGATTTAACCACTTCAGAAGAAGTTTAGTTCAATATATTTCAAGTTTTGCATCTGTTGCCAGAAACCAGGTAGTACAAAGAAGCTGAAATGTTTGGTAATTGTTGTTTGCCATTTATGTTGTTAATGTTGTATAATTTTTCTAAAGTATAGCGTTTATATTTGTGTTTTTCTCTCTGTAGCAAGGATCTTAACCCTCTCAGAGTCCTGGTGCGGGCCAGTCTCAACGCTGGCTGTAGCAAGCCCTTGTCGCCTTTCCAGAATTTTGTTCACGAATATCTGATTAATGATTTCCCATTTTTTGACGAAGGAGTTGTTGCAAAGAAAATCGGCCGTATATGCTGTAGTCCAGGAGACAAAATTGCGAGACCCACTTTTTTCGTCTTCGTTATTATAGAAATGTCAACTATTGGTCTATCCTGACCCTTGATAACGAAAATTGTTGTCAATGCGAATGGTAGAAACTGAGTTTATTTTTAGAGAAAAGCCTTTATAACTGTGTTTAAAAATAAAGTTGACATCTTGTTGATATCTTCAGGTATTCAATTTCTAACGCTAATTTTTCAGTTTGAGATCAATTTTCTTCTGCGAATGCGTAATTAACATAATGTTTTTCTACTCTCTCAATGACCATAACGTTAATAAAAATAAAAATCAATAACATTTTTGCGAAAAAAAAACCATAGATTTTTAATTTATGTGTGTATTAAAACAGTTATTGCGGGTGAGCAAAGTGTCCTTGATCCTCGATGCGAATATTTATTGATGCTAGCTGCTGCCTCACTTTTGATAACGCTTCGATTATTCGCACTTTTAATTCTCTTGAAATTGTTGTTTCTGTTGGATAAACAAGTTTCTTCATTCTTCCCCATACAAAAATAAAATCCAACACTGCTACATCCGGAGATCTTGCACCCCAGTGAACTGGTCTGTTTTTTCGGCTGGTACACCAACCTTTTGGAAATATGATGAAGTTTGTTGAATGTTCTCCAATAGTAAATCGCTTATATAGTTCGTAGAATTTAGCCTGTGCGGTAGTTTGAAGGGGCCGATTAAATTGTCTCCATTTAAACCTGTCCACATATTGATGCTGAATTTGTTTTGAAATGATGACTGTTTTCTGTGATAATTAGTGATCCCATTTCCTGTAAGCTGAGATTCGTTCGTGCAAAGATTTCTGTTAATTAACACATTGTTATCTAAGCTACATTCCAGGAACCAGTTGGAAAGCTTAAGCCTCGGTTTTAAATCATCTGGTAGTAGCTCTTGCACAGGTGCATGGTGGTGTTTTTTTTATATACTAAGCGTACTAAAGTGATTTTGAATACCCTTAAAATGTTTGAGCTTGTGCGATCGTTTAGAAAAGTTGAACGGAGTTACCGATGCACATTGTTTTGAATGTCTGAATTTCATAATGGAAGGGAAATATAGAGTCGGATAAAGCATTCCATATTCGTATAGTGCAGCTTAAGAATGGATCTCTGAATTTAATAGTATGTGAATTTGGGCTCAAGAGTAAACTTATGGGCATTCCCTGAAGCGGTTTAATTGTTAAAGAGGAAGAGTGCAACTGTCTATTTCACTAAGACATTGCTTATAAAAATAACAGTAATATAATGAAAGACAAGAAACATTATGGCGGTTCTCGAGATATTCCAATATTTTTCTTATAGTTTTATCATCTATCACTTTCAAAGCTCTTTTTTTGATTCTATATAAAAGACTCAAGTTACTCAAGTAGGATATTGGAACACCTGTCCAAAAATATGGGAATTATTCTCGTGCTTTTTTTTTATAGATAACTGCCAGATCAGTCGGAAGCAGTGAAAAACATTTCTTATATCGTCAATGGAAATCTTAGCACACAGTAGTTCTTGTCGGGGTTTAATAAATTACCTTCATGGATAGCGGCATAGGGGGCAGGTCCCGCTTTAACCACAGGAGACATTATTGGTAAGGATTCTTCGATGAAGTGAATTAAAAATTTAATGACTGAAAACATTGAATTGCTAAGCTAAGCGTCTGATACTGATTGATGAACCAGTTGTAAGGGTAATAGTTCAGTCAATGTGGTTTCAACACGACGGTTTTTAGACAGTGCTTACCATGAACGATGAATCGGCCTAGGTTGAGCAAGGATTTAAATCCGTTAAATTTTTTCTATTGGGGTTGCCTCAAGGAAAAAGAATATGCTAAGTCCATTAGTAACATACGTGAATTGAAGCAACGTATAGCACAAGAATCTTAAGAAGACAGTTTTAAACAATTTTTATAAATGAAGCAAGAAATACTAAAGTTGAAGAAAAAATTACCAAAACACAACAAAAAAAGAATCTAGAAAAACCAAATACACAACGTTAAGGGTGTTTATGCCGTCAAATCTACATATGGGAATCCTGCAAATCGTCCTTCTCAGAAGTCTGCTTCACCTTTACACCACAGGTTCGTGACTTTATTACTATACTCTGTCCAACAAAAATTATCAGTACAGGGAAGATAGGACGTTTGTCTCTCATTCTGGTTGCATTGCCATGCATAAGTGTGTCGCCTTTTAAAGCCCTCACAGGGATTCCGTAGTTTAAATTATAAATCGCCGCAAATGAGAGTAAAAAACGCGTAGGGCTACCGTCTGCCGATTCAAAACGACTGAAAACAATATTCAATTTACCTTTTCCCACAACGCCAAGCGGTAAGATAATAGGCGCGTTTTTTTTTTTAAGTAGAAAAGCAATACGACAACACTCAACATACTCATCTTCTTAAAATGTGTTCTCAAAAGCTTCAAATCCCAAAAGCTCCTTAATAAAAACCACTGAAAGAGCTCCTTGCTTGCAATTGAGAATGATAATGGTAACTCTGTTTTGATGTAGATAAAGAGCGCACGATCGTATTGAGTGACACTTCACTCACACTCTTGATCTTGACAGTATCTCATCAGCAGTGGGATACGACGGTCGAGTTGGGGTGTACAACTTTTTGCAAAGAATTACAACAACAATTCCTTAAGAAAAGTCAGTGGCTTGCCCTTTTTTTAGTGGCATTTTTCCTAACGCATTGTAGTGAGGGTGCATCAGGCGCCACTGCTTTAGAAAAAGCTCTCCCATAAGGCCTGTACTGACAATTTTTGTTGGACAGAGTATAGGCCCTATTTTACCAACCACTTTACACTTTACAAATTTAATTTTTGCAAAGTAAAATTGCGAAGATTTTGGAATGGATCTGTACAGAGTGTTTTGGGAAATGTTTCAAACTTTAAAATTTTTGTTTTGTTTTTGAGGTCTCGCTATTTCACAAACTTAAGAAAGACTGAATGAAATCTACTTAAATAAAATACATATTTCAATATTTTCTCCTGTTAAGTAGTAAATTAATGGCAAAAAATATGTAACAGTTTGTACACTTCTTACGTAATTTTAGTTACTGGGCACGTGGTTTGGATGTAAAATATGTTGTATGTCTCCAAAAAGTGCAAACACAATTTAAAATCACTTTATTGAGATCTTCTTTGAAGCTTACGGTACGTGCCAACGGCATTGAACGCTCAATTGCGAATGCCATCTTCTGCTCACAAGTGTTACAGCCTAATCCCATATAGTATATTTCCTCGAAACGTACTGCTTTGTAAGCCAATATTCAAAATAAGTCGTATAATAAGATAATAACGATAAAAATTTAACTGTTTTGAAAGTGGTATTTGGTAAAAAAGCTCCATAAAGCTGATTAATTTTTAACCAGAAGACCCGTGCGAAAATTTCGCACATTCAATAAGGCTTTGTAATTAAATTTTCAAATAGAATGTTTGAACAAAATAAATAAATTCGTTATTGATATGAACATATTAGTTTTACAAAGTTTTGCTTACAATATTTGATGTAAGAATGAAATCATTTTGAATATTTTGTTTATCATTTTCTGTAATAGATACAAATATTTTGTTTGATTTTTTGACTTTTGAAAATGCTACATACAGTTGTCCATGAGTAAAAACTGCATGCTCTTTCAAATGTTTGTCCTTGAGACGAGTTGATAGTCATTGCAAAAGCAACTATCAGTGGGAACTGCCTTCTAATCATTTGGAAAGGCATATAGTTGGGTCAGATAGAGTAAGATTTATGCGGGGTATAACGAAAGTTTTCCCAGATTCAATCAGCTGAGCCGTGATAGTGTACTCATGTAGGTATGTGACAACCATTCCAGCACCATTTGTTAAGCCACATTTAGCTTTTAAATTTCTTACTAACATGACGATAGTGTTCTTCTTCAAAATCAATTTATGCGTTGGCAAGCCTGACGGATTTAAACTATTCAAAAATTCAGTAGGATACAATGTGTTATCAGTTTTCACCTCAGATAGAATTGAATCAGAATTGTAGTACACTTTACAACATTCTTCTTCAATATTTTGGACAATGTGTTGATTTTTGTGCAGTCTTCATTTCTCGGGCATAATATAGCTGTGTTGATAAAGCTGTTGACATTGTTGGCATTAATATTAGTAGTTGGAAAAACTTTCGTTATTATATCATTTTCATCAGAGAAAAATATCTTAGGAATTTTGACGGTGTCTGGTGAAACATCGTGTTGTATTCGAATTCTCCATTTCCTAACCGCAGAAGACAGTTGCTGAATTCCGGATTTTCTGTTTTCATGTTTTGCGTCAGTTTTCGTTTCTGTATTACCCGCCACAGTGGCGATTGTTTAATATTTTTCTCTACTATGGTAGTTCGGTTTCCATGTCGTACAACAGGAAGAACCTGCCTAAAATCACCACCGAAAATGATGGTTTTTCCTCCGAAGTGTGTGTTTAAGTTAGAAATATCGTGTAGAAGTGGATCAACAATTCCAAAAGCATGCTTGGGAACCATTGAAACCTCATCCCATATTATCAATAATACTTTTTGAAGTCAGCTTCTTTTGAAAACGGTCTAATAGCTGATACTGAAGTTTCAACAATAGGTACACGTAATTTGAAAAGGGAGTGAGAAGTTCTGCCACCCGACAATAAATTAGACGCTATTCCTGTTCATGCAACAGATAAGACAACCTTATACCTTATCTTATCCTCGTAAAATGTGACATAAAGTTCTATAGAGAAATGTTGTTAAAACATTCATAAATAAATTTCAAAGCCAATGCCTCTCACGTTCTCTCTCAAGAGTTCTTTTCTTTGGCAGAATTTTTGAAACTACGAATATTCATCAACAGAATTATGCGTAAATATAAAAATGATAAATTTACTTAAGCTTACTTTAATTGTTAGTTTCAGAAAACTTTCATAAATAAATTTCAATACCTTTTATTTATTGTCACAATCACTAAAATCCGTTTTATTTTTTAAATCTCAAGAGAAGTCTCCAATTTCAAACACGATCAAATCAGATACAAATACAATACGCTGTACCTTGAATTAGTGGGGGAGAAACATATTTTTTTGTCACTTCTGTCTTTTTTATTCTTTTATTCTCATTCGGTATTTTATAAATGAAAGAGAATTTTAAATTACAGAAGTATAACATATTTTTCCTCGTTCACTCATTCAATAAGTTAAAAGTGAGTCATTCTTTATGTCAAATTATTCATTTATTGAATTATTTGAAATTGCCGAAATTTATACAAAATTTTGTGGTGTAACATAAAATTTTTGTGCAATGTCATAAGTATGTGTAAATTCCTATTCAGTGATACCTAACTTACAGCCTTATTTATTATTTTTCACTAATACTGGGTTCAACCTCGGAATAGTTAAATCGAGCCGAAGCACTTACTTCGGGTTTACGCCACGTCAAACAAATCCTTATTTGAAATTATTTTCTTAGCCGTTTTAGCTACGCCTTCCTTATGTCAAATATACTGGGAAAAAAGTGACAAATCTAAAACTCTGGTTATTATACACCTAAATCAAACCCCAGCTGATTGCCATTTTTATTCATTTTATTATCATTGTATGCATATTGGAAATTGGATACATTTAAAATTGGATTGTATAAAGTTCAAAGCTAATAAATGAATGTACCAACCACATTGCGTTCCCAATACCGTACAACTGTTAGAGCGTTTGGAAAATATAAATAATTTATTAATGCAAAATATCTATCATTTTTGTCTAAGTAAGAAACGAAAAAAAATTGCTTACACTCCTTTTTATAAATTTCACAAGATGTCAGCTCAAAATGACATTTAGATACTAAAACTGCCTTACACCTCCTATGAACCAGTTTAAGCTTATTCCACCGCTATTCCTTGTGCATTTTCATTATAAATAAGGTTTTCAGGATTAGAGCCGTTGTAAAGTAACTTTACTCCGTCGCTAAAACGAGTTAGTAAATAAGGCTGTTGGTGGATTTGACTGTTTTATAAGTGGGAAAAAAGGAGTTTGACAACAGAAATAATATACATATATGATCAAAAGATATTCTGTTTTGTTCGTTTCAAAACAACATTTTGTCCAAAAAGCAAAAAGAAGAAGCTTGGGACGAATTCTTGATAAAAACTAAGTCGCTTGGGTTGGCCTCAGCGAACCAAAAGTTGACTTTCAAAAAGGATAACCTTCTCGATGTGTGGAAGAGTCGGATGCAAGTAAGTACAAAGTATTTTAGTGTGACATAGTTTTAAATACTTGTATGTATGTATGTAAATATTTGTTTGTAAGCCAAAAGGAACAGTTCTGAAAAAAAAAACAGTAGAAATTATTGAAAAACCGGAATTGAAAGAAGAAGAGCCTTAGTTTTGACGTTGTCGTGGAAGCCATTCTCGATATTATAGGAAAGGATTCGCCTGTTGCAGAACGCATACATTTCACCAGCAAGTGGTGATGGGTCTGACTTACCAACTTATGAGCAAAATCCAAAAGCTTTTTAGATTGATGATTCATCTTTGTTAAGGTGAAAATCATCCTCTAGGAAGTGGAATGATCTTTAATCTTTGACAAAAAAATTGTTAAAAATTAATTACGCTTACCAACGACGCTTACGAATCGACAAAAAAACTTAACAATTCAGAAGGCAAAAATTATTTAAGTCTGTATAAGGATTTTCAGTTGGTTGCTCACTATCCTATGCTGTAATTTCATCAATGTTGTCATTTTCTTCAATATGATCCCACATTGGAGGGATTTTATTTTCACTTCTAGATTATGTTAAACATGAGTTTTAATAGTGCATCGAGTAATGATTTAAAAAACAGTTGTGTTGAGTAAAATTATAAACTGAAATTGTTATCAATTCTCAATCGTCTTTATTCACGAAATCAAGACTATTTCCGAAGTTGATATTCAAACCGAGCTAATTCATAAATATGGTACTATTGAAAGTTATTGACTTATTGCCGAACTTCAAATTGAACCAAAGATTTTTAAAGCTTTAATATAGCTTCAAAACTGTTTTGGAACATTTTGTGTATTGTTTAAAGTTCTATCTTGGAGTTTAAACATGGATTTGTAAGTCGATGTTTTACTACTACAAATCTTTATATTTTTACAACGTTTGTTCTTAAAGCTATAGAGGATAGTTTTCAGGTTCACGTTGTTTTTACTGATTTCGCAAAGCCGCTCGACCATGTTCAGCAAGATGTACTTAATTACAAGTTGTAAATTATGGGCTTTCGTTCAAAATTTTTAGAATTGATTTAAAGTTATTTAACTAAGAAAAATGAGTATGTTAAAATAGATAGTATCATCATCTTAAATTATAAGCAACTATTCAGAAGTTTACGACTTGGCAGACGATTTAAAATTACTGGTAACTGTTAAATCCATATCATATTGCAGTTATTTAGGTAGTATTTACAAACGTTCGGATATGTCCATAAATTGTTTCAACTGTTCAATTTTATTTGAGTATAACCCTTATTTTAAATAAGTATATAAGTCCTTTTCTTCTTCATGATCAGCCCCTATCTATCGTCGAATCGATACGTGACCTTCGTATATTATGTAAACGGGAAATTAACTTCATCTCCCATTATGACGATTTAATTCTTAAAGCCAATTCAGAACTTGGCTTCGTTAAAAGATGGTCCAAGGAATTCTCCAACCCATACGTGACCCGATCCTTCTATATAACCTTTGTTCGTTCTCTGCTCGAATACGCCTGTCAAGTATGGTCCCCTTACCAACAAATTCACATCGCCAGAATCGAGAGTATTCAACGTAAATTCCTTCGTTTTGCTCTTCGACGTCTTCCCTGGAATAATCCCTTGTTCCTACCTCCCTATTAAGACCGCCTTAAACTAATCAACCTAAATTCACTAGAAGAGCAAAGAAAACTTTATGAAATCCTCTTCATTCATCGACTACTACGGGTTCAGTTGAGTGCATTACTGTTCACAACTCTATCTTCTTTAACACCAACTCTCGAAACATACGTAATCCCCCTCTCTTTTATATACCCACTCAGCGCACGTCTTATGGCCCTAATTAACCAGTTTCTCGTATGCTCCGGAGTGTTAACTCAAACACTAGCAACTTCGACTTTAACCTCAGTACGGTACCCCTTGCCTTAAATTCCTTCTCCTGAATCAACCCCCCCACTAACCTTTAAACGTAGCTATAAGTTTTTTAGTTCTTAAGTTAGATTAAGCATTAGTTTGTAACTTAGCCGAATAAATGGGTGTTTTGCCCCCACCAAAAAAAAATAAATGATCTAGTGGTAATTTTTGTTTGTTACATCGAATTGACTACATCTCGATCAGTGGCGTAGATAGCTTTTCGCTATGGGGGGGGGATAGATCTAGTTCTAGCTCATTTTTTTTTAAGTTTTAATAATTAAAAAAAAAAACAAATAACAAGACTTCATTGAATTCATTATGTATGCCATAAAAAAATTATATTTTTTAAAGATAATATATTATACGCATTAATTTAAATATGAACTAGAATAAATATTGATATACAGTGCCTTGCATACGTATAACCGCACCTGTAAAAATGCGTTTTGTAGAAAATTAAAATGGGAATGACACTTTACTATTTTTTTTATTGAATGGCATCACTAATCAAGTAAATTGAGAAGAAGAAAAGTTCCGTTATTTTCTCTTCTGGTGTTTAAAAATTAAAAACAGATTTTTATATATTGCAAAAGTATAACCGCACAATGCAAACCTCTCTGAAGCTTCATTCAGTTATGTGCTTCGAAATGACAAGAAACAATGCCGCGTGGTAAACATTTAAGCGATACGGAAAAAGTCAAAATTCAAGCTTTTCGGTTAACTGGCCTAAGCTTAAGGGCTATTGGTAGGAAAATTTAAAGATCCGATCGTGTCGTCCGAAATTTCTTACAAGATCCAGAATCTTATGAGACGAAAATAAGACCCGGGCATCTGCAGAAACTGACACGTCGAGATAAGGGGCGTTTAATAAATGCTGCATCCAATTCGGCGCATTCTTTGCCAGACGTTCGTGACGAATTGGGCTTAGGAATTTCAGTTTGAACGGTTTTTCGTGCCTTAAAAAGCAGTAAAGTGATTGTTCGGTGCAAACTGATGCCAGCTCGAAATTTGACAACAGTCTACAAAAAAAAGTAAGAATTTGCCCAGCAAAACATGAAACGGAATTGGAAAACCATAAGTAACATTCCATTAATTTACACTTAACTCTTGTTATTCTAAATGGCATAATTCAATGAATGTTTTTTTTTTTTTTAGATTATTTTAGATTTTCAGTGGCGAAAAAAAGTTTAATCTTGATGGGTCAGGTGGTTTTAACGGATATTGGCACGATCTGAGAAAGGAAAAAAGTTTGTTTTCAAGAGGAACTTTGGCGGTGGCAGTTGTAAGTTTTGGGGGGCCTTCTGCGACCGTGGTAAGGTTGCACTTGCCTTCACCTCTGCAAAGATGAACAGGTCAGCTTGCATCCAGGTGCTTCAGGATAATTTGGGACCCTACTTAAGACGATTTCGTCGAGTTCGGCATGTCTTCCAGCATGATAATGCCCCAATTCACGTTAGTCGTCAAAGTTTGGGATGGTACAAATAGAATAACATACATTTTATGGTGTTCCCGGCACATTCTCCAGATTGTAACCCTATTGAAAATCTTTGGAGAATTTTGACCCGCAAAATGTATGCCCATAATAGGCAATTATTCAGTGTTGCTGAGCTGCGAGAGGCGATTGTGGAAGAATGGAACTGTACAGACGATTCCATATTAAATAACCTTGTCAACAGTATGTCGAAAACAATTTTAAGATTGGTCGAAAATAGGGGCAGCAATGTCCTTTACTAATTTAGCCGAAAAAATTTAATTAAAATAAAAAAAAAAACAGATCAAAATAAAAAAGCGGTTATACATTTGCAATACAAAAAAAAATCTGTTTTAACTGAACTTTTTTTTGTCTCAATTTACTTAATTAGTGATGCCATTCAATAAAAAATAGTGGGGTCTCATTCCCATTTTAATTTTCTACAAAACACATTTTTACAGGAGTGCGGTCTTACTTATGCAAGGCACTGTAGTAAGTAAAATAATATTAATTTAAAAAATAAATCACAAAATAAAATCCAGTTTTCTGTTCTTTTTAGATAAAACACTTATAATCTCGTCTGCTAGTATAGATATTTCGCGATGAATAGCTAGAGCAGCCAAACTATTCAAACGATCCTGCAAATAAGTAAACATCCAAAGCTTATCACACTGTTATTAAAATAGACATTATTTTTAATAATCTCACTTCGTTGGTCATGCTTCTTTGTATTGTTCTTATTCTCTTTACTGACTGGAGAAAGTTCTTTCGGAGTTGACGTTGAAACCGGCAGTGTAGCTAATATCTTTAATAAAATATATATAGCTGGATGGAAGCGCTTTTTCTTCCACGTTTACCTATTATCAATTGGTGAGACGTAAAAAAAATTTCAGAGTGCGTTTCTTTAACGTATTTGGTTCATGACTGGTTATGTTGAACAATTATCGATCCCAATGGGGGGGGATATATCCCCCTGATCCCCCCCCTATCTACGCCACTGATCTCGATTATATAATATTTAAAGCGAAATCTATGCTTGATTTTAACTTTAGGAATTAAAGAGATTTAAATGATCCATTCAGTGTCAAGACCTTGTAGGTTGCCTTAGGTTGTTCAATATTTGAATATTGCGCAGTCATTTCGAGCCCACATCATAATAATGCCATGCTTCGATTTTTGAAAATTACGAATTTCGACTTACGCCGAAAGAAGATGTAAGCTCATTGGCGTGAAGACTGTTTGTTAATAGACGGTCTTACTATTTTTCTTTATTATGTCCCTGGTTTTCTTCAAAGAATTTATGGACTGCATGGTTCTCTTAGACCAAGAGAAAATATGTTATACTTTCTTTTTACGTTTCTTATTTATTATGCTCACAACAATCCGAAAACTGAAGCTTGTATTCATTTTAACAATAATTTTCATTTAATCGACTTAAGAAAACTACATATTATATAAAATCACGGGGAGAGTACGATAACTGAGGCGCCAAAAATTTTTGTAGAAGGGTCAAATACAAGCGTTTTTTTACGATGGGAGGGGGGGTCTATCTCGCCACGTTTAGGAAGCATGGGCGGTTTTAGAAAAAATGACTTAAATATTAAAAAAAATATTAAAAATCAACGGCAACACTTACAATAAAGAACTATACTGGTTTTGAAAGCCAGAAGTCTGTTCTACAATCCTAAATTTAAATTAAATTACTCGTATTTATGTCAAAAGGTTTTTGTAAAATTCGCATGCAAACTCAAAATTTTGTTAAAAAAAATGAAAAAAAAAAAGTTTAGACCAATTTTTTTTTTTCAAAATTGTGAAATAAAGTGCTTAATTGGCTTTTTGTGGTCAATGCTTTTATGCCTTCTAGTTTTTGAGAAAATTGAAAATTACTAAAACTACTTTTTATGAAATTTTTGATTTTTGGTATTTACCTACGGTGATTTCATTTTCAGGATTAATGTTAATGTGGTTCATTTGTAAGTAAAGTACAGCAAATCATTTTGCGTTACCAAGAATGCACCACGAGGAGGTAGAATTGCATGGCATTCCGCGTCTCAGTCAGTCAGTTTGTGTATAAGTCAGGTGTTAATTAAAAATAGTCATGTCAATTTTTCAATGTTCAATGTATTAAAACCGTGTTTACAGGCATTTTGATCACAAAAGATATAATTATAGCAAGCACCTCCCGAATCTCTAGCAAATATTGTGGCCCACGGAAAAATGTGCCGATAGATGGGTTTATTTTATTCTTACATTTTTTGTCACCTTTTTTTAGAGCTTTTTTCGGAGCACCGCCACATCCAACCGAACTTGAAATTTGTATATTTTTCTACCTTTATCGGTAAGTTGTAACACAGAGGGGGAGTTGATATTTTAGTTGGAATTGGACCGATTTCTTCTAAGGACGCGATGCTTTTGAAATATTTTTTTTGAAATATTGAAAAGTTATTTAATTTAGGATGTAGTAGTGGATGCTTAGTCGCCATTCTTTATCTAGGTAAACAATAACCTGTACCACATTAGTATTAAAAATGTTAGACACAAGCAATAAACATACATATTAATTAAGGAATTATATAAATTTGCTGCATTCGCACAGTAGTACCTAGGTAACGTGAATTTTTCATAATGTATTAAATTTTCATGTCTGAACATTTTAAATGTGCAACTTTGGGCTACGTACATATATTTAGTTGACATTGGATATAGGCCATTGGGTAAATTCAAAGTTTCTTTAAATCCAGATTCTGTAAATGCAAAAGAAACCTTGCATATATACCCAACCTCGCACCTAACCCAAATCCTATAGCGTGCCCAAGCAGGGGGGTTGTATACATACCTCACTGTTTATACGCCGTAATGCGTAAGCAAGCAAGAAAAACAAATATCCCATAAAAAACTAGTTTTAGTTATTTTCAATTTTCTCAAAAACTAGACGACATTAGATCATCTAGCTTTCAGTTTTTGAATAAGAATAAATTGGAGTAACGAATTTTAGGAAAAAATAAATATATAACTTTGCAGTTTTGAAAAATTAAACTTTAAGCTTTTTTTATGTTTTTTTTTTCCAAAATTTGAGTTTAAAACTAGTTTTTTTTTCAAAAACTGCATAGATTTCACTTGATTTAAAAACTATCTAATAGACAAAAAGGTATAATACTTAATTGGAAGTATTACCGTAATTTTTTAATATTTTTGTTTCCATTTTAGTACCTTTTTTATAAAATTACCCCTCCCGCAAAAACGGGGGGATATAGACCCCCCTCCCGTAGTAAAAAATGCTTGTATTGAACTGTTCTACAAAAAAACCATTATAATTTCTTGGCGCCTAAGTTATCGTACTCTTGCCAAAATCACGATCTTAAATCGTTTGTGAAATTAAAAAACGTATACTATTAAATTCTATGTACTATATTATTATTTCATACTATATAACGTCTTAGCATTTAAAGCAAATTTATGTACTTGATAGAATAAAAAATAAATAAGTAATAACAATATTTAACAGCGATTCAAATCATTAAAGCAAGAAAGATTTAATCACAAAAACATATTTATCTGTGACATACCTAATGGGAGCTACATTTCAATCATTTGCTTTATATAAAAATAGAAAAATACGAAATTAGAATAATTCAACGTAACTTATATACAAATGTTTCCTATTATTTAAATAATGTAAGAAGGTGCCTACATACAAAATACATACATACATATATGTATGTGCGTATTTTTTGTAAGCAACATCTTCAGCGTTCAACTGGTAACGAATAATAATGGGGTAGTCAGGCGTCTTTTTATTGGAAAGGCATCTTCACCATTTCTATGTTCAATGAAGTTGAAAAACATTATTAGTGTACAAATCAATATAACGTAAACCTTATCTGTGTAGATATTGTATTTTTTTTTCATCCCTCTTCTAATAACAGAAATGGATTTCATTTATTTCTACAGGTATTGTAGATTACTTTTTGGGGGCTCCCTACATATTCCTTGAGTCTTAAAGGGATTTTCGTTTTCGAATGACAAGAGCAGGGTACATATATGTACATATATTCAGAGTGCTTTTTTGGTTGTTGATTTGGAGTATTGAAGGAAGAAAAAGACTAGGAAAATCGATTGATTGTTAAATGTGTTAGTGGACATACCCACCCTTTGAAATGCAAGTGCCAATTTATTTTAGTATATTCTAAAAAAAAAAATAAAATGATATCAATTAATTTAAAGACATTTAATATTTTATTCTTTGAAATTTATCATGTTCTAAGTTTGGCAGTTTATTTCTAATAATTGGGCTTTATCCAAACGTTTGATAAAACAAGAACTAAAAAACTAAACCACAAGAAAAGTTGTCGTTTCAGTGGGGTTTATAAAATAATATAAATATAAAATTTGAGGTTTTTCATTCATGGGCGTGGTATCCGCCCACTTCCTCAGAACTGATGTAAATTATATGGCACACTTCCGATTGCAGTAGAACAATGAAATTTGGTAGAACGGTAGGGCTCAAACTGCATATAAAGGACCAAAAATAAAAATTGAGGTTTTCCATTCAGGGGGCGTTGTATCCGCCCACTTTCTGAGAAAATGTTTAATTTATACGGAGCACTTCCGATTGCTGTAATTAAGGTAGGTATGTTAGTGTTAGATATCTTGCCAGGACAAGAAGAAATAATTGAAGCGCAAATCAAAACAACCAATAACAAAAAGAAACTATACCAAAAGAAATAGGAATCTATAAACTAAGTTGATTTTAGTAGGTAGAGTCCACCCTTCTATCTTTCCCTATCTTTCGAGATTTTTACAAGGCAAAATACTTAAATCTTTGCAAAAAGGAGTGAGATCAGACCAAAAACATAAATGTTAAAAAAAGAGCCAAGTTCTTCTATACAAAAACCTTTGTGTAACAAGTCAGCCGTGAAAAGTACTGAGATCTAAAAGTACGCCAAGTTCTTAATTCATGAAGGTTTAATACCGAATATTTAAAGTAGAATAATACTCGTATTGAAACAGCTATGTACAATGTATAGAAAAATTTTATTATTTAATGATTACTGACTAAAATTTGATGGTTTACTTGGCAAGTTTTTTTTATGTGCAAATTGAAAGTGATTTTATATATAAAAATTAAGGAAATCAGAAGGCACTTTCTTTAGAAGTATCTACCAAACTTTTATCTTATCCCATTTTTATTGTGACTGTAAGTGAACCCAGCCTAACACATTTACTTGATGGGCTTAGCGTTTGTACCACTAACAATCCAGATGGTATGATTTCTCTAAAAAAACGTGGTGACAATGTCAGAGAGAGAGGATTTTTAACCTTTTCATTTTCACTCACTAGCGCCGCCCGCCCGTTGAAGCAGATAAGAGCAGTGTTGGGAAGGAGCTTTCGTTAGTCCGAAAATAATAATATAAAAATATAGTTTCATAAAATCTAAAAACTGTTTTTTCGACCTTTACAACATGCCAATGCCAAGAAGGCCTTTTTATGTAATGAACCATTTCTTTTGTTAAAGACGATATTTTTTATGCGTATTGCTGAGGTAGATGTTCTATACGGCCATTTTAAATTTTAAGAGTCCTTTTAGCGTAGAAAATGGTTTGTTATTGATTAGACGCCATGCATTGTGCGTAATTGATTGAATCAAAGGAATATTGGATAACTTGCTGTTATTTGTTGTGAATCACACGGAATTCATCCTGCCTTCTTATAGCTTAATGCCTCAATTCTTCCCTAACACTAGCCTCGTCATATACATATTAATTATTGATACTGTTTATCAGCTTCAACCGTAATATATGGCATTTGTTAGATACAAACTTTAATTTCATGTAGTTTAAATTCAAAGTCTATAAGTTCATCATTCATACATGCTTTATTTATCGCAGCCCAAGTTTGGATAGTAACTCAACTTTCAACAAAATCGATGTGCTGGCTGTCCTACTCTCTCCAAAGAATCGTTTCTGATTTTCTGCACGTTAAACCGTTGTTACGTGCACAATTCTTGGTTTCTGCGCGGCCTATTCTGGTCAGAAAAAACTCGAAGCAGATATGATTTCAAAAGTAATTCTTTTCGGAATGACAAAGTTTATGCCGAATAGCAAAAAATCTATCAAACCGAAAGAGAATTCATGGTTTAATTCGAGTTGTAAGGAATTTCAGAGAAATAAGTTTCCGATGTTATAAAGCGAACTTTACTGAGGAATACCGGAATAAGTTCAAACAATCTAAAAAGACCTCTAATGATCATATTCAAAGAACCAAAGACAAAAAATCACTATAATATCCTTAAGGTAGTAAATATGTTTGGTCATTTGTAAAAATTGTAAAAAACACTACTTCGTCTTTGGTTCCTACGCTCGTCTCCAACGAGGCTCCGTATGTCAGCTCACAAGAAAAAGCGGATTGGCGTGCAGGATAGTTTGTTGTTAATTTGAAGCTGCCAGCTAGTGTCCTGTAAGTAAGTAAGTAAGTAAGTAAGTAAGTAATTCATTTATTTAACAATATTTCATTACAATTTGAATAAACATAACGAATTTTAAAGCTTTGACATAGCCGTCAGCTCAGTTGGCAAAGTATATAAAACGTTCAATTTTTATAATAAAATTTAAATGAATTGATTTAAATGAATTCAGTCATTAAAAGATAGCGATACTTATAAATTGAATTTAAAAAACCATATAATAATTTCCAATTTACACCATTTAATAAATCTATTGTTTCTTGCATCGTAAAGCTATTTTTTCCGAAGAAATTTAGTCTTTTGTGTTTTAATACTGGACAAATGCTTATAAAATGGAAACAATCTTCTTTTGCCTTAATGTTGCAGAGGGTACAGAATTGATGGAAGTTTCCGTTGTATGGACTGCCATTTAAGGTTAAAAGTTCGCATCTGGATTTGAATATTAGCGATATTTCTTTATAACTGAATGCGTCTTGAAAGTAATTATTGCTCATCAGGTTATGATTGAGTTGTGAGTAAATTATTCTACTCTCAGACTGCTTAGCTTCTGCTACTAATTTTTCTCGAACAAAGTCCTCGTATTTTTGAATTACGTTGTAAAGCTGTTCCTTTAGTTGAACTAAGTTATTCAAATCAAATTGGATAACTTCTCCGCAGGTGTCGCCAATATTTTTCCACTTTACAATCCACCAGTCCTTATTCCGCATTTCATAAAGGAGCATTTTCTTAGTCAAACGATCATCAGAATGTGAAGCAACTTTATAGATGTAGTCTGCCTGCAGCTTAAGAGTGTAAGTAAAAAGTTTAGCAATTCCTGTTTCTAAATAAATTGCGTAGTTTGCTGTTCCATTTGGTAGATTAAAAAGTTTTTTTATGAAATTTCTTTGGAGCTTTTCTACAACTTCAAATTCATCCGCTCCCCAAACTTGTGCCGCATAGCAGAGAGATGTTTTAACAACACATTCGAATATTTTGTATTTAGCTGACAAAAATACATTTTGGTTTGAGAAAATATTCCTCCATGTCATATTCAGCAAGCTTTGTGAAGACTTCGATTTTTCAATTAGGTGGTTTTTGGTGTCCTGTAATTAATAGCGTAAACGATTTAAGGGACAATGAGGTGAAGAGGTGTTCTTCAATGCAGATAAAACCATTGTGTGTGGCTTACCATATGTCCTACACTATTTGTCTCTTTCCGAGTGGAGGGAAAACAGCATTTGTCCAGCCTGCCGCTAAAGGCAAATCTTCTCCCCTCTCTCACTATCGTTTAATTGCACTTACATCCCTTCTTTCTATTTTTATGGAATCGCTGATCAATCACCTGCTCGAGAAATATCTCGGCTTTGGCAGCTATCGTTCCACTCGTGATCTGATACCGTATCTCACCGAAGAGTGGCCCAGATCCTCAGATTGTTTTGGAGAAAGTAAAATTATTACGCCTGATATTTCTAAGGCAATTGCTAGAGTTTGGCACCAGACTCTCTTATGAAAATACATGTTGTCTTATATAGTATAAGTTCAATTCTAATCTTTAGAAAATAAATGCTGGTGTTCCCCAATGCTGTGTCTTGTCCCCGACTCTCTTCCTCATATCTATAAGTGATTCCTTGTCTGAAATATCTTATCCAGTTCATTGCTTTGCTGACGACTAAACCCTTTTCACACCCTTTCTAATTCGGAAGTAGAATTGCAACAGCATCGTATGATAAGTTCATTAAACTCCTATGTTGTAAAGCCATCTTTGAAGTTTACTTTGATGGCCATGACTGTTATCACTAATTGAAAAACTATGGAACAAACGTCTGTAGTAAATATCGCAAATTTACAAAAAACATTTGAAATGGAAGAAATGGATCTATACAGAAGCAATCGAGAAAAATGACAGTGAGAAGTATGAGCATGATAGTCCAACGCATTACCATTATGCCAATTGAGGCAACCAATATTAAAGTAACTATTTTTTAATAAGCGTTCAAAGACAAACTTTAATTTCCTTAAAAATCAAAAAAATCGTATCATTTGGACTTAAGGTTAATGAAATGAATGTCAACGAATAAAAATGGAAAAACCTTTTCACCATTTCTTTGTTCGATGAAGTAAAAAATCATCAGTGTAGCAATCAAAGAAAAAGAAAGGTAAACTTTATCCAGGTATTGTAATTTATTTTTATCATCCTTCTTCCAATAACGGAAATGAATTTCATTTATTTCTACAGGTAAATTACTGCTTGGGAGCTGCGTACGTGTACCTTAGGTTTCAATGGATTTTCGTTTTCGAATGACAAGCAGAGGATGTATCCAGAGAAATATTTATTGTAGACTTAGTGTATTGAAGATAGACAAAAGGGAACGTTTGGTAAAGAATCGATTGATTGTTAAGCTTAATAGTGAACAGATATTTTTATACTAGAGAGCCCCAGATCACGATCTGATGAAAGGTCACATCGATACATTAAATTCCCATACTTATGGTAAAAGAAATTGTAGTTTTATGATATTTTTTTATGGGAAAGAAGGTCATGTAAAGCATACGACGCAATTAACGAATTGGTTTCTTTTCCAAATCGCATCGTTTTTCGTGTGAAAAAGTCGATTGTATAATAAAGCATTGAATTCAAAACAATTTTGATTACGAGAAAAAGATTGTTTTTTAGAAATTTATTTCTTATTTCTATTTCTTATAAACAAACCTGTGTATACTTTATATACATCCCTTTTCTAATAATTCAAAAATAAAAAATACTAAATTTTTCAATATATTTAAGTAAAAGCTAGCTTATGGTTGAAAAAAAATTTCTAAAATGGTTATTTATGGTACCTCCCATAGAACCGGTTTTGGTTTTAATATTATCAAGAACGGTACAACTGAAGTCGATAAAGTTTAAACAGAAGTATGTAATCAATCAAAAAAATTGTTTGGAACACCATATGCTTGATTTTATGAAAATCTAATTGCTAAGTGCTCTTCGAATGATTTAAAGGTATATTGGTATATCTTGTCCCAGCCATTTAATATATTAAATCAAAATTATGTACAATTTATTACTAGATACTATTTTATTTTGACATTGCGATAAATCCACTTAATATCTGACAACCTCTTATCCGATATCGTTGTTTCTCTGTTGCCCGTTATTATGTTACCGCCTTATGTGGTCCACTTTTCCTGAAGGTACCATATATATGTTTGTATGTAGTTATTTCAGTTCCAATAGACCGAAAACGATATGCCAAAGGGCATCCAGTGAATGCATTAATGCATGTGATCAAAAGGTTCACTGAGGCGTAAACTTCATTATTGACGAGTACAGTGTAGTATAAAGTTTTGATGTGTTTCATAGAGTTGCATAATATAATGTTTCTGAGAGGAATGCCGCATAACCCATTCCTTGAAAAGAAGTAGAAATACAAGCTGCTAGTACATAAAACATACATATGGTTAATATAAATAAAGGCATATAATGTTTGTACCATCATGATATCTGATTAGAAAATCAATTCTAAATGAGGCAATAAACCAATTAAATTACCGAAGGAGATTATAATCAACTCCATCTATACCTACATTATTATTTAGGTGTACTTACATACTCAGTGGTATTTGCTATTTGAATTTATTCATTAATAATTGAAATCTCGATTTCCACTAAGTACTTGAATTTATTTTCTTTTGGGTGTTAATTAACTATTCAGAATTTGTAATCATTTTTTTGAACCTGTTATACAGTTTTTGATAAATTTATTTTACTTGGAAAAATTGTTTTGATATAATTATACGCTCAGAATTCCGTTACACACACCTAAATACCTAAAAATTTTATGATAATTACACACAAACATTCATATATACTATATGCAAACAAAAAAGCGTTGTGACATCATTAAACCATATTCCTAGGTCCAAACAAAAATCAACGCCATACGTAGGAACTAGGAACACACAAAGTTTTTCCATTGTCTTTGCATGTATTCTCTCAGACTCGTATTTATAATTCAATGTCTTTATTATATTTAATATAATTCGACTAGGCACGAGTACGATAACTTGGGCGCCGAAAATTGATAACGGATTTTTGTAGAAGGGTCAAATACAAGCATTTTTTTTTACTATGGGAGGTAGGGGCAGTTTTAGAAAAAAACCACTTAAATTGAAAAAAAAAAAAAAATATTAAAAAACAAAGTCAACACTAACAATAAAGTACAGTACCGGTTTTGGAAGCCAGAAGTCTGTTCTATAATCCTAAATTGAAATTAAATTATTTATGTCAATAGTTTTTGAAAAATTCGCATGCAAACTCAAAAATTAAAAAAAAAATTAAAAAAAAAATTAAAAAAAAGCTTAGAACTATTTTTTTCAAAATTGTGAAATGAAGTGCTGAATTGGCTTTTTGCGGTCAATGTTACTATTAATTCTGAATCGAACACAAAAAACCGAATGCTTTTATGTCTTCCAGTTTTTGCGAAAATTGAAAAATATACCAACTTAGATCAAAAACAAAAAACAAACAAATATTCGAATTTTGTACCGTTGTTTTTTTTTGTGCAAATGTGGTACAGGTTGTTGTTTACCAAGGTCATTCGTTATTCAAGCTTTGAAAGAGTGAAGTAATTTTTTCTGTGAATACAAAATGGCGACTAAGCATCCACTATTTCACCCTAAATTAAATAACTTTTCAATATTTTCTTCGTTCGGGGATTTGGTGTCGACCAACGAAAAAATCGTAATGTTCTTAGAAGAAATTGGTATTGCAACTTACCGATGAAGGTAGAAAAATATAAAAATTTCAAAGTCGGTTGGATGTGGCGGTGCTCCGAAAGAAGCTCTAAGAAAAAAGGTGACAAAAAATGTAGGAATACAATAAACCCATCTATCGGCACATTTTTTCATGGGCCTAAATGTCGGCTAGTGATTCGCGAGGTGCTTGCTATAATTATCTCTTTTGTGATCGAAATACCTGGTTTCCAGGTAATTAAATTAAATTTTAAGCTTCAGCTTAAGGCTTTTTTTTTAAATGCTGGGTGCTAGCACTGATGTATTTATGTAAGCAAGAAAAAAGTAGTTTTAGTAATTTTCAATTTTCTCAAAAAACTAGAAGACATAAGATCATTCGTTTTTTTGTGTTCGATTCAGAATTGATAGAAAATGAAATGATAGCATTGACCACAAAAAGCCAATTTAGCACTTCATTTCACGATTTGAAAAAAAATTAGTTTAAACTTTTTTTTTTAATTTTACTTTTTAACAAAATTGAGTTTGCATGCAAATTTTTCAAAAACTATTGACATAAATAATTTAATTTAAATTTAGAATTATAGAACAGACTTCTGGCTTTCAATGCCGGTATAGAACTTTATTGTGTTTCCGTTGTTGTTTACTACTTTTTTTTATCAATTTTCGACACCCAAGTCATAGTACTCTCCCCTTCGCTTATTGATTCTATGGCGCTTCAATTATTGGCACTGCCAATATCTTCACTTACTAATTCAACTATCGTTGAATGTTGAATGAACATATACTATTAATTTTAAACTTTAATTTTATCATGTTTTTTCTTTAATTTTTGGGGTACAAATAATTATGTAGTCGGGTGCAAATAATTGTAGTTTTTGGAAAATTAAAATTTAAATTAAATTTGGTGGTGTAACAGTTCGAAGTGAACCAGAACCTAGTGACTTACAACTCTCAACCATTCCTGTGTGCATGTTACCAGGAACGGAGAGGACCTACAATTTTCTGCCGATTCCGAACGGCTAATGAGCAGCACTTTCCATGACAAGAGATACTCTTGGAGAATTTGTCAATTCCTCCCAAGAGGCAGTACACCCCTGAAAAAACTGCTTGCAGCGGCTGAGAATCGAACTCGAGACCTTCCGCATGACAGTCCAACGCACTAACCATTATGCCAAGGGGTACTACGTAGTTTTTGGAAAGCTTTTTTCTAATTTATCTTTTTTAACATTTTATTTAAAAAAAAGAAACAAAATTAAGTTGAGGCTTAAGAAAAAAAAATTCAAATTTTAATTTGATGTACAAAATATATCAACCCCTCTTTTAATGCGAAAGTTATTCACATTTTAAAATGAAAATTTGCTTAAGGGTGCCAATAACTGTATCTATTACGCTATTTGCTACTGTTAAGGTTAGACGAGCTCTTTAACGTTAAAGTATATTTTGAATCATTTAAAATTAAGAAAAAGTCGGTTCTCCTTTTATACACAATATTTAGAGTCGACTCCGATTCTAGAATTTATTTAGAGCAGGTTTTAAATGTTTAAAATTTTGCGCCTGTAAGTGTGCCCCTGCCCAGTCCCAACGGAAGAGTCGAAAGCAAAAGTGAAGTGAAGGGCGACTGTATGTTAAACATTAATATAAAGTTGATTGTTGTTTGCCGTGGACAAGAATATGTATTACTATGGCATACAATAGCTGTTCTTATTTAGGTATCAAGTTTAAAGAGACAAATGATGTATGATCGCACGAACTGCACAGGGTTTGCAAGTGCATACAAAGTTGCCATGATATTTAGTATACATATATATTATGTGGCACAATGTCACAAAAAGGAGATCAAAGCTCACCAGCAAACTATAGAGGCATTTCGATTCTTCCCTGTTTGAGGAAAATATTTACCCAAATCCTTTATTGCAGGCTTATGAGATGGGTTGAAGAGAACAAACTGCTTAGCACTTTTCAAGCTGGTTTTCGCTCTGGTCTTTCAACTGTTGATCAAATCTTCACACTCTCCAGTATAGCAAAACGCTTCATCGATAACAAACAAAAACTTTATACCTTTTTCATTGATTTTATTGATACTATTAACCGTAACTCATTGCTTTATAAATTATCAAATTTAGGTATAACGACCAATACTTGCGCTGCTGTGTCAAATTGGAACTCAATGTCCAACTTCTTTAAAACCGATAGTGGTATGCCTCAAGGTTGCCCCTTAAGCCCGATTATGTTGGCTCTTTTTATTGATGATATCTCGAATGATTTACCAGGAGGTGTTAGATTTGGAAATCTACTCTTAAAGGTTTTACTTTATGCGGACGACCTTGTTGTTTTGTCGGACAATCCCACCACCTTACAGTTTCAAATTAACAGACTGAAAAGCTTCTGTGATAAATGGGACCTAAATATAAACACCTCAAAATCGAAAATTATGATCTTTGAAAAAAACCGTCGAAGGAGAAGCCCGCTAGAAGCATGGTCATTGGATACTAATGTACTAATATACTGGTGTACTAATTTAAGTATTTAGGTGTTCTATTTTGTAGTAATCTAGATTTTCGTCCCCATGTAAAAGAAAAATCCTTGTCGGTAAAACTGCAATAAACCTTATATGGAACAGAATCTTCTGCAATAAATACAAAGGCATCTCAGCTAAATTTAGAATTTTTGAAGCCACTATAAACTCATGCTTATGTTTTTGGCTACCAAAATCTCGATGAATTTGAGATAGTGCAACGCTTTTTCTTCAAAAGAATTTTTTGGAATCAGGTATCCCTCCAATTTTTCTAAAAAATCTTAAGTTTAATGCTGATTACATAGTTAAAGTAATGCAAAGGTCAAATGAAAATCTCCATAAGCAAATGATGGATTTCGCATTCCGAAGAAATTTGTCGCCGTTTAAAGAATGGTATGATATAGCGAATGCACACGGATTTAATCTTAACTTAGTAGAACTTCTCTTGCTTATTGGAAAGATAAGTTTTCTGAATGTATTGTGTTGGTCGAAGATTCATTGTATCTCAAGTTCTTGAATATGGCTCGTACCTCTCCGAGCAGATTGGTCTACAAGCAACTCAATCACACTCTGTTTATAAACAATTATTTTAATAGCAAACTTTCTGCAATTCAAATTGGTACCTTGTTTAAAGCAAGGACTAAGATGCTAAACTTGAATTATAAACCTCATAGAAGTGATAATAGCAGATGTAACCTCTGCAATGGAAATGAAACCGAAGATGTCAACCACTTTTTAGCCGTTTGCCCAATTCTGCAAGAAATTCGAAGGCTTTACTTTTCAAAGAGCTTTCTCAATCTCCAGGAAGCGAAACAAATTTTTAACGGAGAGTGGGGTTGGAAGAACCTTTACAGTTTTATTGGTCATGTCTTAGGTTATCGAAACAATTTTTTAGAGTAAATTTAAAAATTTTAAATATTGTATATTTATGCATCTTTCTCTAAGATGAAACGAGGAAATTTGTATTGTAAACTTGTTATTATAATTATTTTAACGCATTCTATTTATTTATTTGTCTACATTTATTTAAATTTATAAACGTTTTTAATCTTAAACTTTCTTTTCTTTTATTCTCGAAAAATGTCAATTTCAAGGCAGACAGCAAATAAAGTTTTTGCCATGCTAATGTTCTGTATAGTATTTCAAATGTATATCGAGTTTTAGTCAAATAAAGAATTTATAATGATAATAATAATAATATATATAATATAATATATATTTATATATAAATCAATACATATTTCAACCTATCATTCGTCTAAATTATGTCACTCCAATGCAATGTTGTGGTAGTGGGCAGAATACTATACAGTTTATATACATATATGTAGGTACAATGATGAGACATCTTTGTATTTATATTATCTTTGATTATACTCTATCCAATTTGCTCTATCTACTTTGTATTTTCAGATGGGGATTTGCCTTTGATTCTGACTTTTATGGATTTCAATAAGCTCTTTTCATTTTGAAACTCTTACAGAGCTACCATAGTGAGCACAATAAATTACCTGAAATCGGTGACAAATATCAAGGGTTACTAAATGATTAAAATTTTATGTTCAAGAACATGTGCGAAATAAATTAAAACTTTCTTTCTACAGCACCAAACAGCATTTGTCTAATTTTTAAGAAGGTAGCAAAATATTTTTGTTGTGACATCAATTTCCTGCTTTTTCTTTGCATTTGTAGCCATTTATGATGTTCATACACTTGCACATTACAAAAATAATTCAAAAAGTAACTGTTTCTCTATTAAAGATATTAAATATCGCTATCAAACCAAAACTTATTTTACGGAAATGTATCAAATATTCGCCAAAATAGTAATTAGACTTAAAAGAAAATATCCAACTATAATATAACTGAATTTTAACTGTTTTTCCATAGATAAAAAGAAAAACGAAAACAGAACAATAAGGTTAAATTGTTTCTTGTCAAAAGCATACATTTTTAAACATTCTTATTTAAAACCAATGAAAAAGTTTTAACGATTTGCACCAAAACGATGAAATCACTGTTAAAAATGTTTAAGACTTTGTTATAATGATAATTAGTATGAATGTAAGACCCTTTTAATTTAACATTAACATTTTAATAAAAAAACACTTAATTTCAAAACACTGAACAATTTTATTATTAATCAATAGTTCATTTGTATCAGTCTAATTATTATTATATTTTTCTTGAAAATTTATTGTATTAACTTGTTATAGTTTGTATAATAATAACGTGTTTTCCTTAACGGACTTTTAAATTCACGAACCTTGGGAATATTTTTAAAATTTGGTGCCAAGACCCGGGAAAGAAGTCATTACGTAGAAAACTTACATACATATATGTATACACAAATCGAACTTTGTAAATTTTAATTATCTGAAAGAAAATTTAACGAAACAAAATGGAATTAGGAAGTCATTCATCTTATCGTGGTCAATTGACCAAGCTTCTTAATATTGCAACAGCATATTTGAAATCTAAATGCGTGCCAATGTAGGCACGCATTTAAATTCTCTGAATGAAATTGAAGAAGAGCTGGAAGTTTCTTTGGATCGAATAACTGCAGCATATGAGGGCTTGCGCAAAGCCAATAACGAGGTCGCAACTTTGGTCAAAGATTGCAACATAACCAAGGAAGCTGATTCGATTGCAGAATATGAGGATAAGGCAATTGAAACAATAACACGCCTTAAACATCGATTGACTAAAATTCGCCATCACCAAAAGAAGAAATCGGGTCTTTGGGAAATATTACCCCGAATCATCTCTCTCATCCATCACAGAGTGCAGTTAAATTGCAAAAATTGCAACCGAAGAAATTTTCTAGCCTCTTCAAGGAGTGGGTTCCTTTTTGCGAGCAATACCGCGTTCTTGTACATAAAAATCCATCTGAGTTTTATTGAAAAGTTCTATCTGGAAACAGTTTTGACAGGAAAGGCAACAGATACACTGGTCGGACTGACACCTTCAGAAGAATACTAAAATGTCGCTATTGCTATGCTGAAAAATGAGTACGGAAAGAATGAAAAAATAGTTGACTACTCCATGCAGCGGTTATTGTCGATTCAACGAGTTTATTCAAAAACAGATGTTTTTGCGTTGAGACGGCTTTATACTTCGGTTCTAACATCAACTCGGTCTCTAGCAGCATTGGGAATCCTATCAACGAACTATTTTGTCATGCTTAAAGGTGTTTTACTAAGATGTTTACCCAATGATTAACGTGTCAATTTTCAGCGCTTTTATGGAGATTCAGTAGTGCAAGTACCATGGGCGATAGACAAGTACAGTGCCTACTTAAGTTTCTGAAGAGGGAGATCGAGTCCCTTGAAAAAGCAAATGAAGCCAAATCAAACACAACTGCATTCTCCACCCGTGCTAAGACTCAGCATCAAAAGACTTTCAGAACAGCTGTTGGACAATTTAGATCTGATACAAAGGAGGGCTGTTTATTTTGTAAATCCCGAAATCACCCGACTAAAGAATGTTATAGCGCAAAAAAAGGGTTGTTGTTATCGCTGCTGTAGAAGAGGTTATAATTCCAGAACATGCAAGGCAAATGGTATCATATGCAAAATGTGTACTGGACGACACCTTCATCAAAAACGAGTAACACAGAAATTATGAAAGGAACGTCAAGCCATGATGCAACTGAACATTCATCGCTGAACTTATATACGTCGGAGTCAATGCAGCGAACTCAAGTTTTCTTACAGACCGCTTGTGCTTTTGCTTGTAGTGAGAATTCACCTAAGCAGTTATATGTTCGCGTTCGTCAAATCTTCGATAGTAAAGCAATTTAACTTACCGGTAATCGGAATACATACACTAAGCGTAATCCCATTTGGAAGTGAAAAGCCCACACCAAGCAAAAAATGCAACAAGATTCGACTTATGCTACGCAGCCAACAACATAACAACGAAGCAGTAGTTATCGATGCAATTAAAGTTCCAGGAATCTGCTGCGATGTTCTTTCCGTTCCATCTAACGATTCAGCCTACCCGTTCTGTATTCTTATATTGGCAGACGCAAGAGTTCTTGGACAACAACCTGAAGACGAAATCAACGTTCTAATTGGAGCAGATACGTACTGGCAATTTGCAACAGGTGAGCATAAACGTCTTACAGATAAGTTAGTTGCTGTGGATAGTACTGGGATGGACTATTCAAGGACCCTTATCTAAATCATCATCACCTGTCGAATCAACTTATTCAACTTCGCTTAGTGCTTGCGCATGTGAAGACGTTCAAGGGTATTGGCAGCTTGACAGATCTTTTTTGAAAATTCGCAGAAAGCACAATCGATACAAGGCTATTTGCCTCACCACCCAGTCTTCCGCGAGGACAAGGAGACAACAAAGTTACGGATCGTCTTTGATGCAAGTGCACATCATCCCTCCCTTAATGACTGCCTTGAAGTCGGACCTAATCTACTACCTGAATTACTGGTTATAATGCTCAATTTTCGTATCGGTAAGATTGGGCTTGTTGCAGACATTGAGAAGGCATTTCTTCAAATTCTACTAAATGAGTTGGACAGGGACAGTCATAGGTTCTTTTGGTTTACTGATAACAGACTTTTCGCATGTCCCGTGTGACTTTTGGAGTAAAAAGTAGTCCATTTTTGCTTGCCGCAACGGTGCTAAATGATGATGAAATGACCGCAAAGCAGATCTATCACGAAGCTAACGTCATCTTGAAAGGCGCTTCTATGACTCTTCGAAAGTGGAACTACAATAACGAAAGGATTCGACAGTATTTTCCAATTCAAGATCAATCTGTTTACGTTGGATAGTAGCAACAGATGAACTGCAAGTTGATTTGGACCCCATAATTGATTTATTGAAGTCAGGATCCCTTCCGGTTACCAAACGAAGTGTCTTGAAGGTAATGGCTAAAATATTTGATCCATTTGGTGTTCTAGCTCCCTGATGGACTGTGCGTTTAAAGATAATCTTTCAAAATATCTGGCGGCAAAAACTGGAATGGGACACAAATTTGACCGAAGATCTACACATCGTTTGGACTCGTTTTTGCAATTAAATCGAAGATCTTAATGAAATTGCAATACCTTGACATTAGTTGACTTCAAACAACATGACTGAAGTTCACATTTTTGCAGGTGCGAGTCAGTATGCGTATGGAGCAGCAGCCTATGCGAGGACTATAGATAGTATCGGTCTTGTTTCAATGCAACTAATTTGTGCTAAAAATCGGGTTGCACCCCTGAAACTTGACTGAAATGAGTTCACCATTTCAAAGTTAGAGCTATAGACATGTCTTGTAGCCACTCGTCTACTCTCCTATCTGCGCAACAATCTTCAACTGCAGTTCAAGAAGGTCATTTTATGGACAGATTCAAGAATTGCTTTTTATTGGATTCAGGGTACTGAAAAACCTTGGAAACCTTACGTCAAAGACCATGTTAAGGAAATAAGAGTTCTATCAGATGTTTTGTCTTGAAGACACTGTCCCGGATCAGATAATCCAGCTGATCTTCAGACTCGTGGCATAAGTTAAACTGTCTTATTAAATTCAATAAATTGGTTTCATGGACCGTCATGGATGCTGAAGAACGAAATTTCCTGGCCATCGTCGACTAAATCCAGTTCAGTTTCACTGTGTGCTTTAACGTCCAATTCAGAAAAAGAAATGGAAGATTTAGAAACAAATGCGCAAAATTTTAAACATCCTATTATTAAGGTATTAGTATGATACTACTTAACAATTTGCTAACTTTATAGTAGTTTACTTACTGATTCTTAATTTTAAACATTTTCTAACTAGTATCGCACTAAAAGAATTTTCTTAATAAATTGTTTCTGAACACAACTAAAAAAATTACATTTCGTGTAAAAAAGTAAGTACACGCACCTTTTTTGATGTTTGCAAATGTCAAAGAGTCATGAAGCTATACTCTGTCCAACAAAAATTGTCAGTACAGGCCTTATGGGAGAGCTTTTTCTAAAGCAGTGGCGCCTGATGCACCCTCACTACAATGCGTTAGGAAAAATGACACTAAAAAAAGAGCAAGCCACTGACTTTTCTTAAGGAATTGTTGTTGTAATTCTTTGCAAAAAGTTGTACACCCCAACACGACCGTCGTATCCCACTGCTGATGAGATACTGTCAAGAGTGTTAAGTGTCACTCAGACTCAATACGATCGTGCGCTCTTTATCTACATCAAAACAGAGTTACTAGTATCATTCTCAATTGCAAGCAAGGAGCTTTTTCAGTGGTTTTTATTAAGGAGCTTTTGGGATTTGAAGCTTTTGAGAGCACATTTTAAGAAGATGAGTATGTTGAGTGTTGTCACATTGCTTTTCAACTTAAAAAAAAACGCGCATATTATCTTACCGCTTGGTCTTGTGGGAAAAGGTAAATTGAATATTGTTTTTAGTCGTTTTGAATCGGCAGACGGTAGCCCTACGCGTTTTTTACTTTCATTTGCGTCGATTTATAATTTAAACTACGGAATCCCTGTGAGAGCTTTAAAAGGCGACACACTTATGCATGGCAATGCAACCAGAATGAGAGACAAACGTCATATCTTCCCTGTACTGACAATTTTTGTTGGACAGAGTATAGCAGAATACTAAAAAAATAAAGTAGGTATTCGATAATTTTAACTTTAATGAAAGGGTAGAGAAAGTATGACGCTAAATTCCTTTAGTCTTAATTCACTGCAAGTTACTAGATACTTAATATGTAAATCAAGTGGTAAAAGGTACAGAAAAACGCTTAGCATATAAGTTGGGGAAGATCTTAAAGCCCCTGTGGTGCTCTAAAAACTTTCAGTATAGTCTATGAAAAAAGTTTAAATAAAATTTAAGGTTTTTCGTTTTTCCTTCTTCTTACAAGGTCATAACTTAAAAGGTTATTTCGAACACTTTTCATAAGCTGAAGGACATTCCGTATATTGTTTTTCCATTGTAATCAAAACTGATGTTTTCCGTTAATGGTTTGTTTCTCATAGTGCTGCAATCTTTTTGACTTCGCTTAAGTGATTTTCGCTTCAATCTTGAATTCAATTTTTTCAATTTACTTAAACCTTATTCTTCAATCTTGTTGATTGACTATTTACTTTAAATGATTATCTTTTGCATAATGGACTTAAAACTGGTATTTGTACCACAAAGTGCATATTTAACTTCATTTCAATCCATAATTCTTAGTTTATAATATAAATATTTCAATTGTTTAATGATAACTACTTATTGTAAACTATGTATTGAAATGAAAAAAAAAATCTTAAATCTTAAAATCTATGGCGCAAAATTTTAAAAATTTAAAACCAGCTCTAAATCTATTTTAGAATGGGAGTCGACTCTTAATAATGTATATAAAACGAGAACTGACTTTTTGTTAATGTGTGCTTTGTAAAAAGACTGAATCACTGAATATTAGAAATTCAAAACAATCGTGATATACGATCAACAAAACTGTACAGTGTACATACAAGTGTACATGCATATGTTATGTATTCATGCGGAGACGAGTACAGCCAAATGAATTTGCACCTTGCACCAACAAAACTGAAATTGTATGCTGTGAATTAGCTATATAGGTATACTTCATTTCCATCTAAAATATTGTAAATAATTTGTAAAACAATAAAATGTACTTTTTCGGCGAAAATTTATTTGGTTTGAAGTTGTCTGTTCTTTTTCTTTTTTTTAATTGCGACTTATAGGTACTATAAGGCAAGTTATGCATTCGTAAAAAAAATCGAGCTGGAGATTTTGATCAAAGTTGACATTACGATGATAGCGAAGACCAAAAAAGTGGGTCTCGCAATTCTGTTTGTCTGTCTGTCTGTCTGTCGGTTCGACTACAGCCTAAACGGCTCGGCCGATTTTCTTCAAACTTGGTAGATATGGGTTTTAATTTCCCCCCCCCCCCGGACGTTTTTTTTATGTTTTTTTTAAGACCAAAAATAACGCTACCTGCCATACGATTTTTTTCGAAATTTTATAAATATTTTTTTTTTCTCAAAAACTGTCCCACAGAATTTTTTAAAAAAAATTTGAAAAATTTCATTTGGTAAAACTAGCTAATGGTTGAAAAAAATTTTACAAAAAATTGTTTTCCTCGAAAACGGTTTAAATCATTTTTTTTTTATGCCAAAGCTCCTCCAAAGTTTGAATATTATTACATATTCAAATTTTCAATTTTTTAGTTTTTGGATTTTTAAAAAAAAATTCAAAATTTTTTTTTGGAAACTCAAAATTTCGAAAACCCCATGCTCGATTTTTTTCAAATTTGACAAATAAAAGTTTTTTTTAACATAATCTACAAGATTTGGGAAAAAAAATTTGTTTTATCTAAAACTAACGGTACCTTCCATACAAATTTTAAAAAATGGTTTTCGAAAATCTTATTTTTCTCGAAAACGGTTCCGAGAATTTTGCTAAAATTTTTTTTCTTTTGATCAATCTTTACGATCTATAATTTAATAAAAAAATTTGAAATCTAGATATTACTGACTGTACCTACCATAGAACGATTTTTTCGAATTTTGAATTACTCATTATCGGAATAACGGATTTTAACGAAATTTTTTATAAAGAAGCTCCTAAAAATTGCATTTAAAAAATTAATTAAAAAAAATTAAAATTAATTTTTAGAAAAAAAAGTATTTTTTTTTTTGAAAAATTCGATATCTCAAGAACGGCTTAGTATTTTTTTTTTTTTTTGAAATAAGACTTTTATTCGTACAATAATAAAAACTTAAGGTTGGCTTACCAAAATTTTTTCTTAAAAAAGTTTTAAAAATTTTGTACTTACATAAAAGCTTATTTTTTTAAGGAACCATTACAACGACTTATAATTTTTGTTCCTGCATAAATTCATATTTGCAAAGCATTCTGTTTTTATCTCTTACTACTAAAAGAATTTAAAAAATTCATTTTATCCTTATGAACAGTTTTCTTTAATAACATCCGTTTTTTAAATTCCTAGTCTATTACATAGGAGCAAGTTCGTGCGACTCAGTCGTGCATTTTATTTTAGTTGTGTTTGAGTTATGTATCTGTCAAATAAAGGGATGTTCAACGTAAATTCTCTTAGGTTCTGTTGTAAAACCCACATTAGTTAGAAGAGTTGTCTAACGTGCTTAAAATTATGCAAAAGCTAGACAAAGTCTCCAAGCTAAACGACTGCGTTAAGAGAGTTTAAAGTTTGGAAAAACACGAAATTTTTTTCCAAGTCATGAGATAGAGTCGGTTTTATTCCTTAATCGAGAACTGTTTAAAATTTTGCGCCTATGTTTTTTATATATTTATTATTTATTTTTTATTATTTGGTACTTTATTAATTCATTTATAAAATGTACAGTTCTTTATTAATAAGTACATTAAAGCATGGCTAAGCTGTCTGTTTCTTTGAATTTTTCGCAAATCTTTAACATTCTGATAAATCTTCGTCTTTAATTTAGTTACTAGTACTCGATAAAATATTTTATCAGCTACCACATTCATTTTATTTTGACAAGGCAGTGACAAATAACACTTAATTAATTCTAGCTCATTTTAATCAGATTGAGCAACATGTCAAGTCTTTTTCTTTCTCATAATAAATCGCATTTTCAATGCAAACTAATCTTTGGCAAACATTTTTGAAAAGCACGTTTCAAGAACGAGTTATGAAAGAGAATTTCGTAAAATGAAATAAAAATAAGGGTTGATTGACTATAGTCTAGCTCTAGCACATACTGGGAGAGTGGGAGCATATCAAAAAGAGGCTGATATGTCATACAAAAAGAAAGAATCTTAAACAAACTAAAGGAAACCAAAAACACAATCCTTGTGAAACTATTTTTCTTTATCCAACAAACCTATCAGAAACTATATCACACATGAGCGTTATACAGGGTGTCCCTTAATTCGTGCATAATATTTTAGGGCGTGATTCTTGGGTATATTCTAAAAAAAATCGTTCTACAGTAGGGGTCTTCTCCAATTTTTATATCAAATATCAGGAATTTAAGAAAATGCTTACTTTGTTGTACCCTGACCCATGTTAACGGTGATTGCGCTGTTAGTAACTAACGATAAAAACTTCATTTAGGCTTTTATTTTTAGAACAAATACCAGCCTTTGTAATCTCCTTCAAACGAATATGATATCTTATCTCGGTCTTGAATTATCCAGTTTCTGGTATGTTCCGTTTTTCCAGCCCATGGAATTTTTTTTTACTTTGGGCTCAATTTTCTACAGAAAATTTGTAATTTTCATTTTCCCTTTTTGGTTTTTTTTTTGGAAAACCTCCAGCAGACAATTTTCGACACGTTTCTAACAGCAGTTGACAATAAGAATGGTTTTCTAAGAATTTTGCAATGTTTCTTAAACTAGCATAGCGGTTTTAGAACATTCTCGTTTATTTGAGTACCTGTCAAAACCCTAATTTCTTTTCCCGTTTCTTTAACAGTTCTCTAAAAGGGTTAGGTTTGGGTTGTAACGTCCTAACTTGGAAAATGTACTTAACAAAAATGGTATAAAAGATTAGGAAACGAAATTACTTCATCAGTTTAATTTTTAACGCCAAGGTTAACAAGAAGGTTGATAAGAAACGTTGTTTGAAATGTCTACATTCACAAAGCAAGAATACGCAGACATTATTTTCGTTTATGAGCTGTGCAATGAAACTTCAATTAGACCGCGAAAAAGATACCAGTAACTTTGTCCAAAGTGACTAATTACTAGCTTACGAGTATTTGGAAATGCATGTCGAAGGCTTTGAGAAACGGGAGCAGCTTCGAATTAACGACCTAACGCGGGTTGGCGTAGTTGGAAACAAATTAATCGGCCCTTTCGGTACCCTCCAAGCTGAATTCTACAAACTATCTGAAGTTTTTTTACGCAATGATTTACCAAAACTATTGCAGGACATTCTACTTATGCAACTAGCTAGAACGATTTTTTTCTTAGAATGTACCAGAGAATCATGCCCTAAGATATTATGCACGAATTAAGGGACACCCTGAATAGATTATGCTGTGACAGAAAAAAAGAAAAACAAATGCTGTCTCCTAAATTTACTAACAGTTATGATTGTTCAATAAATAGAGAAATTTTAAAGTGAATTGAATAAGAGGCCATGACGGTTCATAGAGAGCCTAAACCAAGTAACTTACAAGTATTAACCATTTCTGTGTGGGTGTTTTGAGAAATGGAGGGAACTTACAATTTTCTGCGCCGATTCCCAACGGCTAACGAGCAGCACTTTATATGGCAAGAGATACTCTTGGAGGATTTGTAAATAAAGGTAGTATATCACTGAAAAAGTTTTTGTAGCAACTGAGAATCGAACCCGAGACCCTCGGTATGAAACATCAACGCCCTTTTTTTTAAATTAATTTTTATTAACATTAATCTTATAACTATCTTAAGCGGAAGGTCTCAAGTTCAATTCTCAGCCGTTGCAAGAAAGTTTTTTCAGGGGTGTACTGCCTCTTGCGAGGAATTGACAAATTCTCCAAGAGTATCTCTTGTCAAGGAAAGTGCTGCTCATTAGCCGTTCGGAATTGGCAGAAAATTGTAGGTCCCCTCCATTCCCTGGTAACAGGAATGGTTGAGAGTTGTAAGTCACTAGGTCCTGGTTCACTCCGAGCTGTTGCACCACCAAGTTTTATTTTTATTTTTTTTTATCTTAAGTCTAGAGAAAAATTAATTAAAAACTAGCCGAATTTACAAATAACTTACGTATGTGACAAGGCGTAATACAAACACACGCTAGTCTGTAATGTTAAAAAATTGACGTACGCTTATAAATTGGAAATCGTCAATTGATTTAATGCTGCATAAACTGCAAAACTGGTAAAAACTAACATTATATTGTTATCCGTTAAATATTAAAGCAATTTCCTTAAGGCTTCTATTTCGAAAGTAATTATTGTTACTCAGAGTAATTTCTAAGTGGCTTTATTTAAGTACTCCGGGAATATTCCTCTTTGAAAGCTAATGTTCGCAAGAAATGTTGAATGTTTTCTAATAAGGTCGATAATTTTTCTATTTCATATTTGAAATATACTTGAAATATTTCGAAATCGGCAACCATAGAAGAACAAAGTATGTAAAGTATGTAAAGTATGTTATTTATATCTTGTAATATAGTACCTATGTTCATACTATATATGTATATTTATATTGCAAGTAAAAAATAACCCTTTAGTCGCTTCAGATTTCCACTGTCTATTTTTCAATAGATGTTTTTTTTAATTTCCGTTTTTATAATGCAAAAAGCTTATGAAAAATTTAACAATTTTGAAAAAATATTAAGGTGAGAATATTTCCTCCTTCATTTTTTTTTTTTCACTTCTATCGCTAACAGCTTCTAGTAAAGTAGCAAAAACTAAAAAAAAGAAAACTTTTCGATTCCTAAACTCTACGCTTACGAGAAATAAATATTTTATCAGCTACCACAAAAAAAGTTGGTTATCATCGCATGGCAGCGTTCACCATTCACAGTAACGTTGCGATTCGCACCATCTTTGAAGAAACACGGCCCAATAATTCCGCCAGCCCATAATATGCACCAAAGAGTGACTTTTTCTGAATGCATTGGTAGCTCTTGGCTGCTCTTCACTCCAAATACGGCAGTTTTGCTTGTTCACGTATCCATTCAACCAGAAATGAGCTTCGTCGCTGAACATAATTTTTCGATAAAAAGTGGATCTTCGGCCAACTTTCCAAGAGCCAATTCACTAAAAATTCGGCGTTGTGGTAGGTCGTTCGGCTTCAATTCTTGCAGCACGTGTATTTTGAAAGGCTTCACACCTAAATCCTTCCGCAAAATTTTCCACGTAGTGGAGTAACAGCAGTAGCGTAGCGTGCGATCTCAGCGCTCGGGGCGGGAGACCCATTTTGCCGCCAGCATTCAATACTAAATTAAAATTAAATTTCGAGACATCATTTCACAGGCAATGAGGTATCTTTTATTGAAGGTAAAATAGGAACAGCGGTTTCATAAACGGATTCTACGGGCCTTATGAATGAGGCTCGTGAGACAAAGATGCATCTGCGGATTCATCACCGTGCATGCGTTTTTTCCTGCGAATTCTTCTCGTTTTGAGTTCGATTCCGAGTTTTTCACAGAGTCTTAGAAAAGTCGATTGCGGCTTGGAAGAAACGGACTCTGCTCTCCACTAGGAGAGCTTAGTTTTAAAAACCCAGAGTTTCTGAGCACACTTATCTACACTCAATCCACGTTGGTGCAGGTAAATCTGTGCGTCATCTTCTTTAGGTAGCTCTGCAGCTCAAAAACCAAGAAAAGTGATGAAGTTGAATGACTGTCCCGATCAGTGTTGCCGAATCTCATGATTTATCATTATTCTCATGATTTTTCATCCCTTCTCATGAAATAATGAATTCACTGAAAATCTCATGATTTTTTAGTTTTTCTTTAAAAAAAAACAACTTAGTTACTCGCTTGGAGCAACTGTGGCATTTTTCAGCAACTTAAAGTTGCTGGCAACTATGTTGTCCAGTGGGTGCAACGCCATAGTTCATTATAATCAGCCCATGTAACTTCTTTATTATAATTAAAAAAAACCTTTTCAACCTACATCCTACATGTCATTCAAATGACAAACAAAAGAGAACGAAAAAAATACATAAATACATACAAATAAACCAAAAAAACAACGGTAAACATTTAAACAGTTATTTTTGTGTCTAGTCTTTCGATTTCGAGATTCATTTTTAAATTTTATTCTTTTAAAATCCTAATACGATAATACATATATAATTATAATTTTGTCGGCAATGGATAAATTTATAATAAAACACAAAATTGTCAGTGGAAGCTCAAAATCTGGGAACAATCATAATGATTCTAGTGTCCAACAACACATTTCAATAGTTTCAACATCAAGTGCTGGCGCTGGTGTTGGAACAAGCGCTGCTGAGACTGCTGCTTTGGAGCAAACGCCAGCATCTCCAATTCCAGAGACTGTTGAAATCGAAATAGATGACGAATGCGAATCAACGTCCAGAAAAAAAGGAAGGTTGAGGTATGACCAAATATATAATAAAAAGTGGGAAGCTCTTCCTTTTTGCAAAAAGTGGATTCGACCGAGTGAAAAAGGTTAGTTTTAGTGTAATTTTTATAATAAAAGAGAATGGGTATTTTATATAATTATGTATGTACTATATAGTCTAAAAGAATTTCCCTAGTACATCAGTTTTTCTATGGGCACAATTCTGTAAGCCATGGGGTTTAGGTAGTATGTACATATATGTATGGCAACGAAGATAACAATTCGAGCAAACATTAATTGCAATAGCATTCCACTTAAATTAAAGTATTGTCCACTTTTGATGAACTTAGTAGACCCCAAAATAAAGGAAGTTTTATAAAAATAGACAAAAATAGTTGGTTTGCTATAATTCGTTTTCATTTATCGTATTAACTTTTTTTTTAAGATTATTAATTTTTAGTTGTATACTTGTTTAACAGGACGTCGTCATATGTACGTCATATCCGTTTTGTAGTACTTATGTTGGTTGTTGGGTCTTTTAAACAACACATATTCATATTCCGAGCTAACAACCACAATGTAATTCTTAATGAAACAGCCAGGTCCCAAATATTTTTGACTATTCTCCTTTATAAACATATTTCAAGAATTTCTTTTTAGAGCGACGGTCCACAGCAATTTTTGGGTGTGATTGAAAAGCATAATTAGATAGGCCTTTAGTACTCATTTACAAATGTGAACGTCTAGCATGATAGTGCATATAAGTGCATCAAATATAATTTTTTTTTTACAAAGTCTTAATTATTGTGATAACAACTATGACATAACTTCAAAATGTAGAGCTTAGCGCCCTGTTTGCAAATATCGAAGTCCAAGAGGTTTTCCAGGAGGCCTTCTTCGTGGAAGACGTACCTTATTCTTATCGCGTCTTGAAGGCAGAAGGGTGAATTCAAAACGTCTTGGACCTTTATATTTGCAATCAAGGAACTAAGCTCTACATTTTGAAGTTATGGCAAACAATTATTTAGACTTTGGAAAGAACTGCATACTTGATGCACAATTATGCACTATTGCTAGAGCATGCTAGACGTTCACATTTGTAAATAACTATCTATTTATGCTAATTATTTTTTGTTCAACACCTCAATATTGCTGTGGGCTCTTAGTCTATTTAATTTGAACAAAAAATATATGTGTCAGAGATTGAAAATCAAAAATGTTGGCAAATAGTAGTAGCATGTATTGTATAAACAAACTTTTTTATATCTACACAAATTACTGAGATTTATTTTTTGAAAATTATGTAATTGTTGAGTTTTTTTTCCCACGCAAGAAAATATGTAATCGTTATAAATAGTATGCATCGGGACAGTATTGTCATAAGCACTTATGAATGTATAATTCAATCTTTACTTAGCAGTAGTTGTTGGATTAAATTTTGAATTATATGGATTAATATTTCGTAAGTACGTCTCCTTTTTGCGACTCTCACAATGAACAAATTTTGGTTAATGAGATGTCAAAAGAAATATGAAGAATATGCGATAATCATTATAAATTAATAAATTGTTGAAAAACCTAACTTTTTTTAAAGTAAAATATGAAATACTTGGAAAATAATTTATCAAATGAAATAGTTTGTGCATTCAATTAATTTATTCAAATGGTAGGTATATGAATTTGACAGCGGGATGTTTTTTGCTTACTTGAGCGAATTTATCGAAACAAAACATATTCTTTTGAAAAATGAGTTTCCCTGTATTTAATATTTTGTGTGATGAGAGTTGAAAGAGATGATCTAAGCAAGGGATGCACCGTACGGAATATTTTGTCTCGTGGCCTAGCCAATTTGTTGGAAAACCACTTTAGTTTTCAAAGCATTCAAATGATACGAGTGTTTGCATGATAAAAATTAATTTTGGACCCGAAATTAAAAATTGTTCTGCTAATTTTATAGCTTATAAAAGGCGATCGGTCAGTTATTGATACAGGTTTGCTACACAAGAAAA
This sequence comes from Philhelius festivus, assembly GCA_963931855.1. Lineage (NCBI taxonomy): Eukaryota > Metazoa > Arthropoda > Insecta > Diptera > Syrphidae > Philhelius > Philhelius festivus. Next base: position 90,720,642 of record OZ007555.1, read on the forward strand.
TCGATTTACAGAAAACTAACAAGCTAACAAGTGACTTAAGCTTTTGCAACCCTGAATTTGAGAATTTGCTTGCAAGAGTTCTTGTATGGGTATGGTTGTTAGATTTAATTTTTGTAAGGTCTTTTTTATTCAAAGACATCTTTCTGATTTAATGGGTCAGAATTTACAATTTTAATTACAAACAAAGTAAAAAATTACAAAAATTTTCTAAAAATAATCTCATAATGAACTAAACGAAATCAAATAAAAAATCAATAAACAAGTAATTTAAAGACCAAAAGCCAATAGTTATTTTCGATCTCTAATATAAATCTATTAAACCAAAGTCAAATGTGTACACTGCCATGAAAATTTTCTTTTATTATGTAGGAAAAGGATTCACATTCTGCAAAATTTGCCACGCGGACTTAAAGATAAGTATGGGTGTAAAAAGCCTTAAACGTCACTCAGAATCAAGAAAACATATTCGAAATTCAAGCATAATCGTCACGAATAGAAGCATCTTGGACAATGACAAATTCAAAATATCTTTGAGAAGGAAGGTTGCTGAAGCTGAGATAAGACTTTGTGTCTTTCTCGCTGAACATAATCTAGCATTCAACCTAATGGAACATTTTCCATGTCTCATAAAATATATTTGAAATGACTCTGAAGTCGCAAAAAGTATTCACTGCAGCCGCACTAAAGCCACTGCGATTATAAAGCACGTAACCGGGGCACAAAATTTTGAAAACCTTTGCTCATTAATGAGAACAAATAAGTTTTCTATTATTATTGACGAGTCTACAGATATAAGTTGTACAAAATATTTATGTGTAGTTGTAAGAATATCTAACGATTTTAAGATTCACGATTTTTTTTACAATTTGTTTACACTGGATAAAGCAGATGCTAAAACAATTTATGATATTTTAGTAACTAGTTTTAATGAAAACGATATTGATTATAAAAACAATTTAATAGGTTTTGGTGCTGATGGAGCTGCAGTGATGATGGGAGTGAACTCATCAGTTCGCACTTATTTACAAGCTGAAATCCCAAACTTATTTATAATGAAGTGTATTTGTCACTCCTTTCATCTCTGTGCTTCATATGCATGTTCCAATTTGCCTTTCGAGATTAGAAGTTGTAAATTGCATTCTCGTGCAATACGATGCTTTGAAGGCATACTTTACATAAGCTACAAAAACTGACAACTTACTGTCAAGCAAAACTATTTTGAATATGCTTAATGACCCTGTTCATTATATGTATTTATGTTTTCTGAGTTTTGTGCTACCGTTCTTTACAAAATTAAACATATGTATGCAATCAGAAAAACCTAAAATTCAAGATATGTATAGTGAAGTGACGACAGCCTTAAGTTGCTATGTAAAAAAAAGTTATATTAACAGCACAAATATTAAAAATATTGATTATGTCAACCCAAGAAATCAGCTTTCGTACGGTGAAATGTATTACGGTGTGAAAATAGCCCTATTTTTGCAAAAAGTTTCCGTTGACAAACAAATTGTCCAAAGCTTTCAATGCCGCTGTTTGTCATTCTTAGTTGAAGGTACTAAGCAAATATATTCAAGATTTAACTTTAACAACAGTGTCTTCAATGATATAGAAATTTTGTCCCCAACGAATATTTTAAACAGAAATGTTTCGTCGATTTTCCCACTTATAAAACATTTTCCAAATTTAGTGGCTGAAAGTTGTTATCAGGAGATAGATAATGAGTGGAGAATGCTTGTCAATTCAAATATTAAAGCGAATGACAAAGTAAACGACATTGAAGAATTTTGGAAATATGTTGGTCAAATTAAAGTGGCCGATGATAGCTTGGCATATCCCCTCTTAAATAAATTTGTTTTTGAAATACTTTCACTGCCACATTCGTCAGCCAACACGGAAAGAATATTTTCAAAAGTAACTTTACTAAAAACAAAAACAAGAAACCGACTTGAAGTAGATTCAATTATTGGACTAATTCATTCCAATTACCTCACGAAAAATCAAAGCTGTTTTGATTTCAAAGTCACAAAGCCATTGCTCGATAAATACTTCTGTAAAATTTATAACCAATAATCAATTGATAATTGATAAAATTGAACTTCGATATTTTGTAACCCGATTAAAAAAAGTTTTGGTCATTGATAACGATGCTTACCGTTGTGAAAGAAAATTGACTAATATTGTCAGATAATTGATAGTTTCTTAAATAAAATTGAGTTTAAAAGTACTAAATTTCAATTTTTATCAAATATCAATTGATAATTGACAACCATAATAGGGGTGGTTATGTCATGTATTTATTTATTTATTTATTTTTCTAAGATACTCGCATAATTAAATAATTTAAATGTTTAATAAAATGAAATGGAAACTCATATGTGTATTTTTTTCAAAAATGTTTGTGAATCATTGTTAAAGTGACTATTCTAATCCCAAGCAATCTCATGATTTTTTAGAAATCTCATGATAAAATATCATGAAAAATTATTTTTTGAATCGGCAACACTGGTCCCGATGCGTCTTTACAGCTTCATGTCTTTGACAAGACGAGGTTTACTTCTTTTGCAGGCTTGTGACTAGATGCTTGAGGTACTTTTGGCACGTCTTCTTCTTCTGCCTGTAAAATAAGTTATGCATTCCCATGAATATTGGCCGGAGGACAATTTTAGGCCACGCCCGATTGTAGATAGATGAATCATACTTACATTGGAATCACTTCCGCTGCTGCTGGATGCCGCCGAAGACGTTAACGTAGTTTTCGAACCACAACTAGAACTGAAATATTTCAGTAATGCACCTGGAGACTTCTTCGCATCTGCTTCTTTCTTAGCCTTTTTCTTGTGGTATTCCGCGCCACTTCCTTCAACTCTTTTCATTTCCAAAAACTAGTTCAAAGGTTGAGTGAAGTACTAAGTGTTTAGTTTTAGAAGATTTAACAGTATTTAAACTATAAACAACACAATCGAAATAACTTTCTGTGACGCGGGATGGAGAAAAAACATAAGCTGGCTGAGACTAGAATAACGTTTCCGTCGAATCCTAGTTATCTTATCATATCTCGCATATGACATATCATATGTTTCGGAACGCTCCCTTTCAGTTTCGCGAGAGTTTCAGAACGTTTTGTTTTAGTTTCGCGAGTCGCGCGACAATACGGAATGCACTCTTACGGCCCTACTCACCGTTAACGAATTCACGGAAATCAGCCGTCAACGACGAACCACAGATAGGGTGGCAAATTTCAAATTTACATCATTGTTGCTTGTTGACTTGTCAAACGATCTTTCATGAAACATATGATTTCTACTCTACCCGCATCACCGGCGACATTTTGCCGCCTCCCTAGGCCTGCCACCTGGGGCGGACCGCCCCCCACGCTACACCACTGGGTAACAGAGGCCCAATTGCTGCGAAAGGCGCCGAATCGATAATTCACGGTCATCACTAACATTGGCCGATACAGCTGCGATATTTTCTTCAGTTCACACTCTACGTAAGCGTGTTGGTAATGTCCACCAATGTAAATTTGGTGCGAAATTTAGTCACAATAGCCCGAATAGCCGCCTCAGTAGGTGGATTAAACTGACCATAAAATGGAAAAGAAGAAGCGCGCGATGAACTTTCTTAACAGAGCACGCATTTTGATAATAAAATTCAATAATTTGCAAGCGTTGTTCATTTGTAAGAAGATCTATGATTAAAATATAGACCAAACTGAAGATGTTTGACAGTGACGCAAAAAACGAAACGTGCGTGAGCTGTCAAACCAGTGTTGCCAAAAAGAAAACAGCAAAAAAATCACCCATTATAAGGGTTTTGTAAAACGTGCACTTCGTCTTAGGAGTGAGGAGTTTCAAACCCATTTGTTTTGCTAAACCGAAGTAGCAGCGGCTTCCTAGGGTAATTTTGCGTTGGATCTCCACTAAGGTGTCGTTCGTGTATTTAGTATTAACTCTGAAGTAGATGAGCTCCTCAACTACATGAAAGTTTTTGTTATCAGTCTCGCATGATCTTCACCAGCCATGAAGCACTTTATTACAGAACGTTTGGAACGGGCGATGATGTCGATATTGTCTGCATATAGTGCCTTTCGTGTTAACGCCTGCCCTGCGCACCATCTGCTCTGGAACGAGTTTGAAAAATCACATGATAGCGCATTTCCTTGTCGAAATCCTTGATTTTCTAAGCTATGGTAAAAAAGTTGTTGAATTGATGTTAAATGGTTCCTCTAGTTAAATCAAATAGCTCTTAAACATTTTATTTAATAACAATAAAAATTAAATTAATATTAAAGTAACAAAAAAAATCAATTGATAAAAAAAATAACACACTTTTTAAAATAAGTTAATACTTTCAGTCTATTTAAATAATATATGTACATGCTTATTAAAAAAGTTAAAAAAAAATACAAATATAATTTAAAACAAAACACAAAAAAAAGCAATCACAAACGTTGTAGGCACAATTCAATGTTATGCTCTCTACATTTTTGACACTTTCTGCACGAAGAATTTGCCTTCCGTCTATTCTTGTACGGATAATATACAGTATACAGTAAGTCCATTTTTTTTGGCAAAGGCCGATCTTGTTGTGAGTTCGGGCCGCTTCCAGAAACTAAGTTGCTGATATCATCTCTTAAATATGTCACCAAAGTGCGGATCTCCAGTCTTTTTTTTTTTTATAAATGGTTATGTCAGACTCGTACTCAAGCTTTTCATGAAGTTTTTACGGTTCAAAACCCTTTCACCCTTCTTTGAAATATTATGGGAGTATACGACAAAGGAATTTATGCAAGCTATATTTAACATTCCGTAGAACATAGCCATAGCCATCTGTTTGTTTTCCTGCTACAGGACATGATAAAGCACATCTGGTATCACAAAAATGTATCCACTCCTTCTTTTGTTTGATTATAAAACTATATCATATCAGGCTTTCTAGTGCTTTCATTGATAGCAATTCCTTTTCGAAGGCTTGGGTATGAAACAAGCGTAAGAAGTAAATCGAAACAAAAAATGGAAGCTCCAACAGGCCTCCAGGAATTTCTCGTTTATTGGATAGTACAGTTCCAATCAAAGTCAGATTGTATGGTTCCCGTAATAAGTTTTTAGCCAAGTGGATTGAGGTAAGCCAATTATCGCAGGTTATGTTACAATAGCTACCGTGAACAGGTTTTTGGGAGTTCCTTCACATAGTATTCTCCCAGGGGCAAGCCATTGGTTTTTGTTCCCCTTCCTCTTAAAAGGTCATAGCGTTGATCATGTATTTCGTCCCACTGTCACAAATCATATGAATTTGTACGCCATATTTTTTGTTGGCTTATTGGGTACATATATACATCCTGAAAGGGAAACGGAATTTAAAGCCAAGTAGCTGTTCATCTACCTTCGCGTGGTAGTCACCTTGCCGCGGTGCGGAGGCTTAAGTTTCAAAGATTCATCTGACCTACAGGTTTGGGAAGTCCCAATCCGGTAGTGATTTTGAGGAGTTACGAACTAAGAACTGCCCCCCCTAATCCAGGGTGTTACGTGAACCGTGCCTATTGGATGGTTTGCAGCCAGGGGGTATACCGGCTGTATTCTAACGGTACCTCTTCGACACCAGGTCGAATCGAAGAGTAACCATGACCTTACCATATCATGCGGAGCTCTGATATGGCGGACCTACCCTTCTCTAGCTACTCGTGGGAACAATATGCCAAAAAACAAAAAACAAAAAAACAACTCAAACCACACTAAATTCAACATTCCGCGGGATGTCACCGCGAATGAGTATGCGGATCGCATGGAGTCTAACCTCCGTGGTGACGATTCGAGACCGAACATCAGTCACTTCTTCAAGAGAAAGCCTCATGGGCAAGTGCAAAATCGGGCAGCTAAAGGAGAATCGTCTACAACGAGTCAGGGGAAAATGCCACCCAGGCGAGTTACAGATGATACTCCTGGCACATCTGAAGCTAGCATGAGGAGAATACCTCCCAAGCCGGTGAAGGATGCTGTCAAAGCAATCAGTGATGGGAAAATGACACCATCAAAAGCTGTCTCTGAGTCTACGAAAATGATGCACCCAGAAAAAGAAAGCAGCCGAACCAGAAAAAAGAACGGCCCACTTCCGAAAATGGGCGAGCCAGGTGGCCGGGACGACCCAAATAGGAAAGGACTCAGCGGTGCAGGTGCAAGATGGTACCTCCGGTTCCTCGCCGAGGGCATGTCCCCGCAGGATGCCCGGAAGAAAGTAGACGAGAGAAAGGCGGATGCAAATAAGGAACCTGCACAACGCCAAGAACAGGGTAAGAGGAAGAGCCACCTTATAACTCCTCCCCTAAGGCAAGACGTCAAAAAAGCCAGAACGTCGCCAGCAACCACAGCGGGAACAAGCACCGCTAAAATCGGAGCCGACGTACAACAGCTCTCGTACGCGAGCGCGGCCAGTACATTGAGGATTGCGGTTCTGCCAAGGGAGTACCCTCAGGTCTCCCTCAATGCTGACGAATTGTCGGTATTGGAGGATGCAATTATTGAGGAAGTCTCCCTTGGTTGGACGCATAAACTTAAATTTAATGGCGTGCACTTCAGGGCGGGACTGTTGTTAGTCGACTGCGCTGGGCAAGAGACGGCAGATTGGCTCAAGGAAAAAGCCTCCAAGCTGAGTACTTGGAAGGGCAGCGAATTGATGGCATGTATGGGCGATGACATCCCCAAAATGCACAACATCACGCTGTTTCTGCCAAGAAGCACCGGGCAAGACGACAAAAAATCGCTCGCGCTCATCCAGGCCCAGAATGAGGGAATGATTGTCAATGCATGGAAGATCCTGTCGAGCAAGGTCGAAGGCAAAGGACAGCTCCTGGTAATAAGCATTGACGGTCAGTCAGCGAAGGCCATAAGTAATGCAGGACATCAACTGCATTACAAATTCGGGAAGATCCCCGTTACTGGCCTACGTAAAAACAGTAAGACGAGCTGTATGGAATTAGCAGGTAGAGGAGCCAACACCATCCCTACCACGGCCGTATCCAGTTTGCCTGCCAACACCCCCCTCCCTCCCTCAATAACTCCCACCACATCAACAACCACAACCCAACCCCAATCCAGTTTGCCTACCAACACCCCCCTCCCCCCCTCATCAGCTGCCACCACAACCACAACCCAACCCCAATCCAGCTTGCTTACCAACACCCCCCTTCCCCCCTTATTAGCTTCCACCACAACCACAAACCTACCCTCCCAAACCTCCCAACCCACCCAAACTTCCCAACCCGTCCAATCCTCCCCACCCGTCCAATCCTCCAAACCCGTCCAATCCTCCCAACCTTCACAAACCCATTCAACCTCCTATACTCCAAAACCCTCCCAGACCACCGAACTAACCCACACCGACACCGTAGCAGTCATCCAAAGCCAGGTAGAATCACTGGCAACAAACGAAGCAAGTCGGATGAGCGAAGAGATGGAGGGCATTGACCTCTCTCCTAGCCCATTCGATTTGAACGAGTCGCTTCCCATGGACGAGGAGGATGATCTGCTTGCAGATGAAGGGGCATTTGCCCCTAGCCAATAAAACAATGTCTGGACGCGGGATCAGAACCAGGCTAGCTCAGGTGAATATCCACCACGCTAAGGCAGCATCAGCTGTCATAGCCAGAAAATTCATAGCGGACAACCTAGGGCTAGTTCTGATCCAAGAACCCTGGATTTACGGGGGCCAAGTTAGGGGCCTAACATGTAAGGACTCTAAGTTAATATGGGATACGAGGATTGACTCGCCCAGAGCATGCATAAAGATAAGAAATAACATAAATTTTATATGTCTTTCAGAATTTATGACGCGGGACTTGGTACCAATACAAGCCCAAATCGACATCGAGGGCAACCTCCGCACGATGGTTGTAGCATCAGCCTACTTCGCCGGTGACGACGCCAACATACCACCAGTCGAAGTCAAGAAGCTCGTGGACTACTGCATCAGCAAAGGACTACCACTTATGGTTGGATGTGACGCAAACGCCCACCATACAACGTGGGGTAGTACCGATACAAATCAAAGGGGTGAGTACCTTTTAGACTTTATTATCGAGAAAAATCTAGATATATTTAACGTAGGGAACACACCTACATTTGTAACTAGAGTAAGGAAGGAAGTTCTGGACTTAACGTTTGGAACCCCGAACTTAAGTCGATTAGTTAGAGACTGGAGAGTCTCCAACGAACCTTCTATGTCTGATCATAGAATTATAGTGTTTACTTTAGAAAACCTGTTGACAGAGAACACCTCTGGCAGGAATCCTAAGAAAACAAACTGGAACCTGTACAAAAGCGTCCTAAAGACTAGTCTTGAACGAATAGGTCCACAAGAAACGACTAATAGTAACCTTGAGTTAGAACACTTAGTTAATGAGTTTAGCGGGGCCATAAATGAGGCCTATGAACTCAGTTGTCCCCTTAAACCCATTAAAAGGCAGAAAGATGCTCCATGGTGGAACAACAATCTGTCAAAACTAAGATCCAAGGTAAGAAAGCTCTTCAATAAAGCAAAGAGTACTGGAGAGTGGCATAACTACTCTGCAGAATTGACCAAATATAATGGGGAAATAAGGAGAGCTAAGAGAAATAGTTTTGCAAATTTCTGTGAGGGCATTTCGTCGACACCTGCAGCAGCAAGATTACACAAGGCTCTAGCCAAAGATAACACATTAACCTCTTTGGCACTTCGTTACGCCGATGGTAGCTTCACTGAAAACGAGGAGCAAAGGTCAACCCTACTGCTAAATACTCATTTTCCAGGCAGCTTACCAATAGTAGGAAATATGATAGAGAGAATACCTCTAAGGCCTAACCGGGAAGACTGGAAGATAGCTGCGACTATCTGTTCAGGCAATAGGATTGAATGGGCGTTAAGTACCTTTCAACCTTTCAAATCACCGGGCGTAGATGGCATCTTTCCTGCGCTCCTGCAGAAAGGTAAAGAGGAACTGATGCCCTATCTTATTAGACTGCTTCGAAGTAGTATTGCACTTGGGTACATACCAAGTCTATGGAGAAGAGCAAAGGTAATTTTCATCCCCAAAGTGGGGAAAAAAGATACCACACATCCAAAGTCATTCAGGCCAATAAGCCTAACATCCTTCTTACTGAAAACTTTGGAAAAGGTAATTGATAACTTCATTAGATCGGAAGTATTAGTAAACATGCCCCTAAATCACCGTCAGCATGCTTACAGAGCGGGTAGATCCACAGAAACCGCTCTGTATGAACTAACGAATATAATACAGAGAGCTTTAGATATTAAAGAAACGGCATTATGCGCCTTCCTTGATATTGAGGGGGCCTTCGACAACACCTCTCACGAAGCAGTTCATTCGGCTCTAGAAAGGAAGAGTGTTCCTAGCACTATAGTCAGATGGATAAGTAAAATGCTTAGTACAAGAACGGCGGAAGCATACGCAGGACTAAACGTCCAGAAAGTCATCACAACAAGAGGCTGTCCGCAGGGAGGGGTATTATCACCCTTGCTGTGGAGTCTTGTAGTTGATGAATTACTAGAAAGTCTAACCTCCCAAGGTTACATTATCAGAACACCCTCACATAATTTTATAATAATATTAAACACCCTATGATAATGAAGAAAGATACAAAGTATCTTTCCATATACCAAATGTAGCTCACACAATGATTCATAATTTCATTGACGATATCCGATATTATAAACATAAACTTACCAAATGTAATGCTTACACAATAATTCATAATTTATGATTTCATCTCACAGCGAATGATGAAATCCGATATTATAAACATAAACTGCATATCAGCAATTTTATTAAACAAAGAGCAGCATATGATCTTCAATCATATTGCTGAGTAGACAGTAGACAAATATAAAGTATAAAAGGGTTTCTTCGATCACTTGAAAGATCAGTTCTAATTAGTAATTCCAACGTATAGCTGAAGATTTCCCCCCACCAGTGGTAAGGGATCTGAAGCTCTTAATAAATTTATATTATTAAAAAAAACAATCACTAGTGTTTTATTTAATGGTGGTATTCTCACAAGAGAATACAATATATATTATTTTTTATTTACGAAAGGAACCGTAAACAAAACTGGCGCAGTCGGTAGGATCTCGAAAGATCAATGAATCGTACTTATTAAAGTTTTATTCGGGATTTAAAAAATAATCGTCCGTACTAATTGAAATAGTTAAATATCGGTTAAGTGATATAACCAAAAAGGTATAGGACAATAAATTAATAATATTCAGTGAAAAACATAGTGAATACAGATCCGTGAAGGACAATTTCACGAAATCCCATAGAGGGAATGTTGGACTGAAAAAAAAAAAAAAAAAAAAAATAATATAATATATATTGAATGCAACTAGAGGAAATTAAAACTCAAAAGGGAGCAGAGCACCGCAGAAATACTACACACAAAGTGAAATAAAAAAAATATATATTCGAGTGAAAATCGAATTTCGAACTAAAATCGAAAAAATACTAATTAGTAGCTCACTCCAACTAAAATGGAGAATTAATTAAAAACAAAACTGGGACAGAAGAAAAAGTTTAAACAAAAATATATGTATATAACCTAAATTGAAAAAGTGAAAGAAGGAAGAACAACTTTACGAGGCAGAACTATCCAAGTCGAAAGCCCCAACGTGTAAAAAGAAGGAAGAACAACTTTACGTGGCAAAAATAATAATCCAAGTCGAAAGCCCCAACGAGATCGAATAATTAAATGAGGAAATATAATCCATATAGGATTCCACCAGCATTAAAACCCGACGAAAAGGAAATCAAATCAACAGATCCAGTAGCAGCAGATCAACAAAACAGTGAACCAGTATTAAGAGTAGAAAATCAGGTAAAAATGGCTTCAATCAACCTTGACCCCCTAAAATTATTAAAAAATTTACCAACCTATAATGGGAAGAATTGTAATTTAATTATATTTATTAAAAAAGCAGAATTTGTAATAAATTCATGTAGTTTGTATAACGAAGGTTCACAAGAATTTATAGTGAGTGAAATAAAATCAAAAATAACAGATTTCGCCCTAGAGGTAGTATTAAGGAGTGGCGACCCTAATAATTGGCAAGACATAAAAAATATTCTAGTAAAGAATTTTGGTGAGAAAGAATCTTTTCTAAAATTAAAAGAACTAGCAGATAAAGTTTATTCAAAAAACATTTCTCAACTATATAATACATTCTCAGAAATCCTCTGTAGACTAAATAATAAATATTATTTATCTGAAAATAAACCGGAAGAATACAATCCTTTCAATAATGAAGCGTCATTATTATCTAAATTTTGTGAAAGAATACCCCCGAACGCAAGTTCAATAATAATCAATCATAGCATAACAACCCTTAGCGAAGCATTCTATAAATTAGAATCTTGTCATTGGACAAAAGAAGATATTCATAATAGGAACGATAGAAACATTAAAAATAATGAGTACAAAAATAATTTTAATAACAATAATAATTTTAATAATAATTATAAACCTAATAATTTTAATCCAAACTATAGAAACGATAGAAATTACAAAAATGATTTCAAAAATTTTAATTATAGGAATAATAACAAGAGAAATTTTAATAACAATGGTAAACACTTTAATAGAAATCAAAATCAAAACGAACAGTATTATAGGCAACCGAACAGAAGTGGTAATTTTTCCAATCAAAATCATAATACATTTGTTACGCAAAGAAATATTCCAGAACCAATGGAAGTGGATCATTTAACCCAAAATACATCAAATTTTCAAATACATGCCTCAGCAGACCATTACCCTGCATAGATGTCCATATTTTAAATAAAAAGCTTAAATTATTAGTAGACACAGGAGCTGCAACTTCTATTTTGAAAGAAAATATATTTCCAAAACATTTTGAAACTAAACTAGATAAACCACATACCATTAAAACATTATTTAGAGATAATTTAATACGTACAAAAATAATTTTGCCATTACCAAGTGAATTTAATAAAAAAGAATCGACCATGGAATTTTTAATTACTCCAATTACGAATAGTACATTCGACGGAATTTTAGGAAACAATATACTTATACCATTACAAGCCGAATTATCATACTATACTCATACTGTGAAAATTAATAATATAGAAATACCATTACTATCAAAACCCAAGGATGATTATCCTCTAGAAAATTATATTCTAGAGTTATCAAATACACAAATAAACTTATGTAGAATTGATGAAAATGAAAATTTAATAAATAAATTAATTAAACCTTATATGAACGCGGAAGAAAAGAAAGCACTAATTCAAATACTCAAGAATAATAAGAAATTATTTTATAAGGAAGGAGATATTTTAACTAATGTTAAAGAAGTTACTCATAAAATTGAAACGAAAAATAATAAACCAATATATACACGATTGTATAGATACCCAGAAATACACAAAAATGAAGTAGAAAACCAAATAATTGAAATGTTAGATCAAGGTATAATAAAAGAAAGTAGTAGCCCATATAATGCACCTATCTGGGTTGTACCCAAAAAGATAGATAGTTCAGGAATCAAGAAATGGCGTATTGTCATAGATTATAGAAAACTTAACGAAATAACCGTGGAAGACAAGTTTCCTATTCCAAATATTGACGAAATATTCAGTAAATTGGGGAGAGCCCAATATTTTACTACTCTTGACTTAGCGAAAGGCTTTCATCAGATATTGGTGAACCCTGAAGACAGGCATAAAACTGCTTTTTCAACAGCTAATAATCATTACGAATTTAATCGGATGCCATTCGGATTAAAAAATGCCCCCGCTACTTTTCAGCGAATGATAAATCACGTATTAGAAGGACTTGTAGGAAAAATATGTGTTGTCTATTTAGACGACATCCTTATATTTAGCACATCATTAGAAGAACATATTTCTTCAATAAATAAAGTATTTCAGAAACTCAAGGAAAATAATTTAAAAATACAAATAGATAAATGCAAATTTTTTAGCAAAGAAACAGAATACTTAGGTCATGTTATTACTACAAATGGAATAAAGCCAAATCCAGATAAAATAAAAGCTATCGAAAAAATACCCATTCCATGCACAACTAAACAAATAAAATCGTTTTTAGGACTAACAGGTTATTATAGGAAATTTATAAGAGATTATTCAAAGGTAGCAGTGCCTATGACAAAATACCTGAAAAAAGGAATAAAGATAAATATTAAAGACCCAGAATATATTACGGCTTTTGAAGAACTGAAATTACTCATATCTAGTGACCCTGTTTTAAAATATCCTGATTACACTAAAGAATTCGTGTTAACAACAGATGCATCAAATTATGCAATTGGGTCTGTCCTTTCACAATCAAATCATCCATTATGCTATGCATCTCGAACCCTTAACGAGCATGAACGTAGATATAGCACTATTGAGAAGGAATTATTAAGTATTGTATGGTCAGTAAAATATTTTCGATCATATCTCTACGGTCGCAAATTTAAAATACGAACCGATCACAGACCTTTAATTTGGTTAAGTAACCTAAAAGAACCAAATTCAAAACTCCAGAGATGGAAAATAAGTTTAAATGAATATGACTTTGATATCGAATATTTAAAAGGAAAAGAAAATCGTGTAGCAGATTACCTTAGTCGACTTGAAATCAATGCAATCAATGCAAATGAAGATACATCGTTAGCCACAAATCATAGTGGTATAGAAGAAAGAAATGATCATATAGGAATTTCAGAATTACCTACAAATATGTTTAAGCATCAAATAGAAGTTATAGAGTCAGAAGATGAAAATAAAAATATAAAATGTATATACCAAGGTGTAAGAAGACTAACTATTAAATCAAAAGATGTAGGCGATTATTTTACTGAAGCATTAAGGGAATTTTTACCCGATCACGGAAAAGTGGCATTATATTGTCCAAGTGATAATTTATTTTGCAAAATTCAGGAAAAATATGTTGAGCTTTACAGCAATCAAAGTAAACTGATATTACTAAGATGCATTACGCTTTTAAAAGATTTAAGTAATACAAATGATGCGTTGAATCTCATTGAAAAGATTCATGAACAATATAATCACCGAGGAATACAAGAAACATATCTTGAAATTAAAAATGAATTCTATTTTCCAAAATTAAGGGAATTAATAAGAAGATACATAAACAATTGTACTGTATGTCAAACAGCGAAACATGATAGAAATCCAGAGAAAATAAAATTTGAAATAAGTAAAACTACACTTAAGCCAAATGAGCTTATACACATGGATATATATATTCCAAGTAAAGATATTTACTTTTTGACAATTATTGACAAATTTACTAAACATTTGACAGCTTTTCCCATAGCTAGTAGAAACGCTCACAAAATAATTGAGCAACTTAAACTTAGAAACTCTATACTAGGCAAACCTGAAGAAATCGTATGCGACAATGAATTTAATAGCCTAGCATTTAAAGAATATTGTAACGAAGAAGGAATTAAGATAAAACTTGTAACTCCAAATCATAAGACAGGAAACTCAGATGTAGAAAGAGTGCATGGTACACTCAATGAACATATAAGAATATATAATGTACAAGAAAAGAAAAAGAACGTATTAAATTTAAAAGAGAAAGTAATAAAAGCAGTTCGTATATATAACTGTACAATCCATTCAACGACATTAAGAAAGCCTATAGATTTTATTCAAAACAAAATTAAGGTAGAAGAGTTAGAAGAAATAGGACGAAAGATTCATAAAGTTAAAGAAGATAATATTAATAAAAGAAATAAAAATAAAATAGATTTTGTTGAACCAGATTTAAATAAAGATTTATACGTAAAAGCAGACGTAGTTAGAACAGCAAAGAAGATAGCTGCAAAATATAAGAAAACAAAAGTAGAAAAAATAAATAACAAATATTATGCTAATCAGAAAAAAATACATAAAAGCTTTTTCAAAAGAAAATATAAATATCAAAATAGCGATAAATAATTTAATCTCTTTACAGGCAATATGAAAGCCATAAATATTTATTTATTCTTCATCATAACCATGGTAAAATCAGAGTTCTTATTACAAGAAATTCGTAACCAAGCAGGATATATTATAATCAAACAAGAGCCAATTGAATTGATTGAAAGATATGACAAAATACTTCACATTATTAATTTAGAAACTTATAACGAAATAATTAAACACATTGAATTTTCTATAGAAACAGGCTATAATAATTTTAATGACTTAAGATTAAAAAGACTAATGACAGAAGCATTAGGAGATACAAAATCAAAATTACATAGTATACTTCCTTATTCTAGACAAAAGAGAGGAATAATAAACATAGGAGGTAGTGCACTCCATTTTCTTTTTGGAGTTATGGATAATGATGAAAGATTAGAAATTGAGAATCATTTGAAAATAATAGAAGAAAACAATAAAAATGCTATAACAGAATTAAACAAACAGATAGGGATTAATACACAATTCCAAACAGAATTAGAAACTATGGCAGACAGAATAAACAAACATCAATACGTGCTTAGAAATTTCATTAATTCAACAGAAGTAAAACAAGAAAATTTAGCTAAAAGTATATTATCTTTACAAATAAATACCGATATAATGTTGTTAAACAATGAAGTTGAGAAATTACAAGACAATATAGTCTTTTCAAGATTAGGAATTCTAGGAAGAAATATTCTTACAAAAGAAGAAAATAAAAGATTTAATATATCCGTACAAAAACTAGAACATATAGAAAGTAGTTTAGTAACTAGAAATAACAATTTAGTTTTTTATTTTAAAAATACCAGTATTTACATATAAATATGAAACCATAATTATTTTACCTGTTCCAAATGAACAAGGACTAGAAATCGAAATATCAAAGTATAATTATATAATTTATAACAAAACATTGTATGAAAATAATGCAATTAAATATGTTAAACATTTAAGAAAAAGTCCAATATGTATACAAAATTTATATGAAACAAAATACGAAAATTGTAAGATTAGATCTAATAAAGATCAAGAATTAATAGAAATAGAAGATGGCCTTATATTAACAAAAAATTTAGTAGAAACAAGTCTAAATGACTATTGTAATAATATTGAATATAAAATTACTAAAAATAACCCAATACATTTTAAAGATTGCAATATCAAAATAAATGCAACTTTGTATTCAAATCAAAAAGAAACTTTCAAGCAAAATATTGTAATTCCATTATATAATACACTAAACTTCACAAAAATAAATGTTACTTTAGAAAATATACATATAAATCAAATCGAAAATTTAAAAGAATTACAAGAATTAAAATATCAGAACAATGTAAAACATATTATATCATATACAAGTATAACAATCATAATTGTTGTAATTGCAATATTATTATTATATTGTAAGTGTAAAGAAACCCAAAAAATTAAAATTGAAAATAGAATTATAGATACTCAGGAGAGCATCAAACTTAAGGAGGGAGGGGTTACATTATCAGAACACCCTCACATAATTTTATAATAATATTAAACACCCTATGATAATGAAGAAAGATACAAAGTATCTTTCCATATACCAAATGTAGCTCACACAATGATTCATAATTTCATTGACGATATCCGATATTATAAACATAAACTTACCAAATGTAATGCTTACACAATAATTCATAATTTATGATTTCATCTCACAGCGAATGATGAAATCCGATATTATAAACATAAACTGCATATCAGCAATTTTATTAAACAAAGAGCAGCATATGATCTTCAATCATATTGCTGAGTAGACAGTAGACAAATATAAAGTATAAAAGGGTTTCTTCGATCACTTGAAAGATCAGTTCTAATTAGTAATTCCAACGTATAGCTGAAGATTTCCCCCCACCAGTGGTAAGGGATCTGAAGCTCTTAATAAATTTATATTATTAAAAAAAACAATCACTAGTGTTTTATTTAATGGTGGTATTCTCACAAGAGAATACAATATATATTATTTTTTATTTACGAAAGGAACCGTAAACAAAACTCCAAGGGATTCGATGTATTGGCTTTGCTGATGACATCGTTATAACGGCACTGGGGAAATACGAAGAAACTCTCTGTGATATAGTCCAGAGAGGACTGTCTATAACCAAGAAATGGTGTATATCTGTAGGACTTAACATCAACCCTACCAAAACAACGATAGTACCATTTACCAGTAAAAGACTTTTACCTCGCATGAAACCCATTCGGTTGGCGGGAGATGTAATCGACACCCAGAGGGAGGTCAAATATTTAGGAGTTACACTAGATAGCAAACTCCTCTGGAACAAGCATGTCGAAATAACTGTCGGGAAAGCCACAAAGGCCCTCATGATATGCAAGAGACTTGCAGGTAAATCATGGGGCTGCAAACCAAACATCATAAGATGGATGTACACCATGATGGTAAGACCCATCATTACCTATGGGGCAATTGCATGGCATAAAAGAACCGAACTAAACACAACTAGGAAATCACTAGACAAATTGCAAAGGCTTGCATGTATATGCATAACAGGAGCAATGAGAACATGCCCTACAGCAGCGATGGAAACCATCCTTCATCTGACGCCACTACATGTGGTCATTGAAAATGCTGCTAAGGGAGCCATAATGAGATTTGCCAAGGAGGGTACTGGGATGGGTAAGATTATTGGAAACAGGGAAAAAGATTCGATAATCCGGTCCTCAGTAACAAACCTCATTGACATCCCAAGAGATGGTATGATCAAAAGATATAACTTCGAAAAACATTTCAAAACGGAGTTAAGTTGCAAAAAAGACTGGATAGGCGAAACAATAAACTATAGTCTTAAAGAAAATACCATCAAATGGTACACAGATGGATCGAGGACGGCTGAAGGGACTGGTGCTGGAGTTTTTGGGCCTAGAACTAAACTCTCCTTACCGATGGGACAGTCCACAAGCATATTCCAGGCAGAAGTAAATGCCATAGGCATATGTGCTGGAAGAAACCTCGATAGAAAATATAAAAACCAAAACATTGCCATCATGTCAGACAGTCAGGCTGCACTAAAAGCACTAAGCTCCTACACCATAAGCTCCAAACTTGTTTGGGAATGCGTGATTAAGCTTAATAAACTGGGCATGAATAACACTGTCACGCTTCATTGGGTACCAGGCCACGTTGGTGTCCAGGGCAATGAAGTGGCAGACTCCTTAGCAAAAATAGGTGCATCGACACCCCTTACAGGGCCAGAGCCCTACTGCGGAATAGGAGAAAACGTGATCAAAAACAAAATCAAAACAGAAGAGGAGACAAAAAGATCAAAGATCTGGAAAGAACTCCCTAAGCTAAGACAGGCAAAACTATTACTCGGGGACTACAACCGAGAGCGTTTTCTAAACTGCATTAGCTTAAGTAGGAACAACCTCAGGAAAATCACGGGGCTTCTCACAGGCCACTGTAGGTTGAGAAGACACCTCAACATCCTTGGCTTAGTGAGCAACGCGACCTGCAGATTCTGCAACACTCACGAAGAGACACCCGACCACATACTGGGGAAATGTGATGCACTCGTGCATCAAAGGCACAGGTATCTGGGCAAGCACCACATAAAGGAGAGTGAATTATCATCCCTTAAAATACTCCAAATACTTCGATTCCTCAGAGGAGCAGATTTGGAGGAAGAACTGTAGTAATGAGCCAACCTCATCCAGTTCTAGATGGGGGACACAATAGATCTTTAGGTCGCAGTGTTTTTATACCCCAATTTTTCATTCATTCATTCATTCAGCTGTTCATCTATTGTAAGGTGTGAACCGGGTGTATAATTATTTATGCATTGCCGAATGAACAAATCCCTTATTTTTCGGATAGGAACAAACACATCCTCTTCCGTTAGTGATGGTCGCAATGTTTTGTCATCCGTCCTGAGACATCTTATCAAAAAATCAAATTGATCTCGGCTCATAATTGAAACGTTAATCATTGAGGAAGATGTATGTGATAAGTGGTTATCTTTCCTCATCGCTGTCAAAACCGAAATTCCAATCATTGCTTGAATTTTAATGTTTTACTTAACATTACTCTAGGCTCAAATTGTCACTATTCAGCTCGGTGGATTTTTTTACTAGCTCCAAAAAACCAAGATTTTTGATTAAAGTCCGCTTGGCTAAGATCTGTGTCAATCGTTCATTTTGGAAGATCGAATCAATCAATTATTGATTAGTTAAGAGATTCCATCTTTTCAATCAATCCTTTTTTTTTAAAAATCAATAACTTCAAAAGATGTGAACGATTATTTTTTGAAATTATTTCCTTAAATTTATATTATTAAATACTTAATTTTGAAATCCCAATGTTATGTATCTATAAGTTTGTTTGCATAAATTCAACTTTTCTAGAAATCAGACTGCAATTTTTTGCATTTTAAAATTTGTATTTCATTAAATTCATGTTTATTAAGAGCAAATACGTGCGATCAAGTTGTGCTTTTTTCGATTGAGGAAACAGTTAATTTAACATTTAAACTTACAAATCTTAAGCAAGGTAAAAGCTAAAAGTTAAGCTATTGAATATTTATTACCGAAGTTACATTGTCGTCATAGGGTAGGTTTAAGTTATGAAGTTCCAAGCTTGAATTTTAAAACTTCGAAACTTACAAATCTTAACCCATTAAAGGCCAAGAACCTTAAAAATAGAGATAAATAAAAAATCTTTGAAATGCTGTTTATTGACGTTTATATTTGCACAAAAATACAATTTAAAAAAAAAAAACTTTTCAAGTTTGGTAACTGGTCAGATATGGATACATTCTCTTAATAATTATGACAAATTTTAAAGCATTCTTTTTCGATGCAAAGAGTGGTTTGACACCGTTCACAAATCCATCAAACTCTGCTGTGACAAATGTGGCACCGTAGTTGATTACTTATTTTTTGGAGAAAATGTTCTCCGTTGCTGCGAACAACACTTTCTATAGTACATTTGGCTTATTTGGGGCTTTTTTGACGACTCTGATCCGACTATGGTCCTAACAAATGAAAGGAGATTCCGGTTTTCTTTGTTTTTCAGACAATGGAGCTACCAAGCATTCACCGCCATTGAGTTTAGCATGTGTGTGAAAAATGGCCACCACCATTTTTAACCCTTTATTTTTATGCGGTAGTTGTTCACAAATTGGTCATGAAGGTCGACACCACCCATGCCTTTGTTGTATGCAACTAGAGGCTTTGGCTGAGGAATGACAACTTTTTCTTTTTCTGTTGATGGCCATCTCTTGACTTTTCCTAGTGGTTTCAAGTTGTCGTAGTTTGATGTAACGGTTACAACACAACGAGCGAACAAGATATTATTGTTTTTGCCAAATTTGTGATGAAAGTAACCAAAATTTGCTTTTATTACCGTTTTCAAGGATTTTAGTGGACATTTTTTCGTTCTATTGTCCCGAATCGTACCTGTTGCACGAAATCCTTTTCTACGTAAAGTTCATGGCTGGTCATGACCTCGTCTGTTTGGATATCAACAACTGGTAGAATAACCACTAAATCTATCCCATTTCCATCATCTGGCATATCTTCAACAGACGAGGTCATGACCAGCCATGAACTTTGTTGCACGAAATCCTTTTCTACGTAAAGCTCATGGCTGGTCATGACCTCGTCTGTTTGGATATCAACAACTGGTAGAATAACCACTATATCTATTCCATTTCCATCATCTGGAATATCTTCAACAGACGAGGTCATGACCAGCCATGAACTTTGTTGCACGAAATCCTTTTCTACGTAAAGTTCATGGCTGGTCATGTCATGTTTGGATATCAACAACTGGTAGAATAACCACTATATCTATTCCATTTCCATCATCTGGAATATCTTCAACAGACGAGGTCATGACCAGCCATGAACTTTGTTACACGAAATCCTTTTCTACGTAAAGTTCATGGCTGGTCATGACCTCGTCTGTTTGGATATCAACAACTGGTAGAATAACCACTATATCTATTCCATTTCCATCATCTGGAATATCTTCAACAGCCAAATTGTAGAGGTTGGGAAAACGCCTGCCATAAAAGCTACCGCAGTTTATAGTTCAAAAAGACATTTCTCTGCAAATCCAGTGAGAAAAAAATTAAGCATGGTTTTGGCCAGTGTACTCAATTGAGTACACCACTTTTATTCACGACTTTCCATGCAGAAGAAAAAAATGTTTGTTTGTAATTTATGCGCAATTTTTTTTCTAGATACAAAATCTAAAGAATAGAATCCATTATTCAAATGTTAATCAAAAGTTTAAAAACAGTTTTTACTTTCGCAGTCACTAAATTGCTTCAAACAAGAAATGCTCGACACAAAAGTTCATGAAAAAACTTGAAAATGCTTTTCAATCTCGACAAATTCACTGCCAGTATCAAAACACATGTCAATTATTGCTTTCCAATCGAAAGAAATGAAAATCAAAGCCCACTTAAAAAAAAAAAGTTGAAATTTAACAAATTACTGTACTCAATTGAGTACAGTGGCAGGTAATGGGTTAAGCAAGGTAAAAGCTAAAAGTTAAGCTATTGAATATTTATTAACGAAGTTACATTGTCCTCATAGCAGTAGTGTAGCGTAGGGGGGGGGGGGTGCGGCCCGCCCCGGGCGGCAAAAGGCCGGGGGCGGCAAAATGTCGCCGGTGAAGCGCTTAGAGTAGAGATCATTTATGTTTCATGACAGAATGTTTGACAAGTCAACAAACAACAATGACGTACATTTGAAATTTGTCACCCTGCCTGTGATTCGTCGTTGACGCTCTCGGCTGATTTCCGTGAATTCATAAACCGTGAGTAAGGCCGTAAAAGTGCATTCCGTTATTGTCGCGCGACTTACGAAACTAAAACGGAACGTTCCAAAACTCTCGCGAAACTGAAAGGGAGTGTTCCGAAACATATGTGTGCGAGACCGCTGGTGGGGGCGCTGCAAACGGGCAGACTTTTGACCACGTACATATATATAGGTATAAAGTATGTACAGTAGGTAACCGCCAGCGCCACCAGCGCAGCGGTCTCACATAACATATGTTTCGGAACGCTCTCTTTCAGTTTCGCGAGAGTTTCGGAACGTTCCGTTTTAGTTTCGGGAGTCGCGCGATTATAACGGAATGCACTCTTACGGCCTTACTCGCCTTTCAAGTAATCCTTGTATTGTTTCTGTTGCAAGCTGTTTGGCAATTCCGGCTCGAACTTCGCATCTGAAGAAGGATGCAACAAATGGTGGAAGCTAAATCCAAGAATCGGAGACCATGAGAACAGCCTGGACCGTGAGCAGAGCTTCTTGAAATGGATGGAGTTGGAAGTTCGCCTGAACCGTAAAGCAGCCATCGATCAGAAACAACAAGAAGTTTTCGAGAGTGCGGAGAAGAAGTAAAGGGATGTATTGTACCGGTTGTGGAATATTATCCAGTTCTTAGCCAAACAGAATCTGGCCTTCAGAGTACATCGAGGAGATAGTTGCAACCGCGGGAATTTTCTGGAGTTAGTGCACATTCTAGCTAAATATGAGCCCCTTCTAATGGAACATCTGAAAAAGATAAAGCTGAGAGTATAAGAGTCCCAGTTTCGTTTCGATCTCCAGAAACCCAGAATGAATTGATAAACTTACTGAGACAGTAAGTTCGATCCACCATCATCCGTCGCATTCAAGAAGCTAAATATCATTGCGTAATCTTCGACATCAGACATATCCCACAAAGACCAAATGAGCCAGGTTCTGCGATACGTACATATCGAAGGAGAAAAGGTCCCCGTGGTAGATTCTTTCATCGACTTCTTCGTACCAAAAGGAAAAAATGCAGGAGATCTCAGCAACGATATAATCGCGAAGATAACATCAGACGGACTGGACATTCAGAACTTGAGAGGACAGGCTTATGACAACCCTGCCACAATGTCCGGGATCCACAATGGAGTTCAAGCCCGGATTAAAGTACTGAATCCGAAAGCTACATTCGTTACATGCACAAACCACTCACTCAACTTGGCTGGGTTACACGCTGCTTCTGAATCAGTGAACTCCGTGACGTTTTTTTGGACTCTGGAGGAGCTATTTTCCTTCTTTTCTGCATCAATTGCTCCGTAGAACGCTTTGATTGCCGTCACAGGTTAAGCAGTGAAACGAGTCACTGAAACGCGCTAAAGCGCTAGAAATAAAAATGAGGAAGTTCTAGAGGTACTGGAAGAATTGACGGATTCATCTCAAACTTCCGAAACAAAATCGGGAGCCCGTCTTCTTCTGACAGCCATGCAGTCATTCAACTTCCTCACTTTTCTAAGCTTTTGGGCTGCAGTGCTACCTGAAGTAGATGACGCACAGATTTACCTGCAGCAACGGGGACTAAGTGTGGATAAGTGTGTTAAGAAACTCTGCGCTTTAAAAGCTCTCCTAGTGGAGAACAGAGACCGTTTCGTCCAAGTCGCAATCGACTTTGCTAAGACTCTCAGCGAAAAACTCGGAAAACTCGGAATCGAACTCAAAACGAGAAGAACGCATGCATGGCAAAGAATCCGCAGATGCAGTCTTGTCTCACGAGCATGAACTCCGTCGAGAGGTGTTCGCATCATTTGAGAAGATTATTCAAGAAATGACTCGATTCCAGCAAGTTCAAGAAATAGCGGACAAGTTCGGATTACGAGTACGAGTGTGATCTTTCCCATGTATTAGAAGAAATTTTTTGAAGTTGAAGCTATTAAAAAATTATCTCAGATCCACTATGAGCTCCACTAGACTATCAAACTTGAATATATTGTCGATTGAACAAGTATTGGCTGCAAATATTGATTTTGACAAAGTTATTTCTGACTCCGCTACTCGAAAGGCCCGTAGAATCCGTTTGTGAAACCGCTGATCCTATTTTACCTTCAATAAAAGATACTTCATTGCCTGTGAAATGATGTCTCGAAATTTAATTTTAATTAAGTATTGAATGGGGGCGGCAAAATGGGTCTCCCGTCCCAGGCGCCGAGATGGCACGCTACGCCACTGCCTCATAAGGTAGGTTTAAGTTATGAAGTTCCAAGCTTGACTCTTAAAGAACATTTCTTTTTAAATTAGGAAAGAATAATGTTGATAGAAATGAATTAAAAACGCAATATGGATGCATTTTTCCTTATCAAAGGGAAAACATTCTTCATCCAAAAACCGATCCGCACAAGTCACAACAGTTCAAACATAGCACAAACTCTTTCAGGACAAAATAATACCACTTCTGACTTAAGTGCTATTGAAATCCGTCTTACTTCAACCACCGCATCCACAGATTTTATCAATCAAAATTTTAAGCCAAAACAAAGACAATAAACCATTTCCCTTTTATTACAAGACCGATTTTCGTTATTATCCTTTTTCAATGGTGGAGGACAGAGGCAATTTAAGGAATTTGTGCGTAGAATATTCGCCCCAGTTATGAGGAAAAAACTCCCAGAAAAACGGTCTATAATTCCTTGATTCCAAGGCTATTCAATGAATCATAGCTAAAGTTCAGAAAAAGTTGGCACGCTAGAAAGTGTATGCGTAACAACAGACGGCTTGACCTCAATAACCAAGGAAAGTTATAATATCGTCGCTTTTCCGGCAGAGTGGCATAAGTCGAAATTTGTCGTTTTTTAGTTTTGAACACAGAACTGAGCTGAAAAACAAACACAATTTTTCTGTGTAATCGGCGTTAACCTACTTCTTCTAGTTTCCGAGTTATGAAAAAGCGCCGCTCTCAATGTTCAAAAACATCCCTCTCATTTTCTACGTATAAATACGGCATAAATCAATTTTTGTTTTTTTTTTTTTTTAATATTTCGTTTTTTATAAAACTTAACAAACGAAAAATGCAATTTTTTCACGTATTCAACATTTGAGTTTTGTTTTTTATGAACAACGAAATTTTTTTTGTTCAGTATGAAAAAAACTTTAAAATGCTCTCCTGAAAATTTGCAAATTTCGACTTATGCCACTCTGCCGGAAAAGCGACGATATGTAAGATGAAAATGAAACTTTAATGTTAAAGTCCAGCCTTTTAGGATAAATACCCATACAATTATTAATTTGTAATATTTGTTGGTTGAGATTTAGTAATTGAAGTCACTTGACTTACTTATCAAAGGACATGGTAGTGCCCAGCCAAGTTCTGGCACTACACCCTTTTTACAGGAACAAACTCAGGCGATTTTTGACTCCCTTATCTTCAGTACCAATGAAGTCAGAAACTTAAAATTCCGAATATTTGCTAAGCTAGTCAGGCACAGGCGGCTCACGAAATTTCAATTTTCTAGCATAAGCGGTTTCTGAGATATAAGGTCTCAAAAATCACAAAAACCGTAACTGACTCACTGACTGACTGACAGATCATCAAAATTATGGAGCACTTCCCGACATCGTAGAGTCTTGAATTTTGCACTTGTCATGCAAGCAGAGGAAAAAATCGAAAATTTGAAGTCTTGTCATGCAAGCAGAGGAAAAAATCGAAAATTTGAAGTTTTCCTTTCAGGGGGCGTGGTATCCGCGCACTTTTCCCGAATATTGGTGTTGATTGATTGGAACACTTCCGACAGCTGTAAAACAATGAAATTTGGTGAACCGGTAGGGCTTGAATTGCAGATAAAAGACCAAAAATAAGCACCAAGGTTTTGCTTTTTAGGGGCGTGGTATCCGCCCACTTTATCCGGATTGGTATTGGTTGAAAGGAGCACTTTCGACTCCTGTAAAACGATGAAATTTGGTAAAGTAGCAGGGCTTAAATTGCATACAAAGAAAAAAATATAAAATTTTAGGTTTTCCATTTAGGGCGTGGTATCCGCCTACTTCCATAGAACAGATGTAAATTATATGGCACACTTACGATTGCAGTAGAACAATGAAATTCGGTAGTGCTCAAATTGCATATAAAGGACCAAACATAAAAATTGAGGTTTTCCATTCAAGGGGCGTGGTATCCGCCCACTTTCTGAGAAAATGTTTAATTTATATGGAGCACTTCCGATTGCTGTAGAATGATGAAGTTTGGTGGAAGGGTATAGCTTAATGTACATTCAAAGCGAAAAATAGACAATCTAAGATTTTTCATTCGAAGTGTCTTTTTATTGTCATTTTGAAACTATACATGCATTTTGAAAATTCATGACTTTTCTTAGAACGAGAGTGCTCGATTTGGTACTCTTTGTTATGTTTATGTTAACAAGAATGAAAAAAGAAAGCAGTTGCATACCTGAAAAAATTATGAATTTACATAAAAAAAAACTATTAACTGTGATGTGAATTTACAATAAAACCACTAATTAAGCTATTAATTGGTGGGCTACCTTCATTTAAAAAAAAGAGTTACAATTGCAACGAAAATATCATCACATCCTTAACAATTATTGCTTTTTTATGACTTTGAGCGGATGTAGGTACTAGTATTTATAATTAAGGTAGATACGTTAGCGTTAGGTATCTTGCCAGGACAAGAAGTAAGTAATCATTAAATAATAAAATTTCTCTATTACATTGTAGCTGTTTCAATATTATTATACTTTAAATATTCGGTATTAAACCTTCATGAAGTAAGAACTTGGCGTACTTTTAGATCTCAGTACTTTTCACGGCTGACTTGTTAGACAAAGGTTTCTTATAGAAGAACTTGGCTCTTTTTTTAACATTTATGTTTTTGGTCTGATACACTTAACTTGGTTGTCGGTGATGGAATTTATTTGATTGATGTTCAGCTTGGGGGAAAAAATATCGTTTGAAAAGAAGTTCGAGAACCACTGTCAAGTTGGGGAGTATTCAAAAATACTAAATCTGAACAAAATGTTGATGTACGAGTGTCACATTGAGCTACGTTTTTTAATCCAAGATTTAATATTTGGATTCTCTAATGCAAGCAGCTATGAACGGCGCTTAAATTATTTGAAATCAAAAACCTGGCATCCAACTTCAACATAAACGTGACAGTAGAAGCACTTGGTGACTTATGCTATCATATGCAGCTTTGAAGTCGATGAAAAGATGGTCTGTCTCGTCTTGAAATTCGTTGGTCTTTCCCAGGATTTGCCTCAATATGAAGATTTGCTCTATCGCTGATACTTGCCGATCATATTATTGCAGAAAGGTTTAGGACGCTCACATTATACGGTGGATAGGATTATGTGGGCAACGTTAAGCAGGGATATGCCTCTGTAGTTTTTGCAGGACATAGGATCACCTTTTGTTGTAGATTGAGCATATGGAGCTATTTGACCAGTCGTCGGGCATACTTTCCCTCTCCAAGACTTTGCTGATGAACTAATACATGCACCTTATCAGGACATCTCCTCGATACTTGAAGAGTTCCGCAGGTAGGCCATCCGAGCCGGCGGATTTGTTGTTCTTAAGCTTGGGGATAGCTTTTTTAAACTCTTCAGTACTGTTAACTGGGACTGGATCTTCATTGACTGGTCTTCTTCTTCTTTCTGCTTCTGTGACTTGCTCTATATAATTCCCATTAAGCAGCTGCTGGAATTGTTGCTCAAACACGTCTACAATTCCCTGTGCTTCGGTGACTAGGTTCCCTTATTTATCACCGTATTCCGAGCTGCAGCAAAGTCGATTAGCCGGAAGCCGTTATATGTTGTCGTTTCGTGGAGGCTGTGCTTTTCAACTAATCCTCCAAAGATATTTTCCTTCCAGACTTTAGCATTGAAGTTTCCGAGCACGACTTTGACATCGTACTCCGCACAGGCTCCGTATGCTCCTTCCAGGAGGTCATAAAAACTCTTCATTGTTTGACTCCTCAGCTTCATTGGTAGGAGCGTGTGCACATATTAGACTGATGTTTTGAAAGGTAGCTTTAAATTGATGACTTTCGATCTGAGTCGATTTCTCACAACGAATCCGCATGCTATCATGTGCAATCTTTGATGACAGCTGTAATAAATGTCGCAATAGTTTCTTTTCGTTTTTCCTAATTATATCTATCGTGCCTCCTGGATCGCGGTAATGTCTGTACCTTGTACCGCGAGATAACAGATTCAAGTTTTTGAGTAACCCCTGGCGTATATGTTGTGTCCTTACATTCTAGGTGCATACTCGTAAATCGTAGTTCATTTTCATTTCGGGTCCGGTTGCCATTTGAGAGAGCTCCATATCCAAAACTGTTCGCGTCTGTCTCATAACAATAGGTATTCTTTTAACTGTGGTCGGGTCGTTAGCCCGATGCACTATTAGGTTAAACCTCCGATCTGTAGGGCCATGGGCTAGGTGTTGTAATTCTTTCCTTGGTCAACATTCACATTTACATCAAAACGATAAAATCATTTTGCTTAAGGGCTTTAAAATGTTTCATTGTTACCTATACTGTGTTCAATAAAAATTGTCAGTACAGGCCTTATGGGAGAGCTTTTTCCAAAGCAGTGACGCCTGATGCACCCTCAGTACAATACGTTGGGAAAAATGATGCTTAAAAAAGAGCAGGCCACTGACTTTCCTAATTCTTCGCAAAAAGTTGTACACCCCAACGCGACGCGGAGGGATACTCATACTGTCAAGTCAATACGATCGTGCACTTGTTATATACATACATCAAAACAGAGTTACCATTATCATTTTAAATTACAAACAAGGAGCTTACTGACTGGATTTTATAAAGGAGCTTTTGCGATTTGAAGCTTTTGAGAACAAATTTTAAGAAGTTGAGTATTTTGAGTGTTGGCGATTTATAATGGAAACTAGGGAAACACTGAGAGCTTTAAACGGCGACACACTTATGCAAGCCAATGAAACCAGAGTGAGAGGCAAACGTCCTATCTTCATTGTACTGACAATTTTTGTTGGACAGAGTATAGACATTTATTGTCAGTGCATTCATTAGGATAAATTGGGCATACGAGTTTGAGAGTATCCCTTGTATTTATTAGCTTGCGAAATAAAAGATTGATATACAAATTAACAATCATTTCATACTTTGTAATGCAATTTATTTTAAACCAAATAATAATTTATAATAATCGTTTTGTATTTCCTATTTCTTCATCTTATGTATATGTTCAATTTTTATTTTATTTGCTGTATAATAATATATTAAAATAGAAATTAAAATCATCTCACCGAACAATGTTACATTTTGCTTATTATTTATTTTTATGCTCTCATTTTAAATAAGTTCAATTTATGTTCTTATAATTACTCCTTTTGCCCTATGTTCTATATAGTTTCATTTTAATAATTTTTTGTTCATCTTTTAAATATTTATCTATAATGTTAACATGGAATTGAGTACGTGCTTTTCCCCTCCCTTTTTTCTTCAATTAATTGTTAATTTATTTTGTAAGTAATTAATACATTTCTTTAAATTTTATATTTTTACTTTCTACATAAACTACGTTTTGTTTGCTTATTTCGGCTTTTTTAGTTTTTACGTCTTACTCATTATATTTTACTTATTTCTTTTATTTTTTTATAAAAAAAACGGTTTTAAACATAAAACTGAGCTCAATTAATGTTTTGCAGTTCAATTATTATTGCTTTAACTTAAAACTATTATAGGACTTTCTGTAAAATGAATTTTTACGTCATCAAAAAAGGTTTTCTTTATTATTTTTGTTTGAAATCATAAATATAACCTTAAACATTTTGTAAGACTTTTTTATTTCCTATTTATTCAACAAACAAGTTACATTTCTTCAATTATTTTTTTTTTGTGATTTTTATTTAAATTCATTTTGACACTACTACTCTTTTTATATTTAATGTTAATTATTTAAATATACGTACGTGCTCTATGAAACCAATAATCCTTTCGATACAAATGATTTTCCATTATATATGTATGTATTGTTTAAAATGGTAATATTTAAGATGCTATTTTTAAAACAAACAAAAATCAAGGAAGTTCGTTTCCATCAAAAATTCTAAAAGCATTGACAGATGGAATTTTAAATTAAAAAAAAAGAGTTTTTTTTTCTAGATAGGGTTGCAGGATTCATTTTTTCCACTTTACGGATTTTTTTAAATTTAAGTTATTGATATAATTTAATTTTTTTGTTCTTATGCATTTTACTTCTTTTTTTGTTTTTATTTTATTTAAGTTATTTATTTTCTTATTTAAGTCTTAATGTTATTCGAATATATTTCTTTTAACTTTGAATATTTAATATGTAGTTTTAATTACTTATACAATTTCCTTGTTCTCATTGTTTTCAATTTTATTTTTTTTTATTAATTAACTTATTTTAGTTTGTTACAGTTTAGTTTAATATTAAGATTACCGTAGGTTTCGCGTTGAAATTAGCTGAATTCATATTCGTAGTTTTAATTTGCTTTTGGAGTATATTTTGTTTAGATTTGTTTTTATGCTGCGGTGATAAAGAACGTTACTAATATAGTGATGTGTTGTTTTTTATTATTCAAAAAGATTTTACTTTAATTAATTCCGATTTTTCACATATAATTAATACTGTGCCAACATAATTATGTAATAGCCGCAGAGAGCTCCAAGGGCATTTTGAAACTACTCAACAAATTTGATTTCTATTTAAAAACATATAAGAAAGTAATCTGTTAAAAAATAAAATGGTAAAAATCTGATTGTTTTGTTTTGCTTGTTCCTATTATTTTAAAGTGTTTGTTATTTCCAATTTGTTTTGTTTTTTAAGTATATAATTAACTAGATAAATGAAATAATGATTATTTCTTTTGTTATTTGTTAAATTTTCTTATTGGAAGATATATCTTCAATAGTAATTTCTATTTAAAATTTTTTAAAATACATATAAAAAACATAGATAGAAATTAAAAATTAAAAAAAGACATAATTAAATATAAATAGATTTTTATAGTATTCATATAAAGTTCTTTAACCATCGCATTGATAAAAACACAAATTTTTTATATGAGTTCTGACGTATCCTGCACACTTGGATCTAACGAATTTGCACATTAAACTACCGAACAGTGGATCTTTGGTAGTATCTATGCAAAATCTATCTGACAGATGTAAAATAAAATTACCCTAAGTACTAGGAAATCTTTTCAGTAGTTTCGACACCCTAATATAATGTCCACTTAGAAAAATATAGCATGAATCTATTCGTACGTTATGTACATTACTTCTATCTTCGAAAAATTTTTCCCTACTATGTAAGTTAAAACATTTTTAGCTAACGCAGCATATAAATTAAATTATTAATAATAATAAATTATTGTAAATGGTTTTAATAAATTAAATAGACGATTTCAGCAAAACAATTATATTTAACCAAGATTTTGTAGAAAAAAAAGTTTCCTTTTTTACATTCTTTCTCACACTAAACCGAACTCAAACAATGGTAGACATCCGCCATTATTGATTTGTACCACTTAGACATGTCTGGATGATGAAGACTATTAATTAGCAAAGCATGTTAAATACTGATTTGTTAAAAGAAAGACTGTTATAAAATAATATCTGTTAAAATAAAGACTGTTATAAAATAATATATGAAAAACTCAGAAATATTTTTTTGATTTAAATAAAAAAAAACATTTTTGGAAAACTTTTGTATGCAAAATTTAACTAGACAAGTTTCTATTTAAAAAGTTTGAAACATCACAATATGAATTTTATTCATAATTTCATACACGTAATTCATTTTTAAAATGAAATGTTTAAAGCTTAACTTAACATTATTAGAGACGTTTCGAAAAAAAAAATACAAAATTGTTTCATAGGAAAGTTAAATAAGCACCGTATATATATATTAGAATTACTTAATCTCCATGGAATATTATTATAATCCTACAACTGCACATAAGTCTGACAGATTGACGGACGTGTGACGAAATCTTGTTTTTGCCAAATCTTAACAATATTATGATGGAATATTGTTAAGATTTGGTAAAAGAAAATTTTATTAAAACTACACCAATAGATTGTTCCAGTAAAATTAAATTAAAAAGTTGAAAATACACTGCGGTTTACTTGAATAAATGCTATTTTTTTTTTGTATAAAAGCGACTAAAAAGTCCCGTTAATTGCATGCATTATTAAAACTCTTAAGTGAAGTAAGGTTTCAGAAATTCTTAAGAGAATGCACTCCAAAAAAAAACACTTTACAAAAAACAAGACTCGCGATTTTTCCAAAATTTTCAAAAAGCGTCGTAAAAGTAAGCAACGAAATTTGGTTCATTTGAATAAAGGCAGTTGTGAGATTACTTGCATACGTCAATATTTCTTAAGAAAACTAGTGCAAAACTATAATTCAGTAAAGTTAACGTGAAATAGACAAATTTTGAATAAAAATGGGAAGAGCAAAAATTTTAAATACAGCCGAGAAGGCAAAAATAGACTTTACCACGCGAAAGGTTATTCAAACTGCCAAATTGCAAAAAAAAATTGAGCGTAGTGCAACTTACGTTGACAAATATTTAAAAGATACTCTTTGCTATGGAAAACAATACAAAGGAAAGACATCTACTGTGATCTCGCCATCTGAAAGACGTAAAATCATTCGAATTGCCTCCAATTCCTGCTATTCCATATCAAAATTCAAATTCGAATCAGGGGTAAATGCAAGCAAATCGACTGTTCGGCCTGTTATAAGAGGTTAAATCTGACAAAAGAAAACCCCCTGAATGCCGTGCGTAAGGAGCTTCGACTTAAGTTTGCGAAACATCATATGGCTTGGACTGTAGGCCAGAGCCAAACTAAAAATGATTGGCTAATGGTTGTCTTAACGGATGAAAAGAAGTTTAATTTAGATAGACCGGATGGCTACAACTCTTATTTTCATGATTTGAGCAAAGAAAAACGGTTTTTAACACGCGATCACCTATTATGGAGCACTGGAACTTAATGTTCAAAGCACAAAAATGACGGGAATAACCTATAAGGAAGTATTGGAATCAGCTTTTCCTAAGCTGAAGGACTTTTTTTGACCTTTTCGATGGATCTTGCAACAGGACAACGCACTAATCCATACTGATCGTATTGTGAAGTCGTATATTGCAAGCCAACAAGTTGAAGTGATGAATTGGCCACCGTATTCACCTGACCTTAACATTATCGAAAATGTCTGGGGGTGGCTTACACGCAAGGTATACGAAGCAGGGAGGCAGTACGACAATAGAGAAGGACTTATCCATGGCATTAAATCTGCTTGGGCCGAAATATCGTTGAATTATATAAAATCTTTGTATGACTCAGTTCCAGATCGGATTTTTGAATTAATTGCAAAAAACGGTGGTCATACTCATTACTAAATTATTTGTTTTATTATTGATTATAATAATTACCAAAAAAAAAAAGAATCAATAAAATCAAAATGTTAAACTTTCCGCAATTTTTGCTGTTGTCTTTATTACTGCTTACGTTTTTGAGTATTTTTAAATTTTTTTAATTTTGTAAAATGTCCGTTACTTTAACAAAGGAAATAATTTTTGTAAGTGTATTCCATGGAGAGATTGAAAACCCTTGCTTGCCGTCAACACATAAGTTTGTTATGACCATGAAAGCTGGCCATAACAGATCTTTTAGTGCAATTTTATTTTTGCCTTTATATAAATGAACTATAGTGTATTTTAATAACGATCTGAGTCCAAATTGTGTAAATAAGTTTATAAAAAAGGTTCAGGAAAAATATTCGGACAAGTTCACACATTCGATTCATACAATAATGGATTTCTTTCTTGAAATAATGAATCTCAAGCTAGATTTTATTTTTCATATTTTGCATCGAGACAAATCAATTTCACTTTAAACTCAAAGCTCAAACGTCAAAGAATTTGTGTTGGTTGTATTAATATCAAATGTCACATGTCAAAGTTTGAGAATGAACTTTCAAGTACTGTGATATAAAATTTCATATTATTTCCTCCACACTATTGTTCATGAATTTTGTCTACACATTTTTTATATTTTGTGTTTATATAGTGTGAGATATTGTCAAAGCAATTTTAGAACTGATATTCAGTTAAATATAGTTGTATAATTATTCATTTTTTCTAATCTAAAAATTCCATTATAAATTAAAGTTAAAAAATAAATCTTTACATTAGAAAATAATAAAACAATGCAAATTCATGATTTCAAAAATGATAGCTAAGAACAAGAAATAAAACAATATTGTTTGGTTAGTTTCAAGATACAATGGACAAGATTAACATCTGTTTACGATTTGAACTTCAGTTCAACCATTAATTAAAACATTTGTGATAGATGATGACAAAAGTTTCTCGAAATCTCAGAGCGTTGAGAAATTTGAATTTGTTTTTTCTTTTCGAAACTGATCAGAGTACCGTGAATGAAATAACAGAGACAAAGAGTGAAATCCTGGCCACGTCATCTTTGAAAATATGGAAATCAAACAAGGAATTCAAATGGCGGATGAGGGAAGTCGCGTTGGTGCATTAGGTTAAATAATTTAAGAATAAACTTGATCACTTACCTATTGATTCGTCCTGAAGTGTGTTTCATAAGACGATTTTCTTTTTTTGTTCGTAGCAGGGCTTTTCTGTTTTTATATTATACGCGCACTCAAAGGGTAATGAATTCTCTTATAATGTTAGACACAGTGCGAGCAATAAGGAAAGTAGGATAGGACTAGAAAGGAAATACCGATGCAAATTGGTTTTGAATGTCTGCACATTGCAATGAGTGGGAAGCATTGAGCCGGGTTAAGCATTCCACATGTAGTTCGTTTAAAAAAAGAATCTCTGTACAAGGGTAAACTGATCAGGATTCCTAAAAGTACGATTATTACGGTTGACTTGTTTTAAAGGAGGAGAGCAACTGGCTATTTCATTAGTAAACTGTTTATAAAAATAGCTTTGGAGAGAGTTGGGGCGTGTAGAGTACGATCTGAGGGTCTTGCACACCAAGCGCTCTGAGCGTTCTAAATTATTTTTGAAACACACTTCAGAAATAAGCTGACCCCACTTTATGTAATTGTTATTTAATTTCTTTCATTGCGCTTAATTTTAATAGGAAAAACACATTTTTCCTTAAATTGAATCTTTTTTTAGAATATTCGTGTTGTTCATTATTTATTTATTTCAAGTTGTATTTTCACCAACACAGTTTTTCCCATCAGCATTTTACTAAGTTTACTCTACTTATTTATTTTGACCTCATCAAGCATGCTCTGAACATGTTCAGCACGAAAAAAGAAACACTAATTCGAAGCTTTGAACTAAGCAATTAACATGATTTCTTTTTGGGAAATCAGGCTATGCTTAAAAATTTCATATAAATAAATCAGAGAACGCAGAACACATCTGCTTAGAGCTTTCTCTGTTCATTTATACTTTGCTCAGTGATTTTCTTATGAAAGAAAAACGCATTTTATTACTCATTTTTGTCCCTACTATTGTATTTTCTTAAAGAAAGAAGAAAGAAAAGAGAGTTAAACATATTTTTGAGAATACCTATGTATGAACACTGAGATACTTTTGAAATGCCTAACAAAATCTAGGTTATGTTTGGTAAAGTTTTGTAGAATTTTGATTCTTGTAGCCGAAATCCTAAGTAATCATGTCTATTACAGAATTCGCAGAATTTTACTTCCTGCGAGTTAACTCGATTCGTTGACCTTTCGCATCCGCTGTAAAACTGAATTATGAAATTCGCCGGATGAACTACATTGTCGATTCCTAAAATTACCTTATCATTTATGAACTTTCGTATCGACACTGTCAGCTACAGACATTTAGTTAACGGCCTAGGCTTTGATAATAGCATCGCTATCGATCAACGATATCAAGCATCGTTGTGCGTGGTTAGTACTTGGATGGTGTACCAACCGTGTGCTTTCTTTTTTTTTTTTTTTAGATTTCTGGCTCTCCAGTTGCGTTGTTAGTTTTGCGTTTCTTATTAAAAATTTTAAACAGACACTTAAACATTCAGTATGACAAGCTTTTGACTTATATTTTTGTGCTTTCCATTGTTTATTTATGTTTTTATTTTTCGTTTAATCAAAAATTCACTTCAGATTCGTCTCGAAATCGGTGCGAATGTAAAATGATAGAAATTGTATGGAGTGCGAATGGATTGCGGATTTAGTAATACCAGATAAGTTGAACAGAATGTCGGTGGTGCAGCGATTGTTACCGACATTCGTTCAACTTTCATTCGTCGGATTCAGTAATAGCAAAAGTTTGGAAATTAATTGAAACAGTCACTTTAGCTCATTCGCCGAATTCTGTATTCGGTGTGGAACGACCAGGAAAGCTGCTCGTTCTTATTGATGTAGGCTTATACCCAAGTTTATAAAATTTACTTGAAGTGTTCTACTAATAAATTTTATAGATTTTATACATAGGTACATATTCTTAAGAAAAATATACACTGCTGTAAAAGTCGCATAAACCTCGTATTATCATTGTACGTTTTCACTATTTTTCAGTTAAAAATCCATTGTATTGTAGTAAACTGTTATACTTTAGAGAAAAATGAGCAATAAAGAATGTGATTGTGTCATAATCTACTAATTTAGAAATACTCGTATCTACTGCAATCGTAGCTGATTTTGATGAGGTATTGGACGATTTGCTCGATATCTAGTTTTCATTCGGTGTAAAAAGATTAGGATAATGGATCGGAATTTTTAATTTAGCTATTTGTTATTGTAAAACTAAGTTTGGTAATTGTTGTGTTCCATTCCATTGTGATATATTAATAAACCCTATTAAAAGGTTAGAAAAACTTATACATTAAAATAAACTTGGTTTAATATTAAAACTAACGCTGTGAATAAATTGTTGAAATTAAGTTTAAATCGTTTACAGAGTTTTAACTTGTTCTATGTACATATATTGGGAAATAATGTAATAAAAAAATAAGTAAATACCCTAGATGAAAAGTAAATGTTCAATTGTTTCAATACAAATATTAAATATATAATGCAAGTAAGAAATTAAAGTGTTTTGCACGGTTTGTAATACTAGTCTTTAATAACATTATATTTTGAACTTGTTAATGATTATTAATTTTTTTTACTATTTTTAATCGTATCAAATATAAAAAACAACAATTTAATTATTTGTTCTATTTTGTTCGTTATGAAAATGTACAATTTATATTAATATTTGATTCATTTTAATTTTCTTGTAAAAACAAGATTTATTTGTTAGCTTCGTTTTTTTTTTCATTTTGTTTTTTTTTTTTTTTTTTTCTTAAAATCGAATATTAAAATGAGCTTTTCTTGGTACATATGTGTTTTATTTTTATTTTGTTACTCAGCGCAGATTTTTATCTCTATTACAGCTCTGTATGTATTAAAATATTCAGTTGCGCTTTAGTGTGTAAACAAATCAATAAATCTACATACATACAATTGGTGAATACAAAAATTAGTGAAATAATAATTTTATAATCTTTATTTATTTGTATAAATTCTTTTGAACGCGTTTTCTTGTTATCTATACAACATGCTATTAATAATTTTTCTAGGATTGGTTAGATTTATGTGTTTAGACTTTTGTGTTTCTTATAAAACTAAATAAGAAAATGTCTCTCTATATTTCTATGCTTTTTCAACAACAATTGTTAAACAGTTTCTAATTGATCAATATGTTCATCAAATCGTATGTCATTTATGAATATATCGGGATTATCCTCGTCATCGTCATTGCCATCGTCATCATCGAGTTCAGCGCTCATCATCATACCGATATTAATGCCTCCTAGGCCTAAGCCACCAGCATTAGTACCGGCAATGCATATGTGGGGTGGTGGAGGAACACTTGTTGGTGGAAGGGGGGCTGGTGGAATTATTAAGTTTCCACTGTTTATACCATGAAGGCTTCCTGAAAGGCTACCCCCAGATTGGAGATGTCTTCGGCTCGAACTTAATCCTGATAAAATAATAAATTATTAAGAGAGTTAATTTTCACATCTAAAACAGCTCAATACAAAACAGCTCGATATATCAAATTAACACTCAATATGTATTGTTTTTGTTTTATTAGGGAATTAGGATATCGGTTGTTGTTTTGTTCTTGTTAATATTAAATACATATATGTACATACACATGTAGGTAACACAAAAAACGGAATCGAGAAGAGAAAAAAAACGTTAGAAAGGAAGCACCCGATACAACAGCAATATTAATGCAAGATAAAATGCACGTCTGGAACGCACGAAATTGCTCTTATGGAAAAGTAATTTGGAATTTGAAAATTGATTATAAATATAAAAAAATGGATTTAATTACAGCAAAATATTCAATTCGATAAGATTTCTCTCTAATTTTTGTAAAAGTATGAATTTATGCAAACAAATTTTAAAAATCGTTTTTTTTGTTCTAAAAAAATTGGAATGCCAATCTTAAGTATTTAATAGATAATATAAATTTTAGGAAATAATTTCAAGAACCGGTCGTTCACACGTTTTCAAGATATGATTTCAAATATTTTTATTATGTATAGAATAATATTTTAAATTCCAAAGAGCTCTTGTACAAAAATGTTTGTCAAAATCGTTAGAGCCTCTAATGAGTAGTAGTAGAAAATCAAAAAAAAAATCATTTAGTAACATTTTTTCTTAAATTGTTTTTCGACTACAATCCAGCAAATGCCTGCTTAATTTTTTTATCAAAATAGTCCGAGTTGTTTTTGAGAAAAATAAGATTTTGCATAACGACCGTTTGGCAAATACCGTAAGTTCTGGAGCTAAAAAAAAATTCAATTTCTCCCCTAGGGAATCACCGAATAACCTTAAATACCAAGTTTGAAGAAAATCGCCTTAGCGGCTTAGACTGCAGGTCGACGAACAGAAATACGTAGAGACGAAATTGCCTGACCCAGCCGGATAAATCCCCAATGTCATGTGATTTCAAGCTAATATGAATCTATACAAGAATAAAAATT
Source organism: Philhelius festivus (assembly GCA_963931855.1). NCBI lineage: Eukaryota > Metazoa > Arthropoda > Insecta > Diptera > Syrphidae > Philhelius > Philhelius festivus. Next base: position 90,759,464 of record OZ007555.1, read on the forward strand.
ATAAGTTGTTGTAGCGGTTTCTTAAAAAATAAGCTTTTTTATGAAAAACCGTTTTTCCAGTAAGAAGAAATTTAAATTTTGAAAAATAGAGCATGGGTTTTTTTTTTTTAAATATTGAGTTTTGAACACAATCATGGATTATTTTCGATAAAAATCATATGGCAAGTTCTGTTATTTTTGGTCTTAAAAAATAAAGACAAAACTTTGTGGGGAAAAAATTGAAAATGCCATGTAATAAGTTTAAAGAAAATCGGTCTGTCGAACAGACAGACAGAATTGCGAGACCCACTTTTTTCATGTTCTCTATCATCATAATGTCAACTTTGATCAAAATCTCGATCATTTGTCCAGCTTATCCCTAAAAAAGTCGAATTTTATCCCTACTCTTAATATCGTCCAATTGCCCTTACGTACCTTCATGGAATCGCTCATAAGCTATCAGCTCAAGAAATATCTTGAAGAATGAAAACTTCTCAAGAACCAGCAGTATGGTGTGATGGTACATATCACCAAAAAGTGGCACAAATCCTTACATCGCTCTGGATAAAGTAAGATTTTTGCAATTGCTATTTCAAAAGCATTTGATAGAGTTTGGCATGAAACTACCTTATCGAAAATATTTGCGTTTGGTATTTATGAATCTTTCCTTCATCTTCATTCGATTGGATACTACCTCCCGAACCGTTCACTACAAGTTGTATTGGAATTCATATAGTAAATGCTGGGCTGTCACAAGCCTCGGTTTTGTCTTCGAATTTTTCTCATATTCAGCAATTATATTCTCTGACACTTCTTATCCATTAAATTCTTTTGTTGACGACAATACCCTCATCTTCAGAACAGCTTTCAGTTCTCAGTATCTTTGTGTATCACAGACCACCTTCTGTGGAATGATCACTTATTAGTCGTGCCAACACTGCTAAATGTTTAGGTTTCCTTCGACGAGACAATACATTATTCACCCCTTCAAATATTCCATGTTCCATATTTGGGCAGCTGCTCCAATAACCTACTTAATTCTATTGGATAGAATCCAAAAAAGGCTTTAAAACAATAAGTAATAGAAAGCCAGTTGCATTAAACCCTTTAAAAACAATAAGGACGAGATATCATATTTAAATGTTTCGTCCATGTTTATACATAAATAGTAGTCTAGTATATTTTAAATTTCTCTTGCGAACTTCGTATTCGATTTAAAATATTTACCACAAATATGAGGTAATCGTTTATTGATAAGGCTGAACAAATCATTTTAGACGGGATAGTATTTTTTTAACCAAAATTTGCATTTATAGCTCTAACGATTTTAAAGAAATTTATGGATCTTGGTCTATCTATTAAGCGGGAAAAAGTTTAGTAAGTGCTTTAGGAAAATATGATCACTACTCCATGCAAATTTATTGCACAGGATGTCGCACGGCAGACGGATGCATTTGAGTCGGTAATAACTAGGGTTGCCAGATTTTTATTACACCTTGGCGGGACAAATGGCTAAAATAAAGTAAAATCGCGGGATTTCAACACATTGCTCGGAACAAAATAAAAAATCATAATATGCGTGTACATCAAAATAAATAAATTCTTTTATTAATTACTAATTAAATGACTTTTTTGTCATTTGCAGATATTTTTCTTTTGTCAATTTTAATGACAGATGTCAGTTTGCAATAATACATTCTTCGTTAAGTTAGGTTTGTTTGATTGAAATTTTAAAGGCAATTTCATAAAATTAAATCACAATGTAGCGATTGTTCCTTATCAATGAAATATATTTAAGTACATTAGGCATTATTTTGTGAGTTTCAGTCCTAACCCGGGAAAAAAGCTACCCCTGGCGGGACAGATGAATTTATGTTTGAAATCCGGGACGTTCCGGCTAAACCGTGACGTCTGGCAACGCTAGTCATAACTCCGTTTTTAACGGTTAAATATTCTTAAATATATGTTCATTTTAAAGAATTTTTTTTAAGCACTTTTTTTCAATCGTCAAAATGGAGTGGTCTGTTCAACAGCTTATTTTATGTAAGCCTATTTTTCAAACACACCTGTTTAGATTTAAACATCGCTCTCCGCTGCCGAGTTCCCATTCGAAATCGATTTCTTACGTGGGTTAATGACTTCTAAAATAATGGAAATGTGTCCACGACAAGAAGTAGGCGTCAAAGACCGGTCTATAGGTATCCCAGAAAACTTAGAGAAAATACGAACTTCATTTGAACAGTTCCAGAAGCTCACTTCGAAAACAATCGTATGCCCTTGAAATATTTTTTTTCTCAAAAACTGCTCCACAGTTTCACAGTGGGAGTTTAAACTTAAGTTCTGCTGAACCTGAGCTGGAGTTTAAATTTGAAGTTCAACTGTTGATTGAAGCTAGTTTAATTAAATAGTTTTCTCTTTCTATCTGAATCAAATAAAAAACAATCAAGGAAAGTTTGATTTATTTCAGTTGTGACCTGTGACAGGAAACAAAATTAAAACATGAAAATAAATAATATCTTCAAATGTGTGAATGTTTATTGAACTGAGGTTTAAACGGCAGAATAGTATCGTTTTACTTAAACTACAGAATGAACTCTGTTCAAGGTTTAAATGAAACTGTGAAACCAAATTTATTGTTGAACTGAAGTTTAAACCAAAATTGGGGCTTAAACTGCCACTGTGAATAAGTTCAGAAAAAAATAACAAAATTGGTTCATTTTAAACTGTCTGCGTCCGCCATAAATGATGAATTTTTCAAAGTTGACCAGCTTTACATAGCAAAAAAAAGAACATAATTTATCGTTTGGATTCCAGTTTTCATCCCTTTTACTTTTTACTTGCGATATAGGTATAGGTATAGGGAAAGTTCTGCATTTGGAAAAAAAATCGAAATCGAACTACTAAACTATTACTACTATTTTCTTGAAACTTGGTTCTTAATTGTCATTTTTAGCTCTAAAACTAACGGTACCTCCCATACACCCGTAGTGCAAAATCTTATTTGTCTCGAAAATGGCTCTAACGATTTTGATAAAAAGAAAAATAAGTATGCTACTATGGACATGGACTACATTTAGGCCAAGAAACTTTTAGGAAAAGATTTTATTAACATAGAACCGTTTTATTTTTATTTTCGAATTTCTCTTCAACGGCTCTTATGATTTTAACCAAAATCAATGCAAAAATATAATTTACAAAAATTTTTGAAAAAGTAGTTTTTGGATTTTTAAAAAAACAATCTTCTTCTTCTTCCTTGTTTCGGCGCTGTTATGATCTCGATGTCGAGGGGATCATAACTCTCCCACGTATCTGCTTCACACTAGTGATCCGCCTGTGGGGTTCGCCGGGTTGACCTCAGAAATCGGCGGCAAGCCTCCCGGTTTTGTATTGTTCCATTTCTGAGGCCAACTGAATGCTGGTGTTTTTGCATTTGTTTGTACCAGGAGTGTTTAGGCCTACCTTTCTTTTTACTCCGAATTGGAACGTTGTATGATAGTGCTCTTTTGACGGGGTTCTCAGGATCTCTCCTTTGAACATGGCAATACCAACTGAGTCGGTCGTGTTCAATTTTTTGGGAAATGGTATTCTTAACATGAAGGCTTCCTCGGATCTTCGTACTTCTAATTCGATCAAGCTTTGTAACTCCTGCTGTCATACGAAGCATCTTCATCTCAGCTGCCGTTAGCTTACTCTCATACTTTTTGTACATTGTCCAACATTGTGAACCGTATGTGAGTGCTGGACGCACAACTGAAGTGTAGAGCTTTCCTTTCAGCTTAGGGGGCATTTTTCGGTCACAGAAGATAGCAGAATTTTCCCGCCACTTCATCCACCCTACGCTTACGCGATGATTGATATCGTCGTCACAAGTAGCTTCGTTATTTATCATAGACCCCAGATATTTAAACTTTTCACACTTGGGAAGCACTACTCCATTCAAATAAATGTCTGGAATAGGCCTGTGTGGATCAGAAAATGGGCAGCATAGGTATTCTGTCTTTTTCGCGCTTATGCGGTACCCACTTCCTTCTAAAACATCCACCCATACGTCAAGTGCTCGTTGTAGGGATATCGGGTCTTCACTTATGATGGCTCCATCGTCAGCAAAGAATAACTGATGCACTTTTGGATCCGTCACTTTGCCTTCAAGCAGGTAATCAAGAACTGTAATAAAGAGCAGGGGACTCAAGACACTTCCCTGGTGTACACCTACTGTGATTTCGAATTCTTCGGTCACTCCAGCTGCGCATCTTACTTTAGTAACTGCTCCATCATACATGTCCATAATTATCCGCATATAGGTTTCTGGAACTCCTCGTTGCCTGAGGGCCACCCATATTAGATCTCGTGGTTGCCGATCGAATGCTTTTTCAAAATCAACCAATACTACATGCAAATCCTCCAAAGAATCCCGATGTTTTTCCATAATTATTCTTATACTCTGGATTGCATCCGTGGTTGACTTACCCCCGACAAACCCGCACTGGTCGCAGTCGGCTACCCAAGACTCGCTCAACGATCTTCATGGTGTGTGACATCAGCTTAATCGAACGGTAATTATCACAGCTTCGAGTATCACCCTTTCCTTTATAAATTGGAAGAAGGTAACTTTCCCTCCATTGATTAGGCATGCGATCACCTCGTATAAGTTTGGAGACAAGAATCATGAGCCATCTAAACCCGATGTCTCCCATCTTTTTCCAAAACTCTGAGGGTATTTCGTCTGGGCCAACAGCTTTTCCCTTTTTGGAGTATTTTACCGCCTCACTAACTTCTTCGACTGTGACATCGGATACTTCGCTTAAGTTAGGTGAAGCTATTGGAAAGTATAGCCTTGGAAATTGTTCGTTTAGAAGTCCGTCACAATACTGTCGCCACCTGTGAAGAATTTCGTTGTCTTCCACAAGTAGTTGGCCTTGAGCATTGTTAATGAACTTTGGCGAACAAATCTCCTGGGCATTTCTTCTTCTTTGAGCGGCTATTTTGAAGATAGTTGCGCCCTTATTCGTGTTTTGCCGTAGCTCTTGAATAGCACCAGCTGTCGGGGTAGAAATTTCATCCAGCTCCCGATACAGGTTTTCTGTATTCTTTGCTTGAATTTGGGCGCACTTCTTCTTCGCTTCTTTCTTGCAGTTTCTATATTCCACTTCGAGGCGTGACTTTTGCTCTGTATCATTAGAGGGGCACTTCGACCAAGCCTTGAAAGCCATTTTCTTTTTACTTATAACTGACTTAGCTTCATCATTCCACCACCATGTTTCTTTGCCTTGTTGGTTGTGTCCTTTTGAAACCCCTAACAGTGTTTTGGCTTTTTCTTTGCAAGTTCTCTGTAGGAGATCCCACATACTTTGTGCTGTACTCTCTTCATTTCGAACTATATCGGTGTTGTTATACAGAACGTTTTGCATATTCGAAATGAAAGCTTCGCCTTTTTCCTTATCCAGATTATACCATTTGATCTTCCCAAAAGTTTTTGTATGTTTGTTGTCGTTCACTGTCTCCATAAAAAATTCTGTCAGTAGGAGACGGTGTTGGTGGGCGATCGCTTCTCCTAGTATCACTTTGCAATCTTTTACCCGGGGTTTCATGAAACTAGATACCAAATGGTAATCAATCTGGGTTTCATTTCCACCACTGCTGTAAGTGACCAGGTGTCGGCTTTGTTTGACGAACATGGTATTTAGTACGATAAGACCGTATATTTTGCACATGCTCAAGATGTCTTCACCAGGAGGGTTCCTGGTGCCGTATCCGAGGCCTCCATGGCAATCTTCATAGTCTTCGTTTGTCTTCCCGACATGTCCGTTCAAATCTCCGCCCACGAACAAAAACTCTTCCTTTGGGATGTCCTTAAGTAGATTGTGAAAGTCTAGCCAAAATGCATCTTTTTGCACCTGCTCACATCCAATTTGGGGAGCATATGCAGTGACAATATTCCACAACTTTCCTTTAATCACCAATTTAAGGGACATCAAACGGTCGCTGGGTTTCGAAATGGTCAATACGCTGCCTAATAGATGTTTTGCAAGGATGATTCCGATTCCGTTTTTACCCTTTTCCGTTCCATAGTAGAACATCTTATAGTTTTTTGTCCTCGTATCCAAGAAACGGGCCCTGTTTCCCGTGTTTCGCCATTTTGTTTCTTGAACACATAAGATGTCCACTCGCCTTCTTTTCATCATCTCTTCCAGCTCGAAGCTTCGACCTGTCATACTGCCAACGTTCCAACTCGCAACTCTCAGATTTTGTATAATCTGCGGCATTACTTTGCTAGCCCCCGGAATCCGTCTAGCTCTGACCCGAGCATTGCTGCTCGGTCCAGGATCAGTACCATGTGTAACAATGGTAGTGCCTGGCGGGGTAGTGTCATTTCTAACGAGTATTTCCATAATGCTTGAATTCACAAAATTATCGAGTATCGACGTGTGCATGCTCCAGTTTTGTATTTGATCTCTCTTTTACGGCACCGGTGATCTCCAGTCGTGCCAACCCAGGGACTGGCATGCACACTTTTGGGAAAGTTTATAGGTGTTACGTGTCGCTAGATTCACCTTGCTGTTTGTGGCCTAGATGTATTTACTCCTTTATACTCCTTTATTTATACAATAATATTTTTTTTTTGAAAATTCAATATCTTGAAAACGGTACACGATTAAATTTTGAAATTACGTCTTAAAATGTTTATCATTAAATACTAACAATTTGCAAATCAAATTAAAAAAAAAAATTGAGAAAAATTTGGTACACCAAAAACATGTTTCAGTATGTCTGTATGTCTGTACAGCCTAAGCCACTGGAGCTATTTTTTCAAACTCGGCACTTAAGGGTCTTCGGCGATTTCCTACAGGGGAAATCGAAATTTGTCTTAGCTCCAAAACTAATGGTATACACACGTAATGCAATTCCGAAAACGGCTCTAACGATTTTGATACAAAAATTAGGTGTGGTATTTGGTCAAAACAAATTTTAGGAAAAAATGTTAATAATGGAAACTGTCATAGAACAGTTTTGTTTTTATTTTCGAGTTTCTCATTAACGGCCTTAACAATTTTAACCAACATTTTTAAGCCCGATTTTTTTTTTTGGAAAAATCAATATCTTCAAAACGTTTGAACGAGTATTTTTTGAAAATATTTCCTAAAATCTATACTACTAAATACTTAAAATTGGCATCCCAAATTGTTCCCATTATTGTTCTTGAAAAATTTAAATTACTTTAATAATAAAACGGTTTTTAAGCTTTTTAATTCATACTTTACTGGAAATCAGACGGCTATTTCATGCATTTGAACATTTTTATCTTAAATTTTAAATCTATGTTTTATACTTATAAAATTTATTCTAAATTCCAAAGTACTTTTACATAAGAGCAAGTTCGTGCGATCCAGTCGTGCATTTTTTTTTTTTCAAAAATGTTCATTTTCTATTATATATAGGTACAAACAAAACAAACCATAAATAAGAAACAGAAGTTGACGATTAATTTAGGGAGATATAGGATATAACGAAGAGAATTCTTACCTTTTTGTACATACATATGTACATATGTACTCGTATAATAGATTTTTGATTTTTTTAATGTAAAAGTATAATTTCTATTCTATGGTTAAGAAAAATCAAGGTGATAGCATCGTTTTTTATTATTAACATTATAAAAAAAGCGGTGAGTGTTAATGGTTTTTTGATAAAGTAGTCAACTCATTGACTATTCATGTTAACCGAAAAAATCTTAGAAATCATTTGATATACTAAGGCCTTCACATAATAAATGTCATTCTATTCCAGAAATTCCAAAAGTTTATCTGTTGCATTGGCATTGACTAGTTTTACTGTGTTTGTTTACTATGTAAAATTTTCCTGCGCTTAAAAACTTTGTACTAACAACAAGACTCTAATTCAAAGAGAACAGCAAAACATGTTTGTGCACCAGCTTGGCTGCAACAAAAAAGAAAGGGATGCTACTTATAATTTTAAGTTATATAACCAAATTTCCTTTTTTCAAAACCCAATAAAACTCATTTGATGTCACAAAATTTTTGTAAAATGTATTAACTAGGTACATTTTTTTTGTTTATGTTATACGCGCACTCAAGGGGTTATGATTACCCTTATAATGTTAAACACAGTAGGAGCAATTAGGAAAGTACGACAGCACATTGAAATGAGTGGGAAATATTGAGCCGGGTAAAGCATTATACATTCGTATAGTGCGGTTAAGAAAAGAATCTCTGTACTTGACAGTGTACGTCCGAAATTGGACTCAAGGGTTAACTGATGAGCATTCCTAGAAGTACGGGTATTACGGTTGAATTGTTTCAGGGGAGGAATGCAACTGGCTATTTCACTAGATCACTGTTTATGAAAATAGCGGTAAGATAATGATAGACATGCAACATTGCGGCGGTGCTCTAAAGATACAAATGTTTCAGTTAGACAACGGTCGCATTTCATTTTTATAGCTCTCTTTTGAATTCTGTCCAAGAGACTCAAGAGGGTTTTTGGAGCACCTGCCCAGATATGGGAATTGTTCTCGAGCTTCGGAAAAATAAAGGCTTTATATATAACAACCAGATCAGAAGGAGTAAAAACCTTCTTGCATCGGCGGAGGACACCAGCGTTTTGGGGACGTCAAATATGTGATCAGTCCACAAAAGATAGTCTGTGATGCACATGCCTAGAACTAAAAGCTGTTCAGTCTCCTCGATGCAAGTGCCACTTATAGAAAGTGGCATTGGAGGAGGGTTAGGCTTTTACGACAATAATCAGCATTGAGTTTTTGAAGCATTAAATTCTACACGGTTTTTGATTCTCCATTGGAAAATGCTGTCTAGATCAGAATTTATTTAGCTTATCATACGCTGCTTGATAATGTAATAATTATGTTCGTCGGATATGAATGTTACAGGTCTTTCTAGCTTATTTGTACTTATTCCGATTTTCCTCAGTAGGATTGGCTTTAAAACAACGGAAACTTACTTCTTTAACTCTGATAGCCTATTTACAGCTCGAATCAAACTAGGAGTTTTCTTTCGGTTTGATAGATCTTATCCTATTCGGAATAAAATTTCTCATACCGCAGTGTTTTGTCCTTTTGTGAAAAATCAAAAAAAATTTTTAGATATGTATATTTTTAGTATTGATTCATAATTATGTAGTGTCAGCTCATGCTAAAACGGTACTTTTATAGAGATAACTTCTATAATGTACTTACAATTCACTCCCAAACATGAGTTCGTGAGTGAATGAGAAAACTTTAACGAATTTATATGAATTTTGACAGAGTGATTGTTTATGTTTTAGTAATGTTTTCATAATTGTTAAGTTTTTATCTAGTGTAAGTTATTGTTATTGTGTACATTTTAAGATAAAAATTTTAAATTTATAAAAATATGGGTGAGTTATCAATATTTCTTTGTTTCAAAAACAAAAATAAATTAATTTAGAATTCAAATGAGATTTAAAAAAAAAGCATGTCAGAACATGTTCATAATTTTGAGGTATTATTTCAAAATTTGTCTAAATTTTATGTTAGCAAAGTTTCATCTGCATCTGTTTGCCCCTTTCTGAGTTATTTGCTAAAAACACTAAACAAAATTTAAGCAAACAGCCAGTGGACTTCGCGGCACGAAGCAATTTGATGTGGCCTCTTTTAGATACTTGGCAGTAAAATTAAATTAAAAGAAACAAAGAGGGAAACAAATTTGTAATTATTTGTGATTTTAAATTAAATATCTACAAATTCTTATCTTCCATGTCATTTCTCTCATTGAATTGATATAAAACTTAATTTTTAATCGTAACTAAATAAATTCTCTTAAACTGTTAACTTCTTATTGTAGGCTTTCAAAGATACTTATCAAATAAATAAACAAATATGAAATAAAAAAGATCTAGAACTACACTGTGATAATTAATAAATACTAGTATCGCTTGTGGTCGAAATTCCCAGTAAAATACTTACACACAGTCACAAAAGTAAGTATACAGCAGGAAACGAAATGTTAAGCAGAGATAAAAAATTGAATAAGCATATGTTATGAAAAATTTGGCGTATATTTTTTAGAAAATTTTATTCTCTTTTCATAAAATCAATTATCAAAACATTTTTTTTTTAAAGTGGCTTAGATATCTACTTAAAACTAAAACTCTCTCAGAATTTTTATCACAAAAGTAAGTATACACTAAGGCTAGCCGCGCACTAGCAATTTTTAGTTGCGAAACTGTTTGGTTACTTATAGAAAACAGATGAACTGTTTGGTTGAATGTCCGTGAATTTGCAGATAATTATATGTTCAATAAAATGGCGAACTTATTTTAGGCAATCGTTTAGTTTGTGTCAAAACACAAACTTTTTAGTTGCTCGAACCAAGCAGTTTCGCAACTAAAAATTGCTAGTGCGCGGCTGGCCTAATAGAAATTACAACATTTTTAACTTAATATCAGAATTTAGCAACTTGTTTGGTAACCTTTTGATTTAATTACGGCGTTTATTCTCGATGGCATCGACGAAACAAGTTTTTGGGTAACACTTAGGGTTATTTTGTTCCATTCTTTTTGAAGGATCCTTTTAATCTCTACTTTTGATTTTATCTCATGTTTGCGGATTTGACGCTCCAGATAATCCCATTTATGCTCAATAACATTTAAATCTGGCGATTGAGGAGTTCTTTTGACTTGTCTTCGCACATTATATAGCAGCCATTCTCTCACGATTTGAGAGGTATGTTTCGGGTCATTATCTTGTTGAAAGATGAATGACCTCTCACAACCTAGTTTTTGTGCACTTTGATGAAGATTATTTTTTAGGATGTCGAGGTAACCAAAACGATCTATCGTACTCTCAATAAAAACCTTTACTTTGCGAATTATTAGTCGCTTCTCATGTTCAGAGAACGTTCGTGGGCGGTTACTGCGAGCCATGTTCGTAACTGTGCCACATTGTTTTTGCTATTCCAATATTTTTTGAACGGTTGCTGGGCTCCTATCAACAAGTACAGCTACTTTCCGAATCCACTTTCCTTCACTTGAGTACTTAACTATTAATTTTTGTAAGTCCAAGAAGAGCTCTTTTCCACGTGGTGCCATTTCTAATTTTAAAAGGAATAATTTGAACTGAAATAGGCTAGTCTAGTAGTTTTGCTTACCTTTTTAATAAAAAAAAAAACAAAAAATCTACTCAAAAGTTCTTATTGATGCAACATCACATAAGAAAAACTGTCTGTATACTAACTTTTGTAACCTATTTTTACTTGCTATATAGGTACTATAGGGCAAGTTCTGCATTTGGAAAAAAAATCGAACTCGAGATTTTGATCAAAGTTGACATTACGATGATAGCGAAGACGAATAAAGTGGGTCCGGCAATTCCGTCTGTCTGTCTGTCTGTATGTCTGTACCTCGATCTAGAGCCTAAGCCACTGGACCTATTTTCTTCAAACTCGGTATTTATGGGTCTTCGGTGATTCCCTAGAGGGGAAATTGAATTTTTTTTTTAGCTCTAAAACTAACGGTACCCCCCATACACCCGTAATGCAAAATCTTATTTATCTCGAAAACGGCTCTAACGATTTTGATATAAAAAATTAGGTGTGATATTATGGACATGGACTATGTTTTGGTAAAAAAAAAATTTGGGGCAAAATGTTATTAACGGTACCTGTCATAGAACCGTTTTTTTGATTTTCGACTTTCTCATTAACGGCTCTAACGATTTTAACCAAAAATTTTCAGCAGGAGTCCCCCTAAGCTTAAAATAATATTGTATATTAAAATATTCGAAAAATTATTTGTTGGGTTTTTTTGAAAAAAAAATTTTTTTTTAAAAAATCAATATCTTCAAAACCTATGAACGATTATTTTTTGAAATTATTTCCTAAAATCAATATTATTAAATACTTAAAATTCGCATTCCACATTTTTTTCTTGAAAAAGTACTTTTACATAAGAGCAAGTTCGTGCGATCCAGTCGTGCATTTTATTTTTTTACCCGTGATTACAAATAATGACATAGCAAAGAAGTGGATACAAATTGTACCGTTATTTTGCTTAACAGCATTAATGTGTATGACAAGTGTCTTGTGCCATATGCAGAGAATAGATATGGATTTGATATTAACGGTATTTTTTCGTCTATTTACGTATTAGCTTGGTTGTATAGTTACTTTTGTGACTGTGTGTACATTTATTGGAGGCCAAAATTGATTACACAAAAATAATCGCAAATGGAAATTAAGCAATATCGCCTATCAACAAAATGAGGAGCACAAGATTTGAGCATAGGCATTCATATCATAGTGAAAAGGCATAACGAAATGAAATTGTTTGATTCACATTTTTCTCTACGTGTGTTTTAACAATTTTGAGTATCGCTATGTCTCTCATACACGAGAAAACACGATATTAAGAAGCGATAGGCTACGTGTACAGAAGTGCGACAAAGCAATGCGATGCGAGAAGCGATGCGACAAGCGATTTGAGATGCGAGAATTAGTGCGTAAAAGCTATTTTTTGCGGTTGTGTTGTTAATTTCTTTATAACTATTGCCACCAAAATTATCAAAAAGTTGCACCACGAAACACGAGCACTGAAATAACAAAATTTTACTCTTTTGATTTTTTTCTTGAAACCTCAAAACAAACAATATGAGCCTTCTCGCACAAAGTCGCTTGAAAAAGTGATCAGAACAGTTTGTGTGCGAAATGCTTGCGATAGGCATGCGAGAAACTTGCAGCACTCGCATCAAATATCGCTTCACTGTGCGCACGTACATACATATTATCAGCCGTATTTATTAGAATTCCCTAAACGCGTGAATAGTTATGCAATGCATAAGGACTTATTCATCCACTATGCAAATTCATATTTATAAAACAATTGCCTACCCTGCATAGTTATAATGAGCTTGTGTCAAATAAAGTACCAAAAAGTAAGAATCTATTACATTTAGCCTTCATAACACTCAGTTGTTTATCAAAAAAAAAAAAAAAAAAAAAAATATCTTGTCTGTCTATCGAATTTACGAGTAATAAACAAAAAGGAAACTACCAAAAGCTAAAAGAATTCCAACAATTAGCTTTGATTCATCAGATAAAGTATGTTATTATCTCTAGCACAATACTGGAAATCAAATTGTTATTCGTTTCATTATAGCTGGAATACTCCTCAGACAAGTTCTTTAGGATACAATTCAATAATGCAAGATAATAATTACAACACTAACACACCGGATGAAGAAGGATGCGTGGAGAGACATCACCAACAAGTATATTTATCTATTTAATTCTAAACAATTTTCAATTCAAATTGTTTTTAATATATTAGTATAACATTTTTGTTTCAATAAATAAAAATAACACAAAGTTTTAGTTTCAATATTAAGTCAAAGGCATTTTTTTTGTTCATAATCTTTATAATTCAATGTGATGTCAAAGTGAATGTGACAGTTCAATACTAAAATGTCCTTATGTAGGCATAGGCACTATTCAACCTCCAAACGCGTTTAGCTTATAATGCCCCTATTCAACGTCACATAAGTTTTATAAATAACGATTTTGCGTTTAGAGGCATTATAAGGGTTGCATAGCCTTATGTACTCACTATAATGAGTTTATAAATATGGCTGTATATGTATAAGAACCAATGTATGTAAATATTTTTCTCGCACGCAAACGCTTCGCGCGTCGCATCTTATTTCTTATTTCACATGCAAATAGTCGACGGATTAACATAATCTCTTCTGATGGCACTTCTAATTAATATTAGCTTTCAAATGGTATATTTTTTATTGTCGGGCGTTCATTTTAAGTATATTAAAAAGGAACTACAAAAAAATGTTAACGTATTAATATATAGATTTCGATTAAAAAAATATATTTTTGAAAAATATTTCCTGTTTTCGTGGCCTTTTTTTTAATTAATTATATGTTCTTAAGTGGGCTTAAGGTCAATATTCAATGTTGGCTTCCAATAATCAATATAGTTTCAACGTTTCGGGTGTGTTTACACCCTACTTCAGGCCTATTTTTAAAAAATTGACAGTTAATAATATATGAAACATTTAAAATAACATTAAATACAATTGATTTGAAATTTTAAAAAAAAAAAAAACTTTTTCTTATCCTCCTTTTGTATTCTTTTGTTAAAAATCTTAAGAAAAATATTTTAACATATAGGCGTATCCTTTTTTATATGTTTGTATTTATTTAAAAATCTTGAAAAAGACGTTTCAATTATTCAATTTGAAATTCAAAAATTCAAATAAATTTGTTGAAAGTATTTGATTTGAAAACAAATGTGCTAATAAGAAAAAATGGAGTAATATTTATGCAGATATTATGATTCCATATCTATTTATAAACTGACCGTGAACACTACTAAGCCTGGTCTGGTGTTTCGTGCGAGACGTTTTGTTCAGGATACATTTTTTCCGATTTTTTATCGTATGTATTTCCAGTCATCCAAATCCTAGTCTGGATTTTGTATTCCTATTTCAATTACAAACCTTAAAGCGAACTGTTATCCGAAATTGTATATGTTTAGTTTAAAGTTTTCTCATTTCACAATATGAATCGATGGACTTAAAAAAAAAATAAAAAAACGGTGATTCATTTCACCATTTCAACCATTAAGAGCAGATAATGGTCGAAATAATCGCAAATTTTAAGGGACTGGTCCTGTTACTTAAGTCTTAAGGCCTTTCCATTCTCCATATAGGCTCTACAGAAAATATGGTGCCATTAGTGAAACTGTTGAATAAGATGCAAATCTATCGATTTTACGGAAGGCACAGCATTGTCTTACGACATGTTATGGCGTGTTTGCAATTGGAATTGTATCTATAGCAAAGTTCTATAGTAAAGTTCAACTCAAACAAGAATTAAAGCCAGCTCACTTCACTACAGAACCCGTAGAACATACGCCGTCCTGGGTCCAAACTCCTTCGAAAATAAGGCAGGTGTGTAATCATCACCGTAAATTCACATTATTTTAGCCAAATGCTTACCAATTTTTTTGTGCTCTGAAATCGATGACATGGATTTGGAAGATCCGGCCTGACTTTATTGCATTACAAATTTTCTGGACGAGTTATTTTATGTTTTGGTGATGTGAACTGAAGATTGACTGATTTGCCACCGTTGGAATTACTTTTCGGGGTTTTAAAATAAAGATCCTGTTTATAACGAGTTTTCCGATAGGAAATTCTAAACTTTGATAAGTGATTGCGGCCACTTTGATGAATATAGGTTTGTGAAATTTGCTTTTAGTTATTGAACCTATCTTGCCAAATGAATTCTTAGAGTTTTAGGGTTCAATAACATATACAAATGATAACATTTTTTATCGACCCACATCTAAAAGTCTGCCGGTCTCGAAATCAAAACAGCAATCCACTTCTATCTCCTTCATTCATAATATTCAAACAAACAAGATATTTTCTGCCACTCATTTACTACCCTTCGTTCAAATGTAGAGTTGGAACGGGCTTGAACAAGTCTATAACCCCATTCCATTTTATAACTCCATTGAGTTCAAATGGTCTTGGTTGGAGTCGGTTGTGAATGGTGTTAATTCGAAAAGTTAATATAAACCTTCCTCGAAATTTTAACTCAAACTTTCAATTGTGCAAAGGTGTTAATTATCTATATTATGATGTTTTATTTGTTTTTTATTTATGTTATACGTATATATATAGATAACTACAACCCAAATAATAAAAAATCGTATTCAACAATTTTACTAAAACTTGGAATAGGAGTTAAGTTTCGACTTATGCTTTTATAAAAAATAAAATAAAATGCACGACTGGATTGCAGGAACTGGTTTTTTTAAATAGATATTACCTACTAGAAAAAATTGCTGATAACCATAAGATTCATTTTTGAAATGGCTAAGACAACTAAAAACGGGATGCCAGTTGATTGCTCAAGCAAATATTAGTTTATTAAAAATAAACCACTACAAGGAACTTTAATTTTTGTTATTTTCAAATAAAGCCTAGTACTCAGTTCAAGTGAAAATGAAAATTTCATATAAAAGTGACTGCTAGTTCACTGGCGTGAAATCCGCAACGAGAGGTGAGTACTAAAATGTGGATTAGAAAAACAATTATGTTCCACAACTTTTTCCACGCTATGATTTTCATTTCTCAATGTACAACCATCAGGAAAAAGTTTAAGGCATCGTGGAAAACTGTGACATTTGTCAGATGATTTGAATACTTTGTTTCAAAACAAAAAATTGAAAATTTATAAACAGAAAGAACGAATCAGTTTAAAAATAGTTGTCTTTTTTTTTCATTCAAAGTGAGTATCAAAAATTCACGTGGAAAAGTTTATTCTATTTTCATTTTTATTCTTCGCGTGTAATTTGGAACGTATTTATTTTTTCATTTCACGCTAGGTGAGTACTAGGCTTAAGCTTGAAGCTTTTAAGAAAAAAAAATTGGAACCAAAACTTTAAATTTTTATAACTGTCTGAATAAAAATAAAAAAAAAAAAGTTTAGCCCGTTTTTGAGAAATCGAATTTTCAAAAAAAAAGTTGATTTTTCTTAAATTAAAATATTTTTTTTTTTTAAGTTTTGAAATGCAATGTTTTCAAACTTTTTCGAAGCTTCTGTATAAGGAATTTTATTAAAATCCTTGTATGATGATGGGTAACGTTATTTTTAGATAAAACAAATTTTTGTTTTCACTTCTTCTTCACTTTTAACTGTCATGTTTTTAAAAAAATGAACAAGGGGTTTTCGAAATAATGAGTTTTGAAAAAAAATGTTTGATTTTTTTTTTAAATCCAACAAAACTTTTTTGAAAATTTGAATACACAACACTATCCCAATTTTTGGGGAGCTTTAGCATACACATACAGTGGATCAAAAAAGAAATCGGACATACAAGTTTTTTCTCTTTAAATCACAAAATAAAGTTGATGAAGGTTTGAAAATAACGTATTTCTGCATTTATACATAGTTTTTACTATAAACTCTGGATATTTAGCAAAAATTACAGTTTTATTAACAAATTGTCATCGAAATTTAATTTAAAAGAAAACAATCGCAAATTCAATATCAAAAAAGAAATCGGACAGTCTGTGTTATACTCATTTTTTTTTTAATGGGACAAATATAACACTTTTATGTTCTTAAAATTCCGTTACATATGTCAGATGTTTATTCGATTTGAATTTTGTGTGTTTTTATTAATAAGGTCAAAATAGAAGAACAATGTTGATGTTTTTTTCTCTGTTTTTATTAAATTTACTCTCGTCGGAGACAAAAGACGAATCCAGAACGACAAATTCGTCTTTTGGTAGCTCCTTATAAACTATATCTCTTGATTCGGTTTTTCTTGTTGATGAAAGGTTTTTTTCGTGCCACTCTTCCATGAAAATTACTTTTTCGCAGCACTGTTTTTACGGTTTCATCATCTTATTGCAAGTATTTCCTTACCTCCACAGCAGTAAACTTTTTTGGTCTTCAAGATTTTTGTAAATTTTCAACAGATTTTGTTGTTTTGAATCTTTTTATAATGTCTCCTACCATAGACTTGCTTCTTTTTACAATTTCTGCAATAGCACGTACAGAGTTAACTTTTTAAAAATGTTTTTTTCACTATTTTTCGCACTTCTATCGTTCTATATCAACATTGTTCTTCCATTTTGACCTTATTAATAATAACACACAAAATTCAAATCGAATAAACATCTGACATATGTAACGGAATTTTAAGAACCTAAAAGTGTTATATTTGTCCCATTAAAAACAAAAAAATGAGTATAACACAGTGTCCGATTTTTTTTTTGATATTGAATTTGCGATTGTTTTCTTTTAAATTAAATTTCGATGACAATTTGTTAATAAAACTGTGTTTTTTGCTAAATATCCAGAGTTTATAGTACGTAAAAACTATGTTTAAATGAAGAAATACTTTATTTTCAAACCTTCATCAATTTTATTTTATGATTTAAGCCTAGTACTCAGTTCAAGTGAAAATGAAAATTTCATATAAAAGTGACGGCTGGTTCACTGGCATGAAATCCGCAACGAGAGGTGAGTACTAAAATGTGGATTGGAAAAACAAATATGTTCCACAACTTTTTCCACGCTATGATTTTCATTTCTTAATGTACAACCATTAGGAAAAAGTTTAAGGCAACGTGGCAAACTGTGACATTTGTCAGTTGATTTCAATATTTTGTTTCAAAACAAAAAATTGAAAATTTATAAACAGAAAGAACGAATCAGTTTAAAAATAATTGTCTTTTATTTTTCATTCAAAGTGAGTATCAAAAATTCACGTGGAAAAGTTTATTCTATTTTCATTTTTCTTCTTCGCGTGTAATTTGGAACGTATTTATTTTTCATTTCACGCTAGGTGAGTACTAGGCTTTACCGAGAAAAAACTTGTATGTCCGATTTCTTTTTTGATCCACTGTATGATCAAATTCGGTTATATCGTTTTTGAGAAAATCAAAAACGAAAAAGGGTTCTAAGGGGTTACCATCAATAACAATTTTTGGAATTACTTTTCAGCATAAACTAAATGAAGTTTTGTGATGTGGAGCAGTTTTTGAGAAAAAAAAATATTTTATAAAACTTCGAAAAAAAGTCCGAACCGTTTAAGTTGCAGTCGAACAGATAGACAGACGTCTTCCCTATCATCGTAATGTCAAGTCTGATCAAAATCTTGAGTAGCACGTAAAAAATAAATGTAATGTTTATCAAAAATCAACTACAATAAGTAAGAATTCTCTTCTTGTATCAAATGTCTACCCAAATTTTCAGTTGCTTTAGTCTGTTTTTTACTTGCGGTTTGTAAAAAGTAAAAAATAATTAACACTATCGCAGGAAACAGTAAAAAAAGGGTGCCAACTTGAGCTTAAATGACAAAGTATGGTTTTTAAAAAAGTTTGATAATTCGATTTCCTATTCCTTCGCTTTGCCACCTTCTCCGGTGGTATCAATCACAGTTTGTGCGTCACTTTTGTTTTTTTTTTTTGGTTTATTAAACTGCCAATAACCCCCTTTATTAATTTGGGTGTTATTGTTTCGTTTCGAGGTCCAATAGAAAGATAAACACTATGACTACTTTAAAGCGAAAAAATTGTATCAGTTGTGAGTTTAACATAATACTCGTACCTTTTTCGTGATATGGATTTCAATACGCGCTACCACAGTTTCCGCTGAAAAATTAATAAACTTATTTATATGTATGTACAAGTCAATTTAAATTCAGTAAATGGAACAAACGATACTGAATTGCTTTCTAACTCATTAATCTTTCTTATTATTGTTAGTTTTAAATAGTCAGTATATTAACCATTTTATGATTCACTCAAAGTATTTAGGTATAACTAACATAAATAACGGGCTTGAGCAAAAACATTTTCTTGGTATTTACTTGCTACTTATTATCTAAATTCCTTATTACGATTTTGAACTCATAAAAATATTGACTTGCTTTAAAATACTCTTGAAAAATTGAAGAAAGCGCGGGTGTTAGAAAAATAGCTCAAATTTGTATGACAGTTGCGCATTAATCTTTTTTCATAATGTGGCGGAATAAAACCAAATATTTGGATGAATGATGTTGTCATCAAGCTAAATAATCGAATTGGGGACGATCACAATCCACAGGAAATCCACCAAATTAATATGCATACAGAAAAAGTTGATGTTTGATGTAGAGTTTGGGTTGGCGGAATCATCGGTCCATACTTCTTTGAGAACGACGTTGACTAGGCCATCACCTTCAACGGTGAGCGCTTTCGTTAACCAATTTCTTTTTGCCCAAATTGGAAGATATTGACACCGACGAAATATGGTTTCAACAGGACGAAGGCGGCAATTTGACCGCGTTAAACTTTTTTTAGTGGATTTTTCTTAAGTCACATGCCAATTAACCACCATTGACAACATTGCAATGCGATTAGAGAAATTCAGTTATGAAAACCTGGATATTTCGGAGAATCGCAACCCACCAAATCTGCGACGCATATTTGAATATTGTTATAGTTCATATACCTATATGTATAATGGCATACACCGGCCTTCTATAATAAGTCAATGATATCTGACTCCCAGTTTGTTTTATTCAATTTTAAAAATAAAATGCTAATTGGAAAACCCTTTACAATCTGAAAACTCTTGGCGATTTGAAAAAAATACTAGTCAAATTATTACCCCGTATGTGTTGGAAATTCATCTAAAATTACTTTCTCAGAATCGAGTCCTGGAAGTACTTTAAAAGACATTAAAGTGATGTTACATAATTTCAATCCAATCAATTCATCGGAATAAAAATTTGATAAAAGTTTTCTCTTGGAACTACAAAATTAATAATAGCTAATTTTATTATATCGATTGAAAAATTAAATATTTAAGTTTTCATGTAAATCGATCGTAAAATATATTGAAACTCATTGTTGGCGTCCAAGACCAACAACACCAAAACAGCATACCATGAATTTATTAAGATTTTAGTTTTGTGGAATGAATCAATTATGGATATGCAAATTTATCTTTATTTGCGTGAATTGCAAACGCATGATCAATAATAATTGATCCAATGCGCAATCAAATAAAATGCACTACTGGGTCGCACGAACTTGCTCCTATGTAATAGACTAGGAATTTTAAAAACGAATGTTATTAGAGAAAACTGTTCATAATGATAAAATTCATTTTTTAAACTGTTTTCGTGGTAAGAGATAGAAACAGAATGTTATGCAAATATGAATTTATGCAAGAATAAAAAATAAAAGTCGCTTTATCGGTTTCTTAAAAAAATAAGCTTTTATAAACAAAATTTTTAAAACATTTGAATAAAAAAATTGTATACGCCAATTTAAATCTTTTCTTACTGTGCGAATAAAAATTAAATTATCAAACAAATATCAATTCGTTTTTGTGATATCGAATTTGAAAAAAAAAATATATTTTTTTTAAATTCATAAAATATTTTTTCTTTTAATTTTTGAAATGCAATAATTTTCAAACACCTTAAAAGCTTCGCCATAAGATATTTCATTAAAATCCGTTGTGTCGATAATGAGAAATTCAAAATTTGAGAAAATGGATCTATGGTAGGTTCTGTCAGTAATATCTTAATTTAATTTTTACTTGCGACTTATAGGTACTATAAGGCAAGTTATGCATTCGTAAAAAAATCGAGCTTGAGATTTTGATCAAAGTTGACATAACGATAATAGCGAAGACCAAAAAAGTAGGTCTCGCAAATCTGTCTGTCTGTCTGCCTGTCTGTCTGTCTGTTCGACTACAGCTAAACGGCTCAGCCGATTTTCTTTAAACTTGGTAGATATGGGTTATATTTTTTTTCCCCCGGATGTTTTTTGATTGGATTTTTTAAGACCAAAAATAACGGTACCTGCCATACGATTTTTTTTCGAAATTTTATAAATAGGTATTTTTTTCTCAAAAACTGTCCCACAGATGTTTTAGAAAAAAATTCATAAAATTTCATTTAGTTAAACCTAGGAAATGAATGAAAACAAAATTTCTAAAAATTATTATATTTGATACCGCCCATTGGACCATTTTTTTTTTGTTTTTGATTTTCTCAAAAACGGTACAACCGGTTTTGATTATTTCTTTTTTGTTCAGGCTCCACAGCAGTAACAATATTATTGTGTATTCAAATTTTCCAAACAAATTTTTTAGGATTTTTTAAAAAAATTAAAAAATTTTTTTTTTTGAAAACTCAATATTTCGAAAACTCCATGCTCGATTTTTTAAAAACATGGTAAATAAAAGTTTCTTAAAAAAATCTACAAGATATGAGAAAAAAAATTTATTTTACCTAAAAATAACGGTACCCTCCATACAAATGTTAAAAAATGGTTTTCGAAAATCGTTATTTTCTCGAAAACAGTTTCGATAATTTCACTTAAATTTTTAGTCTTTCGATGAATTTTTAAGATCTATAATTTAATACAAAAAATTTTGAAAACAAGATATTACTGACTGTACCTACATACCATAGAACGATTTTTTTAAATTTTGAATTTCTCACTATCGACATAACGGATTTTAATGAAATTTTTTATAGAGGTGCTTCTAAAAACTTTAAGAAACATTGCATTTCAAAACTTTTTAAAAAAATATTTTTTGAATTTTTAAAAAAAAAATCATTTTTTTTTTGGAAAATTCGATATCTCAAAAATGGGTCAATATTTTTTTGGAAATTTAGTTTTCATTCGTACAATAATAAAAACCTAAAGTTGACGTTCTAAGTTTTTTTTTTAAATATTTTAAAAATTTTATATATAAAACCTTATTTTATTAAGAAACCATTACACGACTTATAATTTTTGTTCTTGCATAAATTCATATTTGCATAGCATTCTGTTTTTGTCTCTTACTACTAAAAGAAGTTAAAAAAATGATGATAGTTTCATCCTTATGAACAGGTTTTTCTAATAACATTCGTTTTTAAAATTCCTAGGCTATTACATAGGAGCAAGTTCGTGCGATCCAGTCGTGCATTTTATTTTTTTTTTAAATCATAGATCGTAAAAATTAATTGAAAGAAAAACAAATGTATCCAAAATTCTAGGTGCCATTTTTGAAAAAAAAAATACCATTTTCGAAAACCATTTCTTAACATTTGTATGGTGGATACCGTTATTTTTAGGTAAAATAAATTTTTTGCTCACATCTTGTAGATTGTATTGAGAAACTTCTATTTATTAAGATTAAAAAAAATCTAACATGGGATTTAGAAATATTGAGTTTTGAAAAAAAAATTTGAAACTGTTTTAAAAATCCAAAAATCCTTAGCATAAAAAGATGATCAAAATTGACTGTACCGTTTTTGAGAAAATCAAAATGGTTCCATGGAGGTACCAATTGACTTGGGTCAAGAAAACTCATTATTCAGATGATTCACCTTTAAGTAGTAATCAATCAACAAAAGCTATACGCGATTAAGAGATTTTGAATTTTAAAAATGTCCTATTTAAAAATACGTATGTTATCAGAGAAAAATTTTAAAGGCATGAAATTCATTTAATATTGTTCAAAGAACTCCTTTAGTAGTTTTAAATAAAAGATAATGTCATGTGATTTCACAAGCAAATATGAATTTATGCAAAAAAAAAAAAACTATTTTTTTATACCTTCTATAGCATTTTTAATATAAAATTTTGGTCCGCCAATTACATTTTTTAATACTATGGAAAAGAAAATTAAATTTCTCAAAATATAAGTGATCTGTTTTTGAAACATGGAATTTTTGAAAAAATATGAAGTTTTTTAAATCCATTTTTAAATTTTGACATGCAATTTTTTTTAGTTTTTAGAAAATTTAAAAAATATTTTAATTATTAAAATAATGCGCGATTTAAAAAGTAATTCTATGGCAGATACTGTTAGTTATGTCTAAGTAGAAAACTTTATTTTATTGAATGATAGATTTGAATCGAAAAAGAAAAACAATGTATCAAAATGCCAGGAGCCATTTTCGAAAAAATAAGAATTTCGACAATGATTTGTATGGTGTACCATTATTTTTTGATAAAAAAACACATTTTTGCATACATCTTTTAGATCTTAAATTATATGTTGTCAGAGTTTTTCAAAAATCGAGCCACATGTTCAAAAAAAAACTGAAATAATTTTTAAAAATAAAAAAATCTTTTGAAAAAGTGAATAAAAAGTACTATAGCCACTTTTCTCATCGAAACGTTCGGGATGAGTACAACAGTATCTAACACTTTATATTTCAAATACGTGGCTGATCCGAAAAATATTATACAAATCATATCTTAAAATTTAATAAATCCATTGTTTTACAACAGACTTGGAATATTAATTAAGGATACGCTGCTATTACGCAGCAGACTAAAATTGTAGTAGAGGCGCTCAGGAAATCAATCGATCAATAGTTGCTTTATGATATTAACATGAGGAATTATTGTTCAACATTAGTAGATGTTAAATAAAAAAAAATCTAATAAAAAAATTTAGTAATGTAAAGATTCTTTTGCAACACGTTTTTCTATCAAATCTTTTTTTCTCAGTTTTTCACATTTTATTTTTTAACCAAAGAAAGAAAAAAGGATCATGACATAACTCATGAAGCAAAAGAAAAAAGAAAAGTAGAAAATAAAAAAAAATAAACAGTTAGTTTATTTGTAGCAAAAAATTCCATCAATATCAACCTATTTTGTAGAATCAACGGGTTGTTGCTCATAAAATTTCAAATTTAAGAGTATTTTCGTCATTTAATTTGAATCGAAAATAAGTAATTGTCTGAGGGACCTCTAAATAACATTTACGAAACATATTTTAAATTTTAAATTTTTAAAAACGAAAATAAATTTCATTTTATTCGATAAATCTTAGCAGGCACGATGTAGGATCGGGTCAGGACCTAATAACGTACATGATAAAGCATAAACACTGTAAGCAATAGTGTTCAACATGAGTCAAGTAGCCCGATGCGAAACGATCAAATTTGATGTGCTTACACCACTCTCGCTATGTTTCATTTTTCCGAAGATAAAGTAGGATTGACCTTAAATTACAGAGTGAAGCTATAACAGGGTATTCGAAAAAGGTAGTTAAGCAGCATTTTCAACAGCTGCTAGCTGACCAAAACGTAGCTAGTAAACGGACAAGGCAGAGTTTGGCATTACCGCTTACGTCTTCCAGCAATCGATTACACTCACTCTGTTACTGAAGCGGTAATTTGACTCCATTAGTTTTGTTATCGACTAATGGTGACCAACTTTTTCATCATATCGTCAAGAAATTGAATGAATTTAATGTAAATACATACAAAGGTCACTCTGATTTCAACAGAACGTCATTTTAAAAATTTGTTAATGTACATATGCATGTGTATGTATGTACATATATACTTACGTTAAATAAAAAAAAAACTTAATTAACAAGTAATGACTTCAAGCATAATCAAAAACCAATTTTACAACAAACTACAACAGAATTAGACTAAAATAAAAAATTACAACAAGTAAATTTTTGCAAAGCTAGGCAAACAAGGCATTCAATCCAATATTAAAGGTTTTCGTAAGGAACGGAATATTATTTATTTTTAAGAAATATTTAAATTTTCGCAAATAATTTTTTTTTTCGGAAAAATATAAGAACAAGTAATAAAAAAAATCGCGAAAAATAGTTATGTTTTTGTGAACTTAGGAAAAACTAGGAATACATTTCTGTTCCTACCGAATACCTCGATATGGCTAGTACAATAATTTCAACCACCTGTGGCACTTGTTGTTGAATCATAATGTCCTGTGTTTCGATGTAATCCCAGCTGTCTATGCCGGCGTTTTTTTTGGCGATGACAAAGTGTGCATAGGAGACAAATTAGGAACGAGACGGCGGCCATGCTGATTATTATTAGAACGCCGTGATCCTCTTTGGGAGCTTCCATGATACCTGTTGTTTTTTGTCAGGCGTGCATTGTTTATCACACAAATATTGGATTTCCGGATAAAAAACATAATGCATAAATAAAATGTACAAGAAAAATATTTAAAATTAGTATTTTTATTTTATATCCAAAATTAAAAACGCACTTATTTAGAGAATAGTGTGTTTATATTTATATTAACATAATGTATGTATGTATATAAACAAAATTTGCCATTAACAACTTAAAATTCTGTATTATTATGATTTTGTTACAAATTTAATTTTGATGTAAAATTATTAAATAATATGTGTGTATATAAAAATTTGTTTGTGTACTTTCTAATTGAATGCAATTGAATTTTTAATGTTTTATCTTTATGTGCATTAGGAGTTATGAATTTGATTGTTTCTTGCTTGTAAAGTTGGGTTATTACTTTTGATTATTAAATAATTGACTAAGATCCAATTAATTACTTTGTTTAATGCATTTATTTAAATTCTTTTAGTTTTAATTTAATACTTAAACAGAAAATTATTTATGAAGCTGAAAGAATGCAAATTCTAGATTTTTAACGTTAGTACTAATTGATAAAATAATTCAAAACCAAAAATAATAAGCTGAAGTGATATATCAATTTGGAAATTTTAGAAGACGGGTATCTTATTTTAACATTCAAAAGCAACTGAAAAGAAAGTAAATAAAAAACACTAAATGGGAATGTGTCTGAAAGTCGAAACATAGAGATGCAAAAAAAAATAATTCAAATATAAGTTTTAAAAGAGGATAAGATAAATATCTTGCGATCATATTATTGACTTAAGAGAAATTTAAATCCGTAAATAAATTCCTGATCCATTTTATACACCCATTACACCTAATTCATTGGATCTGTGTAACAAAATTTCGAGGTTTAAATCAAAATTAACATTGCAATTATGGAGAAGTTTTATTGGTCGCTCTGCACGCCTATGGGTCTGTTCTTTTACAGTTAAATCGAGCTAGAGAAACTGGTATGCCGATTTACCTTAATTTTGATTCTAATTCCTTGAGAAGAATTTTGAATTTTTGTTTTATCTTATCAATTGGTTAACGTAAAATCAAAATCTTTCTATGATAGCAATAATATTAAACGTTCACTTTGTGATGTTAGTACAACTGCGTATTTAGTTTTTGGCGATAACATAACGGAAAATTGTCTTATTTTTAGGTATTTCCCGTATTAAGTTAACGTTTCCACCACATTTATATTAAAGGATTTCACATCTGTTTATGTTTTTGAATTCAAAAAATGCGAATTTAATGGTTGGGTTTAAAATTCATGGATATTTGTTTGCGAATAATAATAATAATAATGCCACTGACGATGTGCCAAAGAAAGAATCAAATTCACGTTAGTTTTGGCAGTGCTTGCTCGGATGACTCCAGTGTGCCTTATGTATGATAAGTATTTGATAGTTTTCTGGATTATTGATACAATATTTAGGCAAAACTCCGTCTCTTATGCGCGAAACAGATTAAACTAGCAACAGCACCAGCATCGTCAACAGCAAACAGCACGCTGACCAGCAAACATTTCTCAAACACATTGCCACCACAACGTCATTTCATTTGTTTGACATTTCATATCGAAAAAAAAGTTTTTCATTGTGGTGCCACTGAATATTGCAGTGGAAAAGTTGACAACACTGCACCAGCAACAGCAAATTTAGGACTTTGGCCTAACGACGCTGTTGGCGTTGCTGTTGCTGTTCTTATGTGCGTGGAACAATTGAAATACATTGGCTCTAAATTAATGGCGGCCGCTGTTGCTGTTGACGGTGCTGTTGCTGGTTCAATCTGTTCCGCGCTTTAACTTTATACACTTGCGATATAACTCAAAAAACGACACACTATCGTCGCCAAAACTTGGGTAGATACATGTATACTTCTACCAATTCCATTGAATCAGATGGCCGCCAAGTTATAGTGATCTTTAAAGCTTAAATAGGTAGTTCAAATATAAATATTAATTTTCAAACTAAGCGCATGTACATATGTTCATATATGTACTCGTAATACATAGAAACCATTTTTTTTTTAATGTTCTGGGACCTTCGATTTTTCACAGAAACTCATAGACTAGACTGACAAAATTTTTAGGAGTGAGAATGGAATTCTCTCAAAAATGTCGAAACTACGGAAAAGTAAGACAACATAAATTCTTATCATTCCGTATTACCTAATGTGAATGACATGAACGATACGATGTTTGGCTTTCATTTGACAAAAATTTTGAACTTTCTCGCTGGAGCTTTCTTTCGTGAAAAACTGCAATTTTTCTGTACGGAAATAGCTCGGGATTGAATTAACAAAAATGGACATAACGAGAAGTTATAACCGGGTATGTGAATTTTGTATACTTTTCACGAGATCATTTTAATGTGATATATTATTGCTTAAAATCAAAAATTTCTAATTTATTATTTTAATTTGGTCTTAGAACGACAGTTTGTTCTGATATCAAGCGAAAGTGCTTTTCTGGATCTGATCACAAAATTAAATTACAAAGTTAATATAATTTTGTAGTTCAATTTTCATTAAGGCAAATTAGGTTATTTCGTTGACATTTTGGAAATAAGATTTTCGAAATAAGATAAATTTAAAAAAAAATTGTTTTTATGTTAACGAACTCAGTGGATGAAAAAAAGAAAGAGAAAACAAGTAAATCAAATTATTAATGGCCAATTCAAAATGAAATAAGTTGTCGAAGTTACGAACGAAAAATAGCAAATTTCTGATAAAAAGACTTTTCATTTAATTTTGCCTCATACATATCTCATTTCGCCTCTACTGAAAATTTATAGAGTACAGGGTACCGATGATAATTTTTCCGTTTGTTATGTTTCAGCATCTGTCAAAGTTATAAATGACATCCAGGTGGCAAAATATTCAGTAATTTTTTTTGGACGCTGGAGGCTAAAAATCTTATGAGACAAGGCCTATTTTCGGCTCAGCGGATATTGCTTCAATGCATCTACAAAGGTTAACTGACGGTGTGGCTTATGGCATTGCGGTATCATCCAAACATATGATACTTATTTCTAAATAATGAGGACACATCGTTGTCCTAAATAATTGTAGGTATAGAGCGATGTTAACCGACTATCTTTAGCGAAAGCCCGACAATATCGATATTAAACATCTGCGACGAATGGCTTGAAACCACTTCCAAGCCATTCTATATTTTTTCAAATACACTATTTGCTGCTTTCACTTCTTCTAAAACAAATCAAATGAATCATCACCCCATACCAAAACAAAAGAATCGTGTATTCACTCGAAACGAATACACCATTTGATTTGTTTTCTCAAATGCATCGAATACAGTGAGTTTATATCGAAAACATCGAATACACCAAATAATACACTAAACACACCGAGTACACCAAGCGAATTGAGTACTTTCAATCGCTACAGAATGTGAGGGTGAACAAATAGAAAAGTTGATCACGGCAAATTTTACTTTAACTTTTAATCAAATTATCCGATCATTAAGGTGAAGATCAATAAAGAAAGTGGAAAACTCAAGCTAAATTTTGATAAGAACTATTGGGAAAGGGTAAAACTGACCATATATATTAAAAGAATGGGTAAAGTTCTTTTAATTTCAACTTTTGTTATGAAAAATTCAAAAGTTGATGAAAAATTAAATAATTTTAAGAATCTTATGATGCAAATTTACTATTGTAATGGTTCTCTATAATGTTTCATAGGCAATAACTTGATATATGCAACGGGAGACGAGATAGAGGAACTTTATTTAATTTCTCACTATAAGATTAAAAATTAAAATCGTGAAAAAATGCCGATTTTACTGTATCGATTCTAACTTGAGTATTACGAGTCTTTATAATTGAGGTCAATAGTTCAATGAAATATGGTCATCTTTATTTTTGTTTAATTTTTTTTCCAAACTGACACCAAATTTAATACTAAAAAGCTGTGTGAAGCAAAACTGGGATAGGTTCTTATAATTAAAAATTCAAAAGTTGATGAAAAATTTCTGAATATTGAACAAAAATTAAAACTCATTTATTGCCCCAACCCTGCTCTAAGATAATGCCGAACAATATTTTACGATCAATTCAACAAGTTACACACTAAAATTGGTCATAAGGATTCGAAAAAAAAAAAACAATTTTCATAAAACAATTCAAACGAGATGGTTAATAAACTAGTTTCTAACTTCCGAAATCGTCAACAGATCTATAAAATTAAGGTCTGAGAATACTGTCATTAAAGCAAATATACAATTTGTGAAAAGAAATTATCCAACTCTACATGATTAATCTGAAAAAATAATATTAAAAGAAATTGAAGTAGTGTTTCTTTTCCATTGACTAAAAATGTAAAATCTATATACAAAATTAAAAATGGAGAAAATAAGTATTTTTATATTATTGGTTTGCTTATTCTTTAAATAAACATATTATGTAAAAGATTACAAAACCTTAAATCTAAGAGGAAAGCTAATATAAAAGTATTTTCAGTTAAGTTTTTTTTAAAGGCTTGTTCCAGTATACATATATGACTCATTAGTTTTGACATTATTAACGCATTTTGAAAGATTATCTTGTCTACAAATAAGCTCTTATTCAAATATATAAAACATTACCATGAATGGCATAGAAACTATATTATA
The DNA here is from genome assembly GCA_963931855.1 of Philhelius festivus. Classification (NCBI taxonomy): domain Eukaryota; kingdom Metazoa; phylum Arthropoda; class Insecta; order Diptera; family Syrphidae; genus Philhelius; species Philhelius festivus. The sequence goes on from OZ007555.1 coordinate 90,789,522, forward strand.
ATGTTCTATAAAAATTGCAAAAACAGTTTTAGTACATTTTCCTTGAACATATTTCATTTTTAAGAAAGATATGGGCTTATCCCTGTAAATTTTAACTTCTTGAGTTTGAAAAAAAAAACAAAAAAAAAATTAAGGCACGCATGTAAATTTGAGTTTTTCTTCAATTATAGACCACGAATAAATAAAAAACTTCAAAATAACTGATATGTATTGCTTGTTGAAAAGTATAGAAGTATAAAGTATAGAAAAATGAATTTAAAATAATTTATTTTAAGAACCGAGTTAATTGATTTGGTTTTTATTTTTAATCTTCACAGCCTCTTTTTTCAAACTTATTTGTTTAACACTTTTACCATTTTTTTTTAGAGTTTCTACAGTTTAAATTACGCTCATTGTAAAAGTATAATCAAAGAATTCTTTGGAGTGCTAGTAAAAAATGTACCTTTTTTGAAACAGTTACGTTTTTTACGTTCGTTTTGTTAACTTCATAAAATTTGTACATAATGAAGCACGCATTGAAGCCAAAGTATTTTTTACTCTAGATAGCTTAAATAATGATGCAGACCATAAAAAATGCCCCATGATCAATGTTTAAAAAAATAGACACGAAAATTTGTGACAATTAAAGATTTACGAAAAATCACGCATGGCAGTTTTTTCTAAAATTTATATCATATAGGATTATTTATAAGGAAGGCACGCACTCAAAATGAATGATTTCAATTAATTTTGACCTTCATTTATCTGAAAAAACAAAAATTGTACTAAGTAATCTTATGTTAAACATTATTTTTGCAAAAATTTTTGAATAGTTAAAACTCAATGATATTATACATAATATTATAAGTTCCATAACCTGAATATTTAATAATAATGTCTATATATTTCGACGCATGGCAAAAGTTAAAATTTGCACGGATAAGCCCATATAATTAAAATTTGTAAATTATTATCGATTTTGCTGTACAAAATTATCTATAATTCCAGAAATACTTAGGAGAGACACCAAACACTGTATTCGTTTTTATACTCGCTGTGTTCACTGTATTCGGTGTGTTTATAACTGTTAGGCTTGTTCTGTTCTATTTGGTTCAAGCATTCAAGCCTAGGAGAGAAACCAAACAGTGTATTCGTTTTATTATAAAGGAATCGAATGGTGTGCAGTGTTTGTTCTTTTAGAATAGTGTATTCATTTTCAGTGTACACTAATTTCTATGCATGCAACGAACAGAATACACTGAAGTACTGTGCTTACTCAGAGAAGGTAAATGAATGTATTCATGCAGACCTTTAATCGATATATCTTGAAGTTGTGAAGGAGAAATTTTGCGACTAGACTAGCGTTCATCAATAGGCTGCCAAAATCATGTGCCTTGAGACCTATCGTATATTTATCTGGAGGAAGTCCTTACTCTTCGCTAACAAGCAAATTTGGACGAGCTCGAGGCCAACATTCGAGATGCTTTTGCTGGAATACCGTCGCACAGTGTGTTATTTTGCTAATCTAGCGGAACTTTATTGATAAATAAATGTTTCTCAAATGTAACAAAATTGGTATCATATGAAAGGTAAAAACTCCGGCTGTAGAATGGCAAATACAAAAACTAGAAAACAACTGTATTTACCGCTAAAGAGATTCAGAAACTTCAGCTTGGTTCAAGTGAAAAAAAGTTAAATCTCATTGCTTTTCTTGTGTCAAGTTGATAACAGCGTGGTCAAGTGAAATATTAGTTGTGCAAATAAAATTAATTTCATTTATTTTTGGTTATATCTAAAAACTTCTCGGCGTAAGTAATTATTTTTGTGCACCAACAAATAAAAAAATTAAAAATAGTTTGTTTGCAGACCTTAAAAGTGATGTTTTTACTATGTTCTGTAACTTTGTAAAGAATTTTAAAAATGTATGCTCATGTATCCATCGAGTTACTAGGCCTAAGATCTCCGTTGGTATATTCTGTGTTAGAATTCATTTACTTTGCTTGCTTCTGGTTGCTGACCCCACACACAATTTTTTTTTTTCAATTGACCAATGTAGCGAAATTTAAAATTCAGCAATTTTTGGAATATGGAGAATTTCATCGAGAAAAGATCGCAACAAAAAAGTCTGATTATATTATGCAAGAATTCAGTCAGGCTGACACAGGCAATGTCCCTTAAGTGGTGCTCAAGACTCATGTGAGCTCAATAAGTAACAAAATGCTGAAAGGTGGGATCGAAGGCGAATTCTGGAAATATTTGAAAAAGCCAATGAAATATGGTTGCGTAAGGATGCAAATCTACCACGAAGTTTTATAGAAAGTATAACATCAACCAGCTAAGGTGCGAATAGGGGGAGATCCCCAAAAACTATTCGAAGAATGCACACTTAGAGTTCAAACCCGTAAAATTAAGAAAACGGTTGGCTCAAAACTCCAAATAAAATCGCACTTGCGGCTGAAATAAATATGAGATCAGCTGGGAAAAGAGATGCAGATAAATAATTTATTGAAGGAGCTTGCAAATTGTTCCCCTCAAATAATCACAAAAATCAAGAAGGCAAGATTAAGCCAAGAAAAGGGCAGAAGAAGCATTAACGGTCACTGATGTGTCTGCACAAATAAAATTGCAAGCTTTGCTGGATTTAACAGTGAATTGCATCATTAAAGCTGAAAACAATCTTGCAACCTTCCAATCTTTAGATACATAGATTTATTCTCTTCGACTTGCTCCAGAACGTATTGCATTACTAGAAACTACAGATTCTGAAACCTCAAGCTCGAATGAAGAACATTAAAAGTTTCAATAGTGTATTTTTTTTTTGATAATCTACCCGCGCTCAAGGGATTATGATTACTCTTTAAATGTTTCAACACAGCGCACAGTGTGGGAATTCGCGAATTTAGCGGAATTTAATTCGAAAAATGACTATACCGTGTCCAACAAAAATTGTCAGTACAGGCCTTATGGGAGAGCTTTTTCTAAAGCAGTGGCGCCTGATGCACCCTCACTACAATGCGTTAGGAAAAATACCACTAAAAAAAGAGCAAGCCACTGACTTTTCTTAAGGAATTGTTGTTGTAATTCTTTGCAAAAAGTTGTACACCTCAACACGACCGTCGTATCCCACTGCTGATGAGATACTGTCAAGATCAACACAAGAGTGTCAAGTGTCACTCAATACGATCGTGCGCTCTTTATCTACATCAAAACAGAGTTACCATTATCATTCTCAATGGCAAGCAAAGAGCTTTTTCAGTGGTTTTGATGAAGGAGCTTTTGGGATTTGAAGCTTTTGAGAACACATTTTAAGAAGATGAGTATGTTGAGTGTTGTCGTATTGCTTTTAAACTTAAAAAGAAAACGCGCCTATTATCTTACCGCTTGGCGTTGTGGAAAAAGGTAAATTGAATATTGTTTTCAGTCGTTTTGAATCGGCAGACGGTAGCCCTAAGCGTTTTTTACTTTAATTTGCGGCGATTTATAATTTAAACTACGGAATCCCTGTGAGAGCTTTAAAAGGCGACGCACTTATGCATGGCAATGCAACCAGAATGAGAGACAAACGTCCTATCTTCCCTGTACTGACAATTTTTGTTGGACAGAGTATAGTCTCGATTGATGCCAAAACCGGTTTTTCTTAAAGCTAAAAGATTGTAGAAAGTGATAACAAAAGCACTATTGGGTGGGGATCATGTAAACAAAAAAAAAATAGCATTGAAGTTGCAGTTGGCGATTTGTATTATGTATATTTGCTGGAAGGGATTACTTTGCTCTTAATTTTTTTTCGTGCGTTTGGTGTGTGTTTTAATAAGTCTTATTTTTTTTATATTTCCTAAATATCAAGGTATAAGAATGTAAGTAATTTTTTATTTCACAGGGTGTTTCACATTTTTGTTTTGGTGATTGAAGTTAAAAAAAATGTGTTCGATTTTTGTACCTTTATTAGAGCAAAACTTTAGTTATTCCGCGTTATTGCGCCTCGAAACAATATTCACTGCAAAGCTTGATTTATTATCTATCAAGAATCACTAAAATTTGACACCCCAATTATGTTGTGATATATTTTTTTTCAATGTTTCTAAATGACTATCCAGCAAAAAAATGATGGCATACCGTCAAAATCTAATAACTTTTTGGGATTTGTTTAGAAGAAGAATGTTATAAATTAAAAAACTTTATTTATTTGACGGGGTGTTCCAAAAAAAATAATTTTGTGAATTTGATAGTTAAAACAAAAATACAGAGTGTTCAAATTCAAAGTTAACAGTAAGAAAAAAAAGAACTAAGTTATTTAAAAAAATAAAAACGGAAACTATCAATTAATAAAAATTTAAAAATAAAAATAAAAATAAAAAAAAGCGAATTTTTGATTTGCAGATTCAACTTAAGAAATCAATCTTAAGCGACTCGTAATCTGCATGTAGATACAAAATTACTAAACTTTTTTTTCTTAATTTTTCATTCAACAACTGTTTAATTTGATTTAATAAATAAAATAAGAACAACTCGAAGAAAAATTATAATTTGTTAGTCAGCTACAGTATCTGTATTTTAATGGATTTTTCAATAAGGGCGAGTAGATTTTGAAATGGAACAAAACAAGCTGTGTTTGACGTATTAATAAAATTCGATTTTCACTTGAGATCGCTTAAATGCCTGCCTTGACTGCTTACGGATTCGAGTGGTCTACTTTCGAAACGTTTATCTCAAATTTGGCTACTAAACGTTTAAGAGTCGACTGTGAAGGGCCACGTCTACTCTCCACCGTAAAATGGGCGAAAGGCGTGCAACGTTTGTACTAACGAATGCTCATTTTCATAATAAAGTTTTATAGAATAATAAACAATAGATACCTATGATAGAAGTCATCAAAACAACGTGGCTGCCACAGGCCGCGAAAATCTACCCGTGCCAATGTTATACATATCCATTTTTTTTCCTTGTGTTTGTTTATTTTCAGAAAATTGTTATTTTTTTTCTATAACCTATTGAAATCACTTGCAAAACAGTCTCTTGTAAAAACCATTTTTTTGATTTTACAGTATTTTTCTGATTCTACAGACAATTAGAAGTGTGGTCGAAAGTTCTATTTCCATTTCTTAAGCATTTCCCAAGAAGTATCTAGAATTTGGACTTGGGTTATGGTTTCTTTGGGGGTGAATAGGGGTTCAACTCAGTTTTTCTGAACATTTTTCAAAAACTAGGTATATCAGTTTTTTCTAAGAAAAAGTAATAGTTCAAAGTGTAACTTTCTTAATTCTACTTCTTTTCACAGAATCAATAGATTTTCTCAAATATGACTACTATTAGATTTATAAACAATGTTTCAATTATAGTGTAAGGCAACAGAAAACAGATCTGAGATAATAAATTACTTGCACTGTCAAACACCAGGTGGCAGATAATTAGACAAATTATATTTACAAGAACCTTTAAGCCATACTGGTGCTTTAAAAAAAAAGACGCACATGATGAACCCATCCAAAAATTGTAAAACAAAGTCTTCTGTGAAATAACAAGAAATAGCGATCTACACCATGACCTTGAAATATAAATTGTCTCAGAAGCATGGACTTAGCCAGGGGGGGGGGCATTAGGGTGCAAAGCCCTACCTTAAGACCTCCAATGCCCTACCTTAAAAAATCAACTATCGTATCGTAATTCCACTGATTCATAAACTGGTTTTCCAAAACAAGAAAAATCCATTTCCCATACCCAAGCTATGGCGATGTCGCAGGACAAATTAAATAGTCTCTACAACTACCAGTGTTGAAACGTTGATACATCAAAAAGCTTTAGAGAGACAAAGGTACTACGTCAGGTAGGTCTATTATTGAGATTGTACAATTTGTCAACGAATCTTAATCTTTATCTTACTTTAAGATGTCGCTGGGAATTAAAAAAAAAAATTTTCAACGAATTAGCTTTGCGTGGAAATTATATTTTGGAGGAAGAAAAAGAACAAGGATTATTTCAGAATTTGTTTGAATACACCTGCATGAAAGGTCCAAATTTGAAAGAGTTTCTTACTCATATACACAAATTGCAACATACCGCTCACCTGAAATTCAAAATAAAATAATTCAAGCAATGATTATAGAAGTACGAACTTCCATTGTTATAGATATTAATGAATCGGACCTAAGCTGGTTTACTATAGTGGAAGAAACATAACCGCGAAAATATTGCAATAGCAATACGCTACGCTAAAGATGGAATTGTCAATGAATCGTTGCTGACAGTTACTACTACTAAAAATCTTGATGCAGCCAATCTTACGGAATTAACGTTAAATAACATTGACCACTCTTGTATGCTAAGCCAATGCTATCATGGCGCAAGTGTAATGAGTGGAAAAGTTTTGGCAGTCGCGACCAGAATATAAAATAAATTATGCCGAAAAATCCCTTACGTCCACTGCTTTAACCATCGATTGCATTTGGTAATCATTGGGTTTATCTCGGAAATGACTTTCATTCGTTCATTTTTTGATCAATGCATCATGTTACATGAATTTTTTCAGCATGGAAAAATAGCTGCCTTGTATGGTGGAAAAAGGATTTCGCGGCTCCTAGAAGAGAGTTGGTCAGGACATTTGGCCGTAACAAAAGTTGTGCATGATAATTATTCATTGATTTTGACGACTTTGGTTGAAATTAGAAATGACAGATTTAAGGGTGATGACGTCGCCAAGAGTGTGGATATTAAAAAAGTGATGATCAATTTGGAATTTCGAATGGCCTTGATTGTGGCCAGAAAAATATTATCCATGCTCCAGCCTGGTATCGTTGAAAAGCTTAAGTAAGTGTGAGAAAACAAAACTATTTGTTAAATGTAAAGTTTCACCAAGCCACTTTGAATTCTAAAAGGCCAATAAACGAACCAAAACAGATAAATTTATCAGGTCAACAAACTTTGAGACTTTTAGCGAAAACCCATTTAATTGCAATTTGGTACAACGGGCCATAAGTTACTGTACTGCAAGAAAATCAAGTATTTTTGATTGCTCCTCTTTATATGACAATAAATAAATACATACTTTCAAATTGGTCATAACAGAATTGCTAAGACCCATTTACTGAAAAGAAACATAAATATTTATTTTCAACTTAAACGCTTATGTCTCAAAAAAGTTTTTAATGAAGATTGAACTTATAAAACTTTAATTTTCGATTAAGCAAACGGGTCTAAGTCATTTTTGTTGGAAAAATGCAATGCGTTAAAACTGATTTTATAGGTCTTACAATTCCATCAAGGAAAGAGGCTGCTGTGGTAAAACCTTTTTAAAGTCACCTCAAGAATAAAAAAGAGGCGTTCAAACATACGTATGAACTTTTTGCATCGGTGGCGACCATAGGATATAGCACTGATGCTGTGTATGAATCTACGTTTTCAACTTTGATTGTACTCAATATAATATGTTAAGAAAAGTAATAATATAAACCAGTACATAAATGAATGTTTCGCACTTATCTATCAACTCCTCCGTAATATTGAGTACCAACAATGAAGATATGAAAATTATTTCGGTTCAAGTGAAGTGATTGAATTTAAATCAATTGGACTTGAGGTCACTTGAGCTTTTAATTGATTTAAATTCAATCACTCCACTTAAACCGAAATAATTTTCATATCTTCATTGTCGGACACCTAGAATAATAATGTCCGTGGTCAACATTATTATTCTAGGTGTCCGAATTTAATCAAATTCCCCTAGAAAAATAAAATTCACAGTCTATTACGCCTGTAAATTTTATAAGTGTTGGTAAATATCGACCAATATTTGCGTCTTAGAAGAGTACGGTAGCATCTAACTGATGAGCCCACTGTCGTACCTGTGCGAAACGCACCTTGGAGTTGAGGTCACTTGACCCAACTTTACCAGATCAGATCATATTTTATATCAAGTAAAAATTTTACTTCCGCCCTACATGTTATCACCGATGCCCTACCTTAAATTCAACTCTAGCTACGGCCCTGCTCAGAAGTGGTTTAAAAAAATGCTGTATCACATAATCACCTACCTCGAAGTTATACCAACTCAAAAATGGGAACAGCTTGAATGTATGAGGCAATGTTCGGAGGCCTAGAAGAAAGGTCAGAAAGCTATAGAGAGAGTATTAAAAGTTTAAACTTCCCCCAATGTGATCTCAAATTAAGAAAGAGAAATCATTTGTTTGAAGATCTTAAGAGATCTAGTCCTAATTCCGATGTATGTATTTCGTGCAGTAATATTACCAACTGCATTTTGAAGATTTCCACCTACACAAAACAAAAAGTCTTCTCAAATTATTTTTTGTTTTCAACTCACTCGCGTTCAAGAGGTTATTTAGGCACTTATAGTGCTAAGCACGCACGAGCGATGGGAAAAATTAGAGAGGGAGAGAAATGAGGTGTCGATGAACATTAGTTTTGAAAGTTGCAAATTGAAATGACTAGGGATTCTATAATTGTGTTCGCGTAATGCGGCTTAAAAACGAATTTCTGTATTTGACGTTACGTCCAAATTTAGACTCGAGGGTGAACTGATGAGCATTCTTAGTTAAACGGATATCACGGTTGAGCTGATTTAGAGGAGAAATGCAACTAGATATTTTGGGGGAACATGTTCTGAATTATATGCAGTAAATGAACAAAAGTTTGGGCAGCACCCGCCAAAGATAGGAGTTATACTTGAATTAAGGACATGTTTTTGAACTTTAAACCCAATTTAAAAATGCTGTAATGATCGAAGTTTAATAAGATTTCATGCGGTACCATTTAAATTACACTTCCGCAGTAAATGGACGTGCATTTGAGAACACCAAACTCCAATACAACATATATGTATATTAAACGATCTAGAATGTAATTTCTTATCCAAAGAATAAAATTTCATTTTTAGAGCAGAAAATTACTTCTCTTAACCTGATAGCTTCCTTACAGCTTGTATCAAACCAGGACTCTTAATTCTGTTAAGAACCGATAATAGTATCAACGTCACTATCGAGGAAACATAATGACCAGTTAAAGATTTAAAAAAAAAAAAGTAAAGTTAAAAAGTATGATGTCTACATTGGAATGAACGTAATTTGAATTTTGGATAGATTATTTTCATATACCCTACCTATGCCGAGAAAAATAAGATTTTCATAAACAATTTTATAACATTAGTACTGCAGATTTTTTTTTTGTTTTTTTTATAATTAACGCGCACTCAAGGGATTATGACTACCCTTTAAATGTTGGTTGAACACAGTGCGAGCATTTAGGAAACAGTGGGAGGATTGAGTAGGAGAAACCGATGTACATTCGTCTTAAATTTCTGGACATTGAAATGGGGAGGAAAAACAGAGTCGGTTAAGGAATTTTAAGGAATTTCGAGTCGTACGGCAAAAGAAAGAATCTCTGTACTTAACTGTACGTCCAAAGTTTGGCTCAAGGGTATATTGATGAGCATTCCCTGCGGCACGAGTATTACGGTGAAATTTTTTTAGGGGGGGAATGCAACTCGCTATTTCAATAGAACATTGTTTATAGAAATAACGATAAAACAGTGATAGACAAGAGACATTTCGACGATGTTCTAATGAAACAATTGTTTCGGAAATTATTCTGTCACCTATCAGCCTTAAAGCTCTATTCTGGATTCTGTCTAGTAATTGTAAAGATGTTTTAGAAGCACCAGCCCAGATATGAGAATTGTATTCTAGTTTGGGACGTATATAAGCCTTATAAATTGTGGCCAGATCGGAAGGGGAGAAAAAGTTTTTACATCGTCTTAGGAAACCTAAGCATTTGGCCGCATTTTTAGCAATATCCAATATGTGGTCATTCCACGAAAGGTGGTCAGTAATACATATACCAAGAATTGATAGCTTTTTAGTTTCTATGATGCAAGCTCCATCCATGAATAGGGGCATAGGGGGAATATTCCGCTTTAATGACAAAAAACAGCTCTGAGTTTTAGAAGCATTAAATTCAACACGATTTTTAATACCCCATTTAACGATGCTATTTAGATCGGAATTTAATGAGCTCAACATACATTGCCGTTGCAATTCAACATTCAAAGAACAAGGAATTGAATCAGGAAATGAATATGAAAAGCTGAGGGTGCTGTCATCAGCAAAACAGTTAAGTGGATTAGTAGTTTCGGTAAAAAGATCATTTATGAAAATGAGAAAAAGAGTCGGAGACAAAACAGAGCCTTGAGGGACACCAGCATTTATTTTACGAACTTCAGACTTGAAACCATCCAAAACGACTTGAATTGAACGGTCAGAAAGGTAATTACTAATCCAACGAATAAGAGATACATCGATACCTTTCGTTTTGGATAAAAGCACAATTTTTTTTCAACATATCTTAGATAGTGTTTGAAAACAGTTAGTTGGCAAATTTTAAAAAAATTCCAACATGTGTTTTTCAAAATATTGGGTTTTGAAAAAAAATATAAAGCAAAACTAAAAATTTGGAACATATTACATATTTAAAATTCAAGCAAAAAAATTATCTAAAACAGTTGAACCTTTTATAAGAAAATCCGAAACAAGGAAAATGGTTTCATTCGGAATTGTTTTTTCAACTTTAACAAAGGTTTTACTGAAAAAATTTTTATATTTTTTTAAATTTCTTAATTATTTTGTTTTTAAATCCTACTAATATTATAAATGTGAATGTTACGATGTATGGATGTTTGTTACTCAATAACGCTTGAACAACTGAATGGATCTTGATAAAATTTAACACACAAAAAAGTTATAGTCTGGATTACCGTATAGGCTACTTTTTTTTATTATCAGGGGAGTTGCATTGGGTGGTCGAAACACCCCAAAATTATTTATCTCTACTTCTATCTTCGTATTGCACTGAAATGTAGTGCATATACATAAGTAGTTGCATTGAAATTATATATTTTGGTGGTGCGGGCCCAGAGGAGGGGCATAGTTTGATTAATTTACCTAAGCAGTAACGATAAAGACACTCAAAAAAGTTTAAAAAAAAAATAAAACAAAAATAAAATTCTCCGAATTAAAAACAAAAAAAAATTGACAAATATTTGTGTGTCTTTGAATTTTAACTATTGTAAGGTAAGTTAAACTTTATGTGCCTACAGGTTTAACTAGTTACATACATTGTTATAGGATAGTTACATACGTATGTGATTTGCTCATTGTTTGTTAGTTTTTTCAAAATATCCTTCGCTTGGCTCCATTACCTATAAGAAAAGGACTTGATTGGATTTATTGGTTTGCTGTTTTGTTTTAATCCAGGTACATGCATACGTTAAATTAAAATAATTCGTACGCTTTCAACTTCTCATGTTGAACAGGAGATCAGTTGTGAAGGTTCTTGGCTAAGCTAAACGTGTTTATAATTTCAGTTGTAAGTCGTCTTTTTTCAAATAGAGCTGTTCAACGATGACAAACAGAAGTAAAATAAACACCCAAAAACAACATTCCATACTTCACACAAGATTTCCATTTACGCAAGATAAAACTAAGCGAATCTACAGAAACTTTTAGACACATGATTTATTTTGAAAAACTTCAGTTGAAAAAAAAAATTGCTTGCGGGAGTTCCCGCACGGGTACGCTAGTTTATATATATTTATAATATATATATGTACATATACTATACATTATTTATTTCACCTTAGCGCCGATAACATTGCCTTGCCATCAATTAATTCGATAAGAAAAGTATGTATTGACAAAGTGAGGACAAAGTGTGGTTGTGAGTTTTCAAAATTCGCGCTAATTTTTAAATTCTATACCAACCATAGTTTTCACAACCTTTATTATTCCACTCGTGGTTTAAACTGTTATGCACTACTCTAATGCTTTCTGATCCTAAAAATCGCTAGATACGTTCTTGGTACCTTGGTAAAATTAATAAAACTGGTACCTATTGCTCAGCAGTTGAAAGTCGATATTAGAGGGTGTGGGAAAGGATTTGGCGATGAATATTGGTTTTGCATGTTTGCAAATTCAAATGGCAAGGGAAAGCCGTGTCGGGTTAATTTGTCCATAATCGTGTTGTGTAACTAAGAAACGAATCTCTGTGCTACGTCCAAAATTAGGGGGTTCAGCTTCAACGAATCAGTGTCCATCCACATCTCATTTCGAATAGTCGTTGCCTCTAAACAAACAATAACAGCAAGCAAAACTAAAAGCCATTATTTAAAGCAACCGATAACGGCGCGTTCTTTTTCCATCTCTCACTCATCTGCTTGCTTTCTCAGCTTAACGAGAAAGTGCCGCTTACTGCCTATTGCATGATTCTTGTGATGCTTATCGCATTTTTCTTGCAATGCTGATGTTATCGAGCCATAATCGCTATGTGTAAAATTCCTTTTATAAAATAACCTAACAGGTCTTCAAGCTGGCAACGTCGCACAGCGGTAAAAATGGCATATTTAGGTGGACATTTGGTTCGAATTTTATGTTAATCAATAGACTAACTGGGCTTCATATTGTTATAAGGAATGATTGACAACTATGAAACCACACCATTTTTTTTTTTTTTGAGACAATATAACTTGTAGAACAGCGGTCTTTAATTAGCCATTGGTAAAAAACCAACAATGAAAAAAGTTACAATAAAATTCAGTGTTAATTTTTTTTTTTTTTTTTTTGAAAAGTGTTGGAAATGGTAAGTACCGTATATCTCTATAATACGAGTATTGCATTTGAGTTTTATATAAACTATTCTTAATTAGCTTAGCAGCTCGATTTGCTTAGCTTTATCTTTAAAAAAAAGTTTACTAAGCTGCAACTTTTTTTTCCCACTAGTCCCGCGTTCCGGTTTTCGCTGTCCGACAGCTTAATGTGTAAAGATAAAATATTGATTGCATTTTCAACCATATACAACCATATGCCATAGATAGGGCGAATTTTCCAGAAAATGACGTTCTCAAGAAAGGAACTTTATGATGTCTGGGTGGAACAATCAGCTAAAAATAAGGATTCTGCTGTACGTCAATATGTGAGTGACTAATCTGTTATAAAAGGTATTAATAAATTCGGTGAAAATGTTTTTAACTAAACTGCGTGAAAAATGGGTCATATTTTTTCGTATTTTCTTTGGTTCGTAAGTATGAAAGAAATCTTCCGTTCTGCTCTTTCAATCAAATGTAGTCCTTTCTTCTCGCAATTATGAGCACTTGCTGGTATTGAATATAACTCAACCGTTTCCCTTATATAAACCGAAAACTATTAAAAACTTACTTGAAATGCCAAATATTTTTTTAAACCTTCAATGATTCCAGTTATAACGAATGATAAGTCAATGATTCTCCAAAAAACGAGGGGTTGTGTTTTCTTTCCAATCTGTGTTATTGTTTACTTTTATTTCCTTTAAAAGTCTTCATTGGCATAATCCTTACCGGTATGAAATAATACATGGATAACTCAAATGCTGTTTTCTTAGGCCAGTTGAATTTGTTTTAAGCGATACAATTTAAAAAAAAAATTCTAGCTTTAAGATAGTTCCAAGTTTTGAATTTAATAAAAATTAATTTATAAAAAAAAATCAAAAAAAATTTAGTTTTTATGAAAAGCTTTTTAAGTTAACAAAAATTATTATTTTGTTTGTGGACATTTTCAGTTTTTTGGTGTACATAAACATAAAAAAACGTGTGTTGGAAAATTACTTTTTTTTATTTGAGCTGATAAGGAGAGTACTCGATTTTTAGAAAGAACAAAAATTGGAATACAAATAATGAGAACACAATTTTTTTACTTAAATTATTTATATTAAGTATTTGATCTTTTCATCAAGATTTTTAGCCTAAATCTTGTTTGGAACCTTTGATTTCTCTAAAATGACGACTCTATTTGAAACTAAAAACAAACAAATAAAACTCGACTGTTTTAATTGCAAATAATAATTTAAGAAAACAAATATTTTTTAGAAAGTTGTATTTCAACACAAGATTCTAAAATGAGTTGTGAACCATTTTTTTCAAAACTTAGCTATTAAATATATGAATATTTTACCTTCATTTTACAAAAAAAATTGTCAAATATCTCAACTCGTTCAAAAGTTATGAGCCCATGTCCACCTAAATATGCCATTTTTACCACTGTGCGTGTCGTGAGTATTTGACTTTCTTCTGTCAACAAGTTCGAGAATATTCTAACATAAATAAGCGCATTTTTGACTAACATTTTGATATTTTGGCGCGCATTATGATAAGTTGCAGTCTTTAAATATTCATTGGAAAAATAGAAGAATCAACTACTCACGAAGTTGACCAGCCTTTCTCTTACAAAATAAAACCCATGTAAGTTAATAATTAAAATTTGAATTCATAAGCTAATAATGCTAATTTCAAAATAAAATCAAATCAAATCACATTTTATTGTGTTTTATTAGTTTTTGTCAAGTTGGCGAAGCAACAGCTGATGTATAGTTCAATTGTGTTTGTATGCTTTGATTGATTCAAGGTGTTCTATGGGCATAATACCTAGAACAATTTGTATTGTAATATTTTTTTGCTAGGTTCGTTAAATAAAACTTATTACTCTTTCTAATATTTCTTCTTTATTTTTATTTTCCAAATCACAACAATAAATCTCAATTTATAATCAACTCAAATACTTTATTCAAATAAAATCAGACTTGTTTTACACTTTCCACAATCCAATAAGCAGAGTTTTGCACACTTCCGTAATCAAAAATCAACTATGTTGTGCTCACCGCGAGCACTCCCTTATATACTCATGTTAGTTGTTCTCGAAACTTTGCAAAGCTTCTCGTCTTGGAATGTTCTAGATGGTTGGAATAAGGGGAAATACAGTTGACATTGGAAAAGAGCTTTTTGTTTCTTCCATAAACTAGATATGCAATTTTCCAACAGATGGCGCTGGGGTAGCATAAAGCTCTGTTCACAACAGTATTTTGAGCTTTAAAAAATTGGATAAAAACATTTTAATTTAGCAGTGAAAATATTTTTAAAAGAAAATGTTATTATTATTTAATAAAAGAAACAACCATATCGAATATTTTGGGGCCGCTATTTCACCATTTATATCAAGTTTTTTTGAGCACTACCAAATGACCATACAACATTTTGACTGAAATAGATCCCATAATTCAAACCCAACAAGCTAAGTCATTACTATTCATTATAATTCTTCTATTTTTTTAGTGAATGGTCGTTATATTCCATAAGTATTCCCACTTCTCATTTACCATTTAATCGATGCTTCTCTAAGCTCTAAGACCAAGTCGAGTTTTTGTCTAGTAGCGTAGACTAGCGCGCTCTCTCTTAATAGCATGAAAGCAATCACCACATTATTATCCACACATTAGATTTATTAACTTACTAGCGCAAACTAATAGACTCTCTTACTAGCGTCAGTCTTAACCGCGGCCTACGAAGAGAGAATTTACAATTTTTTTTAATGATTTTTGTGATTTCCCGGAAGAAAGGGATGGCATAATCCTCACACTTCTGTTTGTAGTTTGGAAGAGAACGACCCTTGAATCCGTTCCCTAGATAATTTGTTCCTCTATTTGTCCATCATACAGACTGTCATGACTATAGTATCTAGAGAATCGACTTGTGCGCTTGAACATTTGAAAAAATCAAAAGTATATTTTTATCAAAATTGTTTTACTAACTTTTTATCAATAAAAAACATCAATAAGGACTTTTATTGCTTCTAACATTTAAAAATTCTTTAAACGTATGTATATAAAAATCGATAAGTGTATGTTCCCTATGGACTTCGAAACGGCATGACCGATTTTGATGAAATTCGCAGACATTCCAGCGGAAGATCCTGTGAAGTTTGGTAATGATCAGATAAAAAAAAATTGTTTTCGCGAAACATGCAAATACAAATTGATCGACACAGTACTGGATGAAGAACACGCTGTCAATTATCCGACTGAATTTATTAAACCCACTGAGAATGCTGCCGCACGTATTTTTATTATGGATATCTGATTAAACTTCGCTACATAACCGCCGCCACTCATCCACCAAGAGTCATCTCATAGGTAATAAGTACTTCACGTGCAAAGCCGGAGCGGGTCGTTAATCCAACCAAAACGTAGAGATGCGCCCCGAAATTAAATGTACATATATAAAACATTTTGCTTCTCAAAAACTATTTTTTTTAGCTAAAGACGCCATTTTGATGGTTTATCCCCCTTTCGCGCGTGTTCACAAGATAAGTAAAAAAAAAGAGTAAAATAAGAGGGTTTCACTTACAAACCTGAAATATATTTTGCGGATTTTTGAATCAAGGGGGTCTCGAGATATTATTGGTAGATATTCCTTGCAAAATATGACGAGCATAACCATACTGCTATGAAAAACAAAAGATAAAAATAAGAGCCACACAGACATGTAGGTTTCTCATTTTAATTCAAAATTTGAACGGGAATAGCAACTTAGTTTTTACTTTACCTGCCTTAACATAATCATATTAATTAATTTGTATTAGCGGAATTGTCTTAATCTTTCAAACAAAGACTAATTAGAAAAAAAAATATGATAAAACATATTTCATGTTCAAGTATTGATATTATCTCGCGACTATCCAAACCTATTAATTTCCACGAACTTTGGGAGAAATCTTTCAAAGTAAAATAAAATTATGTAGAAATTTGCAGGATCAAAGGGCACGGTAGTGCCCAGCCAAGTTCTGGCACTACACCCTTTTTACAGGAACAAACTCAGGCGATTTTTGACCCCTTCCTATCTTTAGTAAAAATGAAGTCAGAAACTTAAAACTCCGAATATATGCTAAGCTAGTCAGGCACAGGCGCCTCACCAAATATCAATTTTCTAGCATAAGCGGTTCCTGAGATATAAGGCCTCAAAAATCACAAAAACCGTAACTGACTGACTGACTGACTGACTGACTGACTGACTGACTGACTGACTGACTGACTGACTGACTGACTGACTGACTGACTGACTGACTGACTGACTGACAGATCATCAAAATTATGGAGCACTTCCCGACATCGTAGAATCTTGTAATTTTGCACAACGGTAGGTCTTGTCATGTAAGCAGAGGAAAAAATCGAAAATTTGAAATTTTCCATTCAGGGGGCGTGGTATCCGCCCACTTTCTCCGAATTGGTGTTGGTTGAATGGAGCACTTCCGACTACTGTATAACGATGAAATTTGGTGAACCGGTAGGGCTTATATTGCATATAAGGAACCACAAATAGGCACCAAGATTTTCCTTTCAGGGGGCGTGGTATCCGCCCACTTTCTCCGAATTGGTGTTGATTGAATGGAGCACTTCCGACTGCTGTAAAACGATGAAATTTGGTAAAGTGGTAGGGCTTAAATTGCATACAAAGAAAAAAATATAAAATTAGCGGTTTTCCATTCAGGGGCGTGGTGTCCGCCCACTTCCTCAGAACTGATGTAAATTATATATGGCGCATTTCCGATTGCAGTAGAACAATGAAATTTGGTAGAACGGTAGGGCTCAAATCGCATATAAAGGACCAAAAATAAAAATCGAGTTTTGCCATTCAGGGGCGTGGTATCCGCCCACTTCCTCAGAACTGATGTAAATTATATATGGCGCACTTCCGATTGCAGTAGAACAATGAAATTTGGTAGAACGGTAGGGCTCAGATCGCATATAAAGGACCAAAAATAAAAATCGAGGTTTTCCATTCAGGGGCGTGGTATCCGCCCACTTCCTCAGAACTGATGTAAATTGTATGGCACACTTCCGATAGCAGTAGAACAATGAAATTTGGTAGAACGGTAGGGCTCAAATTTCATTTAAAGGACCAAAAATAAAAACTAAGGTTTTCCATTCAGGGGGCGTGGTATCCGCCCACTTTCTGAGAAAATTTTTAAATTATATGGAACACTTCCGATTGCTGTAATTAGGATAGGTTTGTTAGTGTTAGGTATCTTGCCAGGATAAGAAGAAATAATTGAAGCGCAAAACAACCATTAACAAAAATAAAATATACCAAAAGAAATAGGAAGCTATAAACTAAGTTGATTTTAGTAGGTAGAGTCCACCCTTCTATCTTTCCGTATCCTTCGAGATTTTGACATGGCAAAACATTAAAATCGTTGCAAAAAGGAGTGAGATCAGACCAAAAACATAAATGTTAAAAAAAGAGCCAAGTTCTTCTATACAAAAACCTTTGTGTAACAAGTCAGCCGTGAAAAGTACTGAGATCTAAAAGTACGCCAAGTTCTTACTTCATGAAGGTTTAATACCGAATATTTAAAGTACAATAATATTGAAACAGCTACAATGTAATAGAGAAATTTTATTATTTAATGACTACTGACTAAAGTTTGATGGGCTTACTTGGCAAGTTTTTTCTTATGCCCAATTCAAAAGGTTTTAAAAACTTGACCAGTAAACCCATCAAATTTTAGTCAGTAGTCATTAAATAATAAAATTTCTCTATTACATTGTAGCTGTTTCAATATTATTTTACTTTAAATATTCGGTATTAAACCTTCATGAAGTAAGAACTTGGCGTACTTTTAGATCTCAGTACTTTTCACGGCTGACTTGTTACACAAAGGTTTTTGTATAGAAGAACTTGGCTCTTTTTTTAACATTTATGTTTTTGGTCTGATTAGACAATACTCGAACAGACATATTATTTAGCTTCTGAAAACTGAATAGTGCCCTTGAATAATAGTTTTTCTCTACCTAACTAGTTTGATTATGCAACTCAAATTGTGTATAGATTACATGTACAACAGAAAAAATCTGTAATTCAGAAGAAGAATCTGGACAAATTATGTTATTGTTACATAGTATAGACTGGTCAAGATCTGTCTTTTTGGAATTCATAAACATTGAAAAGTGAGTTTTTACTAACATTCTTGTACACTAGGATAATACGATCTCCTTTGTAAAACCTCAATATATGTTGTTACTTAATTTTATGAAAACAATGACCGGAGTCTATGGATGAATGAGTAATTGAAATAATAAGTAATAAAATTATAACGAACTAAGCCAAATGAGTCTCTAACAATAATAATGCGTTATAAATGTTATGTATCTACTGATTTTGCGTTATCTTAACATAAATAAAATAAATATTTGATAAAAAGAAAACTGTCTTAGTGTGTCTTAATGAACTTGGAAGTAATCTATTAAGGATACTCTTAAATTACAAAAGAAAGTTACTATTTATGACTAAAACTTAAAACAACTTTAATAATGCAAATTTAGTTTGTTGGGTGGTGTTGGTGTTGGTTTTATAAGCTTATAGCTACTCGTATATATGTTATTGTAGTAGACTCACATGTTTTAATATTGTTCAACTTTTTCAACGATTTCATGGAATATTTCGTTTTTATTCTGTTTTTTTTTTTTTAATTTTCATTTTTCATTTGGTGATTATTATTGAGTTTTCTTTATAAGAAAATTAATTTCCGGCTTTATTTTAGTTTTGTTAGCAGAATGTAAAATGGATTTAAGAAATTGAACAAAAAAACTGGAATATGAAAGTATAAGTATTAGAAGACTGAATTTTTGAAAAAACTGTGTTAAGTAAGCATAAAGGTATCAGCGATTTGAGTTCTAAGACAGCGCGAAGAGCTTTGTTACCCAAAATGCTAAGCCCAAGGTTTGTATAATTTTTGACAAAGGAAGACTACTTCCACAGCCTGGCATATGTTGATATAATGTTTATTGTTTAATTTATGTAGTATTACATAAAATTAAAAATGGAAAGAGAAGAAAGAGAAAAGGAAATATTTGTAAGTATTTTTTGTAAAAGAATACATTATTAGTTTTAAAAATAGAAATAAAAATAATATCTACTATTTAAAATTAAAAAAAAAATAAAACTAAACGTTTATATAGGCTTGTTACACAGGTAATCTTATCTTATTATAAAACTAAAGGTTTATATAGGCTTGTTACACAGGTAATCTTATCCAGATGTCTCAACACCATACAAAATTCTGTCAGCGAAATTTTTTTTTCAGCAGACATTCTCCAGAATAAGCCTAGTACTCAGTTCAAGAGAAAATGAAATTTTCATATAAATGTGGCGGCTGGTTCACTCGCATGAAATCCCCAACGAGAGGTGAGTACCAAAATGTGGATTGGAAAAACAATTATGTATGTTCCACAACTTTTTCCACGCCAAATATTCATTTCTCAATGTACAACGATGAGGAAAAAGTTTAAGGCAGCGTGGAAAACTGTGACATTTGTCAGTTAATTTAAATATTTTGTTTCAAAATAAAAAATTGAAAATTTATAAACAGAAGTGAAGAACGGATAACGAATTTTTTGATACTGCTCTCGAGAGTTTAATGAAAGTATTCAGTATTTCAGGTGAGTATCAAAAATTCACGTGGAAAAGCTTATTCTAACTATTTTCATTTTCATTCTCCGCGTGTAATTTGGAACGTATTTATTTTTCATTTCACGCTAGATGAGTACTAGGCCTTACGAGAGAAAGTTTTATAAGAAGACAGGCAGCTTTTTTCAACAAAAAAGAAATGTACATAATGTCTCTTCTGTTTAAATACGAGTACCTTTCTCATAAGCACAAAAATCATAGTAAATGCGGACAATGAATGCATCTATCTGTATGTGGATTTTCAGATGTTGCTTCTTCTTGGAGGTGCAAATTTATTTTTAATAAAATGTTTGCTTATGAACGCGTCAATTCGATTGATTCTTATAATTTTATGTACATACGAGTATGTATATATTTTGTGAAAATGAAATTATTTAAAACAGGAGCACAGTTTCATATTGGAATATGTTTTATTTGAAGAAAGGGGAACTGCCCTTACAAATATAAATTTTTTAATGTGCATGTGTTTTTTCTATGAGTTTGGCGGCACACGAGTGTACAGAACACTTTTATGAAATTTCCTAAAGCAAAATACCGATTTATATTAAACGTTTATATAGACACTAACGTTCTAATAAAAAAACAAAAAATTAATAATTCAAGTTTCTGAGAGGTAAAAAAACAAAGTAGTTATTTTGACATGAAATTAAATAATATGACTATTATTCTTATTTTAAACTTAGTCAATAAAGTTCCAATTTTGTCTAAATCTTTGCCTAAAATAATTTTTACAATCATTGAATATTTTTATTTTTATAAGACAAACCATTAATGGTTATACCTTAGAGACATATATCTTTGTTGGTACATATCTATAAAGTTGTGGAATAGCTGACGTTGAAACTTATTATTGGAAAATTCAACTTCTATTTTTATTTTTGGGCATCTAACCACCAAAATCACTTATTATTTTGGTACCAAAAATAAATTTATATTATCAATTACTTTCTAGCAAAACAATTTCAGTTTTCTAATGGTTATTGGATTATAATATTTGTATGTGGAAGGTTGGTCAGTTGTAAAAATATTTAAATGTTGGCATACAATAATAATTGATGCTGCTTTTATAACATTTCAAAAATAAAAGTTCAACTTTTCAAAGATATGTTGAATTGACATTTATAACCGATGTCACCTTAGACATAATGTTTTTTTTTTGATTTTTATTTTGGATTTCACATGGTCGAATTTGGCACATTTATCGAACGCTATTTTTGAATCAAGCGTTTGTTTCTTAAAAAAAAGTAAATAGGTGATACAAGCAAATCAATCAAAATGTATCTTACATTTTCAAGCAACTTGTGTAAGCAAAATAGGATTGTCCAAGAATTCTCAACCAACGCTTTAAAAAAAGGCAGACATATCGGAAAGTAGGTAGAAAGGTAGAAATGGCAATCACCGGCAATCTAGCCCTGTAGCCCAATTAACGCTGAAGTGCCCCCATTTTGATACCATAAATCGTATGAGCCTGTGGATGGAATTGATATGGGAAATTGTGGAGATTCTCACGGAGTCCTCTAGTTTGGATTCAGTTAAAAATATTGGTCTAGTATACATAGTGCAGCAATGGAAGTCCGAATAAGATGCTTTTTTGACTGCATATACACTTTTACTTTACATTTTAAAGTTGGTATGCTTTGCAATTATACCCGTGTCAAAATCAGCTGATTTGGAAAAGAAGTAAAATAAATATGTTATTTCTTACTAAAATAATACAAATTGAAATGAATAAAGATCGAAAACAGAAAAGGACTATACATAATTTCTGAGTTTCTTTTAACAAATCATCTTAATTCAGTAGATATTTCAGACTCATTAAGTGAACAAAGTAAAAGAAACGAAAACTAAAAATGAAATATATACCTACGAATAAACAATCCTCTTTTGAAATAGCTATACTCTGTCCAATAAAAATATGCAGTACACGTCTTATGGGAGAGCTTTTTCAAAATCAGTAGCGTGCTATATTTTTGCACCATACTAAATTGAAAGAACTCCTCCATAAAAAGTGTTTGCGCGCCCGTAAATTTACGATTGCATCTGACACAGACCTGACGTCCTATTGACTGCACATCTGAGTGTGCAGTGTGCACTGAATTGCTGCGGCCTATGGCTGTTGGTTATATTCAATTTCAACCCCCATTAAATATTGATGTGCATTCAGAGTTACCCTTGTTCATTTGCTGACTTGTTCAGTTTTTTTTCCTTGGGTTTCTGTTGAGGTGCTTTTGATTTTAGAGCTTTAAAAAAAGGGTCCATTTAAAATCAACACAACGATAACCCTGTGAGAGCCTTAATGAAGGACAGATTTATGCCATCCACAGTAGCCAGAATGCGAGGCAAACGTTCTATCTTGCCCACACTGCATATTTTTATTGGACAGAGTATAGAAAAGGGCAAGAGTACGATAACTTAGGCGCCAAGAAATTATAACGGTTTTTTGTAGAACAGTTCAATACAAGCATTTCTTACTACAGGAGGGAGGGGTCTATCTCCTTCCGTTTGGGCGGGAGGGGCAATTTTATAAAAAGGGTACTAAAATGGAAACAAAAATATTAAAAAATAACGGTAATACTTACAATTAAGTATTATACCTTTTTTTAAAGCCAATACTCCTTTTTATTAGATAATTTTTAAATCAAGTAGAATCTATGCACAGTTTTTGAAAGAACGAGTTTTAAACTCAAATTTTGGTGAAAAAAAAAAACATAAAAAAAAGTTTAAAGTTTAATTTTTCAAAACTGCAAAGTTATATATTATTATTTTTCCTAAAATTCGTTGCTCCAATTTATTCTTATTCAAAAACTGAAAACTAGATGATTTTATGTCATCTAGTTTTTGAGAAAATTGAAAATAACAAAAACTACTTTTTTATGGGATATTTGCTTTTTTTGCTTGCTTACGCATTACGGCGTATTAACAGTGAGATATGTATGGGGGGCATGCTGCCCCCCTGCAACCCCCCTGCCTGGGCACACTATAGGAGTTGGGGTAGGTGCGAGGTTGGGTGTATGCAAGGTTTCTTTTGCATTTAAAGAATCTGGATTTAAAGAAACTTTGAATTTACCCTATGGTCTATATCCAATGTCAACTAAATATATGTATGTACATACGTAGCCCAAAGTTGCATATTTAAAATGTTCAGACATGAAAATTTAATACATTATGAAAAATTCACATTACCTAGGTACTACTGTACGAATGCAGCAAATTTATATAATTCCTTAATTAATATGTATGTTTATTGTTTGTGTCTAACATTTTTAATGCTAAGATGGTACAGGTTATTGTTTACCAAGGTCATTCGTTATTCAACCTTTGTAAGAGTGAAGTATTTTTTCTTTGAATAAAGAATGGCGACTAAGCATCCACTACTTCATCCTAAATTAAATAACTATTCAATATTTCAAAAAAAAAATATTTCAAAAGCATCGCGTTCTTAGAAGAAATTGGTCTAATTCCAACTAAAGCGTCAACTCCCCTCAACTCCAACTCAAAAAGGTGACTAAAATTGTAAGAATACAATATTATTATTATTATTTATTCATCAACCACAGCATATTATACTCTTACAGACTAAGATACATAAGTAAATATATAGTTACAAATTTGTAGGTGGGTATATAAAATTAAAATTACATTTAAATGATTTACATAGTTAATCTTTTATTTTAATAAATGACGTTACTTAAATTTTGCTTAAAACTAATGATTTAAAAGTTTCTCTGGTGCAATCCATATAAAAGTTAATCTCAGAGCAATAAACCCATCTATCGGCACATTTTTCCATGGGCCTCAATATTGGCTAGAGATTCGGGAGGTGCTTGCTATAATTATATCTTTTGTGATCAAAATGCCTGTAAACACGGTTTTAATACATTGAACATTGAAAAATTGACTTGACTATTTTTAAGTAACACCTGACTTACTCACAAACTGACTGACTGAGACGCGAAATGCCATGCAATTCTACCTCCTCTGGTGCATCCTTGGTAACCCTAAATGATTTGCTGTACTTTTCTTACAAATGAACCACATTAACATTAATCCTCAAAATGAAATCACCGTAGTTAAATACTCGTACCAAAAATCAAAAATTTCATAAAAAGTAGTTTTAGTAATTTTCGATTTTCTCAAAAACTAGAAGGGACAAAACCATTCGGTTTTTTGTGTTCGATTCAGAATTAATAGTAGCATTGACCACAAAAAGCCAATTAAGCACTTCATTTTACAATTTTGAAAAAAAAAAATGGTCTAAACTTTTTTTTTTCATTTTTTTAACAAAATTTTGAGTTTGCATGCAAATTTTTCAAAAACTATTGACATAAATAATTTAATTTAAATTTATGATTATAGAACAGACTTCTGGCTTTCAAAACCGGTATAGTATTTTATTGTAAGTGTTGCCGTTGTTTTTTTAATATTTTTTTTTTCAATTTAAGTCATTTTTCTAAAATCGCCCCTACCTCCTAAACGGGGCGAGATAGACCCCCCCCCTCCCATAGTAAAAAACGCTTGTATTTGACCCTTCTACAAAAATCCGTTATCAATTTTTGGCGCCTAAGTTATCGTACTCTCCCCTAGAAAAGTATACGTTTTGATGTGGTATATGTGGTATATATAACATCACTGACAAATTTGTTGTCAAACAAGTGGCAAAATTATTAATAAAATCAAATGGCATGTATGTACACAAAGTCAAATAAAGACTCGGTGTCAGAAAAATATCATTTTCATGTCCTTTTTAATCGTTTGGCATCGCAGCCATCCTTTGATGAATTTCATACGTGACAGATAGGGAACATGCACACGCATAAAGAGGCAACATTTTGACCATTGATTATTAACGTTTACCGTCTAATCGTAAATGAATATTTCAAACCACATAATTTTGGCTCTTGTCAAAATTTTCCATAAAATGAACAAATATCACCGAACACATTCTCAAATAATCAAAACCTGCCAACCTCACGAAAAATAAAACTTTTGCAACCAATTTGAGTGTCACTGTAATCCAGATGCTCCAAAACTTTATCAGCACTATTATGTGCACTCTTATTACTGCCTAGTTTATACGCACTATTCCTTTGTTGTTGTTTACATTTACCAATAAAAAACGACTATTGAAGCATTAACAATATTTAGATTTTAGAACGTATGAGTCACAAAAATTTCAATTTTGAAAATGTTCCACTTGCGAAAAAATAAAAAAGTTGTCTTTTTAAATCAAATAAGTAAACCACATTAATGTGGTAAGCAAAATTTCAATTAAGTATTGTAAAAAATTACAATAGAATAATCAAACACAAAACACATTGCGACGGTGCTCAAGAGATTACAAATGTTTCCGTTATTTCAACTATCATTCCAAAAGCGTTTTTATTTGGATTCTATCCAAGAGCAAGAGTGGGCAATCGCAGCACCTGGCCTGAATTGTACTTAAGCTTTGCATGAATGTAGGCTTTTCAGATTAGTACAGTCAGGTTAGAAGTGGTGAAAAAATGCTTGTTTTTTTTCGAAGGAAACCTAAGCACTTAGCAATGTTTCGTCGTCAATGACGTCGAATATGTGATCATTTTACCCAGTGATGCACATAATGAGAACTGAAAGATGTTTGGTTTCCTCAAAGCAAGTGCCGCTCATAGATTGCGGACATAGCGTGAATTACGATTCTTCTTCTTTTCCTGAACGCTTTTATTTGAAACGATCAAGCACATAAAACTTTGATTCAAGTATTGAGACACTGTTTGGATATAATAGAATTTCAAAAGATACGTTTGAGTTTTGACATTTCTATATTTACATTACTTCAAAATATTGTTTTTGTTCAACAGTTTTTTTTTATTGAGGAACATATGTAAATAAAAACTAAATATGAAAAAAATATACAAAATTTGTAATATTAACGTCTTCTTTTTCAGAATCGTTATAGGAAAATGAAAATGCAATAGCCCAACTACTAGAGGCCGAGCTCGGGTAATACCTAGGTCCGAATGCCGGAATAATAACACAGGTCTTATCAAAAAGCTTTTAAGAAGCACTCATTTACCTTTGAGAATCATTAACCCTTTGCCGCCCGAATTATTAAAATTTTTTATTTTACAAAAAAACGATGTTAGAACTTTCTTTATTAATATAAATTAAGTTTGTTTTAACTTAAAAATAAAAATTTTAACAAAAACATACTTCTAGAATTACTTTTTTATTTGTGGTTTCTCAGTGTAACCACCAGACCATAAGCACGTTTTTATTCTGTAACAAATCGAAAAAAAAATTCTGTAAATTAAATATGTGAATGAATTCTATTTATTTAGTGTGAAACTTAACAAGACAATTTTTCTCATTTGATAAGCATAAGGCTACTTGACAATTAGAGCAGCACCATTTTGAACGATGAGGCTAGGTTTTTGTACTGCAGTATGCACATCTTCTAGAAGAACCATATATTGGCATGCGTGCGGATTGGTCATATCGCACCTCCAAAGGAACATTTGGTTTGAAGTGGTTTGTATTCGAAAATTCTGATAAGCGGCGGCCTCTGCTGGTTGTGTGTGTATATGAGCTCCTGCAAGTCCATTTGCTATTGCGATTCGGAACTCTTTCAATGTCAAAGACATATCATTCTCAACTGATCTTTCTTTGAAAATAATAAATGAGTTCTCACCAGAAACATCAAGGAAATGCCAGAAAATACGATGCCACCATTTTTTCGATTTCC
Source organism: Philhelius festivus (assembly GCA_963931855.1). Classification (NCBI taxonomy): domain Eukaryota; kingdom Metazoa; phylum Arthropoda; class Insecta; order Diptera; family Syrphidae; genus Philhelius; species Philhelius festivus. Next base: position 90,816,545 of record OZ007555.1, read on the forward strand.
GATCGATATCATAGCACGACTTCAACATATCGGCTTTATCAACGAATCCCATGTTTTTGTTGTATACTGCTATCATTTCTGGGCAATTGATGGGTACTGAAGTATCATCTTTTTGCTTATGCATGGTGGTTGTATTTTGGGAAGGATGCAAAAAGTTTCCTAGGATATGTACAGCTTTCATATCCTTCCACTTCACGAACGCCATTCCGTCTCTGCTGACCCGCCAGTCGGAATTTCTTTTTGTCAAACACTTATCACTAAGAAGGTCAGTTATGCAGATTTTTTCTATTGGCTCGTACAGTTCCGCAAGAATAAATGGTTTGGTTTTTCAAATCTTTTTGAAGCTGGACGGAATTGAAAAGTTGTCAAAAAACACATGGTGCCCTTTTCCTATTAATTTTTGAGTCAGGTCTTTGACAACACGAGCACCGAGATTGAGCTCCGCAGAATCTGACGATCTACCGGTGTAGATTTTAAATTCGGATATGTATTCAGACTCATTGGCTCGAATCCACACCTTATATCCGCGCTTTATGGGCTTCATTGGCATATGCTGACGCAAACTGCTACGTCCCTTGAACTTAATCATAGATTCATCGATTGATGGATGTTTTGAGGGCATATAGCATGACAAATAAGTTCGCGACAGTATATCGATCAATGGCCGAATTTTGAAAAGCTTGTCGAAGTTTGAAGTTCCTCTGCTAGCTTGTTTGGTATTGTCATTCAGGTGAATGTTTCCCAGAAGCCATAGAAATCTGTTCCTTCTCATTATTGAACTCAAATATTCATCACGCAATTCTGGCTGAGCTGACCAGTAGTCTCTGCAGCTTGGCAGTTTTTTTTATACCCATGAACAGATTTATTGCCAAAAAAGTTTTGCTCTCTTGACCATCCGTCGGAGTAAAAGATGAGACGCCTCCACCAGCTTTTTGACTGCAAACAAGTTAGTTTGAAAAACAAGCAAGTCAATAAGCTCCTCTGGAAAGATTTGTAAGAAAATCTGAACAGGTGTTTCCAGATCACACGGAATATTTGGTCCATTCTCTGCCACGAAATCCATCATGTTATACCTACATAGTTACAGAATCTGTTTTTTTTAGTCCACACAGTATTATTATTTATTTGCGTAGCTCTTATTTTGCTAAGTAGAACTTCATCGTCAGAATCCCAATCCGATTCAGACACATGCGCAAGGCTCGAAGGGTCTCCTTCATTTTCAAGACACATAAACTCATCTGAGGCAACCACCTTCAGTATCAGAACATCGTGCCACACATCTTTCCTATCCTTCTTTCTCTTTCGTAACTTCACGCCCGCGCTTTTTAAAATATTTAAAGGGTAATCATATTCCCTTGAGCGTGAGTTGATTATATAAAAAAAAAAATCATCAACATCTCCAATTTCGGAATCGAGATCGGAGTTGAAATTCTTGCTTCTGATAAGGTTTTCATAAAACAAAAAAAAAATAAATAACTAGTTACATCCCAGTGGCTACGCACAGAAACCACCTACAAAAATATACACAAAAGCAATATAAAAAATTAATTTTATCACAAAACTACTCGTATAAGAAACACGTAAACATTATGCACAAGATTCAGTATACTAAAAATTTTACTCGACATTTTTGTCCAATATAAAAAGTAATTAATATTTCATGTAAGATCATTTTCACACCTTGCACAACTGACAAAGAACTCAATTTGACTCTCAAATCTCACAAAATATAATCTTCTTGTAAGAAATAAAAAAATTCCGTTATTTTATGAGTCGATGTTATATCTGTACATACGATGGTTTTGCAAAAAAAAATACTGGTACGCTAGACAATAAGGTTTTTATACGTGGTTTCACTACATAACCACAAGGCGGAAAAGGGTTTAAAATTAAACCAGCGGTAACACTGGTAGCAATAACAAATTAATTTGAAAAAATGTTCTGCTGGATTTGAAAAAAGGGGAAATGAGAAAATGGTTGAAAACGAGATGAATGCGCAAGAGCAACAGAAGAAAAAGAAACAGATTTTATTTGTTAATTCAGAGAACACAAGTTTTAAAAAGAAAAGGCACTGCTCACATATCACATATTTTAAAATAATAAATAGAAAAGAGCTTTGTTAAAAGCTCTTTCAAATGAAGATTTTCATTTTCATATGTCAGTTTTTCTATGGGCTTTCGACATCTGGATATATTTATTTGTGATTAGTTCTTTAGATGAAAGATTTTAAAATAAATTGCACAGTTTATTTAAAAATCATAGAGGCTGCCAATTATAATAACTACGAGTATATTTATAAATAATACTTAAAACAATAATACTTTAAAATTTTAGCTAGGTACAGTTATTTCTATTTGGTTAAAAACGAGACATTTTGTGTTATCGAAAATAAAAAAAAAACATCGGATTCATACAGAAAAAAAGCTTGTTTCCTCAGCTGAATTATAATGAGTCCCTGAAACTTGAAAAACAAATGCAATGATATCTGCCCCGTACAGGCTCATGGCAGAATCACGAGTGTTCAAATTTTGGATTTTTGAGTAGGTATTTAATTAAGAAGTTGGTTATCTTTCCGTATTTTATTTTAATGTCATACCGGAACTGTGAATATGCGGAAATCGAAGAAAATGTATATTTTACATTAAACATATGGTTTAAGTTTATTCTTATGTACATACAAATGTATAAAGTAGAATACTCAACCACAATTTCCCAAGCATTCAAAATTGTTTTATTAATGTACGAGTATCTAATAACTGTTCCGTTAAGTTGGGTTCGCTCAAAACAAATTAAAAACTCTAATGATACAGGATTTAAGTTCCATTCTGATTAATTTAATAGGTACTCCAATCATGGCTTGAAACTAAAATCCCTTCCGCCTGAAACTTGAACCAGCATGACGTCAAGCTAGGACCGCCGGACCTTTAAACATGAAATTTCTAAAATCTTAATGTTGAGGATTCAAATTCCATTTTTTGGGGCTAATTTAGTACTCCAAGCCTGTCTTGTAACTTTAATACCTTCCTCCTCAAGCTTGTGGCGGACAAAACTCGACGTCAAGGTAAGACCGCCCGCCGCGGCCGCCTCTTCAAACACAAAATTTCATAAAAGTAATAATTATGAGTATTCACGCATTTACTTTTTCTTAAAAATAAGCAAACGAATCCGTATTAATTTAAGAAAAAAGAAGAAAAACAAATTCTTAATATGAATACTGTGCAGTGCGTTAGTAGGTCAGAGGGTCAGTAGGTTTCTGATCTCGCAGAATGTATGCATTGTCTACGCGCATACTTTGCTTGAGTTAGGATTGAAAAGGATTTTTTAATTAGAATATTAAATATTTTATATATTTAAATATTTCTTTTATTATTTCTGATATTTAGCTCTATTAAAAATATCTAAATATTACTTTGGGGGAACAAATGTTTTACCCAGTTTTAACATGCACGTTCTTGTATAACAATTTCGCGTTCTTTTCCTTAAACACCAAAAAATGTCTATGATAAATACAAAATATAAAAAGCTTTAATTGAACAGCTCGCGTGTAGAAACTTAAATTATAGTTGATTCCAAAATGTATTCCAAAACGATTGTAAGTCTTAAATTCCCATAATAAAGCGTCAAACTTATGTAATGAAGGTACTGTATATATAAGTAGTTTCATAAATAAAAAATTATAGTAACGTGCTGCAAACTACTTTAAAAAATAATAATTTAAAATTAGTACATTTGATTTGATTAGGTAGTAGACAGACAAGTTTAAATATATGTCGATAATAATTGAGCTACATGTCTTTAAATATTTTTTATCATTTTATCCCAATAAAATATTTAAACTTGTGTGAAAGAATTGAGGTAAAATTAAGTTATTTTATTAAATGTTTTAATATTAATATGTTTAAGAGATATTATATACAAAATATAATATATTAATAAGTATTTATAAAGTGTTCGTCGGGTTCAAGTTTTTTGCTGGTAATAAAACAAAATGTTAGTTTGTATAAGAAAATAACAAAAACAAATAAATAAATAAAAAAATAAATCGCAAATATTTAGTGTGAATTAAGCCCCCTCTTCTGAAATTCTTGTTTTCTTAGGTTTTTAAGATTTTTTCTTGTAAACTTGTTTTCAATGTTTCAAACAAAATAAATATTCTAGATCTTATCACTATTTTTAATTTTTAGATCTTTTTTAAAAAATCTTAAACGTAGTGCGCTTAAACGTGGGGGCAAATATTTATTAGCTATACTTATTCTTTTTCTAATTCCTCTCCTTTCACGTCATTTCTTTTAAAAACTTTGTGTCATAATTTTGTGTGATATTGCTTTCGTTAAAAACAAATTAAAGTGGGACAACCCAATGTTTACTTTTTATAAAATCCTAACTTTCTATATGGATATCCAACAAATTGAAACTCGGGTTAAAAAACATTTCGTTCTCGATACAAAATTTTCATTACTGTAACACTCATTTTTCAACAAATTATTTGTCGTCAATCTGTGAGTGGGCTAATTAATTTCATTTTAACAAAAAAAGACTATTTTCGCACCCAGAGTTCTCATTCAAAAAATTCTTAAACTTGATTCTTATTGTTCCAGTAACTTTTACAGTTAAATATTAAATAAATAAAATTTGATTTGAAGACTCGGCAGGTCTTCGAAACTACATAGCGCATTGTGACTTACAGCTCTTAACTATTTTTGCCTGCATGTAGTTTAGTTATTACATCAGGAATGGTAGGGACTAACAATTGTCTGCTGAAATTAAAAACCCAAGATGGGAGACACTTTTCCATGGCAAGAGATGCTGGTTTTCGCTCCCCAAACCTCAAACATGACACTAAAAAGAACTAACTGTTAAGCTAATTTGTTCCACAATCAATTGAATAAATTTAGTGGCGTAACAGCTCATGGAGAACCAGGGCATAGGAGGCGATCTACAATTTCCTGCCAGATTCAAACGACTAAGGTTCAAAGGCATGTTTAAGTTCACCACCATTACACAATGTAAGAACTTCCAGAATGAAATACGCTTGTTGCAAGAGCAAGTATGATCATCTCCCAGGAAACTGCTCATTGTTCAAAGTAGTGGTGGGAGCATTCACGTGATATAATCGATTATAACCAA